>CM060979.1:106821991-108085206 GCA_030765065.1 Deroplatys truncata
AGCGTTAGATAGTTTTATTGATATTATGACTTAGTTACACAAAATTGACTAACAATGTAGAGGACACCAGTGACTATACCTAGACAATTCAAGATACACATTTTATTAGTCATGCAATATCGTCAACATATGTATTTTAATCATAAATAAGAAAATAAAAAAATTACCGAAGGTTATATATGTAGAGGTTAGTTTGGATTGTGAGAATATTATTGAAAATGTTCCTTGGAAGAAACACCAAATTTGATATTTATCCTTTTTTAGTTGTTGTTTAGTTATACTGTTCAGACACTCACACACACACGCACACAAAACATGCATTTGCAGTGAAATCTCTATCATATTTTTTTGGATGCATTACAATGCTTCCTTAAATACTGTTAAAGGTAGGTGGTAGAGAAGGTAAAAACGATAAAAACTGATTGTTCTTCCAAAAACTGCATTAGTCAACCCAATCCATCACTGCCATAGAGCCGACAGTGTCCCGCAATGTCCATTTCCCTAAATATATCCTTTTCTGCATAAGTGTGTTACCTTGGAAGAATTGAACCATTTACAATGTAGTAATCCTATAGGTGTCTTTTTCACGTGCAAATTTTCGCTCTTAAATAATGTACATAATTTATGTAAAGCTTTTATACCAGCGGGAAAAAAATCCTATTCACAGCAAAGTTCAGAGAAAAGGGTCGCTTTTTTCCCGGATTAAGCTTAACGACTAGTTATTCACAATTTCCTACATCTCGAGAAG
This sequence comes from Deroplatys truncata, assembly GCA_030765065.1. NCBI lineage: Eukaryota > Metazoa > Arthropoda > Insecta > Mantodea > Mantidae > Deroplatys > Deroplatys truncata. The sequence goes on from CM060979.1 coordinate 106,822,740, forward strand.
CCATTTTCCTAGGAACAAATTCCAAACTATGTTTGACTGTGCAGTTATAAAAATCTCCTAACTGGAGGGCGAGATTCCATTTTTCACACCGAAAATTTCATAAGAATTAGAAGGAAACGGATAACTGTGATACAGCTATAGTCGGAATACGTCTCAGCCATATTCAGATGTGGCTTTAAGCATTAACCTGTCTATTTGACACGACGGAAGAGAATATTAGTGTCAGGTATATTTGAATTCAGCGCGCAAAAACGGGCTAACCATCAATTTTAAAAAAATAAATAAGTTACATGCTTCGATCTACAGTAGAAACTGTAATACATCCTTTCTGTGCTCGGCTAACTTTAAGGAAATCTCTGTGATGGGATGCATAGCCTTTAATTTTATGACAGTTTACTGAAAACACGTAATTTTGTCTTTTATAGTAAGTTTAGGCTCACTTAATACTTTAGGAGGAGGTCACGTAGATTGTGTAATTGTGCAAGATGACTGTATTGCTACGAGGGCAGTCCCAGAAGTACCCAACCTGACGTATATATAGTGGTTGAAGTTTCAAACAAAGGACTAAGGTAGAAAGTATCACCGTTATAAAGCTTAAGTTTGAAGTTTGACGATGCTATATTGTTTAACAATTGTTCGGCAGCCATTAATGGTGAACTCTCTCGGCGAATTTGCAAACTTAGATATACTGGCCATCGTTATGTGAAACAATACTTTAATTTGAAAGGTCTTAGTCCAACTAACATTAAAGCTGAGCTAGATTCTACTCTGGGGGAGTCTGCTCCTTTGTTTACAACAGTAAAATATTGGGTGGCAGAGTTTAAGCGAGGCCGTACGAGCTGCCAAGACGAACATTGCAGTGGTCGACCAAATTGTGAAGAAAATCCACAAAATATATTCGATGACCGTCGACTGAAAGTGCGCGAGTTGGCAGATATCGTAGGCATTTCAAAAAGTGCTGTATATCACACACTAACTGAAAATTTAGATATGAGAAAGGTGTGCACAAGATGGATGCCGCGTTTACTCACAATGGAAAAAAAAAACAGCGTTTCCGTCGAGCGTTTGGCGATGTTTCACTGCAATAAAGCCCAGTTTTTGCGTCGATTCATGGATGAAACATTGGTATATCATTTCACACCTGAGACGAAGGAACAGTCAAAACAGTGGATTGAAAGGGGAGAATCGCTCCAAAGAAGGCAAAGACAGTTGCATCTGCAGGCAAGATTATGGTGTCAGTTTTTGGTATGCGCGTGGGGTAATTTTCATTGATTATCTTCAAAAACGAAAAGCAATCAATGGTGAGTATTATGCAAATGATGAAATCAAACAAAAACGGCCGCATTTTGCGAAAAAGAAAGTTTTGTTTCATCAAGACAATACACCAGTTCACACATCCATTATCGCCATGGCCAAAATCGATGAGTTATATTTCGAATTGCTTCCTCATGCACCCTATTCGCCAGACTTAGCCCCCTCTTATTATTTTCTGTTTCCAAAGTTGAAGAAATGGCTTTGTGGTAAAATATTAGCCAACAATGAAGAGGTAGAGTTTGCAGTTGATGGCTATTTTGTGGAACTCGGCAGTTCTCACTATAAACAGGATATCGAAGCTATTGAACATCGCTAGGAAAAGTGTATCGAGCTGAAAGAAGACTATGTAGAGAAATAAATATGTTTTTTCCCAAAATTTTTGTGTTTTCTTTGTTAGGTCGGGTACTTCTGGGACAGCTCTCGCGCTTTATTCCTCTGTATGCTATAATCTATGCCTGATTTGTTTCATTGGTTGGCTTTTCTCTGTTCTGATGAAATGACGGTTAGCCCGTTTTTGCGAGCACCCATTCATTGTGTATATGCATGGTTTCTTCGGTTCAGTGGCACATAAAGTGGGAAACGAGGCATGCGATATCCTCTATGTGAGAGAAAAATATGAAGAGACACGAGGGATTATTTGCCGATTCGCCGCCTTTGTACTCTTTCGTGCTTTGTTTTTACCTTTGTGATATAAGAGAGAATCATGCCTGACCCTTAGAGGTATTCTTATGTTAACTCAAGGCTAATTTATGCCATATATTAACCAAAAGTCAGGTTGGTTAGTTACAAATTCCTTACGGAGCAAGATGGTTCCGCGGTAACGTGTGAGGTTCGCATTCGGGAGGTCCCAGGCGGCATTCGAATTGCGGATATCCTATTCATGAAACTCTGCTTTAAAAGCCTCAGGCACTGGTGTCGGTTTTGTAAGTAAATTGTCTTAGCGTAATAATACATTAAAGTAACGTTGGTAAAAAAGAGGTATATTTCACGTAATAAAGCCCTAGTCTAAGAAATTGAGGCAGTATTTTTAACACTTAAATGATTTCAGTCAAATTGCATAATATATAAATTCAATAACAGCCCGCCTTAAAGCAATATGTGTATGTAACAATATATAAAAATTGTATATTACAGTCATTGTAAATGTTTATATTATTGTATCCATGTGTAATAATGTTATGTGAATGTATTACGTAATTTAATAATGTTAAATGTTGCTAACAATGAGGTAACCTTGAGGCAATAATGAGTTTGAGAGTTTAATAATGCTACTAGTCATTATTGGAGCAACAATAATGTATATTTTATTGACAGTTTATAAAATAGCCAATCAACAACCAGAAAAACCTTTAGTTAAATAAAGGTATTCTATTGGAGTAGGCTTAGCCAATCAGAAACAAAAAGGAGAAACATTTACAAATTCAGAAGTCAGTTTCCTGCAGACAGCGTTACTAACCAGACGTAAAAAGTGTCCCCAAGAAATATAATATGTATTGGTGTAAGACGAAAAATAAGTTTACGTGTTAAAAAGTGTAATTAATTAATAAAAAGAATCTCACAGCTCTCTATATCAGTGAAGTGTTATTTAAATCGTATCAAGCATTAATAAAACGAGTGAAGTAAAATTATAATCTGTGTAAGCCTACATTCTTGTCGCATCACAACCCTGCTAAGAGAAACGGTCTCTAACAATAATACTGACGCAACCGAGGCAAACATAAATATATAATATTTAAAGAAACGTCAAATTACAAAGTTAATATTTTTTTTAAATTTGGGGCAAAGGCCACCTGAAAGTACATTTGGGGCGAAGGCTACCGGAAACTGTTTACTATACGTGCGGTTGCAACTACTGTCAGTGACTCAGGAGATTGACTTTGTCCTTGAACTGCAAGCGTGCAGTGGACTGGCAGCTTCTTGCGTAAGGTGTAGATAGTGCAACACCAGCAGTTCAAAAATATTCTCAACAAGTGCAGTCTTACTGCAGGCAGTGTCAGAGGATGCTACAGTGTTAAAACGCGTTGTATCGCGAGTGTCAAATTAATATAATCCATTAGTGAAATGGCTAACTTTCGGAAAAAGGGAAAAACCATTCATAGCAAGGCTCGTGAAATAATAAACCATGTAAACGAGCAATGCAAAAAGGAAGCAGAGCAGAAACAACTAATTCTACCGATTTCGCGAGGGATGCGAGAACCGGCAATTAGTGCGGTGTGTCTGTGGGAACAATTAAGAATATAAGACAAGAAATTGCGAAGAGAACAGAAGGAAGCCCTTTACGCACTGCAGGCAAGACAAGACCTCCAAATCCAGAACGAAATATAAATATAGGCGATTTCGACATGTGCTCATTAAGCGGACAATAATGGACTTCTACGTCAATAAAAAGATAGTTCCGACATGCAGAAAGTTACTCCTGTGGTTAGAAGATACAATTTCCTTGGGGGGAGAGTTAAGGAGAGTTATTCGGAAATTGGGATTTAGATGGCGCAAGTGCCGAGGAAAGCGAACAATCTTAATCGAAAAGCCAAGAATTGTTGAATGGAGATGCAAATACTTGGCTGAGCTAGGGGAATACCGAAGTCAAGGCAGGGATATCGTTTATTTGGATGAAATGTGGATGGACAATAATTTAACATTCAAGAAATGTTGGCAAGCTGATGGGATCACAGGGGTGCTTACTGATGGTAGTGCAGGAAATACTAATTGACCAAGAGAAAAGGTATTTAAGATTGACCGCATCCTTAATGCACATGGACACTCCACTCTGTATCTGCCGCCTTACAATTGCGATCTTAATCCCATTGAGGTTGCATGGGCGACAGTAAAGCACTACATAAGGGAGCGCAACGTTACTGGGGAATTTTCGTTATTTCGTTTGAGTTTAACCAACGAAGGAATCTCTGCGGTACCTGCAGAACACTGGGTAGGATATCACCGGCATGTTAGAAAATTAGAAGATGGTTACTGTCCATGGATCGTGTGGTTTCTGATGTGATCGATCAGATTATTATTTCAAATGCAAACGACAGTTCTTCTGATGCGCAAGAAGGGATATCATCCGATGACTCGGACTCCGAATCATCTGCATCGATCTTGCATACCCTTTGGATTAATGGGGTTAGTAAAATAATATTCCACATGTAGTGTCGTAAATATATTGTTTTACATGTATACACGCTTTACAAGTTCACTTATTGAAATTATGATCATAATTGTTTTGTTTGATGCGGTAATAATGTAATATTGATGATACTTCGCCTAATATTTGTTGTCGCGGAAAGAAAGGATAAGCACCTTTGGAACAGGGTGTAAACAATAAAGCGATAGGAAAGAATAACACAACCCTCTCTCAGGTTCGCTTACGTCAACCTCAAGGACAAAGCTAAACTCCTGAGTCACAGACAGTACTTCAAGTGTTCGGCTCCCCAACAGTTGAAATATAATACAACTACAATACAACCTTCTTCAAATTGACGCCCAAAGCGTGGTGCTAATAAATAACATAACAAAACATCTCAAAATGGCGTCCATACGTGGAGCTAATAAATATTTTCTTCAAAATCGAAACATATTTATTTGACAATTAATTGTTCTTTCACACATGCCGTGTAGACTAAAACTGGAAAGCTAGAATCAGACTGACGGAAATTTGAACCACGGATCTTCGGCTCACCTCGCCGCTGCTCTTTTTCAGCTACCACGGCAACATGCTGGCTGGAATGAATTGCCTGGAGAAGATTTCTTTTAGTTTGCCTTGTATTTCTTTGTGTTTTTACTTTCGCTACCACTTAGCAACTCTAGGTAGAGGAAGTATTGTCTTACTTCCAAAAAATTATATTTCACGGGATTTCACGGGAAATGTATGTTTCTAGGTCTTCTGCACCCGAAATTTTTAGTTCAAGCTTTAAATGTGTGTGCACGCGTGTATTTGTGTGTAATGTGTTGGGATAAATTACAAATTTGTATTTACGTTCAGCATCTTCAAAGGATGTGACACGAGGACTTTCAGAAAAATTCCGGGCTTTAACCTATTCTTTTAATTGGAAACGTTTTGCAAATTTTATATTCTCAAAAATAACTCTTAGCAACGCTGATTAAAATGTATTTCGGATATAGGCATCCCTACTAACAATATGTTTATCTTGAATTTTCTGCCAATTCTCAAAAAATTACATATAATTTTATATCACTGCCGAATCTTAAGATGTACGCGAAAACATACTACATGAAAAACATATTTTTCGTTAAAATATACAGTATGGCCATTGTTGGTCCTATGAACCATTTCCGAGACATTCTTGCTGTTGGTTTAAAGTTTCTATTACTTCATCGTAAATTTTCTGAAATGTAACTTACATTTCGTTTGTCTCTCGTAATTGTAAAGAGGATGGAATGTCGAAACCAGCAGCTAGCGACCCGATTTGATTGTGTTTCAGCTTATTGTACCTCCTTTGAATCTGCAACCACTTCTGTAATCGCATATCCGATTGAAATAAAGTATAAAGAAAAATTATCGTTTGTAAGAATATTCTGAATAAGAGATATGATCATTAACGTGTAAGAACTGTGAATGTATACGTAGTATATAGGATTTTTGCTTTCCTTTCTCCAAATGTCTGGCAACACTACCCTCTTAGGTCCGTGGGTTTCATTGAAACTACTAACAATACAATTTCATTCAGTGCCTCAATAGACATGAGATATATCAAGGACTTAAACATCTCTCCAAACATTGCGCGCTTTGAAATAACTGGTACTCTTCGATTCCCAGTTCTGCCTACTGATACATTTAACAGCACACTTATTATTTTAGCAAGCTTGCTTTTCCCTGTGCCTTTTCATATTTGTTACGCTCCAGCTGATTAATACTATTGTCGTACTTTAATTTCTCATATCAACCAGACAAAATTCGCGTACGTTTGCATAAAAACGCTTTGTTGTTTTGGCAAAAGAGCTTTCAATAATCCGTTTTCATTTCGTAATTGAGGAAACTTATTAGGAAATTAAATTCACTCGTGAAAAACCACTCATTACTAAACATTCTGAATTACAGTGGTATGAAAGAAATTTTATCTTTATCAAATGATATATAAACTACCGTTTTAGTATAAGCTATAATCTTACAAACGATAAGCGTTTTAAGCCAATTTAACAGTTCAGTTTTGCTGAACGTTAGCTGAATGAGACACATCTTAATGCTCTCATTCTTTATAATGTTTCCAGTTTTTGCTACTGTTCCACCACTAAAATACTGCACTCCTACACTTGGCCAATTAGGCGTCATATCAGTAATCAACAATTCGGAATGTGCCTACCTCCATGGTGTGGGGGTAGCATTGTCTGCCTTACAATGAAGAAGTCCTGAGTTGGAATCTTGTTTAGTGTGAGTTATTTGATAAAGATTCTTGCGGGGTTTTTCCTTATCCTGAGAAGACGAATGTTGGGTAACTCTTAAGCTCTAGACTCACTGGACTCAATTGAGCATCATCTTAACTATTTGGTTCATTCACTGTTCGACATGCCTGGTCAAAGAACGTTATACTGCAAGGCAGGCACGCAGGCATATCGATGTTCACTCCATTTATCTCCGAAATACTGCATGCTTTTTGGGCCTGATGCTTCTAGAAGTTTCTCACTTTTTATAATTTTACTGCCTCTGCCACCTACTTATAGTAGGTAAGAGGAAGTATTGTATTTCATCCAAAAATTTTATGTAAAAATTTCATGGCTCCCTGAAGAAAGAAAATCAGTTTTTAAAAAAAGGTCCTCTGTGTGTCTGTGTGTGTGTGTGTGTGTGTGAACAGCATAACAAAAACGATTATTCGGATAAATACCAAACTTAGAATTGCAGTTAATTGTGTTCCACAGATGCGACACGGACATTTTAAAGAAGTCACACGTCCCAAACTACTCATACATGGAAAAATGTTCAATATGTTTTATTTTTTCAAAACTCATTTTAACAATTTTGATTAAACTACCGTTTATTTAAAATATTTACATGTCACATAAAATGTCTATGAATAATGTGGGAATAGCCTGTCAAGTCCTATTCATTTGGATGTAACTTTGTATAACGGGTAAACCATAAGATACAGATTAAAACGCACCACAGTAGGTATCCTTAAAGCACACAACTTATTTCAAATAATTTTCCAATACTTGCTAATTTTTAAAATTACTGTAACTACTCAGTTGTTTCTTATGATGTCAAGGAGAGATCTTGTAATTTCAAGACCAACTTATAGGGACGTGTTTTGAACTTTTGACTGCCGGTATCTACGTGTGATGTAACTATTTATGCAATATAATTAACTTGAAAGTAGTTAGAAGAATAGTTTTTTACAAGAATAGTGTAAAAATATAGTGGGCAAAGGAAGTCAGGCGAAGATAACACATCACATGTTTTAATGGATTTCAAAATCTGAGATCATCTTCCTCGTCACCTTCAATAATGTAAATAATAAAATGACTCCATAGCAGTAAAAAGCCGTGCTTTACCATTCAAAATTGTGCTGCAGTGTTTAATTAGCTACTGCTTGTTACTAATTAAATCCTGAACTTGCATGTTTATAGTTCGTGACTGTCTATAAAGGAGGAATTTGTGCATTGTAGATTTGCAATTTTCTAATTATAGATTTAGCTTCAGTCACTAATCAAATATGCTGTTAATATCAAGCGATTCTGAACTTCATCTCATTTATGAAGTTAAAGCAACCAAGTACATAATAATGTACATTCATATGTACATAATACTTTTAACTTGGAATAAAACCGATTCTGGCGCTGATCGGATTGGTTGCTCTGCTTACCAGCAGTTACTTAAGACAATGAAAACGTGCTCTTTCATATCTTTGATATCTTAGTAATGTTTCAGCAAGCACTGTTAAAGTTCATGTCTTCCATCTTTCAATGTTTGAAATTAATTAGATGCGTATGTACAATCCGAATGCAAAAGTTAAAGAATATAAATCTAAGTAGATAAGTTATCTTCAAAGAATGGATATAGAGAGACTAACATTCCATTTTAAAAGCTATAAACCAATAAGGAAAAGAAAGTTTAGAAGGACAAATAAAAGGTGGCACGGACAAGATATGCAGATTACTACAGACAGAAATGTCTAACGCATGAAGGAAGGAGGAGAAGAAGAAGAAAAAGAAATGTTATACGAAGAAACAAAGAATTATAAGAAATAAAGGCCAAGGTTCAGAATTTGGTACATTCTGCCTTCATTTCCAAGGAATTTCTTATATGTTCTTATGACAGTGTTCCTGATTAGTTAAATGTTGTGTAGTTATGATTTGAAAAGCAGTGTTGTCTTTAGCATTCTTTAGACTCTCTTTAAAACATGTGTGTGAAAAATATTTTCTTCTTTTGTAGCGAATTACCCTTATCTTTGTAAGTTTTACACACCTATGGACTTAAAGCCAATGCCTTGGGTCAGTAACCTGTCGAGGAGCAAGCAAACTATGGATCATAGCACGTCCAGGATGGGTGATGATCAGCCCAATAGCTCTTATTGCGATGAAGAAGAAGGAAATTATCCAATCCAGCATTCGCCTAACGACTGAGGAAAACCGCGAAAACCTTCTGTCAGATAGGTCGGCCCTGGGGGTGGAACCTGGGACCCGAATGCGGGCTACAAATAATACCTTCTAGCCATCCCGCTCAGGAGCAGAAGAATCACATAGTCGATGCAGTGTACGATAGCCTCTCTCTCTCTCTCCCCCTTTGAGAGAAACGGAGAGACATGGAAGGTATATAGTGCTTTTATTCATTTTCTGTACTTATTTCGCCAATCCAACCTTCAGAATGCGCAGTTATCTTTAGTTGCATTGTTGTCATGTCTCTAACAAAACTAAGCTTTTCCTTTAGTTTGCCCCTGGAGAAAGATAAATCACACTAGTCCTTGGTGTTGAAATTTAATTTTATATTACGAAATGTGTAAAACAATTGTTGGATTTACAATCAAATAATAAATTAATTTTTCAATAATTATACTTCATTTTACCATTGTGATGCAGTTATGGTTCGAACTTATCGCTTGAATGGCAATCGACCGACTGGTTGGTTGAAGAGATAAGGGGAGATATGTACATGGAGAAGCGCTCCCACCCAATAAACAGAAATGCTGTCGAGAAATAACCAGATACTTTTGGAAGTTTCTCCCCTTCACACCACTTGTATATAAGCGAGCGTGTTCGCGAGTGAGGTAGTGGGTTTTGATGCGACATAAAGTACTGATTACCGGTGCGTTCTACGAGTGAGATCGTGTCGAGAATTGTGATTTATATTGATGCTACTGAGAGCGATTAGAGAAGTCTTGCGATGGACGCCCCAGCCAGTGAGGAGGAAGAAAGAAGAGATTACTTAATGGTGTTTAATTTCACCGCTACGCGCAAAGGAAAATTGAAGCGAAAGTTACAATTGAACCAAATACATTAATGAACTGAAAGAAGTCATAATATAATGCTAAGATTGAAATGTAAACTTTAAACCCTAGAGGAGGTAAATTAAATCAGGAATAATGGCAGATTGTTATTTGAAAATATATTCCACAAAATAATTAACAAGCCGAATTTATTTCTTTTAATGAACTGACACTTCAATAACATAAACCATTACAATTAACAAATCCTTCTTCGTTCACCATTCTTTACATGCTTTACGGCTTAAATGCTTTACATTTAATTAGAATAGTTACAAATTACTTCCTGCTCTCACATTTACCGATATGTTTCAGACCAACCACAATAAGTCTATAGATCCGACCCTCAACCCTTTCCCGGTGAAGTTATTATTAAAAGGAATTTTGAATATGTTAAGCAGAAGTGAATTTAGAATTACCATGTTGAATGCTTTCTATCTAACTGTTGTCCTGTTGTTTTTCTCGCAATCTCGTTTGTCGTCGAAGACAGACTGGCCAGCCTGTAGACAGCACACTTGCAGAAAGCTGGGCGTGATCCAGCCCCTGCGCAGACAACGACCACAATCGCCTGACGTACTGCTTGAGTCAAACCAACTTCGCCCATTCTTGTTGTTGTAGTCGACTCTTGAGAACTACTACCCTAGTCGTTTCCCTTCTGTTGCCGTACATGACAGCTTTCCTTTAGTACAGCCCCGTCGCCTACTGTATATTTCTCCGGGAAGGGTCAATTTGGCACAAGATTTATTTTAAAAATTATTCCTCATTATGCTTTAATGCTTTATTATGCTTAATTCAGCTATTAGATACCAGATAACCAAAATACTTTTCAAGATATAAACCACATATGGCCGTTATGCTTTTTGTGCTTTTGGGTTGCTCCGGTAATAATAAAATTCGCCATTTAATCTCTATTTCCAACTAATATCTTTTTATTGTCATGTATCTTGCTGACAACTAGCAGTTCATTTTTGGGTTATTTAGTATTTCTTAACAATTCAGCTAAACATAGGCAAATCTAACCTGAGACCTTAGAATCTACAATCAGATACGGTGACTACAAAATAACAAGAAGTATTTCGTAAGCACTTTTCAATCTAAGTCTCTACTAGGAAGTAGATATTTTTATGATAAATCCCACAAGAAAGAATACAGCTTATTTGTTTCCAAAACTTTGGAGCACGAACGAAAAACTGCATACAAAGAGTTTTGGATAACGTAGGTATACTGTGCAGAATTTGCGCCTGGAAGAGGTTCAACTATAAAAAATAAATATCTGGCTGTATTTCTGTGGAGCAATGGCCTGAAGCAACCTTTAAATTACTAACCGATCGAAATCTCACGCTCGTATACAAGCTATCCTGAGGCAATTTTCGTGGAAGCTTATAAAATTTTAAAATGAGTATATGCAGAATAACTGTTGTATTTCTAAAAATACATATATACATTTCCTTGTATGAGCAATCAAGTGTTTCTCAGCGAGGGTTTTTTGTAAAGTAATACCATAATTGTATAAATATAATCTTATTATAACCCATTAAAAAGCTATTTTGAGAAGAAAAATACTGCTTCCAGTGGTTGTAAATTATGAAGAAACTATTTCAGTACATGAAGGTATAAAATTCATTTGGTATCTTCAGAAACAACCTAGTGAAAGTTTTAAATGCTAATCAATTCTATCGAATAAAGAAATAATATTGCATTTTCTAAAAGTGATTTATTTGCTTAAGTTTACGTATATCACATGGTTCCCTAAGTCACAAAAATACGGAATGTATATATTACCACAGCACAATACAAATGGTTGAGCAGAGAGCGAGTGATAATTGAAAGACTCAAGTGTAATCGCGAGTCATGTTTCTATCATGCTAATTGGTCTAATCGTACTTTATTTTTAATAAAACTTCTATTATTTTTGTCTTGTTATTTTCTTGGGCAATACAACACATTTTAGTTTCCTGCTAGTAGTAATTGAGTAGATCTGATACTTGAATATGTTCATCAATTCTTGTTGTCCTTTTAGCCTTTTAAATATGTTTTCTCAAGTACTAGAAAACTAATCAGAAAAACAATAAAATAAAAAATAAACTGTTATTGAGGTATATGTTATCTTAATATACACGTTTATAATATGTGTAGGATTTTGCACAGATACTCTTGCATCATAATTTTTCTTCAGTAATACATTTCGTCACGTGTGAAGAGCTTATATTATATACTCGGTAAATGGGTAAGTACAGGAAATGTTTTGATGCTTACTATATTTCGTATATATAATGCTGTAATAATGATTAAATTCTCTATTTCTCATTTAAAGCACATTTTGGGATGTACTTAAAATCATACACTAAAATAGTGAATTATAATTTATAGAACTTAGTATCACTAACACTGAATTCAAATTGTAGCATGAAGACGCGGATCGATTGCCAAAGTATGATACAACAGCAGCTTGGCTCAACGCAAGCCAGGAGGTGTTAGAATGACCTCAACTGTTTAGGTGCCATGGTTGTGCACATAGATAAAAGTATCCAGATAAGGTATACATATTTACCTTCGGTTGCATCCGGAACCCGGCGTCTAATATATATATATATATATATAGTTAATGTTCAGTCATTTTTAAGTGTTTAAGTAACTGAATATTATTTATTGTTTATTGGATGTTAGTTTTTCAAAAATAGTTTTGTTTTAATTGAATTAAGTAGTATAGAATTTATTTTTTAAAATAAATATTAAAACTAGGTAGCTGAGGTGAGATATAGTCAGCTGTGTAGTGCTGGATTCCGACGGAATATATGTCTATGTATATGTATGCGTATATATATGTGTATATATATGTTGTTTATTAGCATTTTAAATAGTTTAGCTTTAATTGAAGGAATAAATGTATAATATTAAATAAATTATACATAATTAAATTATAAAGAATAACTAAAAACAAAACATCTGATGTGATGCATTCACATGTCTTTCTCTACCATCTACCGTTTATTAGTGGGTACATAAATTATTCTTACACAAGCTAATTTTTCTATCTACTAATAGTTTAATCCAAATAAACTTTGCATAAATAACTACATTTCAGATTTCGTTATAGATACAAAGAGAACAGCGATTGTCAAATGCTTAAGAACAGAGCGTTATGTGCTGGCCTTAAAATTTTCCATGCAATCGCGAGAAACAACTGAATGTTGAAAGGACTTTAAGAGAATGACCAAGATTTGAAGAATTCGAACCTTTGATAACGGATATCTCAGAAGTGGCTTATACCACAAAAAGCTTATTTAAATAAATTGTGTGTTTTAAAGAGATCTAAGTTTTTTGTGTATTACGTTTTCCTGTGTTGCTTAACGTTTACCAGTTATACAAGATTATACAACATTTCATTCAAATGAAGTGGACTTCACAGGCTATTCCAAGATAATTCAAGATATATACTTTATTTGTCATGTAAATAGCTTTAATATATTGTGTTTTAATCAAAATCGTTAGTCATTTCTTAGAAAGTCAAAATTTTCGAAAAAATGTTCCATGTAAATGGAGGGGAGATTTTCTTGAAAAATCTTCGTGTCGCATCTTTGGAAGGTACTGAAATTATGCCAAGTTTGGTGTTGATCAGAGTTTTCGTTTTTGAGTGATGCTGACAGACAGACAAACAAACACACACTCAGTCCTATTTATAATTTTTGTTTGGAATCAGAAGCCTCAAAACACGCATTTCTGGTAAAATATTTATTGATATGAAGGATAATATAAATGATTGTTAAATGATGGAAGGAAATTAAGCATTTAAGGTTTTATATTTTAAATGCGAATGTTATATAAATGAGTGAGCGTATTTATAAGTTTTTTATATTTGTTAATTGAATTTGATTAAACATTTATATATTTTCCTTTTAAATTTGTTTAATTTATTTTTATAAAATATTTAAAAATTGTTTTGTTTAAGTTACTTTTAAATTGAAATGTTAGTATTTTTAATTTATTTGTATTTATTAACTTTCATTTTAGAATTAAAATTTATTCTTCATTATTTTATGTTCATGTGTTACTTATCTACTGATTATTATTTTAAATTTATTGTTACCTTATTTTACATTTGTTTTCTATTTCTTATTTGTTTTTATGAGTTTAGTTTTAAATTTAATTATCTTAAAATATATAAAATGGTGTATTGAAATAGAAAATGTTTCAAATAAATGTATAGTTCTGGGATATACGTCATGGTTTTAGAAATTAGGTACTAGGGTGATGTATAATGGATTTTATTTATTTATTTATTACACATCTTTCTTTGCAGTTTACTTGTTCATAGTGTTGAGGATCAGTAAGGCTTATAAATGAAGTTACCGCTTCACATAAAATACAATTTAGGATTGAGGCGTTATATTTTCTCACCACCTTAAAAACCAGTACTTAGAGGTTTCTTACGTAATTTATATCTAAAAAATTTAATGTATCTAACTGAAAATTTATTCATTAGAAATTTGAATAATTCCCTTGTGTAAAGGAATTTTGAGATTGGAAGATAGGACGAATTTGGGGAATTAGGCTATAAAGCTATTGCTAAAGATTAAACTCCATCGTATTCCGGTAGCTTTGGGTGAGATAATGTATTATATTAAGTAAAAGAAAAGTATTAAATGAAAGGAGAGGAGAAATAGATAAGCATAACAAGCCAGCTATAGCAGCTTTCAATGAATTCACTGGGACACCCTTGAAAGATGTAAAACATAATGAACGCCGTGACTGATGATAAATCTGCAGCTCAACTTAAGTTATAAAGAAAATTTAAGTTCTATGATTCAAACATGTCTTAGTTAAAACGGAATCTTAATTTTCTATTACATGTTTAATGTGGTATACATTAAAAACAGCGAATGGAAGCAATTAATGTAATTTAGGACTAATGGAATCTTTATTTTTTTATTGATTAGAGATTTAGATTAGTTTTATCTCCATTTTAAACAATATGAATGAATGAATGCGTACAAGAAGCCGGAAAGGTTGAAACATAGCTTGCAATCAACTTTCTGAGGTAAGAGGAAACCCCGAAAAAGAAGAAATAGCCTTAACCAGGCAAGTAGACTTTTATCAAGATTAGAATTCGAGACCTACGGATCAGGACGGAAGCATGCCTAACTCTAGCGGCGATCGAAGGAACTGTCGAGAAAAATATCACCCAGACAGAATGCAATAAATGCACACGCTTAGTGCTTGAGTCATGTGAAGGGCAAGACCTCTTATAGCTATTGGCTCCTAAACATTGATGTATGTATGTGGCTGCGTGCGGAAGCCTTCCCCTGCTGCTTTATTGCAACGTTAGATTGGAAGTGAAAACCTCTTGTGTTTTTCTCCGATAATAAATGTGATTAGGGGATCCTGAATTGTGCCCTGTCACAGAGCCTGCAAAACAATCATGACCCATGCCATATTTTAATTCTTGCATCATTGGCATTGTTACATAAATCCTTTTCATGAGTCCCAGTTTATGAAAATGTATATTCAGAAGGTAATTTTTTGGTCTGTTTATGCCATTTTTTATTTTAGGGCATATTTTTCGAATTTATTTTATCATTGTTATGTCCTTTTCATCTTTACTCATTTTCTTGAATTTGTATTCGGAGCATAAAGAATTTTGTTATTAGTATTTCACATAAGGATAAATTTTTAAACATGAGATATTTAACTATTAAACTAGAATAACGCTTTCTTGGGGGAAAATCACATTCCTATGTAATGGTTAGTCTGAAAAGGGTTTCTAGCAGGTAGAGGGGTGACTGTTGTCAAAGGAACTGGTATAACTATAGTTATAAATTCATGTTCCAAAATATGGATGAGGCAGATGGATTTGCCCTTTTCGCATTGATAATTGCTTAGATTCAGGTTGCATCCTTATCCTTGTCTCGTGTCATATACTATTAAGCGCTTTTCATTCGTAATGAATTTTGTATAATCGAGTTCTTAGATTAAAAGATGAGGGATAATGGAGTACCGCATTAGCACCTCCATTAGTACATGGTGGTACTAGTTTCGGTACATGACCGGAAGCGGTATGGGTAGACCGGGTTAACAACCATGGCACAAGTCTCTGGTTGACATTCGAAGGTTTTATGGCGAATGATGGGAAGGGATTTTTATTCGCTTTATTTCTTCTTATTCGTTGTTTCATCTGCTGTAATTTCTTCTGTTGTTTTGGGATGGTGATGGATGAAGAAGCACGTGTGCTTTCATAAATTTCCAAATGAGGAGGTAGCATTCCTGTGTTATAGCTGTTGAACTCTCTATAGAATGCTGGTCTCGGTTTCAAGATGCTACTCTCGAAGCCCAGAGATTGAGGCCTCAAGAGCACTCAGCCGCGTGGGTCAATTATCGCAATCAAGGTCAGTTGGATCGTCCGGCTCCATCAGGTGGCAATCGAAGCGCATCAGCTTCTGCTGACACAACGCGAACAGCTACATGTTGTCCTGGGCTGCATGGCGGAGTTGAGACTTGCGAGGACGTTCTAAGAGGTGGCGAATGCTGCTGCATTGATTGGCCTCTATTGCTGCAAGGCGCACATTGGTTGACCATTTCAGCGTCTCGAGACAAAGGTCAAGGTCCCGAAGAGTCGCTTGGATGCTCTCAATGGTGTCCTTGAAGTCTGGTGCCATGGTGGAGATGGAAGGCAGGTAATAAAGGTGTCGAATGCTTGGAGCGATGATCGGCAGCGGTAGCGACGATGATTTTGAGCGACGAAGAACTAATTACGGAGATTGTTGTCGGCGTTGCTGATGAAACCTTAGGTAATACGGGCAGGAAGCCTGGCCGTGAAGTGTTTACCGCTACAGAAAAGTAGCGCAGTAGCGACGCCGAAGTGCCAGGATGTGCCCGGTGCAGTCAGCGTTGAGATTGGGCAGGCGGTAGTAGTGATAGCGAGGCTGCACCGCCCTAATAGTTGCCACGTGACGTAACGGCGTTAACAGCGGCAGGGCACGTGTCGAGGGGTGCAGCTTGCCTCGATCCTGTGTAATTGGGCTTAAAGAGTTGGACCAGTTGTGAAAGCACCAGTATAGTGCGTTCCTATCCAGGAAAGTCAGGCGCAGCAAGGACTTGGACCTATGCTTGAGGAAATCCTGAATCAGCGAAAGTCAAAGCGACTGAGCTACCTTCAGGTCTACCCTTAACGGCAGCGCTTTAGTGGCCCCTGGAATCCCCCGGTGATGGGGCAGAGACATGGGCGTTAGCCACCCGGAGCTGTCACGAAGTAGACGTGGCGGCTGGCGGAGGAGGTGCAGTATACTCAGTCCTGACAGGGTTGTGCTGATGACTGCAGTGGCGACAGTAGCTGTCACTACAGGAGCGGCGCCTGCTTATCTACAGCCGAGCTTCCCAGTTTGGGCGGCGGAGCGCTGTCTGCAGCTGTGGTGACCGACTCTGGCGAAATGCTGCGGCCAGGTGTTCCCTTCTTCTATCCCATGATATTTGCGCTTCGGAGTCCGGTGAGCATATGAGTGGCGCTTGGTTTTTTATTTGAGTGAATAAAAGAGAGAAAATGCTTCTCTCGCACTAACCGCAGCTAAAGCTGCGAGTGTAGAACTTGCCAGATTGGCCATAACCCACTCTGAGTTCCATAAGAGGAACTCAGAGGTGAAGTTGAGATAGTACCGCGGTGGCACCTGCATATTCGTTGTACGAATATATATGGACCTAAGCCAGGTGAAGGATGGATGCCGGAATGCAGGATTGGCGAAAAAATGAATTGAGTTTTATTTATGGAGTTCTTTAACTGCTGTGGTCCTTAGCGTCCCACTCTATATTGGGCGTGAATGTGCGGTAATTTTACTCAGAAGCCTCTTTATCAGGGTTGAGGCTTTTAAATCTACGGCATAGGACGACCAACTTTAATTCCCTTCAGAAGGAAGTCATGCTAAGGATTTTGACACCGGAAAAAAATCACCCTTCGCCGGGTTGAACCCGCGACCTCAAGAGCTAGAGGCTAGCATGATAACCACTACACCCGTAGAACCACAAGCGTGGTCGAAGCTCTACTTACGCCCTTGGGAATTCAGGGTAAGGAAGTAAGTGAAGTATTCCGTGACGGATAGAGTGAAGTATGAAAGAATTAATTTGGTCTCCGGATCACGGTTATGATTGGTTAAAAGCTTGGTACAGTGCTGGCTTTCCAGTTGGCCCGGTCCTCCATAATTATCTGAATGGCTATACCTTCTCCTTGACGCCCATTTTGAGGTTGGGCTAGTCTGGAATTGAGATTCTCTTTACTGGCTAAGCCAGCAGTGTCCAATTTAGTTGCTAGCACATTTAGGCTATGTGTGTGGTAGATCGGTTCGGAGCTGAGATTAGACAGCATCTTCTCGAGCTCGGTAATCTTGATGGTGAGGTGGAGTAGTAGCTCTAATTGTTCATCTTCCAGATTCTACAGGACCTCCGGCGAAGTATTGGCGTTGTGGCTTCCATCAGTTACCGGCGCGGTATGAGGAGACTGTTTAGGAACAAGAGGCGGCTCTGCTCTATATGGTCTCGCGACAGGCCAGTCTTCTGCTGGCGTGCAAGGACCATGACCTCTTGCTGCGCCGATGAGTTATGACTACCAGGGTGAAGCAGGCAACAAGCCTGTTCGGTGCAGGTTGAGGTGGCGGCGACGAGCCTAACCGTGTTGCTGGCACAGATGTTAAATTCGGTGCATCACAATAGCGACACCTCGGCGGCGCAGTACCCCATATGCCGAATGCATATAGAGGCAGCATCAGCTGCAGGGTGGAGCCCAGGATGTCCGACTGGATTCGATACTTGGGGACTGGTCTAAGAAGTCCAAAACAGGGAAGAGAGCAGCATCGTAGTATGCCTTGTCTCAGAAGACAAGGCATGTGAGAGGAGTTCTTCCCTTCCCTGACAGAATTCTGGTCACCTAGTGACTGAAGGCCAGTTCTGCTGGATGTGGGTCATGAGCAACTGCGGCGGAAGCTGTTGGTGTACACTCACAACCATAACACTTAAATGAAACTAGCGCTGGCGTCTGTTCGTCAATAGAAGAAGCTGCTTTGGCAGTGTCTCCTTGCGGCGGAGAGGAAGGTGCGGAAGGCGGTTTGGGAGCTCCAGCTACTGCGATACAGTCGGCGGTTTCGATTTAATGTTCGTCGGAAGTTGCTTGATCGGCTGGTGGTGAAGGTTTGTATGTTCCTCTTCCCATAGTGCGTAGAGCTCCTATCAGCTCGTAGACTCGAGGGAAGTGTTGTAGGCCCTTTTTCTGTGAGTGTGAGGGTGAGGAAGTTGGATTGGTGATACGGGTAGGATTCGATAGGAACTTAAGGAGAGTGAATGTTTCCGGTACGCACTTCCGTTAGTAAAAGTTAGTACATAGCTGCTGGTGTGCAACTGGGAGTGGTATAGGTAGACCGGTTTAGCAGCCATGTCACAAATTCCTGGCCGCTACCCGGGGGTTAGAGGTGAAGGATGAGAACGGAATTTTATTTGGTTTATTCATTCAGTGGTTATCTCATCTGTAATATCTTCTGTTGTTTCGAGATGGTGGTGGAAGCGGAAGCACATGCGCTTTCATAAAATTTCGCTAGTCTTCTCGCAGCTGTTAGTGGTAGTTTCGTAGCTGTTATGTATGTGCAGAATGGTGGCTCGGTTTGCAGATGCTGCTCTCAAAGCATAGTGATTAAGTCCTCAAGTGCACTCAATCGTGTGGGTCGGTCGCCGCAGTCACTGCCAGTTGGATCGTCCGGCTCCATTGGGCTGTACTCAGTGCGCATCAGCTTACGACGCGAACACCTCCATGCTGTCGTTGTCCTAGGCTGCCTGGCGGAGTTGAGAGTGGTGCGAGAACATAATTGAAATGTTGCGAATAGTGCTGCATTGCTTGGTCTCGAATGCCGCAAGGCGCGCATAGGTTTCCCGTTGCAGCGCCTGGAGATAAAGGCCAATGTCCCGAAGAGTCGCTTGGATTCCCTCAACGGCGTCCTTCAGGACAGGCATCGTGAAGGGGTTGAAGGCTGTCGGAGTGCTCTGCTAAGGGTGGAAGTGTCGAGTTCTGTGGTGTGAGATCGGTGGTGGTGGCGGATTTTGCGCGAGGAGTTGGATGTGGAGACTGTTATGGATGTTGCTGATGAGACTTTGGGTAGAACGGTCAGGTATCCCGGCCCGTGAAGTGATTACCGCTTAGAGTAATAGCGGTGACGAAGTGCCAGGTTGTGCCCGTAGAGTCAGAGGTGAGAGTGGACCAGACGTAGTAGTGACAGCGAGAATGCGCCGTGCAAATAGCCGCCACGTGACCGTAACAGCAGCAGCGGAGGCACACTTTCCTTTGCGATTGGCCTAAAAAAGTTAGACCAGTCATGAGAGCAGCGGTGTAGTGCGTCCAGTCCAAGAAGAACAGCTGTAAGCGTTGTAGGATCGGCGCTTTATTGGCTTACATACTAAGCCTTTATTCTAGGGTGATACTGTTTATTGAAGATAGTTACATAGTGTCATGAGGTGCCCGGTACCGCTGTCGCATCCGGAGGTTTATGGCCATACAAAGGTGCCTTAGCTGAGCCCCGGACACTTAGTATACGGCATTGTGGGCGAATATTAATGCTGAAGATTTCGCATCTAGGTGTGATAGGCCAGGTTTCTACTTATTGAAATGGCCGTGAGCTGCTGGCAGGATGAGGGGGCGTCTCGAGAGCTGGGAGGTCTGGGAGTTGCCGATCTGGTCACTGATCCTTCATCTGCTTGAGCGTTATCAGGAGAGTAACGGTGAGATCCTGTGGACTGGCGGTGACGTCTGTATGTAATTTGGCGTTCCTGCTGTCGTTTATATAATTGCCTATCTTCTGGAGCTTGTCTGCGTTACCCGGCATATAGCTGCCGTAGCTGTGTTGACAGTGTCCGTTATGGTGTTGATAGTTGTACCTGAATTTTAGAGCGTCCCTTAAAAGGTGGCAAGGCGGTGAGATAGATCCTGGAGTATGCTTCTCACTCCTTGTATCTCAGTCGAAAGATCTGTTAAGGTACCAACTGTGTGCTGAGTCTCCTGAAGTTCTTGGAGTGCTGTGGTGATATCGGTGAGGTTTGCGAAATACAGCGTTTTATTCCTTGGTGATTGTCGGTAGATCGGTGTCGCGGCTGTGTGAGTTGTACTTGGTGGGTAGTACTGGCTTGTGGCGAAGATTGTGAGGTGGCATGGCGGCGAGTTGTGGGCGCGAAGATCTGGTGGTGGACTTTCGGCGGATTCCTTTGACTCATCGCCTGTACCGTTAAGTGATCCATGTAGTCATATGTTTTACAGTACACGGGACCACGTAAAAGAACCTCAAGCATGGTAAGGAGGCCTTTGAGCAAAATTACCAGTCTTTCGCGCCCAATATAGAATGGGACACTAAGAACCACAGCAGTTAAAGAGTGCCCACAAATAAAACTTAATTTCAACTTTCAATACGCGGGACGTTCTACCAAGCCGAGTCTGGTGCAGATGATGGTGAGGCATCCGGCGTTACAACAGTGGCAGCGTGCGGCGGCAGTGCAGGAATCGGCGGAATGGTCGTATTAGTAGAAGCGTCGGCAGATGGTGTGGCTGGTGGCACGACTTGCGCACCTGCTTATGAGCAGACAGCAGGTCGACCAAGGCAGCGCGGTGGTCCGTCTCATCCCAGAAGTCGAGTTTGATAGCGGCGAGGGCCCTCTTGCAGTATGGATGCGCGTGGCTCTAGTCAGCCAGCGTCAGCGAGAAGGA
The DNA here is from genome assembly GCA_030765065.1 of Deroplatys truncata. Taxonomy (NCBI): domain Eukaryota; kingdom Metazoa; phylum Arthropoda; class Insecta; order Mantodea; family Mantidae; genus Deroplatys; species Deroplatys truncata. Next base: position 106,844,205 of record CM060979.1, read on the forward strand.
CGGAGCAGTAGATGAGTGCGTCTGGTAGCTGCCAGTGAACTCCACGTACTACAAATATGAACCGTGACAGGGACAGTCGGTATCCTGTGGAGCGGTGGTAGGATGAGCAATTTAATTTTCCGGTTCCAGAGAGACTGTGCGATCTCTGTTGCTGGGCTGAGCGGTTCAGGCGAAGCAGGAGTAGTTGGCGCTGTTGCTGGTGGCGGCTATGTAGTTGGTTGGAAGCGGCGGTGCTGGCGTTTTCAGGTTCCTCCGCTGGAGGATTTACTGCTGCAGCGGCGCTCTTCTTCTTTCCTCCCATGTTCACTCCGAAGTGTTTTCACTAGGAGCTTAGCTGATGTGATATTGCGTTAGCAAGAACAGTGGGAGAAAGGTAGGAAGAAACTCTTTCTACTCGATTAACGCATAGATATGGCAGCGTCTTTTTTTGTTTGTTGGTGAAATACGCTTTGATATATTGCTACTAATTGTAACTGAGATAACAGCATTGTAATATGTTCTGTATATATAACGTTTATCATACTTGTTATATTTAAATTCATTTATTGAATTCGAACATTAGTTTGGGTGATTATTGAGTATGTATGTTATGTGGAGAACATATTAGATGATAGTAAACACTTTAACTGTATTTCAGCAAGAAAGTATTGAAAATCAAATATCAGTTATTACAGTTTACACCATTCAACCAATGGCTAAAACCACACCTAGAAAAGTTGATGTCATCGTTTAAGCTAGAGATAGATCTCGGTGACTACACTAAAAATGTTTATGAACACCTTTACTATATCTTTCATAGATTTGTAGAAAAATAGGTTTGAAATGTAAAATCATTTGGCAACAGCGCGCTTTCCTTGCAGGTGGATAAAAATCATATTTGACGTGTAATGTCAAATCCAACGGAAGCAGAATGAGTGCCCATGTCGCTGCGAATTGGCTAGTGCATTACGGGACAGTATTGATTTTGCTGGTGTTGTGTATTTACCGAGATATGTCTTTCATTCATCTTGAATGAGATGTTTAATGAAACATGAGGCAGTATTTTTAACACTTAAATAATTTCAGTCCAATTATATAATATACAATTTCAATAACAGCCCGCCTTAAAGCAATATGTGTATGTAACAATATATAAGGAGTGTATATTAGTCATTGTATATGTTTATATTGTAGTCTCCATGTGTAATAATGTTATGTGAATATATTACGTAATTTAATAATGTAGGAGCTGTGAGAATAATAAGTTAAAAGTTGCTAGCAATGAGGTAACCTTGAGGTAATAATGAATTACAAAGTTTAAATATTACTTGTGATTCTTGGAAGCAATAATGTAATTTTAGCAACAGTTTATAAAAAATAGCCAATCAACAACCAGAAAAAACTTTATTTAAATAAAGGTATTCTATGGGATTAGGAATAGCCAATCATAGACTTGAAATACAAAAATTCACAAGTTCAGGCGTTTTAAATCAATTCAGTTGCCTGCAGACAGTGTTTGTAACCGTATGCGAAATGCGTCCTCGAGAGATTTAATACGTATTGGTGTGAGACGAAAAAGAAGTTGACGTGTTAAATAGTGCAATTAATTAATAAAAATAATCTCACAGCTGTCTATATCAGTGAAGTGTTATTTAAATCGTGTCAAGCATTAATAAAAGGAATGAAGTAAAAACTATAATCTTCGTAACCCTACATTCTTAAGTCGCACCACAACCCTGCCAAGACATCCATGTCTCTAAAATAAATACTGACGCAGCGGAGGCAAACATAAATAGTAAATATTTAAAGAAACAGTTTAATTACAAAGCTAATATTTTTTAAACATTTCTGAGGCAAAGGCTACCGGGTAGCATACGTGCGGTTGCTACTACTTCAAGTTAGGCTCCCAACAGTTGAAATATAATACAACTCCTACAACAAAATAACTTCTTCAAATTGGCGCCCAAAGCGTGGTGCAAAATAACGTTAAGGTATAATATCTTCATCAAACAAGCTGGAATCCAATTTTGAATGAAGCAATAAAAGTAAATAACCGTTAACTTAAACATTTGCTCATTATGCACCTATCTGGATAAAGAAATTATGTACGGTGCTTTATAACATCAGGTGGATATGAAACGAATTAAAGGATACTTTTATTTAACAATTTATGGAGATGCAATAGAACAGGCATTCGATAAAACGACGTATGGTGCTGGTAACTACAAGGGCTGTCCAGAAAGTAACCTCCGTTTTTAAATAAGAATGAAACCGGTATACGTACAAAATTGTTATTATATACTTCTGCAAACTGTAGCTTTTCTCTATTTTTCTAAACTGATTCAAGCACTTGTCATACCTTTTTTTTACTTGCGTTTTGAAGCTCTTCGGCATTGCCGAATAGCTGAGCTGTAAACCACTTTTCATGTACGGGAACAGATGAAAATTGCTAGAGGCCAAGTCCGGGCTATACGGGGGATGGTTAATGATGCAGTAATTTGTATCATAAATTATTTAAATGTAAAGAATGATTATATTATGAATATGCATTTTATGTGACATTGATTTGAGATGTTTGTTGATTGTAATTATTGTTGAGAAGTGGGTCTATGCTGCCTTACTGAAACTGACAATAATAGCGTGCAATAATGCAGCGAGGGGGTGAGCTGTTTATCATTATTAGAGACGAGGAAGTTACGTAATGTTGGCGCGTTTTTCCTTTAGAATCTTCTGGAACATTTACCTAGAGCATATGTATTCATAATTTTCATTGGATATAAAAATAGACGCTAATGTTGGCGCGTTTTATTAGCCAATTGCAGCTCAGTTATAATCTTTAGGCATATCGGGATGTATGAGTATAAAAGAGCTAGGTTAGAGGTAGAATCCGTCAGTTCGTCGAAAATATTTGTATTATACACGTCGCCTTCAGTCCAGCAGAAATATTACACGTCGGCTATCGATTCGCAAGTTACGCGTATAAGAGTTATGAAAAATCTCAAGTATGGTAAAGTTAATTATACAAAAGGTTGAAGTACGTGAATTAAAAGTGATCAGTAAGAAGTTGTTATAACAGTTTCAGTTTGGCGAGTGTCTAGATCAATGTGTAAATGTGATAGTGAAAGTGTTCGACAATAAAAGTATAAAAGAAATTCTTTCATCAGTGTTATCTTTGGATAGAAGATTCCTTTCCGTTTACACAACCTGTATAAAGAGAAGTGCTCGACCCAAAAGGATAATAGCTAGCCGGAGGACAGTAAACCAAAATTAAATAAAATAACAGTAGCATTCTTTCAAACAAACACTAATACTACCGCAAATTGCTAACACCAGATGGAGCTACAAACCTAACAAAGAATCACGTCACAAAATGGCTTCACCACGTGAAGTAAACACACATACACAAATAACATTATCAATTTACCATCGCAAATTGGCTCCCAAAAGTGGGGCTCAATTAAATAAATAAATATAACAGAAGTATACCACTTCAAATTGGCTCCCATACGTGGGGCAGTTAAAATTATGTAACCAAACAAAACAAAAGCAGCACAATATAAGATCTTCAAGTTCTAATAATTTACGTAAAAACATATTACGTAAACATTATACCACTCTCAAATAAATATAACATAAATACCGTCGCAAATTGGCTACCACAACGTGGGGCTACACAATAATGTTAAATAAATAACATTAAACCACCTTCATTAAAAACGTCCCATTTGTGTTGTTTGCTGTGTGAGGGTGAGCGTTGTCATGCAAAAACACAAAAGCAGATGTCAGAAGACCACGAAACTTGTTTTGGATTGTTCTTCTTAGCCTTTTCACACTTCACACTTAGCGGGATTTGTTATTTCGGCACCCATGTTTTATGTTATAACTAACAAACACGCGACAATACGATGCTCCATCTGCACAGCTAGAAGCGTAACTGAGCCACTGTGCACGCTAATGTCGAAATAGCGACGCTACCCCCATTACTTCTGTTATGCATGAATGGAGATTACTTTCCGGACAGCCCTGGTATATTTATACCGAAAATGATATCAAACTCTGATAGCGGGTGGGCGCCATAGCTGTGTGAATCGTGCTCAATCATTCAGGTTGCGCTTGCGACGTCGTAAAATGATCGTAAATTACGATTTGTAGAAAACAAATATGGTATATTGTGGCAAAACAAGGCGTTTAAGAGAAAAAATGAAAATGATAAAAGATATAGAGTATTGCTGTTTTAACATATACATATTCCATAAAACATGCAATAATCGTTTCGTATGCGAATTGCTATAAGACAAATGGCGCAGAGAATGCCAGATTCCTGCCGACTAACTTGAAAAACTCTTCCTGAGCATTCTAAAGCTTTAATGTTTGTCATATTTCGAGACTCCGATTTGGTATTCCACACAGAGAATCGTACATAAACACAGTGCTGGATCATTTTATTCACTAATTTAGGGCAACTTCCTGTACATTTATAACCATTCATGTTTAATTGCTGAACATATTCACTACTTGAGTATTTCTCCTCTAGTGTACAGTAACAGCCGATGCGGTTTGCTGTCAATAGAGAAAGCTGAATGAAACTTTAGATTTGTTATTGACAACATAGCAACGGTGGAATTGTTTTGGAATAGTGCATAAAAACATGTAAACATCAAGGAACAATTTGTTTCTACATCAAATAACAGCAGCTTCGTGGAGTCATTCACAACGCATTTTGAGTCATTTTTGTCGTCATTTTCTGCTCTATAATTGAAGCCTGGTAGAAGGTGATTCCTTTATCTGAATCTACCTTGAGGCTGTAATCTACGAGGGTTTGCTTGCTGCAGTCTTTTAAAAAATGAGCTTTTGTTCCGTTTTTTACGTGCTTTTCAGATTAGTGCTGTGGCGGTAATTGGACCAGGTATAGGTTTCCGGTCTCATTATTTGTTCTGTGGTCTCAGATTCCTTTTCTCATTAACCTGCAGGGTGTTTTTCCTTCTCATTCTATTATAGAAAAATGAATGCAGAACAGTCATTTTTATCAGTTTTGTAATTGTGCAGTAAAACTGACAATCTCACTCTGTTGCACTTACACTCTGTTATGTTCATAATACTCATATTAATTACTTGATAATCCTCTGATCTTATTCTGAATAAAAAGTAGGTAATGCAATAATAATACTAAAAACAAACCATACAGTTCATGTAGCAATAGCATATTGTACCTGGATATAGATTTTAATCTGTTAATTCTTTCTCTTTGCTTTGAGTTCTGTGCACTGAAGCGTCTGCATAATACAGTCTTTTGCACAATTCCATAGGGCTCGTGTTAAAGAGGACACACTCGTTTTCGGAACACTTCAGCGTGCGGATGCACTTCAGCGTTCATAATTAGATGTACAAGTTATATTAAGTACAAAATAAAGCACTTAATATAATATCTGACACAGTGACACAGATAGGTACTAGTTATACATAAATTTTATGTATAACTCATATATATAGCTGGACTGAGAATAAGTCTAAAATAGGTAACAGTGAAGTCGTATTTACCCTCAGCAAGGCAATAGTGAAATGCAGATTTCGCTTTCACTTTTAATATACAAACACTTTCGATAATAATTAAATGTCTGCCTAGAATTCCATAGCAAAGAATATTAAACACCAGCAACAATTATTACTGAACACCTCCATCAAATAAAACCGTATGTATCAAGCCATAAGCGGTGAGAAACGGATGTTAATATTTGCGTATAAAGCACTGAACTTCAATGAGCAGAGTTTCAACCTCAGAGGATTGGAATTCTGCTGCAGTGCTACACGTCCTTAGCAACACACGGGATAGAACCAGCCCCCTAACCCGGATGTAAACAATACTGAGCATATCTTTGTGTTGATTAAAACCCCCTACAAGCGGTGACCTTTGGAGCATTACCCATGCGTAATGTTGCTGACCTATGGAATTAAACCGAATTCCATATTGATTCTTTGCCCAAAAAATTCAGTGTTGTAGCTAACAAATGGCTAAAATACTAAAAATCTTTAATTTTAATTTAAAGTGTTGTGACTGTACAGTGTTTAACTGTCAATTTATTTGTTCTCCTGTCACTGTTTGGATATAGTTAAACTTTCACTGTGACTTCACTCATATTTCTTTAATTTAACTTCTTATGGTACATTTTTACAAGTGAAAAACATTATTAAATGACATTTTACGCAATACGGGATTCATATTTGATCATGCTACATTATCCCCTTCGTTTTCGAGCCGAAGTACTACAGAGAAAGTCTTTGAAACAACAAGATAATATTTCGTATTGGAGGCCTTAGCCGTGCTCCCTGGAGAGATTTACATCGCTGCTCCCTAAGATGCTGTGTTAGACTAGAGACTTCAAATATTTGGGTGTTATTCGTGGCAATGAGTATCCATTGTATCGTGCCCATTCTCATCCAGGCGAATCCAACCGTCGACAGGACAGAGGACGTGGCCAGTTGGGGTTAAACAGATCTTCCACAATCGGCGGGTTAACTTGCCATTTAAGGGCAATGGTACTGTTAACCCAGTTCCAGGGATCATCAGAGCCTCTTCAGTAGCCAACCGCATGAATAACACTATCGTTTTTCTGGAAAGTCTTGCAGAGATTAGATGTTGCAATACCATGCAGCTGTTGTCTATCCATAGTTGGCAGTAACTCGTTCAGAACCTCGTAAGCTGAAGCTCTCCAAGAGGTACTGATGTGGGAATATTTAGAATATCTAAAATATTTTCAGATTCTTATCCAGGGTCTCTGAGGTTATTTCTAATGGACATATAGTACAATGTTTTCTGGTTCACAAATCATAGACGATAAATTTTTTTGGTCTAATTGTTCGCAAATTCTCTTCAAGGATTCGTTCAAGCGATTGCAATACTGAACGTAGAGCAGATGGAAGATGGTTAAGCTCTCAATCATTTGAGAATACCGAGGTGGAATGGGTAAAGAGTACCAATTTCATACCATAAGTACTGCTTGGTTGTTCCAATTACGAGACGCATGCGTTTCACTGCTCGGCTACCTTGAATACAATCCAACTGAAACACATCTTCCAACTTATCGCATAGCTTTGAAATGAACGAAGGGTGGTATTAAGTCGTGTATTGTGAACGCAGCGTCAGCGAATGCTTCCGATATTTTCCGAATCGACTGTCATTTATTTTGTCTGAGGCTGTGGAATATTAATTCTTCACAACATTACGAAATAACCCATCCTTTACCCTAGTAAATTTTATTCTGATAAATTTAATTCAGTTCATATGGCTTTGCGGTCTGCAAGAATATACATTGACATACGGAAGGTATACAGGCATGTTAGAGAAAAACAGAAATTGCCTCCGGCTGAAATATCTAGATAATAAAATGGCTAAGTACACTAATTCAAACCTTTTAGAAAATTTATATAAAGCGGGCCAAATGAGCCAAGAATTAAAAAAATGGAAGCTGTTGCAGATTGCGAACTGTTAAATTCGTAGCTCTCGCTAAACTGAATGGAAATCGGGAAAGCCATTCTACCAGTCATACTTTGCAAAAAAAAAATTCGTCTATTGCTGCTATCGTTTGAAGTTACCCTCTATAACACAGAAGGCTTCTGGAAACTTGGGTGTACTCCATGACAATGTCACGCGTTTTCACAAACATTCTCCAAGACTCAAAGGACAACGGTGCCAACCCTGTTTCTTTTAACAATAACCCAATGTATTACCCTAAACTTTTCTTCCGCGTTCCCTTCTCTAATTCTCAATGCTGTTTACCTTGTAGAGCACATAAGGGTAAGAACAGACGACGCAACCGCCATTAAGTTATAAGACACTAACCGATGTAACGCGCAGTGAAGAATCTAAAAGTCAAATTATTCAATTTTAATAAACAATATTCAATTTACTTTTCTTTTGATGGTATCACTTTTACGTCCGATTCTGCTGTATGGGGTAAAACGTGCAGTATAATTTGTTTTTGGTTTAGCAGAACCCAGCTACCTTTAATGGAATCTGTTGATATGCAATATACATATGCTTCCTACTAGCATAACGTATAATCCACAAATAGTTCAGTGCGTCAACACAGACATTTCGTTCACAAGGTTCTTGAATTCAGTATTACCCAATCGTGTTAAGCAGTTCTGTGTGTAACAGTAAAGGTAAGGTGATTAAAAGATTTTGGTAATGCTTACATGTAGGGTAAAATACGTGGAACATGAGATTACAATAAATTGGTTAGTAATATGCCCAAATAGTGTGCTGCTTCTTTCGTAACTACGCAAAATTTCAATAATACCTCTAGATTATCAATAAATTACACAGCTTTATATATTATCTGGCGTCTAGAGGCGGCTTAACTAGTGGTTCCGTTGTCAGTTCGCTATTGTAAATCACCAATGCTTGTCGTCTGAAATTGCTGGTCCAATGCAGAATGTTGTTGCGGATGGGTACTTCGGTATCGTTCCGCCTGAAAGCAACATTGCACTCCCTTGATTGACTTCATTTCAGCTCACCGCAAAACGCACTACGTCTGATCCTATACGGCAAATATCTTTACTCTCTGCTGGGCGCTATTCACATGCAAACAGCTGCACTCGACAATCATTGTTGTTCTCATGTATGCATTTCCTGCTACGCCGCAGTGCTAACAATAAATCTTTGTAACTTCCAGAACTTAATTTTCTAAAGTAGTAAATGCTTCAGTTACAGGTTTCCATTTTTCAGCTATTTCCTGGGCCTCCTGTATATTTTGTTAGACCATCCCTGTTTTCTGCTGAATATTTGTATGCTTTGCTCAGTTACCTTGAATTTCCATGTACCAACACAAACATATTGTGAGTGTGTAAGACAGGCCTCGAAACGTAAAGGATTAAAAGTAATGGCATGTGAGCATTGCACAAATATTTTCAGGTTTGAATGATCAGCTTTAATGTATTTTCTGCTTTCTGTGAAACATCTTTCATTAGAAACTATGAGGCAGTATTTTATATCACAACACTGTGAATGCCAGAGTGATTGTAGTGTAAATTAACATTATTGTATGACAATGATTTGAGATGTTTGTTAATTATAAGCATTGTTAGGAAATAAGTTTACACGGCCTCACTGAAACTGACAATAGGAGCGGGTAACAATCAGCGAGGGGGTGAGTTGTTTATCAATTATAAGAGACGAACAAATGACGTCAGAGTAGCGCGCTTTTCTTTAGAAATGGAGGGAATATCTTCCCTAGAGCATATATGTTCGTAATTTTATTGGATATAAAAATAGACGCTAATGTTGTCGCGCTTTATTAACCAATAGTAGCTCTGTTATAATGTTTAGGCATATCGGGGTGAGGGGGTATAAAAAGCTAAAACCTGAGACAAGTATTGCTCGGTTTTACAGAATCATTCACAAGGCAAACGTCGCGCAGTTCAACAGAATCATCCACGGGTTACATGTCGCGCACTTCCACAGAATCTCTCGCGTCGTAAAGTTAGTTAAAAGATGTGAAATACGCGAATTAATAATGTGCGGCAAATAAGTGATTATAGTTACATTCTAATATATAACAGTTTCAGTCTGGTGTGTATCAAGAGTAATACATGTGGAATGAATAAAGTGTGACGGAATAAAAGTGTAAAAACAAATTCTTTTATTAGTGTTATCTTTTAGTAACAACTCCTTTCCGTTTACACACCCTGTTCAAGAGATTTGCTCGACTGGGTAATAATAGCTAGCCGGAGGACAAAGAACTCGAAATTCAAAATAATAAAACAATAACAGGCGCTCAGCAATGCGATAACACTACGATACCACGTCAACTAATAATGCAAAGTAAGAAATACCTTCAGATTTGGGTTAATGAATGTGATTCTAGGCGTACGTTTTATCAACTATAGTATAACTTAGTAAAATCCCTCGATCTATGGAGCGTGACCATTCAGGAGGCATAAATCTCCCCAATCCACTTGTCTTATACCTTTGGCTACTGAGTTATCCAATGCGAAATCTTAAAGAGGGAGTGGTTTGATATGCGGGAAACAAGTGTCACGTCACTATTATGAACACAGCAATTTTATAGTGTACAAAAGTTTAGTAGGATCATGTTTACATCGTGATGACTAAAAAACTGAAATATTTATTCCAGTTCTGTAAGAGGTATGTCCAAGAGCACAGTTTTGAGATGATGATAATGTGTGATTGGTTTCCTTGTAAACAAATGAAAGCCGCTAGTTTTGTTTGTAAAGTTTCAATTAAAATAACTTGTATTATGAAAATTAATCAGCGAAAAAAATTTTTCCTTTAAGACAGAGATGGGGAGTGAAGGATATGAAATATACTAAAACGTCTGACTTAACTTTTGGACGATATCCAATAATACCGCATGTATGTGAAATGCTATCGCTAGTTATATGCAAACATTGGCTTTCACACCCGATACACCTTGCTTTTTGCGTGGCTTGTCACAGCACTCTATAAACACAGAATTTTTGTTGCAATGCTCTTATGTCTTTAGTTCTGCCTCTACAGTTGGATAGTAACAACAGTGGTGTGATTTATGATAAACGGTTTGGTGAGAATAAAATAAAACACGGTCTAGGCGAAATTATGGCATGCCTGGTGAAACAGCAACTCAGAGGCAAGCCTGCACAAGGCAGTTAGGAGGAATACATGACCAAGCGTTTTTTCTTAAGTTGCCGAAGTATAGATGTGCAGTCGAGTGCAGGGAATCGTGCGCATATAATGGATAGTGGTATATGTTGGCAGAGAAATATTAAACCGCCTCTGCCACGCTCCCCTTATCTGGTTGTAGCACTCTATTTAATGCCCTGATGCCCCGTTTCCCTTCGCTCCTGAGCCTGACACCAACTCCAGGTGTTGGTGTGAACTATTGTTGCAAAGTATGCTCTCCGGCCACTTAGGCGAAATGTGTCCGTACTTCTCCCTTTTTGCCGCTCACCTAAGCCTGATTTTTGCTCATAGGCTAATGCGTGTGTGTGAATTCAAACGCATAAGAGATTACCTCACCCCGGGGTCGATGTGGAACACACAGGATAAGGTGATTTCGCCAAAATTAAATGATAAAAAAAACTATTGGAAACCAGAAGCACTGGCATGTTTTCGGTACTCAATTGTACTAATTATAACTAGTCTGTTTGCGGAACACCATTTGTTTCTGTAAGCTACTAACTTGGGAATGAAAAAGCATTTCTTACCCCATGATATTGGAAATAACGTGAAAGAATTAAAAAAAACCTATAATATTTAGGAGTTGCAATTGTTGAAAATGTCGTTACATGAACTTGCTATACAGGGTGGACCGTTTAAGTTGAGACAGTACAATATCTCCAAAACTAACCTACCCGTTTTATGTTGTTTTCTCACTCCGCATAAAAAACTAAACAAAATTTGTATAAAGCACTTAACAATTGTTCTTACACCAAAATATCAACAAAAATTCTGAATGGCTGTACACAAAGAGCGCAATGAATGGTTGCATCATCCATGGATGGTCATTTAAGGGTCAAGTTACGTTTCGTAATTGGGAACAAACATTTTTTGTTTTGTTTACTTATCACAAAATAAACAGCTTTTTATAAACCAATTTCTAATGAGAAAACAACATAAATGTAGGTTCCCCTTTCAAAAAATTAAATTGACCCTCAAATGACCATAACGTCCTCCAAACAAAATACGACTAATCGTATCTGCTTTCCCCCATAATATCAAGCAGATTTTATTGCAGACATTTCTTTATACAACACCTAGTGTTGGATATATTGTATACAGTCTCAACTTAAATGGTCCACCCTGTATATACATATAGCAAGTTATGTATAAGTGTATACATATCCATCCATTTATTTTATTGCATTAGCCTAATGTTCAGTTAGCTTATTGGTTTCGGGTGAAAATACTGCTAAAGCTGTTTGCTATGCACAGAAGTTTCAACCTAAAGTAATTTGCATACTATAGAAAAGACTGAATAGTTATACCTTCACATTCCATTTCACTTCGGCCATGGTCAAAGCAAAAATTGCTCTATTTTAACATGTTTGACAGTTTTGTACCATAACGTCATTCTAAACTCCTTTATGGGACTTTGATAATAAAAATTTCTATTCTGCAAAACACCTTTTACTAAGAATAATATAAGCAGTTTATAAAACTTAAACAAAATAAAGGTTCTATCTATTACTGTAACCTCAGTCCCCGATACATAAATAACCGATAGCTACGAATTTATTTTTTTATAAAGGTTTATTATCGCCAAATAAGCATGCTCAAGACTTTGGAAATATGGATTGTTAACTATGTAGTCCAGGATTTTCAATGAGAGAACATATAAATTGTAGGGTAAAAAGGGCGCGAATTGTTTTATCCTGTGATATGCATAAAATAGCTACCATGTTGTCTTCACAATCGTAAACTTAACAAAATGCCGATGTTCAATAAATTCATAGCATTTATCTGGAGAACGAGGGTGAGGATGACACTTTATTAATTCTGCCTTGCAACTTTGAAGGCCAAAATGTTTTATTCGTTTTAGTGTAAGATAATTCAGGCCGAAAGATCTAAGGCTCTTTTGAAGTTACAGGTGAGTTATTTCCGATGCTCCATTGATTTCTCTCATCTCTTAATATTTATAAAAATAATATCCTTAGTTGTAATGCTGAACTTGCTGCGCCATTTTTTCTACAGAAAAAGTAATGAACTTCTTTCTGTGAAATTATTCATGAAATATGGGAAAAAAGGATGTCTTACACTCACATGGATTTCTCTACTCTTGTGCAAATTATTTTTACAAATATTTATTTTCCATATACTTCACGTTAATTGAGATATAGGGATGTTAATTTTATTGCTAATTTTCTTATAAGTCAAGGGTAATATGGTAGGCTTTAAGCGATAGTCAAATATTTTAAGAGCTGGTTGCTATGTAGAGTATTCCATTCTTTTTGCATGTCCAGGACATAAAAAACGAACAACGAACTCCCATTTGAGAAAAATATTGGAAAATTGAAACAAATAACAAGGAATATTTCGGAAATGCTTCACTCGACAAAAATTGTATATGACATAAATTGTGGGTTTTAACAAGGTCTACATTTTTTGTGTAGAAAACTTTTGTCTATCTCTTACGGTTTACCGGTTATGAAAAAGCTATTCAGAAAGAAGAGGAATTTGGGGGACATTCCCAGAAAATTCAAGATATAAATTTTTTTGTCATGAAAATATCTTAAATATACGATACGTAATGAAAATCGTTGGAACCATTTTTGAGAAAATCAAAATTTTAGAAAAATGCTCCACATAAAGGGTAGTTTTGGGTGTCGCATCTTTTTTTTTTTTTTTTTTTTTTTTAAAAGTTCCCTTGTCGTTCCCAGATTATACTACTGTGTTTTCTGTTTTTTATAGCGCTTATTTCCGCAACACACACACAAACACCCATGCCCGAGGCGGGACTCGAACCCGCGACCCTTTGAGACATACTGAACCTAAATGTAAAGTTTGGTATTTATGCGATTTTTCGTTTTTGAGCTATGCTGTTCACAGACACAGGCGCACACACACACACAAACACACACACACACACACACACGCACAAATCTTTTCTAAAAATGCTTTTTTCTTAATTCATGAGCCCTCAAAACATCATTTCCGGTGAAATCTTAGTATCGAATTTTTGGGTGGAATGCAATATTTCCCATACTTGTTATACGTAGTAGAGAAAGTAAAACTCATAGCAACTCTTAGGTGAAAATGCAGTATTACTTTTCTTCCATGGTAGGTTGTCTCGCTGAACTGAGATGAATTTATAGCATTAAATCACTACTAACGTAAACGTCCTGGCCGGCTCCTTGCGCTAAGAACATAACAAAACGTGACTAGAGGCCGCTTTTAATCACGCGATAGAAATGTTTTAGGTGATCGATCTGTGAATGTTCTAAAAGCCTCTAATGAAGCCTTTGAATTTTTTACCACATCTTATGTCTGTATAAAGTAGTGCGATTACAAAGTTGGTACATATGTTAGTAGGTTAGAGCCAGTCTCACAAGATACAAAAAAAAGAAGTTTTGTTAAGCAATTTGTATTATTTAAAGTTATTTCGTTTCGACATAAGCTGGGAAGTTTGTCGCCTATTTTAACTAGGATCAAGTGAGAAATGACGTAAAATCTCTCAATGTTCTTTTTAATGTTTTGGATCATGTTAGTTATGACTCGAACCTATTTATGTATGTTATGTTTTCTTGGATTATGCATTTTGAGCTGGTTTATAACAAATGATCTTCGCGATGCACTTTTCATAATTTTTAAACAGGATTGCCTATTTAGCTCCCTTATTGAGTCGTAAAATAAATTTACTAATAAATATGAAATTATTGATATTTTAAATTATTTTGCAAAATAAACCAAATAAACATGCTTGACACAGTTGCCTTATAATATACTACATAGCAATGTTTAGTTATTATATATTACGGTGACGATTTCCGATCTTCGGAACTGATAACTTAAATAATTGTATCCTAAGCAGAATTTTTAATGGGAAAAATGTTTAACATATTAAAACCGAGAAAAGCGCACTGGAAAATCTGTTCGTATTAACTAGCGCTATTAACTAAAATAGTAACTGGAGATTCTGGTTATGTATTCTTAGTTTCGCTTTTCACTTAAAATCCTTAATTTAGAAACTGGTTAACATGTGTACAGTAACTTTTGCAAAACACTTCTAGAAGTATTGGAAAAAAACACATGAGAAGTATGAGAAAAAGCTTCAAATGTACTACCACACCCTCCACGCACAGTTATTTAAGTCGTCACGTAAATTCCTTATTTTCACCACGATAACAGAAATAGTTAAACGAAAACGTTCCTAGAAATTTATAAGAAGTGAAAATGCTTAATTAAAATGTATTATAACTTTTGTCTAATTTACGTATTAGATAAACAATAAGTAAAATTGTTTCGCTACAGTATCTTTGTTTTATTTTATAATCATACAAGACAAATACACACGGAAATAAACATTTCAATTTCAAGTATACTATTCTACATAAAGCAGAAGCGGGAAAATCCGCCCACAATGTGGCCGCATATTTGCTATCGCACACCTTGTTCTCATATTACGAAGTGTGGAGCTGAATACCACTTGATCTTGAGGTGGTGGCTTGGCAATCGAGAGAGAAGGACTCTGCTCTGACGTCACCCAAGTGAAGAAGCGTCTTTTCTTGAGAAAATCACAGGATAGCAAAAACGGTAGTATTCCGCATACAGGGTGTGCAGTCGAGTGCACAGAAACATGCCGATGCTTTTAGTTTCCTACCTGTATATTGGTTTTCTTTATTGCATGTTGGCAGGGTATGCTAAAATATGCGCCTCACACCAGCCTCGGGATGAGCCAATCTCTTATTCGTTTGAATTTACGCCTGACACATAAGCATTAGCCTATAAACGAAAGTCAGGCCTAGGTGAGCGGCGTAAGGGGAGGAGTACAGAAACGTTTCACCTGAGTGCTTCACCATAATTGTCCAACCAATCTCTGGAAGAGTCCGTGTCATATTGGTTGATGTGAAAAGTCTGGAATTCAAACATTAACCTATGAACGCTGGTCGGTTTCAGGCTTAGGAGCAAAGGAAAGGAGGTGAATAAGACACTCATTAAGTAGAGTGCTGGAACTAGATAAGGGGAGATGAGTGGTTGTAATAGAGCCGATTTAGTATTTCCTAATAACATAACTATGCATTATATCGGCACAACTGCACACATTGGAATCCTCATTTCACAGAAAGGCATGCAGAATAAAACAGTAGACAGGACGGTTATTCCTCCACTAACCCATGACCTGTAGGCAAAGTCGCAAAGCCAAGTATAGAAGTTTTAAAATTAGAATAGGTTAAATGCATTGCCAGCCATAGAAAGTGGCCGATAGGAATTTTGGGTATATGTTTTGGTTATTTCGATTGCTATTGAAATGACAAATAAGTGCGAATAGCGGGACATACACGGTAAAAGAAGTACTGCCAACCCTTTACGTGACACCTTAATGTTTATTGACTGTAATGATACCGGGCATTTAACCACTACCATTATCATTAATCATGAGGCCGTACCCCGCAATCTCGATTAATGGATCCTAGCTACCGTTTATATTAAATATTTAAATTATTCATTGAATAAACAATGCATTTCAGAAAATAATATTTACATAAGCGTACTCATGCTGTTTATTCGGAACATTCCTTATGTATGCTTAATATAGAAAACGAAATAAATCAATATTTTATATATGCAATAAATAACGAATATGTTATATAATTCTTTATTTTAACATGAAAATTGAGCTTCATTGTTTAATTAAATGCACGATAATCTCGTTTTAATATTTAATCCACAGTCCTTTGTTTTGATTTAGAGACATGCAATCAATAAGGAATTCGATATCCTGTGAGTTATTGACGACCTTTCATTCACTTCTTCTTTGAGTGATTACCCTTCTCTTTGTAGGACTTACAGCGCATTGGGCCAGTAGCCTGTCGAGGAGCAAGCAAATTCTAGAATCTAGATCACAGTATATCCAGGATGGATGATCTGGTCCATGCCTGGTAAGCCGGTGAAGAAGAAGGAAGTGAAATGTAGTGATGAAAAGAATGGTATGCAAATTTGCGAATCAAAGTATACAACCCAGCATTCACATAGAGATCGCGGAAAACCGCGAGAAAACCTTCGGTCAGATTGATCGACCCCGGAGGTTTGAGCGCAGGACCTCATGAATGCTGGGCACGAATGCTTCCACTTGAGCCATTTCGCTCGATCCTTTCTTTCGCCATGGATAATATCCCAAACCTCATCAGTTTGAAAGAGTTTTATTCGGCGCAGGCAGATGTTCGGTGCTTTTTGCATTGAGCTCTCAATTTTCTTTTGGATTCATATACAAGCTCTTCGGTGCAATTTCAGCTTTTACTTTCTCTAGCACCCACTCATTTTAGATGGAGGAAGTATTCCATTCTAATAGAACTTTGATATCAAGATATCTCCGGAAATACATGTTTTGAGGTCTACTGGATCCAAACAAAAAGGTCATTTCTATACGAAGGTCTTGCTTGCGTATATCAACAACATAACTCAAAACTAAAAGTCGGATGAATACCAAAATACCAAAATTCGTGTTTAAGTTCCAAGGATGTGACATAAAATACCCGAGAAAATCCTCCCTCCCCAAAGTATCGCTTATGTAGAACACTTTACGTTATTTTCGTTTTCACCAAACGGCTCTAAGACTTCTAAGTACCACATGGTTAGGACATTTACATTACTAACAAAATGACCTTGAATTTTCTGCGAATAGCCTGTGATGTCCTCTTCCTTCGAAATTAATTTTGTATAATTTTATGTACTCGTAAATCACGAAAGGTAGACAAAAACGAACTTTAAAACCTGTAGGTATATCATTTTAGTAGATGTAATTTATTTAAAATATTTTTGGAGTATCAGCTATTTCCGAGATATTTGCTATTATTAATTTGGATTTTTCCATAATTTGTCATTTTTTGAAGTGCAGTTACCACTCAGCTATTTCTCGAGATGTCATGCAAATTGCGGAATTTCAAAAGCAGCATACAGCGACCCGCTGTAAGATTTGACTATCATTTCAGATTCCTGTAAGCTTCTTGTACCTAACGAAATTTGTAATTAAACTATTTCTGCAAACGCTCATCTCAATTAGCGTGAAGTGCATAGAAAAAAATCTAGTGTGTTACATTCACATGACTTACTCTACACTCTATCGTTTATTAATGCGTATACAAATTATTTTTACGAAAGTTTATTTTTCTATCCACTTCATTTTAATGCAGATAAAATTTTGCAGAAATAGCTACATTACACATTTCGTTAGGATAAAAAGAGAACACTGATAGTCACTTGTTTAAGAATTGGACGCTATATGCTAATCTTAAAATTCCATACGTTTTCATGTAATCGCGGGAAATAGCTGAATGTTGACAGGCCTTCAAGAGAGTGACCAAGTTAATGAAGAATTTGAAGTGTAATAACGGATATCTCAGAAATGGCTTATACCACAAAAAGCTTATTTGAAATAAATACATAAATATCTACATTTTTTGTGAAGTATGTTTTCGTCTGCCGCCCAGCGCTTACCAGTTGTACAAGAATACACGATGTAACAAAAATGAACGGCACAAACTGCAGGACACATTCCTCACACGTAAAGGAAGAAATTATGTTATATGAACATGGTTCCGGTAACTCTTGGTTACCATGTTACAACTCATTTTATCCAACTCATTAATCATGGGAAACACACAAGAATAGAACGTACCAGCATACCACATGCAACTCTTTCTCACGGGAGATGTTCAATATGCCCTCAGTGAGCACTGATACTTCGTAGTGAATCCCGGATGCGCTGATGTATCCCTGGAGTATTGCGTATGGTTTCGCAGCCTTCCATAATACGGGCACGGAGACTGAACGTCTGCTACTGGGGTTCGATACACAAGAATTTCAAATGCCCCCATAAGTAAACGTTCAGTGTGTTTAGTTACGGGGAGCGTGGAGGCCAAGCAATTGGTCCACCTCTACCTATTCGTCAGTCAGTGAATCTGTTATTTAGAAGCCGATGAACATTAACACTAAAATGAGGAGGTGTTCCATCGTGCCTGAAGTGCATGCTTTGTCGCACAGCTAAAGGCACATCTGCTAACAGATCAGGTAGAACATTCTCTACGAAATTATGGTAACTTTGTCCGTTGAGCCTGGGTGGAAGAACGTGAGGCCCTACCAAACAGTCGTCAACATGCCGACCCAAAAATTGACAGGAAATGACTTGCTTCAACAGTTACGTTAGGATTGCCGTCAGCCCATGCATGCCGATTGTGATAATTTACAGTTTGATCTCGTTGAAACGACGCCTCGTCTGTGAACAGCACCGTTGCACAAAAATTAGGGTTGATACTTTGTTGTATAAGCAATTTGCAGAAGCGTACCCGTACAGGAAAATGAACTGCGGATAGTGCCTGCACACGCTGTAAATGGTATGGATATAGCCAGACCTCATGTAACAATCGCCAGAAAGTCATGTGGTCAACATTCATTGTTGCAGCTACATGTCTTGTACTGACACTAAGGTCGTCATCAACTGCCTGAAGAATTGCCGCCTCCCGTTAAGGTGTCCTCGTCCTTCTAGGCCTCTCCCGGTCGCGAGTATCAGGCTGAAATGCCCCATGTTCTCTAAGACGACGATCAATGGCTTCAAACGTTTTCCTGCCTGGTCTGGAAATATCTCCCGATACAAACGTTGAGGGCAAGGGCCATTGCCGTCTGCTAATCCATACATCATCCATGCTAATCCATACATCAAATGCCATCTCTGCATTTGTGTACACTTCCATTGCATGAGTCAAGTCTGTGATCAACTCTACTAGTACGTAGTAACCCATGTGCTTGCCAAGGTTGTACTGCTCACTGGAACAGTTGATGTGACCTGTGAAACAAGCAATGACGTAAGTCGCATGGCAACAGGGACATGTAAAACAAAACACTGGCGGTGCACCTACGATAATGCCAACGTAACCAGACGTAACAAAGAGTGCATGTTCCCCATGATTCTAACGTTCTGTTCGTGTGTGTTTCCCATGATTAATGAGTTGGAGAAAATGAATTGTAACATGGAAATAAAGCGTTTCTAGACCCACGTACATATAATATAATTTCTTGGTCTACGTGTGAGGAATGTGTCCTGCAATTTGTGCCGTACATTTTTGTTACACTCTATATACAAAATTCCTTCTGAATAAACGGAATAACAATTTTATTTGACATGTAAATATCTTTAATATGTGTCATTTTAATAAACATTGTTAGAGCAATTCTTTTAGGAAATAAAAACTTTCGACAGATTTTACATGTTAAGTGTAGTTTGAGTTGGGGACATTTTCTTGAAAATCTTCGTGTCGCATCTTGGAAAGATACTGAGCCTAAATACCAAATTGGGTACTTATCCAACATTTCGTTTTTGAGTTATGCTGTTCACAGATGCAGACACACACACACACACACACACACACACACACACACACACACACTACTAAAGTATTTTAATATTTTCACTAGAACTTACGGAAAATCCTAGACAGACCTTTTATGCCCTATGGCATTATAGGGTACTACTACGTTTCCACCTCTGATGATATACGCCATCAAGCAGACCACAGTGTGAACACAAACCTAGTGATTGCTCCAGAACTGAATTCACTTTTAATTCTATGAGCACTCGATGATAATGGGTTTATTCAGGAACGTCCGTAAACACTTTTGGTTTCATAATGACCACTTGGCTCATTACCTTAGTTGTATTTTATAAACGTGCTGAGAATGCTGCGCATATGAAATCATATTTATAGAAGGCGCAAACACTTTGCCACAATTGTTTCGGCGTATCTCATTCTAGAGTCCACAACTCTGGGTTCCGAACTCTGAATTTATTGTGAATAAAGGTGCTAAAATTCCACAAAGTTCGATTTTCTTGTACTCCTTGCATTTTCTAACATTTTTCTTGGTTTACATTCTACTCCGGTTTTGTTGGCAATCTTATAGACCATTGAAATTATTGCTCTGTTGATCTGTATACATTTTTCTTTCCTCAAACTCCTTTATTCATGCTTTCCGCCATATTTCAGAATCTCTTACTTCTTTCAATAGGGACTTTTTGTGCAGTACTCCTCGCTGCTGTATACTTTCTACCCGCTACCAAAGGGCTTTCCTCTAGAACCGCCATTTTTCTGACATTCCGCTTTATCTCCTACACTTCCTCATGCACTCCACAAAAATCCTATTATGTTCACATTTGTTACATTTTGAGGGGAAATGGTGCAGTTTTTCACCTGATAGTGGGTTTGGTAAGGCTTCAAATGTAAGAAAGAAAGAATGTGATAAATGGTGCTCATATGAAATGGTTAACTAATGCAAAAACGAATGGAGTGGTCTCTAAGACAGAGTCACAATTTTTGTGCGCGTTAGGATCCAAGGTATGCGAATACTCTCACGTTCACCGAACGGAATGGCACAGGCGTCAACATCTATGGCCTGCATTAGGTAGGTCTCATGTTCGTTCCCAATGACTGCCCATTCTATCATTGCGTTCTTCGTGGTTTTCCCCTGTTACCAAGGCGAATGCCTGGGTGGTGTATTCTACCACAACCTCTTCTTTTTCCTATTTCCTCTCATTTCATCTCCATTTCACGTTTGAGGTGTGATTTAAAGTCCTACGGTGCTGCCGGTGTCAGACAGATGGCGTGGATGCATGCGCATTGGAAAGATTTCTCCCCTATGCCAAAATGAGCTGTCCCCTCA
The DNA here is from genome assembly GCA_030765065.1 of Deroplatys truncata. Lineage (NCBI taxonomy): Eukaryota > Metazoa > Arthropoda > Insecta > Mantodea > Mantidae > Deroplatys > Deroplatys truncata. The sequence goes on from CM060979.1 coordinate 106,865,545, forward strand.
GTTAGAGTTGCTGCGTCGCCCTCTTGTGGATTTCTCGTCGCTGGTGCACGTGTGTTCAGACTGGAAATATTAAAGACTTCTGTGCGTCTCTGTAGACTTCTCTGCCTGCGACCTGAGACCTTCTCCGGCACCGTCGCCTCATCCCTGCCTCCCAGGGAGTGCGACAGTAGATCAAAATGGTCGCAGTGGCGAGATGTTCCCCTCCAATAACTGCATCCTTTATCCTACTCTCACATTCTTTAGTGCGTATTGATAAATAGGTATCCGGAGCAAGAAAATCCTGGCGCGACAACCCAAAACAAACCAAGACTGCTGCAAGGCATAACTCTGCAACGGTAGATTTAGCATGTGGTCGACAGGCCGACCCACCTGGGCGCTTATGCGCGGTTTCTCAGACATGGGAACCGCCATTTTCCAACCAATAATCAACCCCTCGAAGAGTTTCCAAACATCTCAAGAGACGAACCGCATCTCGTATTTGAGCTCCCGAAAGTCATGCCGGCGTTTCGAACTCCACTGCCTTGTGGGCAGCAACGTCATGACGTCGCTATGGGAGCATCGTTCCAAATATTTTTTCTAACTTAGGCTATCTAACAATGACTTGCAAAAAATGAGACTAGGCTGCGTCGTTATAAATCGTTTGAGGTTACGGTAGATGTTTGGTTGTACAGTAAAGTACATGGAATTGTGCCGATATAATGCTCAGTGGTTTATGTTGGTAAGGAAATACTAAATCGCCTCTACCAAGCCCAGTCTCCACCCCTTACCTGGTTCCACTTTGTTTCTTTACTCCCCCTCTTCTTTGTCCTTAAGCCTTAAACAGTGGTGTCTTCATAAGTTAATGTTCAAGTGCCAGACATTTTACATCAAACCATTAGGAGACAGACTTTCAAAGCACAGACTTCCTGATAGACTCATGGAGGAGCTGCTGTTGACGGTCGTTGTGAAGCATGACTCCCAGCCAATCAGCTGAAATGTTCCGTACTCCTCCCCTTTCGCCACTCACCTAGGCATGACCTTTGTTCATAAGCTAATGCGTGTGTGTCGGACTTGAATTCAATGCAATAAAAGGTTGGCTTGCCCAGGGCTGACGTGGAAGACAGATGTTAAGAGGTTGATAAAATTAAATAGAAACGTTATAAGAAACCATAAGCATCAGCACGTTTCTATGCTCTCAACTATATAAACTAGAACAGCTACTCTGCCCTAAATGCTAGAAAAAGTGTAAGAAACATTGCTCCATTTGACGTGGATCGCTGTGTGCAGAATGTTTGCTATTAGACTGTTTCTTCCGTTAGACTATTATGAAGACAATTACAATAAATACTGCTGTTTAAAAATAACAATAATGGACTCGTACAATACTTGCACATCCAACATAAAAAGGAATTAACAATTTTATTTTTTATGCATTTATTTACAAAAGATCGATCAGCAACGATGCTTTATAGACCTGGGAGAACAATATATAGAAAGGAAAGAACAGCTATAAAAGTGCAGAGTTCGGCTCCATCAATGTAGCTCCTCGAATGTAACAACAGTATGTCTCACAGAAAAGGAAGTAGCACAATAGATCACAGATGCAATGCACTGCACAAAAGAACAGTTTGTAAGAAGCTAAAGGTCGGAGTCTTCGGAGCTTGAGGTTGAACTATCTTGAGGCGACGTTTTCTGAGGTGCGTTGACTGGCATGTTCTGCACCTAGATGATACTCCACACCTCCAGGTACAGAAACGGTGTGCTGTTTGTCGAGTGACCTGCTACATAGGAAGAAGTCTTAGTCCCTTGTGTAGCTGATGGTTTCGCACGAACCAAGGAGCCTTGATAGTGAGTCGCAGCATCTTGTTCTGAACTATATGCGATGTAGGTGGGATCGAATTAACAATTGAAATCAAGTTATGAAAAATAATAAATATAACAAAGCGATTACTGTTATAATTACGGTGTTGATAAAGTCACTGATAATAGCACTGCAAGCATGATGGATAACAATAGACCAAAATACAAGTTTGCACTAAAAACCAACGAAGATGAACGTAGTGTAACATTATAGATTTAAATCTAAGCTAATTTATCACTTCTAATTGCGTTAAATATTTCTTATGAAAAACTCTTAAGATGTAAAAACCATAATCGGGCAGTGGTTAACGTTAAAAATAAGTGGCGAGGAATTCTGTGTCGTGTTAAGTTTCAAAGCACATGTTAAGGTTATAACAATATGATAAGAAAGTGTGAGAATAGGTAAGTTTAGGGAACATGTCGAAGTAATGGAGGAACATACCAAGGAATGGTTTTCACATGGTCGATTGCATCAATAGTCCTTGAATATTCTGCAGTTTGAACTTCGGGATATAATACAAATCTGTTAAAATAATATTGCAATAGTTAACCTATGCGTCAATCGGAATTTTTGTCGGATACTTTTATAAGCTTTTATTTAATTATTTGAGAATATAAATTAGAAACCAAACTTCAACAATATAGCTTTCCTACAGAAATTTCTCTTTTAATAACAAGAGCTTTTGCAGATTCAGCGAAAGGAGCAATAATTTTATTAATTTTGATAGTGAAAATCCTCACATTGCCTAGAATGTCTTTATCAAATGAAAATAAATAAGCGGAGAACTACCAATTGCATGAATGATATTCCCTAACAATGGTTTTCGAGTAGGGATAGATGACGTATGATGTAAACTCACAATTCTGTCTCAGTTCGCATGCTGAATTTAGAACAGAATACAAATCACATGTCCAAAAGTGAACCGAGTTAAGATTATGGTATAGGGTGACGCAGGTAATTCTTTCTGCCCCAAGTTTAGGCGCAATATGACGCAGCCACGCTCCGTCCTTCAACAATGAAGCAATACCTTTGCCTCACGGTTGCTGCTTGACTCCTCCCAGTTGGTTCTTCTTTTGCCACGGCTGCTCCAACATGAAACCTTAACCTCAGGGTGTGCGTGGGTGTGTACAGAGAAACACACAAACGCTGTCTTGGAACACTTTTATTCACTATTTAAAATAATACTTTAGGTTTGCCGATCGCTATTAAATGCATACGAGGATACTTTGTCTTTACCAAGACCGAAGAATATTAACTACAGCTAAGCGTTCTACCCTCTAGCATGTTTGCCACCATTCTTCTCTACACGACGAGAAAGTCGTCCTCCACTCACCAGGCTCTCAGGCAGACTGATCTACCCACGCTAGTACAAGGAAAACCAACGCCTAAACTTCCCCTCTCTCCCCTCAAACGCTCGTCGCCACTCGGCGTCATGAAGCTTGGAGTGGCCTTCACTAGGCTAAGTGCAGCTGTATTCGGCTAGTTACCAGGAAAAACTTGCTTCCATGGTATTTACCCTTTCTACCTAGGTCTGGTCCCTGATTAACAAAACTGTGCCTGTCTGGTCTTTCTGTCGTTTTTACAGTCAACAATTTTCACAATGCTTCTCCTTTTTATACATACACTGATTTAAATATATTATTACTTATTTTATATCACTATCCTGCTCAGAATATTATGATAATTATTGCCTTTATAATTCCGGCTTCAAGGGAACACAGATTTATTGAGGTGATCAAAACATAAAGATGGCTGATGTCGCATGTCAGAGCAGTCAACATTTTAACTTAAGTAGCTAGATATATAACCAGTGAAAACACCAGAAAACCTATTTACAAAATACGTACTATTTCGATCTTCTGCTAGTATTATGAGGCCTTATATGTTACGTATCATATCGTTATTAAGTTAAACTTCTAAATATATAATTGTAATAGTTGTTATATATATATATATATATATATATATATATATATATATTTCTGTGTGTGTGGAGAGAGAGAGAGAGAAGTAAAACATTTCGACGCCATGATTATTTTTTTTCTGGAGTATAGCTTTTGGCGCATTTTAAAACTTTTTGACTGTATGCAAGTCGGTTTATGCCAGCCAAATGACCTTAGTTCTGTAGTGTCCTTATCAAATGCTGAAAAGTAGCGAAGACTGCATAGTCGGCTATGTGTGCCATATATGTTATTACCACTGATATCATAGGAGTAGTATCCAGTTCCTTATTTGCTTCAAATAATAAACATATTCCAAGCAGATTGGCCGGTGTGCTACGGGATTTGAACTCGAGGCCCCCCCCCCCGATTGCATATTATAGTCGCCTGAAATAACTAAGGCACCGGGCATCAGGGAATTGCTCTATCATGCAGACCAGTTCTTTAATTTCACGAATTTATCTCCAATAAGTATACAACTACAAATAAACGCATACAATACACTTAAATTCTAGCCCATTGTTCCATGGTACTGTAAACTTCTCTAACCTACAATTGACATGGAAAGTTTAGATACATTAAGAGGTTAGGGAATAGGAGAGCCAAAGCTTTAGTGATTAAATGGTCAGCGTGCAAAGTTTGAATTACTGCGACCCTATAAAAAGGGCGCCAACGTCAGGTGGTGTTTGGGAAAGAGTTGTGGATTATGAATGGAACCCAACAGCTCAAATATCACCAGATACTAGCGACTTATCTCATAATGGTGAAAAAATGTCAAAGTTGTACTTCCGGTAAAATGTAACCCCTATAAATGTAGGTTATTGCGAAATGAACTTTGTTAGTTCGTGAATGTGCTGAAAGCTAGTTAGTCTGTTTTGTGGGGCCCTACCAAGTTAGGATCGTTTTCATGTCAAAAAAGCTGTTGTATCAGAATTAAACGGTATCATCTATTAACACTTCATGTTAATCAGTATTAATATTTGCTTGGAAATCGCTTTCATTATGTAAAGCATTGTAGTGCATAGTATGATTACATTACAACGAAAGAAGTCTTCATCAGCAATACACGTGTTTGAAAATACACGTGTTTAGTACCACGAACATTTCAAAAGCTGTATTTCTTAATCAGCTCCTGTTTTGTTGTAGTAATTTTCGTCCATGAATTACGGTTTCCCAGCTACATAAAATGTAATAAAAAAAATCTGATGTGTTACACTCACATGACTTTCTCTACTTTGGTACAAACTATTTTTACAAACGCTTATACTCCATATGCTTCATGTTAATCGAGATATCAAGATATCAATCTTATTGCTAATTTTCTTGTAGATGCAAGGGGAATATGGTAGGTTTTAAGCGATAGTCAAATATTTTAACGCTGGTTGCTATGTGGCGCATTCCATTCTCTTTGCATGTCCAGGACATAAAAAAAATGAATAACGAATTAGAGAAAAAGTATAAGTATTGGAAAATTTAAGGGAATAACAAGCAATATCTCAAAAACGGTTCACTCAACAAAAGAAATGTATATGACATAAATTGTGTATTTTAACGCGATCTACATTTTTGTGTAGTAAAATTTTGTCTATCTCTTATGGTTTACCAGTTATGCAAAAGTCGTTCACAATGAAGAATATTTTTGGAGACATTCCCAGAAAATTCGAGATATACATTTCATTTCTCATGACAATATCTTAAAATATGATATTTTAAAATCGTTAGAGCCATTTTTGATAAAATTAAAATTTTCGAAAAATGTTCCATGTAAAGGGTAGTCTGGGGTGGGGGATTTTCTTGAAAACCTTCGTGTCGCATCTCTGGAAGATACTGAACCTAAATACCAAGTTTGGTGTTTATCCGACTGTTCGTTTCCGAGTTATACTGTTCACAGACACACACACACACCCACACACACACAGACACACACACGGACATGTTTCCAAAAATGCTTTTTTTTGTATTCAGGGATCTCTAAACGTGTATTTCCGGTGAAATCTCGGTATCGAATTTTTGGGTGGAATACAATACTTCCCCTACTTACTATACGTAGTAGAGAAAGTAATAAAGAGGGTTAATTTATTTCGAGGAACTAAAGATACATGTTTATTTTTATGACATTATCTCAAACTTTGTTTTAATCAAAGTCGTTAGAACTATTTTAAAGAGAACAAACCAATGTCCCAAGAAGTTTTGGGGTAGAGAGAATGCCCTAAAAATCTTCGCCTTGTGTTCTTAAAAGATCCTTAACTTAGTACAGCAGAGAAGCGTGTTATATGTAATGTTTTGCGATTTGCTGTTCGCGGAGAGCGCAATAACCATATACGTGGGAATTTTTGAGGGCTGCCAAAATGTGCATTTACGTAATAGATCTTAGAGGTAAAATGTAATATCTCCTCTACATCAGATAAGCGGTAGCGAAAGTAAACAGTAAGATACAGAAACGGAGCTTGATCCAACTCACAAATTCTTAATACAATTTTAGTTAATATTATGTAAATATTAATTCACACATTATCCTACTTATTGTCTCATCAGATGAATGTGTTGATGCTTGTGCATAGAAAACCTATTATAAACTACAGCATTGAATTTCTTAAGCAGACATCTAATAAAAATAGTTGATGTCTTTCCTTCAATGACTTTCTCCACCACTATCATTTAATTTTATACGGCTACTACAAATCATTCCTACGAAAGCTTACTTTTCTACTTATTTCATGTTAATCAAAATAAATCTTTGCAGAAATAGTTTCATTAGACACTTCATTGTAGGTACAAGGGGGATACAGAAAGCAAAATTCATCCGTATGTTTCTATAAGTTGGCCTTGAAATTCCATACTCTTTACATAACAATCGACGAGAAACAACTTGCATAGTGGCAGTACTTTAAAACTGACACGGTACTGAAACATTCATACCAACAATTAAACATATCTCGGATGTGGCTGATGACACAGAAAAGGTTATTTCAAATAAGTTGTGTGTTTCAAACAGATCTACATTTTTTTGTGTAGTATGTTTTTGTCTATCTCCAAACGTTTAAATATAAAACCATACAAAATTCCTTCCGAATGAATAAATGAAATTGAGTTTTATAAATGGACGCGCTCTAACTACTACGGTCCTAAGCGTCCCATTCTATATTGGGCTCGAAAGATCGGAAATTTTGCTCAGAGGCCTCTTCATCAGGCTTGAGTTTCTTTTACGTGCCGTAAATCTACGAAACGGGACCACGGCTTTACTTCCCTTCCAAAGGAAGTCATGTTAAGGATTTTTACGCCCCAAAAAGCCATCGCTCTCTGACAAGTTTGATCCTGCAACTTCCAAATGTGGGGACTTTACAGGCTATTCCCAGAAAATTCAAGATATATATTTTATTTGCCATATAAATTTCATACACTTTAGTCAAAATCATTAGCCATTTTAGAGAAAATAAACAATTTTGAACAATATTCCAGGAAAAGGTTGGGGGATTTTCTTGGAAATCTTCGTCGCATTTTGGAACATACTAAACGTAAATGCCAAGATTGATATTTATCGAAACTTTCGTTTTTGAGTTATGCTGTTCATAGACAGGCACATGCACGCACACATACACACACAGAGACCTTTGGATTAAGGGAGTCTCAAAAGGTGTATTTCCGATGAAACCTGGGAATCGAAGTTCTGAGTGAAATGTTAATACAATACTTCCCCCAGTTACTATAGTTAATGAGGAGATAAAGTAAAAAGCAAATCAATATGCTCAAAACAAATGCTTACATGTCCTAGTATGTGTTAAATCATAGCATATACTCACGAGCAATGCGTCTTTACAAATTCCCTTTATTCTCCATGGGGTTAGCGTGCTATAGACTCCTGCGCTATCCCTAGAGGAAAAAGTCCTTTGGATTGAGATCTGGCGGACGTGGTAGCCGTATAGCAGTTCCCTTGCGGCTTATCCATCGTCCAGGAAAGCCTTGATATGCAGGTCGTGCCGAACTCTGTGTAGAAAATGGGATGGTGATCCATTTAGAAGGAACTACATTTTCTTTCGTATTTGCTTTTACCAGCCATGTAGTCAAACGTGGACCATTTCAATGAAGCTTCATTGTGCTCCAGAAGTAAAAGTACCTGACCTTTACTAAGGATTTGATTTACAATCTTTAAGTTTCCGATCGTATTCTACGGACGAATGGAGGCAAACATTTTCAAGAATTATGCAGAGGTAACAGTGATAAAAAACACTGAAGAATAAGAAACGCTAACGTCAGTCACTCTTCTATGTGGTTCCTCGTCTATTGCTGATGGTATACACCCGGTCTCTACTAGCTGAGGATCAACTAGATCGACCAATTTACTTTCTGTACCATATATGCGGAACAGGTATTGTATTCAGTATTCTATATGGGGTTTTCACCAGAAATACTGATCCTGTGAATTTAAAAGAGAGGAATATTTAGAAAAAGGTCCGCGCGCGCATGTGTGTGTATGAACAGCATAACCCAAAAATATGATGTGTTACACTCACATGACTTTCTCTACTCTGGTACAAACTATTTTTACAAACGCTTATTCTCCATCAACTTCATGTTAATCGAGGTAAACATTTGCAGACTCTATCTTATTGCTAATTTTCTTGTAGATGTAAGGGGAATATATATTTACAAGGGCAATATAGAAATACAGTAGCCTTTAAACATATACATATCTCTTAATAGCTGGTTGCTAGGTGCAGCACGATTCCCTTTGCCACAGATTAATACTCTTTGCATATCAAAGACAAAAAAATCTGATGTGTTACACTCACATGACTTTCTCTACTCTTATACAAACTATTTTTACAAACTCTTATTCTTCATCTATTTCATATTAATCGAGATAAATATTTGCAGAAACGATCTTTTGACATGCAAAGAAAATTACATTTTAAACATAGTGACTAGTTCTAAGAATATTTGACTATGACTTAAGGCCTACTAAGTTCTCCTTGTTTTGTATTTGCAAGGGCAATACAGAAATACAGTAGCCTTTAAACATCGACATATATCTTAATAGCTGGTTGCTATGTGCAGCACCATTCTCTTTGCCACAGATTATAACTCTTTGCATATCCAAGATAAAAAAAATGAATAACGAATTCCCATTTGAAATTAAGTACTGAAAAAGTTAAGGGAATAACAAGCAATATCTCGAAAATGGTTCACTCAACAAAAAAAATGTATATGACATAAATTGTGTATTTTAATGTGATCTACATTTTTTTGTGGAGTAAAATTTTGTCTATCTCTCATGGTTTACCAGTTATGCAAAAGTCGTTCACAATGAAGAATACTTTTAGAGACATTCCCAGAAAGTTCAAGATATACATTTTATTTGTCATGAAAGTATCTTAAACATATGATATTTTAATCAAAATCGTTAGCCATTTTTGAGAAAATTAAATATTTCGAAAAATGTTCCATGTAAAGGGTAGTCTGGGGTGGGGGGATTTTCTTGAAAACCTTCGTGTCGCATCTCTGGAAGATACTGAACCTAAATACCAAGTTTGGTGTTTATCCGACTGTTCGTTTTTGAGTTATGCTGTTCACAGACACACAGACACACAGACACACACACAGACACACACACGGACATGTTTCCAAAAATGCTTTTTTTGGATTCAGGAGGTCTCAAAACATATATTTCCTGTGAAATCTCGGTATCGAATTTTTGGGTGGAATGCAAAAATGAATAACGAATTCCCATTTAAGAAAACAAGTATTGAAACATTTAAGAGAATAACAAGCAATATCTTAAAATGGTTCACTCAACAAAAAATCTGATGTGTTACACTCACATGACTTTCTCTACTCTTGTACAATCTATTTTTACAAACGCCTATTCTCCATATCCTTCATGTTAATCGAGATATCGAGATGTCAATCTTATTGGTAATTTTCTTGTAGATGCAAGGGGAATATGGTAGCTTTTAAGCGATAGTCAAATATTTTAACGCTGGTTGCTATGTGGCGCATTCCATTCTCTTTGCATGTCCAGGACATAAAAAATCTGATGTGTTACACTCACATGACTTTCTCTACTCTTGTACAAACTATTTTTACAAACGCTTATTCTCCATATGCTTCATGTTAATCGAGATATCGAGATGTCGATCTTATTGGTAATGTTCATGTAGATGCAAGGGGAATATGCTAGATTTTTAGCGATAGTCAAATATTTTAACGCTGGTTGCTATGTGGAGCATTCCATTCTCTTTGCATGTCCAGGACATAAAAAATGAATAACGAATTTGAGAAAAAGTATAAGTATTGGAAAATTTAAGGAAATAACAAGCAATATCTCGAAAACGGTTCACTCAACAAAACAAATGTATATGATATAAGTTGTGTATTTTAACGCGATCTACATTTTTTGTGTAGTAAAATTTTGTCTATCTCTTATGGTTTACCAGTTATGCAAAAGTCGTTCATAATGAAGAATACTTTTGGAGACATTCCCAGAAATTTCGAGATATACATTTCATTTCTCATGACATTATCTTAAACATATGATATTTTCATCAAAATCGTTAGAGCCATTTTTGAGAAAATTAAAATTTTCGAAAAATGTTCCATGTAGAGGGTAATCTGGGGTGGGGGGACTTTCTTGAAAACCTTCGTGTCGCATCTCTGGAAGATACTGAACGTAAATACCAAGTTTGGTGTTTATCCGACTGTTCGTTTTTGAGTTATGCTCTTCACAGATACACACACAGACACACACACAGACACACACACGGACATGTTTCCAAAAATGCTTTTTTTGGATTCAGGAGGTCTCAAAACATGTATTTCCGGTGAAATCTCGGTATCGAATTTTTGGGTGGAATGCAATACTTCTCCTACTTACTATACGTAGCAGAGAAACTAAAAAAATCTGATGTGTTACACTCACATGACTTTCTCTACTCTTGCACAAACTATTTTTACAAACGCCTATTCTCCATATGCTTCATGTTAATCGAGATGTTAATCTTATTGCTAATTTTCTTGTAGATGCAAGGGGAATTGCTAGCCTTTAAACGATAGTCAAATATTTTAAGAGCTGGTTGCTATGTGGAGTATTCCATTCTCTTTGCATTACCAGGACAAAAAAAATCTGATGTGGTACACTCACATGACTTTCTCTACTCTTGTACAATCTAATTTTACAAACGCCTATTCTCCATATGCTTCATGTTAATCGAGATGTCGAGATGTCAATCTTATTGGTAATTTTCTTGTAGATGCAAGGGGAATATGGCAGCTTTTAAGCGATAGTCAAATATTTTAACGCTGGTTGCTATGTGGCGCATTCCATTCTCTTTGCATGTCAGGACATAAAAAAATGAATAACGAATTTGAGAAAAAGTATAAGTATTGGAAAATTTAAGGAAATAACAAGCAATATCTCGAAAACGGTTCACTCAACAAAAGAAACGTATATGACATAAGTTGTGTATTTTAACGCGATCTACATTTTTTGTGTAGTAAAATTTTGTCTATCTCTTATGGTTTACCAGTTATGCAAAAGTCGTTCACAATGAAGAATATTTTTGGAGACATTTCCAGAAAATTCGAGATATACATTTTATTTGTCATGACAATATCTTAAACATATGATATTTTAATCAAAATCGTTAGAGTCGTTTTTGAGAAAATTAAAATTTTCGAAAAATGTTCCATGTAAAGGGTAGTCTGGGGTGGGGGGATTTTCTTGAAAACCTTCGTGTCGCATCTCTGGAAGATACTGAACCTAAATACCAAGTTTGGTGTTTATCCGACCGTTCGTTTTTGAGTTATGCTGTTCACAGACACACAGACAGACAGACACACAGACACACAGACACACAGACAGACACACACACGGACATGTTTCCAAAAATCCTTTTTTTGGATTCAGTGATTCTCAAAACATGTATTTCCGGTGAAATCTCGCTATCGAATTTTTGGGTGGAATGCAATACTTCCCCTACTTACTATACGTAGTAGAGAAAGTAAAAATGTATATGACATAAATTGTATATTTTAACGCGATGTACATTTTGTGTGTAGTAAAATTTTCTCTATCTCTTATGGTTTACCGGTTATGCAAAAGTCGTTCACAATGAAGAATGCTTTTGGAGACATTCACAGAAAATTCAAGATATACGTTTTATTTGTCATGAAAATATCTTAAACATATGATATTTTAATCAAAATCGTTAGAGCCGTTTTTGAGAAAATTAAAATTTTCGAAAAATCTTCCATGTAAAGGGTATTCTGGGGTGGGGGTATTTTCTTGAAAACCTTCGTGTCGCTTCCCTGGAAGATACTGAACCTAAATACTAAGTTTGGTGTTTATTCGACTGTTCGTTTCTGAGTTATGCTGTTCACAGACGGACAGACACACACACAGACAGACACACAGACACACACACGGAAATGTTTCCAAAAATACTTTTTTTGGATTCAGGGGGTCTCAAAACATGTACTTCCGATGAAATCTCGGTATCGAATTTTTGGGTGGAATACAATACTTCCCCTACCTACTGTACGTAGTAGAGAAAGTAAAAACGAAATATGGATAAATGCCAAACCTGGTATTTAAGTTCGACATCTTTCAAGGATGCGACACAAATATGTTCGACAAAATTACCTAGCCCAAACTACCTTAACATGGAAATGTTTTCGGTTCCTCAAAAATTGCTATAACGTCATGGATTAAAATGCTATATGTTTAATATTTGTGCATTTGAAATATAAATTTCAAATTTAAATTTTGAATTTTCTCCGAATAGTTTTTGAAGTTCTCTATTGGTTTACCAATTATATGAAATTACAGAACATTCATTCAGAATGAATGGAACTTCACAGGTTATTCACAGAAAATTCAAGACATTTTATTAGTAATACAAATATCTTACACCTGTAGCATTTTGATCCAAATCATTTAAGCCATTTTGAGAAACCTAAAAGTGTCAAGAATTGCCATATGTAAAGCAAGAATTTCTTATAATATATAAATGCTTTTATAATCTCGCACTGTCGTGCATATATAGTATCTGACTCAAATTAGAATTTGGTATTTTCTCGACGTTTCTTTTTTGAGTTATGCTTTTACAGATGTATGCGCGCGCTTTTTTGTGTTTTGGGGGCCTCAAAACACGTATTTATGGTTAAATCTCTGTACCAAATTTTTGGTTGGAGTACACCACTTCCTTAAAGCTACAGGTTGCTCCACTGGGCTTTTCCCATACCCAGAGGTGTTAAATATTGTGGAAAGGACTATTGCGTAGGAGCTAGGAATTGAAAAGAATCAACGGCACATATGTTAACAGTTTATTATAAAGTGTTGCATTTGTTAACAATTCCATCATCAGCTTGCTTTAACATTTTAAAAGTTATGTGATTACAAAAATTATGCTCGGAGATGACAATGTAATGTACTCTTTCACCTTTTTGCAATTTAAGTTGCCGTACACATTGAGAATATTTCTGAAACAGCGACTAATACAATACAATGTTACACGCAGTGAAAAATATAAATTCTTCTCCCGTAAATGTGAATTTAGAAACACCAAGATTAAAAAGGTTAAATTTTGAAGCTTAACAAACAGTTCAAAATAATTTAGAAAAAGCCAAAACTGATACTCTTGATGGTTACGCGAAATCTCGCCGTCACAACAGAACACAAGTCTGGTTGCTAGCCACTCGGTCCCTGGCCGAATAGTGCCTCTGCTGCCTGCCCAGGAGTTGCTGGAGTTGTCCACGTGCGTAATGGCGCTAGCGTCAGTGGCATGAAACAAACCAGCCAATGGTAACTCTGCACGACGCTTTAAGTTGTGGAATGATGAATTACGTCATGCATGATGACAACCTTCTCGAAGCTTCGGATGTTAACTGTTTCTCTCGATGACCCATGTCATCGTTTCCGAAGGATTGAGCCGTACTTGAGCTGGTTGCATAAGCCTTGAACAAAGGGGGAGGGGAAAACGGCACAAGGTAGAGAAAGTGAGATATATAATCATTAATTGTTTAATATTAGTTATCATATGTGAATTCTCTGCTTATTATGAAAGTTTTAGGACAACTAAACATCTAGTAGGCTTTCCCAAATTAGTAGGTCTGTTAAACTTTAGATTATTTTCAAACAGTCGATGTTCAATGCCGAGTCGTAGGAATCAGAATTTCATCAATAAGGTTTTAGGTATGAAGGAAGAAAGAAGACTGAGGAGACTACTAGTCCTTATGAAGGTAGAATTAGCTGAAAAATTCAATGCCACAACCGGTACATGAACATGGATCTCCGTACGGTTGCTCTGACCGTTGAGTTACCATGGCAACATATCGGTATGATATTAAACTTGACAACTGACTCGAGTTTTTCCCATTAGACCACCAAGCGTCTCACTTCGGAGATAAACCTCAATGGCGACTTAATTCGTAAGCACTTATTCCCGGGCACATAGACTAAACCAGCCATTAGTATATATTGGTCATTTTTTACCATTATTAAGCGTGACCCTATAGTAGGTTTAAACTAACTATGAGCCCGAGAATAACTACTTAGAATTAAAAGTCGCCACTGAAGTTTGTCTGAAGTGAGGCGTTTGGTGGTCTACCGGAGTCAACTCCAGTCAGTTAGCGAACTAAATGCTATACTGACATGTTGCCACGGAGACTCAATGGTGAGTGTAACCGCACGAAAGCGGAATCCATGTTCAAATCCTGCTGTGGAGTTGAATTTTTCAGCTGATTCTACCTTTAAAAAATCTGATATATTACACTCACATGACTTTCTCTACTCTTGTAGAAACTATTTTTACAAACGCTTATTCTCCATATGCTTCATGTTAATCGAGATATCGAGATGTCAATCTTATTGATAATTTTCTTGTAGATGCAAGGGGAATTGGTAGTTTTAAGCGATAGTCAAATATTTTAAGCGCTGGTTGCTATGTGGCACATTCCATTCTCTTTGCATGTCAAGGACATAAAAAATGAATAACAAATTTGAGAAAAAGTATAAATATTGGTAAATTTAAGGGAATAACAAACAATATCTCGAAAACGGTTCACTCAACAAAAAAAATGTATATGACATAAATTGTGTATTTTAACGCGATCTACATTTTTTGTGTAGCAAACCTTTGTCTATCTCTTATGGTTTATCAGTTATGCAAAAGTAGTTCACAATGAAGGATACTTTTGGAGACATTCCCAGAAAATTCTCATGAAAATATCTTAAACATATGATATTTTAATCAAAATCGTTAGAGCCATTTTTGAGAAAATTAAAATTTTCGAAAAATGTTCCATGTAAAGGGTAGTCTGGGGTGGGGGGATTTTCTTGAAAACCTTCGTGTCGCATCTCTGGAAGATACTGAATCTAAATACCAAGTTTGGTGTTTATCCGACTGTTCGTTTCTGAGTTATGCTGTTCACAGACACACAGACACACACACGGTCATGTTTCCAAAAATGCTTTTTTGGATTCAGGGGGTCTCAAAACATGTATTTCCGGTGAAATCTCGGTATTGAATTTTTGGGTGGAATACAATACTTCCCCTACTTACTATACGTAGTAGAGAAAGTAAAAAATCCTTAGACCGGGTTAGGCTTTAAAACCTATGGTCGTTTTATATTTTACATCCCATGTGAAATAGGGTTATGTAAAAATCATTTTGAAATAATCGGTTTCATTACTAAGTCATAGTACGAGTCGGAATTGCATCAATAATGGGGGAAAAAGCTGAGGAGACGGCTAGTGTTTGGTTTATATTTTAGTGTAACTTTCTGAAGATATACTAAGCTCTCATATTTTACTGTGAAAGTTATTAGGCTCTGGAATTCACTTCCAAAGAATGTCAGGGGCTGTCACCTGTGCTTTACGTCACAGGTTGAGATTTTAGTTAAAAATAAATGTTAACTTGGAATAAATATCATTTTCATTTTGTATTTACGAGGGTATGTGTGACATATTTTAAAATATTTGTTACTATTAAATTAGTTTCTTTATATTTTCTGTTAACTTAGCTTTACCTTCCTCTAATATTTGTGTCATTTCTGTTTTCTGTTCCTTTAGATTGGAATATTGTATTTCAGAATTATTCTATGTAGTTGAGCGGAAGAGATGGCCTTATGACCTTAGTTCTGCCACAGTAAATAAATAAATAAATAAATAATAAATAAGCTTAAAATTTCCGCTATACTAACTCTATACAACATCCTTTTACTTTTCCAATAAATTCACCGATACTGTTGAACTTTCCTTCGCTAAATCCGCGCGTATTTTTATCAGAACAGTATTATAATGCCAGAAATTGTAGAGTAGTTTGAATGTTTGCAACTAATAATACACACACAGCCTTATTCTTTCTTTTAATGGAGGTAACAGAATTGAAACTCCCTTTATTTCCCTCTCTCTAGAGCGTAACAGGAGAGTCATGTGAAGCGCATACTGCTCTAGAAACCACTAGAATCGCCGCTTGTGTCCCAAGGGAAATGCTGGTGCTAATCCTCTATGCAAAAATTTCACTTTGCGCGAACAGATGCTCTGTTCTTCAAAGGGACCATGAATATGTTCACAAGCAAAAAACGTACCCGTATTACAACTCAGCTCAGTTACACAGGTCACAACGAACATGAAAAAGTAAAAGTAATTGGATTAAAAAGGCTGTCTTATGTGAACATCTCTATAATGACGCGCATGTTGCCCGTATCGAGTATCATGCAAACGATTAACACGTTCTGTTCACAGCATTATCGTGGGATTCTGTTTCACGTTGTTACACATGGAGAAAACACCACCACTCTTTGTGTGCATTTTCATTACTTCACTGTTACAAACGACAAAGTCTTGCCTGAAGGTTTATACCTGTACAGAAAAGGTAACGTGGCAAGTTTCTGATTTTTTTTGTTCTAATGCGTCAATGTAACACGCAATACGTAGGTACCAGCACTTTTACTCATTATTATAACACAGAATATTATTATTATTATTATTATTATTATTATTATTAATTGAAACCCAACGGTAAATCAGATTCCTCCACTCACAATTTCTCCATAATTAAATATGATTTCAACATTAAGGATGTGCTATAACTAAATACTACTAAAGCTAGAAGTAAATTTTTAACTTCTTTACTACGTAAAGTAGAGGAAGTATTGTATTCCACCCAAAAATTCGTGTGGATATTTACCGAAAACTTACAAGTAAACAAGTGCATTTTTAGAAAAACATTAGCGTGTATGATTGTATGTATCTGTGAACAACACAATTCAAAAGCGAAAAGTCGGATAAACACCAAATTGAAATTTAAGTTCAGTACCTTCCAAAGATGCAACTTTTTATTTTCTCAAAAATGGCTATATCGATTTGGATTAAAATATCATATATTAAAGATATTTACATGACAAATAAGATGTATATCTTGAATTTTCTGGGAATAACCTTTGAAGTCCTCTTCATTCGGAAGGAATTTTGCACAATCTTGTACAACTGTAAACTCAAGCGATAGACGAAACGTACTTGAAAGAAAATGTAAGACCTCTAAAAACATACAATTTATTTCAACTAACTTTTTTTATTATTCGGTTATTCAACTGACTAAGACATTTCTGAGATATCCGTTATTAATAATTCCAAATGTTCCAGACTTTTGTTATTCTTTTTAAGTCCTGTCGATTTTCAGTTGTATCTCCCTATTGCATGGAAATAATGTGGAATTTTAAGGCCAGCGTATAGCGTCCAATTCCCAAATATTTGACTTTCACTGTTCCTTTTGTATTTTTAAAAGAAATTTGTAATGTAGCTATTTCTGTAAAAGTTTATTTGGCTCAAAATGAAGTAGATAGAAAAATAAGCTATAGTAAGAATAGTTCGTAGTATTAATAAACGATACAGGGTAGAGAAAGTCATGTGAACGTAAGCTATCAGAGTTTTACTGATATGCATCGGTATTAGAATAGTTTACCTCAGTTGAGTTTCATGTGTGTAACTCTTACGCATTAGCACTTATGCTGCTTTTCCCATTGTTTTATTAGTTTACTTTAAATGTTTCAGCTCTTTTAATTTTACACATTTTAATATTATTTGTTTATGTCATTATTAAACACATTGGAGTGACATACTTTTCAAAATGTTAAAAGACCCAGAAATACGTTCATCTGAGAGTTTTGAGTAGGAAATAATCCTTTAGTTTGAGAAGCTACAGCAATAAAATTGGTGTTTTATTTGATGTAAAGAAAAGTATATCTCAGAGCTCTTAAATTGAGATATCTCATGAAGATATTAAATAAAATACATTAAAAGTTGCCGCCTGTTAAAGATGTAAACGAGCTTTAAATGCTTTGTATTTCAATTCTGTTACAAAGAAACACCTTAAAGTAAAAAAAACGCCCTGGAGTTTTTATCAATTTTGGGGTGTAGTTCTTCCTTAAACCATGCATAAAACCACTAATTTTGATAAAAAAACGCTATAAACACTCACTCGGCAACACATTATATTACCTTAAAACTTTCGTAGCCATCATAGGCTAACTGTAGTATTTTACAGCTTAGACATAATCTGTACAAATCCGAGTGAACGGAGATATTGATAATAGTTTTCTTTTAACCTGTAACATTTTGAAGTCTTCAGCATTGTACTGTTGTAGTATATTGCTATATGCTTATGCTAGAACCCTGAAGTGGCTAGTTTCTCATCAAAGTGAATTATAGGATGGTGAGTAAAATATACAGGACTCGGATAGCATTAGACCTTAAAAATCAGAAGGTGTTACATTTTATCTCTCTTATACAAATTATTTTTATAATAACGTACTTTATACATGCTTCATATCAATTGAGATGAAAGCTGAAGCAATAATCAAATCTTATAAAAAATAAAGGTAACTTAATGCTGGCTTTGAAATTCAATACTGTTGTATGATAATAAAATAAACAAAAGAAAGGCGATGAAGTATGAAAAATATAAAGTATTAAAAATTCAAACCAAGAGCAAGAAACGCCCCGAAAGTGTTTAATATCACAAAAGTCTTATTTGTCATACATTTTGCGTTTTAACAAGCATTACATTTTTAGTACAGAAGCTTTTGTCTATCTATTAGGATATATCAGTCATTTAAAATTACAAAATTCATTACCATGAAGAGTATTTCCCAGGATATTTACATAAAATTTAAAATATTCAATTTAATAATCGTTTAAAGACATAAAGGATTGGTTGTGATTGTTGGATTTTCTTGGTTTTGGATATTTAAGAGGTGCGTATCCGACCTTTCGATTTTTAGTAATGCTGCTTACAAACGGACGTACAGGCAGATAGATACATACAAACAGAAGTCATGATTTGTTTGCTTCGTGGTACCTCAAAACATTTATATCCAATCAATACTCGATATCGTCTCTTTGGGATGAATGCATTATTTCCTATATCTCCCTTAGAGATGTCGCAGAAAAAGTAGAAGCATCACTATTAGAGCTGTCAAGGATATACGTTTTATTCGTTCGTTTGATATTATACATACTGAGAGTCGCTTGTTCGAAAAGCAGCAAAAGAAAAAAAACAACCTAAATATGGGTGAGCTTCTACTCCAAATGCATTGTGTGGGAAATGGGCATTTTGCTCGTTCGAGTATTTTCTGGTTCGACAATTCACATGATAGCGTTGTTGTGAAGCGCATTGTGTGTTAAGGCAAATGAATGGCAACAGTATATGCCATGATGCTGCATTTTCGACTCTGCTTCTACCTACTGTTGAGGTCAAAACTTCTTTTATTGCACTGTGATACACAAATACCATTTTGTCACGTTTTCTTCTGCCATTATCCCTAAGCAAACAAATACATTAAAGTATATAAAACATTATACGAGTTTTATATACAATTTAATTTGGAGTTTTTGTGAAAGGAAACAAACTGCTATGTGTATAAACATTTAATTAAATAAACCTTAAAAGTATATATAATACAACTGATTATTCCTTAACCCCCAGAATTTGTGTAACCATCTGTAAAGTAAGTTATGTTAGTACCAAGCTTTAAAACAAATAGAAATTAACTTAAAAGTTGTTGCTTTATATTAATGCTATTTACAGTTAGGTACATTACTGAAAAAAGTGTTTGTTGTATCTACTTAAAATTCGTTTTCTTTTAACGAGATACAAATGAAAAACTTGAAAGTGAATTATAGAAATCTCTAATGGTAAACTAACGGTACTTAGCAATAGATTATGTTTTACAGTATGAAATTTCAAATATTATAAGAATAACAAAGAGAATTTGCTTAAAAGTAAATCTAAGAACACTTCAAAACTTTATTATTATTATTATTATTATTATTATTATTTATTTCATCTTCTCGGCAATAATCCCGAAGCGCTTCCATACATTGTTTCTGCCAGTTTTATTTTCTAACTGATAAACTCCTTCATACAATTTTAAGAAAACATTTTACTTGCATCACTCGACTCCATACCACGCGAACTTAGGCTGCAACAATGCCATTGCAGCAAACAGAACCTTCCCCTTGCGTCCACATTGGGCATTCGAACAGGAAATGTGGTAGGAACTCCATCGATATCCAATAGGAACGAACTGAGAGCGGGACATCGTTCGAACTCCGGTATGCCCAACTCGCCCGTATATACCAGGTCATTTGTGTTCGAAGGAATAAATGGTACAAATTAATGACCAAAATTAGTTCGATGGACACCTCTAATCACTACCACGCGCTGAAAGTAAATTTACACTAGATGCCATTCTAATATCTTGCAACACTCCAAAGTCTGTAATAACAATTCCGTTTTATGAAGCAAAAGATGAAATATTGAACTTTTTGTAAGTAATTCTTAGTTTTTAGTACTTTAAAATTAAATAATTTGGATATATATTTAGATTTTGGGTTATCTAGAGTTCACGTTTTTCAAAACAAGCAAAAACCACGTCATTTATCTCCGTAGAATACCGCGAAAGCGTCTTTGGATCCCTCATTTGAAATATTCGTGATGGATTTTGGGGACTTAGTACCTCGCCTTCGAGAGCTTTTGTGCCTAGACCCATAACGGGGAGCCTCTAGAAGGGAGGGGTGAGGCGAGAGGAAACATAGGGCGGCCGGGGCAGGAGATTTGATAGAACGGAGAGTAGGGTCCCTACATTTTCCAGGTTAAAACTTCCCGTGGCAGCTGATACTACCGGCTCTCCTCCCCACGCAGGTTTGCGCATCCCACTGGGGGGCCCGGGACTCGGATACTGACCCGATTCCGGGGACGAAGTGTTACAGAGAGCATCCTTTTTCCCTCCCGCCTCCGACACTTGCAACCCTAAAACAACCAAGCAGATGAAAGGTGAAGTGAAATGAGAATGTAAATGAAATGGAGGGACCGCAAATTCGGGACATGCACCTTCCCAACATTCATCTTGCGACTCGGGGAAACCTTCGAAAAAAGCCATGGGTTAGGAAGGTCGGCCATGGGAATCGAACCTACGACTTCCCGAATACGAGTCACACGCGCTACTGCCTGCGCCGTCTCGCTCGGTTATTTGCATATAATTTGTGATTATATATTATTATATCTAATATATACAAGGGTACAATATTATTATTGTTTTTATAAACTTAACAATACTTACACAACTAGGAAGAATACATACTTGAAATAGCGCAAGTAACTTTTCAATTTGGAGGCTACTTTTATAAGAGAGGAGAAAGAAGTTGGGCTTGAAGCGTCATAACCAGGGCCCGGATTTTGATGACAAAGGATTTGAAAGTGGCCTATAAAATGATCCTATTATTTTAAAAATTTACTCAATTACAAAAAAAATACCTAAAGCTAAGATATATGTATTTAGTTTATTAAAATTAGTATGCAGAAAATTATAATTTAATTTAAACCTGAATATATCTGCTATATACGTAGAAAAATAAGTATAAGAATAACGAGATAATTTAAAAAACTAATTCAAAATAGATTTATTTCATGTTCGAGTTTGAAGAAACTGAAAATAAAATTAAGAAAATCATTTTTGAAGCAGGTCTTACATTAACTGTCTTGAGTTCTCAGGTTACAGAAAATTCATAGGTCATCACAGCCTATGACACGATACAAGAACAATGAGACTAGCAACCTGACTACACGCACTTAACGCGAAAAAGGGAAAACTCACCTGTGTCATCCTTAATTCGGGACATTAACTTATAGCTGTAAATATACCTGCTCCCCTGACAACCTGCAACCGCAATTAACCCTTTCCAGACTGACTATTAAATAGAAACAATTTTTTTTAAGAATGCTAGCAAATGACCATACAATTACTCTTATTTCTCAGTTGAGTAGTGAAACATCTGATGTTTGAAACGTTCGCCATATGGAAAATGCCAATAATACGAAATTCTTTAGGTAGTAAATGTTGAGACAGTAACTATGGTTATATATGCCATGTATATAATAATGTGAATTATAATGTGAAATGGTATTAATAAGAAAAATACTTGTTGTATAAATAGAAGTTAAGACATAAGTTTTATGTATGTGCAGGTGTAGCTGGAGCTGTGGAACCCTTGTTAAAAGCCGACAAACATATCTTTGTGTTATAATTAAGGCCCAGGCAAATATTATAAAATTGCCATTTTATAATATTTGAATGCTAAAAAATAATAATTTATTCTGTACGGGAAAGTCATAAAAGTCAGACCTCGAGTCTTTGTGAAATAGAAAAGGCGACAAGCGAACACAACATATCTTTGTAGAGGGGTCACATGTTTGCAAACGTCGAACAATAGCCGGGTAAGTCTTCTGGAAGGTTCCAAGCTGAACGAAGACAGACAATGAAATTTTAAGGAAGAATATGTTTTAAAATCTTTAAGTACAGAAATATTAGTTATAGTGACCCCATCAGCCAGGGCGGTTGAGTATAAAGTGCTGCGATGTGAATAACATACATGTAAGCTCTCAGAAGCAGGCGTTATTAGTTACTTCTCATAATGTAGTAGGAACGTTGAAATGTTATAAATTTAAAAGTCCATAGGAACGTGTGATAAGTACTACAATTATTTCTAGAGCACGTATAAAATACTTGATTGCTCAGCGACCGCAAGTTTGGCTTACGAACGTGGTAGGGCTAGACCGTTCTACAGCTCCAACTAACTTAAGAACCTGTGTAGATTATTACTAGGACAGTAAACGCGTGTGTCATTAAAACATAGTGTTCTTCATTAACTTCATATATTGTTAGAGTTGTTACTTATTACCTTCCTTCCCGTATCACACCCTGCAAAGTTATACAAGCTCTACCAGAAACCTAAATAACAGCGGCCGTGGCAAGAAATAAAAATAACACTTTAAGAGTAACAACTAAAACACAAGATAATTATCAGTATCACCATAATTCATATATTAATTCATATATTAATATATTGGACATACTGCTGGTTATGCTCTCCCACCACGATTATACCGCAATGTAAACAACAAAATGGCTAAATAAAGACGCAAAGGACAAGAAAAAGACAAACACTGACTAAAATTGAAAAAAATCGCTCTAAACCTAGATTGCATAAAATGACAATCTAATAAATATGCAAATAAAAATATAAAATTTTTCAAACAAATTCACTGAACATTTGTGAACAGTTAGTAGAAGCTCGTTACATTTGCATGAATCTTTGAAGTGTATCCACACGTAATGGCACACGTTTTTATGTGAAATACCTGTGGGCGTTAGTGTTACTTACATACATTTCTCCTTCAAGAAAACATTCTAGTAAAAGACATTGGTGGAGGCATACATTTTTCCAAAGTGATCCAGAATAATATATTGAAAACATTTAAAGGACTTAAAATTTTAAATCCCAGTACTGGGCTTAAAAATTTCATCAGAGTGTGCGGCGATCACCTCCTCATCCGTTGCTGTAGCTTACCTTGATGCTTCTCCCGTTGCTTCCAGAAGTTCTCAGCGTGTTGGTTCTTCAATTTATCCTCGGCTAGCTGCAGTAATTTTCCTTAAATTATATGGGAGCATGGACTTATCCTCGGTAAAGGAAAGCGTAGATCTCGGGTGGTGATATAGGAAGACATAGACTTGCTTTGTTTATGAAAAGATGACACTGCCGTTTCTTTTTATTTAATTTAACACTCGTAGTATACAAAACTGGTATTGCCGCTGTAAAATACTGTCCACCGCTGTTAGACTATGGCGTGGATATGTCACGAAATATAACTATTCTTATTGTCGCTTTCTGAGTAGCGGATCTTAGGTGTGTTGCTAAAACTATTTTGATTCCCTGTTTTGGCGCGATATCTCACACATCCTGCAGCATCTCTCCCTGACCACACATGACATAAACTGCCCCGAATTTTCTCCAAACAGATCCATTTATAGTCTCAGGCTCCTGAGGCTGCTTCCTTTCCTATTGGTCCATTTTTAGCGCGACTCGACGCGTCTAACTATTTCGAATAAACTTTCAGGGATCTCATTGGTCCAATTTTAATATAAATCGCGGCTTTTCCTACATTTACCGTTAAGGTTGTCTTTCTCACTCACTTGGTCACGGCGAATTATCAAATAATGGGACAAAGGCTCTACACCCTCGCTGTAGGAATAATAGCACAGCGACCGGAGAGAGGTAATAAAACTAGGTTTTCTGCCTTCGAAAGCACTATTCCTGTAGCTAAAACTTTCCCTCGTGGACAGTATTTTAACATAGCGCTTAAATTATTTACATTAAACCATTTATAACTCTACTAATATTAATAACCTAGATAGATACATAATGTTAAATCACCCTTCTTAAAATATACAAGCAGTATGAGAAAAAGATATTTACATAATACGATTTAACATCACTAAAAGTTAATTAATAAGTTATCTGTAATTATAGTTCTTGGGCTCGGCCTAGAGTTGCCGTTTCAAATTGCCCTGTTCTGGAAAAGAATAAATTTTTCAACACTTGATACAATTTTCTTTTACAGAATAATTCCTCTGATTATGGCCTTTGTTCGTTTGTTTTGTTGACAGAGACCCTTCGCTATACCTGCTCCTTCACAAGGGCTCTGACAAACCGGTGATGTTTATATTTGGGTCATTCACTCTACACTCTCCCTTTAAAAACAGGTTTCCGAGAGACATTCTTATGCACAATACATTTCCCGCACACGAATAACTTGTGACGCATACAAATACTCTAATACCCAATTTAAGTTCTAAAATTAAATCTATTTACATACATGTTGGTACATAATTATTATGCCTTTATTTATTTCTTTACATCCTTATTTATCGGGTGTATTACCTTTACTATTTGTTCACAGGGGTGTTACCTCATTTCGAGTAAAACTAACCTGATTCTTTTCATTATATTCTTCACCCTTCTCATTCTCTAAACATTTGTACGGTTTGAGCAACTGTTTATGGTATCTCCCTACGATCTTGGAATTCTTTATTTCTTGTAACTCAAATGTATCCGAGCCAAAAATGTTAATCACCCGGTATGGACCTTTAAATAAATTTTCCATTCTATGATACCTTTTGTTCAGAATGCTAGACTTTTTCTTGTCCCGTACCAATACTAAGTCTCCCAATTTGATCAACCAGTGTTTTCGTTTCTTCTTCTTAAACTTTTCTTTTCTTTTCTGCGCCTTATTGGCCATTCTTTCAAAAGCTTTCTTAAACATCTCTTCTTCCGTTAGTGCTTTCGGATCTTTAGCTTCTAGTGTCTGTGGTAATTCCCCTTCGAGTGTTTCCATTAATTTCCCCTTCATCAGCTCGATGGGCTTATAACCGGTAGTAGGGCTCACACTTTCATTTAAAATACTTTCGATGCGCTGATAGTGATTTGCCCAATCACTGTGTTTTTTATTGGCCAAAATTCTCAAATAAACCGAAATGTCCCGTATTATTCTTTCGCAGGGATTGCTTTGTGGGTGGTATTTTGAGCAATGATACAACGTGATTTCGTTTTCTTTTAAGGTGTCTACAAATTTTCTGCTGGTAAATATTGAAGCATTATCACATAAAATTGCCTTCATCTTTCCAAATTGTGGAACATACGACTTCATTATCTTCCTTAGGCATGTTTCACTTGTAATCTTCCGGACTGGGTAAATTTTCACAAATTTTGAAAATACATCTATTAACACTATTATATACCTAAATCCAAATTTACTACGGGGCATCTCACCATGACAGTCCAAGGTCACTAACATTCCTGGTTTTTCTCTTAGTATTGAGTTTGTCTCGTATTCGTATTGTATATTCAGTGGCTTTGCTTTTTGACATTGTAAGCATGTCGAAATTATTCTCCTTACTTTATGGTGTAATTTTGGAATATACAGGTTTTCTTGGATCATTAAAGCGGTGCGTTCTGAGCCAGAATGTGCTAGAGCTTGATGGAACGTGCTTATGAGTTCATTCTCCATGTTCTTAGGTATATATGTCTTCCATTTCTGTATTTCACTGCCATGTAGTTTATATAACACGCCCCCTTTTAACCCTATGTTTCCCTTGATATTTTCATCTATTTCTGGGGCCTTTTTTATTAATTTATTTAACTTCTCATCTCGTCGCTGCTGGTCCCCTATTCCTTTTAATTCTTTTATCAATCCTTTACTCAAGGGTATTTCAATACTCATTAATGTTACTTCATTTTTAGGGCGTTCTATTCTCTCCGGTATTTCACTGTTGTTATGTAACCTAGACAGCAAATCGCTAAAAACATTTGTTTTTCCTGGAATGTGTTTCACCTCAACATCTTATCGATCACCTGTTTGGCTCTCTCCCTTAATGCAATCGGAATATCCCGATACTTGTGTGTGAAGGGTGCAATATCTTGTACCTTAAAACTGTGTTTGTATGCTTTGCACTTGCCTGGGACGTCCGAAAATACCGCTTTGTTTTCTTGTAACATTCGCCTTAATAGATGCCTTTGTGTCTCTGTGAGGTTCTCGGCAAGGGTCACTTTCTCCTCTACTGCTTCTACCTGGCTGCCGGTATCTTGGAATTCTTTATTTCGGGCGTAACCATAATCTTTCTCATTGTGCTCCGTATACCCGTTGTAAAACCTGTCAGCGAACGCATGCATCTCATCGGTTTCTTCCCCTTGTACTATAGCAATTAATTTCTCACTCCTACCTGTTTGTAATAATTGTACGAAAAATCTTTCTTCGGCTATATCTTCTTCTCCTTGGGTTTTGTTATAAGTATCCTGCTTCATACCCTCTACAAAAGGGATTTCTAATGTTTTTCTGTTCTTCTCTATTTTCAAAACTTTATCAGCAAAATCAACCCTAGCTCTTAATTCAAACAAAACGTCACACCCAATCAAAATGTCACAAATCAAATTATTGATTACCAGAAAAATAAACTCAAAATTTTCTTCTCCTATTTTCATGTTCAACATTACTTGCATTTTTATTCGGGTAACCTCTTTGTTAACTGCTACCCGTCATACCGTGTTCCTTATGGGTAATGTCATTAGCTTAATTCCTTTATTTACCAGGTTCTGATATAACCTCAGGCTGCATACACTCACATTGGCTCCAGAGTCTATTAAAGCGTTATATTCTTCATCCAATAATACTACCTTTATGCTAGGGGAATCTGTCAGATCCTTTTCCGAGTGATTTTGAATAGTAGTTATCAGTTCTCCCAGTATAAATTCATTTTTGAGCCCTGTTTCACATTTTCTGTTTATTTGAGAATTTTGCGCGCTTAGAATCCGCTCCGAGCTCTTGAATGGATCCTGTCTTAGTTTTCCGGGTTATCGACACTATTTGGTGCTCCGCTAGTCTCTTCCACATTTCCCTCTCTCTGCATTTGCCTATAGTTTCCTCTGCTTCCTCTAAAATGTCCCCGGGAATGTCTCTCTCTCCTTTCGTTTCTTTCTGGATAATTTTCGTCATACCTTTCTCCTACATCACTTTCCCCTCGGTCAGAAAAATAATGTTCTCTGGATCTGTTTTCATTGTTTCTGCCTCTCCTATAATTAAAACGGCCACTATATCTTGGTCTGGTTTGTATAGCATTTATGTGATATTGGTTATCACCTTCCCTCCTGAAACGGTTATTTTGACAGTTTCTGTTCCCGGATTGAGGTACGTCGTTCCAGTATCTCTCTCTGGGGTTATAGTTCCCTCTCGCGTTTCCTCTCCAATTCGCATTCCTTGAATTATCCGGTAATGTTCGAACTGTATAGTTTTGTACGTGGTTCCTACTACTTGTCTCGAATGATGATACCAACTCAATCAATTCGGGAATAGAATTTGGCTTCGCAATGAGTAGGTAATGGTGTATACGTTCTGGATAATGTGGTACAATCATATTAATGAAATCCCTCTCGCTTATGGGTGGCTCGATTAGTCTACTACTCTGTGCTTTAGTTAGCAAATAATCTACCATGCTTAGGTTTCCGCGTTCATCGTACTTGCCATTAACTAGGATAGATCTCACCTGGTTCTGAGTATTAGTACTCCAGTACTTATTCAAAAATGCCCTTCTGAAATATTCAAAATTATTATTCTCCCCCAAAGTCAATCTTACCCATTGGAGAACCCTTTGACGTAAACCTTTACGAACGATTAACATCTTTAGCTCGTCCGGAATCTGCTTCAAACGGAAATACTCCTCAAGGTCATTTAGGTATTGTTTAGGATTATCAGCCGAATTTTCCTCGAAAGTAGGTACCCCTATCTCATTTAATAAATGGTAGTTTGCATTACTTGCATGGTTAGATGTACATTGGTGCCCTGAATTAAAATTATATGGGTCGGCAGCTGGACTTTGGCCTCCATTTACCTCCCTAAAAGTGGTGCTAGTTTCACTGGGTGAGCTATCATCACTCTGTCTCACACTTATCCCTAGTCTACCAATAGAGCGTTTTAACTCCTTTACACAATTTTCATGCTCTTCCACCCTCTTCACAATTTCATGATGATTTGAGAGCTGTTCAGTCATTTTTGACGAAAGTTCATTCATCTTTCCCTGATCCTTTTCTAACACTATTCTAAATTCTTTGAACTCCCTTTGAATGTTAGATTCTAAGGTACTTTGTTTTTTTTCTAAAGAAACATTTACAGCTCTTAAGTCATCATCCAATTGTTCCTTTATGGCTAAGCTGGTAACACTTAATTCTGTTTCTACATCCTTCCTTAGTTTTTCTACATCGTTTCTTAGACATAGTTGTCCTGCCTGAATTTCTTGCACTACCATCCCTTGCTGACTGAATTTGGAGTCCAATTGACTTTGTAATCGGGTGACCTGTTCACCTAAATATTCCCTCATCTCCTGAGCTAATTCCCCTCTCATCTTCCTGTTTTCCTCTCTGACATATTCACCTATCTGTATACTCTGCTCATTTAATTTCCCTTCCAAATTTTTATTTTGTTCACTCAAATTTCTTTTTGACTCCTTACTCAGCTCATTTAATTTCCCTTCTAAATTGTTAATTTGTTCACTCAAATTTCTTTTTGACTCCTTACTCTGCTCATCTATCTTTGCGCTCAAATGTTGAAGCAATATTAGCAGCTGGTTTTGACCTGCGTCAATGACCTGCTCAATCGGTGATTGCCTTTCCCTAACTTCTACTTCAGCTGCACCCATATTTTCTCCATCTGTTGTTATGCTGACAATAGCCTCCCCATTCAGTTCTTCCAAATCTTCCCTTGACCTACTCATGGTTCCGTTAGCAAGTTCTACCTCCCTAGTAATGACTTTACCCCCTCTCAATAACATGTGTTCACAAAACTGAGTCACTACTCTGCATGCCTTTTTGTTTGTTTTTGAATAAAAGTTCTAACCTGTATTTTTTTTCAATGTTAACTGATGCGTTCCGGGTTCGAATCCTGGTGAAGTTCTAGAAGCGATGTTCTCAGCTGTTTTGTTGTCCCACGTAGGTAGACTAGAAGTTCGCGTTGTAATTTTGTTCTGCTGTGCCCCTTTCCTCTGAAGATTCTTCGTCTGTTCGTTGTTTCCTGGTCCTCCGTTTGTGTCGTTCTTCCCTTCGAGCTCCACGTTATGGCGCCAGTTTGCGGCGATCACCTCCTCATCCGTTGCTGTAGCTTACCTTGATGCTTCTCCCGTTGCTTCCAGAAGTTCTCAGCGTGTTGGTTCTTCAATTTATCCTCGGCTAGCTGCAGTAATTTTCCTTAAATTATATGGGAGCATGGACTTATCCTCGGTAAAGGAAAGCGTAGATCTCGGGTGGTGATATAGGAAGACATAGACTTGCTTTGTTTATGAAAAGATGACACTGCCGTTTCTTTTTATTTAATTTAACACTCGTAGTATACAAAACTGGTATTGCCGCTGTAAAATACTGTCCACCGCTGTTAGACTATGGCGTGGATATGTCACGAAATATAACTATTCTTATTGTCGCTTTCTGAGTAGCGGATCTTAGGTGTGTTGCTAAAACTATTTTGATTCCCTGTTTTGGCGCGATATCTCACACATCCTGCAGCATCTCTCCCTGACCACACATGACATAAACTGCCCCGAATTTTCTCCAAACAGATCCATTTATAGTCTCAGGCTCCTGAGGCTGCTTCCTTTCCTATTGGTCCATTTTTAGCGCGACTCGACGCGTCTAACTATTTCGAATAAACTTTCAGGGATCTCATTGGTCCAATTTTAATATAAATCGCGGCTTTTCCTACATTTACCGTTAAGGTTGTCTTTCTCACTCACTTGGTCACGGCGAATTATCAAATAATGGGACAAAGGCTCTACACCCTCGCTGTAGGAATAATAGCACAGCGACCGGAGAGAGGTAATAAAACTAGGTTTTCTGCCTTCGAAAGCACTATTCCTGTAGCTAAAACTTTCCCTCGTGGACAGTATTTTAACATAGCGCTTAAATTATTTACATTAAACCATTTATAACTCTACTAATATTAATAACCTAGATAGATACATAATGTTAAATCACCCTTCTTAAAATATACAAGCAGTATGAGAAAAAGATATTTACATAATACGATTTAACATCACTAAAAGTTAATTAATAAGTTATCTGTAATTATAGTTCTTGGGCTCGGCCTAGAGTTGCCGTTTCAAGTGACAGTAAGTGATATTGAACTCCTGACTCAAATTATAGGTCCTCAAAATTGCAATAGCCCCTATAGACTCTGACCGATCGTAGCAGCTTTTAGAATTGCAGTTGGAATATTAGGATTCATTAGGTTTTCATTAAAATTTATTCTTATTCAACTAAACCTTACAAAGAAAATATTTAACCGTAAATAAAAAAATATCTGATGTGATACACTCACATGAATTTCTCTACCTTCTACCTTTATTAGTGATTGTACAAAAATTATTCTTACTAAAGCTTAAAGCTTATTCTTCTATCTAATATATTTTAAACCAAACAATCCTTTACTGAAATAGCTACATTACGTATTTAGTTATTAATACAAAGAGAGCAGCGATATTCAAATGTGGCTTCTGCCAAATAAAAATTTATTTGAAATAAATGATGTGTTTTAAAGATATTTACATATTTATGTGTAGTACACTTCGGTCTATTGCTTAACGTTTACCAGTTATACAAGATTATGCAAAATCCCTTCTGGATGAATCACAATCTATTCCCAGAGAATTCAATATATACTTTGATTTGTTATGTAAATCTTTAATGCAGATTATTTTAGTTTAATACGTTAGAGACATTTCTTAGAAAATAAAAAATTTCGAATAATGTTCCATGTAAAGCGTAGTTGGGATAGGGGGATTATCTTGGAAATGTTTGTGTCGCATCCTTGGAAAATATTGAAGAATATCAAGTTTGGTACTTATCCGACTTTTCATCTTGGAGTTACGCTGTTCACGAATACACATTCAGATCTTTTTTAAAAAATACTTCTTTTGGGTGCCTCAAAACATGTATTTCCGGTGAATTTTCAGGTTATATTTTCTATCTACTATATACACTGTCGTGCATAAAAAGTGGCCGATTCCCCTATATCCCCATAGTAATTTTTTCTCTCCGTAACGTTTTCACCCTCACTTCTGACTTCACCCGGGCGGTATCAATTCAGGGGCATAAAACCTCACCAATGAGCAAATTATAATATATGTGAAGTGAGGGATGGTTCGGATACCTCATTATGAAAGAGTTTCGTTACGATTGCCACACAAGGAAAGACTAAACCAATTACAAACAATTCGACCCTCTAGAGGAAGGGGTGAAGAATAATTTGTACGTCCTTTAAACTGAATACCAGCTTCGGCATTTATATATATGAGAGCTTTCATCAGTGATATGGAGACGAAGGTTAAATTATTGCTGCTACTAAACGGCAATAAGAAAACGGTAGTGTAGTACAAAAATACAAGGTTTCAGTTGTAATGTTCCCCTTTCGGAAGTACGGCCACACCTACTTTTGGGGAGGTAAAGTACCTGCCAATCCAGTGGCTAGAATTATACTCGAATGATGTCACGCTAGTCACGTTGGTAGGGGGTGTGGCTAGATTTTGTGAGTGTCAACATAAACAGCTCCGTTCCATTATCAGCACATTTTATGCACGCGAGTATACGTGGTAGAGAAAGTGAAAATGAAACGTTTAAATAGGTGGTATACCCGTAACAGACCGTTTAGCAGTAAGTATCAGATTCTTAGCAAGAGGTGATTCTTATGCATTCGAAGTGTATACATTTATGTACACATTTCGAATTTCAATACATCCTATTTCATAACAGAGATGTCTCAGTTTAATAAATGCATATAGCATACATTTCTTCCGTAATGGTGCTAACTCAAACCTGACAATTTTTGAGTTCTACCACTGTTTTTCTGATGAGCGATGTATCAAGCATTCATTGTTGAAAATGAACACAACGCTTACCTTATTATTGTTACCAATGCCTTGGTCAGACGATCTGCTCCCTATAATGCACAGCCTTGGAGTAAAAACAAGTTTTCATATAGAAACCACTGTACTCTTTTTTGGGAAAGAAACACTACATTGAGAATCGTGATACCGTAATTGTTGACGGAAGGTTATAAATAATTAAATAAAGAAATGATAGTATGATAGAGAAGTAATTGCAAAAAATAATTTCCGTATATTAGAACAATGTATAATGTAATAAGCTTAAGTTGTAAGATTTGTCCGAGGAATAGATCATTAGCAATCCATTTAAGCAAAGTCATTAGTAACAACCGAAACAGCGAAAACATTGGCTTAATGATTCTTGGAATGCAGTTAGGTAATAAGTTTAGTGAGTTTGAACAGTCACGTAGGCAGAAATTCTGTCAAAGAGAGAGGTAATAAAGTTCTGAGAGTCGGGAAAGTACTGCTTAGTAACAGTGTCACATACGCATACGTAGGAGTTTTGAGATTGGAGCGCATATGAAGTTACGTTGTGGGGGGAGTAATATGTAGCTGGAGCTGGAGTTGGAGTTAATATAAGGGCGTGCATACATTCACGACACTCTTTTCGTGCATACATTCGTTATTCTGGATACTTGTGATGGCTCCTGTGTTATTTAAAGCACTCAGTGATGCGCTTGTGTGAATGATTAAGCGGTAGCCATGAAGGGTTTTGCCGGTAAGCATTTTAGCAACTCACGGCAATTTAAGTTTCGGTTCCTTTTAGTGTGGAAACGGGTTTTTAAAACCGTAAAATTGATACTGCAGAAGTTAGCAGGTATAATAATTCAATTGTTGTAGTTTCGAGTGCTGCGATTCATAATCAGTTTCATCCTTTATGTTCAAATGATCAGCAACTTGCTTCAACACCTGAAGTATCAGATGACATCAAATTTCTCAGTTAATTTAAACTGGTGCTATCCTTCACGCCCGCGCACGCATACCCTGAGAGAAAGACCTCATAGCCAACCACTGTAGCAGCCGGCAACAGAATCAACAGTATATATTTAAGCAAAGGTTATGACTTAAAAAAGTGACGACCATCGCCCGGTTTCAATCCATTAATTTATCCTCTACACACTTAAATTGATTTTAATGCAGGAATATTTTTTCCATGTCCATTATTCTAACATATTTTTCTTGACAGGTTCGATTATATCAATTTTCTTTGCGCTACTTCTACAATCTTCATTCTACAAGTCCCACAAACATACAGAATCTTCTCTAATGTGCTAATGGCCAGAATATAGAATTTTCCAGAAGATAGAATTGCTTTCTGATTTTAAAAATCACACAGCTATAGTGAACTGCAATACTGTTGGCCCTTATGCATCTGCTGCAAACTGATCTATATCTGTGTGTTTGTGATTGCTATCGTACTTATTTTTTATCTCAGAGGAATAAAAAAAGCAAACAAAAATAACGTTTGTTTGAAAACTTCAGCATCATAAACACATTTAAACAGTTTGTGTACATTTATTTATTTGTTTGTGGACAATTTAATGCAGGTGTTGTCTAGGGCTAACGGACGCGTCAGGCGCGATCGGCACATATTTGTAGCATTTAGTTTGATATTATTGCATTACTCACTAATTTGGCCCATGTATATGTAACTGGTTATTAATTATTATAAAATAAAAATTAGCGGAATGTGATTCTACGTTCGTTTGCGATTAGATTGTTTGGAATATAGAATGGGTAAAAAATATAGGTACATATTACGGAGGGACCCCGAAACTCGGGTAGAACACCACACGTAGACCAATGCGCCCCTTTGTGCTTCTAACGCGACCCCTGGGAGGGAGGGATAAGGTCAAAGGCCCGAAGGACGACCAGATCCGGAAGACCATGCGCACAAGCGTGGACGGCGTATCCCTAATGATTCCAGATTGAACGCATCAAGCCTGCTCAAAAACCCCGAGCCGTCCGGGAGTTCCTTAAAGCAAGACGCTCGCAGAAGTCTCGTCCGCCAGCAATCCGACCGTCGCCAGGGAGGAAGATTCATAAAGCGCACCATCACCGCCCAAACGCAATACGCCGTTCTTAACCCTGAAACAAATGATGATGAAGGAAATTATGAGTAGAGGAAACGATGAACAGGAAAATCATTGTAGAAGAGGAACCACCTCAGCATTCTCCTATCGACCCGCGGAAACCACGAAAACCCCATGGTCAGAGTGGGCGGTCGCCGGGAATCGAACCCGGAGTTTCCGAGTGACAGCCTCAGACGTTACCGCTGAGCCATCTGGGTCCATAACATAAAATAAGTACTTAATACACAAACCACTAGATTTACTTCGGAGAATTACAATTCAAGGCTTTAATGCGAAGTAGAAAACTAAATGTGAATGCTAGCCTCTGGAGCAGAAGTAAAGGCTAATGCAAACTGTGCTACTCATAATAGAAGAACAGGATAAGAAAAAACAACTAACATTGGTTAAGTAATTAATGTGTTTACAGCTCAAGTGTAATCTTACTTCTAAATCCTGCACGTGCTCGAAAATAAAGGAACAAGAGATTGTAAGAGGCAGATTAGTTCCGACAGTGCTAGCAGCCGTATCTATCATTGCCGTCATCAATCTCTTTACAGCAGGGCATTATCTGGGACTTCCCTCTTCAGTAAATGTATTCTGCGGCTGACATATTGACAGTGGGAGATGGGAGCCTCGTTACGTCGGCAACCTGTTGTACAAGGGCGACCACTTGTGGGTCGCAGTAGCGATCTATCGATTTGCCGGCCAGCTACTGCTAATAATAGGCATTTATGTCGTGTCTTTCGGAGGTATGGTTGTGCTGTGTTGTTCGGGATTTTCCACGATTGAGGCTGTGGTAGCTTAACCCTTTTTTTAACTCTTAACTCTACGCCCTAAAGGCGGAGTAGTAATAATAACCATCTTTTGCATTTTTTAAATATTCTATAGTTTTTTTAATAAAATAAAGAGATTGTAATGTGGAATTAGCAATGTCTTCGCAACCAGTAAAAGTCTGATATGTTAAATTTACATGACCTTCTCTACCTACTATCGCTTACTTTATATATTATCTTCTATAAACCATTCTTACAAAATGGAATGTTCTTCTATGTACTTCATGATAAATCTTTACAGAAGAAATTTCATTATTCATTTCAATGAAGACCGAACGAAAAGTAAACCAAATCGATAGTTGTATGTTTGAAATCTAGTCGTAATATGGTGGCCTTGAAATTCCATACTCTTTCCATGACATCGTGAGAAACAACCGAGTAGCGACAGTGCTTTAAAAATGACAAAATATTGATAATTCAAAACAATAATGTATATTTCAGAAATTTCTGTCGCCACAAAAAGTTAATTTGAAATGAATGTTGTAGTAAGTTTTTGTCTATCATTTATGGTTTACCAGTTAAAAATAAACTTCTTGTATCAAACTCCTTCCAAACAAAGATGACTTCACAGGTTATTTCCATAGAATTCAAGATATACATTCATTTTATTTGTTATAAAAGTATCTTAAGCATTTGGTATTTTAATCAAAATCGTTAGAGCCATTACTTTTGAGAAAATGAAAATTTTGAAACGTCTTCCATGTATAGCCAACTAGGGGCGAGAGAACTTGTTCAAAATCTTCGTTTCGCATTTTTGTAAGAGGCTGAATTTGAATACCAATTTCGGTATTTATCGGGTCTTTCGTTTTTGAGTTATGCTGTTCACAGACCCACACCATACCTATTAGTGTAACGGGAAGTTTTCCCCTCTTCCTTGAAACATTCACGAATATTGTGAACTAACGATAAAGATGTATAAAACAACAAAATGCAGAATTCTGGAGAGTTGTGCATGGGATAGCTTTTCCCCGCTTGCAGATTAGGCACGGTCATGCGAGGGTGAGATGTTGACGCTGACCTCTGACGCATCAGTGTTGTTCCTGGCAGTTGCTTCAGTGGACTCAGAGTCCTGGGTTCGATGGTTGGATGGCAGGGATTTGGAATTTGTTTTGGTAGAGCTGAGGTTCTTGTTTTTCAGGGGTGGTGACACTGCCTTGATGATATTAATAATACTGCCGGAGAAGTTTGAGTTATATCTTTATTTTGTTACGTAGATTCCTATCTGGTCAACCCGCCACCTTCGTCGTCGAAACCACTGTTATTCTTATCACTTTCGAAGTCGCTACTTATGTGTTTCTCCGACTAGCCCTCGAATTGCCTAGATTGCATAACTTCATTTTTACACTATAAACTTTCTGATTATTTTCTTCTTATTTTGTTTCGTCGACCGTCCTCGTGGTTAGTTTGTACCGGAATGTCCCGGCGTTTCCTTTCCTCCTTCACGCCTTTCGCCAAAACTTAGCATTTTCCCCCACCTTTTTTAAGTTTCGTACCGTCTTAAGTTCAAACGTATCATGTGATGTATACGCGATCTTTCGATTGGCTATCATTTTGTTTCATGATTTTTATTATTGGCTACCCCCAATTGACAACTTTCACATCTGCTTCTTACAGCTTATTTTGAGTTTTTAAAATCTTCCCACGAACATTCTTAGATCGTAGATAAGGCACATATATTTCCTGACCCACCTAAGCTGTGAAACCGTTGTAAACCCGTCCGAGCCAGAGTACAAAGGCGAAACTTCCGGTAGGCTTGTTGTCATCCACGCAGGTAAAATACCTTGGAGGACAACAAACTTTGTTTCCTGTCTTCCCTACAAAACCCATTCCTAATATGAATTCAGCACATTTTCGCCGCTATGTTCGATCGTATATTATTATTATTATTATTATTATTATTATTATTATTATTATTATTATTATTATTATTATTATTATTATTATTATTTCTCCTGGGTCTCGATAACCAGCTTCAATGTCTTTTGTAGCTTGGCTGGAGAAAGTATTTCAAGGACGGAGTTGCTGTCCCAAACGCTACGAAAACATACACGTTCGTAGAGAAAGCAAAGGAATCAAATTTAGAAGTAAGCAATAGGATTTAAACTAAAAGATTCAACATTTCTATGTTAGGCGGATGCCAGGATACTCAAAAAGAGCTTCACTTAGAGAAGATAACCAGCATGTGTCATGCGTGCTAGAGGTAACGCCTCCGCGAGAAGAAAATGCGGGGGGAGTCGCCGGGAGTTAAATAGTTATTGCGGTGCAAAGGACATTCTGGTCGAGAAACTCCTACGTGATTTGTGCTTTAACCTCGCCAAATTCTGGAACCATTTAAATGTTACGACTGTGGTATTGATCAAAGGAAATAAATAGTGCTGAAGATAAACTAGCATTGTCGCTTTCCTTGTTGGACACCGAGAATTCTTTGCAATCCTCGCAGAAAACATTTATTTCCTAAATGTTCTGATATCGATATTCATTAGATATGAGGCAGGTACTGAGAACAACCCTGAGCAGCCGAGAATGATGACGCCTAATTTCGCCTCAGTACGCCCACCTTTTTCTAAAAAATACATTTTTGGATTCAGGGGGCCAAAAACATGTATTTGCTGTGAGGTTTCGGTATCGCTCTCCACTACTATGAACGTGATAGAGAAAGTAAAAAGTTCGAATTAAATTTCCACTGCTTGAATTCGAAACCGACTTTCCATGGCGACGCTATCTACTGAACCTCCACAAGGAGATACCTAGTCGCACAAAACCTTCTTGTTGGATTCATACCTGTTAAAACTTCCAAGGCTATTTATTCCTAGATTTCATATCTTAAAGACGATTTACAACTTTTAATTTCCGGGCTTTCTAACTCACCACAACTTAATTTTGACAACCATCTCTTTATTGATGATGTGTAGGTTGGCGCTTGAAAGATGAATCAGATTGGGAAATTTCAATACCACGGCCTGAATCCAAATTACAGATCTCTGCTTTCCATGCCGATGCTCTACTGTTGATCTACCACAGTGAAATACCCGAAAGCGCATTACTCTTTGACTACTTTTAACCCACACAAAGACGATTGGAAAGAACAATTAGCGAAACATACATTTAACTCAACAATGTATTTAGGTAGAAATCCCAGAAATTAAAATGTACCTACACATTGTAACTCACCTTTAAGGCGTATGTAGATGTACTTAATTGACTAAGCCTTTGATGTTTACCAGGATACAAATAATTCTGTCTTCATTAACTGTCAAATGTTTGATTAATTTTGTGTTTTAACAATCTTGTCAATTCACAATGTGCGAATACGTATCTTCCATAGCTTGCTCGATTATGTACTGTACGGTGCACGGCCTGTCTGATCCAATATAGGGCCAGCAGGCTTGTTGACAAAAGTAAACAAGACAAGTAATAGAGGGAGGGGGAGGGGTTATGAATATACATTGTGAGTCCCATAATACCTATTCCGCTACCTGATCGCGTCCCATAGTAGCATTACCAAAACCCAGCGATTCTATTTAAAGGTTCATGGCATATTTCATCCTTCCGAGTTTTGCAATGGAACGACAGTAGACAATGGACAAAGCTGGGTTTTTGGAAATTCGACTCTTTGGAGCACATGCTTTGTTACAGATCTGAAAGTCATCCTTCGAAAAGGCAAGAACAATGAAATGATTGTTTTCCTTCAGAATATATGCATTATGATGCTTTTGTGTAACTGCTTCATCTGCCTGCTCGCTTCGCTGCGCGCTATTCTCATCCAGTCGTACGGAATTTTTAAGTGTGAGATGCTTAAAACAAAAGGTTTGCAAGAAGGTGAGAGTGAATAAGAAGCGAACGAAGGAAAACATTGAACTAATGAAGATAAATTTCATTTATAGGCAATGGGATGATAACACATAACCACCTTCTGAATGAATCAGCTGCCTATATTATTAACCTGTATATATCGCCTTTTTATGGAACAAGTTTTACTGTAGACATGTTTCTGTTCCAACTTTTGTTTCATCTCGATTTTGCTTGATTTTAGGACAGGATAAGGGACTTGAGGAGAATTTCGATACCAAAGCACACATGAAGGGTCATTGTACCTTGGGATCTCCTGGAGGAAGGGGAGAAGTGAGAGGGTGACAATCCGGGGCGGCAAACGCGGATGTAGGCGGGATCGCCCTTTCGGAAGAGGGTTCCCGGATACCAGGGTAGACAGTTCCTCAAAGAAAACTTCACCGCCACGCGTCTCCTCTGTTCACGCGGTCCACCTTGCCTACTCCTTCAACCCTTTAATACGATAAGAAAATTAAATGTCAGGATGTGTGGGCAAGGACATTTCGTGGTATTATAAAATACATCCCAAACAGAATAACTCAGACAGAGTGGCGGGACCTCCGGAATGTCGAGGCCTATAAATGTGTGCCTCACCGTAATCTGGGGGTCGTCTCGCTCGGTTTTCCCGATTTTGATTGGCTATGAAAGAACAGCAAAAGGGACGGGAAAATGAACGCTGTTCTTGCAAAAACCACACTTGTTAAAACATGTATGTATTTTGCAACTCAAATTTGCCATATAAATTGAAACACAACAGTGTCTCACACGTATATCTACACAGATATTGTACATACTCGAAAACAAACCAAATGTTTTTTAAATGTTTAAAGCTTTTAGACATGAATTATTTCCGTTTATAAAGCATCTTATACAGAAGAAGTGGCTTTTATGGGTGTAGAATCGACTTCTGAGGCTTTCAAGCAGCAATATTTCACATTTTTCCGCAACGATTCTATTGGAAAATAATATTGCTGATTGATACTACTGGAGTCAATAGGAAACCCAATATTATAAGTTCTTATTACGGAGGTACAGGAATTTTTTTACTCAACACTGGCTTCCAAGCAAGCCCCTTGGGCAGTTGCATACTTTTAAATGTATCCTGCAATCTCCTTTTGTCACTTTCCGCAGTTTGCGCTTCCTATACGTCTTCCTTAGGCCAGATAAAGAAGCTGCCTAAATAACCGCAGTCTGCCATATGCGTTTGATGACTGCATACTATGTGTGGACTAAACACACGTTGCCTAAAAAAGCGCAGAGCCAGATAAATTTAGGTTTAGTTTTTACTCTACAGTTACAACAGTTTGCGCACCAGCCCAATATAAGTATGATGGAGCTCTGCGCCGCTGAAACATCACTGTATCTGGGGCTCTAGACAACATCATTTCTGAACACACCTAAGGAACACATCATCTTAACAGTTAAATTGGAATCCATTGTATTTATCAGTCCAACTTCTTTCTTGAGGTATGCATTAAATGAAATGCCTTCTAGCCGCGTTACAACGTTGCGCAGTGGGTGTTCAGAGGGAATTGCCCCCTCTCTTCTAACCATAGTGGTGATCACTAGGTCACCTCTATTCTACTTACCTTGTGGTTGCACGTCGCCTAGTCGACAGTCTTCGCACATATCCCCTTGCAGGGGGGGCTCAATAATCCCTGAGATATTAAACATTGATAGGAGATAGTCTCTAGAAATTAGTATATGAGTTACAAACCAAGGCTTCGGGCTATAATTTTAACTATATTTCCAATAAGAATAAGAATTTTAGCTTACCAGAGGAAAATACAACTGCGATATAAAATATAAATTAACAATAACACAATAGAAAAAGTAAAAAAAAAATCAAAATTTAAGGTCAATAAAGGAAATTCCAACATTTGAATCAAACATGTGGGAAAATTAGAAGTGTCATAAAGAAAACGCGGAATGATACGGTTTTGAAATTTTATAAAAGTTGTATAGCTCAGAATGGTGGAC
This sequence comes from Deroplatys truncata, assembly GCA_030765065.1. Lineage (NCBI taxonomy): Eukaryota > Metazoa > Arthropoda > Insecta > Mantodea > Mantidae > Deroplatys > Deroplatys truncata. The sequence continues at coordinate 106,906,853 of CM060979.1, forward strand.
TATTGCAAAAAACCAAAGCAAGAAGTAGAAGCATCAGAAAGAGAGTCTTGAGAGCGGTCGCTGATATAGAAGAGTAGACAGGATACAATAATGTAATAAGGAAAGAACTGAACATACTTAATCCCAAATAATAAGGTTATATAATATCAAGAAAAGTATTATGTTCATGTGCGACGGATGCCAGAATCCCGTATTCCCGAACATCCTGGAGTACAAACCCAAAGGAAGGAAAGAGAAAGGAAGACTCGTGAAGAGATGGATGAACCAGTTTCTTTGAGAGGACGGAACAGGTCGAAAGGCCTAATCCCTGATGCGACTGCTGATGATGGTAATGAATATATTTCAAGAACATTTGAAAGCAGCCGCAACATGATACCAAATATCCTACATATCATAAAATCGAATTCTGTTTGTTGTATCAAGAGTGCTTTGTAAAAAAATAACAGAATTACTTCCAGTTGCACTTCCTATTAGAGACAACAGGATGGGAGAGGCTGGACAATGTAAATAAGGTACAATGTAATTTCTGGAAGCATATTCTAGGGTTGGGGAGAGGTACTTCAAACTGTGGAGTTCTTCGTGAGGTAGGATGCTGGGAAGATGCTCTATTTGCTAAACTAAGTGTAGTTAGGTACTGGCTGCAAATAATTAAAGGCGAAAGCGCGACTCGCGAGGCACTGTGACTCGCAGGCGCAACTCCTTTTCTAGCCGTTTATTCATTTGTTTTCCATGTGCTGCTGAGTGGTGTAATGCGTGTTGCATACTTGACTCGAGAGAGAAAGGCATTTTTGCCACCCTTGGTTAAAGGTGATCAAACAACTCTGAGAGCAACTGAACAACATAAAGCATCCACACAGTACTGTGAAAAAAGTCAAAAGACCAGTATGTGAAATAAACAGTAAGGAAATAGAATCTGAATGTAGACAAAGATCATCATTGGAGCTAGAAAATGAAATAAAAACTGGGTGGGATAAGGAAACTTAAATTTTGGAATTGGGTCTAAAACAGAGGACGGTAATAGCATGGCTTAATTTGGGAGGATGGAAAGTTCACAAGATTGTTGATGATGATGGCAGGAGGATTTGCCCATTATGCGGGGAACCGGAAGACTAGACGCATATTTTGGCAGCATGCGTGCAGACGGAGGGTATTAGGAAAAAATTATTACCGGAACTACTTTTGACTTCCAACAGACGGAGGACAGCATGTTGGAACTTGATTCTAAACAGCCAAAACTGGCCAAACTTGGGCACACACTTAATGGAAGTACGTGTACTAAGAGTAAGGTGTTTGTGTAAATTTTCTTTAAATATATGTGGTATTTGAGAACTTGTCTGCGTGAGTGTGTGTGTGTGTGTGTGTGTGTGTGATTTAGAGTATTTTTCATTTTATATGTATGGATATAGTGTGATGATTATAAAATAGTTATTTTCTGGTCGATTCTGCAAGTCAAATTTACAGACCAAGTATTTCTCTAGAGAGCGTGTACGGTCTTATGACTCATGCGATTGTGTTATGCAATTAATGTAATACTAAGTACTTAATAAATACCGCGACTAACCACCACCACTACCACTACTACTACTACTACTACTACTACTACTACTACTACTACTACTACTACTACTACTACTACTACTACTACTACTACTACTACTACTACTACATTTTAGTTTTCTTCTTGAATCACATTTGAAATAAGGGAAGTTCGATAGAAAAATAATTTATACTTGTTACTTTTATGCACTCTGTGTTTAGTCATGATGCGTTTAAGCAAATTAATTATTCTCACAGAAGAATAATTACATTAACTGATTATGGCTAGTACCCAATATTTATGTTATTCGAATTGAATATTATTATTTTGCAATGGATGCTTAATATATGTTATAACTTTTTGTTCATATTTCATTACCAAATGGAATGAACAACCTGGAGTTGAATATAGATATCGACGTAATATTAAACGTATATCGCAGGAACAGTTTAATTTGACTAGTAAAACAAAAGAAGTAACATTTAATTACCGAAACATGAAAAATCAATTAGCATTTTAGGTACGATAGAATCTGAGCCATTTTGTTTTTCTACGGCAATCACTCGAAAGGAATAATTACAATGAGAAATTCATCGTAATTTAGTTAAAATGAGCAAGGTCTTTTGTGAATGAGTCATAATAAATACCACAGAGAGGATACAAAAGGAAGTTAACCGCAGAATGCGTATTATAAAGGATATTATTTGAACTGTATTTATTTCTCACTCCAGTAGATTCTTTGACGATACCGTGAATATTGCATGTAATAAATGAGTTGCTTAAAACATGCAATCATTGTTTAAAAATCGAATTATTATTTTGTTATTATAAATAACACATTGCGCTTCATAGCCAACGACCGAGAAGCCTACAAAAGTCATCGCTCAATTACATAAGTATAATAAAAACATCTCAGTCAGTACTGCAATTCGTAAATTAATAATAAATTAATTATTTATTATGTATACAATAAAACTCGTAAAGCAAAATAAAAGAATATTCTCGTGGATATAAATGTTTCTTCATCAAGATTTATCTATAAGCTTTTCTTATGGTAGGGTGGACTAACGCCCGAATTCGAAGTTCTATGCCTCAAACCACTAACTTTTAATCTTTCCAGCCAGTAACGAAATCCTTCGCTATTGCAACTTATTTGCAACCTTGTGACCTTTACCAATTGGTATTAAATTACATGCCCAAAGAGGTAGGAATACAAAATAATAATAATAATAATAATAATAATAATAATAATAATAATAATAATAATAATAATCTATAATCTATGAAAGCTGTAATCCTAGGGCACAAATTGAATGAAGGACCATTATTATACTAGCCATTCCGCGTGTTTCAACTTCAAGCCCTCACACGAACTCTGACCTTTTCTTTAGAATTTGCTTTTATGTTGTAGCATTTTGGCATGGTATAAACATCTTAATATTGCTAACTACAGTGTCCACGCTATTGTGTCAGAACAAATTAATGTGGGTAACATAATTTATGGCAGAATTTAATAGCTAACTTATTTATATTTTATGTAGCGTGATTGTAAATCATCTAAATTAGGTAGTTACGAGCTGTTTGGGTAGTTGCTTGCAGCTTATCACTTCTCAGTTCCATAGCTCCATCAATTTTTTTAGGACTTATTTTGGCGTATCCAAAGATAGTTATTTCATTTAGTGGACATTTTCAGAGATATTTACTGATGAACGTTATTGATAAAACATAAAAATAAATAACACATATCATAAGTTGCATTCACCTGAATTTTTCTACTCATTCTTCTTCACACTATTCTTACAAAATCTTATTATTCTATATACATAAATAGACGAATAACGAATTCCCATTTGAAAAACAGCAAGTATTGAAAAATTCAAACAAATAAAAAGGAATATTTCGCAAATGGTTCACTCCACAAAAAAATGTGTATGACATAAATTGTGTGTTTCAAGGAGCTCGACATTTTTTGTGTAGAAAACTTTTGTCTATCTTTTACGGCTTGCCAGTTATGAAAAAGCAATTCAGAATGAAGAGGACTTTTGGTAACATTCCCAGAAAATTTAAAATTTTCATTTTATTTATCCATGAAAATATCTTAAATATATTATATTTTAATCAAAATCGTTAGAGCCGTTTTTGAGAAAACCAAAATTTTTGAAAAATGTTCCATGTAAAGGGTGGTCTGGGTTGGGAGGATTTTCTTGAAAATCTTCGTGTCGCATCTTTGAAAGAGACCCTTTTCTAAAAATTCTTTTTTTTTGGATTTAAGGGAGTTCAAAACATATAGATCCGGTGAAATCTCGGTATCGAATTTTGGGTGGAATGCAATGCTTCCCCTATTTACTATACGTAGTAGAGAAAGTAAAAAGGGTAGAGTAGGCTAAAGCGAAAAATTGGATTTTTAAAACAACAATCGCTGTATGATGTTTTGAAATTCAATGCCACTTGCATGACCGAGAAAGGAAATTAGGGACTTACCACAATAAATAAATATAAGTATTTGAAAATTCAAACCAGTAACAAAAGATATCTCGGAAATACTTAATGCCAGAAAAAGTCGTATTGGACATAAATTATGTGCTTTAACGAGATCTACATTTTTGTGTAGTAACATTTTGTCCATCTCTTAGGGTTAACAAATTATACAAAAGTAATACAGAATGAAGAGAACTTCCCAGACTATTTGCAAAAATTTCATTGTATGCATTTTATTTGTCTTACAAATATATTAAACATATGGTATTCTAATAAATATCTTAGAGAAATGTTTGAGAAAATAAAAAATAACATTTTCTTCATGTAAAGTGTATTTTTGGGAGAGGAATTTTCTTTAAAATCTTATTTTTGCATCCTTGAAGGACGCTGGATTTAAGTGCAAATTTGGGTATTTAACCAACTTTTCGTACTTGAGTTATGTTGTTCAAAAACACACACATAGAACCATTTTCAAAACATATTTTTCTTGGATTCAGGGAATCTCAAAACTTGTGTTTCCGCTGAAATTTCGGTATCGAACTTTTGGGTGGAATGAAATTGATAAATGAAGAAAGGAAGTATTAAAATGGACACGTGTGGTTTACTTGAAACAGCAAATAACCTAATTTTAGTTTGTATGAGATATGGTGATATTTGTTCAGCTAGAGTTATAATACTTCACGATATAGCAGGGTTTAAAGTTGTACTTATGAAAATTCTGCTAAGATGGTACGGATTTATCGAAAAAATTCACGCTGTCAAGTGGTGTTATATTAACTCTGTGCTGTGCCACTGATACGTAGACACATACACAAACAAATTTATACGATAAAGTTCTAATCCGAAAGCCAGAAGTGTGTTTCAGGTATACACTGATAACAACAAACAACAGGAAAACTCTTGACATAGATTCCTTTAATAATAAATATTATTTCTGCCTTCTCTATAGTGCAGGAAAAGGAAAAACGTTGATTCTCAAGAAATTTGAACTGCATTCAGCGTTACCCATTGAAGCAGCAGGCCCTAGATTTCCATTTGTATAACTCGTCCTATCAAATGTCTTACAGGTTGCCTATTCCTGGGACTTGGGGAAATTAGTATTTTCCTCCTGGTGCAGTGTATTTTGTGTCACGTGACCTGCATAACATGCTTCATAAGCTGTGAATATAAAGCAGGTGCGAAGTATCGTAATGTTGAAGCTATTGCACGTACTGGAAAGGAATATGAAGAAGCCGTAAAAGGTTTGTACTGTCGTAGGTGTTTCATTAATACAAATGAGTCACACCAATTAAACGATCTCATTAGAAGCATATTTGCCTCAAGTTTTAACCTTGATTTCTTCTGAAGTATGAAAAACGTAATCTGACTACAATCACTAGCTTCTATTGACCTAAAGGTAACTTAGAATACCAGTTTTAAGGAAAGTGATCTTGTAGTGGATCAGGGGCTTCCTTTATCAGCAAAAAGATGCAATACTTTGAGAATGAATTTATCTGGTACAGGTTTCAGTTGCGTCATTCATTATCGTAGTAAGGAACATTTCAAAATAGGAAGTCATAAAATCTGGTAAAATACTGTAGCGGACCAGGTTGAGCGTCGAGGATTACATCATATGAGGTAATGAATCATAATGTGTCGAAATGGGGTTACCTCAACACGACCACGCTAAGTAATGCCGAGTCAGCTCATCCGTACGTATTTATACTACGGGGGTTTGACTCAAGCGAGGGTAATCGATGATCAGTGATCAATGATCAATTGTTGAAATTAGTGGTTCTAGACTCTTGTCTGAATCATTGCGGGAATCGCCGTAGTAATCAGCCGAAGGGAGAGTTGTAACATCGACGACCTCATGTCCGCTTACCTTACACGAGTCGCCAACGCAACACCAGGTGAACAGATAAGAATGTATCTCCTCTAAGATCTGCTTGCTTGTCGGGCTGCACCCCAATCTGAGTGGCCAATGTACTCACGTTAAAGTAATAATATAATTTATTGGGTTAATGCATCCCCTGTGCATTATTTAAAAACCCCACCCTGGAACGCCACCCTGGCCAACCTACCATTCCAGTACCGACGCATCCCCCCAACCTCTGAGCTATCACACCCCCTAGTTAATCACCTAATGCGGGGTAACCACCCCCGTTGGGTGTTACAATATTTTAAGAGGTGCAAAATAAAGCTTAGACAAAAGTTAAAGGAAAAGAAATCCTTAATATCAGTATTTCATAGTTGCTCTTTCACACTAGCAGTATGTACGCGTTAGGTTGGTTTGAGTCCCAATCCTGGCACCGAACGAGTTGACAACGTGTGAGGTTCGCATTCGGAAGATCCGAGGTTCGATTTCCGTCGACTGTCCACTCTGACCTTGGGTTTTTGGTGGTTTTCTCTGGTTGGCACGCGAAAACTGGAGTGCTTTCTCAATTACCACGATTTCCTTTCCCTAATTTTCTTTAATTCCGTTTCCTTCACAGGCGTGCTTCTAGGTTTCGTGGTGTGAGGCGGTGCCGGACAGATGGCGCGGATCCTTGCTCCAAGAAAAGAGTATTATCCGTGAACACTAGGGGCTGCCTAATTACAGGAGTCATTCATTGCCTCCTCTGGGCAGCTCCACTAATGGGACAGCTCCAGGAACTGTTAGGGACTTTCGCGCGTCTTCTTGTCTGCCTGCTAACTGTAGCCTCCTGTGGTTCTTTCACTTCATCCCTTCCTCCTGGGGTGGTTGCAGCAATAGGTGAATCTCACGTAGATCGCAATGCGCGAGGTGTCTCCCTCCGTTTTATTCCCCATATCCACCAAGCGATGGCGCTGCGGTATTCGGGAGTCCGTGTTCGATACCGGGTGACGGCCCACTCCGACCCACAGGAATTTCATAGTTTTTCCGGATCGGGAGGCGAATGCTGATGTGGCTCATCTTCTATCGCAATTCTCCTGTCCCTCATTACCTCCACCTATCGTCTTCCTTGTTATCTATTTCAGGGATTGGGCCAGGCGATGGTGTTCGGTGGGTTGGAGCAGTATGGTGCCCATGCGCTCTGTGGAGGTTTCTTCCTGACGTCGTCCAGGGACCTCTCGTTTGAATACCCGCCTCTGGTGCTTTCGGGTACGCGCTCCTTCGGGGACATCCCGCGGGCTCATGCGGTTATAGAGGCGGTCAATCCGTAAACACTAGCACAGCCCTAGCGTATCAATTACTGAGGACAATGTGGAAGAAGTAAAGAAAATGGTTTTGGAAAATCGCCGAATCACCAACTGAGAGTTTGCTGATGATATCGGCATATCACGCCAAGCAATTTTTGCGGATGTTTTGTGCATGATACGTGTAGCAGCACAGTTTGTTCCAAAAACGACGTCGCGTAGAAATCGCTCGGGAATTGCTGAAGAAAGTCGAAGGCGATCCGTAATTTCTAAAGAAGGTTATAACAGGTGACGAAATATGGTTTATTGGTATGACGTCGAACAAGGCCCAATCGTCCTAATGGAAATACCTGAAGAGCCAAGACCGAAAAAATTAGACAAGTTCGATCATATGTGAAGGTGTTCTCACTGTTTTCTTCGATTACGATGGAATAGTGCATCAGAAGTTCCTGCCTTATATTCGTAAGTCAATAAGGAATTCTACCTGGAATTTTTGCGCCGTTTGCGTGAAGCAATCCGAAGAAAACGACCAGAATTAAGGAAAAACCACTCGTGGAAATTGCATTAGGATAATGCACCCGCTCACACCCCAATATTTATTCGTGACTTTTTGGCAAAAGACAAAATTGTTATGCTGCCTCATCCATCATATTCGCGACTTTTTTCTATTCCCGAGGCTGAAGAGAACCATGATAGGACGACGTTTTGCCGCCATTGATGAGGTAAAACAGAATCGCTGAGGAAGCTGAACACCATAACGAAAAGTGAGTTTCAGAAGTGTTCCCAAGATTGGAAAAAGTGCTGGCACAAGTGTATTATATCTGAGAGGGTTTACTTTGAAGGAGACAAAGTTTATGTTGATGATTAAATAAAAATGCTTTAAGAAAAAAAAAATCGCGTTACTTTTTGATCACACCTCGTATTTTTAGATTACGTGACAAAACATAACTTCCCAAAGCTGGAAGGCCGTTTGTTGCTCTAATGTCTTTCTCTCTCTCTCTCTCTCTCTCTCTCTCTCTCTCTCTCTCTCTCTTCAGAACAATGAAGAGAAGGTTGAAGCCAGGCCTTCTCTACTCACCTAAGGAGGGATTAAAATGCCCTATTCCATGTTAACTTTGTTAAATCCATGAATTATTATCTTACAAGCTATTTAAGATATCAGACTAAAATTTGTATAAGATATAGATACATACCTTATAAGTTCACTGATATACTTTTATATACTAAGTTTATGTAAGATAGAATTATTTTATCATTTATACCGTCATTTGATTCAAATGTATCAGCAATCATTCTTTTAAAAAATAATCAACCTTGTTTTAATACTAAATTAAATCCACAAAGATCACTTACGGGTTGCTTTTATCGCCATAACATGTAGCTTTAGTGTATGAGAAAACGGTCACCTATACCACAAAATGCCATTCACAGAAAAAGGTGTTGAAAACAAAAATTGAGAAAACCAAGCTCCCATGTATTTGCAAAGAAACCAATGGCTTGAGCGCACAGCAGCTAGCATACTTAGCAGTAATACCAATTTGTAAGCAAAACGTCCCCTAAAAGATGGGCTTAAATTAACCTCTCTACTCCAAGTGTGTGGCAGTTATGATTTTCTTTTTCTGTGAAGTGGTAGAGAATTCATAGCACAACGGCATATGCACTACCAGCATTATAAGTATAGGAATTTAAACGATAAATATTGTGCCTATAATGATTATATATATTGTAGGAACGTCCTTTATATTTACTCCATTATGGGGGGTAGAGCACAGGACCAAGATCTAAAGCAACACATTGCACTTTCCTAGCAAGAGGTCCGACGGGGGGCAAGCTAACAAAATATTTATAACACCTGGAAACTGCCAAAATATCATTAAATCATCATGGCTTAGGAAGGAAGGCACCACCTACATAACTGATTCACATAGTATAGAGTTAGGTGTCAAATATATTATACCTGATAAAAGCAATACAGATTACCTTTTTGTTCGGCGAAGCGTCATCCTAAACACGTCTTGACAGTCCCACAAGCAAGGCTCAAAGAGGACGCGAGTTACATACTTCCTCAAGATAAAACTGGTTTACCCCTCCCCTTCTACTACGTCACTACCTGTTTACATGGCCAACCTAAGAGTTAACCGCACAATGTTACCACAACCACATATTCTTACATTGTTACCACAACCACATGTCACAATGTATACATCAAACTAAAGAGAAAATTATAATTAATAAGACTGCTCAAGGAGCTAAAATGTGATTTTTGGGGCAATTTTAGTCATTTAGGCACCCCTTAATATGGCACTGGTAAAATCAGATTTAGAACATATATTAGATAAGAGATAACCTTCGGAGTACATTCCTTAAGCATTCTTGTAGTTATGGCGCTTAAAAGCGGGGAAATTCTGATAAACTCATTTAACGCTATGATCACTTCATTACTTCACTGCACTGTATCTTTATGAACCACTAAAAGTTATCCTATTGATCGTATTTTCTTGCATAGGTCTTATAGAAGTCGCCTCTTTAATCCAAAACAATGGATTGTGTTGCATGTGGCGATTTAATACCAAACCCAAGATCTGAAAACAGGAATTGTTAACAAATCATTTCATTCACAAAAACCAATGAATTTCTTTGATTAACATGGCTAGAGGTTTATAAATTCCACTATTTTATTCATGAACATTGTTTGCTGACAGTCTTTGCTAACAATGTTCAAGAACACCTCTTGGTATGGGCGCACAACTAAGGTATTTATTAATTGCTTTCCGAGAATTATAATAATTCGGCATTTCGCCTTCTTGTAAGGGAGTTAGACCTTTTTATCTTGTTATTTCTAACTCTAAATTGTAGGCCGTGTTTTCAGAAGTCAATAAGATTGCTAATTTGCAATGTTCGTGAGAGTTATGCTCACCTCTCCTACACACAGCAAGGAAGTACGGTAAACAGGAACTCGAAAATGTTAGCTACTCTCTAAATGTTTTGCACGCAACCGAGCAGTTTATTGCTTTTCATTCGTGACATTTCACATTTACATATGCGAAGTGGAGGAGGTGAATTCGATTCTTCGGACCTCTTTCGTTCCCTCTCTCCATTAAAAATAGCAATGGGGAATGCAGGGTGTTAAAGGACTTGGCACTGGTATAAAAACTGTCTTGCTTTCCTTTTTGTTCAAAATAGTGGCATTTATAACAGCTGATTCTATGGTAGCCATTCTATGAAACACATATTACGCTATCGTACGCCAGTGTAGGTATCCCTGAGTATTTTGGAAACTATACAACCCGTTAAGCGGCAAAATGTGCATTAGTCTTGGTTGTGTACTTACGCCTCATTTACACACTTAGACAGTTGAAGGCTCCATAATGGTGGAGAAACAGTTTAACGGACTCAAGGTAGTCGAGACTGAAGTTCATTTCCAAAAATTACTACTTATACTTAAGAGCTGCTCCAGTTTTCTTTAAGTTCCGTTTATACCTCGGTCTTATCGACGGCCTTTCCTTTGGAACATATTATCTATAGGCAACGGTGTTAACTTGTATTCGCTTATCGTTGCATTTCTGGAAAACTTCGGGTTGTATTCACTAAATTGCACACACATTTATACTCCCTTCATACTTCCAGACTCTGAGGAGGATAGAAAATAATCTGGGCTAGAGAAAAATTCCCACCCCCAGCTGGGAATTGAAACCGGGACCCCTCGCACAGTTGGTAGGTGCTCTGTTGACTGAGCTACAAGGCAGTCTGCACCAGTTTTCTACATATCATATGGATGAAATTTCCAAATTACTAAAAAAATAAGAGTGTATCTCTAGAATTCTACAGCTTAAGACGAATTAGAGTCATGCATAATGGACCTTATAATGAAACGTGTATAGAAAACATAAAACTGTTTCACTTTTAGAATTAACTTCAGCTTGTATATTTTATATACCACGCATACAAACTTGTATTATTTTATTAATACTTTTAAAACCTATAACATACCTAAAAATCTGATGTGTTACACTCACATGACTTTCTCTACTCTTGTACAAACTGTTTTTATAAACGCTTATTCTCCATATGCTTCATGTCAGTCGAGATATCGAGATGTTAATCTTATTGCTAATTTTCTTGTAGATGCAAGGGGAATTAGTAGGCTTTAAGCGATAGTCAAATATTTTAAAAGCTGTTGCTATGTGGAGTATTCCATTCTCTTTGCATTACCAGAACAAAAAAAATGAATAACGAATTCCCATTTGAGAAAAAGTATAAGTATTAGAACATTTAAAGGAATAACAAAGCAATATCTCGAAAATGGTTCACTCATAAAAAAAATTTATATGACATAAATTGTGTATTTTAACGCGATCTAAACTTTTTGTATAGTAAAAGGTGTTATGGTTCACCAGTTATGCAAACGTCGTTCACAATGAAGAATACTTTTGGATACATTCCCAGAAAATTCGAGATATACATTTCATTTGTCATGAAAATATATTAAACATATAATATTTTAATCAAAATCATTAAAGTCATTTTTGAGAAAATTAAAATTTTCGAAAAATGTTCCATGTAAAGGGTAATCTGGGGTGGGGGTATTTTCTTGAAAACCTTCGTGTCGCATCTTTGGAAGATACTGAACCTAAATACCAAGTTTGGTGTTTATGCGACAGTTCGTTTCTGATTTATGCTGCTCACTGACAGACACACAGACAGACACACACACACGGACATGTTTCCAAAAATGCTTTTTTTGGATTCAGGGGACCTCAAAACATATGTTTCCGGTGAAAACTCGGTATCGAACTTTTTGATGGAATTCAATACTTCCCCTACTTACTATACGTAGTAGAGAAATTAAAAAGGTGTTAAAATGTCATAATCTACCATAAAGGTTTCCAGATAGCTACGTTTATGTAGTAATTGAAGATTTGTAACAACAGGGAAAATCAGGCTTCGAAAATGGTGGGTATACGTATGGTATTGTCAAGTGACATCAAAGGTTCAAATAGTAAAACGTAGCGTGACATTTACTCGCATAATTACTGTTCTTACGGATTTGGACTCGGAATTTGATAAGTATGAATACATTATCACTGCCTAAAGGACCAAAAGTAATTTAGGCCAGTCAACATTTTCTCTCCTGTTTGTAATAATTAAAACTAGAATTTGTAGTATTTTCGGCAAACATGAAAAGAATTGACAGTTAATAAAACCTACAAGGTCGGATACATTACATGATGCAATAATAACTGGACAAACGTAATTGGTATTTGAATTCAGCTCAGTCGAATATAATAAAAATTAACATTTAATTACAAAAAAAAAGAAAAAAAAAGAAAAAGAAAAGAGCGTCACCAACCATCAGGTTTGAATTTCTATCTTCGAGTCCAAGTAATATTTTTCTGTATTTTCACAAGCACTAATCCACACAAACACTTTAAATCCTTGCTGAGATTTTATAAAATACCCATTATTTCTTATCTACATCTGCCTAATGTTTTCGGCTTCTTTAAGTTTGTATTAACATTTAATAATTGGTAAGCCACAAGAGACAAATAAATGCAGAATGTTAATGAACTATACCAAAATAATTTCAGAGAGTGTAGAAGTGTCTTAAGCCTGCCAATTGAGATAGTAAAAGTATGGCTTATGTGTTTGTATTTTGAAATTATCTATACGTTTCTAAAACACCAACATGCCACTGGCTAATGAAGATGCCATCAAACCCAAAACACACGATAATAAACAACGGTTTCGGAGCGCAACAGTTATGTGATTATATTTTGATTAAGAGATGGTCATTGCTTTCGAGTTGGAGTCTCCATTACATATTTTTACTTTCTCTACTACGTATAGTAAGTAGGGGAAGTATTGCATTCCACCCAAAAATTCGATACCGAGATTTCACCGGAAATACATGTTTTGAGACCCCCTGAATCCAAAAAAAGCATTTTTGGAAACATGTCCGTGTGTGTGTCTGTGTGTCTGTCTGTGTGTCTGTCTGTGTGTGTGTCTGTGAACAGCATAACTCAGAAACGAACAGTCGGATAAACACCAAACTTGGTATTTGGGTTCAGTATCTTTCAAGGATGCGACACGAAGGTTTTCAAGAAAATCCCCCCACCCCAGAGTACCCTTTACATGGAAGATTTTTCGAAAATTTTAATTTTCTCAAAAATGGCTCTAACGATTTTGATTAAAATATCATATGTTTAAGATATTTTTATGACAAATAAAATGTATATCTTGAATTTTCTGGGAATGTCTCCAAAAGTATTCTTTATTGTGAACGACTTTTGCATAACTGGTAAACCATAAGAGATAGACAAAAGTTTACTACACTAAAAATGTAGATCGCGTTAAAATACACAATTTATGTCATATACATTTTTTTTGTTGAGTGAACCATTTTCGAGATATTGCTTGTTATTCCCTTAAATTTTTCAATACTTATTTTCTCAAATGGGAATTCGTTATTCATTTTTTGTCTTGGATATGCAAAGAGTTATAATCTGTGGCAAAGGGAATGGTGCTGCCCCTAGCAACCAGCTATCAAGAGATATGTATGTGCTTAAAGGCTACTGTTTTTCTATATTGCCCTTGTAAATATATTTTCCCCTATATCTACAAGAAAATTAGCAATAAGATAGACTCTGCAAATGTTTATCTCGACTAATATGAACTAGATGGAGAATAAGCGTTTGTAAAAATACTTTGTACAAGAGTAGAGAAAGTCATGTGAGTGTAACACATCAGATTTTTAAACAGGGAATAATACAATTTTAGCCTAGGTCTTTTAGTTGATGTTTCAGTTTATAAATTAAATCTTAGCATATAAATTAGGTTAGGTAGTTACAACCCTTGCTTGCAAAAGCTAGAACCAAGCTTAATGCAACACAATTCACAAGCTTTGCTTTAAACAAAAGTGGTTTAAAAGTGAAATAAGAAATAAAGCAGAAGAAAAAAATCCAAGCTGCTGTAAATGTGTTTTTAACGAAACTCGACGACCTGTATTTTCACAACAAAGTTGACATAAACGCAGGAACGATTGCTGTGTTCGGTCTAAGATTCGTGTATGTCGAATAACACTACAACCATTCGAACATTTAACACCTCTCCTGACAGGTGTTTCCTATACTATAAATCTAAGGTGGCTCTAGAAAAATAAATCAATTGGATTGATGTCCGAAGAGCATGGTGGCTAAGTCCCAAGTTGAGTATCTCCTTCGATTCTATCGGGCAGGAATACCTTGGTTCAGATGTTCTCGCATTGTCAGGAAGAAATGGGGAGGAGCTCCATCATGTTGCAGCCACATTTGACGTCGAATATGCAGAGTCAAATTGCCTACAAAAATACAGGTATGTTCTGCAATAAATGAAGCTAAACCTGCACATTTATTCGATGATGGTGCCGATATGGGCCATTTAGTAATTCCGACCCACAAGTTCTCAGAAAAAAATCTGCTGGTGACTCTTCTCCACAAAAATCTGGGATTCACATAGTCTCACACATATTTGTTTCCTGAATTTAAACATAGTCCAGACCTGGTGAACACGGTCTCATCAATGAATTATACTGACAAAAATAATTCTGGCTGCTGTAACGCCCAGTTACAAGATTGTACACGGGCAAGTGTCAGCCGGATAGCGCTTGCATCTTATGACGGTGAAAGGGATGAAGTGTACGACTTGCTACACGCTAGTGTGATTAGTACCCAGTGTACGTGCAATAGCACGGGAGCTGTTAGATGACTATTCTGCAATTCTATGCAGAATATTTTCCTCAAATTGCACCGTGTGTCGAATTTGTCTGGTACCTGTATCGTCCCTGTTTACTTTCAGAGGTTCATACTCCAGCAAATGCCTATCGAGGGATTGGAAAAGGAGTGATTTGGCTTGCATCTACCGGGATATCTTTCCATGTACAGTGCTGCAGAGTTTAAGTTATTATTTCTTGTTTCACCATAAATAGGTTTCATATCTTCAACTTCAGAGGACTAAATGTTCTCAATGCTGCCTAACAGACCGCAGTGAGCCTAAAGAAGGAAAAAGTAACATTTATTGTTCTTGCAATCAGAAGCGTGTCCTTAGGTACATGTATCCAGCACTGCTTCATATTAAATTAAAAAGATACCATGGCAAGAATCGAGTCCATGAGCTATGGAATATCAACTTTAGTGTTGTGAATTAGGTCGTATGTGCAGTTAAAGAGCTGATTCTAGAGCAGGCTATATAGAGCAAGAGGGTAGTTATCGATATTCAATGTATCACTGTTCAATTGAATTTTCGACATTTTGTATATATATATAGCACTAAATCTTTAAAATGCTGCTGAATATCGACATTCCTGTGCTAGGGAAGCAGTTCTAAAGGCATTGTAAACCAAATTTTCACCAGGTTCGGCTTTAAGTTATCAATTTATCAACAACCGATGCCAAATGTTTAACACCACAAAATTGCGTTCTGTTTGGTTGTGGACCATATATTGCTTACCTCAAATACTTATAGAAGACATCTCTACACTCTATGAAATTATTACGGTGTATTCTATTAACACCCTGTATATTGCAATAAGCATAACTGCAGCAGAAATTATTGCTTGGCAAAAAACACATTATTCTTACTTAAAGGTTTAATCTGTTGGTTCCATAAATATGATTAGTTAAGGAAAATTAATTCACTCGATATACCTACTCACTAAAACTACATCTAAGGAAGAGCATTATCAACTGTATGACTAAGAAAATTTACTTCTTATTAAAAATATTGGAAAATCTATGCATGAAAACAGTGATTCAAAGAATGGTCGTTAATTTAAAGATGAGTTCCAAACAGTTTCATTAAGTTTCGAGTTGTCTGACAAACTTTTGGTCTACTTGCTGTTTGGATATAACGTCTTAATGCATTTTAATAGAATGTCAGGCAGTGACTTTGCCGCTAATTTCTTACAACAAACTTTTTGGCACATCATTGAAACATTCTACAGTATTTGAGTAAATACAAGCAAAGAGTCCCAAAACTTCCAATATAGGTGCAATGTTAGGTGGTGAATGGGGCCATGTTTCCTTAAGGATTTGCTGTTATAAGTTTAGTTGTTCTCATCGCTCATTGTATTAAATAATTAGTATCACACACAACAAGCAAAACCACCAGATAAATTAGATACCAATCAAACAATCCTATCATGCTACTCGCAAATTATAAACTTTATATAAAACATTGCCCTTGCTATCGCCGTTAATATCTATGTAAACATAAGATTGTAGTGTTACATGCAAATGTCCATAAGTTTACCAACAAATAGATTTTAGCTGCGCTTTTATGACATGATGAAACGGTAACTCTAGGCCGAACCCGAGCTATGGAATTATTAATAATTTGGGTAATTACTTTTTAGTGAAATTAAATTATGCTATGTACAACTAGTTTTCTTTTTACTGCCTGTGTAGCTTAAAAAGGGTGATTTAAGGATATGTTTGTATTTATGTTACTAATATTAGAGGAGTAATAAATTGTTTAATGTAAATAATTTAAGCGCTATGTTAAAATACTGTCCATGAGACATTTTAGATGCAGGAAAAGTGTCTCCTAAGGCAACAAGTGAGTTTTACGATGTCTCTCTGGCAGCAAAGGTATTGTTCGTACAGAGAGGGTGTAGAGCCATTGTCCATTTGTACCGTAATTCGCCGTGAACGGAGTGAGTGAGACAACAAGCTTAACGGTAAAATCAGGGAAAGCCGCGATTACATGTTAAAATAGAGCAAGAAGGGGTGGAATAGGACCAATGAGATCCAAGTAAATCGATATGAAATAATGAGACGCGTTGAATGGCACGAAAAATGCACCAATAGGAAATTAAGTAGCCTAAGAAGCCCGCGACCATAAACATATCTGCTAAGTCCAAAGGTCGAGGAGTTACTTCGAAACTACAGGCAGAGAATGGTGCTGCCGGATACTTAAAGAGATGTCGCGCCAAAAGTTAGTGAATTAAGACAGGTTTTGCTACACAGATAAGAATCGCTACAAGTAAAGAAATTTGTTAAATATATAAACTTCGCGTTATATCAGCAGTGGACAGTGTTTTAACGGCGACAGTGTTGTGAACTACTACCAGAAGTAACGAAATAAAGAAAACAGTGGTGTCGTCTTTTTTGTAACTGAAGCACGTCTATTTCTCTCCGTTACCACACCCGAGATCTACGTTTCCTTTACCGAGGAAAAGTCCCTGCTCTTACATATTTCTGTAATTACTACAGCTAGCCGAGGATAGAGACGCAGAGAATCAGCCCACGTCGAACATCCGGAGTCTACGCGGAGGCTGCAGAAAGGTAAGCCACGAGCTACGGGCATTACGAACCAGAACAACTTCTGACAGAAGGAGGTACTGCCGCAATGACCAAAAGGAGCCGTAGAAGCTCTGGTAAGCGCTACGGATCCCCATCATCCGTGATTACTTTTGACGTTACCAGAAGCAGTCGCCGGGCGTTACCAGTACACTTTGACCGAAAATCAGAGCCCCTCGCGATAGAGTGTGTTCGAATTAGATTTGACTTGACCGGAAGGTTGTGCGGATACTGAGGTTCTTGTTAATCTGCCTTGATGGTAGGCACGGATAGGTTACATAAATGATTAGGTCCCGCATAAGCAACCAGGCAACTAGATTGATACTAAGGGAACATCTCCACATGTTATTCATCGCACACCACCCTAGGTTTAGATAGGGAGATTAGATTTTTGGTTGTTCTCGTACAACCATAAGTCTAAAAAACATTAACTGTCTGATTTTACACAAATGCAAATAACCTGCAGAAAACTTAAAAGTAGTTGTTTAGCGTACACTTGAAAGCATAATAATACCAAATGTTTAATTTAGAGAATATCAGAAACCTTTGCGTTTCATCGAGTTGACTAGGTTCCAAAAATAGTAATATGCATTCGAAGTTTAATTAACCAAGATTACTTAAACTTGGTTTAAGGGGAAGCTTTTTAGTCATTTACTTTTTGCGTATCGCTGCGTGACCTGCAAATTCCACAAAGCGAGTGACAAAAGGTTAAATGAAATACTAATTATGACCATGTAATTACTAATGTATTGCATTATATCGGGTGCTGCAAGATGTTAATGTTAACAGCACCGAGACTAGGATTTTAATTCATTCCGCTCGTCCTTAGGAATTCTAGCTGTGAAGATTTTTGTAACTTTCATACAATGGTATTTAATGCAGGATTATACATCCCTGTGCCAAAAACAATAAAAAGGAGAGGAACTAAGCTGCATGTAAGAGTCGAATCCATAATGTTGGTTAGGAACAAACCAATAATCAGGTGTCAGCTACTGCCTTAAACCTTGAAGCTCAGGTGGATTTTAAATTTTAATCTAGGTTTACACTGCATGAACTTCATCACCTTGAAACTTTGTAAGCCCAGACTCTTTGTAATGCTCTAGTCTCTATTATATGTTTTAACATTATTGATAAAATCGCCTGATTTCTTGTGTATGCTAAATCAGAGGAAGTGCCGTAATTCACACCAGAATTGAGATATTAACTTAACATCTCAATGACGTGCCTGAACAGCACCCAATTTGGGCATATATGTGAGCGTGTGCATGCGTGTGTGCGTGCGCGCGCTAACTTATTTTGTCCTATCGCTCTTTAGTTACACTTATTCGCCATTTTTATTTTTCACCTAGGTATAGGATACATGTAGAGTTTAGTGATTCGCTCACTGTATGGTTTTTATTGTGTGTAAGCGTTTATAAAATCGGTTACAAAATTGGCGCTGCTCTCAGTAGACAGTACTATGTTTTAGATCAGACATCAATCCAGAGCACCTTGTCGTTTTAACAACTTTTCACTAGTTGCGTAGTCTTCATCTGTTTGTCAAAACACAACGATCTCGTAATCCACAGCTGCTGATTACATGTCGCATAATCTCAAAGAAGATATAAAACCTATGAATGACTGATTCACTTGTATACAGTAAGGAGTTAAGGAGATTAATATGACTTTTGCTGCAATCTGTGCATTACTTGATCGAGATGAGGGATATGCAGAGGGATTGGAAGCATGTCCGAGTAGATATTGTCTGGTTCAATCCGGTTGTCAGCTTAATCTAGTTTTGTGTACTGTGTTTGATGTTAAGTGCTTTAGTTGCCACTGTACTTTGATGACGTCACCGTTACGTGCGGTTCTGTGGAATGGACTTCACTCATGTGAGATGGGTAGTACAAGCAAACATGTGTCTGGCGAGCAACAAATATTTTCCCTGTCATCCGGTATTTAACTTGTTTTCATCACCGCTTAAAGAATCCATTTGCCTTAGAACTAGAAGTTACTTCCGGGTTAAGCAGTCGTGGTTAATCGGAAGTTTCCTATTCAGACGTTTTGTCCATAACTGTGTTGGACATCTCCAGTGACGCAGTCCAAATCTCCTTCGTGCAGTTTCAGCCGCGGCCTGCGTTTACTCATGACTACATATTCCTCCTTTCGTCGAACTTTTTGTTTTTATCTTATACAGGTAACTCATCCCAACCGAGATTACAGCTCGGTCCCTCCAGGTTTGAAGTCAAACACACTTTGATATGTCACATTACGGTGATGCGTTTCTTTATGTTTCAAACATAATCTGTGTATGTAAACACATACCTCTTCAAAAATATTGTCGATACGTGAATGTGTCTAGGTTCCTCTTGGTTCGGGTGAGCCTTTACCTTCGTTCTGTTTTCAGTCACATCGAGCATTGAATGTTTTAAATGCCCTGAGTCGAGCGGTAATACGCTGTTATCCAGCAGTGAGAACTATCGACGTTCGAATCCAACTCATCAATGTGCACTATATACTTTCAATTGGCATTTTATTTTTTCAGATAAATGCAGTGTTTACAATACACATGATCATATATTTTCCATTTGCAAATACTTGTTTGACTTTCGAACATTTATGCTCCAACTCAAAGTGAATATGCATTTAATAAATAATTTTTTCCTTTACTGTCCTCATTCTTCTAATCATTTATTTATAAAACGAAAATTATTTACTTACAATTTTATATTTAACCGGTAATTTCCTTCAATTAATTATTTTTTGTTTGTTAGAACAGAACTGTATTGTATTACAAATTATTGAAAATTATTTTTATTTGCAAACATTTAGACATCTTTTTAAGCACTCAGCCATCCTGTGTATCCCATATCTTGTAAATGAAGTAGGGTGACATTAAATCATGTACTTAGAGCTCGGTGTCCGCGAATGCTTCGGATGTTTTCCAAACTGGATTTTCCTTCAGGCTGTTGTTTTGTGGTTTGTTTATTTTGTTTCCTTTTTCTGTTAGGGTGTAAAACCCGAGAAGTGGTTTATGCTTGTTTCTTATAGAGAAACACTTAACGTTCATTTTGAAGGAAGAAATCATTATCTTTCCCACTTAATGAACGTGTCCTTGGATCCTGTGGTGAATTCCTACTTTCGCTACCACGTACTTAGTAAGTAGAGAAGATATTGCATTACACCCAAAAATTGATATGAAGATTTCACCGGAAATTAATGTTTTGAGGCATCCTCTATCCAAAAGGAAGCATTTTATAAGTTTCACGCGCGCGTATTTGTATACACGTGTGTGAAGAGCATAACTCAAAAACGAAAAGTTGGATAAATACAAAACTTGGCATTTAACTTCAGTATCTTCCAAAGATGCGACACAAACATTTTCAAGAAAATCCCCCCATCACAATTACCCTTTACATGGAAACATTTTCAAAAATGGCTCTAACGAATTTGATTAAGATATAATATATTAAAGTATTCACATACAAATAAGTCATATCTTGAATTTTGTAGGAATGGTCTGTGAAGTTCTGTTCATTCAGAAGGAATTTTATATAATCTTGTATAATTGGTAAACGAGAAAAAGAAGAAAACTTACTACACAAAAAGGTAGATCCTTTTTAAAACATCCAATTTATTTCGAATAACTTGTTTGTGGCATAAGCCATTTCCAAGATATTAGCTATTAATGGTCAACATTGTTCAATACTTTGTCACTATGTCCTGTATTCAGTTGTTTCTCGCGATTGCATGGAGATAAACAGTATGACATTTTAAGGCCAGCATATAGCGTCCAATTCTAAAACATTTGACTATCACTGTTCTTTTTGTATCTATAATAAAATGTGTATTGTAGCTGTTTATTTGAATTAAAACCATAAAGATAGAAAAATAAGCTTTCGTAACAATATGAATTCTTACTAACAATAGACGGTAGAGAAAGGTGAACATAACACATTCAATTTTAGGTATGTATAATGCTTGTCTACCTATGTCTAGAAAATAAGTAAGACTACACTAGCGAAATTGTTGCCAATAAATTTAATCCTTCGCAAACACGTGCCTCGCCATAGGAATCTTTCTTCCTTTGCTGTGTAAAGAGGTACTTCGTTTCCGAAAGATTATATGTGTGGCCGTGGCACAACTGCATACATTGAAATAAGGTCGATAAGGTAGGTACGGTCTCCTCTGCAAAGATAAACGGCCCATAACGCTTCGCAACAACTCATTCCATCCCATATTTTAACTAGCTCTTTCTAGGTCACAGCAGATAAGTGCAGTATCTAAACAATGCAGTCGAGTCTATTCATTACTTTACTTATCATGAAAAATTACCATCTCTAAAGAGTCATTTATGAGAGAGGTTTCTTCATCCAATACCTCACGAGTTCAAAATATATTTGCAGAAGCATGTGGAATAAACCTTTAATTGTATGGCACAGAATACTTTAACCATCGAATAACTTTTTATGAAAATGTTACTTATACGGAAGAGGGATTAAAATACGAGAAGTGATTATTTACTACACATATGTAAGCATATGACAAGCTACAACAGCTGTTTTTATATGTGGGGGAGAAATGGTGCTTTTGGGTATCAAGAAATCTGAAATATGCAGCAGAAGAGACCTAAAAACTGAGAACAATTAATGTGCTGGATACTTGGTTCATGTTGCACTTCTCTAGAGTCGCTGGGGATCGTCGGTTCAAACCGCAATTGTAAATACAGCACTTCAACTGATTCATGCGACGATATCCCATAATTATGTTTCAAGAAAAAACTGTGGGAAAATATTTTTATGGCAACTCTGGCACCTCTCATGTCACTCGCAAATCGTCAACCAGTCATTAGGCGTCAATAACATTGCACGCTCGAATGAAGAATTTAAAATATGGATTATATTTTGAAATGTTTAGTTTCTACCCACTAAGGTGGATTTAATGACCATCAAATTTTCCCAAAAACAAAAACTGGTAACCCTGGATTGTAACACCGAGTTTTATTACACAAGCTTTCTGCTGGGAGCATTCTGTGTTAAAGGATTCCATTACAACGTAAGCCAACTAAAACGTTTTATTTGGTACTTTTAGGTAAACGATTGGTACAGGTAAGATAAGTATTTTGAAGTCTTGTGAGCTTTTAATTTGGTAATTTTTGCACACGTGCCGAAATTGGTGTTTTTGCTTGTCCATTTAGGCGTGATGCTCATACTAAAGGGCAGTGAATAAGCATTTTAATAACACGAAGTACCATATTTACTTTAAAATACGAATTTTTACAATAAGACAGTTTAAATTCTCCTTTCAACTTTGAATTTATAGTTGTACTTTTTGAGAATATCCTGTGAAGTCCCCTTCATTCACAAGGAATTTTGTATAATCTTGTATAACGTTAAGTGATAAACGAAAACGTACTACAGAGAAAATGTAGATCTCTTTAAAACACATTTTTTTCAAATAACTTTAATTTTGGAATAAGGCATTTTGAGATATCCATTATTACATGATTCGAATTGTTCAAAACTTTGTCATTCTTTTATATTCTGTGAATTTTCAGTTGTTTGCCACAATTGCTTGCAAACAGTATGGAATTTTGAAGCCAGCATATAGCGTCCGACCCTTAAAAATCTGACTATCGTTATTCCCTTTGATTCTAAAATGAAATGTACATGTAGGTGTTTTTGAAAAGGTTTATCTCCATTAAAATGAAATATATAGAAAAATAAGCTTTCGTAATAAACGATAGAGAGTAGAGAATGTCATGTGAATGTAACACATTTTTTTATTTGCCTTTTGTCAGCTATTCAACAAATAAATGATGACGGAATTTAGTAAAGTGAGTGGTACGTGTAAAATTAAAGCTGTAGCGTGCATCAGATGTTTAGCTTTTAAGAAAAATGTTGTTTAGAATAAGGCCCGTCGGAATGAGCGCGAAAAATGCATTAAAAGAAATGGTGAGAAAATGAAAGGACATGAAAAGGAAAGAAAATTGCATTAAATTAAGGTTGGAAGGAAAGCTCCGAGGCCCGCAAAGGAAGCAAATTACGGAAGGCAAAAGAAAAAACGCGTACTGCCTGTAGTCACGAAGTAGGTGGGGTTCTCACTACAACAGGTTGCACTACCTTTACATTGTCTGAGTGATGCCATGTAACGAGAAAAATTTTATCGAAAGCAGACCGCTCTAAAATAACTCAAAACAATGTATCACGGTGTTCCAGTATTCTCAGATAATTAGGAGCATAGGTGCCTAAGTCACGATATAATTTTTTCGAAATTAAATAATCGCTCAGCCACATTGTTGAACAGGCTGTTTCATAAAAAACTAACACTTTTGAAAAGATTTAAAATTTATCAAATAAGCCGGAGTCCATAGAGCTTAAAGTTACCTTACTATTAGAAAAACTGTAAAAAGAGGAGCTGGTACAGAATGGAAAGTTTATCCTCCTCTCTCAGCTAGAATTGCCCATGCAGGACCAGCAGTTGATTTAAACATTTTTTCTCTACTTTTAGCTGACATTCGTCTTCTCAGGATGAGGAAAAACCATGGAAAAAGGCTTTATCCGGTTAACTCACTCTAATCAAGATTTGAACTAGGATCTTCTTGAATGTGAGCCAGGCTCACTTCCCACACCACAGAGGCGGGAAATATTGGTATTGATGTTGATACCCTACTATCGATTGTTGCCTTATGACTATTATTGTCCATTAGTAATTAGTTTTAGTAGTGATGGGACGATATTCGATATCGATATGATTTTTGAGCACCGATACTCGATACTCAGTTAATAAAATAAAAAGAAAGCTGTGAAGGCGATAGCTTATTCACTGAATTGCGTTATTAGTAGTTCTCTGTGTATAAACGCATGTAAGCTATTTTGTATTGTATGCTAATTCCGAAATTGTTCCTGTTTGACATTCTCCAATTGGCAGGAATCTTTTATCTTGATAATGCCGCAGGTTATAACACAGGAAGTACATTTAAGTTGAGACTGTACAGTATCTCCAAACTAAGCGTTGTAAGAAGAAATGTCTTGATTAAAAGTTGCTTGATATTATGGGGGAAAGTAAATGCCATTCGCCGTGTTTTGTTTGGAGGACGTTATGATGGTCATTTTAGGGTAAATATAATTTTTTTAAAATGACATTTTGTGTGTTTTTTCTCATTAGGAAATGGTTTATAAAAAGCTGTTTATTTTTTATGAGGAATAAGGAAACATTCATTCATTCATTCATTCTCTGTTTGACCTCCTCTTATGTAGGACTTACACCCCCCAGGACTTATAGGCGGGTGCCTGGGATCAGAGGCCCGTCGAGGAGCAGACACTCATGGATCAGACAGAATATTCAGGATGGGTGATCAGCGCGATGCCTGGTATGGGAGGAAGGAAGTAGATGAAACTAAATGATGGTGAAATGGATGAAAGGAAAGGTGATGATGGAGCAGTTGGTGGAATGAATGGCGGGGGAAACCGGAGAACCCGCCCAGACGCCGCTTTGTCCACCACAAATCCCACATGCGGATCCTTGGGATTGAACCCGGGCCGCCTCGGTGAGAGGTCTAACCACTCGGCCACGGAGCCGCCGAATAAAGAAACAAAATAAAAAATGTTGGTTCCCAGTAACTTGACCCTCAAATGACCATCCATGGATGGTCCAGCCATTCATTGCGCTCTTCGTACACAAGCATTCAGAATTTTCGTTGTTATTTACGTTGGTGTAAGAACAATTGCGAAGTGCTTTATACAAATGTGGTTTAGTTTTTATGGGGAGTGATAAAAAACACAAAAAATTAAGTTACCATTTAAAAGAATTAAATTGATGCTAAAATGACCAATACAACGTCCTCCAAATAAAACACGACTAATGGCATTTACTTTCCTCCATAATATCAAGCAGCTTTTATTGAAGACGTTTCTTTCTACAACGATTAGTTTTAGAGATATTGCACAGTCTCAACTTAAATGATTCACACTGTATGTTCTCTGTTGTTAGTCAATGCTAATAATTATTATTATTATTATTATTATTATTATTATTATTATTATTATTATTATTATTTCCTTGCTTCCCTTATGATGCAAGTATATTTTGTGCTGAAAACCTTGTTTTAAAGGATTTACTATCCATATTACAGAAATTAATCCTAAGAAATACCTGTGAGCCATGCTCGTGACCCGAATTTGAGTTGCATAAACACAAACCAATGGAAGGAAAGAACAAATATTTCTATGTACTGCATTACCTCACGTCTTAAGTTCTGGTTTGCTTCTGCTGCATCCACAGATATTGGTCGCCAGAATGGGCAAATGTAATGCTAAGAGTGAGTCATCAAGCCAGGCTATTGCAGAAACATGTGTTTTAGTGCTTCAGCTGTATGTTACACGAGTACCCCTGCCCCTTCCCCCATGTTTGCATATTTTCATTTAGACACAAGAGTATTAGTCTAGCAACTTTTTGGGGACAGTTGCAAGGCAGTAACGTGAACAAAACTCGACTCCCTTCATTCCTTATATAGTATAAAGTTAAAAGCAACAACATCCAATAATGCAACAATAAAGTATTAGATATACTTCGATACCACCGAGTATCTGAGAGTATCGAGGTATCGACGGTATGGAGGTCTCATCCCTAGTTTTCAGTCTCTAGTTTTTCAGTCATTACGAACCTGTATTTCTCAATTTGTCAGCGTGCTTTTCTTGTGATAACGTATTGTTAGACAAGTTCATTGATAGATACACGCGGACGTTTCGAAGATAAATGTTTTCGAACATCATAAACACTTTGTTGGCTCTTTTTTTCCCAATCTCGCCTGAGGAGAGAGCCAGTTGTTTCCAGCTTTCTTTCCATCGATAAAATTGTTGCTCCTGTTGGAACATTGCGCAAATTTTGGATACTTTTTTTCACTGAGCACCGAAGAGGCTAAAATCTCTGCACATTATTAAATGAAGAATAATTAAGATCTGAATTTATAATTACTTACCATGCTGCTGATAACAGGCAACATCACAGTCTGTAACACACGTTCACTTCTCTCCTAGGATGGGAATGCATGCAAGTGGTTCTCTTGTGTGTATATCGGTTCAACACGCCAGGTAATTACATATGAAAGGCAGGGAGAGAAGCTAACGTAGAGAGTTAGGAACATATGAAAACGCTCTCGCTTGTGTCAACTATGGATGCCGAAATATTTAATTATTTATTTTCCACAATTTATAATGCTAAGATTGTATAAAATGTTGTATCCAAGTCGTGGATGAAAACTGTCACACGAAAGACATGAGTTGCATTTGTGCATAAATAACTATTATCATTGAATTGATGAGCATGTTTTAAAACACTAGTTTATTGTATTGCATATGTATAAAATATGTATTATTATTGTTATTATTATTCCTATAATACTTTCTCTCATAGATATTAACTCACTTGTAGCCCATCTACAAAAACAAACTTGTGTCACACTAAGATGGTGCACCAGCTGGGTTTAAACGACCAGATTTCTGGTGTTTGTACGAGTGTTGCTACTTATCTGGCAGAACTAGACATGGCCCATATAGATACTTTGGGAATGTACACTACACATGCCGCTCTCCAATTCCGTGAAGTTTGGTAATATTCCTGGCAGGCAATAAAAGCTCCCTCCGTTGTTCTGCTATTGCTCGAAATGTCTTTTCCAGTTACAGAACGCGAACATGGAATTTTCTTCCAAACGATCCTTCCACAACCATTCCTTTCGATGTAAACTGCCGATGAATTCAATATTCTTACAAGCTCTTCTTCTGGTTTTATTTACTGAGTAATGTTACAGCATCAGGCAAATATAAAGACGTGAAGCCCATATTCAAATGTTACTCTCAAATATCTAACAAAATAATTTGTTTGCTTTTTATTTTCTCTACCACGTACTTACAGTAAATAGAGAAAGTATTACATTCCACCCAAAAATTCTATGTTGAGATTTAAAGGGAAATAGATGTTTTGAGGCCACTTGAACCCCCAAAAAGCATGTTTAATAAAATTTCCCTGTTGTTTGCCTGTGAATTGCATAACGTAAAAATGAAAAATCTGTTAAGTACTAAAATTTGTATTCAAGTTCAGTACCCTCCAAGTATGCGACACAAGATTTTAAAGAAGATTCCCCCACTCCAAACTAATCTATCCATGGAAAAAAATGTTATTTTTGATTCTCTCAAAATGGCTCTAACGGTTCTGATTAAAATTCCATGTGTTTAAGGCATCTTCATGACCAATAAAATGTATATCTTGATTTTTCTAGGAAAAGACTGCGAATTTATTCTGAATTAATTTTGTTGACTGGTAAATCGTAAGAGATAGACAAGATCTTACTAAAATTTAGATCTCATTAAAGCACATAATTTGTCAAAAAACATTTTGCGTTGACCATTTCCGAGATATTCTTTGTTATTGTTTTGGATTTTCAAATAATTTATGCCTTTTTCAACTGTAAATCTATATTCTTTCTTTCTTTCTTCCTTTCCTTTTCGTGTTCATATAAACTGAACGGAATTTCAAAAGGATCACATAGCAACCGGCTTTGAAAATAGTTGACTATCGTTTTAGTTTATTGTATTCTACTTATACCTACAAGAAATATGTAAATGGGTACTATCTGTATTAAATAAGACGTGGATAGAAAATTAAACTTTCGTAAGGATAGTTTGTAGAAGAGAGAAAGTCATATGAATGTAACAATATAATTTTGCGACAAGTATATACAACTAATATATAAGCCTTTAGATTTATTTTGGTACCTATAATTAACATTAAAGTTACTAGTAAGTAAATATAACTTGTATGAGCTGACATATCAAGTATTTGTTTCAGTTTATAATAAGTTTGTAACTTTTATTTTGCCTATTTTGTTTTATTTTATACTGTTGCTGAAACTTAAGTATATATGTGAAGTGTTTACACATGACATTTACATATTTATAAGTTCTATTGAAGTCGTGTAAAGTCAAATGAAACTGTATTACAATGCCCAGAGAAGCGAAAGCATAAAACGTAGCACCCAACCCCTTTATAAACTTTCAACAAAGCATAAACCGGAGAAGATACATCAAAATATGAGGAACACCTATGCAACATAGCAAGTATATGTACCGATATTGAATAATTGGTGACAATATTTCAACTAGCATTACAACAATGTGTGACGCAGCATTCAGTGTGTTAAGAGCGGGGAAAAGAGTAACTAAAATAAATCAGTAGGCAGGTACCATGCTGGAAAGATAAATTTACGATATTAAGAAAGAAGGGTCTGCACTGAGGCAAAGGTACTAAAGAACGACGTATGATGAAGCACTGAGAAATGAAAGGAAGACTCTTATATCAGGGGTGTAATAGAAATTGAGGAAGGAAAAAAGCAGATCTTGGATACAATTCTGCTCCCAAAGCGATAGCACCAAACCGTGGAATGATGTTTACAAACAACGAAACAAAACTACAGGATCAACTCTTCAGACTCGGAATGAATCTTATACTACAGAATAAACAACATAATCACATGATAGAACACGTCTACCGGAGAACAACGAAATCAATAACAATCAATACAACAAATACGACAAGTAATGGAACTCTTGACAGTTCTGATGACATAGAATTTATAAAAGCAGGCGTGTTCTACGTTCTTGAAAAAGTTTAATTTAGGCAAACCAACAGGAGACGACGGCCTAAACAGCAAAATGTTATTAAAAATATGCAATTGCTTTCCCACGTTTTAATAGACATTTATAATGGGTGCAAACGGAAAGAGAACTTTCCATAATAATGTAGGATAATATAGGACTAGCTAACGGAGGGAATGTCTTGCACCCGACCCACAATGGATGGAAGGATGGGCTTACGGAACCGCAGGAGACGTGCGGGATGAAGAGCGAGGCCGGCGCAAGTCTACAGAGACGCGCAGAGTTCTCCAACAGCTTCATACTTGACCACCCGGCTACAGGAGGGTCACTCGGAGACGTTCCTCCACAGGAACATCTCAACAGTGGAGGCTCGACAAGCTTCCTTCTAGCAGGACAAGAAGAAGTTTCAAATCGCAAGCCTCTGCGCCATCTGTTCGACACCGACCGAACCACAGCCTTGAAGTCAACCTTAAACATTAAAGGGAAATGAATTGAGAGGAAATGGAGGGGAGAGGAAATTCGTGGTAGAATACACCACTCCAGCATTCACCTGCGTTAATCAGGGTAAACCACGAAAAACCCCATGGTCAGAGTGGGTGGCCATAGGGAATCGAACTCGGTACCTCCGGAATGCGAGCCTTGAATATTACCGCGGAGCCATATCGTTCGGTAAAATAATGTAAAAAGTCAGCCAAAACCCTATAATTAAATCAGTTTATTAAACACAGGGGTAACATTTTGGAAAAAAACTACTAATTAACAGAACAAGCCATTGCTAGCATTTAAAGGATCTTCTGCATGAGAGCTCATACAGATTTCTGGTTCAAAAAGGTATTGGTGACACAACATTGGTTGCAG
Organism: Deroplatys truncata; assembly: GCA_030765065.1. Taxonomy (NCBI): domain Eukaryota; kingdom Metazoa; phylum Arthropoda; class Insecta; order Mantodea; family Mantidae; genus Deroplatys; species Deroplatys truncata. Next base: position 106,936,828 of record CM060979.1, read on the forward strand.
GTAATTCTTGGAGAGACACCTGCAATAATAGAACTGTGTGGTGCTAGTCAGTCTATATGTTAAGGGGCTTTCGATGCTGCCAGATGTGAACAGCATAACAAAAACGAAATCTCAGATAAATATCAAAATTGGTATTTAAGTTCATCATCTTTCATATATAAAACATGAAGATTTTAAAGAAAGTCCTCCCATCCCAGACTACCCTTTACGTGAAAACTCTTCATTATTTTTGTTTTTGTCAGAAATGGCTCAAACGATCATGATTAAAATATCGAATGTTTAAGATATGTGCAGGACAAATCTAGGTAATGTATATTTAATTATCTGGAACAGCTTGTAAAATTCTCTTCATTTGTAAGGAATTTTTTGGTAGACAAAACCTTACTACCAAAAAGAAAAAGAAAGAAAGAAAAGTAGCCCTGGTTAAAAATACAATTTATGTGAAAATTTGTTGTGGCACTAACCATTTACGAAATATATTTTTGTTTTTGGTTTGAGTTTTCGCATCCTATAAGTTTTCTAAGGTCTAAGTAGCCGCTTGTTTCTCGTAGTCGTGCAAAGAAAGAAAATTCAGAGCCCGTTGACAGTGACCCGTTTTATAAAGGTCTATCTCAACAGCCTCTGGTACCGCCTTGTAGAGAAATTCCTGTGAATGTAATAATATAATTTTGCAAAATATGTAATGAAGCCATTTCTGCAAATTTTTATCTTGATTAATATGAAATAGATAGAAGAAAAAGCTTTTTAAGAATAGTTTGTGGTAGAGTCATGTGAATGTTATGTATCATATTTTCTTAGTTATACTGCACTGTCTCTCTCTCTCACTCACTCACACACACTCAATATATATATATATATATATATATATATTATTTTTTGAGTTCAGTGGAGCTCAAAACGTCTATTTCCTATGAAATCTCTTAGAATTTTTGGGTGGAATGCAATACTCCCTCTAGCTACCATAAGTGAATGATAAAAGAGTGAGAAATGAATCCAGTAAGAAACAGTCAGACTGTGATTGTTGCTCGTATTAGGAATAAGAATATAGTTTATTGCCGAGGACATTTAAAACAAATGTTTAGAAACCTAAAAAAGAGATGCACACTAAAAATTCAAGTCATAAAATTCCTGGACAGTATACAAATGATTAGCCAAAAGAATAGATTTAATGTGCCTTTTAAGGATGATAGAGTTTAACTGCCTAATCCCCTCAGCTAAGTTATTAAATAAATGTAATGCTATATATTCAAAGTTATTTTGAGTTTTAGAATATTTGCATTTGTTAATATATAATTTAGTTCTATTATGAGTCAAATGAATCTGAATATTAAAGCACTCACTGCATCCAATAATAATGTTTTTAACAAACATAAGACCTGAGAGCATAAATACTGATTGGGAGTTAAAATACAAAATTTAACAAAGAGTGAGATAAAGATGAGGTATTACAAATAATCTTAATGACCTTTTTCGCAAGTAAGAATCTCTTTAGCAGGACTTCCTCATAACTAAAATGGCAATATACATATCCAAAATACACTAGTAATAGAGTTTTTAAGTCAGCCGAGTTTCTGAGCACTTCGATCATAAAGATACCTTTATTAAACTTACCAGCAATATATTCTATGTGAGTTTATCACTATAATTTAGGGTGAAGAGTAAAAAGCAAACAGAAGCAGATTTATCATAATTAGAAGATTAAAACTATATCTCATATCAGTTGTTTTAACTTAAACTTAGGTTTGTAGTGGTATTTAAGGATAAAAGTATTTCAGAGGAATTGTATTTAATATTATTATGTTGTGTTTAAAGCTGTTAACCTAAGAGAAATGTATGGAAGCGATCTATAAGACATTGTTGGTTGAATGAAAAATCAACAAGCGAGAGGTAAGCCATGAAACCGAGATTTAAAAGGTGAAAGCTATGGAAATTGAAAAGAATAATCACGAATGTTAAAGGAATCTGTGCATTTGTAATAATAATATACATAAAGTGATTAAATAGGATTGTAACAGATATTTTACAGTAAAATAATAAAACTACATACTGAGAAATGAAAAGATGCGAAGTTATTCGACACGATATACATGGTTATAGCGAGTAAAGGATTTAAGTGCTGATTTTTTATGTACTTTCGTATGCAGACCACTACAGCCTGTTAATATTTATATTAAGTATATCAATAGGTAATAGAGATTATTAACGGCAACCTTGAGAGAAAATAACAACATTATTAAAACAGATTCTCAGCTCTATCGGAGAACGGTGTAACGACAGATCCAAGCTGCAATCTGAGTCAAGACTGGTAACCAACTGCCGAGGTTATATTATAACTTACTACCATCAATACTCCATTGGCCTACGTTGTCTAAATCCGTCCCAAATTGTTAGCATTACACGATTCAATAATTTTAGCTGAAGAACTGAGGAACTATTAATTTCTTGAACTCAGCAACGTCTGGATTTCCCTCTGAAGTACTGTTTCGTTGTGCGTTTTTTGTGCATTTTCAACAACTAGAATAGCAAATCTCTGCAACACACTGCAAGTAAACATGCGGAACTATACACAGCAACAACAGGAACAGTCGCTTTTATTATGAAACATTCTAGCACCACGCCATCGATCTACTGTAGCACATCAAGATTTGGTGTGGGAAAGTTCCTTGGTGGTTTCCATGTGCAACAACACCATTAAGCGCGCCTTTTAGTTTATTTATGTGTCTTTTTAAGGTATATTTTTGGAGGATATACATTTTTACTTTCTCTACTACGTATAGTAAGTAGGGGAAGTATTGTATTCCACCCAAAAATTCGATATCGAGATTTCACCAGAAATATACGTTTTGAGACCCTCTGAATCCAAAAAAAGCATTTTTGGAAACATGTCCGTGTGTGTGTATGTGTGTCTGTGTGTGTGTCTGTGTGACTGTGAACAGCATAACTAAGAAACGAACAGTCTGATAACCACCAAACTTGGTATTTAGGTTCAGTATCTTCCAGAGATGTGACACGAAGGTTTTCAAGAAAATCCCCCCACCTCAGACTACCCTTTACATGGAACATTTTTCGAAAATTTTAATTTTCTCAAAAATGGCTCTAACGATTTTGATTAAAATATCATATGTTTAAGATATTGTCATGAGAAATGAAATGTATATCTCGAATTTTCTGGGAATGTCTCCAAAAGTATTCTTCATTGTGAACGACTTTTGCGTAACTGGTAAACCATAAGAGATTGACAAAATTTTACTACACGAAAAATGTATATCGCGTTAAAATACACAATTTATGTCATATACATTTCTTTTGTTGAGTGAACCGTTTTCGAGATACTGCTTGTTATTCCCTTAAAGTTTCCAATACTTATACTTTTTCTCAAATTCGTTATTCATTTTTACTTTCTCTACTACGTATAGTAAGTAGGGGAAGTATTGCATTCCACCCAAAAATTCGATACCGAGATTTCACCGGAAATATATGTTTTGAAGCCCCCTGAATCCAAAAAAAGCATTTTTGGAAACATGTCCGTGTGTGTGTCTGTGTGTCTGTGTGTCTGTCTGTGTGTGTGTGTCTGTCTGTGAACAGCATAACTCAGAAACGAACACTCGGATAAACACCAAACTTGGTATTTAGGTTCAGTATTTCCAAGGATGCGACACGAAGGTTTTCAAGAAAATCCCCCATCCCAGATTACCCTTTACATGGAACATTTTTTGAAAATTTTAATTTTCTCAAAAATGGCTCTAACGATTTTGATGAAAATATCATATGTTTAAGATATTTTTATGACAAATAAAATGTATATCTTGAATTTCCTGGGAATGTCTCCAAAAGTGTTCTTCATTCTGAACGACTTTTGCATAACTGGTAAACCATAAGAGATAGACAAAATTTTACTACACCAAAAATGTAGATGGCGTTAAAATACACAATTTATGTCATATACATTTTTTTTGTTGAGTGAACCATTTTCAAGATATTTCTTGTTATTCCCTTAAATGTTTCAATATTTTCTCGAATGGGAATTCGTTATTCATTTTTTTGTCTTGGATATTCAAAGAGTATTAATCTGTGAGAAAGGGAATGGTGCTGCACCTAGCAACCAGCTATTAAGAGATATGTATGTGCTTAAAGGCTACTGTATTTCTATATTGCCCTTGTAAATATATATTCCCCTTACATCTACATGAAAATTAGCAATAAGATAGAGTTTGCAAATGTTTATCTTGATTAACATGAAGTAGATGGAAAATAAGGTTTGAAAAAATAGTTTGTACAAGAGTAGAGAAAGTCATGTGAGTGTAACACATCAGATTTTTTTATGTCATGGACATGCAAAGAGAATTGAATGCGCCACATAGCAACCAGCGTTAAAATATTTGACTATCGCTTAAAACCTACCATATTCCCCTTGCATCTACAAGAAAATTACCAATAATATTGACATCTCGATATCTCGATTAACAGGAGCATATGGAGAATAAGCGTTTGTAAAAATTGTTTGTGCAGGAGTAGAGAAAGTCATGTGAGTGTAACACATCAGATTTTTTTTGGAATCTTACAGTTTAGTATTGTTAAAAACAAAACCACGCTGTTAGATTGAGACGAAAGAAAAGAAAACGTACGTGAATTACGTGTTTGTTGTAAAATAAATACTAACACAAAAATAAAATAGTGAAAAAATTATTATTTGCGTTTCCTAATGTGGCACTAGAAGTTGTTAATTACATCCAGCATATATCATAATTATTTAGAACGAGGGAAGGAATTAATGGGAATAAACATTTCTTTTATAGATCTAAGCATTATAAACCCTTTTGAATTGAACTTACTGGTGCATTATTTCAGTATGTTATATATGTAAAACTGACATCGAAAATGGGGGTTTTGACCTACCCTTCCGGAATGTTAAAAAGCTTGAGCGTTTTCAGTCTTTCGCGAAGCATCACTACTTTTGTCATTTTATAAAACCTGGAAGATCCCATCACAGATGGAAAAGGTTTCAGAAACGTCTGTTATATCCTAGAAAATATTTATCTCTTTGCTCTTTTGCTTCTTTAAAGCACCACAAAGTCTGCTTTGGTGGCATTAACGAGGGAAGTACGAAAATATGTGTACAAAAGATAATATGCTGAGAAATATTGCATAAAATGAACAAATCATCACTAGGCTTCGGACACGGTTGCTGTTTCGTTGCACTTTGACTGAAAAACAGTTACGTACGCACAGGGTTTCACTGAGACCTCCCCCCTCCCCAAGCACTGACAGTCATTCGCTCTAAACAAGCGTTCAGTACATATACCTACAACCTGTTCTGAAGTTACGAAGTCCGGTCGTTGATAGCTGACAAAACATGCCGAAAACAACCAGTAAGAAGAGTGTCTGACTTGTAAATGAATATGGACGCGAGTGTTTTGATGTAAGAGGGGAAAATATACTTTGTAAAGTATGCCAGATTGAAATCAAAGGAGATTGAAGGGTTTTTATTGCAAGACACTGTAAATCTAAAAAACACTTACAAAATATTACGTTGCTTCCTAGAAATGAGGTGGTAAGGATATATTATCCACATCAGAAACCACGAACTCGTGTAGCTAAACCGAAGCTTACAGGGATTCGTCTGACGTTATGGTAAGCACAAACATCCCATTTAACAAGCTGCAAACTTTTGCTTTTAAAACGTTTCTGCAGAAATGTACAGCTATGAAATTTCCTTGTGAGCATACTTTACGCAACTTTTATTTGTCTTTGTCATAGATGGCAATGCCAGAGTTCTTGAAACTTGTCGATAATTTTACACAACACTTTACAAAAGTAGACAAATGTTCTACTGCTGAAATAGCACAGTAGAAACTGAATAGTGTTTTAGATAAAAACCCAGGATATGAAATTATGTTCCGTGTTAGGCATTAATAATAATATTATATTCTAATGATATTCTAAATAATGAAACTGCATGCGTTTCCCAGAGATGTGTGACGTTCGTCAGTTTCGTCATGTGATGTGGAACGGAGCTTTTCAAGAAATAAACTTTTTTGAGTTTGAGAAGAGGTTTTGATTTTGATCCATTCAGAAAATATATTGTAATCCATTGTGATAGTTGTCCAGGCATGTGAATCACACATGAAACTGATTATTTCATCTGCCACAGTTCAGATTTATTGTTTTATTCATCATATTTTACTTTGTAATAAAAGCTTAAGTTTACTACAGAATTGTATACTTACTTCTGTGCCCAGTTGTACCTATAGCGTACACAGTAACAGCACATCACAGGCTTAGTAGCGCACGAGACTGCTGCCTCTCTCCTCTCCGCTCGCTTGTAAACAAAGTACCAGTATAATAGAAGCTAGCTTAACCTAAAGCCATGTCCGAAGCCTATTCATCACTAATCTCTATATAGGTGCAATATTATGAAACAGTTTTACCGTGGGAATCCATTCTACCGATCGGTAAGCATTCACAGCAAGCATTATTTATTACAAGCTCGTCTATTTTAAATTCTCATTGCCGAGATTTTTGAGACACGGTCTTGTGAACGGGAGGTCTGCGGTTCAAATCACATCAGAACCGTTCTCTCTGACTGAGAATTTCTTTCCAGGTTTACCTCAATACCCATAAGTAGCAAATACCGAGGAGGTAATCTAAACTTAGGCCTGGAACGTTTCCTTTCCAAATTTCATTTCCCAGTTATCATTTCATGTATCACTAGTACTACGGCCTGTTATTTTTTAATTTATGTACGTTCTTTAACTACTATGGTTCTTAGCTCCCATTTTATAGGTATATTGGGAGTGAAAGACCGGAAAGTTTACTCCGAGGCCTCTTTATCAGGTTTGAGGTTCTTTTACGTGCCGTAAATCTACGACACGGGACCACCGGCTTTACTTTCCTTCCGAAGGAAGCCATGCTAAAGATTTTTACTCCCGATAAAATCCATTTCCCTCCGCCGGAATTGAACCCGCGACCTCGGGAACTAAAAACATGGTACCCCTAGACTATGGAGGACGACACCTTCGCCGGTGGTGCCTTATGCAGTAAGAGCGGGCATTAAGTTTATTCTTTTTTCTCTTCAAGACCTTTTGATGCTGGGCATCCAGTTCACATTTTCCGTTCATTTCTTCTATATTTCTCCATCCGTACTGTGACGCAGGAGCTAAGACGTACTGATCTATGGCCTATCGATAGGTAGGCGTTGGGCAGTTGGAGATAAACAACGATAAGTAGCGCAAACACTGGAAGATGTATGGGCAAATAACCAGAATCTTCTGGAAGTTTCTTCCCTTCCCAGGTGCTTCCAGATATTTCTAGAATGTTCTGTGGAGTATTTCATTGGCTATATAAGCGAGCGTTCTCGCGAGAACAGTCAGACAGAGAGAGAGAGAGAGAGAGAGAGAGAGAGAGAGTGAGAGTTGATTCAGTTAGTGAACGAGTTGCGAGTGCATTTCTAGTGCGACATGAAGTGTGGTTCTCTGAGCGCGCTTGTGACGACTGCTGTAACGTGCAGTGAGAATTTCTGCAGAAGAGATTAAAGAAGTGTTATGTTCGGACTCCCCAGTGAGTGAACCGTCCGCAAGAAGAGGCTATGCCACGAAGAAGGAAGTTGAACTAGTTCACTTTAGTGAAGTTCAATGAAAGCTGAACTAGCTAAAAACAGTGACAATTGAAAAGTTGGATAAAGTCAGAGTACACATTCTTTTTATTTAAACTGTTGTTTTCCCTTGTTTCTGCGGTAGCCTTTCTATTCTGTTTTCTAGTTTAATTCATGGCATTCCTCTTCCTATTTTTCCTTCTTCTACTTAACTTTCCTTTCCTCCGTATTTCTTCATTTGTTACTCTTCTATAACTTCAGTTATTGATTTCTTTAATTTTACCTCTTCACCTATTCTTTCATTTCTAATCCTATCGCTTCTAGGCTTTCCCACAATTTTCTTAACTGGCTTTAAACACTATTAAAATGGAAGATCCACAGGGAGAAAGAAACAAAGGAACGAAAAAAAAATTGGTAATTTTAGGCGGACACAGCATATGTCCATATAACTTTGAAATAGTGCAATTTGAAACAATAATGTTATTTATTCCAAAGAGTTTGGAAATAGAGAGAACTGCTCATTACCGTTTATATGATACAATTAACAATGACGTCACGTGGAGTGCGAACGCTTATGGAGTCAACCACACTAAGGTACACAATTTGCGTTCGGAAGCTACAAGGCACATGGTATGCTCTCAGGAGTCTACACATTGGGTAAGAAGGTAAATATTTGTCTTAAACAGTAACAATGGATAATCCCTGGTCCTGTGAAAACAAGGGGTTCCTGCGGGTTGTTTAATATTAGGAGGTGCTTGAAGCGGAGCGTAAATGATAAAATGAGCAAGGGAAGGTGATTTGCTGACGACAATGTGCAAGTCGCAGTGGGGGCCCCTTGTTAACTCAGGAAATAAGAGAGCGACGTACTTCAAGTATCCACTACACAATGGAGCGCTCCCAAACGCTGGCTTGTGTAGTGAGCGCTTGAAAAAGTTAACAACGGTTTGTTTGTTTGCTCGACCTTTCTCTGATGTAATATGGAACTTCTCCCTTGTGACGTCAGCTTTTAATATGTAGCGTGTAATGACGCGGCGACAGCGTGTTGTATCAGCAAATTAGGGTTCTGCCGAAATGCACCATTCCGACTCTTCAGCGCTGAACCCGCGCTTCTCAGATGGCAGTTCCATGATACTTTTGCTGTCCCGCTGTTGGACCACAATGTTGATGAGCGATGTGCATATTTTAGCTGTAAAATGCATACATTGCAAACTGTTATTAAACTCTGGTCAAAACAGTAATTTCATTTCAAATTATATTGTTGGAAACTGCAAGATATCGTGAAAACAAGTATAAACCTAGAATTGTATAATTAAACAAGAAAATATTAATGCAATATACAAATATTGAAACCAAAAATTTTAAAAATGTTACCCAGTACTCAAATGAAACCTATTATGCACTTAACAGCTTTATTTGTTTAAAAACGCAAGTGTAATTGTTTTAAAAAGCTGTGAATTATTAAGCTCCAAAAATTAATTAATCTTAACAATACCTACACGTGTGACCGAGCTCGTTAAAGCATGGACTCGGGAACGTGAGGTTCCCAGCCGGAACCTACTCTCTGAGTGAGGTTTTTTTTCCAGGATTTCCTCAGTCCTCATAACTGGCAAATGCCGAGGAAGTACTTTGAACTTAAGCCAGCTTTCCAAATTTCCTTTTGCAATCATTTCATTTCATATATCAACAGTTTCCACCACCTGTGATGTCGTATGCATTAAGAAAGAGCGTTAACCTAAAAATTGCCAACAATGCTATCAATTGGCGTCTTTAATATTTTATTTCTGTGCTCCAAAATGAGCCTTTTGGGTATGCCTTTTTATGTTATACTTCTAAATTATTATTTCCTTATTAATGTTTTTATTCATTCCATTGTTAAGTTTATTAAGCTTAGGAAGCATTGTAGCCACGCATATACGATACGCTTACGTCACGACACAATGCTGAACTACAACAGTTCCCTCTTGAAGTCCAATAAATACCGAGACATTATGGGATATTATGTACACTTAATTGCAACTGGAATAATAAGTATAAAATTTACTTAACCTAAACTCAAGTAAACAATGAACAACGTTTTATTTGCGTGTTCAGTTTTTGTCTTTTGTTGTTTGTCGTTAACTACAAGAGAAGACAGAAGATGCGAATCAAATGGGACGCATGATACCATCCGCTTCGTGCGAATATTAATGCATTTTAACTGCACGCGAAGTAGATTCATAGCTCTGCAACACACAGTAAAGTAATGCAATATTTAAGCATACGAGAAACAAGCATTATCTGGAAAATGGTTCACTCAACAAAAAAAATGTATATGACATAAATTGTGTATTTCAATGCGATCTACATTTTTTGTGTAGTAAAATTTTGTCTATCTCTTATGGTTTACCAGTTATGCAAAAGTCGTCCACAATGAAGAATACTTTTAGAGACATTCCCAGAAAAACCCCTCAGGGGCTCACCTTATGTGAGTACGGGTTTTTGGCGCACCCGGGGGTTCCCGAGCCAGTCATCGCCACATTCATCCCCTCACCCCCATCCGGTCGAGGTGGGTTCTTCAAGTGACCGGTGGACACAAGGTAGGCTCTCGTGCGTTCGTTACATTCCATTCATACCGCACCTCACCATCGTTTCTTTCTTCTCTTGTCACTTTCCGGCCATTTCGCACCACGACATTCGCATATCTCTCTTTTTCTTCCCCGCCGGCCTACCTTGCGTGCGAAACGCCCACACAGTTTTAGTTTCTTTTATCTTTTTATTTAAATCCTCCGTGGACACAGCCTGACGGATACCCGCGCACCGCGTGCGCAGCTGGGTGAGTGGGTAATGGCGTCATCCCCACCACCCGGGGTCGTCATGTAGGGTATGTGTTCGTATCCGCTGTTCAACTGCAGTCCCGCGGGGGGGCCATTGCATGAGCTGCTGACTTCTGACGGCGATTGGGTCCCTCTGTCTATGTTCTGGGAGGTGTGACCCTGGGGTGAGTCTGGTATAGATAGGCCACTCACCCAAGCCGGGGTAACGCCCGAGAAGTCAGAGCCCGAGGTCGGAGACGGTTGCAATGGTGGAGGATTTATTTCGCTATGGAGCACCCTTCCTCCATTACTACTAACAAGCGCCGAAAAGTCTATGTAACAGAAGTGACACCACCGACAACTGGTTGTTACTTGGTCATTTCACGAACCGAAGAAGGACAAAGCTTTGAGAAGGTGAACCCTTTCATTATTCAAAAGGGCATTGATGCAATTGCTGGTGCGGTTCAGTCCTGCACTCGTCTACGGAATGGTTCCTTATTAGCCCAAACGAAATCCGATCTGCAAAGTAAGACCTTGTTGCGCGCTACGCTTCTCCACGGCTATCCTATCCGTGTCGAGAAGCACCGCACATTGAATTCCTGTCGAGGCGTTATTACCACCCATAGCCTCGATGGTATATCGGACGAGGACCTGGTAGAATATCTTGCAGACCAGAAGGTGACAGCGGTCCATCGAGTGCAGGCCAAACGCGACGGCGTATTGGTACCCACTCGTACCCTGTTTATTACATTTGATGGCGTCGATCTGCCCACGAGCATTTCCGCAGGGTACGAACGGATTTCTGTGAGGCCTTATATTCCTAGACCTCTGCGTTGTTTTAAATGCCAACGTTTTGGGCATACGCAAGTCTCATGTAAGAGTGCCATTAACATCTGTGCAACATGTAGCCAGCCCTCACACGAAGGTACCTGTTCAACAGCCCCCGTCTGCGTTAATTGCAAAGGGTCTCATTCTGCTTCGTTTGCCGACTGTCCGCGGTACTTGGACGAGAAGGCGATCCAGGAGATCCGGGTAAAGGAAAAACTCTCCTTCGCTGAAGCCCGGAGGCGTTACCATGCGCGCCAACCTTCACTCATGCGATCTGGCACATTTAGTTCTGTTGTTGCCTCGCCAGTACCACGAGTAGATGCCGAAACTCAGACCTGGACCTTGACTGGATTAACCGCCACTACCATCCGGCCGTCTATTAAAGCTACTGTTACCAAGCCTTATAAACCTGGTCCAAAGTCAATGAAGTCGCAAGCCGCTGAAAAGAAGCCCAAGCAGAAACTACGTAGGGAAGATTTCTTGAAAGACCCTCCGCGTGCGCGCGGTAGCAAAAGTTCACCTTCTCCTCCTCGGAGGTCGCTGTCCCAGGAAGGTCCTGGGACAAGCCGCGCTCAGCGGCACCCCTCACCCATCGCCACCCAGAACCGATTCACGGCGCTTGAATCGGTTTCTGGCACTGAGCGCGTGGGCCCTCCCTCCGAGGAAGCTATGGAGTCTGACCAACTCCATACAAAAAGCCCGAGCCCAAAGGTTAAACAAAAGGTAATTTTAAGCCGCCCTTCTAAGTAGACAGTTTATCCCTTTTATTCATGGCTATCCTGACCTGGAATGTACGTGGTGTACGATCGCATAGGGCGGAACTGCAACTTTTATTGCGTTCCCATTCACCTATGGTCGTGTGTTTGCAGGAGACCAAGCTTCGCCCTCACGACCCTTTCGATCTCCGAGGGTACACTCCGGTTCGCTACGATCTTGAACCGGAGGAGGGTGCTCCTGCTCATGGAGGTGTCATGTTGTTGGTGCGTAATGACGTTCATTTTCATCCTATCACACTTACGTCCGACTTGCAAGCTGTTGCCATTAGACTGCAGTTACCCGGTTTTTTCTTTTCTGTTTGTTCTGTGTATACACCTCCATCGTCTCCCCTCGCTCCCGCGGACATTCGATCTCTCCTGTCCGCTCTCCCAACACCATTTCTTCTTTTGGGAGATTTTAATGCCCATCACCCACTATGGGGTTCGCCAAGGGCTTGTGCGAGGGGAACTCTTCTTTCGGACATTTTTTATCAGTTCAATCTTTCCATCCTCAATACAGGTGCACCTACTTTTATTTCTGATTCTTCTGGTACATTTTCTCACCTGGATCTTGCAATTTGCTCACTCCAGCTTGCACGTCGTCTTCAGTGGAACGTCGTCGCTGACACCTACTCCAGCGACCATTACCCCTGCATCGTTTCTCTACTGTCGCACCACGTACAGCATTCCAGAGTACCTACCTGGATATTCGCAAAAGCCGACTGGAGCTTGTATTCCAGCCTCGTGCATTTTGACGACCAGCCCTTCTCCGACATTCACCAACTAGTGCAGCACCTTACGTCTGTTCTTTTCTCTGCCGCCGAACGCGCAATACCCCGTTCATCCTCCCAACCTCGGCGGCCACCTGTTCCGTGGTGGAACGAGGATTGTCGGGACGCCGTTCGTGCCCGTAGGACTGCACTTAGGGTGTTTCGGCGACACCCTACAGTTGATAATTTGGTGACTTTTAAACAATCGCGCGCCAGGGCTCGTCGCATTATTCAGGATAGCAAGAAGGCATCTTGGGCTCGTTTTGTCGAGTCTTTTAATCGTTTTACGCCTTCATCCGTTGTTTGGGATAAACTTCGTCGCTTCTCAGGTAAAGTGTCACATTGTACTGTTTCTGGCCTTCAGGTTTCTAATGCGACCATAGTGGATCCGGCTGCCATCGCTAACACTCTGGGTTCTGCCTTTGAGGCGGTTTCCAGTTCAGACCATTATTCCGCCGGCTTTCGCTCTATTAAAGACCGGCAGGATTCCGCATCATATACTTTTCGGTCTGTTAATGATGAATGCTATAACGAACTATTCACAATGAGGGAGCTGGAGCACGCTCTTCATTGCTCTCGGCACTCTGCTCCCGGGCCGGACGGCATTCATGTCCTGATGTTAAAGAACCTTTCAGCCGACAGTAAACTATTTCTCTTACAGGTCTATAACCGTATTTGGCAAGACGGCATTTTTCCTTCCGTTTGGCGCGAAGCCACCATTGTCCCTATACTTAAGCCTGGGAAGGATCGCCAACTACCTTCCAGCTACCGCCCTATCTCCCTCACCAGTTGCATTTGCAAGGTGATGGAGCGCATGATCAACGGGCGGTTGACATGGTGGCTTGAGTCTCAGAAACTTCTAGCGAACGCTCAGTGCGGGTTTCGTCGCTATCGCTCTACCGTCGACCATCTGGTGTCCTTGTCGACGCATATTATGAATGGATTTCTGAGAAAGTGTCAAACCGTGGCTGTATTTTTTGACCTGGAGAAAGCTTATGACACTTGTTGGAGGGGCGGCATTTTACGTACACTTCACGATTGGAATCTCCGCGGTCGTCTTCCCATATTTCTTCGGGAGTTTATGACGGACCGCGTCTTTCGTGTACGTGTGGGCTCGGTTTTATCTCGTCGTTTTATTCAAGAGAACGGAGTACCGCAGGGCTCTGTACTCAGTGTCACACTTTTTGCGATTGCTATCAACCCCATTGTTGATTGTATTCCACCTGGCATTTCATCGTCCCTTTTTGTTGACGATTTCGCTATTTATTGCAGTTCACGGCGGACCTGTCTACTCGAACGCCGTCTCCAGAGCTGTATCGACCGTCTCTACGCCTGGAGTAACGCCAACGGCTTTAATTTCTCCGCCGAGAAATCCGTCTGCATCAACTTTTGGCGCCGGAAGTATTTCCCTCCGCCCACTCTCCATCTTGGGCCAGGGATACTTCCGTTTGCAGACGAGGCGAAATTTTTGGGGTTGATTTTTGACAGGAAGTTGTGTTGGACCTCGCACGTTTCCTTTTTAAAAGCAAAGTGTGACCGTTCTCTTAATCTTTTACGTGTTTTAAGTGGCACATCCTGGGGAGCTGATCGGACCGTCCTTCTTCGCCTTTATCGCTCTTTGGTCCGATCCAAGCTTGATTACGGGTGTATTGTTTATTCGTCGGCACGTCCATCTGTGTTACGTCGATTGAATGCCATTCACCATCGTGGCATAAGAGTCGCTACAGGGGCCTTTCCAACTAGCCCTGTACCCAGTCTGTACGCAGAAGCTGCAGAGCCTCCGCTGTCCTTCAGGCGTGAGATGCTCTTGTGCAGCTATGCTTGTCGACTCTCAAGCTTGCCTAACCACCCGTCCTTCGATGTATTTTACGAGGATTCGCTTGACCGGCAATATTTAGTTCGCTCCTCTGCATTGCTCCCTCCAGGGGTTCGATTTCGACTGCTACTTCGGCATTTGGACGTTACGCCAGCGCCGGCCCTTCCACGGGGGGAAACGCGTTTTCCTCCATGGTCCCGCGCTGCGGCCCACTGTCACCTTGGGCTAACGTCACTGTCGAAGACTGAGACCCCTGCTTCAGTCTTTAGATCGGCTTTTTTAGAAGTACGGGCTCAATTCGGGGACTTCCATTTTATCTTTACCGATGGATCTAAGACTGAAGCTGGAGTTGGATGTGCCTTTGTTTCTGGTCACTGTAGTTTTAAGTTTCGTTTACCTGCACAATGTTCAATTTTTACCGCCGAACTTTTTAGCATTTATCAATCTATTTTATACATTCAGCGGCACGCCTTACAGCACTGTTTTATTTGTACGGACTCTCTGAGTGCCCTTCAGACTATTACTGCGCTGTACCATTACCACCCGCTTGTACAGCGCATACATGACCTGCTCCACTCGCTTGGTGTCTCTGGCATCAGCGTGTCCTTCATGTGGATTCCAGGTCATGTGGGCATCTCAGGGAATGAGTCTGCCGACGCCGCTGCGAAATCGGCGATTTTATTACCCAGATTTTTTACTTCTGTTGTTCCCTCGTCTGATTCGTGTATTATTTTACGTCGCCGCATCCTCTCGCGCTGGCGCGATGAGTGGACGGCCCTCCGGGGGAACAAATTGCGGGAAGTTAAGCCTTTCCCGTTGATCTGGGATACCTCTTCTCGTTCTTGTCGTCGGGAAGAGGTAATTTTAGCTCGTCTACGGATTGGACATTGTGTTTTTAGTCACAGGTATTTGCTCAGTGGTGACCCCGCACCACTCTGTGGGCAGTGTGTCGTGCCCTTAACGGTGCGTCACATTTTAACAGAGTGTCAGGTTTTAGCTGCATTGCGTGCTCGTGTGGGTCTGCCTGTTGGCCTAGCCAACGTTTTGGCAGACGACACGCGTGCTGTAGAATGTGTTTTACGTTTTATTCATGACAGTGATTTTAATCTGCGCATTTAATGCGTTGGGCGCCTGTTGGCTTAGTACTTTTATTCTGTCTGTTTTTATGGGAACTCTTATCCCCAGTGGACATATGGCGCTCATGTCCCTCGCATTCTACAGTTCCTGACACGTTTTAATCGTTTCTTGCCCTTGCTTTTAGTGTGTTGATTTTTCAGAACTTTGTATTGTTATTGTTATTCTTGTTGTTCTTGTTATTATTGTTGTTATTGTTATAGTTATTGTTGTTATTGTTATTTTGTTATTGTTCTGTTTTTAGTTTTAGCTTTTTGAACATCGCGGGTTTGTGTCCCGTTTTTAACTATGCGGTTTTTTACCTGTTTTATATTGTGACCTTATCTTTTATACATTGTAAGGGCGCTGATGACCGTAGCAGTTTAGCGCCCTTAAACCGCATATCATCATCATCATCATCCCAGAAAATTCGAGATATACATTTCATTTCTCATGACATTATCTTAGGCATATGATATTTTCATCAAAATCGTTAGAGCCATTTTTGAGAAAATTAAAATTTTCGAAAAATGTTCCATGTAAAGGGTAGTCTGGAGTGGGGGGATTTTCTTGAAAACCTTCGTGTCGCATCTCTGGAAGATACTGAACCTAAATACCAAGTTGGTGTTTATCCGACTGTTCGTTTTTGAGTTATGCTGTTCAGACACACACACACAGACACACACACACAGACACACACACGGACATGTTACCAAAACTGCTTTTTTTGGATTCAGGAGGTCTCAAAACATGTATTTCCAGTGAAATCTCGGTATCGAATTTTTGGGTGGAATGCAATACTTCCCCTACTTACTATACGTAGTAGAGAAAGTAAAAATATACTTTAAAGAAGTGAATACGACAGCGTCCTAATAAAAGGTTAAATGAGGGTAATCCAGGAAGCAATGTTTTGCATTGCCGCTGCGCAAATCACTGTCCGGCTGCTATACAAGGTTGAATAGTTTCCTCGAAATATTTTCTCATTGTTGCATTAATGTCAGTATAAATAAGTTATTGCGCATTCTGTGATTAGTGTACGAACAAGTGTGCATGACGAAACTCCACTCGAACTTCCGTCACTCAGCAGCCATCAGAGATGGTCTGAAGAATCAAGCGAATAAAAATGGTGATAGACGCGTAAATCTTGATGAGTCACAGATTTCTTTCCTAAGCATTTCTCGTTCTTTGCTTGGTGAAATTATGCCGAAACATCCTAACTTAATGACTGCGATACGCCAATTCTACGACTCATATGTGAAATGCTTAAATAATGAAGGTGATTATGTGCAGAAATAAACTAAGCTTCAATTTTGTGGCATTATATAGGTTCGCTAAGATCGAAAAGTTAAGCTAATTATGCATTGGGGCTATTGAAGAAATAATTGATTAGATGCTTGTTATTGTAAAACATATAAAAGGATGAAAAATACTACAAAACCTCAGTTGGTAAGGTAAATACAATAATAATTCTGAAAATATGTTCTACGTAATGTTCTTCTGCATCAACCCTGTAGATTGTATATCAACCTACAAAGCAGCAAAGCAATAAAGACACCGAGACAGCTCACCTCTTTCATTACTGCATGCAGTATCCAGCGGCTTTACTTCAACATCAACCTATTACAAAGAATTCTCATATCAAAGTAGTACTTAACGATTTTTTACTTTCTCTACTACGTATAGTAAGTAGGGGAAGTATTGCATTCCACCCAAAAATTCGATACCGAGATTTCACCGGAAATACATGTTTTGAGACCTCCTGAATCCAAAAAAAGCATTTTTGGAAACATGTCCGTGTGTGTGTCTGTGTGTGTGTGTGTGTGTGTGTGTGTGTCTGTGTGTGTGTGTGTGTGTCTGTGTGTGTGTCTGTGTGTCTGTGAACAGCATAACTCAAAAACGAACAGTCGGATAAGCACCAAACTTGGTATTTAGGTTCAGTATCTTCCAGAGATGCGACACGAAGGTTTTCAAGAAAATCCCCCCACCCCAGACTACCCTTTACATGGAAGATTTTTCGAAAATTTTAATTTTTTCAAAAATGGCTCTAACGATTTTGATGAAAATATCATATGTTTAAGATAATGTCATGAGAAATGAAATGTATATCTGGAATTTTCTGGGAATGTCTCCAAAAGTATTCTTCATTGTGAACGACTTTTGCATAACTGGTAAACCATAAGAGATAGACAAAATTTTACTACACAAAAAATGTAGATCGCGTTAAAATACACAACTTATGTCATTTACATTTCTTTTGTAGCGTGAACCGTTTTCGAGATATTGCTTGTTATTTCCTTAACTTTTCCAATACTTATACTTTTTCTCAAATTCGTTATTCATTTTTTTTATGTCCTGGACATGCAAAGAGAATGGAATGCGCCACATAGCAACCAGCGTTAAAATATTTGACTATCGCTTAAAAGCTACGATATTTCCCTTGCATCTACAAGAAAATTACCAATAAGATTGACATCTCGATATCTCGATTAACTTGAAGCATATGGAGAATAGGCGTTTGTAAAATTAGATTGTACAAGAGTAGAGAAAGTCATGTGAGTGTAACACATCAGATTTTATATTAGTGTCGTATAGGAATACGTGATTCATAAAACAATTGCCAATAGAATAACATTAAAGTTTACGTTTTAAATATTAAGCATGTCTAAGCTGTAAATTCGTAACGACCCTTAATGTAATTAATATCATTTATCTACTATTGTTTGGCAACAGAATAGTTAATTGTTTGAGTAAGAGAAGATCTTTATGTTCATTTGAAACACAACCCGATTAAAATCTAAAACATACACTTTTAAAACCAAATATACATTAGAATTCCTCGGAAACGACTTGTCGATCATATAATATACATAGAAGTAGGTTTTGGCCATGATAAATAAACTACATGTAACTTATTATATATTTATTTTCTGTGTTTTTAAATTATTTTTCATGAAGCAGACAAAACATAAATAAAATAGTGTAGCCAAGAGCTGAGGCAGTATTTTTAACACTTAAATGATTTCAGTCTAATTATATAATATAATTCAATAACAACCCGCCTTGAAGCAATACGTGTATGTAATAATTTGTAAAATGTATATAACAGTCATTGCATATGCTTATATTATTGTATACATGTTCAATAATGTTATGTGAATGTATTACGTAATTTAATAATGTGGGAGTTGTGAGAAAGAGGTCAAAAGTTGCTAACAATGAGGTAATGATGTGGTAACCTTGAGGCAATAATGAATTTGATACTCTAACAATACTACTCGTCATTATTGGAGCAACAATAATGTAATTTTAGTGACAGTTTACAAACTAGGCAATCAACAACCAGAAAAAGCTTTAGTTAAATGAAGGTATTCTATTGGAGTAGGATTAGCCAATCAGAAACTGAAAAGAAGAAAATTTTACAAATTTAGAGTTCAGTTACCTGCAAACAGTGTCCTCGAGAAGTGTAATACGTATTCGTGTGAGGCGAAAATGGTTTACGTATTAAAAACTGCAAGTGTTTAATAAAAACATCTCACAGCTCTCTCTATATCAGTGAAGTGTTATATAAATTGTATCAAGTATTAACAAAAGGAGTGAAGTAAAATTATAATCTGTGTAAGCCTACATTCTTGTCGCATCACAACCCTGCTAAGAGAAACGTGTCTCTAACAATAATACTGACGCAGCCGAGGCAAAAATGAATATATAATATTTAAAGAAAGAGTCAAAAATTAAAAAGTTAATATTTTTTTAAACTTGGGACAAAGGCCACCTGAAAGTACATTTAGGGCGAAGGCTACCGGAAACTCTTTACTATACGTGCGGTTGCAACTACTACAAGTTCGGCTCCCCAACAGTTGAAATATAATACAACTCCTTCAATACAATACTACTTCTTAAACTGACGCCCAAAGCGTGGTGCAAATAACGTAAAGATATAATAACCTTCTTCAAATTGGCATCCATACGTGGAGCTAATAGAAAAACGTTCTTCAGAGCTTACAAAATTAGTTTTACTAACTTACGGGTCTTAGAACTCTACCTCCTGTTGTATTCTGACCTGACTTCTCACAACTAAAGACAGATAGTTGTCTAAAGAACTATTAGGTGTTGCTGAAGGTTTCGAAATGTCTCTCTTGGAAGTGGGCAATGGTTGGAATGCAACTGAGTTTGTTTTGTTATTACTAAATATTAAACTTTCAAAATATTTATCTCTGTTAGAATAATTTCACGAATTATCAAAATTGGGTGCAGGTAATACACAAAGAAAAAATCATTTCAGTTTTGGATATTAGTTTTACTACTTCGTTATTGCCATAATTCATAAACACTCTTAGTGAAACGCAAACAAAGCTAGAGATCGCCTTTAGCAGTTGAATAATCACAAATAAAATTCCCAATACGAGTGGCTGTTGTAAACCTAGAACATTTGAACAAACAAAAATTCCGCATATAAAGCTTCATTGGTTAGGATACTAAGTAGGTTAAATAATAAATGCACCTGTTGTAGCGGAAGGTGAATTATATGAAGCACGAACATATCTGGTGTATTCAGGGCAAAACGCCATAAGCGTAAACGTAACAAATAGAATATGGTACGAAAGACCAGAAATGGTTTATATTTATTTCATTCACTAACACATGTTTCGGTTTGTACAGTAATGTTACATTTGAAGAGAAAAGTGTCCTAGGCTGTTAAAATGTCCAGCCCATATGCTTTTGTTACATCCTTCCTAAGTAAGCCGGCTAAGTAACCTCTATCAGCTATCAACAGCAGTTTTGCTACATACAGGGGTAGTTAGAATTCGCTTCCAGTGTGTTCTAAAACGGCTGGAATTAGAAATTCTGAGTGCAGGTACTGAGTTTTCAGGCCAGTGTTTATATGCTCTATTTACAGATAAACTGAATGTTTCCGCTTTTTGGTAACATATAAGTCGTGCTATATGCTAAAATGTAAGTTTTTTTGATCGATAAGTCATGCAAAATCAATTATCGATATGAATCATGCGGGTCATATTAAAAAGGTCAATGTTTTAAGCACATTACAGTCCTCTTCATTGTATTGAAGGGGAGGACTGTCATGTGCTTGAAACGTTCCCATTTTTAACTCATTACAGAGAAAATCGGTTTAAACTTGAACAATACGTTTGTATGTTCTGAAACTAAATGTCTTTTTAATACGTGTAGAAAGTAAAATAGCTATCAATTTAAGTAAAACAAAAAGGTGAATATTATGCATTCCACAGAAAAGTATAAATTCATGCATTTTCGGATTCTTTTCAAAACGAATATAGCTCAGTTAGTAACTTTACAATTACAATTATATGCTATATCATAGATGGCTTTGATGCTGGAACAATTACACATGAATAATTATCACTCGTTTATAGCCTGTAATAATTGCTGAGCTTTGTGTTAATTTTTTTTGCCCATTTAGCCGATTTGGGGCATGCCCCTTACACAGCATGTAAAACTTGAGGGCGGGATTGGCTCGGAAATGGTAACGAGGGGTCAAGTAAGAATCCAATTTCCATGCTGAACACTTTATTGTTCACATTTACTAACCTAGGTATTCCGCAGGAGCAACAACAAATATTAAAGCCCGAATTTAAAAAATATAAGTAATAAGTAATAGCAGGTTGTAGCCGGAAAAAAGGAAAACCATGTTTTTTATTTAACTTTGAGCTTGAACACAAGATAAGGCAAATTACCAACCCATAAGCCTTAGCAAGACAGGGATTTACACAACCAGCCATATAGCATCCTGAGACTTAATGTGTGGTCAAGGTAATTGAGGATGTGATTCTAGCCCTAAAATCAAAGGTATATAATCTGTGCAATCCAATGCTCATTTACTTGAGTGGTACCTTACATGTAAGTTAATCTTGCTGAAAATAAAGCAAAGTTACTGGTGCAGTTACTAAAACAAAGTACAAATATGATATTGTGCAACTAGCACTATAATCTCAATGATTAAATGCAAGGTAACCTGGATGAAAGTAAAGCAAAGTACATAGTGGTTGCTAACCCTAGTGTAAATATAAATTGTGCGATTAGTGATATAATCTCAACAACTTGAGTGTCCAGTGAAAGTAATTAAATGTCAGATTTTAGTACCAACATCACCAATCTTTAACCTATGTTACCCCAAACTCATTTAATAAAGTTTAACCTTGCTGAAAATAAAGCCAAATAACTGGTGCAGTTGCTAAGACTAGTACAAGTATGAAATTGTGCAACTCAATGACCTTTTATGCAAGGAAATCTTGATGAAAGTGCATGGTACGGTGCTAATCCTAGAAATATGAATTGTGCAAGTAGTAACGTAATTTCAAGTCTTATTTTAGCACTAAAGTCACAAATCGATAATTGGTGTAAGCCACATCTCATTTACTAGAATGGTAATTTTGCATACAAGTCAACTCCGCTGAAACAAAGCCAAATAGCTGATGCAGTTGCTACGACTAGTACAAGTTTAGTATGAAATTGTGACTAGTACTATAATCCCGATGGCCTTTTGCAAGGTATTGTTGATGAAAACAAAGCAAAGCACATAGTGAAGTGGCCAATCTAACAAAAATATAAATTATGCAACTACTAATGTAATCTCAATAACTTGTGTCCAATGAAGGTAATTGAATGTCTGATTTTAGTATCAAAGTTATAAATCTATAATTTGCGTTACCCAAATCTCATCATTAGAATTTACCCTTGGTGAAAATAAGGCGAAGTAACTGGTGCAGTTGTTAAGACTAGTACAAGTATGAAATTTTCTAACTAGCACTATAATCTCAATGAGCTTTTATGCAAGGAAATCTTGATGAAAGTAAGCAAAGTAAACAGTGAAGTTGCTAACCGTAGCACAAATATGAAATGCTGTAATTAATAATGAAACCTCAATAAATTTAGTATCCAGGAAAAGTAATTTTAATATCTGATTTTAGTACCAAAATCACATTTACTAGAATGGTAATTCATCATACGAGTTAACTTTGCTGGAAATAAAGCAAGTAACAGGTGTAGTTGCTAACCGTAGTACAAATATGAAATTGTGCGAACAGCACTAGAATATCAATCACCTTTTATGCAAGGTAACCTAGCATAAATTTGAAATTGTGCAACTAGCAATGCAATATCAATAACTTTAGTGTGTAGTAAAAATAATTGAAACGCTGAATTTTAGTACCACATCTTAAATTTAGCTTATTAATTATATAATAACATATACCGCGTGACTCTTCCATCCTGCAGATTGGTAACTACGCAATTCTGCATTTTATAGACGATGCGAAATGCAGGTGCTGACACCGCATTTACCAGCCCACTGATTAAATAAATGAGTTTTTTATTCATTTCTGTTCATGTTTCGAGAACGTTCTGGCAAATCATGATTTCTTTCCGAATGCACTAGAAAGTGAATTTGCCTATAAACACGAAATTCCAGCCGCTGGTGCTCACTATGGGGCAATGTTTCCCAATAGAGAGTTTTTGGACATGCTGTTAGTAAACGGGGAAGCGCAGCAAAACGCAACGGACGCACGTCGTCTAGACCAACAGAGGTTTCCGCAGAGAACACTTCCTACAGATCACACGCTTTTGCGAGTTGCGAACCGCCTTCTGGAACCATGAAAAGTGCACAAGCTACCACATCCACGAAGAGATCACCCTGTCTGTGACCAAGCAATGAGCATCCTGTGACTGACTATGCCATTCAGCACCCGCGTAGTAGTACGAGGGACATTAACAGTCATTTCAATATTAGCCAATCCTCCGCGTGGAGAATACTACATCATGCAAAGTTTCACCCTTATCTTCAACTACACTGGGAGCTACTGCAGCCGTACCATGGACAGAGAGTGGCATTCGCTAGGTGGATCATACGGCAAACTGAATAAGATCCATAGTTTTTGACAACTACTATTTACAGACGAAGCAGGGTTCCACAACACAGGCCATATATGTCACCACAATATGAATTACTGGAGCACTGTAAACTCACATTGAATGCGAGAGGCGGCCTTACAAGTCCGATGGGGTTTCAACATTTGCACTGGCATATTTGGTGATCATCTAATAGGCCCGTATTTTTATGATGGCCAACTCGCTGGGAATCGCTATACACACACCCTACAACACCAGCTGCCTACTCTACTGGATGAAGTGCCGTTGCAGAACCGACTGTGTGGTACCAACATGATGGGGCGCCAGCCGTCGTGTAACGGATTATCTCGACGTCACCTATCCTGAGCGATGGATCTATAGGAATGGACCAATAGGGGGATCAACACGCTCACCAGATCTAAGCCCATGAGATTTATTCTTATGGGGTTATCTTAAAGATATCGTGCACTAGGAGCAGCCAATGATCCCTCAACAACTCAGGGAACGAATCATCTTACCTTGCCGTGACATCAAACCAGTCATATTGCGCCGGGTTAGGCTGGCGATGATGGTTGGACTGAGATCTTGCATACCCGGCATGGTAGCCAGTTTGAAAACCGATTATAACCACATGGAGGAAACGGATAAATTGTAAAGGTTTATCTGTGTGATGGTCCGGCATGATGTTATAGTCACCGTTAAATGCACTACTTTGGGAACCAGAGAGGTTCACAACGATGATAATATGGGCTTGCAAATGTTATTTAATTTGTAAACCCTCAGAACGATTTATTGGCTTTCTTTTGAATAAAATAATAGCTTTAAATAATACAATAATTAATTATTCCTTTTGTTGGTAAGTTATAATTACAATGTTATATGCATTTATTTATGATGTTTATTAAAGCATATTCTAAGAAGTAATAATTTGTGTTTTAATGAAATTCGCATAATTAAACTAATTAAGTGAAACGACATTTCCACGCCAAACTATCGGTTCTCCTTAAATTTTCTAAACATAAAAAGTACCTTCAAGTGGCAGTATTTGAAGCTGGGACCTTCATCACAGAAGGCCAACGCGCACACTATTGCGCTACGAGTGCAAGTCATTGCACGCACAACTGTGCAAAGCAGTCATTTCGGCCGAAATTGATATGACGCGATGCAGCGGACAATGTTTACGGCATATCGTGTACAACGCCGGGACTGCATAACTTCTCAATCCGCAGGCTGGGAAGGCTCACCCGGTATATATAAGTTATAATTCCAGCTAGAGTAAAGAATGCTCTAAAAGTCGCTTGGCCGAGAAATTGAAAAATGGAAATTAAGTAATGTAAATAAATAATACCTTTGTAGTTCATTTCACTATTATTTAAATTCTTGAAAACTTAAACTTAAAAGTAGTTGCTCAAAAAGACACCTATTTATTTCAATGCAGTTTTCACAACGTTTTTTTACATTATTAACCAAATGTTTACTCAAAAAGTTGCTATTTTTTTAGCTCTTTAGCTTCTTCTTCGATGACTGCTTTTAGATGTTTCAATTTTGTAGACCTTTGAGGGGGGAAAATGCATTATCTTTCAAAATTTTCCGTACTGAAAATCTAAAGTTGTTGTACCAGGTCTTCCGACCCACTCATCAACTTCCTGTCGAGTTAACCCCATTACCGATAAACTGATCAGTGGGTGCGCCCCACTTTATTGCCAAATTAAGTTTGTACAATCTCAAAGAAAGTGTGATTTTGTAACTCAGGTAAAATTACGTCTTGTAACATTTCCAGGTACGAATTATCAGTTATAGTATGATAGAAAAAGCGTTTTACAGGATCAAGCAAATTTTGGAACACCCAATTTAGTATTGTACTGAAGAAACTTTACAGAGTTATACGAATGGGCTGAGTTTTTAAATCTTCAGAAACTGCAGTTAACTGTAAACCCTGAGCAGCTATTAAGAATCTGAACTTATGTCATTGAGTAATTTTATTTTAAATCTCATATTAGAAGTACTTTATCACGAAATTATAATATGAGATGTAGTATATAGAGAACGCAGGCTATTGGAATTCACCAAAAGCCAACTGTGACACATTTACTCTATTATAGTGCTCTCTTGCTACATTTGGTGACATTCTGTCTGTTCAGTTGACAGCAAGACAGTACCTAAAAGAACAGTGAAGGTGAAGATATGATCGCAGTTGGTATCAATTGCAACTGTTAGGCATCTTGAAGGTATGTAAACCCTTGGGTTTAAATGGTTGTGCATAGGCCGTTGTGTTCCAGATGTACATTAGTTTATTACTTAAATAAGTGTTCTAAAAGTACGTTTTAGAACACAATTTCGTATTAGTAAATACAATATGAAACGATATTCAGCGCTTGAAGTTTTGTTTCAAAACAATATTTGTAAAATAGGTTTTACTGACTGGTATGATACTGATTGTAAGGTTGGCCGTACTTCAGCTTAGTCTGTTGGCCATGTTGAACTCTTGAGAGATACCATTAAATTGTTTCCCCTATACTTACACGGATGGTCGAGGTCATTAAGGCATGGATTCGCGTATGGGACCCCACAGTTTGAATTCTTCAAGGTCCGTAATGCCTGACTTTTTCAGGTTTATCTTAGTTTTCATAACTGCCATATGCAGGGAAGGTAAATAAATTTAAAATGGAATGTGTCCTTGCCAAATTTCCTTCCTCAATTATAACTGAATTTCATTTTCCATACCATCAGTGTACGCCACCGGAAATGGCGTATACTAAAAAAAACGGGTGTTAAACTCTATTCAAAACAAAAGACGCAGTATCTAAGTTTTATTAGTTTTGGGGGCTCTTGCAGCTGTTGTGCATCAATAGCTCAAGCTAGCTTTGGCTTTGTAATAAATTCCCATCTCACGATCTTATAATTACTAGGGCAGAAACGATAAAGTGGATAATAACAGAGTGATCTTCAGAATGCTCCACCGGAAGCTCCCGGTTTCCTAATTAGCATGATCCAGTATGCTCACGTGGGTCGAAGCCAAGTGAAAAGTTATTTTTTCCTCTAGAGATCATAACCAGAACGCCCTCTGTTGGAAAGAGGATTGAGTAATTGCAAGTGATGAAAAAACGCTTTTTCACCCCCTCTACCAGCCTGGACATCGGCTGGAGCGATCTTTCTATCGTTAGGTTCCCTATACAGGTTGCGCGCTTTCTTCCCGCCCGCTGCTGCCAAGTTGCTTTCCTCGGTCGCTTCTGATTAACACGAAACTTTACCGAGCGGGATGGCTCAGGCGGTTACATCTGTGGCCCGCATTCGGGAGGTCGTGGGTCTGATTTCTGTGCCAGACGTTCCTGACCCATGGCTTTTTCGGAGGTTTCTCCCGGTCACTAAGCGAATGCTGGGAAGATCATTGTCTTCCACGAATTTCTCTCTCCCGCATCCCCTCTCATTTCATCGTCCTCTTTCACGTTACAGGTTGACTCCGGGGTTGTGTGTTGGACGACTGCGGACAGATGGTGCAGATGGCTTGCGTGTTGAATCTCTTCTCGGCCCCATCAGGTGAAGGTCGCTTGAGTCTCCGCGGCTGAGTCGAGTTTTTCTCGGTTTCCGTTGAAGGGGAAGCAGTGAGTCACCCTGTGGTGGCTTGGGAGGGCTGCCTTGGGTGGTCAAATCTGTGCTCTTAGGTACCTCTGACATCGCCTGCGTCGGCCGGTCCTGCAGTCATACGTCTCCTGCGGTTTCTTCATCTCACCCGTTCCTCCTGGGGTGTATGCACAAAAGATCCCCGTGTGGGTCGAGGTGCTAGGTGTCCCCTCCATAGCATAATCCTAATCCTAATACAAAACTTTAGAGGCAAGGCAGGGAATGTTAACAAGGTATAGAATCTAACACTATTAACGAATCGTTTATTAACTACATCATCGGCAGAAGTGGAACCGTTCCGCAAAGTTCCGCGCGCAGCTGAAAGTAGCGTAGACTTGTTCTATGCTACTGCATAGAGGTTACTTTAAAATTATTTATTATAATTAATCGTTCTTTCAAGTCATGCATAGGACAAGTTTGGAACGGTGGGATCAGACTGAAAAATTCAATAGCATAGACGGAATTTGAACCACGGATCTTCCGATTTTCATCCGGTTGCTCTAACCAACCACTAATTGACCTAATATTTGGTTAAACTATGAAGTACTTAAAGTACTTCCAATATTTTAAGCCACCAAAGGGGTATGTCATAACAAAAAGAATATCTGAACCCCTTGTGGTTTAAAGAGAAAATTGAGAGATATTTGGGGAGCTCTAACTTTGCCATGGTAGCTCAGTTGGTTAGAGCAAACGGACGGAAACCGGAAGATCTGTGGTTCAAAGTCTCCTATAGTATTGAATTTTTCAGACTGATTCTACCTTAGTTATTATAATTCATTTAAATACTATAGGCAATTATGCGTCCAACATATGGTGTACAGCATGTCGACAGAAAGTTACTTCGCTTACTTAATATGAGCAGTTTACATAATTTTACTGTTTACCTGGCATACGAAACACTTCGGTGCATGTAATCCACATATTCACCGCAGAAGTATTGCTTACTTTGCTTCTAAGTTAAATACGAATGTTATAGACAATAATACGTTTTGTACTTTTGCACCAACTGCAGCGTGTGGACTATACTTGCTCGGACCTCGAGATAAAAAGACTGATTCTTACTGAGTTCTTGGAATAGCACAGGACATAATGAAACACTATGTAGTACTTCATTTGTTTATACCGGTGAAGGCAAATATTTTCGCATAGTTCGTAACTCGGTATGAAACAAAGGAAGAAGCAGGTTGACATGTAAGCACTCAGTCAAATGTCACCACTGTGCCTCCAAAAGCTGAATTTTCATTTTCATTCGGTGTTTATAGCTTCTATTTGTAGTTCTTTATATACAAGCTTCTTCATATAAAGTGTTTTAAGTTGGCCTTCCAACAGTTGTATTGTTCAGCGCGACGTGGAGGGATACAGTAAACATGCAGATAAGGGGATGGAAACAGCTTCACTGAGTTGCAAGCGCCCAACAGGTCAAAAACATTCGGCGTAGTCTTGGGTCTTCTTGATATCGCTTTTGCAACGCGTCACTCCGCCCTACCGAGTACCGAACTGTGGACGAAAACTTCGCCTGTCCTCCGATAGGTCCTCTCCATTAACTTAGGTATATATTCCGACTCTCCTCCAGTGCGGGTGTAATACTACACATCATTACTTCCTTTATTTTCTTTATCTTTATGGCTTGTTCCAATGGAATTTGAATATAGGAAGTCCGAAATGTTAATCTCAAAGCAACATATTCGGTGGTTTCTGTAATTATTGGATGTCTGCATTCGTCATTTTTCGGCTTTCCTCAAGTTACTTTCTTCCAGCTTCAGCACAACGTGAAAGTGAGACATTTGAATATATTTCCCATACTTTCCAGAGTTGTTTAAAGTTGCGATGCTTCGAAAAGTTAATATATTGAAAGATAGAATCAGACTGAAAAATTTAATGCCATGACTGGAATTTAAACTACACCTTTCCGTGTCGTTGCTCTAAGCAATCGAGCTACTATGTTAAAATGCCGGCACGACTTTTAAATTCCCCAACCGACTCGCGTTTTTTTCGGGCAAACACAAGGCATTGTGAAATTCATTTTCAGATAACATACCTCAATGGCGACTTAAAATCTCCTGAGTACTTTTAACTCCTAGTTCTCGTGTTTAACAATTAATGGGTCAATAATTGTCAATTAATTGCTCTTCAACACATCAATGTGATTCTACTTTTCTAACTTTAGCCAACAAACGATATCTGTGGAAGAACAACAATATCAGTTAATGTGTACCATTTATCTTGTACTGGGTGCTTGATTAATTTATTTTAGAAGGATGAAAGAGGTATTTAAGAGGCTCTTGTTGCTCATTTCTCTATTACTGTTAATTACTCTTTTTTACTTAATCCAGTTATATGATATTAACTATTACGTTTATGACTCAAACATGGATAGGGTTAGGAGACTTGTGTTCCATCTAAAATGCTTAA
Source organism: Deroplatys truncata (assembly GCA_030765065.1). Taxonomy (NCBI): domain Eukaryota; kingdom Metazoa; phylum Arthropoda; class Insecta; order Mantodea; family Mantidae; genus Deroplatys; species Deroplatys truncata. The sequence goes on from CM060979.1 coordinate 106,966,407, forward strand.
GTAACAACACTACTGCTTCATAAAATATCTTCTAACTAGAATGTATCACTAATTTCTGTTGGCCAATAGTGTTTCTAGCCAAAGCAAATAACGGAAAAAACAATGGTGTGAAATTTAATAAATATACATACTCTTCCCTCGTCACCCTATAATCAACGCAAGGTCTCAAACGTTCTTCAGTCAGCAGATCTTAGAGTGTATACTTTTTACACCAAACTAGGAACACTGTCGGGACGTTTCTGAACATTTTGGAACCCTTCCATGCATAACATTACGATATCACCATGTCACATATTTCTCATTCTAAAATGGATAACTAATGGCTGTTGGTTCAGTTTTCACGTTCCGCAGCTAATCCCTTTGCGACTTCGCTAGCAATGGTTTCAGCTAATGTGGGTCGTGCGCTTCTTTAGTATGCACTGGGTTTATAGTAATGAGTCTTGTATAGTTTGCGTGTTGGTGGATCTATAGGTGGTTTCATTTAATCTCAGATTTCGTACGGTATAGGCTTATTCACAGGCATCTTTGCCAAAGGATACAAATGCGTTTTGAAACTCTTCTAACTTTAAAATATGAATGGAATGTAAAAACTGTTGCGTCCTAGGAAAGGTCCAGAGATGCCCTAGTGATTTTTGATTCGCTGGGCCACTCAGAACATTGTTACCTAGTGAAAGAATTTACATTCTGCCATATAGCTTCACCTTCTAACTATTTAAAGTCACATTTTGTACCCGCAATGTTAACGCTATGATAAGCCCAAAAATTCTGAACACTAGTTGACACCTTTTAGTCTATGTCAGACATCCCTAAACTTTAGGATTCGAGAAGTGCTCGCGATCTATTCCTATGGTGTAGCCTCTTAGTCTTTACCGAGTAGGATGGGAGAGGAAGTGTAAAAACAGAAGGTTTTCATTTTGTTTCTTAATCTTTAACTTCATTTCTTTATCTTCCTGGAGCTGCTACGGAGCCCTTAGTGCCTCCGGAAGTGCAGACTAGTAAACTCTGGTCTATGTACAGTCGAGTGCGAACAAACGTGCCGATGCTTTTGGTTGCGTTTAGTGTTTTCCATTTTTAAATGTTGGCAGAATCTCATCGTTTGTGCTCCGTCCCGCTTTGGATGAGCCATCCTCTAATTGGTTTTAGTTGAAGTCCGACACGCTAGCATTACCCTATGAAGAAAGGACAGGCCTATTTGGGCGATGAAAGGGTTCATGAATCGTTATATATCACCTGAATGGTTGAAACTATGTGCCTCCCGAAGTCTGTCCATACTATCCCCTGAATGAGTCCGGTTTTTTTGGTTCGAACCTCTATAACCGAATGAGGGATGGAAATAGGGCGTACCAGAGGTGTGTTAATTATTGATTGCCAACTTAAACCACGGTTCCTCATATGAGCAGTTTTATTTTGCACCCCACTGTACATGCAATGTACGAATAAAATATTATTAAGGACAAAACATAGCGACTATTCTCAGTAATCCACACATTCCCTACATTACTGGCTATGTATCTAAACACTACAAATACATTTCTCGCAGGTGCAAAATAAATATGTTAATTTTCATTTTCTAAAGACATTGTGATGTTGCCTCACCACCGCAACCGAGGATTGTGCTAGTGACTTTGCTACAGCTCATACGTAACCTCTAGCCACCTTGTTATTGTCATGTTTATCAACCCATTGCGTGTTCCTCGACTATGTGGAGGCTCTTTGTGGCCTCTTTCCTGTGTATCAGGCTAAACTTACTCAATGGATAAATCTCTCTATATCCGTTGGAACATATTTTACAGAGCTTCAATTTATTATATAAACGGAGTATGCTCAAAATAGACGGAAAGTAATTTCTAACGGTAAAACCAATTCATAGCAAAATATCGCTCTTAGGAAAAATAATATTAGGAATTATGTTGCTTAGGAAAGGCGTTTGTGGGAATAAAAAGTGTATAAAATGATTTAGGAGAAACTTTGAGAAAAATAAATGTTAGGAGATGTAAATTAGAAGAAATTGTCGGAAACACTGTAACTCAGTTACTTGCTGGACCAGATTTGCCACAGTTCATTCCAAATCACAGGTAAAATTGTAGACACCTGTATATATATTGTTTCAATATATACCATAAACGGTCCAGTGTTTCCTGAAAAATTAAGTAGTCAAATATATGTTTAGTTCATATCGAAAAAAGCGATTGTGACCTCAACGCTGAATTAAGACTAGTATTGGGCACAGAGCCTAACATAACTGAAGTTGGCGATGGACTGCTGATTGGACTGAATTAGCATTAGAATGCAATGGTGTTACCAATTTCTCCCTTTGAGAAATGTAGAATGCAGCTCTGTCTATACATTTTAATGTAAGAATTACACCATCAAGAATTTTTGGGTTAAATGACAAAATGGCTTGCGCAAATTCAGGTTTAATCCCTTCTAAAACACTTCTTAACTTGCTCATCTTGAGACACTGACATCATCATACAAAGGCAACACGTCATATACACCCTAAGACAAGGGCCCCCCCCCAAAAGAAAAAAGAGCAGACTCTCGAAGCGTAAATCAAATCGTTTCCGCGGCCGGTTCACGATGGTGTCTCGGAACGCGTGCTTTTAGCTTCATTTTATTGCCACCTTTCATACTGAGTCCCAGCCACTAAGTATGCGCTGACAGCCGAGCGTTTATAGGTGGGTATGTAGTAATGAGGCCTACTGAGGTTCGTATCCTGAGCATATTTTTTTTCAGGAAAACGCAATGTTTAATACGCATTCTATAGTATACTTTCTAAATTATTAAGATTTATTTTATTTTACGTCCCACAAAAACTGAAACACTCTCCTTTTCGTTTTCAAACTAAATAGCAAATAAGTAAATATTGAAGTCCTAAATGAAAAACCTGGTGCCATATATTCATATGACTATCTCTATTCCTTATCTTTATTAGTGGGAATACAAATTATTCTTACTAAGCTTACTTTTCTATCAACTACATTTTAATCCAAATTAACCTTTGTAGAAATAGCTAGATTACACATTTCTTTATAGATACAAAGAAACCAGCGACAGTCAAAGGTTTAAGAACTGCACGCTATACGCTGACCTTAAAATTCAATACGCATGGAAACAGCATGGAATGCACTTTAGAATTCTTAGTAATATGACACTTATTTTAAAAACGAAAGGAGTAACCTGTTTGTATTTATATGTATGAATGAATGTCTTAAGATTAATAGATATCTTATGTATGGAAAACATGTTGCATAGCCATAAATTTAACAAATTAGAATTTAAATAATTAAACATTTACTCCATGGATTCGAACCCAGGATGTTCCAATTACGAGACACCTCTCGGCTATTTGAAATGACTGTAGCTTCATTACTCATTTACACATTTCGTGTAACTATAAAAAGAATATATTAGACTAAAGCGATAGTCAACTCTCTTCAAAGTCGGTCGCTATGCGATGGTTTTGAAATTCTGTTCACTTTGCGTGAACACGGAAGTGGAAAGAAAGAAAGAAAAACAAAGAAAAGCGCTTTGTATTTCAGAGAAGTATAAAGTATTCAAACTAATAACAAAGAATGTCTCGGAAATTGATTAAATTAGTTAACAAATGATGTGGTTTAACGAGATATCTACATTTCTTGTGTAGCAAGATTTTATCTGTCTCTTGCATTTCACCAATTATACAAGTCATACAGAACGAAGAGGATCTCACCTGCTATTCCCAGATAATTCAAGATATGCATTTCATTTGTCATGTAAGTAACTTAAATATACGGCATTTTAATAAAATTGTTACAGCCATTTTTGAAAAAAATAAAAAAATATAGAACATTTTTCCGTGTCAAGGGTAGTTTGGTGTGGGATATTTTCTTGAAAATCTTCGTGTCGTATCTTTGGAAGATACTAAAAGTAAGTGCTAAGTTTTGTATTTATCGAGCCGTTAGTTTTTGAGTTATGTTGTTCACAGACACAGACGGACACACTCAACAAACACAGAATTTTTTCTAAAAATCTAATGCGTTATTTTTCGCATAAGGTTCTTTACTCCCTATCGCTTATTAGTACGTACACATTATTCTTACGAAAGTCAATCTTTTTATCCACCTCATTTTAATCGAGATAACCCTCTGCAAAAACAACTAGTTACACATTTCGTTACAGTATCAAGAGGGCAGCGATAGTCACATTTTTAAGAACTGGACGCTATACGCTGACCTTAAAATTCCACTCTCCTTACGAGCAATCGAGAGAAACAACTGTATACTGACGGGACTTGAAAAGAATGAGGAAGTATTGCACAAATTGAACCACTAATAACGGGATGTCTTGGAAAGGCTGATGTCACAAAAACGTTATTTTAAATAAATTATTTGTTTTAAAGAGGTAAACAGTTTTTGTGTAGTACGTTTTCGTCTATCACAACGTTCACCATTTATACAAGATTATACAAAATTCCATCCAAATGAAGAGGACTTCACAGGCTGTTCCCAAAAAATTCGAGACATACATTTTATATGCAAAGTAAACATCTTCAATATAGGGTATTTCAATGGAAATCGTACAGCCATTTTTTAGAAAGTAAAATATTTCGAAAAATGTTTCATATAAAGGGAAGTTTGAGGTTGAGCATTGTGGAGAATGGAAAAATGTTTTTATGGACTAAGAGGGGTAGGATATAGAGTGGAGTAAAATCGAATACAGAATAAAGTACTTCCTCTACTTAATGTAGATAAGCAGTAGGGAAAGTAAAAAGACTGTACCTTCTGCACAACGGTCCATAAATTAACCTTAACTACCTGTTAAATCCCTTTACCAATTCGTCCGCTTCTATGGCGTCTGCGGTATTAAACATTTCAAGATCCGTCTGATGTTCATGGATATTTTCGTTCCGTGAAAGGCTTAATAAGCTGCTACACAGAACTTAGGTCCCGGAGTATCGTTTTAAGATAAGACAACATTTCGAAGTTAGGAAATCCTAATAGTTGTTCCAATGTTTAACTCTGTACGTCTTCTTGTCAAGTAAGAGTGCTTTTGTGATGCTTCTGATATCATTTGACGCGGTTAATAGAAAAAATGCTTAAACTCACGTCAGTTTATGGGTATGCTTTCTTAATAGTGAACTGTTATATAAAATGGTGTTTCTTGAAATCAGATTGTAGTATATTTATCTGAGAATAAGGTTGATTTCCCGAACAGAGAGTTGAAGGGGCAGTACCATTCAACAGTGGTAGGAAATTAAATTTTTAAGTTAGCACTCTAAACGTCCAAACGTTAAATGCATCGGAAAGTTGAATTCCTTGAAGAAAAACTTATACTCTTTATGTTCCATCAAATGCAATTTCATCCATTTAATACCTTCGGAAGGGCAACACATCAGAAAAATCATAGGGGTTTCTGTTCCTGTTTTTCGAAATTTTTTACTTTCTAAAAAATGGCTGTAACGCTTTCCATTGAAATACCATATATTAAAGAAGTTTACATTGCAAATAAAATGTATATCTCGAATTTTTTGGAATAGCCTGTGAAGTCATCTTCATTGGAGGAATTTTGTATAATCTTGTATAAATGGTGAATGTTAAGGGATAGACGAAAACGAACTACACAATATGTGTTTACCTCTTTAAAACACATAATTTATTTAAAATAACGTTTTTGTGACATCAGCCTTTCCAAGACATCCCGTTATTAGTGGTTCGATTTGTGCAATACTTCCTCATTCTTTTAAAGTCCCGTCAGTATACAGTTGTTTCTCGTGATTGCACGTAAGGAGAGTGGAATTTTAAGGCCAGCGTATAGCGTCCAGTTCTTAAACATGTGACTATCGCTGCCCTCTTGATACTGTAACGAAATGTGTAACTAGTTGTTTTTGCAGAGGGTTATCTCGATTAAAATGAAGTGGATAAAAATATTAACTTTCGTAAGAATAATGTGCACCTACTAATAAGCGATAGGGGGTAAAGAACGTTATTCGAAAAATAACGCATTAGATTTTTAGAAAAAATTCTGTGTGGTGAGCGTGTCCGTCTGTGTCTGTGAACAACATAACTCAAAAACTAACGGCTCGATAAATACAAAACTTAGTACTTACTTTTAGTATCCTCCAAAGATACGACACGAAGATTTTCAAGAAAATCTCCCACACCAAACTACCCTTTACACGGATAAATGTTCTATATTATTTTATTTTTTTCAAAAATGCCTCTAACAATTTTATTAAAATGCCATATATTTAAGTTACTTACATGACAAATGAAATGCATATCTTGAATTATCTGGGAATAGCAGGTGAGTTCTTCTTCATTCTATAGGACTTTTGTATAATTGGTGAACTGCAAGAAATAGGAAGACTGGGCCAAGTATCGGCTGCATAGCACAAGAAATTTGACAAGAAATCCAGGCAGTGCTAGAGAACAATCCAAGCCGTGCGGTATGTACGACGCAAAAAAATACGGACTTGTTCCTCTGAAGTTAAGTTATAGCTTAAACATTCGTTGTTTACCTCAACGAAAGAATCAGCTAAATGAAAATGCTCGAAGCATTTCCCTGGCAATTGCGATAGGCAAACCGAACAATAGAACAGAGGGATAGGTATACGTTATACAAGGAAGGAGACACCTCGTACACTTAAACCTTTTGTGGCTACCACCTCCCAGGAGAAGGGGACAAAATGAAGGAACCACAGGAGGCTACAGGCCGCATACAGACAGGTCACATAGCCTCGCGGAAGTCCCTAAGAATTCCAGGCTCGAAGACCTGCCCACTGCTGGAGTTACTTAGAGAGAGCGATGAACGACCCATTGACCAAGAGCCCTCTACTGTCTACGGGGAATACTCTTTCCTTTCAGCACGCACTCGCGCCGCCATTCACCACGAAGCACACAATTTTCTATCCTTATACAATTATTTAGCATGTCCTAATATCTAACTTGATTACAGCATGCCTACAAAGGAAATAAAGCAAAAGCTTCTAGCCTGAGGGTTAGCACAATATTCTGGTAGGTGCGATGGTACTGTACGGGAGTTGCTGTGCGCCAATTTGGCGGCACGGATTTTGCAGGAATGGTCCCGGATTCCATGCTAGCTCAGGAAATCGCATGGATCTTGGATCTAGGGTTGGTGGTTAATACGACTGGTTTATTTTCCTGCGCGTTTATTTCCCATCACCGTTTTAAAATCTGACTTGTAATATTACCTTGACACACACACACACACACACACACACACACAAGCGCGTGCATTTCTTTACTTCTTTGCTTCATACAATCTCCTCTATGCACCGGCACTCACATTTATTTTTAGAACAATCTCCAAGGAAATACCACGAACAAGTGTTTTCTAAACCCTCCTGTTTCTTTATTTCAAATTTCCTATCTTCCCATTTCACTGTCGCATGATTTCTACATTCTTTCTTATTGTTTGCCTGCGGCTATCAGAGCACTGACCGCTTCCTATGAATCTGTTTTTCAGGCGACCTAACGGTACACTGACAAAGCTATATAAAAATTGATTGATTAGTTCTTTAAATTACCTTACACTCACAAACACACACGCACACACATTGAGCCACATTCTCGTGCATAAAAAGTGGCCATTCCCCTAGATCACCATAGCGTTTTTCTCTCCGTAAGTTTCCACCTTCAGATAACTAACTTTTGACTCCGCCCGACCGGTATCAGCTCTTTATGTGACTGGGTTGAAAAACAATACAGGGTTATAAAACTAACCAATGAACGATGTTTATAATCTATGTTAAATTAAAGGGTGGTACGTACATCGCTCTATGAAATAGTTTCGCTACGATTGGCACACAAGAAAAGGTTAAAATAGTTAGAAATAATTCTGTCTTCTAGAGGGAGGGCTGAAAAATTGGTTACATTTGTGGTTAAACTGAACGACAGCTACGACATTCACATATACAAGAGCTTTCATCAGCGAAATGGAGACGAAAGTTAAGTTTTTTGCTGCTATTAAATGACAACTGGAATTAAGCAATCGATAGTGTAGCATGGAAATATAAGGTTTAAGTTGTAATATTCGGCCGTACTTGTAAAGTCTTAATACTTTAACAGAATAATATATACAAGCTTCTGAACATTTAACTATACCTTTGAATTACAACATGCAATTTCTATCTTTCACCAAATAAAGTTTTAAAATATCATTGACAACATAAAGTTTTTAAATTTTGCTGCTTTCGCAAATAAACAAGCTCGAATTATAGTGAATACTTCTCTCAAGAAGTAATATTGAAGCAAACCAAGGGCTCGGATATCAATTTAGACAAATTACAAAATAAATTACCATATTGAATTTGGAAACTGCGAACTCTTACCCTTGGTGTAATGTTGCAGAGCTTCTAGCTCTCGCTGGCTGCATGCTCGATTCCTTCCTTGTAGACTAACTCTCGACCTGCCGGGGGAGGTTAACAGTGGTGCCGTTGATGTAGATGGTGCAGCGAGCGATGATGTCGACTTGACAGCCAATCATGGCTCCGGACAACCATGATGTGCTACCAGAACCATGTCATGAGTGATGACATCTTTCTGGAACTTTCTCGCTGTAGTGAGTTGGCCTGACATCCGGCGGTGTAGAAGGGGGCCGGAAATGGCACAACGTATATGTCTAAGTCAGTCTGATATACCTATTTCTGCAGCGAGAAACTTTAATACAATATATACCTTAAGTAAATAAAACCACATATTGATCGATTAAGAGTGAAATTTCTATTATTGTTAATTTTATCACTGCACTTTTATTTGTTTCCTTTTTATTTTTAGGGGCTTATAGGAAAGTTTCCCTCCAAGCAATAGAAAACAAGATTATCTCAATAAAGTGGAAAGGAGTATAATTTGCATAAAGTGTATAAAGAACACGCTCTTCTCGTTGACCTTACTCGTTTAATTAAGCTCTATTTTTATATAATTCATTTTACTAATATTTTTTAAACGTATAAATGGTTAGAATATTACATTGACCTATTATTTAGTTTAATGTTCTACTTAAAGGTGAGGTAACTAAATCCAAGCAAGAGAAAATAGAATTAGTGTACGAAATATAATTTCTAATAATAAAGAACAAAGTAAGAAACTGAGTAAATACCCACTGAGTGTATGCCTGCCGAGGCTCAAAATACAGAGAAGGTAAAAGAAGACAATGCGCACTAGTAAACAGAGAAGTTAGTAAGGTTTCACAAATTGCTGCAGTTGAAAAACGAAATAGTTGCTACTAGCGGGTACTTGTTTTCTTTGCAATTTCGCAACCCAGCGTGTACTAAATGTATTTTAAAAACAACTCATTTGCAGCCTAACGCTTACTGGAATGTTTCTGCTTCATTTTTTACTTTCTCTATTACGTATAGTAAGTATGGGAAGTATTGCATTCCACCCAAAAATTCGATACCGAGGTTTCAGCGGAAATATGTTTTAAGGCCCCCAGAATCCAAAAAAAAAGCATTTTTGGAAACATGTCGTGTGTGTGTGTGTGTCTGTCTGTGAGCAGCATAACTCAGAAACGAACAGTCGGATAAACACCTAACTTGGTATTTAGGTTCAGTATCTCCAGAGATGCGACACGAAGGTTTTCATGAAAATCCCCCCACCCCAGATTACCCTTTACATGGAACATTTTTCAAAAATTGTAATTTTCTCAAAAAACGGATCCAACGATTTTGATTAAAATATCATATGTTTAAAATATCTTATAACAAATATATGTATATATAACAATTTTCTGGAAATGTCTCCAAAAGTATTCTTCATTGTGAACGACTTTTGCATAACTGGTAAACCATAAGAGATACACAATTTTACTGCACAAAAAGTATTCATTCAGTCATTATCTGTTTATCCTCCTCTTATTTAGGACTTACACCCCCCAGGAATTACAAGCGGGTGCCTGGGGTCAGAGGCCCGTCGAGGAGCAGACGGATCAGACAGACCATCCAAAATAGGTGATCAGCCCGATGCCTGGTATGGGATGAAGGAAGTAGATGAAACGAAATGTTGGTGAAATGGATGAAAGGAAAGGTGATGATGGAGCAATTGGTGGAATGAATGGCGGGGGAAACCGGAGAACCCGGAGAAAACCCGCCCAGACGCAGCTTCGTCCACCACAAATCTCACATGCAGGTCCCTGGGATTGAACCCGGGCCGCCTCGGTGGGAAGCGAGCGGTCTAACCACTCGGCCACGGCGCCGCCTTACACAAAAAAGTAGATCGCGTTAAAATACACAGTTTATGTCATACACATTGTTGTTGTTGAGTGAACCATTTTCGAGATATTGGTTGTTATTCCCTTAAATTTTCAAATACTTACACTTTCTCTCAAATGGGAATTCGTTATTCATTTTCTTATGTCCTGTACATATAAAGGGAATGGAATGCTCCACATAGCAACCAGTTCTTAAAATATTTGACTATCGCTTAAAGCCTACCATATTCCCTTGCACCTACAAGAAAATTAGCAATAAGATTAACATCTTGATTAACATGAAGCATATGGAGAATAACCGTTTGTAAAAATAGTTCGTACAAGAGCGGAGTCATGTGAGTGTAACACATCAGATGTTTTCCTTTCTTTTTTGTAATTATCCTCAAAATACAATCACTTTTGAACCACACTATACAGTTCTGCATAATCTTAGATAATCTGCGTATTTGTACATTCAAAGCCCTGTTTAAAATTGCAAAGTTCATCTTCTGGCAAAACATTCCGGTCGCACAGATACTGAGATGCAGAAGACTGTCTTTTTATAGAAACACCTGTTGGAGAACTATTCTATTAAGAGTTCCGCCCATAACATTTTTCAGCGCTCCTTATTAATGGGAATGTTCAAGAGTAAGTTAAGCTATTAAAAGCATAGCTTCATACACCAACCGTTTACAATCGAGGGAGAGGTTTATAGCGTTTTGCGGTAGAGTGTATGTAGACTCCAGCACGCGAGAATAAGTGTATTCTGCAGAGGGATGTTCGCAGTGGCGGTAGTTTTGTTGATAAATGAACCGCCCTGACCGGCCCACGCAATTACTATTAACAATCCTGAGGTTTAGAAGCGCTTTCTCGCAGATGTATCAATGCGCCGACCTCCGTTCTGCGTTAATAATACAAACAATTCTATCCGCATAAATTTCAGCAGCCGTCTTACCAAAGCAATGTTGCTGTCCAGGGTTCCACTCGCACAATTAGGGCTAAGTGGCCAATTTATAAGATTAAAAGCTTATCTAGAGGGACATTTTCTTTAATGGGAGCAACACAGAACATTAGAATTGTTTTGGTTAAAATAACGTTTTCTGGACTTGTTAAATTTCGTTGGATACTGGGGCTTCAGAATGAACGGTGTGGCTACGTGTAAGTATAGCATGTACTGTTCGTAAAGTTCGTATTTGGTTCGCAACGACTTAATGAAATTCAGTTTCAATTGGCAATCTGAAAAAGGTTGCCACTGAAAAGAAACAATACTTTACCTATTCCTCATGAAGCGGGATAACTCTGTGGTAACATGTGAGTCTTGCATTCAGTAGATCCCGGCTTCAATTCCCGTCCACCGCTCACTCTGACCTTGGGTATTTCGTAGTTTTACCTGGTCGGTATGCAATGTTGGGATGGTTTCTCATCTACCACGATTTTCTTTCCAGCAATTCTCTTTCATCCATCTCCTCACGTTTCAGGTATTTAGAAGTCATTCAACCGATATTTTATAATTCACAACTGAGAAGATTTATCTTGATGATCGCAGAATGTATCTTTTCCAAAACGGTTAACTTCGAGAATTGGTGGTGAAGAATCTTCATATTCGTTGTATATTTAAGGGTTGCTGCCTTATGTAGAAATGATGTAGCTTTTATGTTGGTAAATAACTATGGAAACAAAAATAAAGTACAAAGATTTATTCACCTACTTGATTATATAATACAAAATTAGTCGACCATTTCGACTATGATTGTTCAATCTACAAAGGGCACTTCTGTATGCACCATTTCCAGAACCTGAAAGACTGTTGGGGCAGATGTTTTACATCCTTTATGTGCGAATATCACATTTTTCATCCGTTATTACCTTTTAGAAATAGATGGGTTTGTACGAAATAAGAATTATAAGAGGTAAAGGGGGGACTCGTCATAAATATCTTACAGATCCTTGTACAATAATTTCATAAAGAATGGGGAGAGGCAAATGAAAGTAGTTAAATCGTCGATTGAGTTTAAAAAGCCAATCGTGCAACGTTGGGTAAGGCAGTTGTTTAATAAAGGCTGAAGTACAGTTACTTCCAGTTGTCTTGACTGCCTCCAAACATACGCGCAATAATAATAATAATAATAATAATAATAATAATAATAATAAAGGATTAATATAACTACATTTTCAACATGCTTCTACCTTTATAGAAAATAAATTCACATAAGTACTGGATAGATATAATCATGACAATTTAGATTTGAAGGATATCTTACAAAACTGTGTGGAAAATAACCCTTTAATACTCCCTTCATAATAATCGAATGATGGAGATGAATAAATTTAATAATAATAATAATAATAATAATAATAATAATAGTAATAATAATAAATTATTATTACTATTATTATTACATGACAAAGTAAGTCGCCACATCTCAAAATTAATTTGAGATCTCCTTGTGGTTTACCGGGAAAAAGGCGAGTCAAGTTGGGAATTTAATGTCGTGCCGGAATGCTGCTATGGTAGCTCAGTTGGTTAGAGTAAACGTACTGAAACCAGAAGATTCGTGGTTTAAATCTAGGCTATGGTATTAAACTTTTCAGTATCCAACTTTGTCCTACATACGGCTTGTGTAAAATAACAATTTTAATTACCATGGTATATATGCAACTAAGTTACATAATAGAACAGGCTATCGAATCAAACAAAATGGGAGGAAGATTTACTAAGAACTTCGCTATCAAGTATGGCAATAGAGGGAAGCAGATGTCACAGAAGTATTAGCAGAATAGTATTTAATGACATTTGGATTTTATTAATTTTGTGGAACTTAATTTTTTATTTATTTCACAGCATGTCATATTTGGGTGCATCACAAAGCTAAAACATACCCATTGAACGGAACATTAAGGGAATTTTCTTTAGTTTGAATATATTAATAAAATTGAAATATAAATATCATTCCTTTAATCATAAAACATCTAAATATATTTTTCTACCTCTGACTGGAATAGAATATCCATAATTTTCCACTTTTAAATAAAGTGACATATTCCCTTTCGGAAATAAGATTCTCACATACCCTGTGCGTGCTGTTTTCAGTACTTCCATAAATTTTCACTTGCACCAGCTTATATTCCTCCATTTTTAAATAACAGCACGCTGGAGGGAAAAAAATAATTCTAGTCCAACATTTACTTTTGTTTCTTTTCTATTGAAGTTACCTTTAAATTCAATTGGACCAACGATACTCTTTAAACTTTTTATACCTTCAGTGTAAAACTATTTGTTCATCTCTGCAATAAGCGTTGTATGATTTGTTTTCACATTAATCATACTTGCAGAACGCGTTCTTAACTTAATACTAATACTTTGCTGATGAGTTCATTTCTGATAAAAGTTTAGAATATTTCACCGGAATGATGCACTCTCTTCTTCATTTTGTCTCCTTACGTGTAGTAAATAATTCCTTTAGTAAACATCGTTGTCTTGGAACAATCTTTGCAGTGTTTGGTGAAGTTTTTGCTGGTATCTTAAATTTTGTTTGTATTTTATTTGCATGCACTTGAAGATGAATTTAACAGAGGAACAAGTGGTGTTTATTTCTTTATTGTCCTCTCGTATCCTCTTGTTCTTTCAACAACAAAAAAGGACAATATGAATGTGGTGGATAATTTGTTCTACAGAGGTAGCAAGAGACACGAAAGTGGCTCATATCAAGTCAAGGTATTATATACGTATACAAACATAACAATTCAACCCAAGCTTGGTATGGTACATCGTCTCAACAAAGAACTGTATGAATAAAATTGCTGTAGTTGGTCTGTATGTTCCTGCTCTCTTCTTTTTTCTTGCCAAGCACATGCTGTCCCAAACCACTCTGTTGTATTATCCATTTTATACGATCACTGCAATTCACTAAACTGAATGTCCCGCTGTTTTTGTAGTATATAGTACATTAGCTAGGTCAGGATTAGAAGGCTTTGAAAATTATGTTAGACAAGCTAAGCAATAATATCGTTATGAATGTCCTCTTTATAAGATGATGATAACAAAAAGCACCGAGCGAATAGCTCCCGCATTCGTGAGGTCCCGGGTGAGCCAACCAATCTGACTGCTTTTTTCGTGGTTTCTCTCAGTCGCCACGGTAAATACAGGGTTGAATATATAATACCACTTAACAGAGTTTCACTTAGGTCTAAAACAATGAAAATAGATGGTATAATAACATATAAGATTGCCCGCCACGCGTAGAAGCATAGGTATTGTTCCCTGGCGCTAAGGTCCCTGTGGACACGTGTCAAAGCTGCCATCTACCCGTCATGTATAGAAGCAGAGGTAATTCCATAACACTAAGACCTATGTGAACACATGACGAAGCAAGATGGTATGGTACATGAATGAGACATAGATGTGATCACGTAGTTAAAGCGACGTGAAATAATAACAGAAAAAAAAGCAAAGCGTTTGAGTATCGTAGTATGATACCTGAAATATTGCAGTATTAAGGTTTCCTCGAGAGGTTAACAAACACGCGGCATTTTTGCATGGTTTCTAGTGTGGAAACGAATACATTTCAATCAAAGATATTGTTTTATTATACCACTACAAAAAGTGTCTACCTTAATCATTTTGAAATTACAATGCATCTATGATTCGTCTATTAATATTTCAACTCCTATGGTAAAATATTACTTTCTGTAGCAGCTATGTATATAACCGAGCGGGATGGCTCAGGCGATAGCGTCTGATGCTTGCATTTGGGAGGTTCATAGTTCAATTCTTCCCGAGGTCGCGGGTTCAAACCCGGCGGAAGGCGATGGATTTTTTTCGGGCGTAAAAACCCTTAGCATGGCATCCTTCGGAACGGAAGTAAAGCCGGAAGTCCCGTGTGGTAGATATACGGCACGTAAAAGAATCTCAAGTCTAAGAAGAGGCCTCTGAGCAAAATAGCCGGTGTTTCACGCCCAATATAGAATGCCACGCTAAGGACCACAGTAGTTAAAGAGCGTCCATAAATAAAAGCTCAATTTACTTGAGTAGTTCGATTCTCATTGGACCAGCTACCCTGAATTTGGGTTTTCCCAGGTTAGTAAGCGAATGCGGGATGGATTATTCCTGTCTTTCATTTCATTTCCCTGTTAATCTCTCGGTGTTGCAGGGCGAGGTGAGGTGGACAGTAATGTGCGGTGATGCTGTGGATGTGCTTTGTGGAGAGAATTTTCTCTTCTCTGGCAAATAACTTTCCGCCTGAACCTTCTGTTCGGATAGGCGGGTCCATCAAAGGGACGACCGGGAATGTTTAATCTGGAAACTTTAGGGATCCCATTGCATTGCTCCTGCCGCTATCAGATCTGGCCAACCTTCGAGCTTCCTCACATCATCCCTTCCTCCCGGAGGTTTAGTACCTAGGCGCAATAGACTTAGGCTATAGTGCTCAAATCCTCCTCCGTTTCCAGTCCTCATCACAATTCCTACTCCACTATTCCTAGCTATACATACATTCTATTATTTTATTCTGAAATATATCTCTGTTATAATACTAGGGGTTTATTTATTTTCGTACTTACATGGTAAGCGTTTTAAGTAGTGCAGTCATGATAAGGAGAGTAAGCTTGATAGAGCTTATTAAAGCAGTAGTACTAATAGCCCTATCACTGCTAAATGCGCTTCAGGACTACTGATCGAATCGCGTAATTCACGATGTCGCCAATAAGTTGCTTACTTCAGCCCCAACAGTGGCTTACTTAAAAATGGTACAGCTGAAAAGAACGGGAAGGAATCATTGGTTCAACTGCTGCTTTTATTATGAACGTATTTTCGCATCTGGGTTTTAACAAACAAGGCTACTTAAATAAATTAAATTTTTATAATCTAATGACTGTACAAAGTTAATGTCTGGAAATGAACCTTGGATAATATATGAAACACATAAAGGTAAGATACGATCGCCGGAAATAAAATTTCTCATGTAGTGATAGGATGCACAGGAATAGATTTGATACGAAAGTAATTAAGTATTTGTAACCTAAATGAAAAAAGAAGAGTATAATGACAATCGTAAAGATTGCTCATGTCAAATGAGTACCGAAAGAATCGCAGCCTCGTGAGTAGTTATCGGTCTCAAGGTAGAAGAGGTGTTGGACGTCCAAGGAAGAGATGGTTATAGCACTATGAAGTCGGATCAGGCAATAATGCCTAAGATTTGCAACGATGATGATTATAATGACAGTGGTTAATGTATAAAAGGATTCTTACGAAAGAAAAGGCTGGAGTTACCTCTGCGCATGCAGAACACCTTCGAAAGACGCCGCAAAATACAAGGTTACATACTTGCTGCAGATACCTTCCTCGGCTTCCTCTCCCCGTCTTGCGTCTAATTCGTGAATGTTAGGCGCGAGGGTAGAAACCTACTTCACCCCCTCCCACAACAGTGTCCAGCAATGCTCGCCAACTAAGTCTCGCGTCATTGTATTTAAACGCAATATAGGGAAAGTGCGGAATTAAATGAATACCCGTTGTATTCTTGTTCCACTCGTATGTTGATTTTGTGCTGAATTTTCTTAATCCGCCATATGTTTGTTTTTCCCGCACACTTTTCGCTATATTTTACTTTCTCTGCTACGTATTTACTGTTAATTTGCCGGTCCACCGCCGGGTGTCGGTCGTGCCGTCCTTGCCTATCGTTTGTTCGTTCTCTAGCGTTCGGGCCGCTTTGTTCGGCTTAACATACTTCGAAGGTGCTCTTGTACTTCGGCGAGTGCAATACGCGATCTACTAAGTTTTCTTACACCTTTCATTTTTTTCGCACATTGCAGCTTGCTTTCGCGACCATCCCTTGATTCCTGCTCGGTTTCAGTGACAGCTCTCTTTGTGATTTATAATATGTAGCCGGAAGTTTTAGAATTCAGAATTACTAATTTAAATGTGTTTATGGATTTTAAATTTTAGCGGCAGGCTTTCAGATAATTCAGGGTTATTATTATAAATGTTTCCTAGGAAGAAACGATGAGTTTCCTAGCCGATTTATGTGCCAGTCATGTAATGTCAATTCTTATCCTTTGTTATGTCAAAGATCAAGCTAAAGACTGAAAGAATATCATAAATTTTCATCAAGATGCCTCAAGGCTAACTGTAAATCTTACGGTTGTATTTATCTTCTTTCTATGCATTTGCCATAAGGCGGTAATGTATTCCTGAACTATATTTTCCGTCTTTTTTGTGATGGCTTCTGGGTGATAATTTCTCTCTTTTAGGGTCTTAGCGGAAGGGCAGGGGGCAGTGCAATTGTACGCATCACAATAAGGCTACAATAAAGCCGGAAATAATTATTGGGTCTATCTTGAGGTAATAACTGATTGATTGCAGAACGGCGATAATCACAAGCATCATGGTGGTTTTAGAATGGTAAGCTAAGCCTTCACCGAAGGTGCGTGTCACTGACTCAAGCTGTGCAGGAATGGGGCGGGCTAATTCTCAGAGAAAGGGCATACGTCTGGACAGTAACTGTTTTCAGTTTCAATGTGCCTCTACTAGTGAACATTGTCCGTTACACACGAAAGTAATATATGGCTGCAAATACACATACGCAGTGAAACCCACAACTTTGAATGGCTCTCAAGCGTAGTGCATTTTTCAATATACTACCATAGAAACAAACGTCTGTGAAGCATCTCTGAAGCATGTATAACACTGTTTAAACAACGTTCATGTATTTTATATCTCACATTCAGAGAATATATGCCATGGCAGGCGCTGTTTTAGTTCGGTTTTATTTGCACACCTGTAAACTCATTCTATTCAACAATTTTTAAATTGCGGCTTGTTTCTAAAAATCGCTAACCGACTTAGAAAACGTTTAGAGGAGTGCTGTGAAGTATTTGACATGAAACTATCAGCCATGTGTTTCTAATAGGGACATGCTCTCCATGCTGATGGCTATGTAAAGACATCCTGCCATAATCTCATATAATCCACGCCCCCTCCACAAAAACATTAGTTACGCTTTGGATATAAAAGTTTTGGAAACAGGGTACATCTTTTTTTGTTACCCAGAGCATGTATTTGCAGTGAACCTCGAATTTTTGGGTTGAATGCCATGCCTACTTCATTTATCCTATCAACTAGTGGAAACATTAAAAGTAGCATATAGGCTTGAATTACTCACTTTAGTATTACGTTCCGTCTGTTAAATAATTGTTCAACTGAGCATTCAGGCCGGAATTAATGCAATTAGTAAAATACGGTACAAGCATTGCGTATAAATGACAGTACTCAGTCGCAGTAAGCAATCCACAATTTTGGAGAGCTTCTTATTCGCTGAAACCCAAAAACTACCATAGATACCAATTAGATATGTTCCGAATTTATTTCATTTGCACGCTTATATTAACTTCTCCACCATCAATCTAATAGCGACTATCTTTTTTTACAAACCAAGATCGCAATCCCTTTTGACTTATTACTAACGCCACTTCTAATTGAAATCACAACTTTCACTGCACTGTGAATGAATACACACAAACGTCTCCTTTCATTACTCTCAAGCACTTGAAGAAGCGCAGAAAGAGGAAAATGGAGTTAAGAAAGAAAGAAAAAAGCACATCAGATAACGAATTCCTTTCATAGCGTTTTGTTTAAAATAAAGAGAAATTCAACCAAACTAGCAAACCCTTATATCTTGATAAAACAAAAGTACATTTCCACATTGTGGGTTGGTATAATACTGTAGGAACACCAGCTTGCCACGAGAATCAATATTCCAAGCTGTAATTTTAGTTCCAGTCGTAAGGAAAGCAGACTCGACAGTTGAATGTCATGTAAAGGTGAACTCTTCACTATTCAAGCAAACATAAAAACATTAAAGGTGAAGAACGTTTTATAACCAGAACGTTTAGCAGTCCTATTCCGCCGGTTTAATGTTTCGCTAAAATTAAAGCTCGAAATATAATTGGAAATTCTGAGCAACAGCGCATACTTTAACAGTATTATATTTAATAGACACAAATGACCATTTGTTTCCCAGAAATCCTCACTTTCCATCATTGCTTCAGATCTTAACATTTGGTAGTGATAACATGCAATATGAAAACTGGTACTCACATGCAAATATTGATAAAGTTCAAACATATTAACCTCACACTACTAACTCCTGGGTGACAGCCCAATACAGTACCAGGGCGGACAACGCGAATACCATCGATACAGCGCAGTGCTGAGCACTCTGGGTTTCTTGAGCGTTCCGGTTTCTAGACCTCACTCAATTAAATTCGCCAAGTGAACCAAGAAGTTCTCCCTCCTGTTTTTTTTTTTTTTTTTTTTTTATTATCCCCGAAAAGCCAACAGCCAGTAAATCTTGCGCATGTGATATTTGGTGGTGGCATGTTGTCAGCATTCAGAGTCCCACTTGCCGTTTTTGTGTGACCCTTCGGAGCTGTAAGAACCACTTTTCTATTGCGTAGTTCTAAAATTGCCCTTCAGCATCTCAAGAGGCTAGGGTATCCTCAGAGCTTCCAATATAAAAAAATGTCCCTCCGGTAGCAGAGGTTGCACCGGGTTCCCCAGCTCCAAGGAATCGACTATACCACATAGCAACAGGGACATTACTTATCTTCTCATTGAGTATTGATCTTAGATATGTATGAAAATAAATACATATTAGATATTATTACATATGAAATACATATAAATGTTATGAAAATTATGTGGTCGTGTATTTCACAGGGCTTTTACTTTGAGCTTTGACTGTGAAATGAAGGCATATTAATTGAATTGTTGAACAGTGGTCGAAGTAAAGATGTTTCAGTGGATCCAGGTTTGTTATAATTATTCTACTATTCAGGTGCTTAGTCCTGAGATACTCTTAGATTTGCGCATTTGAATCCAAGTGGTTGCTCTTTTGAACACAACTTTTACTGATACCAAAGGATTCCTTCGCTTGATGCAACGATAGATCAATGGCTACAAGCAGCGGACTAGGATTTTTACGAACTTATTTTGGAGTTGAAACCTCTGGAGTTATGTTTTAGACTGTATTCTTTCACCCCATTACTGCCATGTACCTAAGATGTAAAGTTGCTTACATTTGTGGAGTTGAGACTGAAAATAAGAGTTTTCAAAGTTGCCACTAACTTGAAATAACTCAGCTTGCACAATAGTATGTGAAACACCATGTGCACACTATGACGTTTTTATGTCTTTAGTTTACTTCATACAAGTTGAAGAGTTAACAACTTGTATGAGAAATATTCAAAGATTGTAACAACGTTCTTTTCTTTTTTCAGGTAACTTTTGCTGATTTAAGATACGTGTACGAGCATAATAATAGATCTGACACCAACCTCCTGCATACTATATAAGGTAAACAAATTTATAATTAGTTGACGTCATGTTAAAACTGAATATGTTTATTTTTATAAAGAGAATATGTTTATAATAGAGAAAAATAATGTACAAAACGTATCTGTACAGATGAATATATATATATATATATATATATATATATATATATGTGTGTGTGTCTGTGTTATTTCTTAAGGTGATTCTGCATGCATGAATGAAGAATTAAATACTATTTTAGTCACTGGGCTCTTTAATTCAGCATTTTTCTGGTACCTTAATCAAATACGGAGCTATAAAGACAAGTTTTACTGGAGAATATAACAGAAACGCAGCAGATACACAATATTTGTTGTATTAACTTTCTTTTTTATGTCTCTAGTTTTGCTACAATTTCCAATCTTTTAAATAAACCCTCATTTCTACGAGTATAAAAACCATCACGGAACCATCTGCTAATCTTCTGCATTGACATGACTTAGCGCTTGATCCAGAGTACTCGTGGTACCCCTCTCTGAAGCCTGATCTAAACCGACGAAGGTAGTTCATAATCTGTACTGTTAAGTCCTTTTTTTTCTTCCCTTGCAAAATTTAGGACTTTGACCTGTTCCGAAGCTAATAATATATGTAATTAAAACTGTTTATCACACCATCTTCTGCGATGTGTGCCAAGATATCTCGTTCCCTTCGGTTTATAAAATAGTACTAGCTTTGGAAGTCTAAGGTGATATTCTCATCATATGGTCTTTCCACTGTTTCTGGTAGTTACATATTTCACCCATCATATTTAATTCCCCCAACTGCAATCGAATACGTTGGTTTCTCACTCACTCCGTCTCTTCTTGTCTTACCAACCATGGATGGCATAAATCGCATCTATGATGCTTTCAATCATCCTTTATCTTCGCTCACTAGAGTCATGTTTTATTTCCGTATTTCAGTGCAGGCTTGGACACATTATATAATCTTCGTTTTATTTCTGTGCTCATATTTTTACCGAAATATTTTTTAATACAGCCATTTAAATTGTTATATTTATTTGCATTTTTTTCTAAGTCAGCGTTCAGCTGCTCTGTACTAATTTTACATCCCAGATATATAAATGATGACACCTGCTCAATCATATTATCATCTGTCACTATTTTTACTCGCCTCTGAAGCTTTCCATGAGTTGCCATAGCGTTAGTTTTTATAGTTGATATTTTCAATAAATTCTTTTAATATTTTATTTAATGGAGAGTGGTAGCTAATCTTTGCAGTTCATACTCTGACTCAGTAATAACTTGCCATCTGCAAATAGGATTGTTCTAATGTTATATTCTTTTGCTAAATAAATGTTCTTTGGCTTTTGTGCTAACCATGTTTCTATTATCTTATTTATATAAAGGTTAAATAGCAATGGTGACGGTCCGCATCCTTGTCGAAGAACTTTGCTTACAGGAAGATTTTTGTGCCTGGCTTAATACTAAGAATTTTTAATATATATTTTATTGTTCATATACAGTGATTTCATGGCATTTATTAAGTTTGGATCTATTTCATACTGTCATTAGGTATTCAATAGATTTTCTCGATTCACCCGGTGATAGGCTTTTTCATAATCTTGAAACAGGAGATAGAGAGACTCGATAAATTCTCTTTTCCTTTCCATAATTTGTTTCAGGGTAAACATCCCATCAATACATGATCTTTCCTTACGGAATCCACATTGTTCTATTAGTAGTATTTTTACTTTCTCTGCTACGTATAGTAAGTAGGGGAAGTATTGTATTCCACCCAAAAATTCGATATCGAGATTTCACCGGAAATACATGTTTTGAGACTCCCTGAATCCAAAAAAGGCATTTTTGGAAACATGTCCGTGTGTGTGTGTCTGTCTGTGAGCAGCATAACTCAGAAACGAACAGTGGGATAAACACCAAACTTGGTATTTAGGTTCAGTAGCTTCCAGAGATGCTACACGAAGGTTTTCAAGAAAATCCCCCATCCCAGATTATCCTTTACATGGAACATTTTTCGAAAATTCTAATCTTCTCAAAAATGGCTCCAACGATTTTGATTAAAATATCATATATTTAAGATACCTTCATGACTAATAAAATGTATATCTTGAATTTTCTGGGAATGCCTCCAGAAGTATTCTTCATTGTGAACGACTTTTGCATAACTGCTAAATCATAAGAAATACACAAATTGTACTACACAAACAATGTAGATCGCGTTAAAATACACAATTTACGCATATACATTTTTTTTGTTGAGTGAACCATTTTCGCTTGTGATTCCCTTAAATTTTCCAACACTTATACTTTTTCTCAAATGGGAATTCATTATTCATTTTTTTGTCCTGGTAATGCAAAGAAAATGGAATACTCCACATAACAACCAGGTTTTAAAATAATTGACTATCGCTTATAGCCTATCAATTCCCCTTGCATCTACAAGAAAATTAGCAATAAGATTAACATCTCGATTAACATGAAGTAGATGGATAATAAGCTTTTGTAAAAACAGGTTGTACAAGAGTAGAAAAAGTCATGTGAGTGTAACACATCAGATTTTTTCAACAGTGGGTTGTAATTTACGTTTCAGTATTCTTGCATAGAGTTTATAAGAAGTAAGGATATTCCTCTATAATTTTCACACTCATTTTTGTTTCCGTACTTACATATATTTATTTTCCATGCTGTATTCCATTCATTTGGTATTTTTCCAGGATATCAAATGTCACTGAATAATTGTAGTAATCTAATTCTAAGTTTTCTATTCCCGTATTTCCAAATTTCCATATTCAGCCCATCTATCCCTGGAGCTTTTCTATTTTTCGACTCCTTCAACGCAGATTACAATCGTGCATTTTTATAGCATTCCATTCTCCAACTTGGCTTATTACTGTATTTAGCTGAATATTTTCGCTGTAAGCAAGTTTTTGTAATGGTCTGGCCACTTTTCTTCTGAAATTACATCAATCTTTACCTTAACTTCTATTTTTTACATTTAAATTTTTGAGTATTCTAAAACTGTACCTTTGTGATCTAATTATCTATCTTTCCAACCGACTAATAAAGTTGATACATGTCTCTCTCTCTCTCTCTCTCTCTCTCTCTCTTTCTTGTCCTAGTCAGTATATCTACTTCTGCTATGCTGTATTTATAATTTATGTAACCATCTTGCTGTTTTGTAGAGAGCCATTTCCTAAATTCTGCTTTCTTTAATAATATTACTTTATTTGGCTGTTCATTCCGTGTCTTCAATTTGTTTGGTTACGCCTCTTTTGGATCCCTAAGCATTCCACTGCTGAAACATACGAGTATACCGTAGTTTTTATTTTCTCACAATCAACATTCACATCTCCAGTTCTCTCTTTCATTATCTTAATTTATATTATCTATTGATTATCTATTTTTGCTGATATAATAGCTGCACACTCCTATCTTCTAACAATTTTAAATTTAGTTTCACAGTCCACATTTATTTTTGGTTTCATGAATCTCTTTTGTAGTCTAATTTAAGAATACAATACACAGTGATCCGTTCCAATTTCTAGTCCACGTCAAACTCCCGTATCCAGCACATAGGGCCATAGTTTTTGGTTAACAATTATAGCCTATTATCGATCTGATATTTCTCCTTTCGAAGGTACATTTGTGATTATCTTTATGCCTAAAGCAGGAGTTTATGATCCTTAAGTTATTAAAAGCACACAAATATCTCTTATCTTTCTGCCATATTCATTTATTGGTTTTGCCCACTAGGTCCTATCATATTTAGAATCGCTTTATTCCAAACTCTGCATTTAAGTCATCCGCTATCACAACTCATATTTAGTATCTATATGCCCATGAAGGTAGGAACAGAATTCTCGGTTTCTTATTTTTTTGTCATCTGTGGGAGCATATACACCTATTATGTGTGGCAATGTGGTCTTCTTGTCTTTAGTTTTAGCGTCACTACTCTGTCACTTATCCAAGAATTCGTGTTTGAGAAATCGGGTTATTAATATGCCTACTCCCGAGGCTGCTCTCTCAGTTTTTCCTTTCCCTGAATTTATTAAAGTATATTTTGGGAATCTTTTAGCTCCTTTCCCAGTTTTTTTGAGGGGGGTTTCTGTAATTACCATTATGTCAAGTTTCTTAGCTTCCATTAACGGATCATCCATTTTTAGTGTTATAGCTTGTACATTCCATGTAGCTATTTTCAAGCTTTCTAATAGCTTTAAACCTATTTCTGAACCATTGTAATCAAGGTTTCCAGTCCAGTTTTTTCTCTGTTTAGCCTTTTGAGGAATTTTTGTTTTCCAGGAGTAAGTTACCAACCTTCAGCCCAACCCCCAACCCGGAGGACCAGAGTTTTCTGTTGAGGTTCTCTCCCTTGAATGGTTGTCTCCTCTTGACTAACGAGAGGCCTCTTCCCGGTTTTATTTCTCTCTCCTAGATGGGTTGCCATACTGAGCTAACGGAACCCATCTGTCCGTCAATGTTAAGTTATTAAACAAAATAATTATTTTTGATTCATTACAAACCTATAAATTGGGAAAGAAGACTTTTATTTTCTTTGAATACTTAGGTAAGCATATGGTTATATGGTATAAGGTATACAAGAGTGGGGGACACCTCGCACACTGCGACCTACGTGATATTTATTGCGGCTACCACCCCCCAGGAGGAAGGGTTGAAGTGATGGAACTACAGGAGACTACAGGCCTCAGACAGGCCACAGAAACGCGCGGAAGTACCTAACAATTCCTGGCTCAAAGACAAATCCCACTACTGGAGCCGCCCGAAAGGGCGATGTACAACCCATCCGACCAGGCAGACCTCTAGTGTTCACGGGGAATATTCTTCCTAGGAGCAAGCATCCGCGCCTCTGTCCGGCACACACCACGATACCTAGAAGCATATCTGAAAGATACGAAACGAACGGAATGAAGGGAAAATGCTGGAAAATAAATCGCGCTAGATGAAAAACCAAGCCAAGCATTCGCCTACCGATTAGGGAAAACCATGACGGAAATCGAACCCGGGACTCCCGAATGCGAGCCTTTATTTCGCTACATCGCTCAAACTAACGCAAGTTTTACGACTTTAATACCTTTCATTAACTGGCTACATATGTACGAAAGAACTGATTTGAGAACTAAATATAATTCCTATAATGCCGCCCATCTGCTTTCAGCCGTAGCCTCTGTTGTGAAGCAAACATAACCTATCCTTCAGACTGAATTCTCATTTACCTGGAGGTTGAAGCGTGCCATTCCAAATGCCACCTCCTTCCAAAGAGTTTTTCAAAATTTGTAATGCCAATACATCTTTTAAATGAACGCCTCTCCTTCTCTCTTTCTCTTTGATTATATATAATGTCTTAGCATCTCTTTCCCTCAAGTGAGCACGCTCATTTAAACCTCTTATCACTGTGATGATCTGATTTACATAAATGGATGTTTAAAGAAATATGCTGCCGTAACTAACCAGCTATAGCGATAATGCGGAACCCTTAAACACAACTCCACCACAATATCTACTTTAACAGCAGATTTGCAACCTATGCTTTTAGTTTAAATGCACAAACTTTAGTTTATTTATTTGCGAAATTTTTAGGAGTAGTACTGTGAAGCTTTATCTCCAGCTTAGCTGCCGATGAATCTGTGAAGCGTATTTTTAAAGCAAGCACCGATAATTCTTTTAAAGAGTAACTGAAGTTTGTTTTCCAAATATTTTATTATCATGCATTACCTTACACCTTACACTACTTCTCCACATAGACGCCGTTATTCAGGCACTTGTAACGGGAAACTACTTTGCGTATGCCTTCGTCAAAGAAAGATGCCGCCTGTAAAAAACCCAAGTCTGCACTTCCTATTTCACAACACCATCGTCCATGAAATGTTTTCCAGCAAGGAATTTCTTTAGATGAAGGAACACTTTAAAACCGCTTGGTGCCAAATCCGGACAGTAGAAAGGGTGATCGTATTGTTCCCAAACCAAATGATGCACTCAGATCTTGAGTTTGTTTGACTGTATGTGGTCGGGCATTGTCACTCATTATTGTTTCCCCATAAACCTCACACATTTGGCGATGAATGTTTACTGGCGTAACATTTCGCATTCATAAAACGAATCACTGATATGACCTCACAGTCGGCGTGTCGTACGATTGTTTTGAATACTTCGAAGTGCTCTAACAACAGAAAATCACAAAGTGAAGATCTTTCACAACTGCGTCTGGCTTCCTAAGGAATCGAGAAAGTGATCGCGCATGCTCAAAATTACAACTGCAGCGCTGCTGTGGTAAAATATTAAAACGGTATTTACTTTAAAAACACGCTCCGCATTTCTGCAATTAGCGTTGAAAACTTTTGCTTCAGTCGTCAAACTTTGACTGTATCTCTTGCATCATAACAGGTAATATGCTTTGAAATTAGATTCACCATCTAGTCGAGTGTTCATGCGGTTTATTTGTATTTTCTTTCTGCATTGAATAGTTCTTGACAAATTGGAGAAAAGGTGATTGATAAACTCAAGATTAAAGCATACTATTGACACGATAACAACCAACGATTAATTTAAAATATTTCAAAAGCACAAACAATCCTCAAAGTTTAAGAGGAAATAACTAGAGGAACATTACAGTTTCTGTTGTAATGGCAAGGGTTAAGTTATTAGTATATGACTTTTATAATAAGAATATATGGAAATAAACCAAGAGAATAGTAAACATTTATTCTTGGATAGCTTTGTTTTAATTTTTTTCTAATAATCCATAATATCTTCATGTAACAGTAATTCCTGAAGCACTTATGTTTCAGCTTTGATACATTATTCCACTCTAGTTAATCTAAATAATCTGCGTCGAAGATATTAAACATAAATGTATTCTACACGCTGCAAAGTAAAATGGCAGATACTCTAATATGTGCTCACAGTAAACTTCTCTTCAATCTGGCTCTTAAACACCTACAGCGTGTATATATTGCTGAGTTCTATTCGTAAGTAAATAAACAGCTTGAGAATTAGTTCTTATAAATTTGCAGTTATCAGTGTCATTTTTACTTCCACTACCACGTACCTAGTTGGTAGAGGAGGTAAAATCTTCTTCCATGACGAGATTTCACCGGAAATACATGTTTTGAGGCAACCTGAAGTAGAGAAAGTTATTTTGAAAAACGTTTCCTGTGTCTGTATGTATTAATGTGTCTGTGGACATATTAACTCTCAAACGAAATGTTGATAAATACCAAACTTAATATTTAAGTTCAATAACTTCCGAAGATGTGACAAAAGATTTCCAACAAAACCACTCCCACCACTATCATTTACATGAGGGAAAATTTCGATTTTTTGTGGTTTTTCAGAGATGACTGATTAAAATACCATAAGTTTAAATTATTGCATATGAATCCGCCAGTGAGGCTATCTGCGTACCGCCAGTAAACACCTCTCGACTCGGCACCTGGTGACTTGACCGGCCGTCGGAACAATAGCCAACGCGTGCCGCTTACCTGTTCCGGAACATTCGTTTTTGGCGTGTTAAGTAGCCTTTCTTTCTAGAACCAACCGCTCTGTATCCGAGACCTGCTCTTGCCCGGAGTTCAGTTCAGTTAAGCCAGTTAAGCAGTAACGAAATAAAAACTGAGCAGCGAAAGTGGACAGTGTCAGTGCAGTTCAGGTGCGAGCTGTGACCCAGCGGTTCATTTGTGAGTTATGATTCGACGGATCAATTCTGTTGTGTTCCGAGCGTAAGCCAAAAGTGACTCGAGTGTAACGCTGTGCCAGGCTGAATGCCTAAGTGATAAATAAAGTATGTTTCTCAGTAAATTCTGTTTTATTTCTTATAATATTTATATGATAACAAGTGTATCTGCAATGTGTCTGTGAATCGCCTGTAAAGCCCTCTTCATTCGAAAGAAAGTTTGTATAATTTTGTACAACGGATCAACCATAAGAAATAGGTAAGAACTTACTGCATAAGGAGTGCAGTCTCTTTAAAACGCATAATGTATTTAACGTAACCGTTTTGCTGTGGCATCAACCATTTCCGAGACATCCGTTATGATTGGTTCCAAATTTTAATTACTTTGTCGTTTTTTAAAGTTTCGCTATTCATTGTTTCTGGTGATATTGACGAAAGAGTATGCAGTTTTAAGTCTAGCATCTCTTTTAAATATTTGACTATCATTCGGTTTCCTGTATCCCCCATGTATTTACAACGAAATGTGTAATTAAACCATTAAACCAAAGGTGTATCCCGATTACAACGTAGTAGACAGAAAATTAAGACATTCCTAAGAATAGTTTGTAAAAGATGTGTAAAAATAAATTATATGCGTATACAAATTCCTGCAAATGTAAAATATAGGAATTTGTTCTCGCAATATGGAAGCATTTCAATTTTCTATAAATAGTCGCCATTGGACACACTAGTAATTAGAAACATACACACGTAAACGGAACCAAATTAACACCTAGTCGCTAATAAATGGAATCTTCTAAATCATCTACAAACATTTCGAATGGAATTTTTGTACCTTCACTGATGTTGCCTCGATTTCACTCTAGCTGGCTGCTGGGTAATCAGAGCGGTAACTTCCGGCTAATCGGAAGTAATATGCGCACAAATTTTGGTACATACAACTACAATTAAAATGAAAAACAAATGTACGTTGCGCCACGTGATATCGGAAATGTCGTTCTGGTAGTTATTTTATATGGGTTGGGCAAAGTTAGGTACACAGTAGCTACATGGTAATTAAATATGAAGTATGGAGGGAAATTCTATTATAATAACGGTATAGATTGGATGAAATGACTCACAACATTAAAATATGCACAACATCCCCAAGAAATAAATCCATAGGTGGAAGATCCGAAGATCTGTGCTGCCATTCAATTAATTCCCGTGGTCATATATACTTATTTAGAACTTCTTCGTCAAAATGTCCTACATAATTCATGCTTAGTGAGAGGAGACCCATCTTGCTGAAAACAGAGCTTTCATCAATGTGCTGCCCACCATAATATTACTTGTATAATTGTATACCTACAGTATACCTGCTTTTCCCACCCCTATAAATTCAGTAGAAAAAGTGAAATAAGAAGCGAAACAGCAAGCTATTCTCAATGTTCCCTCCCACTAAGACTTGACTTTTGAGGCTTGCAAAAGACCAACTTTGCGATATTAAATATAAAAAAACATGCTTATTGCTTAATCAATAGTTTTAAAAAGCTTTAGTGAATTCCTTAAAAACCTTACTTTTTTATTCTAACATTACTTAATTTTGGGCATAGGTAAGCTCAGTATAATCATTACTGCGATATTATAATGTTAAACATTATGTTGCAAGGAATTATTTTACCGCGTGATAATTTAAAGCATTTAGGGTAGCGTAACAACTAGTGTTAGTCAATTTTTAGATTCTGAGAGGCTCTTAGAGCTGAAGATACGGATGAACGAAGTCTACGTTATGTTGCTGGCGTTCATTGCGCTGTTTAATCTAATGTAAGCAGGACTGTTCAGAGGTTCAGAGAGCGTTTTCAGCAGGAGGCTCGGTTCTGACTTTAGGAGTATAGCTGGCGCAAAACTTCTGGAATCGTGACCTTGATTGCCACCCCAGTTGCCGAGCCTAGGAATGGTGTGTGTTTAGCTTAATCAACGAGAACGATATAATACCTTTGCTTGCTCACAGTACGTATCACATAAGTCATCATAGAAGGTGTCCGCATTTGTTGTAATTTCAAAGAGAGCTGTACCTAATAGTATTTATTTTATATTTGTTATATATACAAACCAATGGCTCCTACATTTTAAAAATTAAGTGGTAATGTCATAGTCAAAACAGGGAAATAATTGCAAATGTCCTCAACTTCATAAAACAAGAAGCAGAGTCGAAGGAAGAAAATATACGTTCAACCGAGTTCCACAAATACCTTAAGAGAGTGAAAGAAAGAGTAGCCTAAGCAGCTGGTGCTTCACTGAGTTTCCGTTTCCGGAGCTCTCAAGGATAAGAGAAGCCATATGGATGAAAGAGTACCACTTGACACATCTGTGAAGAAACATAAGGTCCCTAAACAGAAATAGACGATTTCGACAAATGCATCATTCGGCGCACAATTCATAATTTTATGTGGAAGTAAAAACTGTGCCAACAATAAGCAGATTGCTCATCAAGCTGAAGGATAGCATAAATGTTCAAGGTGATGCTACAAGTCTCAGAAAAATTATAAAAGATTCAGGGTTCATTTGGAAGAAACCGAAATCAATTAGAAGAGTTCTAATAGAAAAGCCCCCCCAAAAAATGTTGCCATGATAGCTTAGTCGATTAGAGCAACGGCACGGAACGCATAAGATCCGTGGTTCAAATCCCGGCTATGGGATTGAATTTTTCAGTCTGATTCTACCTTTCCAAATAACTATAATTTTATATGTACTTATACCAGTGTGTATATCAGCATACATTTTCAAAATGGTGCTACAAACCTCACAAAAATTATAAAAGATTTAGGGTTCAAGTGGAAGAAAACGAAATCAAATAGATGAGTTCTAACAGAAAAGCACGACATACTATCTCAGCTGAAAGAGTAGGAAGAGTACCTTACTCAGAGGTACAAATTAGAGGATCAAATTACAGTGTATGAAGATGAGTAATACATACACAGCAGTCATACAACATCTAAAAGTTGAAGTGACGGTAGCGAATTAGGTTTGCAGGTACCTGTTCTAAAGGACAAATACTTATTATGGTTCATGCCGTTGGAAAGATCGGCTTCGTTCCAAATGCCCTTCTTTTACAAGTCGCAACAAAGCAGGAAATTTTCATCAAGAAACGAATACAGAAAATTACATGAAGTGAATCAACACCATGTTGATACCTAATATGCCTGCTGGGTCTGTTCTGGATATGGACAATGCTTCACAATGCATCAATACTTAAATTGACAAACCATTTACCTCAAATTCCTTGAAGGAAGAAATGAGAGTCTAGTTACTTAGGCATAATACAGCTTTTGATGAAAGCATGAGTAAAACAAATATAACTTAGTTAAAGCCAACAAACCCCTTCAGAAGTCACAATACTTGGCCAGATATTAATACAACATCGCCATAATGTACTTAGACTGCCACCGTATCACCCAGATCTAAACCCAATAGAATTAATCTGGGCTGATGTCAAAAAATGGGTGGCATGCGAAATATCACTTTTAAACTAAAAGATGTGGAGCAGTTATGTCGCCAGCGATTTGCAGAAATTGGAAGGCCAGAATGGGAAAATGTATGTCGAAATGTTGAATAAATTGAGAATCATTATTTCGAAAATTTTGGAATTGCAGACAATCAAATAGAAGAAATTCTCATCCAGGATAATGGTGCAGAAAGTAGTGACAGCAGTGATGGCGGCAGTGAGTGAGTGATTCCGTAGAACAGGAAGGCCTCTCTGGTGTGGCAGATGGTTGACAGTGTTTTTATGTTAAGGGCATTTTACAGCGGTAATTTAAATATACTGTATATAACTATAAGTTTATCAGTGCAGTGCATAACCAATGTGCAGATATTGACAATGACTGTCCCACGCACTCCTGCAGACGACCTGATCTGGTAAGTAACTCGCTTCATAGCCGTCATTAAGATTTTGACATGTCTAGTACTGTTGCGCCAATTATACCTCTGATCGTGACGATCGCATTCTTTAATTGCAAGATCGGAGCGCAAAATTGGTGGAGGCAAGTAATAATTTGCAGCAAGTACGGCATGTTAACAGCAGTGAAGGGATAGAGTAGCCTGTATGAAGTGAATTTACAGTCCAGGAGACCTGCTAAAGGATCACTGCTGACCAAGGAACACCATATCTTTCGAAAATAATTTATCGCTCCCATCGAAACAGCTATAGACCAATGGAGCTCGCTGTTCTTCACGGATGAGAACAAGTTCTGCTTGAGGACACCAGATGGTAGGGAGAGAGTTTGAAGAAGACCAGGAGAACGTTATACACTCTGCATTTTCTCTTCAAGGGCACCTTTTAATGGAGATCCAGTATTGTTTTTGGCAGGAATCAGCATTGAAGCAAGAACGGAACAGGGTTTCATCGAGAATGGGCCAATGACAGCTCATCGGTTATCGAGGAAATTCTTGCTCACCATGCAACACCTTTTGCACCCGTTATAGGCGACATTATCCTTATGCACGATAACGCTCGTCCACACATTGAGAGATATGTTTCCGAGTTCCTGGCTGTGGTTGGGATTGAATGGTCGGCACGTAGTTCAGACGAGAACCTTAGCATGCCTGGGACAAGTTTTTGAGGCGTGTTAAGGATCGATTATTCGTCTCGCTGGCAGATCTTCGGTCTGCACTTCAAGCGGAATGGGAACTGATACTATAACAGGAGATTACAGATCTTATCCGGAGCACGCTTGACCGAACAGCAGGTGTAATTAGAGTGGAGCTGGGAACATTCGTTACTGAAACTGTGACAGCCAGAGTACCATAAAACCATTAAAGGTGTCGCTTTTTAGCTCGTTTAAAAATACTACTTGTGTGTTATTTGGATGATAATGTTGTTAAATAAATGCTAAAGAAATCCTATTTTAATATTTATATGTTCATTTCATTAACCCCAGGTTCGATCCCAGGGACCCATGTTTGGTATTTGCGGTGGAGTAGCGACATCTGGACGGGGTTTCTCGGGTTCTCCAGTTTTCGCTGCGTTCATTCCGCTAATTGCTCTATCATCATCTTTCCTTTCATCCATTTCGCCTTCATTCCGTATCATCATCTTCCCTCACACTCATTGCTGGCTACGGGCCGATTTCCCATTCTCTGATCCAATGTTCGTCTGTTCCACCACAGGCCTCTAACTCTCGGCACCTTAAAGTCTTAGGGGGTGTAAGCCCTAAATACGAGGAGGGTAAGTCGACTAAGTAAGCAAGTTCCATTAAACACAGATTCTTCAAAAGAGTGTTTAAAATTAAATGTTTCTCTGTTTTGTCGTTCAGTACTTCTTGCATTTCTCTACATTGTAATTCAGCCTCGCAACAGCTCAGCTTCCGAAATTTCCTTTAGTTCTTCTAATGGAAGCAGATGGTGTTGTGGTTTGTAGTTTATCTTCTCATATTTTCGCTTTTTATCGAAAATATAAGTTGTAAATGTATTTTAAAAGTTTGCACAATATCTCTATGCGAGGTCGTTGTACGTGTAAATTTCTTTAAAATCATTTAACTTACCCGCAAAGCTCTCCTATAACTGTATATAAATATAATTTATTACTGCGTGCATACAGAGAGGCTATATCACACAATATTATTGACATTTGTAAGCAATAGTAACACTTCATAAGCGTGCCGATGACATACTTAGGATAGCATTGGACAGGACTAGAAGCGGAGAGGGACTTAGCAACCTACTCAGATTTTTGTACCTAGGCTTCCGACAGGGTGTCCTCGTGAGGGAGGGGTGTGTGAGAGGAGACAGAGGGCGACCGGATCAGGAGGCACGACAGGCAGAGGGCAGGGTCTCTACTGTTTACAGATCTGAACTCCTTTGTGTCGGCTGGTGCAGCCGGCCCTCTTCCCCCTGTGGGCTTATACATCCCCTGGGGACCGGGGACCCGGAGACCGGGTGCGCTTGCAGTCCAGGGGACGAATGTTTCCACAAAGCGTCGTCTTTCCCTGCCATGCACACGCCGAAACCTACCGCCGACAGTTGCAACCCTGAAAGAAAGGTGAAGTGGTATGAGAATGGAGATGAAATGGAGGTACAGGAAATTCGGGGATGTAATGATCCTTCCCAGCATTCTTTTGGTGACCAGGGGAAATCCCCGAAAAACATCATGGGTCAGGAAAGCTGGCCAAAGGAATCGAACCCACGAATCCCGAATGCGGGCCACAGACTCCACCGCCTGAGCCATCCCGCTTGGTGACTCTGGTGACTCCATACTTGGCAACACTTTCAGTCAAACTGAAGTGTTTACGAAGGCCACGACTTAAGCACAGGTCGGGCACCTGGTGCCACCCATCAGCTGCCATGAAACTAATACTAGAATAGTCCGTATTAAACCGCTCTTTTTTGTAGGAATGTAGTAATTAATAGTCTAGTTAAACCACAGAGTCAATTTAACATCCTCCGAATGGACTCTTTCATGCTTGGTGGTATATGCATACTGCCTACTCTCTTCTTAGCAGGATATACAACTTCATTACTTTCTCTACTGTTTTCTACCATTCTATCTCGTTCTCTCAGCTATCTCAAATTATTTGCATTTGATTATGACGTTTATCTACATCAATCTCTCATCCGTTTTAGGTCTGCCTTTAGATCTAGCTGAAGAATCTTCCACTTAAGAGACATTGATTGCTCTTCGTATGCAATTTATTATGTGTGTGTGTGTGTGTAAAAATTTTCGTATTCTCTGAGATTTGTTAAAACTTAGGATTCATGCGTAGCATTGCAATTTCAAAATATTTCGAGAGCAGGTAACTTGCATTGTTGACATTTATATTTTAGAAAAGATGCTTTGAGTTTTCTTAACGGATGCTGTTTATCTAGGCACAGAAACAAAATTATTTACTCTCAAAATATTTTAAAATGGGGATACTACTACATGAAAAGGTGATCAGGCTTGTCGTATAATACTATGTTCAGCCTTCTCGCTTTCCTCGGAAGTGCGAGAGTAATAAACATCGCCACTATTATACGCACTTTCACGATACCCTCGGTCGTTCGTCAAGTGAAAATCTGTATGAGAAACCGCTGGTTATATCATGACTTAAATTTTAAAAAATTAAGAAAGCAGATGGAAAGGCTCTTAACTACATTTATATAAACTAGTAAATACTATATATAACATCTTCAAAGATAAATTCTTATCCATAACATGATCGTTCTGAATCGCCATTAATGAATTATGTTGCCTTAGGAGATCTCTGTGATTACTAGATGCTATTAAATAATTATTAATTCGTATATACATTTTCATTTGGTAGCTCCAGTATATTGTACAGTAATATTGTCTTTAACTTACTGAAGCAATTGTTGCTGTTATTTACTCGTTTTCGTTATGCATAAGTTTGATTTACTGTGTTTTACGTTTTGTATACCACTTTACTCTCGTGTTCACACTTTCCAGACTCTGTGGAGGATTGGTAATGATCCAAATGAAAGACAAACCTTTCCCTTTATTCGAAGATCGTAACCTGAACATCTCGGTACAGAATCCAGCACACTGACCTCCAGATGATTAGGTTGCTGACAAAATCAATGACGTTGCTTCCAACATAATACAATCAGAACATGTACTCTCAATGCAGTCATTAAAACGTTTCAAAATGATTATTTAGCCCATATTTTTTGTTCCCTTCTGTATTCTATTATATTCTATTAAAGTTGTTCAGCCTTTATGCCATTTTAGTTTAAAAGGATACGAAACCTGATTCACAAAATATATCGTCCCTAATGGTGTCCAGAGCTGTGAGGACAGTAATGCTCTATTCCTTATGCTTTAACAGTTATTTAAACCACTGCTATGCGTGGTTGCCGTAAGCTTACGAAGAATTATTCTTCCAGTGCATGTGTTTTGGCTTGTCTTCGAAGGAAGCACTTTCACATTTTACAACGTTAACGCACATGTTTGTAGCTGTTGGGAGCTGATGCACGAAAGAAGATATTTAGTTACCCGTGATAATGATCTGATTATACCTTTATAGCTCCACTGTGAGTGCTAGCCTTTATAAATTTCTAAGCACGCACTTTTATCTCTAGGAGAACATGCAATTATGCACTTGAATGGTGGTTCCGCTGAAAAAAGAAAACGGGAACATAGCGGTTAAGCTTTAGAGATACGCTAAAACAGCTGAGAAAATCTGTAATAATTCATTAAATAGGAAGGCTGAATTAGCAGATTTTAAAGTAAAAGCATGTTATATATGCTGATGACCAGAAAATAATTTACATGCAACACTATACAGTAATAATTATATTGGAAGAATATAACGTAGCTATCTCTGCTGAGAAAACCGAAGTCTTGCTTTTGAAGGTAGAAGTCTCACACTAGCAAAACCGGTCCTTTAACTTGTAGAACAAATAAACGCATGCGGAATACCAGAGATTGATGATGTTTGGGGAGTTCTTCATGTAAAGTTTTACTCCGCAGTTTTTTCATATTCTAACAATACAAACGTAGAGTAACAGTCCGGTCCATGTAATATGGGATCATTCCTTTCACATCCCCATTCATCGTCTAAAATGACCTGCCTAGTTACAAGAGGTTAAAGAGTCGCACTTTTCACCGAGGGAGATGTGTGAATAACGAAAGTCATGCGATTGCAACACATTAGAATTTTAATATACCTAGCCATTTTTTAGCTAGGGGCTCAATGTTCGTGCAAGTAATCTCTTATTATTGATATTAATATCCTCAAATTTCAGTGGTATGAGTTTAATATATTTCGAATTACTCAGAGCTTTTCGTTGTACAAGGGAATACCGGAGGCGAAGCGTTAGTCGAATTTTAAAAACCGCAAAGCTATGTACTAGACTAGAAATTCCTCTTTTTGTATGACGAGGAGCAATTGCATGCCTACATAGGATTTAAAAAGCATTAAATATCTGCAAATACAAAACAATAACACAGAACATCTAGGAAATGGTTAGTACTATAAAAATGTGTTTAACATAAACTGCGTGCATTAACGTGGTCTATATTTTTATGGTTTACCATTTATACAAAATTATAAGTTCATACAAAATGCACTCTAAATGAAAAGGAACTTGACAAGTTATTACCAAAAAATTCAAATACATGCATTTAATTTTGAGATCAGTACCGTAAACATTTGATACTTATATAAAAATCGTTATGCGATTTTCTTAAACATTATGATGTAACC
The DNA here is from genome assembly GCA_030765065.1 of Deroplatys truncata. Taxonomy (NCBI): domain Eukaryota; kingdom Metazoa; phylum Arthropoda; class Insecta; order Mantodea; family Mantidae; genus Deroplatys; species Deroplatys truncata. Next base: position 107,003,796 of record CM060979.1, read on the forward strand.
TTGGAAGATACTGAACTTAAGCACCGAGTTTGGTATTTATCCGAAACATTGTTTTCGATTTATCTACTCACAGACACAGATTGGAGGTGCATCAATATTTTTAGAAAATGCTATTTTCTGTTCAGTGTACCGCAGAACGTATATTTACGGAGAAAGCTTGATATAGAATTTTATATGGAATATAATACTTCTTCTTAGTATAAATAAGCAGTAAAATAAATAAAAACGGAAATATGTACCCTTTGAACGTATCTATTCCCATAAAATATAATCTATTAGCAGGAAAACAATTGTATAGCGCGCTTTATATCCATATAATTTAACCAACTGTAATTTCAAAGCGTGAAAGGCTGTAAAATTATGTAATCATTGGATCGGAAATGTATTGGTTATCATGCCGATGACATATCTTGTGCTTTAATTCTGAAAATACTTACTTGACCCAAAAAGGGGGTGTGTAGTGTGTTTAACCTTAGCTTCCGGACTATACAGTAAAAGTTTGTTTCCTAGCATGAAGCTGGCAGAATGGAGTAGTATTTGAATATGGGTAAACATAATGAGCCATGTCTATCCTACTTGACCCAGAGCCCTACAACTATTTACGTGTATCCCACTTTAGGTTGCTCATCTAATAGCAGGCGTTTCAACGAGGAAGTAGCGGAGCATTTACATTAATTCAATGGAAATTAATTCACACTCGCATATATTTCGCAAATCGTAAACAGAATTTTAAAAAAATTCAAAATATCTTATTCAATACTCACAATTTGACATAATATAAAGTATTTTAAAATCCTCCAGTTAATAAAAATAGTTTACAATAATTGCTGATGCTGATTGTAAATTCATTGTGTGCGAGAAAGTAAACCCAGGAAAAAATCTGAGTAATTCAGTAAACCTGGCTGACATCACGCTGGTCGGTATCGGGAAGAGCTATAGAACGGTAAGTTTACCTCCAGTCGCCTGTCCCACTTATGAGCTGACTGCCACTCACAAACTGAATCCTACTCATCCAAACGGAGAGCAGTACGTAAGAATAGACGTCATAACCAAACCTTTCAAAAATAAAATAACTGGTGCAGTGATAAAGAAAGACAGACCAAAGTAGGAAAGTTACTCCATACAGTAGTAACATTGTAGGCGCAGAAAAATGTCTAAGAATTATTTTAATAGAGATTTAAATGTGGCGTAATTATGAGTCTTTTTCTTATGAAACGTATAAAATGTTACCCATGATTAAGTTTTACTAGATAAGTATTTTTACACAAATAAACAGTCCACATTGCCTTTACATTGCGTCTGTTGTGACTGTTTTATATGGGGCTAAGTAACATATTGTGGATGTCGTGTAAACCACAATTTGCCTGCTTTGTAAACAGAATTCGAGCAGCCCTGAAACTTGAGGGTATTAATACCAATAATAACAGATTACTGTGCACACAAATTCAGCTCCTAGCCTAAACGGATGTGGAAAATAGCTATTTTACCCCAAGGCCCCTCTTAAATAGGAGAGCTGTATTAAAAATGTGTGTTGCATATTTTTAATATGCCTTTAACTTTCTCTAACTTGTGAGTATTCCTATTCAATCTCTAAGAACCATTCTTTAAAAGGATTATCCTTCCATCTCTTGTTAATAGAGATAAGCTTTCATTAAACATGTACACATTTCGTTAGAGGTATAAGAAGAATACGATAGGCTAAGGCGATACTCAGACTTTTAAAAAGTAGACGACTTTGAAATTCCATACTCCTTGCATCACCACAACAAAAGCGAATACTGACATACCACTTTAAAAATTCCGGAGTGTTATATTCACATCGTGTGTACTCACCGTCTTTATTGTTATATATCTACTATAAACCATTTCTGTTTTTATATCTACTTCATGTTAATTGAAATAAATCTTTGCACAAACAGTTGAATTACACATTTCGTTGTAGGTTTAAGGAGGATAAGTAAACAGAATCGATTGTGGTATGTTGGCTTAGAAATTCCGTACTGATTCTAAGATATTTTCAGAAATACCTGAATAGCCACCCCACTTAAAATGAAAAATTCAAACCAATAATAACGGATATCTCGGACATGACTGATGCCACCGAAAACAAAAGTTGAAATAAATTGTGTGCTGTAAATATATCTGTATTTTTGTGCATTAAGTTTCCGTATATATCGCTTATTGTTTATCCGTTTTACGAAATTATATAAAATTGCTTACAAATGAGAATTAATTCACAGACTATTCCCAGAAAAATATATACTCTTATTTAGCACCTTAAATATAAAGTTAATAGTTAAATTCATGTTGAGAAAATAAAAATAGGAACATTTTTCTACATAAATGTAATTTGGAGTGGTGGGGTATTCTTGAAAATCTTTGTGTCACATCCTGGAAGATGCTTAACTTAAATATCAAGTTTAGTATTTAAGGGAGACAGTAGCTAAGGTTACTGCCGTAAGACTGCATGTTAAATTTAGCAAACTTTAGGTCACATTGTACGAAAAGTGCAACTCTCATAGCTTTTAAATATTTACAAAATGTAGCTAACCTAAGTAAAACTTGATATCAGATTAGATCTGTACAGTGGATACGTTTTGATATAAAACTATTACTAAATGGAACATACCAATTTTAAAAACATTTAAATTTTCAACTACTCTTCCACGCCCACTAGCCCTTAGTTTAGTCCTACCATCATGTAATGCTATCAGTTTTTCCATCACGCTCTTTAAAAGCGTGACAAGTCTTTGTCTTTCATACTTTGTGAGATAACTATACCTAAAGGCTGAAAAATGTAGTTGTGAGAAAAATTGAATTAAAGCTTAAAAATGCTTAAGATATTTTTGTTTTATGCTTTAGATTTACTATTAATACATTTCAGAACTGTATGCTAGTCGTGTATCTCCTCCTGTTCTTCCCTCTTACTTTTCTTGTCCTCCTTTGCTTTTCTGGCTTATTTTGTTGCTTGTTGAACTGCAATTTCAGCAGATTTAAAACATCAAAGTTCTTGTTGAATGTTTCTTGTAAGAACCACTTACATTATTTAAAAGAATGCACAATTTCACTGGAATAAATAACAGTATAAACTCAAACTAACAAACACAGAGCTAGTTAGTGCCTGTTTGAAAAATCGGTGTGGCACAGTTGCACTACTAAGGTATTTAAAATGTTAAATGCATCTAGAGGTGGAATAACAGAATATCCGTGGATCATATACTCATATATCTAATCTCTCAAATAAAAATATTAGAAAAAATCAGTTTTTTGACAAAATTTGCCTACCGTCTTCCCTCGACCAACTTGTTTGAATTGCTCACAAGCACACACACACACACACAGATAGGTCACATAGACGTTTTTATTCAGGTTGTCTCAAAACGTATTTCAGATGGTCTTATAATCGTATTTTTGGATTGAATGAAAACTTCCCTTACGTTCTTATAGTTAAGTAATAGAGACACTTTAATTCGTTGCTTCTTATCTTATATGGACAAATAAATGTAAAAAAGTGAACTTGAATAAAATCTTTAATTCTTGAGGGATAGAATAACGCTTAAATAAACAAAAAAACAATTTCCGAACTTTAATAACTTCAATTTTAAAATTCGAAGGCATTTGTTTCTAAAGGAGTGCATCAAAAACTCAAAATACTTATAGCCGTATTTAGTACTTTAGTGCTTTAAAACAAAGTGAAGGCAACCGCAATATCTTAATTTAGGTTAATGGATTCTTTTCCGATAACATATGACACAATCCATCTCCTTCAAAACATAGAGCCCCTGTAGTGTGCACGATAAGCAATCCATTTTACTGCGCAGTATCTATCTAACTTGTATAGCATTTTGACATACCACAGCTTCATTTTCTCCCTTTTATTTACTTTCTCTCGTGATAGCGCACGCCATTATTCTGCAAGGTGTTTTTGCAATACCCGTACGAATTTTGAACTATAAAAAGCAACAGCAGCATAGCCTTAATGAAACACTAATAGCATTAGTTTTCTTTGCCGGTGAAATTTAGCATCACTTAAATGTAAGCATAAACGTATTTTTTTCTGTTTCCCAGCAGAGTAATTCTCACGTGCCTGCGGGCACTTAACATTCCAAGTTCCAACCTTAACATCAACCTTCATGCTACAGGTCATTCATAAAGAAGAACTGGCCCCTCGCCATCTCGCGTGAGTAGCATTTGTGACCTCTCACCTTCAACACTGCAGCGGCCGACCTCCTTTTTAATTCTGGTTCCTACCCTTTCTGTTATTTCATAATTGAGGAAATTATTTTGCGGTCATTACACAGCGCGTGTATTTCTCAAAAATGTGAAATTTCTTGTTTGAAATGTAGACTGTAATCTGCAATTCGCTGAGTTCTCAAAGGCAGCTCCAAAAATGATGAACCTTCTGCAATGACGCATGTTAATTTCAAAACATGAGATTTAAAATAATTACTTTTACTTACAAAAGCTCATAAAACTGTGGAGATGCGTTTTCAAGCTTGCATGTCATCACTAACGTAGAACATCGGCTAGAAGAATATCCCGGTTTGTCTTCTCGAGGGAAGAAGGACGGCATTCTCATATGCAGCTTTAGCGCGGGGTGTCAACATTAAACACATCTGTGAGTAATAGTAACAGGATATTCTCAACTCATCACAATTCCAAGGGGTATATTCATATAAAATATCGTTCTTCTATTATCTTTAATCACGAAGAAAATTTGCCTCCAATTGTTTCCGAATTGGATAATGCAGACTATGCTATATTGAGGATTCGGAGACAACACGAAACTCTACATATTATGATTGATTATTTTAGTTATGCGCCAAAGATCTTAGTAAAACCTTTTCAGTTATGAGTCTCTACGAAGAGAGAGAATTGTTGATATTAAAAATTTATAGTTGACACACATAAATAGACTAAACTTAGAAAATGCAAATGCAAATAGTTAAACAGATAAAATTCAGAAAGAACAGAAAATATAGTACAGGTTAATTGCAAAAAATTACAAAAAATAATTCTATTTGTGTTTACAAACACCTGCTTCTACTTTTCTAGCTTATACTACACGCGACTTAGGTGAAAGCACAAATAATTGTCAATCATTAAAGTCACTTTTGAGAAAATAACGATTAATTTCCGTTATAAAGAATGATCCATTATGGAACGGAATTTCCAAAACGTCTTCCTCAAAACTACCTGAATTATTATATTTTGTATTCTGCTGAATTTGAATATTTTGACGTGTATGTGTGTGTCAAAACGAAATCTCGGATAAATACTGATATTTTAGCAAAGCTACAATGTTGGGTAATGTCTTATACTCTATATAAAGCTTGACAGGCAAAATTTTATGTGCATTTTCTTTTTTCAAAAATAGTTCTAGCGATTTTCATTAAAACAGTATAAGGTGAGGCATTTGTTGTACAGTCTTATAGAATTCCGAATAAGTAGGAAAGCATACATGGTACACAAAGGCTTACTATAGAAACTTAAGGACCTCAAAAAATATAGAATTTGTCAACTTTATTTGGTGGGGTTTTGGAAATGTTCGCCAATGAATGGCCAAAGCTTTTTATGCTGCAATCTATTTCACTGAGTCATCTGTGAATATTTAATAATAGCGATTCTCTTTTCCTCATAAAAAGTGTATGCTACAAACTCCATGCACCTGATTAGTAGAATATATTGACTGTAATGTAAACAGTCAAGTGTTGTCTCCATATTACAAATATCGCATTAACTTGCTTCAAAATATAGGGTCTTTCAACAAGAGTGTCCTACCTTTGAACTTAAAACACGTTCTGTAAATGATAGAGGTTTATTTCTTTTTACTTTCTCTACTACGTATAGTAAGTAGGGGAAGTATTCCAGTCCACTCATAAATTCGATACCGAGATTTCACCGGAAATACATGTTTTGAGGCCTCCTGAATCCATAAAGTATATTCTATTTTGGGCGTGAAAGACTGGAAATTTTGCTCAGAGGCATCATTATCAGGCTTGGGTTACATAAATCTACGACACGGGATCACCGCTTTACTTCCCTTCTGAAGGAAGCCGTGCTAAGGATTGTTACGCCCGAAAAAAATTCCATCTCCCTCCGCCGGGTTTGAACACGTGACTTCGGGAACTAAAGCATGGTAACCCTAAACCACGGAGGAAAACCGAATATATATTTGCTACGACTTCTACAATGAGCGTTTTGAATCTTTTTCCAAGCTAAAAATATTTTATATTTACTGAAATGTTCATTCTTCATGTGATTTGTAAACACGTCTTTTCTGAGATTTTCGTATTTCTATTTACATTATATGATGGCAAAATAAGACGTGCATATTGTGATTTGTCCAGTTTTTCAACTGCCACTCTTTGGTTGTCACTGTTTTGATCCGATTCAGCTTTCACTTAGTTCAGTGTCACTTCACTAATGTGAACTAGTTCAATCTCCCCATCACTTCACTTTCTTCGTGACGTAGACTCTTCTTCTAGACGGTTCACTCTCTGGGGAATCCAATATCAGACTTCCGCAATCCCTCGCTCCGCAGTAGCTCTCGTTGCACATCACAGGAGCCGTCACCAACTCTCTTAAGAGAATCGCACTTGATACCGCAGCAGAAACGCGCTCAACAACTCCTTATTCATTAACTGACTGACTCACCTTCTTGGGAACCCTCGTTTATATAACTAGTGGCATCTTCCACTTTAGAACTAGAACTTTGTGAAGAAACATTCTAGAAACCAGGGGGGCAGTGGAAACTTCTAGAAGGTTCTATCTGCCTATAGCGCTTCTGTTTACCTGGTCAAGAGCGCCACTTATCCTTGTTCATCTCCGACCACAGGCACCGACTTCCCGATACCCTTGGGCCCTACATAGCCACTATGTCACAATATTTTCATTAAAATCATCTGATTAAACAGTACAAATCTGTTTGTGGTGCGTTTAAGGCCGGGATAAACTAATTTCTAAACTTGTTAATAAAGACTAGGAAATTTTGTGACAATGCTTAATACTCAAAAGTAGTGAAACTGCTGATATTCCTCCGTTCCTACATGGAATTCGTATCGTTTAGTGTTTGTTTTATCTTCACTTCTACTTCAAGTACGTAACACAGAGAACAAGCACTGTGTCAGTTATATTAACACTTCCGCTTTAAGATTTCGCTTCTTGGCTTTGCATCAAAAGGGTGTGGCCAGAACAATTGTGTACTTTCGGTGTTATTTTACTAATTTCACTACTAAACGACACCTCTATTATGTGCGGCTAACATACTAATGGATTGTGAATAGTTTCGAACGCAATTAATCAACGAGGCTGGTATTACAGACTGCAAGGTTTAAATTATCACTGTCTTCAGATAATAAATGAAGGCAACGTGCGGAAGCTGCAGGAGCATTGCCTTTAGAATTTAATTTAACTAAGAAGGTTTAACGAAGCTCCTACAGAAGAAGTATGTGTCCCAAATTAACTTACTAGGAGCAGTATCCAGAAGTATTTATACATCTTCCAGTTATTTATCTCGGAGATGGACAACCTCCTGTCAAAGGGGGAAGCGTTAATGTCGACTCTGCTTTTAAACCTGCCCCTAGTTAACAGCTGTTGGATTCACCTATTCGGCCCGCCTGATCTACACCTTTCATATCTTGATTCCGCTGCTATATTCCTATCATATATCGATGTGAATAAAACGTTCTAGATCATTAGGATTCATAGATGGTCTACCAATTATTTCTCGGTCTTTTCTTTGCTTACTTTCAGACCTGTGCATATGTAGGTGAAAAACTCTACAATGTAAACAGTTTGTGTACTTCGGACTGACCCTTATATGAACAGAAGGTGTGTGCCATTTTGGCACAACCCCCTCACGTTAGTTAAAAGAATTGTGTCAGAAGTGGTGTATTTATTTTACAGCATGTCATAATCCAGCATAAAAATTCTTTTAAAATTATCTCTTAAGTGCTGGACTATTACTCAGGGCCAAGATGACGTCACCAGAGCAGTGGAAAGTTCACCATTTGTAACCGTTAAGGGAAAGGTAGTGCTGTCGCCGAACATCTCCCCGGCTCCGTGGAGCAGCGGTTTCGTCGTAGAGGAAGGATGGTCAATGGGTAAGAATCCAGCCACCGCGACAAGTTTTCTACAGCAGGCCCGCAAACAGCGAAATCACGACGTATGCCCAACTTTCGGTTTTGTCATCAAAATTCTTTGTAACAGCGCTTTGTAAGTAACCTTTACCTAAATTTATATTCAGGGCAAGCGTACGTACGTTTCACCATTTTGAGCAGTTTATATTTCATTCAGTGGAGATCACGTAAAATATGGGTAATTTTGCATTTTTTATTTGAGATTGTCTATAAAACTTTGAGCAGATTTGTGAACCACTAAAGTGGTCGAATCAAACGGAAAGGGAATAAATAGAACCTTCTACGCATAATGTATTTTAGCTTAAAGAAATTCGTGGTGTTAAAGCATGTTTATTGTGACAGTACATTTTTATGCAAGCAGGAAAGTTCAACTGTGTTGTTATGTTAAAGGTAAAGGTTGTTAATGTTATTAAAAGACACGTATATTTGAGGATGAAGCTTGTGAACACTGTTAATTTTAAACAAAGGTAGTTTGCACTATTATACAGAAACAGTAAACCCAGTTAAGGCGTATTTGTGCAGTCTTTTCGTAACCAAGTTATCTTGTACTCCACGTCCTTCATACGAGGGCTGATCAACAAAGACTGAGACTGATTTTTTTCACAGATGTTTATTATCCAATTCAATGTTTACATGATATTTTTCAAAGTAGTCCCCTCCTACTTCAATTCACTTTTTATAGCCTCTCTGCCAGTCCTTGAACACGTGCTGCAGACCATTCTTTGTCAGGTCCTTGAAAATCGCCTCACTTTTCTTGAGCACTACTTCAGAGTTCTCAAATCGAATACCCCTAAGCTTTGCCTTTAGTGATGGGAATAAAAAAAGTCACAGGGTCAAGATCAGGGCTATAAGGTGGATATGGTACACAGGTAATTTGAATCGAACCAAAAACTGCATGACTTGATTTGCGACGTGAGGCCGTGCATTGTCATGATAAAGTCGCCATCCAGTTCGAGAAAGCTCTGGTCGTTTCTTTGCAATGTGCTTCCTCAGTGTAGCCAATACTGACGTGTAGTATGCTGCTGTAACAGTAGTGTGAGGGGAAACTGCATGCTGGTAAATCATTCCATTACAGTCAAAAAATGTGATCACCATCACCTTCCCTGCAGATGGATCAACTTTTGCCTTTTTTGGTGTTGGAGAACCTGGCGATTTCCACACTGTGCAGGCTTGTTTTCCTTCAGGATCATAATGATGCAGCCATGACTCATCACCGGTGATAAACGATTTAAAAAATGCATCCCCTCCATCAGCAAAGAGACGCAGCTCGTATGCGAAATGCACGTAGGGTCTACAAAATAAGAGAATTACTACCAACCTACCAATAAGAGAGTGTTGTCACCTACCAGCATTATACATAAAAACCCGCTCTTTTCAAATATTTATGTTACAGATACGAAACTATCACGGAAGCTACAGGAAAAAATCAGTCTGTCTTTGTTGATCAGCCCTCGTATTTAAGCCTATAAGATAACTGGTTGATAATGGTCCACGCTTGGTGTTCGGTGTCGCGAATTCCTAAATTCCTACACCAAGATTTCATTAACAAAAAATGAGCTAACAGATGTACTAAATAAATGTCTGTAAGAAGCTCAAACATGTATGAAAGCAGCAGGAACCTGCCCTATATGAACCAGACATATCTTTAAAATTGTTACAGACAATTTATGATCAATTTATTGATTCCAGATTGACATTGGAGCGAAAATCTGGGTTTGGGAACATACAGAAAAATGTTTCAAATGACAGCAGTTTTCCTGAAAGGCATGTTGGACTTGGGAAGCAGTCAGTGTGTATTCTTATATAACCTGGTACAATAAACACAAGATGTGGGCGAGTAAGTCTTAGAATTATATGATGGAATCAGTCACTTATAAGTACAGTATGCTGCAATGAACAGGTATAATGGGTAGGAACAAGATGTGGGCATCGAAATCGAAAACAGGAGAGGACCAGAAGGAATATCGGAAGGGCAAAGGAACAGAGGAATGTGTGAAGGAAGAACCACAATCGACTTAGAGATTTAGACACTGCCACATTACAACGAGAAAGATTCTATAGACTTACAATTGAAACTAAAATCCAATTGGGTATGGTCAGCAATCGAGGTTTTATTTGCTTAGATTGTAATCATGATGAGCGATTACACGCATATACAAATGCATAAGAATTTGTCACTGATGCGGAGAGGTTGTTCTGGCACATCGCACTAAGAACAGCAGGGAGAAAGTATCCACCTGATTTCTTCTCAACTTAAGAGAAGCCTTGCCGCTTATAAGCTAGCTCGGAGAAGGAAGATGGTTCAGCTCAGTTGAGTGTATCTACTCGAATTATTCTGAAACACTGGTGCAATATCGTAAATATTTATCATATCAAAATGTTATAAAATGTATCTAGGAATTCTACGGTTTGACTTCATTTACGAAGATTGCGGGGTGAAGTAAGGTCCAATGGGCAAAAATCAACTGCACGTAATTTAGTGAGGGTACACTTGAACAGCACTCGCGATCGGCTTAATGAGATCTGCTTATATATTACAGCCTATCATTTACCCCGTTAACCAGAGATAATTTCCGGTTCAAATAGGAATTATATGCTGAAAGCTTAATCTCCAAACTCAATTCACAAGGGAATCTCGTATCCTTTGATGCCGAAATCTCACGTTAAACGTATAATCAGATGTATAAGTGATACATTTATCCTTAATTAGTAATGCTATAAACCTATATAATCTTACAAGATTAAAAACTGGTCAGATATAGTTGTGTGAAATAGTGTGTATTCATTTGGGTAGTTTTCTTTCTTTCTTTACTTTTTTCATCATAACAGAAGACACAAAGTAGGACCCACTTCTGTATTCACTAACTTCAGAGCCGTTATCACAACCATTGGACCACGTGGTATCTTAAACTTTGCTGTACGAGAAGTGTTAATGATGTAATAGATTGTCGCTACATATAGTGAATAAGAATGATTTCTAAATTTACTAAGGTATTACATCTGTGGGGGAAAACAAATCAGTCTTGCATTAAGCACATCGAATCAAAATGTTAATCATAGTCTTAGATTACTTTTCTGACTTTCATAATTATAAGAAGCAGGTTCAGAAGATTAATGTTAGCAATATCATTTTAAATAATGATAATCTAGTGTATATCTTAACCTCCTTCCATAAAAAGGATTATTAGTTAAATACCAGCTTTACCTAGTATGATACGACTAGTAGCTGCTGGGCTGAGTCGCATCAGTTATCTAGTTGAATGATCTCGCTCTGCAGAAACCTAGCTCAAGCACTAAGGAGGGTAACAAAATCTAACGTTGGCATGATGTATAGTGAGTAACGTTATGTGAAGCTCCTGTTGATACTGTTTACTGTATGTAGTTATCATTATATACTACTGAACATCGTTTGTTTACTACGTTAAGTTTTGCTTGACCAGAGTCAAGTGTGTCACTGTTCAAGCTAACAGTTTCAACTGAGGGAAAAAAGCGAGATAGCGGCTGTCGTGGAAGAAGTACAAAGAGTGAATTTTTAGCATTATAATATATTTGATGACAGCCTACTCGCTCTCCAAATCTAATCCTTGCGATTGTGATCTGTATGAAATGCTTACAGATAATGTTAACAGAGCGAGATGGCTCCGCGGTAACGTGTGAGGCTCGCATTCAAGAGGTTCCGGATACGATTCCGTCGACCGGAAACTCTGACCTTGGATATTTCGTGATTTTCTTTATCAAAAACCGAATACTGGGAAGATTTCTCATTCTTCCCTTTCCTTTTCATCTTTCATGTGTGCTTCTAGGTTTCGTAGCATATGGCGATGTGCCTTATAGTGTGGATGCTTGCTCAAAGGAAAAAGTACTCCTAGTGAACACTAGTGAGTAGCTTGGTCTACGGGTCGTTCATCGCCATCTCTAGGCAGCTCCAGCAGTGGGACGTGTCTGAGTCTGAAACTATTAGGAACTTTAGCGCATCTCTGTGGCCTGTCTGCCTGTAATTCCTTCAATTTACCCCTTCCTCCTGGGGAGTATTAGCTTCAATGGATCTATGTAGATCGCAGTGCGCGAGGTGTCCCCTGCGTTGCTTAAGCTATAACATAATGTTAAGGCATTGGTTTCGTCAGCAAAATGTCTTCAATATCTGGAGAGTCTATTGTCCCAGGCTGACAATCATACTGCAAAGGCTAGATGAAGATCTTAGATGTCCAATTAATTTTTTTCATCGACAAGTTTAGCTTCTATTATACATAAAATTACTTGTGTTATTAAGTGAATTTGCACTGGAAGCTTATCTCCACAGAACAGATATCAGTGCAGGAACGATTCCATGTGAGCTGTGTGATTATAATGTTATCTGACTGAAAACCCTGACCTGTTTGCCTCTTGAAGAAACACTGGTCTTGAATGAATAATATAAATTCGTTTTATAAATTATAAAGTTATAAGTAACAATGAACTTGTGTACAAAATGCAAAATAAGTTACAAAATTTGTATCGGCTGCCTCTGTGATCGAGTGACCAGTCTTCTGGATTCTCATTCCCAGCTGGAGCGGGGAATTTTTCGGTAACCAGAATCATTCCCTATCCTGTAAATATGAATTGTGAGCGTGTTTGATAACAGCATTAAAAAAATCTGATGTGTTACACTTACATGACTTTCTCTACTCTTGTACAAACTATTTATACAAACGCTTATTCTCCATATACTTCATGTTAATCGAGATAAACATTTGCAGAGTCTATCTTATTGTTAATTTTCTTGTATATGTAAGGGGAATATATATTTACAAGTGCAATTTGGAAATACAGTAGCCTTTAAGCACGTACATATCTCTTAATAGCTGGTTGCTAGGTGCAGTATCATTCTCTTTGCCACAGATTAATACTCTTTGCATATCGAAGACAAAAAAATGAATAACGAATTCCTATTTGAGAAAATACGTATTGAAAAATCTAAAGGAATAACAAGCAATATCTCGATATTAGTCCACTCAACAAAAAAAATGTATATGACATAAATTGTGTATTTTAATGCGATGTACATTTGTTGTATAGTAAAATTTTGTCTATCTCTTATGGTTTACCAGTTATCCAAAAGTCGTTCACAATGAAGAATATTTTTGGAGACATTCCTTCAAGATATACATTTTATTTGTCATGAAAGTATCTTAAAGATATGATATTTTAATCAAAATCGTTAGAGCCATTTTTGAGAAAATTAAAATTTTCGAAAAATGTTCAATGTAAAGGGAGGTCTGGGGTGGGGGGATTTTCTTGAAAACCTTCGTGTCGCATCTATGGAAGATACTGAACCTAAATACCTAGTTTGGTGTTTATCCGACTGTTCGTTTCTGAGTTATGCTGTTCACAGACACACACACGGACATGTTTCCAAAAATGCTTTTTTTGGATTTAGGGGGTCTCTAAACGTATATTTCCGATGAAATCACGGTATAGAATTTTTGGGTGGAATACAATACTTCCCTACTTACTATACGTAGTAGAGAAAGTAAAAATCTACAGTTCAGGGGGTAATAAAGCTCTCAGTTGTTTTTCAAGTCAAAGCCCCCGATATGACCATAGAGAGGGCCATAAAAATTAAACCATTAAAACACTACTGCTTGACTGGAACGATACTTGAGAATTTCTGTCAGCTGAATGGACCGAAACTTGTGCTTTCGTCCCTTTGTTGTTTTACAGTGAAAATAAATCTAGGTGGTATGCGTTTAGGAACAATATCATTAGGCAGAAAGTGACCTAAGGGAGATTATTTTTGGGGGGAGAGGGCTCGTTTAACGTCGTCTTACCTGTGTTATAAAGTTAAGTTTACCTGCAGTTGCTTTTGATCATATTATTCAGTATGTATCCAAAAAGTTGATATTGATGGCATAGCCACCTCTCTGCAAGATCGCTTGAGTAACTTGCTTCTAGACGATCTCAGTAGCGATGTCGCTTCCTCTGTTATTTAACTTTGTAACTATTGATTCACTCGGATGGTAGGATTTTCTGAGCATGTGGTTACACTTCTGTGCGTACACTGGGTAGTAAATGGTTCCGGTTCCGAGAAGAAGACTATGGGTTTAAGAGAAGAAATTGAGCTTTCGACTGAGATACTACAAATAAAATAACATAGTAATCAGGTTCCTTATTTCGTGTATATCTTTCTGGTTTAAGCACATACAGTATAAAAATTGCAGGGGAACATACACCCGATAGGGCAAGCAATGCAAATAATGGGAAATCATAAATCAATAATAAAGAATAGAAATATGTAGCAATATAATATACCACTGTAAGATAACTTGTACCTTAAAATGTAGAAAAATGTAAGAAACATTGTAATTAGCTAGCGGCATGTGATGCAGTAATTTGTATCATAAATTACCTAAATGTAAATAATGATTGTAATATGAATATGCATTTTTATGTGACATTGATTTCAGATGTTTATTAATTGTAATTATTATTGGGAAATAAGCTTATACGGCCTTACTGAAACTGTCAATAATAGCGCAATAATGCAGCGAGGGGGGTGAGCTGTTTATCATTATTGGAAACAATGAATTACGTAATGTTGACGCGTTTTCGGTAGAAACTTCTGGAATATTTTCTCCCTAAAAGCAATATATATTCGTGGTTTTCATTGGATATTAAAATAGACGCTAATGTTGGCGCGTTTTATTAGCCAATAGTAATTCATTTATAATCTTTAGGCGTATCTGGACGAAGGAGTATAAATAAGCCAAGTCAGAGGTAGATCGCGGGCAGTTCATCAAAATTCTTTGTGCAATACACGTCGTCTTCAGTCAGTCAGTTCGTCGAAAGTATTAGTACGACATACATCGGATATAGATTCACAAGTTACGCGCAGCAGAATTATGAAAGATCTAAAGTATGGTAAAGTTAATTATACAAAAGATTGAAGTACGTGGATTAAAAGAGATCAGTAAGAAGTTATTATAACAGTTTCAGTTTGGCGAGTATCTAAATCAATATGTAAAAGTGATAGTGAACGTGTTCGACAATAAAAATTATAAAACATCAGTGTAATTTTTGGATAAAAGATTCCTTTCCGCTTCACAACCTGTATAGAGACACATGTTCGACCCAAGATAAGATAATAGCTAGCCGGAGGACATTTGAAATGAAATCAAACAAAAAAAAGCTAACACTGATGCAAATTGCTAACACAAGATGGAGCTACGAACCTAACAAAGAATGACGTCACAAGATGGCAACGCGTGAAGTAAACACACATACATAAACATCACAAGCATCAACATTATAACTAATACCGTCGCAAATTGGCTACCACAACGTGGGGCTCAAAACATATTACGTAAGCACAAAGAATGTTACACTCGCAAATTGGCACCACAACGTGGGGCTACAATAATGTTAAATAAATAACATTAATACACTCGCACATGGTTGAAATTCCACAACATACACACGCTAATGGACACAGGATTAGGCAAAATGCCGTCGCTGAAAGAGAGGTTTGAGGAGAAACAAGGACGAAATAGGGTATGATTCCTGGAAATTCAAGGTAGTTGGAACAAATCAGGTGATAGAAAGAGAAACAAGAATTGTAAGTGAGACAGATACAGTGGGTTTTGCCAGAGGAGTCAGACAGAAGCTTGACTTCTAAAAGTGAACGATTTATTTCTCCTAGCACGCAAGTAAATAACCCATCGAAATAAATATTGGGTAATATGGCGCGAAACGAAGCCTTATAGCAACGAGGTATAAAAGGAAGTGCGTCCCAAATTTTAACACTCACTCTCCTCACATTCTCTCATGTAAGCTCTAAGCTGTCTGTTGACAGGAGTGTACGTGTGGGTGGGGGAGACAGCATGTGACATAGGTAGCCAGGTTCATTGCAAAATTTAAAGTAGTGGGAAGGTGTACAAAAAAGCTTATAAATTACTTCACCATTATTCAAAGGGGAAATTGCTAGCCACTTCGATAATCTAATGTGTTAGAATAAATAAAACCATTAATGGAATTCAGTTTGTTAATGGCCTTCACCCACAATATCCTAAGATACGGATAGCTAGGAATAAGAATTTATGCACAGTTTCCGACTGACGGCCGAGGCAGAGAACTTCTGGAAACTTCAACTTGGAAGCCATCATCAAGGTTAGATATCACGTATATAGCTGAAGCGATACACCCGTCCGCTACAAAGTATTGCAATCCTAACATTGAGAATATTAATTGATTCTCATAGTATCCCACGTTCTCATTAATTTTTATCCCTAAATGGTTCACGTTGCTGTCTATGGACACATCGGTGGATCAAGGTTCATATTTTTGTTACTTCTGTGTAAATAATAATGTATTTTTGTATATAAATGTCGCTTATTTGTTTACACACAGCACTGTAATAATTTAATAGGTAGAATTAATTATCATTGTTCAGTAAAGTTTTAGTCAATGCATTTCCTATCCACATACATGGTAAATTTTGTATAAAAGAAAGCATTCAGCATATTAATGGAATGTTTACAACTGACAGTGCTATTTATATCATCGTCCGTTATGGGTTGAAAATTGAGTCAGGAAGAGCAAGTTTGATGAAACGAAGCCCTTCTGTTGCATCCAAATCTTTCAGCGATTGCTCGGAACTTGCACCAAAGAAGTCAAACTCTTGTGTTACTCTCAAAGAGACGTCAATGGCCAAAACTTCCAGTATGTTTACGCAGTAGTGGTTTCTCCACTCGTGTGTATTTCTCTAAGTAATCTACTTTTACGTTTTTGTGGATTTCCCTCGCCTCGTTATTCGCTTTATTTTTTTCCTTCTTTTTTTCTTATAGCGTCTTCACATCTCTGTCTCGTGTTGTATTCTATCTTTTGTAATGCCATCCGCAAGGATCTGCCATGGCATTTTTTTTCTTTTCCTGTCTTTCTTTTTTATTCCCTCTTTGTCAGAGCAGGCTTTTTATATCCATTTCTTCTGCCTTTCACGTTCATTCATATTCCTCCCGTTCGCTCACCATATCTTTGTTTCTGTTGCTTTCGTTACATCGTTTTCACGTATTGTGTCTCTTTCAGAGACATCTGCTGGTTCTCGTATAACTAGAACGAGGAAGGTTGAAAACACCCAGATATGCTTTTTATAACAAAGGGGACATAGGGGTGTTTTATTTTTCGTTACTGAAAAGCATATAAGTTACTTTGTTTCACAAGTTTTCGAAATTCCTGCCTGTTAAACTTCATACAACTTAAATATTTAATCGAATTATAAGCGACTACAAAATAAATATATTTGTTTCCACCTCAGGTTTAATTCTGAATGCTTCAAGAAACGTTTACTGTTAATACGTTTACATAGGGCTCGCTCACGAAATGTGCTGTACAATGTGATTGGTCCATTGTTCATCGAAGTATTATAATAGACGTTTATGGAGTTCGTTTACTGCCATTACAGCAGTAAATAAAAAAATCTGAAGCAATATGATCCCAGTAAACATTCAGGATTGATGCAAGGAACTGAATAAGGAATAAAAACAAATCTACCAACCCACAGTGTTAAATTAAGTTTTTGTTCTTTTTAGATCATTAGTCATAATCAACAGTAATTGTTAAATTAGAGAGACAGCGGTAAAGTTAGTACAACTATGCAGAATACTACTATTCAAATAATGAAGTGGTTATTTGTAGTAACCATATTTTCGGCGCTAATAGCACTTATTTTATTTTATTCTCTATAATTTTATAAACTATTACTAACTTTGGCAGTATATTGTAACACCCCACGGGGGTGGTTACCCCCGCAGTAGGTGATTACACTAGAGGGGGTGGTAGCTCAGAGGTAGGGGAGATGCGTCGGTACTGGGGTGGTAGGTAGGCCAGGGCGACGTTCCAGGATGGGGGTTTTTAAATAATGCACAGGGGATGCATTAGCCCAATAAATTATATTATTACCTTAAGTGAGTACATTGGCCACTCAGAATGGGCTGAAGCCCGACAAGTAAGCAGAACTTAGAAGAGATACATTCTTACCTGTTCACCTGGTGCTGCGTTGGCGACTCGTGTACGGGGTCTCGGATTCAACAACTGACCTGACAACTACTCATTGATAACTACCCTCTGACAACTGACAATCACTACTCTTTGATAACTGCCCTCGATTGCCCTTTGATAACTGCTCACGACCGAGTCAACACCCTGTAGTATAAATACGTACAGAAGAGCTGACTCGGCGTTCCTTAGCGTGGTCGTGTTACACTGGTTACGTCATATGATGTAATACTCGATGCTCAACCTGGTCCGCTACAAAACATATATAGGTTGTATTTCGTAACTGTAGTATTAAAACCCAGTTATATTATAATATTTTCTATCAGAGTATATCTGTATTTAATACCGTTACTTATATTGGTATATTTTGCTATTCTGTAGCTTTTGGCAAGTTGGGTTTGAGTCAGATTAATAAATGATAAGATTATAATATAGTTATAAATAAGAGATAACAAAGGGTTTTAGAGGGTCCACCTATTTGTTGTGGTTAGCAAGTATAAGGTTACTTGACAAGAGCTTCGGTTGTAGGAGGACTCTCTTGATTGAACTGCTTCAATATCTATTCAAAACATTGCACCACTCTGTTAAAAAAACTGGTTTCTAAGACAATACGCTAGAATTTTTGTAGCTCATTTTCATAAATATTAGATACTGCATGTGCAGGTTGGAGCCTCAATTCAAGTTATAATCACGCAAATAGAATAACACCAGCAAGCGTCTTCTGCTCAGAGACAACTCTTTGCTAGACAAGGAGCTAAAGAGCTGAATCATTTTATTGCTTAACTGCCTTGTAGGGTTTGTTACAACGTATCAATAGTGACGGTGCCGTTTCGGTTTTAGTTGTGTGGAAAGTCAGCAGCAATACACGACGTTCTAGTTGTTCAGTGGAGAATGGAACGAAATTTGTCGATGTCCGCGTTTTAAACTGCTTACCAGTGTACGGATTTTGATGTCCGAAAATGTTTTCAAACTTACCTATAAAATTACCAACGTTTTAAAGAAATTGCATAATAATTAAAAATATGCTAAAATAGATTTATTTCGTTTATAAAAATGCGTTCAGAAAGCAATAAATTAATTTATACATAGCTATAACTGGTATACAAGTAGAAAATATAGGTATAAGAATAACGATGAGATAGTTTAGAAAATCAATTAAAATATATTTGTTCCATGTTCGTGTTTGAGAATCCGAAAAGAAAATAAGAGCATTGTGTTTTAATCAGGTCTCACAAAACTAAAGCATTTTGACTTTTCAGATTATACAAAATTCATTCGGAATGACGAAGACTTCACAACCTATGACATGTGCAATAGCAACCTTACTGCACGTACAACTTAACGCGGAAATGGAAAACGGCCTGTCTCAGTTTTATACATGAATTCATAACTGTAATTTTACCCGCACCCCCTTCATCCACAAACAAACCTTTTCAGACTAACCACTAAATGGGAATGAGTTCCCCCCCCCCAAAATACGCGAGTAAAGCATGTACAAAATTAATCTTATTTCTCAGTTGAATGGTGAAATTTCTGGTGTTTGAAAAGTTATCTTTATGTAAAATGTCAATTATATAAAAAGTTTTATATATGAATAGAAAAACAAGAAAACGACTAAATGAAGGCGCAATAGGCAATAAAATGTCAAAATAACGATGTAAAAAATATGCTCCAAAATAGAAGATGGAATAAATTGACCAAACATGACCCATTAAATATGCATTTTTAGAATCTATGACCCGCGATAGTGATTTATGCACCAGGTACAATGCCTACGATGCCAAAATTAAAGGATGGCGTCATCAGAAATAAGGCTCTGCTGATTGCTATTTTAAGTGCATTTAAAGAACGAAAACTCCAAAAATTGAAGATTACAAACACAAGACTAACCATATCAATATTTAAAATAATGTAAGATCATTTTCACACATGACCAATTGTTGGTCTAATTTGTCTAAGCTTAATGCATTATATTACCCTAGTAACTCCAAAAGTTTTAATAATGGACTAATAAAACATTAAAAATAATATCTGATCATTGCATCTTTTCAAAATATTTTCTATGGCATTCTATACACCGTCTCATCCTTTCAAACCATTTTCAAGTGCTGAACGCCATTCTTCTTTAGGGAGAGTGCAAATACATCCTTTGTAAGGAGTTACCACGGCTTAATGTGATTCAAATCGTTGAGCCCAAATTTCTTCTTTCATTTTGGGGAATAGAAAAAAGTCGCATGGGGCCAGATCTGGACTTTAGTGAGGATGGGACAAATATCTGACTCCTGCAGAAATTGGGTTGTTTCTTGTGCAGTATTGACAGAGGCATCGCCATAGTGTAACAAAATTCCACGCAGACCAGTTTTATGACGCTTTTTTCTCAGTTAATTAAGCATTTGTCGCAGACGCTTTGTGGTTTACGATCTGACAGTAATAGTCTTTTGTCCCTCAAGCGGAATTGTCACAATGTGGCCACTTTCTCAGAAGGAACAGATCATCTTCTTTCGAACACTTCTCGTTCGTTTCACTTTTGTTGTGGCCGTTCTCCTGGGAAGACCCAGACTGATGATTGTCGTTTAGTTTCTGGATCATATTGGTAAGTTCATCTTCCGTCACCTGTTTTGATGTTAAATATGTTTTGGATCTACCTCCGTTTAAATTTTCAACCATTTGCTGGCACCATTGCACACATGGTTGTTTCTACTCATTTGTGAGGTGTGGAGGATCCAGCGACTGCAGAGCTTCCTGGCGTCAATTTTTTCTTTCAGGATTGTTTTCACTGCTGCCGAACCGATATTTAGGGCTTCTTGAATCTGACCATATGTGCAGCGATGATCTCCCCGCAACATGCACTCTGCTTTCACCTCATTCTTTGTTGCTGTAGACGGCCGCCCTCATCATCAAGGGAATCCCTTCCTCTTCTAAACTCTGCATACATTCCATAAATGGTGGAATGCAAAGGGCAAAGATTCCCAAATGAACGATGCAGTCTTTTAAGATATTATCTCTCCCCTAAACCGACTTTAAAGTCATAGAAAATCATAGCGCGGAAACGATATCGCTTGAGATCCATCCTAGCGTATGGTGTAGCAATACCTGCTATACATACACACGCGGTGTTGACGATGCACTGTTGGAGCGCGCCCAGACTTATACATGTTGCTATCTGAACTTCAATCTGAAGTTAGGAAAAACTGCTTTGGCTTACCACTATTCATTGTTGCCCATTATTAAACTTTTGAAATGACCCTCGTATAAATGTTATTACAAGAACATTATAGTTTGTGCTGAACGGACTCGGAAGGATAGTGTCCCCGACAATTCTTGAATCAAAGTACTAATCTGTGTCTTTTGGGGACTTATCCCATGGGTTAAGCTAATTATTTTACAATGACGTTCTATTTGTTTTCATTATGGAATGCATGAACCTTTGAAAAAGCTGGGGACAGGCATGTGCCTACCTTGAAGTTGTATGGCAGTCCTCCAGGCGTAGCTTCAGACTGCAGACTTACATCGCCAAATGAGATAAGTAAAAGAGAGTGCCAAATTTAAATCTAAATAGCAAATAAACCAAAACCGCACTTTATAATGAAGAGAATGAATAAATGTTTGCATGTCTGGTCATGTTCGTTCAACATTTCATGTAACATTCCTTGTGATATATTAAGATTTTAATACGGTACTTTAATTTAAGATCACTGTTTAGCGATACACGATCTCCCTATGACACCACAATTCTGTATGTGTAAGAAGGTAAGCCATAGGGCTGTTACCGCAGTCTGGATGTTTCTCAAACTATTGAAGATAGCTAAATTGCATTTTCATATGGCAAATGCAACCTCAAAGTACTCTTGTGGATCTATTTTTTTGTTAATTACACGTTGGTTGTGTTTTTAAAGATAAAGTTTTGATAAATTTTATTGTAAAAACTGCATAATTCAGAAAATAATCCTGTATTCCTAAAAAACAAGCTTAATGTATAAAAATAGATTAGTGAACTTGAAGGCATTGGTCTACATTGTGTAAAAAATTCAGTCTGATACGTGTATAGTTTCTGAGCTGTGATGAATATAGTATATTTAAAATGGTCGGAATTGGGTTCTTAATCTATTCTAAACACTCTTCTTACATTATTTATTTTAAGTATTTAAAACCAAGACATTTAATATTTACAGTAGACTCGCGATTAACCGAGGCTCCGGCTATCTGAGGGAGTTGCTGGAAAAACATTTTTCAAAAAGCAAACTTCTCGTTTAATATTGGAATCTGTTTTATCTTTTGCTTAAACTCTATAAAGTATGTAAAATAAATTTTAAGTAATAATGTTGTAATAAGAATGATTATAAGCTTTAAGCCATTGTACGATCTACATATTACAGCAATATATTGTTGTTATCCGAGTTTACCGTATCCGAAATAACCTCGGTCCCAATTAGCTCGGATAATCGCCAGTCTACTGCAATTGGAATCAATATGTTTTTGTGGGCATATCTTCAGTAAACTACCTACAGAATCTAAATGTACACATAGCTTTTAGCATTAGCTTGGTTGAATTAATTACATTTATTATTGTAAATATTTTAGGAAGTTTTATAACATTCAAGGATGTTGTCAATTTATCCTACCCTAAATTTATAGCAATTTAACTACAACTAAAGTCTGCAGACATACTCTCTTGAAGGTGTTAATATAGGAAAGTCATCTGCATAGATGTATCTAGCGATTCGCCACAAAGTCATACGTTTTTGGCACGCTATGCAGATAAACCTTAATTCTTTACCGATTTGAGCTACATTGAAGTATGTCAAAAATGTTATTCAAAATCTTATTACCCTAGTTCCAAAAAGTTCCCGGAATCAGTTAACACAGAAATCACTATAATTCAACATATACTTTTCCTTCAAAACAATTTCCTAACGCAGTGACACACTACTGCCAACGATTGTAAAGTGACGGAACCTTTGTTGGAACCCATTTAGCCTATCAAGTCCTAGTGCTCTCGTCGTATTTGCAGTAACTTCATCAGCTTTCGCAAATCTTGGCCACTTCAGATGAGCTTGCAACCGCGGAAAGAGAAAGAAGAAAGGTAGTGACAGATCTGAAGGGTATGGAGGATGTTCTAAAGCAGCGACGTGCTTGAAAAGTTAATATTTTACCAGCACTGA
Organism: Deroplatys truncata; assembly: GCA_030765065.1. Classification (NCBI taxonomy): domain Eukaryota; kingdom Metazoa; phylum Arthropoda; class Insecta; order Mantodea; family Mantidae; genus Deroplatys; species Deroplatys truncata. Next base: position 107,027,125 of record CM060979.1, read on the forward strand.
TGTATGTGATGGTGCGTTGTCGTGCAAAAGAGACCAGGTGCTTTGTGCCCATTTTGGAAAACGTTTTCGTTCTTACTACGTCCCTGAGGCAACGAAGGATTTCCACAATCAGCTCTTCCTACAGTATGACTTTCTGGAATAAGCTCATAGTAGAAGAAACCCTGAGCATCAAAGAAATATGTTCCAGCACAACTTTGTCTCTGCTAGTATCCTTCTGGAAATTTTGTTTACGAGGAGAGGTTTTGGATTTCCACACACATGATCGTTTAATACCGAGTCGGACAAATAGCACTATACTTCATCTTCAGCAATTATGTTTTAAAAATCATTTTGATCAGCCATACTGATTAGATCCCCAAAAATAATAATCCCTGAGTCTTTGTTTGTGGGAGGCAACCATTTTGGAACCAGCTTTTGAAATGTGCAATGTGAGTTTAAATGTTTGTAAAGAAATGTGTGAACTCTTCCAACTGAAAATTCAACCTCTCCTCCGTGGTCTAGAGATACCATGCTAGCCTATGTTTCCCGAGATTGCGGGTTCAAACTCTGCGGAGCGCGATGGATTTTTTCGGACGTAAAAATGCTTAACATGTCTTCCTTCGGAAGGGAAGTAAGGCGGTGGTCCCGTGTCGTAGATTTACGGCACGTAAAGGAACCTCAAGCCTGAAAAAGGGGCCTCTGACAAAAATTTAGGTCTTTCACGTCCGAAATAGAATAGTATGCTAAGGTCCATAGTAGTTAAAGAGCGTCCATAAATACAACTCAGAGTAATTTAATTGATCTCTTCGGTCACCTCTCACAATAATGCATAAACGTTCAGTGTTAGGTACATTTGTTGTATTGTTGGTCGGCCATTCTGCGAATCACTTGGGTGCTACCCCAGTCTTCACTGAAAGATTGTATAAACGTATTTTATTTTTCATTGTTGCTTTACCATAACCTTCTTTAAAGTCTTAATGTATCTGAAGAAGATTTGTGTAACAAAACAAAACAAAACAACTTTGTTGCTCCATAGTCGACATTATCAAATACGATAAACGAACATGCACCACCAACAAAAACTGTTTGCAATGCAAAGTCAACAAAGGAAAATTCTATGGAAGTGACATCATGAGTGTTACCATCAATTAGTAAAAATATCTTTTAATATGGCACACATTAGAAGGAAAACGTAACATTCCAGGAACTTTTTAAAGTAGTGTGACTATTTTATTATATTTTCAATGTATACTATAGTAAAGGATATTTTTATTACTCATGCAGCGGTTCATGAGTTGTATCTCCTCAGACAGATGAGCGATGAATAAAATGTAGGTACATGGTCTTTCACAACTGGAAGCATAGATAAAAATCTGATTGATACATTCAAATGACTTTCTTTGCTCTCTATCGTTCATTAGTGGCCATAAAAACTATTCGTATGAAAGCTTATTTTTCTGTCTACTACATTTTACTCCAATAAACCTTTGCAGATATAGCCACATTACACATTTTGTTATAGATACAAACGGAATAGGATAGTCAAATGTTTAAGAACTGAACGGTATATTCTGACCTTTCATACTCTTTCCATGCAGGCTGACAGGACTTTGAGAGAATGATCAAGAAGTTAGCAATTCGAACAATTAATAACGGATATTTCACAAATGGCTTATGTCACAAAAAATTCTTTTGAAATAAATTGTGTATTTAAAGATTTTTTGTGTAGTACGTATTCGTCCATCGCTTAAACGTTTACCAGTTATACAAGGTTATTCAAAATTCCTTCCGATTGAAAAGGACTTCATGGGCTTTATATATCATGCAAATATCTTCACATATTATATTTTAATCAAACTCGTTAGAGCCATTTTTTTAAAATGAAACATTTCGAAAAATTTCCCATGCAAGGGCTAGTTTTGGGTGGAGGGATTTTTTTGAAAATCCTGCTGTCGCATTTTGAAGGATACTGACCTAAACACCAATTTTCTATTTATCCGACTTTTGGTTTTTGAGTTATGCTGTTCAGGGATACACACGCGCTCGCGCGACATTTTTCTAAAAAGATTTTATTTGCATTCAGAGGCCTCAAAACATGAATTTCCGGCGAAATCTCGGTATTGAAATTTTTAGTGGAATGCAGTACCATCTCTACTGACTATGTACGTGGTAGAAAAAGTAAACATTATAGATAATTAATAGTATAATACGACACATTATACCTACTATTGAATTCTATTATAATTAAATAAAAGAATTAATAATTACGTGAAAATAAAATTAATTACTGTCAACTGTTCAAAAGCAGTATCAAATATGCGTCAGCTCTGTGAACTTGTGATTGATTAGTCACACCAGATAGTGTTTTCCAAGCCAGTCAACAAACGAAAGGAAGATGGCGGCTTGTGGCGAAACGGTTATATTGAAATGCTGCATGAATTAAATCACAAGTAAATGTTAGCAAATAATGAGAAGTAAAGCCGGTAAGATTTAAATGTTAAAATTCATGCTCAAACATGACGTTGCATGTCTGCAACAATAAATATATCTACATATGGATAGTTGTAGGATTAAATAAGTTTTATTAATATCTGCGGTAAACGCACAAAACGCACGGAGTGCAGGAATTTCAACTTCCCACGCATTATGGCATGAGCAGGAAGTGAATAAAACAACACTGTTGTCGAAAAAAAGAACGTGGAACGGCGGATAACCTATAGTAGTTAGAATTAATACATTTCTAATTTAATTATGATTTGAATATTCACAGTATCATAAAACGTTTATGAAGGCTATTATTGAGGATAAACAAATGCATTATTATTATTATTATTATTATTATTATTATTATTATTATTATTACTACTACTACTACTACTACTATTAATTCTCTTGTATTCGAAAAGCATGTTAATTTCAATTCCACTTAAAAAACGCAAGTGCAGTAAAAAGGCAGGTTTGTCCCATGGTGGACAAATGAATTAATAATATTACATAAAAAGGTAACCGCAATGAGGCGAAGATTTCAAAGAATCAAAACAACTCAATCTTAAGAGAAGAAAGCAAAATTCAATATGAAGAAGAAAAATATTGTTATTGCTCAAAAATTCAGGAAGAAAAAAATCAAAGTCATCAAAGAACTTCTGCACCATACCTCTAGGACCCAATAATATACATAACTTTATCTGGGAAAATTAAAAGCAAAACATCTTTATCTACACTCTGTACACTAGAAGGATTATGCACAAAGGATATGGAAAGCACAATAAAGCATATCATCGACTACTTTATATCTGAAGACAATGAGCATGATAATGAATATCATTCAAAAGTTAGAAAACTAAGAGTGGAACCACCAGAGGAAAATGATGACAGAGAGTTCACCAAAGAAGAAGTCCTAGCCGTGCTTAAGAAATTCGACCCCAAAAATCACCTGGTGAAGATAGGGTGAGTGATATTCTCCTGCGTGTATTTAAACTTACCCCTAACTTTGTTGCAGAAATATACAATGCAAGCTTAGAGAACGAATGTTTCTCTCAGTTGTGGAAGAAATCAATAATTCTGATCACTAAACCAGGCAAGGAGAACATTAAAAGGTATCTAAATATAGACCAATAAGTCTCCTTAATGTGACGGGTAAAGTACTAGATATTGACAGAATTCTCCATCGTATGTATAGACACAAAGTGTTAAATAGCAACCAATATGCATTTACCCCGAAAGTAGGAACAACAGAAGCAGTAATTGCAGTAAACTATATCGACAAGAGCCTGAATAAAAAATATAGTGTTGTCCTAGTAAGCCTAGATGAAAAGGGGCACTTGATGCTGCATGGTGGACAAGTATACCATACAATCTAAAATGCTTAAATGTCCAAAAAAATCTGTACCTCTTAGTAAAGAATACTTCAAGAACAAATCAGTAGTACTTTCTGCAAATACACTCAAGAACGACAAAAGCAGGGATGGCCGCAGGAATCCTGTAGCGGCCCTGGGTTTTGGAATACATATAATGTACAATTTACTGTTGAACATTAACTTTTCAAACAACTCTCCGGTCACTGCATTCACTGATAGTTTAATACTTACGTCAAGAGTAGATAGTGAACATTGAAGCAGAAAATTACGGCAATATTGGCATTAAAAAAATTAAGAATGGGCTAATAATAATAAAATCACATTTAATGAATCCAAATCTACAGCTATGTTAATCTCAAGGAAACGGACGTCTGCAAATAAAAATATAAATATATACGTAAACTCTGAGCGTATCGCACAAGTCTATGAAATGGAGTACTTAGGAATACATTTCAATGGTAAACTTCATTTTGATAAACACATTGACGTTATATCAAACATGTCCAAGAAACTTATGAACAACGAAAAACTTAAACAACCTAAACAGAGTACACAGAATTATGAATGTTACTATAGCAAAAACCTATAAAACACTACCATATGAAGTCTCTAGTATCACAGCTGGCATTAAAGTAATAACTAACAGCATATACGAAACAACTCATATATAAAGCAACACACAAACTCGCTGATAATCCCATAGATTTCGATGTTCCACTGAATAAAGAGGAATGGCCACATCCTGCCGAAAGAATTGCTCTGGATAAGACTGAGGAATTAAATGACTACAAAGTAGAAATGTTCACTAATGATAGTAAATTCCAAGGAATATTAGGGGCTACTGCGGTCGTCTTAAAAATGAACAGATATTGCACACATTGAAAGCAAAACTAGACAACCCCTGCTCAAATAGTCAGACTGAACAAATAGGAATTCTTAAAGCTTTAAAATCCACATCATCACTAGTAAAACTCAGCTCTGAAGAAAGAATAGTAGCTGTTTACACAGGTAGTAGGTTATTCTTGATATATTAAGAACAACTTTAATCAATGATACATAATATCAGAAATAAACACACTAACAAAACTTTGAAAACAAAATTACATAATACACTTTGGATGGGCAAAGCCCATGTTGGCAATCAGGGTAATAAAATAACAGATAGATTAGCAAACGTAGTTGTGACAGAAACCAGTGGAACTATAATGTACAGAAGAAACCCTAAATCGTCGATCACTACGACATAAAATAAGGGGCTATAAAATGGTAGAAGAGTGGAACAACTCAATAAAAGGAACCACTTGTAACAATTTCTTCCCATCTGTTAGAGATAGAATAAAACTTAAAATTCATATAACTTCAGAATTTACAGAAATGGTAACCGGACACGGCAAAAATAAAGCACATTTTCATGGAATAGGATTCATAAACGGTCTAACCTGTTAATGTTGGAAAGCAACGCAGACTGTAACACCATCTTCTCTACCACTGCGAAATAATATAACAAGCAAGAAACGTTTTGAAGGACGAAATACACAAAGGAGGAGGACAATGGCCAGTATCTCAACACAACTTTATACAGAAGATATAAAACATTTTATGAAATACATTGAGGCAGTATTTTATATCACAACACTGTGAATGCCAGAGTGATTGTAGTGTAAATTAACATTATTGAATGACATTGATTTGAGATGTTTGTTAATTATAAGCATTGTTAGGAAATAAGTTTACACGGCCTCACTGAAACTGACAATAGGAGCGGGTAACAATGTAGCGAGGGGGTGAGTTGTTTATCAATTAGATGAGACAAACAAATGACGTCAGAGTAGCGTGCCTTTCTTTAGAAATGGAGGGAATATCTTCCCTAGAGCATATGTGTTCGTAATTTTGATTGGCTATAAAAATAGACGCTAATGTTGGCGCGCTTTAATAACCAATAGCAGCTCTGTTATAATGTTTAGGCATATCGGGGCGAGGGAGTATAAATTCTACAGCCAAGACAAGTATCGCGCAGTTCAAAAGAATCATTCACGAGTTACTCGTCTAGCAGTTCAAGAGAAGCATTCACGAAGTACACGTCTCGCAATTCTACAGAATCTCTTGCGTCGTAAAGTTAGTTACAAAATGTGAAAAACGCGAATTAATAATGGGCGGCAAATAAGTGATTATAGTTACATTCGAAAATATAACAGTTTCAGTCAGGCGTGTATCAAGAGTAATTGTGTGAAATTAATGAGGTGTGACGGCAATAAAAGTGTAAAAACAAATTCTTTTATCAGTGTTATCTTTTAGTAACAACTCCTTTCGGTTTACACACCCTGTTCAAGAAATTTACTCAACTGAGTAATAATAGCTAGCCGGAGGACAAAGAACCCAAAATTCAAAATAGTAAAACAATAACAGGCGCTCAGCAAATAAGATAACACGAACGATAACGCGACAACATAAAAACAATAGTATACGATTAATATATGTGTATATATATGTGTGTGTGTGTGAACTAATAACGTGCACTTGTATAATGTACATTAAAATTAATCATATACAACGTAAATATGTTAAGTAGTGCATGTGCCACTGCAATCGGTATGCTGAAATAATAATAATAATAATAATAATAATAATATATTTTATTAATATTATCACATCATACATCTTTCCGGTTCCGAGTAAGTTACCTGTCACCCCTTGCAGATCTACCAGACACCCTAGAGGGCATTCACTCTAGTTTGGGAGGCACTAGACTATACGCACGACTACAAACAGGTTCATAACTCGCAAATGAATTTCAGCAGAATCACTGTTGTTTTTTATCTGGTGACGAGCACCCCTACATGCTGCTATAACAACCACATTTTCACCGTATTCCCAGTTTGTTTTTACTCCCTAGGGTCCGGCAAGTTAAGGCATGTTGCGTGTTGTTGCTGCAACCATCGTTCATTACGTTCTTGTAATTGCAGATGGGAAAAACATTAATTTGCATGAACAAGCGGTCGCGATATGGCTTTCATACTCGTGTTTGGGCGACAATTGTTTCCTTCCTGCTTCGCTGCGCAGCTGTTAAAGTGTGTACACTGCTAGTGAGATATTCCGATGAAGATACGAGTTTTTACAAAACGAATGCTACAAGATAGCTATTCCCTATAGTTTTATCAGTGTTTAGGGCTGTTTTTATAAGCATAAAATTGACCTCAAGCTGTTGTACGACTATTTTTTACTTTCTCTACCACGTACATAGGTAGTAGGTAGAGAAGGTATTGCATTCCACTCAAAAATTCGATACCAATGTTTCACCGTATATGCATGTTTTGAGACCCCCTGAATACCAAAAAAGAAAGCATTTAGAAAAACATCCATGCGTGTGTGTCTGCAAGCAGCATAAATTCAAAACAAAAGGTCATATAAACTCCAAACTGATATTTGTTTTCAATAGATTCTGAAGATGCGACATAAGGATTTTCAAGAAACTCCCCCACCCCAAACTGCCTATAATCTTGTATAACTAGTAAATGTTAAGCGATAGACGAAAATGTACTTTACAAGAAATGTTGATCTTTTTAAAACACACAATTAATTCCTCATTACTTTTTATGTGGCATCAGTCATTTCCGGGATATCCGTTATTAAAGCTTCAGATTGTTCATTCTTTAAAGTTCCTTCAACTTTCAGTTGTTTCTTGCGATTGCATGGAAACACTATATAATTTTAAGGCAGTGTATAGCGTCATGTTCTCTTTGTATCTATAACAAAATGTGTAATGTAGCTATTTCTGCAAAGGTTTATTTGGATTAAAATGAAGTAGACAGAAAAAAACATATGTGATACATTCACATGACTTTTTGTATCCTCTTATCATTTATTAGTGAGTATGCAATTTTTTTTACTCAAACTTATTTCTCTATCCACTACATAAACCTTTGAAGAAATAGCTGCATTACACAATTCGTTATAGATACAAAGAAAGAATGGATAGTCAAATGCTTAAGAACTGGACGCATGCGCTGCATTTTAAATTCTGTGGTGTTTAAATGGAATCGCGAGAAACAACTCAATGTTAAAAGGGCTTTAAGAGAATGACTAAAAAATGAAGAATTCGAAGCTTTAATAACAGATATCTCAATAACGGCTTACGTTACAAACAACATATTTTAAATAAGTTGTGTGCTTTAAGGTGATCTACAGTTTTGGTATAGTACGTTTTCGGATATCGGTTAACGTTTATCAGTTATACAAGATTATACAAAATTCTCTCCGAATGAAAAGGACTTCATAGGCTGTTCCCCGAACATTAAAGATAAACATACATTAAATATCTTTAATGTATGGTATTTTAATAAAAATTGTTAAAGCTATTCTTTAGAAACTCAAAAGTTTCGAAAAATGTTGCATGTAAAGGGTAGTTTGGGGTTGAAGGATTTTGTTGAAAATCCGCATCGCATCTTTGGAGTATGTTCACTAATAAGCGATAGAGGGTAGGGAAAGTCATGCGAATATAAAACGTAAGATTTTTTTTTAATCTCTCGAGTAGCCTCATGGGTTATAGTTTAACCCAGACAATTTGTTTGCTGCTCCCGCTACAAGGAAGGTCGCAGCTATCGGGACATTCATATTGCTCAGGGTAATCTGGATGATAAATAAGGAGAAACGTGTCCGAGAGTTTTTACCAATTACTCTTATTTAACCGGTAAATGACCCTTAAAATTTAAAGACCCGCTTAAATGCTACCATATGGCCTGCGTTATATCACCTCATTAGTGAAGTGTGCATCATATTCAATCTCCCCTTCTCCGGGGCGTCTCGTGTTCAAACACCGGTCTTTACCGTTTACATACTTAAGTTAGGTATATATTGAATACAGGGATTCCACATTTTAGCGCGCGCTTTTTTAAATCCAAACAGCCCTTTGCATTGAAAACCCTTTCATATTTTCTTAAAGTTAGCTGTGATGTTTTTGATTACATTATTATATGTTTGCGATGCTGACATAAATAAAAACCGCATTCATAGTTTATTGTAAATTTGTATAGTTGGGAAACGGAAAAGTATACACGAACACTTACTGCGTGAAAATAGAACTCATTAAAATCATAATTTTTCACTTTTTTGGAATTAATCATTTGTGAAATGACCGGATGCTTAATTTGAACGTTTCAATATTTTAAGCAATACTCTGAGATATTAAGTAGTTCTTATATTTCTCATGAGCACAAGCAAAGGATGTCTAGTGACAAGATTAATATTTGTCTATCACAATAGTTTTTGAAACCGTTTCCTATATGCTTGTGTAGGCATTCTAATTGTGTACCGAAACAATTTTAGCAAATATTTATTTCTATTAATTGAGAAGATGCTTTTTATGAATAATTTGCGGCAAATCAATTAAAATGGTTGATAATAGGAGAAATGACTATTGATATGCATAAGAAATTCTTTATTTTCTCATCACGACATACATACAGTGATGAAATTAAATTCAAATTTTCATTAAAGCCTAGAAAAAATATTTCGAAAAATTTCTAAGTTTCAAACTTTAAGGGCAGATCATGCTGAAGGAGTGCGGATACATGGATGAACTTCTGGAAACGAATATTTAAAGAGAGAATTTACTAACAAATTCAGTTTCCTCCAATTGGAGGTTACCATAAACAAAGCATACTAAACAACAAAACGATATGAATACATAATTGAAATTGTAAAGAATATAAATATCTGCTAATAAAGTTGCAACTAATAAAATACTATCTGAAAATAATTATAATCTACAAAGGTATATTGAAATTTCCCTTATCTAAACCAAATCTGTATATGAGATTAATCAATTTGCAAATGATACAAAGGATTTTTCGGCATAGCTAGTGACCCTTTAAGAACACTAGGGGCCACTGCTTTAATAAGTGAGTTCTTTCATTTATATTTTCTGCAAAACGTGACAAAAGTGTAAGCAGGCTGAAAATCACAATTGGCCAATAAGTGCGTGAAATAATCCATTACATTTTCGTTTCTGGTCTTTAAGGAATAAGACGTCATCTAACTCCTCCGTTTGTCACCATGACAGAAAAAAGATACTCGGGTAGCCGGGGTGGGAGTTGTGCGATAACTAATACATCCGTTGCAGAACACTTGGCTGTGTTGACACTGGCGCGGAAATTATCCGGTATGCATATCTATGCGGAAGTTATTCTTCCCTCCCCCCTTATCTTCCAGAGTCCTATGATAACAATGAACTGTAATTTTCGTTTTGTTTGGTAAAATGGAACAGCAGGGATTTTTTAGTTTCCTTCTAATTACCTTCTAGGTCAGCTTATGTCGTGTACACCTGTTGAAAATGCTTGCTCCTACTTTCAAAGTTGAGCTTAAGAAGTAAACTTCGAAATTCTTTCAACACTTTTGGCTAACAAACTCGGTTTATACCATAGAGAAAATGGTCTCTTTTCATCATTACTTTCAAGGTTAGGGTTGTATCACAATATTTTCAAATCAAGCAAGATCCTATAAGGAAATCAGGATCCTCTTCGCAATCGCTGTAGTGTCTGCTTGGAACAGCTTGAGATGGTAATGATTGTAACCGATATTTATAAGACAAAGCGCTTCTTTAGAAACATTTTTACTTTCTCTACTACGTATAGTAAGTAGGGGAAGTATTGCATTCCACCCAAAAATTCGATACCGAGATTTCGTCGGAAATACATGTTTTGAGACCTCCTGAATCCAAAAAAAGCATTTTTGGAAACATGTCTGTGTGTGTGTGTCTGTGTGTGTGTGTGTGTGTATGTGTGTGTGTGTGTGTCTGTGAACAGCATAACTCAAAAACGAACAATCTGATAAGCACCAAACTTGGTATTTAGGTTCAGTATCTTCTAGAGATGCGACACGAAGGTTTTCAAGAAAATCCCTCCACCCCAGACTACCCTTTACATGGAAGATTTTTCGAAAATTTTAATTTTCTCAAAAATGGCTCTAACGATTTTGATGAAAATATCATATGTTTAAGATAATGTCATGAGAAATGAAATGTATATCTCGAATTTTCTGGGAATGTCTCCAAAAGTGTTCTTCATTGTGAACGACTTTTGCATAACTGGTAAACCATAAGAGATAGACAAAATTTTACTACACAAAGAATGTAGATCGCGTTAAAATACACAACTTATGTCATATACATTTCTTTTGTAGAGTGAACCGTTTTCGAGATATTGCTTGTTATTTCCTTAAATTTTCCAATACTTATACTTTTTCTCAAATGCGTTATTCATTTTTTTTATGTCCTGGACATGCAAAGAGAATGGAATGCGGCACATAGCAACCAGGGTTAAAATATTTGACTATCGCTTAAAAGCTACCATATTTCCCTTGCATCTACAAGAAAATTACCAATAAGATTGACATCTCGATATCTCGATAACATGAAGCATATGGAGAATAGGCGTTTGTAAAATTAGATTGTACAAGAGTAGAGAAAGTCATGTGAGTCATCAGATTTTTGATAAAGAATCCTCGCTTTACCTACCGGTTTCTTTGCTTTTGTCGCAACATGGTTAACTTTGCACAATGCTAGGCAGGATATAGAGCTATATCGTTGTTTATTATCTCAAAGGAGCATTGATTTTTATTGAAATCCTTTGTGCTTCTTTCTTCGATAAGCACACCGCAAATGAATCATCGATGATGTGAAGCACAAACATTCTAATTTGGAAGCTTTAGATTTTCCCAAGGAGGAAAGCTAATAAAAATTAAGGAGATAAACCAATTAACATGAATATTTCTAATAATGAAATATGTTTAAAAAATCGCAGTGTAATAACAGAAAGAAAATTTAAGCGGTAGATATGTAGAAACATTTCAAATATTTCGGATCGAAAAAACCGAAGATCGTTGAGAGATACCGAGGGGGATTACTCATAGGGTAACGTCTGTAGCCCGCATTTGGGGGGTTCCGGGTTCAAATCCCCGGGGCCGACCAATCTGACCGAAGGTTTTTTCGCGGTTTTTCTCAGTCGCTAAGCGAATGTTGAGTTGGATAATTTGATCAGTGAATTTTCCTATCATCCCTTACATTACTACATTCCATTTCCTTCTTCACTGCCATACACTGCCATAGCCCCAATGCCTGGAGCTATCATACACAGTTGGCTTACTCCTCCAAAGACTTCTGACCCAAGGCATTGACTTGCAAGTCCTCCAAAGACGAGGGTAGCCCGTTAAAGAAGAACGTTGAGAGGTGACGTAGAATCACTGTATTCCATTTTCGTTCTATTCTGTGTGTAATTAGTGTGCAGTTCACGACCGATGAAGATTAATAATATATTTCCCATGGTATATTATTTATATAATTATAAATTACAGGATTGTCTTGTCTTGTTCCATACAGATTTCCGTGAATGTACCGGACTTACTTCAGCCTTGGGCATAATAACAATGTAGCAACCGTAAAAATGATTGAAGAGGTCATCTAAAATAATAATGATTGTAACTGCTCACTACCATCTGGGCTAAAAAAGTTTGAAAGGGAAGCCAGTTCTCGCGCCCATGATTTCTTAGAAACAGTGGTTATTAATAGCGCCTCCGGCAATTTAATTTAATTTATTTAATTAATCTCACGGCTTGCGTGAAAGAACAATTAATTCCATTAATTGACCTAATAGTGAATGAAACTATGAAGTCCGGGACTTAAAATACTTACAGCATTATAAGTCGCCATTGGGGTATGTCATCTCAATACATGTTAAAATTTCCTTGTGCTTTATCAGGAAAAATGCGAATCAGTTGGGGAATTTAATGTCGTGCCGGCATGTTGCCATGGTAGCTCAGTGGTTAAAGCAACCGGACGGAGACCAGGAAGTTCGTGGTTCAAATCCCGGCTATAGCATTGAATTTTTCATTCATCTGATTCTACCTTTCCAACTTTGCCCAAAACACGTTTGTGTGGAGGAACAATTAATTCCTATACTCAGAGATATTACCAGCCAACCTGTTTACCAAATACGTACTACTTCGGTTTTCCGCTAGCATTATTAAGCATTATCATATATTTCATCTCCTTATTGTGTAGAAATTGTAAATATATAGTTTTAATAGAGTCTTTGGTATATATTTATAAATAAAATAGTTCGCCTAACGGTGTGATTATTATTTTTCTCTAGAGCATGGCTTTTGGCGTATTTTAAAACTTTATGCCAGATAAATGACCTTAGTTCTGTAGTCTCCTAAATGTAGCATCTCCTTGAATGTACCTGCTGAAAAGTGGCGAAGGCTGCGTAGTCGGCTATGTGTGCCACACATTTTATCGCCATTGATTACGTAGGAGTGGCCGTGGCATGGAAGTATACAGTTCCATATTTAAAGCCATAATAGATCTCAAGCAGATTTGCCGGTGTACCGATTTGAACCCTGACCTCCCGAATGCGAGCTATAGGCGCTACCTGCCTGAAACAATTAAGGCAGGGGCGTCAACGAATTGCTCTATCATGCACGGCCAGTTCTTTGACCTTACAAATCTATTTATCTCCGATACGTTTACAATTACAAACTAATACATCAACATACTTAAATTTAGCGCAATGTTTATTGGTCCTGTGAACTCCTTTACCTACAACTCATATGGAAAATTAAGATACACAATAGTGGCTCTATAGTGGGTTTAGATGTGGTAGAGCCAAGCTTTAGTAACTAAATGGTCGGCGTGCAAAGTTTCAGCTCCTACGACTCTAAAAATACACAACCTTGGTTTATGGGTGACTCTGTGGGAATAGGGAATGATTCTGGTTAAAGCAAAAGTTCTCGTCCCCGTCGGTAATCGAACTCGGAACCTCTAGGTTGATAAGCAAGAATGCTGATCACTGACCGCAGAGACAGTCCTACAGTTTCTTTATTGTAATGATATTCACTTTTTAAAAATTTAGATTAGTCTTTCAATTTTTCTTCTTCAACCTAGATGAGGCGTTGCTTATGTCGCCGCTAGTACTGAACTAACTAGACTGTCTTTTATCCTCTTCTAAGCGTCAATATCTTTCCAGAACTGTTGCTGTATGCATCTTGTTTCCATTCCTAACGTTTGTGGAGCTCCTGGAACAGAAAAGCGGTAGTAGCCATGAATACAAGGGCTTCTGTAATGCGTCGTTGTAGACTCCAGCTTCGAAGTGAAATACACAAATGGCTCGCTGCAGGAATGAACCTTGGCTACGGGTACAACATTGCGCATGTCTAAACAACACACACACTGCAGCTGTCAGCTTAGCTGAGACATGCAGTACAGTAACATCAGTTCATATCCATTTAACCAAAGGCTAACCTCAGGTTAAATCTAAATTGGTTTTATTGCGGCTCTCTATGACACGATGGTTTACGCTTTCCTCCTACTGTTTCTTGACGTCATGGCAGGTGAAGTATTTTACTGCGACAAGACATTTTTTTTCTAGTAGATAAACCATATTTGGCACGCAGGCAAAGATTATTCTTGCGGCGTATAGATGAAGAACGGAACAAAGGAAGACTAATAGTAAGTATAGATCAACTGCTGACCTGTCGTATAATTACTTCAGTGAAACTAGCCGTAATCGTTTCGGATTTTGATTGCGATGCCACGAATAGTTCACAAATGCTTTTTCTTCTACCGAAGTAAAATTATTTTATTTTTTTCATTTTCGTGTGTGCCTAGAATAACTTCCTAAATGGGTATCCATCCGATTCCAACTCGGTATTTAAATAAATAAAAATAGGGTGTTTATGTTTCATCAAGTAACTATTTGTACCATAAAAACCTGCACAACAAGTTTACGGAAGCTAATTGTTCATTAAATCCATTTTCTATAAAATAGTTCATTTGGTATAGTCACAATATTAAAATCCAATTTCGATAATGCACAATAATCCAATCCACGATAATATTATAGCATGTAATACAGAAGCAGGTAATAACAAATACTCTGGCTGCATTGTTAATATGCCACATGGGCACCATGTGGTATTACATTGAGGTAATGTCGATGAGAATGTTAGCCGCTACTTTTCCCGAGGCTTCACGGAAATCCTCCAAATCCCCAAAACGCGGAAAACACCTGTGGCCCCGAACGACCTTGACCGGGGAGGAACGACAATATCCCCCTGAAGCTTACGGCCATTGCTCTTCGTGTTTGTTTTCTTTGCCTGAGATCAATATAAGGTCAAGCAGGAAGCCGCCAGGGTATTTTCATTTCTGCCCCTCAAGTCTACGTGTATTCGCAGTAACGGGCAACATTGATTTGGTCGATCAACCCTGTAGGGTGCAATGCAATGAGATCGGTAACGCACCGCAGAATCCGTGTCTGATAGTGTGCTTCCCATAGAAGCGAACAGATTGTTGATACATCAAACATTCTAGCACTGGAGTGTGAAGCCAAGCATGGCAGCCACTTAGGGCAACGATGAAGCATGCATTTTGCTACTGCAAAATTAATTGAGAGGTCTACATGAATAATTTCTAGCACACAGTAGCCTTTCCCACAAAATCTTTTTAAGCACTTAGAAACACTGGTGAAAAGAAGGAAACGTGGATATGTATACAAAGGGGATGCAAAAAATATATATGTATGCAAAAAGGATGCAAACAGACTGTTTTCAAAATCATCCTACTATATGAAAGGAGTTTATTATGCTTGCATGTAAGTATGTATCTACTACAATATTGAATTATGTATGGGTTTTTGCCCATTAACAACTTCTAAGTTTCTTTACTTCAAATAAAAATTTCATTTCAATTAATGTAACGCAGAAGTCGTCTCATTCAACCATTCATACGAATTTGAAACAGCCACTTGATACTGACATTCTGTTGATGCAGTCTGATTATTTGTGTATGTTTCTATACAAAAGTATATTACCCCTTTGCCCTAGAAGTTTTAATCAATAAAGAAGTCTCATTAAAAGGCAATTTTAAAATATCGGTGAAAAAAGTATACGAAGAAGTAAAGGTATATAACTGGTATTCATCTGCACTGTACCAGGTAACAGCCACTCTTAAGTTTACGTACCTATGCAAGCTGCGGTAACCTTAGGTAAAGAACATCCGCCCCTCCCATGATTTTGCAATTATGGTTATTTTGACGCTTTTATTTCTGTTTGAGTAATTTTAAAACTTAAAAACAGCAGTAGGATGATCCAAAAGTTTTCTTATAGAACACCTCAGCAATAGTGCCTCTTGGTCAAGGAAATTAGTATTATTCAGTGCTGTACTCGATGGCTGATGATTCAAATCTCGTTGCGTCAAAAGATTTTTCTTTTTTTATTTGTTCCTTTTTATTTATTAAATTCTATTTTTTATCATCTGAGGCATAGCTTTTGACTCATTATTATCATGTAATCATTAATCTAACGCACTGTATTTGGTACCGTAGGATAATTTTTGTTTGTTTAATGTTAAGTATTTTTCAAATGCAACCGGGAGCAACACAAACATTAGTTCCTTCTGACCTAACTTAAAAATGTAATTAGGTGATATTTTATGCCTAAATATGAACTACTGAGCCCAAAACAGTAACGGGAGAAGGGGGTTTTAGCTTCAAGTGCTATATTTGAACGATTCTACAACTTTATAAGACAAAGAATGATGATCATCAGCCATTTAATACGTTTACACTGAACATCCTTTAAATAACTCTAATATAAGGTTTATCTATGCGAACTCTTTGTTACCACTTCTTAACTTTGCTCGTATGTTATTGCCTTTAGTACGATTTTAAATCCATATTAGGATCTTAAACGTTATTAATCGAATTTCTGTATGCCATCAAATATAAAATACACATTTCACGTCAGAATTTAAATATTCATTTAATATGATCTGCCTAACGTAATTGTGCAGTACCCATTAGGTGAAGGTCTGCCCCTTAAGTGGTTATAGTTATTGCATCTGTAGTTATTTATATGTCATTTTATTTTCGGCTGATTTTGATATTGATTCATGTAATAGGTATTTCGTACATTGTTTCAGAGGTAAGTTTCATAGTTTGTTATGTAGTAAAAGTGAATAAAAAGGGCTAGAAAATTGAGGTATCTCTGATTTCGAAATGGGCCTCATTTCAGTGTAGCTTGTGTCCCTTAATCACTTCTTCAGTGAGTGTGAGGTCTTCATGTGTCTAAACGCGACAAATTATTAAAGTTGGCAATGAAGACAGTTCTGAGAGGCTTAACAGGTTGCATAAATTAAAAAATGCTAAGCGTAGGTTATTCATCTTATATATTTATATACTATCATTTACGAGTTTTATTTATGATCGCTCTATAAATGCTGTGGTCCCATTCTATATTGGGCGTGAAAGACCGGTAATTTTGCTCAGAAGCCTCTTTATCAGGCTTGAGGTTCTTTTAAGTGCCATAAATGTATGACACGAGACCATCGGCTTCACTTCAATTCCGAAGGAAGCCATGCTAAGGATTTTAGTGCCCGAAAATATCCATGGCCCTCCACCGGATTTAAACCCGCGACCTCGGGAACGAGATTTACCAGTATATCAGAAAAAGAAATAAAGCATATAAAACACGTAAATAATTATTGGAACTGCAAGTTCTGTGTCTTTGAAGACAATTGCACGAAGTTACCAAACATATATGTTTTCAAGTAAACTATACTAAACCTAAAGCACTTGTAGTAATAAATAACTGAGGTCATTTCGGCATATGAGAGCATGATGCATTATAATTTTATTCGGAAACTTTTAAAGTCAAACTAATAAACTTATTTCAGTACGCTGAGAGCACTTATGGTTGGTCAGGATTAACAAGCAAAATTGCCTAGTACATGTAGCATCTCAGAACAGAATGAATTGAATTTAACGATCTATTGACTTCCTCTATACTTAGTTAATAACTGGTAATATTTTGTTTTTCAAATTGTTCTTTTAGATATTCTTATGAAGTTTTGGTCTTCAAATAAATATATGACGAACTGTATTAATAAAGTAACAACGGAAACACAATAGCGTTTTAAGTTCGTAATCAATGTGAGGAAATTGTTCCTAAATATGATAATTCAAATGTTAAATTTAATTATCTATTTTGTGTACAAAATTGCTCTTCTTGCATTGTTAGAGCTACAATTTTATCACGAAGGTGCAAGTACTCTTAAGTTTCACTCTTATATATATATTTAAATGCCTTAATAGTACATAATCATATGTACTTAAGTAAACCTGGACAAGCTCAAACATCGGAATAAATTAAGTTTATTAGTATTGTGGAATTGTTTAGTTCCAAGTGTTTTTTGATCCTCTTCCGGTTCATGCAATTGTAGTGGAAAGTTGAATGCTAATTCAGTGTTCAGTTAAGTGCTGGTAACCTAACCTGCCTGCGTGTTTTGTCTGCTGTATTGCAGGTAAGTGTATTAACTATAATACATCATCTAAATTTAGTTGTATTTATTATTGCAAAATGGAATATAGTCATATTATATAGCTAAATTTTGACATTCAAAAGTTACCTGGGATCCTCACTTCGTTTTCACTTTCTCTACTACGTATAGTAAGTAGGGGAAGTATTGTATTCCACTCAAAAATTCGATACCGAGATTTCACCGTAAATACATGTTTTAGACCCCCTGAATCCAAAAAAAAAGCATTTTTGGAAACATGTCCGTGTGTATGTGTGTTTGTGAACAGCATAACTCAGAAACGAACAGTTGGATAAACACCAAACTTGATATTTAGGTTCAATATCTTCCAGAGATGTAACACGAAGGTTTTCAAGAAAATCCCCCCACCCCAGAATACCCTTTACATTGAACATTTTTCGAAATTTTTAATTTATGACTCTAACGATTTTGATTAAACTAACATATGTTTAAGGTATTTTCATGACAAATGAAATGTATATCTCGAATTTTCTGGGAATGTCTCCAAAATGTTTCACTGTGAACGACTTTTGCATAACTGGTAAACCATAAGAGATAGACAAAATTTTACTACACAAAAAATGTAGATTGCGTTAAAATGCACATTTTATGTCATATACATTTTTTTTTGTTGAGTGAACCATTTTCCGTGTATTGCTTGTATATTGCTTTTCCTTAAATTTTCCAATACTTTTACTTTTTCTCAAGTTCGTTATTCATTTTTTCGTCCTGGTAATGCAAAGATAATGGAATACTCCACATAGCGACCAGCTCTTAAAATATTTGACTATCGTTTAAAGCCTACCAATTCCCCTTGCATCTACAAGAAAATTAGCAATAAGATTAACATCTCGATATCTCGACTAACATGAAGCATATGGAGAATAAGCGTTTGTAAAAATAGTTTGTACAAAAGTAGAGAAAGTCATGTGAGTGTGACACATCAGATTTTTTACTTTCTCTACTACGTATAGTAAGTAGGGGAATTATTGTATTCCACCCAAAAATTCGATACCGAAATTTCACCCGAAATATGTTTTAAGACCCCCTGAATCCAAAAAAAAGCATTTTTGGAAACATGTCCGTGTGTGTCTGTGAACAGCATAACTCAGAAACGAACAGTCGGATAAACACCAAACCTGGTATTCAGGTTCAGTATCTTCCAGAGATGTGACACGAAGGTTTTCAAGAAAATCCCTCCACCTCAGATTACCTTTTACATGGAACATTTTTCGAAAATTGTAATTTTTAAATGTTAGTATTTACTTTGGATTTAGTTCATGCAGGAGCTAGTTATGAGCTGTAATGTAGTAATTTTTTTAACTTCAACAACCAGCAGGATAACCGATTACCAGTTTGTAATCTGGTTCCTGCTGCAACCGTCATTTTCCAATAGCTGCAATGCATATGCGTTAAGTGCACTGGAAAATCTCGGCTTCTTCGTTCTACAATGATGTACTAACCGCACTTCTATCGCAATGCACTATTCCAGCGCTCACTTGGGCAAGTACTACATTCCGTTATGAATA
The DNA here is from genome assembly GCA_030765065.1 of Deroplatys truncata. Taxonomy (NCBI): domain Eukaryota; kingdom Metazoa; phylum Arthropoda; class Insecta; order Mantodea; family Mantidae; genus Deroplatys; species Deroplatys truncata. Next base: position 107,046,852 of record CM060979.1, read on the forward strand.
TGCAAGAATTAACATTTAAAAGGCTGCGGCGTTTAAATAGCGTTCAGCCAGGAAAATACCAGTAGCGGCGCTTAGATCAGTGGCTTCGAAACTGGGAGTTGGGGGGGAAGGGACATACAAAATTACCCAGAAGAAAAAAGCTTTTAATCTGATTAAGGACAGTAACAATCCTTCAATAATAAATCAAATTTTCTGACATTTTATATACACAGTGGACCATTTAAGTTGAGATTGTACAATATATCCAAAATTAAATGTTGTACAGAGAAATGTCTATAATAAACTTTGCTTGATATTATGGGGAAAAGTAAATCTCATTAGTCGTGCTTTGTTATGTTGGCCATTTTAGGAACAATTTAATTTTTTTAAATGGGAACCTACATTTTGTATATTGTTTTCTCATTAGAAAATGGTTTATAAAAAGCGTTTATTTTACGATGAGGAATAAGGAAACAAAATAAAAAAATGTTGGTCCCCAATTATGAAAGAACTTGACCCTCAAATGACCATTCATGGATGGTCCGACCATTCATTGCGCTCTTCGCACTCAGCCATTCAGAATTTTCGTTGTTATTTATGTTGGTGTAAGAGCAATTGCAAAGTGCTGTATACAAATGCTTTTTAGTTTTTTTTATGACTTGTGAGAAAATAACACAAAGTTAGGTTCCCATTTAAAAAAATTAAATCGACTCTAAAATCATGAAGCTGGTTATCGAGACCCAGGAGAAATAATAATAATAATAATAATAATAATAATAATAATAATAATAATAATATAGGATCGAACATAGCGACGAAAATGTGCTGAATTCATATTAGGAATGGGTTTTGTAGGAAAGACAGGAAAGCAAGTTTTGTTTCCTCGAAGCAGATGTATTTTACCTGCGATGGTCAACAACCTGCATACCGGAAGTTTCGCCTTTGTGTCTTGGCTCGGACAGGCCGTTTACAACGGTTTCAAAGCTTAAAAAGGGTCAGGAAATATATGGGCCTTATCTACGATCTAAGAATATTCGTGGGAAGATTTTAAAACTCAAAATAAGCTGTAAGAAGCAGATGTGAAAGTTGTCAAGTGGGGGTAGCCAATAATAAAAATCATGAAACAAAATGATAGCCAATCAAAAGATCGCGTAGGCATCACATGATACGTTTGAACTTAAGACGGAACGAAACTTAAGAAAGGTGGGGGAAAATTCTAAGTTTGGCGAAAGGCGTGAAAGAGGAAAAGAAACGCCGAGACACATTCCGGTACAAACTAATCATGCGGACGGCCGAGATTGATTCCGGTACAAACTAACCACGAGGACGGTCGACGAAACAAATTAGAAGAAAATAATCAGGAAATTTATAGTGTAAAAATGAAGTTATGAAACCTAGACAATTCGAGGGCTAGTCGGAGAAACATATAAGTAGCGACTTCGAAAGTGATAAGAATAACAGTGGTTTCGACGACGAAGGTGGCGGGTTGACCAGTTAGGAATCTTCGTAACCAAAATAAAGAAATAACTCAAACTTCGCCGGCAGAATTATTAATATCATCAAGGCAGTGTCACCACCCCTGAAAACAAGAACCTCAGCTCTACCAAACACAAATTCCAAATCCCTGCCATCCAACCATCGAACCCAGGACTCTGAGTCCACTGAAGCAACTGCCAGGAACAACACAGATGCGTCAGAGGTCAGCGTCAATCAACACCACAACGTCCTCCAAATAAAGCACGACAAACGATATTTATTTACCCCCATAATGTCAATAAACGTTTATTCAAGGCATTTATTTCTACAACGCTTAGCTTTGGAGATATTATACAGTCTCAACTTGAATGGATTGCATATAAAGAACGTACAGCTTTAACGCATAAAAGCTCATCCACGAAGCACCGAGGATTCTTCCATGCATATTATTTTAATTGTCTCTTCATATGTTTCTCATTGCCTTTAGGAATCCCCTCACTTGCCTTCTAAAATACATCAATGTGAGTTTGTATGTTTATGGTGCTATAAGCCTGGATGTTGCAATGGTTTGTTTGAAAACACAACACGAGTTAAAACAAAAGAAAAGATCTGCTGCGATTAAAGACTTCTTCCTCTGCATTTGAAATACGAATTTGTTCATACGTATATTTATAAAACAAAGCATAGGGAAATGAAAACATAAACGCGATAAATTTGTAGTAGTAAACTGATAGCGATAGACTGGATAAAATTCAATCTCTCCTTTCGTTTTATTTGTAGAAATTAATATTATGTAGCATACGTGAAGTATTAAATTAGTGGGAGCACAACTAATTCATTTACTTACAGAATTATTTAAAGTTCTCCTCAGGCTAACAATTTTGTTAAGCTATGATAATAATAGTTGTATATTTCAATTAAGCAGTTGTTTCAGCCACACAGTCCTGTAGTTTCGTTAAAATTAATTGTTATACTTCTGTGATTTTTGAAACCGTTTAATTTGTTCTACATCATGAACGAGCGAGAGGGCTCCACGGTAATGTGTGAAGCTCGCATTCGGGAAGTCTCGGTTTCGATCCTAGTTGGGCCGACCACTGTCACCATTTTTTTCCCCGTGGTTTCCTCGAGTCTGTAGGCGAAAGCAGGGGTGGTTCCCCTTCTACCAGAACTTCCTGTTCATCGTTTCCTTTCATCTGTTTTACTTTATCTGTTCCTGGTTTGTAGGATAAGGCGACGGCGGTTGGTACGTTGCGGTAGGACGGTGGAATTTGCACTCTGGAAAGATTTCTCCCTGGCATTTGATGAAACTGCTGGGTCTCCCTTTTTCGTGGGAGCAGTCTCGTCTATTCTCCGGAGCCCCAGGTTTCGGGTGGCTAAGGCAGGGCTAACGTGACGATGATGCCATTGTTAGAATCGTACGTCGTCACGCTTCGGGTATCCCCTACATCCCTTCCTCCTAGAAAGCACAAAGCGCTCACTAGACCTACGTACGATGCTGTGCTCCAGTTACTGACTATTCTTAACATTTTCATCATTCTCAAATATAAGAGGTTTTCAGATAAAAAAGGTTTCTTAGTAACTGCAGGGGGCATGGGAACTGCAAAGCTTGTAAATGGGGTTGCTATCTATGAATGTCTGCGAACTACTCACTTCGGTCGACCGCCGATTGGCTGACCGACTGTATCGAAACATGTTAAATTACCAGTACCGTAGCATCCGAGTGCTGCAGTTCTATTTTTGTAGATATATGTGTCCCTCTAAGAAATAATTTCGAAGAAAGTAAACCTGCATTTAAGTGTAAACATTTGTTTTATGTATATCGGAAACAAATGTGGTTCCTTGCTAGAAGTGTATACGACAAGAAAATTAAGACTTTGGTTTTCTAATTTAAAGATGCAAAAGTTTTGTCTATAGGTAGGTTTAAAGTTTAAAAATATGAAATCAGCATAAATAAACCTTCATATGACTTTGCCTATCCTCTATATCTTATTAATGGGTATAAACATTATTCTTAAAAACGTTTGTCTTCCTATCTACTTCATTTTAATCCAGTTAAACCTTTTCAGAAAGAGCTGCATCTATAACATTTCGTTATAGACACAAAGGGAACAGCGACAGTTGAAAGTTTTAAAAGTGGGCATAGCGCTGACATATAACTCTTTCCATAACATCGCAAGTAACAACAGAAAATCGACAGGACCTGAAAAGAAGACTAAGTAATTCGAACCATTAATAACAGATATTTCGGAAATGGCTGATTCCACAAAAAAGTTATTTCAAATAAACTATATGTCTGAAAGAGATCTATATTTCTTGTGTAATATGCTTTCATCTATTGCTTAACGCTTACCAGTTATACAAGATTACACAAAATTCCCTCCAAATGAACAGGACTTCAAAGGTATTCCTGGAAAATTCAAGATACAGATTTTATTTGTCATGTAAATATCTTTAATATATGGCATTTTAATCAAAATTGTCAGTCATTTTTTTGGAAATCGAAGATTTCCTAAAACCTTATACTAAAGGGTAGTTTGGGGTGGGGGATTTTCTTCTAAATTTTCATGTCGTATCTCTGGAAGCTACTGAACCTAAATACCAAGTTTGGTGTTTATCCGACTTTTTGTTTTTGAGTTATGCGTTCAGAGGCACGCACACGCGCGCGTGTGGGGATCTTTTTCTAGTAACTGCTTCTTTTGGATTTAGGGGCATCAAAACATGTATTTCTAGTGAAATATCCGTATCGAATTTTTGAGTGGATTGCAATATCTTCTCTACCTATTATGTACGTGGTAGAGAAAGTAATAAAATACTGTATCAAGAATTTTCTAACCTGTTCATACGAAATCTGATACTTTAGAGCCCCAAAGGATAAACGGAACGTATTATAACTGTTTTCAACAGACCTGTCTTAAACCGTGGAAACGAAGCAGCAGAGCGAAACCACGATGGAGACGGTTATAACAAGGTTAATTTCAGCTACCTGCTGGAAGATTTATTTTGCGACCCTCCCCAGAATCCCCCGTGAGTATGGAATAAGGTGACATTTTAGCACACACACTGCCATCATAGCACAGGAAATTAAAATATGCACGATGTTAAAGACGACCTATTCACATGCTCGGTACTATGGGTTGACATTACTAAAAGCGTATCCTTTTCATGATCTGCATTGCATTTTGGCATTGTTGCCCAAAGCTTTACAAAACTTTTAAACGACAAAACGTAAAAATAAATTGTTTTAGGGATTGTCGTTTGTGGTGGTTTCGGCATGGGAGGTGCTGTGCGCCAACTTTGCGGCACGGTATTTGCAGGATGGTCCCGGGTTCGATGCTAGCTCAGGGACTCGCATGGATCTTGGATCTAGGGTTGGTGGTTAATACGAGTGGTTCATTTTCCCGCCCGTTTATTTTCCGTCACCTTTTTAAAATCTGGATCCTGATATTACCTTTCCACACACACACACACACACACGCATTCCTTTACTGCTGTGTTTCATACAATCTCGCCTGTCCGCCAACACTCACATTTGTTTTCAGAACACCTTCCCAGGAATTACCACCAATAAGTGCTTTCTAAACTCTCTTTCTTTATTTCGAAATTTTCCTATCCCCATTTCGTTGTCACATGATTTCTACCTCCTTTGTTATGGGCTTCTTACCTCAAGATTTCCCGTGAACTCGAATACTTGCATCTATCAGAGCACTGGCCTTCCCTTCCTATGTACCTGTTTTTCAGGAGACCTAACGGGACACTAACAAAGCGTATTCTGTACTCACTTGGCTATAATGGGGGGAAAACCAACCCCGTTTCCTGCCTGCTGCTGGCACTGTCTTTTCAACCTATATTCACCTTTACGGTAATACTCGCTTTCCAGTCTTATTGAATAATACAATTACTACTGTTGTTAATCTTTATTTTCCCTATGATTATCAATTTATACTTAACTACGCAGAATGTAGTGTCTCACGTTGTAAGTAATATTTACAATAATTCATTATGTGATACGAAGCGCCTCTTAGTATTGTACCTTCACTGCAAATAAAAAGTGCATACGGATTGCAGATGAATAATGACTTTGGCATTACCAATATCCATTTGGATCCATCACAAAATTTAAGTAGACAGAATGTTTACACTACCATGTTCTTTAGAAGTAAATACACTATGTTATACTTAAAAACAAACGTAGAAAATAGAACACAAACCAAAGAAACGTACTCCTATTTTTAAAAAGTAGTTATTATTCTTAACGCGGGTGCACGATCACAAAGATGTTATCACTAGATATCACTATAGAAATGTTATCTCTATATAGCCCTAAAACTATGTTATAAGACTGCATGTAGACTTTCAACTCAAATTGAGGCAGTATTTTTAACACTTAAATGAATTCAATCTAATTATATAATACAAAATATAACAGCCCGCCTTAAAGCAATATGTGTATACTACAATATATAAAGTGTATATTACAGTCATTGTATATGCTTATATTATTATGTACATGTATAATAATATTATGTGAATGTATTAGGTAATTTAATAATGTAGGAGCTGTGAGAATAGAAGCTTAAAGTTACTAACAATGAGGTAACCTTGAGGCAATAATGAATTGGAAAGTTTAATAATGCTACTAGTAATTTTTGGAACAATAACGAAATATTTAAAACAGCTTATAAATAGCCAATCAAGAACAACAAAAAGCTTAAGTTAAATAAAAGTATTCTATTGGAGTAGGATTAGCCAAACAGAGACTTGAAATAGAGAAATTTGCAGATTTAAGCGGTAAATGCCAGTCGCTAGAAGCCAACGTAACTGAGCAGTTCATTCGCTCGGTACGCGAGACGCTCCAGTGTGAGAGAAAATTAATTACGAAGAGAATATTATAAAGTTTACGTGTTAAAAGTGCAAGTAATTAATAAACAAGCTCACAGGAGTGAAGTAAAAATTATAATTTGTGTAAGCCTAAATTCTTTAGCCGCATCTCCCCCTGCTAAGAGATACATGTTTCTACAAATTAATACTGACGCAGCCAAGGCAAACATATATATATATGTATATATATGTATATATATATATATAATATTTAAAGAAACATAAAAATACAAAGTTGATTCCTAAACGTTGGGGCGAAGACCACCGGAAAGTGAACGTTGGGGCGAAGGCCACTGGAAACTTTGTACCATTCGTGGAACAGTTACTTCATTAAGTTTCGCTCCCCAACAGTGGAATAACAATACAATACAACACCTACTTCAAAATGGCTTTCCATACGTGGAGCTACAACTAAAGACAAACAATACAACTTCTCCTATCACAAAGTGCATCGTGATATTGTGTCTTTAAGTAGGGATTCGTATTTTATATTCATATCCTGTGGTTTCAAACGAACACTTAAAATACCATAAAAGCCTATATAGCGTGTCGTACATTTATTTATCAAAATAATTAATCATAATTAAGCAAAATTCATAGCTGACTCAATACCTTCTTCACATGCAAAATACTGTATTTTCATCGTATAATAATTGTTTTAGGAAATATATTCCTTAGAGTTACACACTTTTTATTTTAACTTGTATTTGGTTTACTTGCTCAGGTAAGACTTCGTGTGCCTTAATTTTAATATAACAGGACACTTTTTCAAATACGTCAATCTATGTTCACTCTATGTAATGGGAATTTAACTGTTTGCGTATTTTGAGTATCTAAACTGTATTTTTGCTGGAATTAAATCTTTATGGATATTAATAAGCAACTTATATAACTAAAACAAAGCAAGAGTTTGGAGTTCTAGTCATGGATAGTATATAGTTCTCAGTATCTTGTGTGTCAGAAAAAAAATTCGAATGAGGTAATTTTTGCATAAGAATATGTCCTAGGTATTGGAACTCAGTAATGGCAAGACTCTGGAACAAATACCTTTAATACGGCAAGGATCTTTTGGTGCAAACCATCACTGCCACTTTCAACAAAATCCTAACTACAGAAACTATACCAGAACAATGGAAGTCCACCATTATCATCCTAATAAACAAGAAGGGATCCAAATATGACCTAAACAACTACAGACCAATAAGCCTTATGCGGAATTTGTACAAAATATTTTCGAAGATTTTAACAAAAAGGATGACAAAGACTTATGAGAATCACCAATGTGAACAAGCAGACTTCCGCTACTGCTTCAGCACCCTGGATCACATCCAAAAAATCCACCAAATCATAGAGAAGACAAATGAATTTATCCTTCCGCTGTACATGGAATTTGTAGATTACAGTAAGGCATTCGACTGTGGAACAGTCGAGCGTTCTCCGAGCACTACGCAACCAGGGGATTGAAATAAAATATATAAATATCCTAGAAAAATTATACACACGAAGTGTCGCCAAAGTAAAACGTAACAAGTAGGACAAGTATTCCAGCTAACCTGAGGTGTAGACAAGAAGATCCCATATCTCCCAAACTCTTACTAGTGTTTTAAAATACATATTCAGGAAGCTAAATTGGAATAAAAGTACGGCATAAAATAAATGGAAAGATGCTGTCACACCAAAGATTTGCTGACTATATTGTATTGCTTGCCAATTCCTCCAGAGAGATCCTACAAATGCTTCTTGAGTTAAACAGGACTAGAAAAATTGCAGGACTCTGGAACTTCAGCAGAACTAAACTAATGGGCAACAGATCAACAGGCCCAATTGATGGAAACGAGCTGGAGCAAGTAGAAGAATATATGTACCCTGGCCAACTCATCACTCTATCCAATTAAATGAAAAAAATCAACAGACGCATAGCTCAAGCATGGAAGGCCTTCTGGGCACTTAAATTCACATTCCTGGACAAATCACTAAACGGGAAGCTCAGAATCGAAACCGTACATATGTGCATTACTCTTTTACTACTCTAGGCATGCCCGGCTTGGTCCTTAACGAACAAACAAAAGAGGAAAGAAAAATGGAAAGAAAATTCTTGAGCATTTCACTATGGGACAGAATTTCAAACAAAAGGCTACAATAAATTATGTCCTCCAATAATGTAGCACAGTAGGCTACAAGAATCAAATGGAAATGGTCGAGACACGGCGCAAGCTCCACCGCGACAGATGGGCTCAGTCGACCACCCATACACTGGGAGCAGAAACCGAGGAAGACCAAGAACAAGATAGGCAGATGGCTTCAGACAACTAGTGGAGCAACAGTGATCCAGTGCTACAAGATTTAGAACTGTTTGGAAAGACTACGAAAGACAATTAATAAGAAATAATAGAACTATAAGCACAAAATTTGCATCTTGGTTGGGTAATTTTAAGAATTATTAGCGGAAGTCTAAGTGAAATCCAATGAGTGCAAGAACCAATATTCGCAGTGATAACACTCTTACGTGGAATAGCTCACTACGTGAATATTTATAAAAGAACCTTCCCTCTCGCAGGATGCTTTACCCTTTAGGAACACTTTAGGATTCACTCATTCATTCATCCACCCATCCATTCATTCAATTAATGACCGCAATCTATAGTAATATACAGAAAACATTCGTGTATATTTGCGCGCGAGCGCGCAGGCTATTCTTCCAAGCCTCAAGTTTAACAATTCTTTCTATAACACTGTTCTTCCCGATGAAAATAGCCTATAAGACACCCCTAATTTAAATTCTTAAAGGGCTAAAATACTAAACAGCATTTATAAGATCTGGATACTAGAATGTGAACATGCAGGGATCATAAAAACACATACATGCAAAGGCGACTTTGTCTTTTCTTTGAGAATGCCATAGAGTGGAAAGAAGTTTGTGGTTACCCCACAGAAAATATGTGCAAAAATAAGACAAAAGTTGCAGATGTTTTATTGGAAGCAATACTAATAGATTGTCCCCATTTAGCAACTGAGAAGCAGCAGGAGACACCCCCCCCAAACAGACAATCTGATGTATCTTATTATGGTACTATATTTGTATGCAATGCTCATTTACTTTACATTTGCAGGATGTAGCGAAAAGCATCAGAGTAAACTTAATTCTAATGTTATAGATGTTTTAGTGAGGTCTCTGGATTCCAAAATCTTTGATTAACCCTTATGTAAGAAACTATTTTGTGTAATCAAGGGGAGACTAAATGGTGAAAACGGCCAAAAATTATTTTTTTAGTTTTCATTTAGTTTTGAAATTTGGAATTTTCTCTTTCGGTTGATACACAAACTATTATTGTAGCGACAATTCCTTGCATTTTAAATATATTTTAAAATAAATCCACGTCTGCCATTTTGTACTTCGTATTCTGCATCACTTCGAAGAAAAATTCATAACTGTTAAACTCTCTATGGTAAAGAGGTACATTCTAGCTCATCTTTTAGAGAAAATTACGCTCAAAGTGAAAAAATTTGGAATGTTTTGGGCATGTGCAGAAGAAAATGGACACTCGGCTGAGGAAAATGAGACAGCAGCTAAGCAAAACTCTATTATCTGATGGTAAAAAATCAGAGATTGCCTTACACATGGTACCATTGACAAACTGAAAACCTATTATGCCAAGCCATAAGAGACAGTGTGGGAAATTTTGTAAGTATGATAAGAGCATTCTGGGCCACATAGTTTCACACTGTTTCTTCTGACTCCAGATCACTGCATAACATGTGCTTGGCCAAATGGTGCAAATATCTTCAGGCTGAAGCTTCAGGCACCATTAGTGACCATCACCATAGAAATTCAATAGACAAATCTGTGTTGTTGGGCATAAAGCCAGCGTACGAAAAACTAGCTCTGGTAAAGGTCTCCACGGCAAAATACAGAATGTTAATGAATATTTTAATAACATTATATGGCCCCGTGTGCAAAAAAACACAAAAAGGAACGTTTGTAGGAAGTATATGGAATTAAGGGTGCATGATGCTGTGTTAGCATTAAACAAAGGCAAGGTGGGTCGGATTAGTGTACTAGAATATCCAGGAGGGAAGTGAGTAGAAACACAGCAGCCACCCTAAGAGAACCAGACCAGCTGAGATGACAAAAGCAGAGCTAGCCATGCTGTGACCAAACAGACCAGATCCGCAAGAAGCTCCGAAGAACAGGCTTCAACAGGAGGATACTGACGTGGAACAGGATTGCATATCAGAGGAGTTTTAGGAGGATTCCATAATTTTCTTCAGATGTATATGAGTTTATTCCAAAATTTTTAATTTAAACAGCATTTCTCGAATAAACATTTTCTAATACAAATGACCCGTTTTCTCAGAAACTATTGAAGATATCTCAATGAAAATTTGGAATAACAAAAACAACACCTTAATACTTTTATAAACTACAGTAGTATTAATAACATGGTTAACCTTTAGAACATTAATTACTGATAAATTTCTCCAAAAATTGCACCATAAAGGAAAAAAAACATATCTACCTCAATAAAAAACGTATTATAATTCTAGTTCAGGAAACTTATATGTATCTACAGGCTGTAACAAAAATATAGTGCACAAATTGCAGGACGCATTCCTCACACGTAGACGACGAGATTATATTATATGAACCTGGGTTTGGAAACGCTTTGTTATCATGTTACAACTCATTTTCTCCGTCTCATTAATCATGGGAAACGCACAAGAATAGAACGTACCAGCATACCACTTACAACTCCTTCTCACAGTACATGTGCAATATGCCCTCCGTAAGCATTGATACATGCATCAACCGGCCTTCGTAGGAATCCCGGATGCTCTGATGTATCCCTGGAGTATTGCATATGGCTTCGCAGCCTTACATAATACGGGCACGGAGACTCTGAACATCTGGTACTGGGGTTCGATACACAAGAACTTTCAAATGCCCCCAAAAATAAAAGCCCAGTGGGTTTAGATCTGGGGAGCGTGGAGGCCAGGCATTTGGTCCACCTCTACCTATATATCTGTCACCGAATCTGTTATTTAGAAGCCAACGGACATTAACACTAAAACGAGGAGGTGCTCCATCGTGCATTACGTACATGTTTTGTCGCACAGCTAAAGGTACATCTGCTAAAAGATCAGGTAGAACATTCTCTACGAAATTATGGTAACTTTGTCGGTTGATCCTGGTTGGAAGAACGTGAGGCCCTACCAAACACTGACCAACAATACTAGCCTAAACACTGACCGAAAATCTTTGTTGATAACTTGCTCAACAATTGTGTGAAGTTTGACGTCAGCCCATAAATGCCGATTGCAATAATTTACAATATCATCCGTTGAAACGACGCCTCGTCTGTGAACATCACTGTTGCACTAAAGTTAGGGTTGACACTTTGTTGCAGAAACGTACCCGTGCAGGAAAATCAGTTGATGTAATGCCTGCACACGCTCTAAATGATATGGACACAAACGGACCTGACAGTCATGTGGTCAACATTCATTGTTGCAGCTATGTGTCTTGTACTAACACTAGGGTCGTCGTCAACTGCCTGAAGTATTACCGCCTCCCGTTGCTATGTCCTCGTCCTTCTAGACCTCCTCCGGTCGCGAGTATCAGGCTGAAATGCCCCATGTTCCCTAAGACGACGATCAATGGCTTCAAACGTTTTCCTGTCGAGGCACCTTGGTCCTGGAAATCTATCCTGATACAAACGTTGAGCGCAAGCGCCATTGCCATCCGCTAATCCATACATCAAATGGACACATTCCACCTCTGCATTTGTGTACACTGCCATTTCACGAGCCAAGTCTGTGATAAACTCTACTATTGCGTAGTAACCCGTCTGCTTGCCAAGGTCGTACTGCTCACTGGAACAGTTGATGTTACCTGTAAACACACAATGACGTAAGTCGCATGGCAACAGGGGCATGTAAAACAAAACACTGTCGGTGCACCTACGATAATGCCAACGTAACCAGACGTAACCAAGAGTGCATGTTCCCCCTGATTCTAACGTTCTGTTCGTGCATGTTCCCCCTGATTCTAACGTTCTGTTCGTATGTGTTTCCCATGATTAACGAGTTGGAGAAAATGAGTTGTAACATGAACACAAAACGTTTCCAGACCCATGTTCATATAACATAATTTCTTCGTCTACGTGTGAGGAATGTCTCCTGCAATTTGTGCCGTACATTTTTGCTACATCCTATATATCCTATATATTTCACATATCTTAAATAGTTTCTGAGACAAGGGGTCATAAAGCTAGTAAACTTAATATTTGCGGGATAGGGCTTTCAGTCCCTCCTTAAATTCATTATCGGTGTATGCTAAATAATAAAAAGACAAAAATTGTGATCTGTGAAATACCATAAAATCTTAAACTCTACTTATAATTAACAGATGAGCTTATTTTTCTCAATGGTTACAGGCTGTGTGTCATTTCTGGGATGTTTAAACTGCTGGCCTAGGGATAAATCTTCATATTAATCAGTTTCACCACTACTTGGTTGAATACTGATGTCAGGGTTTTCTGTATTATGTGAAAACTGTGTAGCTTTATGCCAATACATAGGATAGGAATAAAAATGGACAGGGACTTAACACCACCACCAACCCAGATCTTCCGTATCTAGGTCCCTGACCGGGCGCCCCTGAGAGGGAGGGATGAGGTAAAAGGAGAGAGAGGCGGCCGGACCAGGAGGTACAACAGGCAGAGGGCAGGGTCCTTACCGTTTACAGATTTGAATTTCCTAGGTGGTTGTTGGTGATCCCGGCTCCCCTCCACTTTATGGGCTTATACACCGCTTGGGGGGCCGGGATCCGGAGACCGGTTGCAGTGCGAGGGATGATGGCTTCCTCAGAGGATCTTTTTCCCCTGTCATGCACATACTAGACCCTCTGCTGAAACTTCCAACCCTGAAAGAAACCAAGCAGATGAACCGTGAAGTGAAATGAGAATTGAGATGAAGTGGAGGGACAGGAAATTCGGGGATGTATTTATCCTCCCCATTATTTGCCTGGCGATCCGGGGAAACTCCGAAAAAACTCATGGGTCAGGAAGGTCTGCCACAGGTATTACCGCCTGAGCCATCCCATTCGGTATGCTAATGAATAACTAGGGACCAAAGAGAAGATAAAGTTTAACATTTAAATTACTTTGACTACCGAAAATTATCACTGCGTAATATATACTCGTATATACATTTTCTTAAAGATTACCCAACATTTCTAGAATTTGTAAGACAGCAAGGGGGTAGGGCTAAGGAAGTCAAAGGTACTAGATCCGTAGATATTTCATATGCTTCTTAGTGCGCATTAGAGGATTTTTCGTTTCTAATTAGATTATAATAGGGCTTTAGCAAATTGCAGTTATAAAGGTTAAAACTGTATCGTTTTACAAATGTCATACATTTAAATGAATTTAATTATTATTTGAGATTTAAGAATCCACTCATGCAACATAGCGTAAACCAGCTAGTATTATATACAAAACCATACATAAATATATATATTTTTTGATTTTACACTAGTCATTTTTACAATAGATACCAATAAGTTGGTGATATATTTTGGGTCTAAGGATAACTTTCTTCATAATTCCTTTTTAAACGGAGTATTTATTTAATTGGTTGAAATAGCAATATACTCTCTAAAAATTTAACTCGACAAACCAAACGTAAAGGAAGGTGTGCATAACATTGATATATTTGTTACTATAGCACTTTTAAGAAGAGCGTTTGAGCAGGCGTACATCCCCTTCCGATGCAATGCTTAATTTTTCCATCACAATAATAATGGTGGTTGCGTTACTTGCATTTAATGCTACATATAGCATGTGCTGTTAGTATTTCTCAGCTTCGAGTGAACAGATGACGAACGGTGAAACACTGGACCCTGCCTCATAATTTAGATGTACAACTACACTAACCCTAAGGAAAATTCGGAAGGTTATGTATAATGTTTCTTTTTTGTGCGCCATACTAAAGAACCTAAATTGAACTTGCTGTGTTCATATTCTCTAGCCATGCTGAGGGTACGAAAAACTGAAGAGATTCAAATGATCTGTGATCGTATTTTGACCGTATAGCTAAATATGCCTTCGAAACCATGGATATTAAGATGGATTCCAAGCTTCACTACAAGTCTTGTGCAGGTAATTTTCCTCAGGCGTCTAGCAGGAAAAGACACTCTCCCGTTCTACCACAATAATCAGAGGGCTTAGGTTAGATCATTAGTCGCTTTGAATCCCTCCTGTGCGTACGTACTAGGTCAAGTTAAGTGGAGCAGAGTCTGGTCCAATCAATGAAGAGAGGGAGTCTTGCCTGATTATCTCGCACTAGTATGGCTGCAAGATTTGAATGAAACAGAAGGGGCTTAAGCATGAGTTTTTCATATGGGACTTGGGATCAATAAATGGATTTGGCATTCTTTAATTATACTTTTTCGGGCTCTTTTCATACTAGGGCTTCTAAGAAGTACAGTACTACCCAATGTGAAATTCCTTGATGTTCGGTACTGCCGAGTACATCTACCTCTACAGAAGTATTCCAAATCTGTGGGATCATCATGGACATTGATGATGATGTCGTCCTCCGTGGTGTAGTGGTTACCATGCTAGCCTCTAGTTCCCGAGGTCGCGGGTTCAAATCCGGCGGAGGGCGATGGATTTTTTCGGGCGTAAAAATCCTTAGCATGGCTTCCTTCAGAAGGGAAGTAAAGCCGGTGGTCGTGTCGTAGATTTACGGCACGTAAAATAACCTCAAGCCTGAGAAAGAGGCCTTTGAGCAAAATTGCTGGTCTTTACGACCAACATACAATGGGACGCTAAGGATCACAGCAGTTAAAGAGCGTCCAAAAATGATACTAAATTTAATTGTTATTTTTGATAATGATTAAATGATGTAGATAAGTAAGATTAAGTTCTATGCGTTATTTTTAAGAAGCTACGATCACTGTATGTGCCTCCTATTAATGCGTTGTTAATGATTTTTGTAAGTTAGCTGCATACATTTTGGGTAGTTTTCAAATTGCGGTATATTCCTAGATATTGTACGTATATTCACCATTGATAGAAAGAGGCAACCGTTTTGCACGACAGACTAGATTTGATGCTGATTCATATTCTGTATAACTGCAAGTGCATTTCTGGCCTTAAATAAATAAATTTAGATATTAATGTGAAATTATCACTTACTTTATCTGGAACGTGTGGAATTTGTTTGTTCCTTCCTTATAAACCAATTTATAGCTTGTTGAAATGAACAAACTGTCGGCAAAGAAGGCTAGTTGAGGGAATCAAGAGGAACCTCTTAGAAGTTCGTAGATCCCCGAATTGGTAGAATAGAAAACAAGAGGACTTCAGATCTTAGCTCAGATAATCCGGTTAATACTTTGTCACAAAAGCCTATGCACTTTTCTATTTTTAAGGAGTCTTTTGCAGTATCCCTCTAAACATCGTGTTCACCTCCACTTCAAAATTTGTCTAAAATTTCACTTGCGTAATGACAGTGTGGTAGGAACTTGTTGGATGAGTTGAGACAGTTTTATATTCGTTGTTTATATTACTTAACATGAAACATGATCACGTATCACCGAGAAACCAAATTTTAACTAATTTTCAAAAAAATACCAACTACAATATCCAGATGCTTTTGCTGAATGTTCACCATTGACTATGAATGCAGGTTCGGACAAGTAGCACCTGCATCCTGTCTATAAGGCAGATAAATACATTGCTGTAAAAAATGAATACACACCTAGACACGTCTGTGTATAAATAAAAATCCAGAAACATATTCTTATACACAAAAAAACCAGAAAACACACCAAATTCTTGAAGAAAAATTCAGACAGTATAACTGGAAGAATTAGACACGAGCAAATCATGCACAGGAAAGTGGCTGAATTCTGTCACAATAAACGAAAAGGGGGAGAGAGAGGATTGGCAGAAGAATGCTAGAACAAATAGTCTAATGAGGATTTACTAGGAGCCTTTGTAGTGATACAATACAACCTGATGTTCACCTTCCATAGATAAACTGTAAACACAGAGCGCTTAGCACAGATTGTAAAGCGAAGCCACGACTCAATCGACAGTTTTGTATCTCACAGTTCTCCTTCTAGATCTAGCTTAATGCATGGTCATGTCTTACCTTCCCAGAGCTAACAAATGTCGCCATGGAGAAGCAACAAACCACAGATAACGATCTCGATGAAGATGACACTGCGACTGATGTATTCGCCGTAAGCAAAATGTTAAAGAAAAACAGCGTTATAGCTCTCGTTTGGGCAAGAACAAGGAGAAGAAAACAAAAACAAATACAAATCCAGTCGAAGGGTCTCCGAGTCCGGGCATCTCAGTGGGATGTGCAAGCCTGCAGGGGGGGAGGAGAGCCGGTTGCACCAGCTGCCATCTGGAGAGTATCAATCTATAAAAGGTAGGGACCCTACACTCTGCCCTGTTGTGCCTCCTGGTCTGACCGCTCTCTGTCTCCTCTCACCTCATCACTCCCTCCCGCGGACACCCAGTCAGGGGCTTAGACACAAAAGATCATGAAGCTTGAGGTGCTAAGTCCCTAATCCTACACCTACCAGAGATTATCTCTCCAGGATAAGAGAAAACTCTGCGTAATTAAGTTTCTTGCCCAAACGAATTCGAATTGGGGCTCTCTGGATTACTAGGGGTATGCGCTACCTGTAAATGTGGAAGTTTAATGCTGAGAATTTCTGTCATACTGATACACTTTTAACTTGGTGTAATGTTTGTCCTTAAAATGTTGTATTTAATACCAGTATTTATTTACACATAGTTAAATCACCTGAAAATCCAGCATAATTTCAGAAGTAGACACATTTCTCACAAGGGAGGTATAAACATTTCGTGACTAAACTTTCATTAAAATTAAGCCATATAAATTAGGAGTGTCATCTTTTTCCACCTCACTTTATGGACCTGCCATACTGACTGCCCTGCATTCATTATTGCTCCTCCCCTCTTTTAACCGATCGTCCTTAATCATTTTTCCCTCTGCCTTAAAACCAAAATTTTGATTTAGACAATCCTGTGGATTTAATTATTTTCATAAGCTGCGATCATTATTATTTTCCCTACTACGTATAGTAAGTAGGGGAAGCATTGTATTCCACCCAAAAATTCGATACCGATATTTCACCGTAAATACATGTTTTGAGGCCCCCTGAATCCAAAAACTTATTTTTGGGAAAAGGTCGGTAAATGTCTATGTGGATGTGTCTGTGAACAGCATAACTCAAAAACGAGAAGTCAGATAAATACCAAACTTGGTATTTAGATTCAGTATTTTTAGAAGATGCAACACGAAGATTTTCGAGAAAATCCCCCTACCGCAGACTATCCTATACATAGAACATCTTTCGAAATTGTCTATTTTCTCAAAAAGGGTTCATATGTTTAAGATATTTTCATGACAGATTAAACGCATATATTTTCTGGGAATGTCCCCAAAAAGTCCTCTACATTGTGAATGGCTTTTGCATAACTGATAAACCTAAGAAATAGATAAAATTTTACACAAAAATTTAGATCTCGTTAAAACACATAATTTATGTCATACTTTATTTTTGTCGAGTAAAGCATTTCCGAGATATTCCTTATTTCTTTAAAATTTTCCAATACCTACACTTTTTCTCAAATGGAAACTCATTCGTTTTTTTATGCCCTGGACATGCAAAACGGAATGCTCCACATAGCAACCAGCTCTTAAAAGACTTGACTATCGCTTAAAGCCTACCATATTCCCTTGTACCTAGAAGAAAATTAGCAATAAAATTAACATATCGATTAACATGAAGTATATGGAGAATAAGCGTTTGTAAAAATAGTTTGCACAAGAGTAGAGAAAGTCATGTGAGTGCAACACATCAGATTTTTTTTCTGCATGTTGGTTTATTTTATCATTTACTGAGTATACGAGTATGCTTCATTCTGTTGCATTCACCTTCAATACGTATGTAGTCTAGTGTAAATTTACAAAACTTAATTATTCATCAGCAGAATAAAGTAAACACAATTTGCTGACGACACAGACTGTCTCCAAATAAACTGCTGCCGTATACAAATGTGACATTTCCAAAACGAAGCTAAAACTATTAAATGATGTGATTTGCTTTGCGGATTGATATGTGTACAACGAAGTGAACTGTAGATATCCTTAGTGGATTCACTCACCTTTTTCAATCCCTACCCGAGGTAAAAGTCGTTCAAATCGATCAGTTGAGGCCGTATTTTTAACACTTATATAATTTCAGTGTAATTATATATTACGTAAATTCAATAACAGCACGCCTTGAAGCAATATGTGTAAGTAATAATTTGTAAAAGTATGTAACAGTCATTGCATATGCTTATATTATTGTATCCATGTATAATAATGTTATGTGAATATATTACGTAAATTAATAACGTAGGACCTGTGAGAATAATAAGTTAAAAGTTGCTAACAATGAGGTAACCTTTAACAGTACTACTTGTGATTCTTGGAGTAACAATAATGTAATTTTAGTGACACATCAGTAAAAGGTTTAGTTAAATGAAGCTATTCTACTGGATTAGGATTAGCCAATCAGAGACTTGAAATATAGAAGTTTACAAGTTTAGACGGTTGAAATTTATTCAGTTGCCTGCAGACAGTGATTGTATCCGGATGCAAGATGCGTTGTCGAGAGATTTAATATGTATTCGTGTGAGACGAAAAATAGTTTTACGTGTTAAAGTACAAGTAATTAATAAAAGAATCTAAGAATCTCACAGCTCTCTATCAGTGAATTGTTATTTAAATCGTATCAAGTATTAATAAAAGGAGTGAAGTAAAAATAATAGTCTTTGTAAGCCTACATTCTTGTCGCATCACGCCCTGCCAAGATATCCATGTCTCTAAAATAATACTGACGCACCCGAGGCAAACATAGGTATTAAATATTTAAAGAAGCAGTTTAATTACAAAATTAATATTTTTTTTTTAAACTTGGGGCAAAGCCCACCTGAAAATACATTTGGAGCGAGGGCTACCGGAAACTGTGCGGTTGCATCTATTACAAGTTCAGCTCCCTTACAGTTGAAATATAATACAACTCCTTCAATACAAACTACTACAAATTGACACCCAAAGTGTGGTGCAAACAACGTAAAGACAATACCTACTTTACAGTATTGCTTCTCTAACTCTCTATTTTAGAACCTTGCTGTTTTCTTTCTTTCTTTTTTTTCATGAATTTTGTTTCGGAATGCTAATTTGGATTTTGATATGACAGACTTAACACCTGCATGTCTGAAAGCTAGAATTACTTATTACACATAGTTTTCTAATTTATACCAGACTTGCGTGTTGAACGTGGTTCTCATAATCTAAACACATTGGGAAACTACTTGAGCTAGCATTTCTCTCATCAAAACAGCTAGAGCATCATACGAAAGGATTACTCATTCGGTAGCATTTTAAAACTGTTTTATGCTCATTGTCAAGACCTGGCGCATAGCAATGAAATTCTCCATTTTACCCTTTCCCCCTACGGCTAAACGTGATGAGCTCGCTGCATTAATGGCTCGTAAATTCCTAACATCTACTTAAACATTTCATTATGTATTTCTGTTTTATTAGGCATTGAACTTTTGTTGTTCCCAACATGGCTTATAGCAGCAAATGTAACTGTCATTTCAGGCAGTCGTTATGTGCAAATAAAATTTATTTAATGGGAATGAAAAAATAAAATAGTGGTTTACTACTAAAACCATCTGAAGTACTACTGAACTTGCTTTATAGGTTTTGTTTCCTTAAATCGGTTTTCATGTTTCAGAGACCATTAGAGTTTTAAAAGCATCTAGATTTTATGTATTCTCATCATAGTTTGAACTTTCACTACTGTGCTGCCGTTAAAATTCGAAATCCTACAAAATAAAATTAAGCTGCAAAAGTAGATTAAGCGAAAAGTCCTAGTTGAACTAATGATTTAACTATTAAAACTATTAATGAGTGTTCTCAGCTAGAACTATTTGTAACGCTAAACGGTCTTAATTTGTTTATATAAAACTATCTTAAGTGTAAAATTTCGAAATACATTAGCTTTACTAATTTCAATTTTTGGTCCGGACAATGTAGCAAAGCAATAATGGCATATTTCTGGGTACACGTGTAAAAATTACTCTAATATCAAGGTACATAAAGATATAAACTTTCGGGTTTCATGTTAATATGTGATAGTTAATTTCAAGAAAATATGAATAAAAATAACAATAGTATTAAGATTTTAGGAAACCTTGTAAATAAAACGGAAATTTAGGATTTTCATCACTTATGACATTGTAGTTCATGGCACTGAACTAAAGCGATTCAGTTGTACTTAAATTATTTCTGTCTCAACAAAACCGAATTATCGTTTCTACGTACAATTTTGAGACAAAATATGTACTGTTTTAATATTTATTAAATTTAACAATATAATTCTAGTTAAGTGTGTGTAAGATTGTAGAAATGGGGGAAGATTCGGGTTGTAGCTTTCATAGTTTTGGGTGGAAATGGTACATGTGTTTTTTAAAAAAAGGAGCGAATGCATTGCATTCACATGAGCTTTTTACCCACTGTTTTACATACTATTCATACAAACGTTTATTATTCTGTCTACTACTTGTTAATACAGATAATCTTCATTACACATATGCACATTTCATTGAAGGTATAAAAAAATACAATCAGTTAAAGCGTCAAATATCTTCAAAGGCGGTGCTGTGTGATGGCCTTAAAATTCCGTTATCTTTCCACGAAGAAAAAGGATAAATAAATAAAGAAGGAAAAAATAAGCAAAGAAGTTGAATAACGATTTGCAGTTGATAAAGGTATAAACCGTTTGAAAATTCAAACCAATAACAATGATATCTCGGAAATAGTTAACGCCACAAATAAATGTGCTTTAGCGAGATCTGTGGTTTTTTTTGGGGGGTTATCCTTTTTTTAAAGATTTTGTCTGTCTCTTACGGTTTACGAATTATACAAGAGTAATTCAGGATGAAGGGCTGTTCCAGGAAATTCCAGATATATATTTTATTTCTCCTGCTACATACGTTATTTTAATCAAAATCTTGCAGCAATTTTTGAGAAGATAAAAAGGACGACGTTTTTTCCCATGTAAAACTAGGTTAGGATGCGAGGATTTTCTTGAAAATCTTGGTTCGTATTTGTGGAGGATATTGAACTTAAAAACTAAGTTTAGTATATAACCGGCTTTTCGTTTTTAAGTTTGCTGCTCACAAACAAACACACACACACACATTGACCTTTTTTTCTAAAACTGGAATTAGGGAGTCTGAAAACGTATATTCCCAGTGAAATCTCGGTATCGAACACAACACTTCCTCTACTTTCTATAGGTAACCAATAGAAAAGGTAAAAATGTAGTTTCCAGATAATCTCAATTAAAATTTAACTTTAGATGTGTGACCTAATTTCATGTTATTTTTTTACAGAGAACCTACTTATTAGCTAAATTCTCTGTTGTCTCCTGGTTGGCTAGTGTGTGCTTATAGAGATTTAAAACCAGAGAGAATAATTAAGTTTACCTTCAAATGTTTCCAAATTTATGTACAGATTAAAAACTGCAAATTCTATTGAAGGACTTTAGCAAACAAATTTTGAAAACGTATACACTTAATTTAAATTGTTAAGACTTCATATCATTATGGGACCAATAAGTCATTGAAACCAAAAAAAAATCTGATGTGTTACACTCACATGACTTTCTCTACTCTTGTACAAACTATTTTTACAAACGCTTATTCTCCATATGCTTCATGTTAATGGAGATATCGAGATGTCAATCTTATTGATAATTTTCTTGTAGATGCAAGTGGAATATGGTAGGTTTTAAGCGATAGTCAAATATTTTAACGCTGGTTGCTATGTGACGCATTCCATTCTCTTTGCATGTACAGGACATAAAAAAATTAATAACGAATTTGAGAAAAAGTATAAGTATTGGAAAATTTAAGGGAATAACAAGCAATATCTCGCAAACGGTTCACTCAACAAAAGAAATGTATATGTATATGACATAAATTGTGTATTTTAACGCGATCTACATTTTTCGTGTAGTAAAATTTTGTCAATCTCTTATGGTTTACCAGTTATGAAAAAGTCGTTCATAATGAAGAATACTTTTGGAGACATTCCCAGAAAATTCGAGATATACATTTTATTTGTCATGACAATATCTTAAACATATGATATTTTAATCAAAATCGTTACAGCCGTTTTTGAGAAAATTAAAATTTTCGAAAAATGTTCCATCTAAAGGATAGTCTGGGGTGGGGGGATTTTCTTGAAAACCTTCGTGTCGCATCTCTGAAAGATACTGAACCTAAATACCAAGTTTGGTGTTTATCCAACTCTTCGTTTTTGAGTTATGCTGTTCACAGACACACACACAGACACACAGACAGACACACACACGGACATGTTTCCAAAAATGCTTTTTTTGGATTCAGTGAGTCTCAAAACATGTATTTCCGGTGAAATCTCGGTATCGAAATTTTGGGTGGAATACAATACTTCCCCTACTTACTATACGTAGTAGAGAAAGTAAAAATTACATAATTTACTTCAAAAATAGAAAATTAATTAATCGTTTTGCATTTCCTGGTCCCTTTAACGTGTATAATTTTTGTGATTACTAAGAAAATTTGAATATTGAATTTTTATTATGATAATAGCATATACTTATTATTGTTACTGTGATTATTGCAGCAGTGTAGTTTAAGTTGGAATTGTTATATTCTTAAGTGTCTTTTTGGAACATGTATTATACTTTACAAATTCTGAAACTTCAGACTGAAAAGTATAACGGGAGAAGCCCATTATTTTCTGCATATTTCGCAGCTTTTAATGTAGATAAATTTTCATAACACTATTATTTTGTAGTTAAAGTTATTCTAAATTGTGTTTCTAAACAGAGAACACGAGCAATAACATTGTTTTTCAATTTGGAAACACGTGTGTAAGCTTTTACTTTTTTCTCAGAAATTTATTGAAGTGGATAAAGAGGGTTTAGTGACGCACGTGTAAAGGCTTTAAGCATATTTTTATACAAACGTCTAAAAATGGAATAATCTTAAGAGATGTCCGTTATGTCTAAATGTCATAGTAAAGAAATATGCACAATATGTATAGTTAAATATACAATATGTAAAGAGAAACACGATAACAACGATAAAGGTTTATTACCACAGACTATACTCTTCTAATGGCATAAAACATAATTAGCAATTAATTTTCATTATAAACCTAATGTGGTTTACAAAAATAATATATTCTCACATTTGAGTTCTCAGTGATTCCTAGCTTACCCAGGATATTCAAGGCAACTTTCCAATGCCCATCATTGGTAAAAGATGTAATTCAATATAACCAATAGGACTTGTTTTCATAATCTGGAAGTAACCAATTTTATTCTTTACAGGAATTAGGCATTCTCCAGCTTATCTCCATGCCTACTGCAGAGAATAGTCGAAGCAAATTTAAATCTGTGGGAAAAGGCTTATGCTAATTGTACAATATCCATGCAAGTGAATTGGAAACCTATTCCCGAAATGGAGGATTGTGAATCTTCTCCATCAAAAAATATAATTATTAAAAATGCTCTAAGGAAAAGATAATATGAAATTTCCCTCTAATTGCTGCTCTCAACTGAATACAACATGTTACCACAGGCGCTGCTGGGAGCTGGATTTTGTCGTCTGGACAATATTGTAGGTTTTATGCTATCCTGAGGCGTTAATTACACAGCAGTGTGCCCTTTCAACTTATGCGTTAAATTAGATGCTTATAACATTTTTTATCAGTAGAGACAATACACCGACATTTATTTTAGCTTTGAAATTCATATTCATAAAAGAGTAACACCATTAATTTGTTTTATTTCTGTTTGCATTGCTGCATATCTAAAGGTCAGATAGCTGTTACTGTTCATACATAACAGGACTTGTCAGTCATCCCTTTAAACCCAAAACCGCAGCTTCATCACCCACTCCGTATTGGTCCTATATATTCCGTAGCGTTTATAAACAGGAGTAACCACGAAAGCTTAACTCGTATTTCAAAATTCTGCACAACCATAAGAGGACATGTTAAGCAAAGTAAATAAGTGTGTTTCCCTGAAGTTTTAAAATGTAACGAAAATTTGTCTTACACCACTCCTTTTCTGGCTTTTCTCCCTTCCTTTCGCAGTTACCTTAGAGGTACATATAAATCATGAAATAATCTAGAACACATTGTTGTGAAAGAGTATTACCCTCAGGAACAAAAGGCTTCAGTAATTACAAGCCAATAACAATAAAGAAACATCCATCTTGATTTTGGTACTGTTTATTAAAACATTCAATTAATATTAGCTTGCACATAAAAATGTAAAGTTTTCAATTTAGTATACGCTGTTTGGTAGAATTTTACCAGCCATCCACCAGCCTGATATCGATACCAGTAGTACATGCTGTTGCGCCCTTATTGCGCTAAAGTTAAAATTTTGTAACTATCACTCTATAAAGGTCCTATCGAAATCAAAACAGGGGTCCTGGTTTTGAATTGGCAATCAATGAACTAACTAGGAGGTACTTCAGTAATAATACACTTTAATATGTAACCTCCTGGAAACATTAACAGTCTACAGCCCTACAGATTATAATCGTGAGCTGAATATGGACAAGAAAATACGACACGGCTAACTTTATAAGTATTGAAAACAGGAGACAGGAAAACCTAACAATGTATCAGTATCACACTAACATACTCCAAAAACACTTTCATAAACTCGATTACACGCATTCTAAAAGCATACATCAAAATAAAAAGTAATGTCCATTTACAACACGTAGCCCAATTCCATATGTCGAAATAAAAAATAATGTTGATTTAAAACACGTAGCCTAAAATGCATACATTGAAATAAGGAGTAATATTCATTTAAATTATTAATTTAGAAGTGGCCCATTCAGCAGCATAAGTATGACGCCACTAAATAGCAGTAAAGCAATGAATTAAAATAACGAAATATTCGCCAACTTCTGAACCCGTAAATTAGATTTTGTCCCTTTATAAAAGACTTTGGCCATAAATGTGTAGAATTTAAGAAGTTATTAAAAGTCGTAGCCGAGAAACTTTCGCAGCTTGTGTACAAGAATAGACTCAATCACCTAAATTTTCTGGTACGTAGCGGTCGCCCAGGAAGAGAAATCCAGAGAGCCCAGCGCCTAAAACATTAGGCGGCGGAGAACAGAACATACTCCAGAAACCACCAACGATGCGGAGAAAGTAGGTACGAGGGAAAAACATCAATATCGCCGAAGAACCAGGAAAACATCGCGGTAAAAGATTTTCATGTGCCGGAGCAAAACGGCACAATGGGCAGTCAGGCACACCCTTATATGCTTATATAGAAAAACCAAGATGAAATGACGGCAGACTACCAGCTCATTATTACCAAACATTTGTACAGCAACTGCTACGCATCAAATTTAGAATAACATACAACAAACTAAATCAAGAAAGTATTTCTCTTAATCTTTTATGTGTACAGTAGTTCTCCATGCATCATCAACAAAATATATTAAGAAATGCAGAACCCGGTTTAGGTTTTAAATAACAAAACCTAATCTCTGGTGGTTTGAAATTACTAAATTAACATACATACAAGGTGCTGAGACTCTAAAAGTCGAATGTCAGTTGTAATTAAGTTGGGATAAAGGCTAGCAACCGGCAAAACAATTTTGATTACTTTCATATACCTTGTATAAGTTTCTTGCTTACTGAACTAACGAAACACCTTGAGCTTGAACCGATTAACTCAGAGCTAGGAGCGCTAATATTGGAGTACCGAGAATGATCTTCAGGCAAGAGACAGCACAAGCCAGGTATACCAACTTCATGCAGCCACACAATGCAATATTATGCAATCGGCAGGCAATCACTCCAACTTTATGCAAACAAACAAACAGTTGAAGAAGAAATGAAACAGAGGAAATTCTATTTCTCTAAGCAGTCGCTGATATAACACATAGGGCGTGAAACCCAAGAGGGAGCCAAGAAATAATTAGGTGCAAGATTTAAAATGAAATAAATAGAGTTGGAAATACCACTTAAGCAGAATCTTCGATATACCTAAACTATAAAACCCTGGTATGTATGTCACACAGCATCCCTAATGTTTAATAATTTCTTTTAAACATTACTATTCAAATTTACGCTACTCACGATAAAATATGTTTAAAAGGTGGGCAATGGAGATTAGTTACATACAAGAGCTGGAAACAATACTAAGCTCAGTATATCTCAAAGTCTGTTTTTTTAATAACGATCCCAAGCAAGGTAGGCATCGCGCATTTTCAATCGTATAACAGAATAACACATCAAATATAATCGAAAAATCAAACCTAAAACGGAAACGGCTGATACTACGAAAAAATACTTTTCCCATAAAACATTTAGTTCGAGTTCTACATTCTACCTGTCAATAGCTTCGTCTATCGCTTATAGTTTCTCAGGCATATGAAATTGAATAATTAACGAGATTACAGAGCCTATTTACAGATAGTTAAAAATACACCTTATTTTGCCATTTCTTCCTTCAAAGTAATTTTATTTAAACTCATAACAGACGTTTCTGAGTAAATAAAAATAACAAACAGTTCATTTAGGGGACTAATAGGATCGGGAAAGTTTTTTAAAATATTCTGCTTTTATTGTAAAGGTAAGGCTGATCTAAGCTAAATCACATCTTTTATTTTTTCAATTTTTTTGCGTTATACTGTTCACACTGAGAGTCCACACCTACTTCGTCTGTACAGGCATCTAAGCAAGAGAGAAAGAAATGCAAATCGCAGGATTATAGAACAGTCGGATGCTAAAAAAAGCTAGAGTACCAATAATTATAGCACATCGAGGGAACTGGGAAACTGTGTTCAATTGGTAAATGATAATATCATCTTCCTTTGATACTGTGCTGCTCTCACGCCCCTCCCTGGCGTTGAATACTTTGCCAGCAGACGAAGATCGAGAAATGTTCCAGAATGTTGTCATTCCTGACGTGAGTGTGGTAGAACGACATAATGGTCGTCCACGCTTGCTATTGGTTGGGTCAACTACGTCACCAACCACACCGATCTACCTGGCAGGACGAGGAACGTGAGGCTCCCGGGTGAGAACAATCAGCAGTCATTGACGAGAGACGGAGCGAGCAGAGCGTCTAGCTTGTAAGGCTACAATTGGCTTCGGCGAAGTTTTCGGCATATCATTTTGAAGGACAATTTTCTGGACATTTCAAACTTGAATTCATACGTTTTGGTAAGCAAATTCAAAATGTATTTCATTAACCTTGCTGTAGATTATTTAGTCTCGCGCAAAGAGGTCCCTCAGCAAAATCACCGTCGCTAAAGACCACAGCAGTTAAAGAGCATCCAAAAATAAAACTGAATTTTATTTTAATTTAACTTTTGTTTATATCCTTGCAAATTCTACACCCGGTGCAATCATTATTAGATTCTGCCCACCATGTGGTGAATAACGCGGTTCAGGCTATCTGTTTTTTATTGTTATTTTTTTTTTTCGCTTGCATGGTTTATGTGGACAATCTTCCTTTCCTACTACTGATATTTTTGCGCTATTGCTTAATACTGTGGAGGTTAAGATCGAATTTTTCTTACGTAATGCGCTAGTGAATAATTTTAATTTGACAATTATGCATATTGCGGTGCTGCATTCCTCTTCTCCAGTTCACGTTCGTATGCAATGCCTTTCCCAATGTTATTGTGCACCACAACAGTTACTCGAAGTTGTTGAGGGAGTTAAATTGTATGCACGACTTTTTCTTATGTGTGATCCCGAACATCGTGTATGTGATATAATTCTTTCGGATTTGAATTCAGAGACACGTTTATCTTGTTTTGCTGAAGCTCCAACAACGTATTCTGCTCTGGATGTAATTATCGCTTCGGTGCAACAAGTTCAATCGGTGTTTGAATCTTCGTTTGTTTTGAGACGTGTTACAGTAACTCAGTCTAATGCGACACAAACAGATTCACGGCGAGATAGTTTGTCTTCCCAATGGCCGCCCTCAGCATCTTTGAATTCTGTCCGGAATTGTGAATGCTAATATTACAAGAAATCTGGGAATTATTTTCACTATTGTTTTCTTCGCCGTACACATTTAAGACTTAATTGAATTGCTTCGGCATGACTACAGGTGGAATTTTCCACCTATCATTTGCCGTAAATACTTGGCATGCCCTTTTTATTTTTGCCAGTTATACCGGTTATCTGTTGAAGGCATTCACGTATGCTTTAATCGATTCTGGGGCATCTATTAATCTGCTCACTGGGGTCTACTAGCTTAAATTTTCAGGACTTTGCAAACTAAAATTATTCTCCGCTGGTATTAAGTGTGTTACAGTATCGGAGACGATTTACGTATTTTAGGGGTCGCCTGTGTGCATAAACGAATAAATTTACGTGGGACGTTCTTTTCCACGTGATGGATAATTTGGTTTACGGTTTTATTTTCGGTTCCCGTTTTTATTAAGCACACGGTTATGCCTAGATTTTGCTGATTTTTGCGCTTCTTTTCCTTTTAGTCGAAATAAAAAACTTCACTTTTCTTTTAACGCACAAAGCACTTCTAATTTGTCATTTTTTACTTGACGATGTTTCATAGGTGGATTTACTACATTTATCGCAACATATCGAAATGATATTTTGCATTTATTGAACACAGTCCCATATGTCTTTACCGACATCCTTGGCAGCGTCAAAAATGTTGAATATTTAATCCAGTTAGTTGGTAATACGTCACTATGTTTTTCTCCTTACCGATGAATTCCTCCAAAGCTGGAGATATTCTGTGCTAAAATTAACACTATGTTGCAGTAGGGGATTACCGAACGTTCTACTCTTATTCTAGTCCTTGTTTCTTCGTTCGAAAACACAATTGTAACGCTCAGGTTGTTATTGATTATCGTAAGCTCAATAAGCACATAGCTGTCGACTCAATGTCCGTACCAGGATTTTACTCCTCCTCCTATTCTTTTTGAGACGCAGAGTTCTTTACCACGTTGGACCTAAACCAAACATACTACCAGATGCCGCTGGAGCCATCATCCCGCTGGAATTTATTCCAGTTTACACGCGTTCCATTTGGTATTTCTACGGGTGCGCGAATGTTGTCGCGTCTTTTGGATTCAATTTTGCATAAACACAAATTTAAGTTCCTTTTGAATTATTTAGATGACGTGGTTATTTATTCGCCCTATTTTCAGTCACATTTGCGACACTTGCGTTTGGTGGACTGTTTCCCCTTTCAAGGTGGAATTTGCCGTTTCACAGGTACCTTTTCTGTGTAACATCATCTCTTATTTCTATAGAATCCAACAAGAACTTTAGACTTTCGTCAGTATCCAATACCGACTACTTTGAAGAGCATGGCATAGTTTCTAGGTATGGCAACGTTCTTCTTTTTCGATATTTATAACGAATTTCGCTCAAATCGCTGAGGCTTTGAATGCCTTGCATCGCGAGGGACGCTCCAACTTTATTGGAGCGAGGTCCATCAACGTGCTTTTGAACAGCTTAAGCACTATCACGAATCCAGCAGTTTTGGCTTTTCGTGATTTTAATTAACTTTTTATCGTCCAAACGGACGCCTCGCGTTTTTCCGTCGCCGCGAGCTTATCCAAAGATTGTGATGGAGCTCGACGTCCGGTTTATTACGTCTCCCGTTGTATTTCGGTCTATGATTTAGAGGCCTTAGCTATGCTTACTGCTGGCTATAAATTTCGCCCTTAACTGGAGCATCGACCCTTCTTATTGGAGTGCGATAACCAAGCTATCACTTGCGTACTAATATCACGTAGTAAAACATGGAAGCTGGCGTATTGGGCACTTAAACTTAGCGCCTTTTAATGTCACGTGCGCCACATTCGCGGCTCAGAAAATGTGCTGGCGGATTCCCTGTCGCGTATCCTTGCGTAGTCTGACGTGGCCGTTCCGGTTACTTCACTTTCTTTCTTCTTGCGGAAGAAGATGATCTTTCTTCCTTTTGGAAGGATCAACAACCTCATGCTTAGCGTTACAATTAAGAAGGTCGTGTACCTGCACCTTTTCAGGTTAGAGATACTTAACGTTCTCACCCCTTAAGCGATGCTTCTAAAGGTTTTGCAAGTAAATCTTCTCCGTTATACGTCGGTCCATTTCAGGTTCTTAGTATTGTCAACTCGGTTTCTTTTCACATCCAAGATTGCGTCATAGGACATATTACAACAGGCTTTGCTTCTCAGCTTAAAGCCGACGCTACTTAATAGGTTTTTGCTGGCTTGATCTCTCTTCTCATTACCATCTTCAAGCTCATCACCATTCTTCGTTCGTTAACTCACGCTTGAATATGGGTTCCATTTTTATTTGTTGAGTGTTACATATTTCTTGCTTTTGCTTTTACCCTTTGTTACCTCGAAGTGTGTTATGCGTTGTGTTTATATTTTGGGGGATGTTGTAGTTAGTTTTCTTTAGATTCATATTGCTATAGTTTAGTGGGCCCACTATCTTTATTCCTACGGGTTTAGATTGTAATGTTTGGATTTATTTTTCATTTTTATGTTCCAGTTTGTTTCACAGTTTATTCCATTAATTTAGTGAATATACAACATCCATGTTCCTTCATGTGATACTTTATTCCTTTCCCGCGTTCAAGAGTGTAACAAATTCAATGAAAAGATCCTATAACAGCTCAACAATTCATTTTAGAAAAATGTTTTAATGAATGCTGCTCATTTATTTAGGGAAATCAGAATTTAAAAAGAGTATCATGGCTTTATTTAAAATTCTAAGGTTGAGCCGGTGTGTCTCATAAGCGTCCCCATGGACATATTTTCCATTTTAGAATTTGGAAGGTTCTTTGCTGCAGGATTTTGAATTCCTGGAATTTGGTTGTTTCTATTTGTTAAGAGATATGCACGTATAACACTTTGTGGGCAAACATATATGTATTTAGTGTTTAAATTATCTCATTCGTTTCATAGGTTTATTCTTGTTATTCAGAGTTATTTTTACTTGATATGAATGAGATTTTATATAGTTCAGTTTTGTTTTAAGATTATATCTCTTTTCACATTTTGTCTTAAATTTTTGGCCTTCTGCCACCACTTGTAAAGAGTACTGATGGAAAGAGTTTACCTTTCTTAAATTTTTTGTATACATGACTTGTTCCTTCTGCACCTTCAGTGCTTTGTTTTGTTTTATTGTTTCTCCTGTGTTAACATTTATTATTTATGTCTTACCCTTCTCGCCTTGCCATTTGCTTAGGTCTGTTTTATCTCTTCCTCGCCCGCGAGAGTACCAGTGGCTTCGACTATTACGTCAGCTGCGCTTCCTTTATGCCGGGGGGGGGGGTTATTGTGCCGCTCTCACCCTCCTCCCTGCCGTTGAACACATTGCCAGCAGACGAAGATCGAGGACTGTTTTGTATGAGAACGTCATTTCTGACGTGAGTGTGGTAGAACGACATAATGGTCGTCTACGCTTGCTGCTACTAGCTGGGACAACTACGTTACCGATCACAGCGCTCCACCAGGCAGGATAAGGAACGTGAGGCACCCGGGCGAGAACAGTCAGCGTCATCGACGAGAGACGGAGCGATCAGATCGCCTAGCCAGTCAGGCTTCATTTGGCTACGGCGAGGTGTTCGAAATATTATTTTTAAGTGTAATTTTCTGAGCTTCTCAAAATTGAATTCATACGTTTTGGTTACCACATTCAAAATTTATTTCCATACCCTTGTTCTAAATTGTTTAGGCTCACGCAAGAAGCATATCTTTTCATCTCGTAATTTCTACGTACACTGACTGGCAGTCAAAGCCAATTATTTATGAGGAATCAGACACTAAAGTAACTCAGACTGATTATTAGAAAAAAAGATGAAGGAGAAGTACGGGAACCATTGCGTATTTAAAACCTGTTAACTTCTATATCTTTGTGTATGTTAAAAAACTTGCAAGCTTAATTATATGCTTAATTATGTTTGTATAACATTGTTAATGCTATAGAAAACTTTAGCTACAATAAACAGTATACTGATGTGAATATTTCAAATATAAGCTCCTATAACAATCCATGCCTCTGAGGCAAACAAATAAGGTTGAATTGGGAACAGCTTCATCACATGTGTAATACGTGCTTGAAGGATAATGTGTTATTACAGTACAGCACAATACATTACAAGAAATGTTCATGAAACATTTGTTTACATAATAAACATTATTTTAAATACTATTATTTGGGAATGATCAAACAATAACAATACATAGTACAAGGGACTATATAAGGAGCTTTAAAATAAAATAACGCGGTAATAAATGAAAAAAATGTCAACTTAAGGTAGCAACCCTTATCAGATATATTGATGCGGAATACAACATTTTCACATATAAGTAATATTTAGCTAATTTGTAATAACTTATTTAATTGTAAACTAATACTGAACAAAACAACAAAGGTTCCGAGTATCTGAGTTAGAAAACGTGACTTAATAAATGTAAATGATAAATGGTGTGTAACATCCACACAACTCCATCCACCTATATTTTCATACAATTAATCATATAATTGCTTATTTCTCTGTCTTAAGCGCTACAAAAATGATATTATATTTAGAACTCCTGGTTTAACTATAGTACAACTTATACACAAAAATCTTAAAAGTGGTTTATTATTTAATAAACAAATCTAATAAATGTCCCAGCTATAAGCTCAGGAAAAACAAAATAACTACAGGATTGTTAATGCAACTAGTAACCGGCTACTTCCCCATAAATCGATAACGACGCCCCCCCACAAGTGCCGGTCAGTTATCTAGTCAGTTCGGGCCAGATTGAGCGCAGAATTCTCAAGGACTGGCCGTGTTATACACACTTCTCTGTTTACACTGTGTATTAGTTTACGTTTTACGTAGCGTTATTATTGTTCTTTGTTAATTATGCCGCCATTCAGTCTTAAACATAGAGAGTTTATGTAGGATAATTACATGAAAACTGATTCTTGCAGAGAAGTGATGGGAAACGTGTTATGAGCAGCCCTGTTCTTGCTCAAGAGAGGTTAGACACAATAGGGGAGCATTCGCCGAAAAAAATCACTGCGTTGTCTTGCTCAGGAGCAGGAGCGTCAACATCCTCTACCACAAATGCTACCAAATTACTTACATTAAATAAAATTAAATGGAAATAAATGGGAATCTCACATGCAGATATCATCGATGTATTGCTGCTAAGGAACAACATTTTCAACATCACTTTTAACACAAGTTAGTGTTAATTTATTGTTGTTGTTATTACTTTATCTTTCAGTAATGTATTCAGTATGCAAAGGATAAAGCTATAACTATTGACTTGTTCTGGAAATAATCTTATAAAATTTATTTTATAATAAAGTATTTTTATTTATAATTTTAATATTGTTGCTAATATTAGTTAGTACTTTTTATAGAATAAATTTAATTTAATTTTATTTTTTTAAGGAAGTCTAATTCCAACTATTTTAGGCCCAATGATTCGACGTGTCTTTCTCGCGTAACATATCGCGCTCCGGCAGTCACTAGTTGTATTACCAACCCTGTACCATTTGACATTTAGGGCCGGTTTCACCAACCAAAGTTAAATTATCTTAACACTTTGTTTGCTAACATGATGTATAAAGTGTAACATAATATTAAAACTCTTGCATTTCATCATGCTTTTGCAGCAAATATTTAGCTAATTTCTTGTTAACATCATAGACAACTGCGAACAACAGTTTTCGAGAAGGCTGTGACAAAATACGTATAACCTAATTACACGTTTACAAAGGGAGGCGGCTGAAATAATTTATAAATGAGAAAACGTAAACGTGTATTTTTTTAATAGAACTAAACTGATTTGTTATGTTATTGCTCAAACTAATTAGCACGCATTATGTAATATAAGAAGGTAATTACTGAAGTAAACACATAATGAACATAATACCTACGCCATTTAGTGTACTATACCGTATCAACTGTTGTTCACAATTAAAACTAAAAAACCAGAGCACAGATGCTTAACAACGGTTTTAAAAAGTCAATTTTTCTTTGCTGGTTTGATTTTTCCACACAGTCTTACACTGGTCGACTATATGCACTAATCGCAGAAATGCTGTCATCATTTAAAACTACGATGATAGAAATTGCTGTGTAATTTCTAGCGTTTGAATTGCCCATGCACACAGGAACACTTACATTATTTAAGCCTACTTCCTCATCACCAAGCAGAGGGGCTTTTAGTAAGTAAACAGAGTAATCGTGCTACCGCACGGAGTATAGGTGACTCAGGTACTGTGACGGATCTCTCCTCCCGTTCGAAAGCAACCGCTTTTGTTGCGACTATTCCATTTATTCGCTACATACAAACCAGTGGAGAACTGTGCCATTGTATCTAAAGAAAAGAAGAATTCCTACATCAAAACATAAGCACACTAAGCATCGTTTGTAACAGAAGTTTGCATCGAACACTTCAGCAAAAACAGCGAAAACATCAGATGCAATATTAAAGCTCAAACGACATTTAGAACATCATCTTAAAAATATTGGAGAAGCATAAGAACATGTGATATTATTAGAATGCAACAATGAGGAAAGTGTACTTTCAACCTCCTCAGCTTCAAACTATGAATCAGAATGTGTCGCAGATCTGGGACATCAGGAGTGCCCATTCCCCCCAAAATAATCATCCTTCCCCCTAATTTTTTGAAGCTCAATATAAACTATTTATTTCCGGTTTATGTCACTGGATAGTGGAATCTTAAAGTCAATAAAACAGTCATAATATTTGCGGTAAAAAATGTACTTTATTACTTGGTATTTCAATGTATTCTATGTTATGTATAAATAGAGTAATATAGTAAGTGTAATAACTTATACGTCCTGAATATCGTGATAGCCACCTATAATGTTATGTACTATAGCGCACTACAGCTTACGCCATGACCCCTCCCCGTGATCGGCCCTGTGTCATAATAACAGCGGATATTGCTTTAAAAAAACTACAGCTTTGGATGCAAAGGAAAAGAGAATGTAACTAAAATTTCTGTATATTAATGCCTTAGTTAAATCATCAGATAACTCTATTGCTGTCAATAACTAAACATAAAGTTTTTTTCCTTGTAATACTCCTTAATTCTGGTCTACCTGCTATCGAAGTAGGGTATACTGCCTTCAAACTGTACAACGTATTTGTTTACACAGAACAGTGCAAGGTCACAAGCGCTTCCACCTTCTCTCGCTACCAACCTCGGCGTGCTCCTACTTTGTTGGCTTACTTACTAAACCCCTCTGCCTGGTCATCACTAATACCAACAGATACAACCTGGGAAGAATGACCTTATCGAATTATATTGTTAAAGCGTGCGCAGCAATAATGCGTTTCGAAAATAGTGATGCCTCGCCCAACATGCCTACTGTTTTTACTGCAACAGCAACGATATAGTATACAGTATATATAAAGTGCATAATATATCTTAACATCGTATGAACATAAGGTGTAGATGAGTAAGTAAATTAATATATTTCATACATAGTGACCACAAAAATGTGACGTATTAATAAGAAAACGTGTAAACGATAAAACGTATAACTGAGCTAAATATTTATGACTTTGTCCAATTCAAACTGTCACTTCCTTAATGTGATGTAGTTCAACTTTTCCCCGTCACTTCATTTAGCTTTCACTGTCACTTCATTTAGCTTTCACTGTCGCTTTACTTAGTTTGCACTGTTACAACACGTAGTTTTCACTGTCACTTCACTTAGGTTTCACTGTCACTTCACTTAGGTTTCACTGTCACTTCACTTAGGTTTCACTGTTATTTCACTTAGTTTTCACTGTTACAACACTTAGTTTTCACTATCACTTCACGTAGTTTTCACTATCACTTCACGTAGTTTTCACTATCACTTCACGTAGTTTTAACTGTCACTTCACGTAGTTTTCACTGTCACTTCACTTAGGTTTCACTGTTATTTCACTTAGTTTTCACTTAATTTTCATTATCACTCCACGTAGTTTTCACTATCACTTCACGTAGTTTTCACTGACACTTTACGTAGTTTTCATTATCACTTCACTTTCCTGCGACGTAGCAGTGTAACGAAATACGCACGACGTAGCCTCTTCCAGTTGGTTCACTCGCTGGGGAGTCGAACACAAGAACTTCTCCAATATCTCGCGGAAGCAGCAATCACTGCTTGTTACAGCAGTTGTCACAAACTCGCTCCGAGAACAGCAATTTTCGCGCACAAGAAATGCACACGCTAACTCGCTCAATAACAGATTGACTCGCCTGCGAGAGCGCTCACTTATATAGCCGCTGGAAATCTCCATAGAGTTCTAAAACGTTCGAGATGGGGAAATGTCCAGAATATTATGGTTATCTGACGATAGTACTTCCGGTGTTTATGCTGGCCAGCGCTACTTATCTTTGTTTATCTCTGACTGCCCAGCGCCGACCTCCCGATAACGTTAGGCTATAGCCGCTGAATCACAAAGTGCGGAATCTAAAGGTTAAACGTATGTCTGCAAAATTATGTAGAAGAAGATGACGTATTTAAGTGCGGTTCAACTATACGTGGCTTCTGAAGCGCCGATACAACTTTGTCTACGCATCGCAGCACTTTATCAGTAAGAGTCAACGCGTTTCATACGGTCATAGACAATTGCTATCTAATTTGAGATTAGAACGCCAATGTCAAGTAAAAAATCCTAAGTGCAGAGTAACTAACCTTTTGCCGTTTGAAAAGTAGTTTATAGAACTACTTACTAAGTACGGTAAGAATAATAACACCAACTGACTTAAATTAAAGGAGAGGGGATAATCCTCGCGTTTCACCCAGAACCAGAATTTTATGCTAACATAAAACGTAACAGCAGAAAAGCCAGAACATTTAGAACAGTTTCAAACTGGTAATGGTCATACACTGAAATTGAAATAGACGA
Organism: Deroplatys truncata; assembly: GCA_030765065.1. Lineage (NCBI taxonomy): Eukaryota > Metazoa > Arthropoda > Insecta > Mantodea > Mantidae > Deroplatys > Deroplatys truncata. The sequence continues at coordinate 107,084,246 of CM060979.1, forward strand.
AAGTGTGTCACAAAAAACTGAAAATCCAGCAGATTGAGAGAGAGAGAGAGAGAGAGAGAGAGAGAAAGAAAAAAGTTCTCTTCTTGAATTAATTGCCTCAGAAATTTTACGAATTAACCCACAAACGATATAAAAAGAACTACCATTTAGTGAAAAGTGTCAGCGTAAGATCTCAGGCTAATTAGCATTTGCATAGGAGAAAGAGGCACGTTTCTATTGATAGGATTCTCTTACATTTCCTCCACAACTATATCGCTTTAAAAACTCCTACTTTTGTAGATTTTCAAAAGCATTATGACGTACGGCTCTTCTTCAGTTAGGAATGACATTCAAACTCCGAGTCAAAAGCTTGAATTTTTGCACCAGTTTCTAATTACAATTCTTGTTAAACGCCTTAATACAAGGGTAGGTAATGTTAGCTTAACACGTCACACAATGCCACAGGCTAATATTGTTGGATGAAATAGAATTTACTTTAACTTCAGTGTTAAATCACTATAAAATTGTGTTAAAACTAAACATCCGCTGACCGGCCCTTATGTGTTGCTGAGAAGACAAGGAACATTTCGGAAATGGTTAAGGCTACAAAATATTACTGTACATATTATTTATGTTCCAATTAGTTAAACATTTCTCATAAGGGAATTTCGTGGCTACTTGGCTCCAATCCTCACTCCATATATTTAAGTGAACTGCAAGTGTACCTAGCACTTTTCTTTCTCCTCTGTATGACTTCTTCCCAAAGCCATGGCTCATTAAATAGTGCGAAATTTAATATAGTTTATATATCAATATATTTTCTGATTACATAGAACTCAACAGGAATGAAGAGTATATCTTTGCTTACTTATCAGGTTTTAAGATATAAACTTTGTCTTGCCAACATCTGAACATTTATTCAAAACTGTTAAAGCCAGTTTACTATTTTTATTCTTCCATTTGAAGATCTATTTCGAATGTGAGAATTTCCTCAAAATCTTCAGCTTGCATTCTTAAAGGATCTCGGATTATCCAATATTTTACATTCCTTGACATTATTTGCGAAATAAGTTGTGGTCAGAGAGAGGCAGACACGGAAACAAATGGGTGTTTTTCATTCAGGACTTCAAAACATGTTCTTTTTGTGCAAATTTTTACTTAGATTTTCAAGAAGAAGAGCATTCCTATTTCCAGTAAAGGGCATTTAAACCAAAAACCTCATGTGTTCCAAACACATGCTTTCCCGTACTCATTATTCTACAAGCTATTCTTAGGGAAAGGTCTTTCTTCTGTCTAATTCTTGGTAATCGAAATAAATTTTCGTTACATATTTATACAACCGTTGTAGGTATAAGAAGAACATAGTAGGTTTAAGAGAGTCGAATTTTTAAAAAGCGGATTGCTAGACGATGGTTTTGTAATTCTATTCTCTTTGGTTGGCCACGATAAAAAAAATGCTACCAATGTTTCTTTACGACAACAATGTTGTTTTATCCACTTCCCGCTCATGCTATCACGCCTAGGAAATTGAAATTCCTGTATTCCGTGCGTTTGCATTTTTACTGCAGACGCCAATGAATGTATTCAATTCTTGAACCATTGATATGTGTATTTATTATTGCAGACATGCACAGTAATCATACTTGTTAATTTAATTTTACAATTTAAATTTTATCGTGTTTACTTCCCCTTATTTGTTAAATGTTACTTACGATTTAAGTCATGCAGCATTTATATAATATAAACCTTTCGGCTAAAGCAGCTATGTCACTTTCAGTAATTGACTTGGTTCAACACTACCAGTAGTGACTAAGTTCACAGAGCTCGCTCTTGCTATTACTTTTGGACAGCTGATAGCCATGAATTTTATTTTCGCGTAAGTGTTTGTATAGTCGATCGTTTAATGCGAGTTCACGGATCGCGCGTATGCGATCCTAGGGTTTTTCATGTTGTAAGTCACGCGTTACTTACTCCCGAATGATAGTAACATGCACTATAATGAGTACTAACCTTGTTATAAGCGGTGTCCATCTACGTGAAGGCATTCATGGCATCTTGGAATGAAATTTCATTCACATGTGTAAGTTCTTCTTGCATAATGTTCATAATGTATGTTTTATATTATCCTGAAGTTCGTCTATGGTGGATTGTTCCTATAAGCTTTATTTTTTGGGTTTCTCTACAAATTGATACATAATTTTTGTCCATTTTATCCTCCGTTAGAAGATCTCGTTTTCACTTCTTGGTTAGTAAATCCCGTCGTCATAAACTTATTAACAGATGTCTAACATTTTCTCTATCTGGAACTGGAATGCCAGGAAATTTTTCCTGAATGGTCTATGCACCTGTATACACGATTCGGTTCTTATGTATCCTACATAACAATTCGTTGTTCAAGCGTGAATTTGTTGGCAGGCATTGCAGTGGATGAGTAACAACACATTAACATTCTTAAGCAAATCACACACAGCACAGATGTCTTGAAGAATCTTTCACCCTTGAAATGCTTAATCCCTAGCTACAGTACAAACACAAAGCAACGACTGAAGCACAGCTGATAAAGATAATCTTGAACGCATAATGCGCCTCCAGTTGCGCGTCGGTAAAGTACCGATGTGGTTGCAGTACAGCATGCTGCGCATACAGCCGGTCTGTGGCCTCACTTTAAAATGACCGCACGGTATTATTCACTATCGTCAACAAAAAATAGTATGCGTTATGTGCTCTGCAGAAACTCGGAAGTGCAAATATTCGAATTCTTTTTGTATTTTCAAACTTCTTCCTCATTCTGCAAAGATGCATTTACCGCAATTGTATGGCAATATACGATTATTCAACATAATTTATGTGCTTTAACAGGATTGCCAAGTATACATTTTTCTATGTAGCAACACTGTCTATCTCTCATAGTTTACCTATTACACAAATACCATCAGCATAAAGAGGACATTAAAGGACTTATTCGCAGAAAATTCAAGATATACATTTTATTTGTTATGTAAATAACTTAAATATGGAGTATTTCAATCAAAATCGTTAGAACAATTTTGAGAAATTAAAAACTAGGTAACGAAAAACGAAGTTTTCTAAATTTTTTTATTCATTTGGCCTGAAACTATGTATTTCCCTTGAAACATGATATAAAATGTTTGGAAGGTAGGCACGTAGTAGAGATAGCAAAAAGAAGCACATAGCCAGAACTGAAAAGGTCACATGAGAATGAAACAGATGCGCTCAAAATTTATTTTGTGCTACACATCAAAGCGAACTGAGTAGACTAGAGAACGATAAAGATGAAGTTATAAAATCGCAATATGTACAGGGACCTAACTAATCAGTAATGATGATTTAATATATTCATAACGGTTCATATTAATCGGTAGTTTGGTAGCATTATGATTTGGGTTAACGGCATGAATATTCCACGAACTTCAGTGTTAGAACAAAAGGTAAGGAATCGAGGGAATGATGAGGTATTTTCTTTAAAGTATAATTGCAAATTTAAGTCAGTACAAACTACAGAAGATAATTCTGCGGGTAGAATGGCAGGTTCGCTTTAAACCATGAACAGCACTTGGCACGGAAATAAGACGGAAGTGTTTAACCCCGAGCAACAGGTATTTGATTTTCTCTATGAAAAACACTAAATAAAGTAGTGGTCTTTGCGTTACGTGTTCGCTCTTTAGCTTTTGATACACGTACATTTCAAAGCATTGCTCATTTATGTGTTTGTAAACAAAGCATTTATAAAGAACTTATTTGTAACGTAATGATGCTATTTGAAGTAGTTTGTATTGTAGGAGTTGTATTATATTTCAACTGTTGGGGAGCCGAACTTGTAGTAGTTGCAACCGCACGTATTGTAAACAGTTTCCGGTAGCCTTCGCCCCAAATGTACTTTCAGGTGGCCTTTGCCCCAAGTTTAAAAATAATAGCTTTGTAATTTGACTGTTTCTTTAGATATTATATATTTATGTTTGCCTCAGCTGCGTCAGTATTATTGTTAGAGATATGGAAGTCTTGGCAGGGCGTGATGCAACAAGAATGTAGGCTCACACAGATTTTAAGTTTTAATTCACTCCTTTTTATTAATCCTTGATACAAATTAAATAGAACTTCACTGATATAGAGAGCTGTGAGATTCTTTTTAATAATTAATTACACTTTTTACCACGTAAAACTATTTTTTCGTCTCACACGAATACATATTAAATCTCTCGAGGACGCATCTTGCATCCGGTTGCAATCACTGTCTGCAGGCAACTGACTAGGTTTCAACCGTCTGAACTTGTAAATTTCTGTATTTTAAGTCTCTGATTAGCTATTTTTACTCCAATGGAATACCTGCATTTAACTAAAGCTTCTTCTGGTTGTTGATTGGCTATTTTTTTATAAACTGTCACTAAAATTACATTAATGCTTCCAAGAATCACAAATAACATTTAAACTCTCAAACTCATTATTACCTCAAGGTTACCTCATTTATACGTCATTGTTAGCAACGTTTAACTTATTATTCTCACAGCTCCTACATTATTAAATTCCGTAATATATTCACATTAACATAATAATTAACATTATTACACATGCATACAGTAATATAAGCATATGCAATGACTGTTACATACATTTTACAAATTATTACACACACATATTGCTTCAAGACGGGCTGTTATTGAATTTACATATTATTTAATTTGACTGATAAATATTTAAGTGTTAAAAATACTGCCTCATATTTTGTTTAAATGTGTGGCAGAAAGTGGAAGTTTCCGTTAACTGGATATGTATAACAAATTCACATCTATAGCTTTGTTTTTCCCCACACAATGGCGCTTCGTGAACTGAAACGTTTTGATAAAATCTGGTGTTACAGTCACAAAGCTTTCTCTATCCACTGCCTTTTATTTTCATATCTATTTCGCAACGTATTTGTAAAAAAGCCATATCCTTATCTTATAAAAATTATTATTATTAAAATTCTTAAAACAAGCCTGGGTTCTGGCTGAAGGGAGAGGCAAGGAACTCTACACTATCATAATTAAAACTGCAAGAGAATGGATAGCTGGTAGATTTATTATAAAATGTTGTCTTACCCCATGTGTCTGCCGGGCGAGGACGCCAAGTCTTAGGCAGTTATCCGTCCAACTCACGCGAAGCCTAGTCACAGAATGAAGCCACGCCAAGTCTTAGCGTCAGTAACGCCATATCCCCCCAATGACACACTGCTTCCCCTGAATCGCCCCTACTCACAGATAAACTGTGGCTTCGGCGTCCAGAGAGCGTATTACCATTAATATAATCTGTGCACATGCCACATCTCCCCCTGGCCACCGAAGTCGACGTCCTCGTCGACATACGGAAAATAAATATAATAAACATGAAAAGAACAAAACAAAATGACATACACATGTGTGATGAACCAAAATATAACAACAATATACATGTGTGGTAAGCACCCAGCCGACGACACAATATTGCTGGGCGATAACGAGATACGAGAGACGTAAGTGCTGTCGACTAGTATTGTTAATGCACTTATCTTTAGCATCCCGCACACGCACACACCACGCTGCCTCAGTTCACAGGCACACTACACTGCGCAAAATAGCGATGGTCTGCCGTAACTGTTTGTGGGTGAGTTTAGACAGTGCCCACAACGACGATTTGTCCTGGTGTAGAATTATCACCGCAGGTCTCTGGTGATGACAACAGGGTGGGCAGTCGCTGGCTTGGACTGCCCCCCCGACATGGTGGCTCCTTATGCCACGGCAGTGTAGTGGCTGCCCGACAGCTTCCCTGTTGTGTTTCTTGACTTCTGGTGTGCCCCGGGGATGCTCTTGAATTTTCTCGCTCTCCGCCACAGCGAAATACTAAAACAAAACCACCACACAATAAACAGGGTGCTCCCACAAACAATCACACATAAAAGAATGGTATGTCATGTACAATTAAAGATTTTAAAGGTTGAAAAGTTTACACTAAAAATTCTTTTGACATGGGGCAAAGAAAGAGAAAAAAAATTAGTACAAATTGGCATAAGAACGAAATTTTACAGAGTTGCCATCCAAAATTTAACTTACAATGCTTCACAATCCAAATAAAACAGTAAAACAGACTCAAAATACATGAACATGACAGAAATGAAACATAACCTTATTTTGGGATCCCAATATTACATCTTAATAACCAGCTGGTATCACTAACAAAAGAAAGTAAGTGCAGTTACAAGACAATCACACATGACAATGAAATGAACTCATTCACACTGACCATGGCCCAAATTACACACAACACTGACTTAACTATCTACTCAAACTAGTGTATACATCACTACAAACTACATCCACAATACATCTCTAAACTACGCCACGTGACATGCTTTCAACTACCATTGTCCTACTCTTGTCACCAATACAACTTCTCGTCCACATCACTATCTTTCTCATCTCATTATGATCAACATCTTTCATAATCATCATCAGTAATAATGCAATCTCGATCATTACTTCAATCATCACCATCTTTCAATTTTCTCTTCAAAACAAAACATCTGCACTTACGTGTCTCATTTAGCATGCTGCAAATTCAAAACATCTAACATAGGCATAACCTTCAAGAAATCACATTAACAATTCAGGAATGACACAAATAACATGACACTATAAAGTTGCATCGACATCCTCCAAATGAAAATTAAGCTGGAAAACAGGTGGTATTAAAATTTGCTATCTAAGATGGTAATAAACTTGTTGCATAAACAGAGAAAAAAAATTATTTTCATTACATTCACTTCCATCCATTTAATCTCTCGTGTGAATTCATCACACACGCTATACTGGGCACGTTACAGCAACACCAATAAGCAAAATCTCTGAAAACATACAACTGTCGGAGTTACACTGTGGCACTTCCACCGAAGCTGACATCATCTCATCTCTTCTCATCTCTCCTCATCTCATTAACACCGTCGGGGTTACTCTTTGGCACTTCCACCGAGGCAATTCTCACATATATCACATAACCTCAAATACACACTATTCATGCAACAATTTTCTGCAAATAAAAATCACAGCATCATTATGAAACCCAAAGTCAAATCGAGTCAAATCAAATCATATCATATCAAATCAAATCGAATGCAACAAAACAACATCACATCATTACTCAAAACAATACTGTCACATAACATTCCTGAAAATGAAAGCTCAATTAAGCACATAGTACACCTGAAAAACATTCCTGCAGCATAGCACAACAACAAAACAAATGATTTGCAGTTCCCAAAACATAATTCAAAATTTAAGTTACACCCAAAATAATAATACACTTTTAATTTAGCAGAGACAGTCATAGCACATATTCCTGAAAAGCAAAGCTTAATTAAGCATCAGTCAGTGAAACAATAAATTTAGCATACCTGTGTGAGTCGTAAAACTGTTTCATTCGTCCAAACTTTAGCACTCACAATGTTTACATACTTACAGGTTTTTCTTATGCGTTTTTTTTACCACAAAATGGTGCGACTTTCCAGTTTCATGTAATATATGCTTCATGCCAACATTAAGGCATACAATAAAAATAGCATCACAAAACTCAGACTTTACAGTCTATAAGGACCCACAGGATCATAGTAAGGGTGAAGGCGTGATACATGCACACTCTGATGTTTGGTACGAGGAGCATGAGGTCGACCAACAAGGTAGGTAACAGGAGTGATCTGTTGGATAATTTCAAAAGGACCAAAATATCTATGTAACAACTTTGTACATTTACCTTTCTTTCTAATAGGAGTAAAAACTTTGACTAATTGACCTACTTGTAAACCACATCTCTATGTTTAGCATCAAATGCTTCTTTTTGTTTGTTTCTTTGTTTCACTTGTTGCTTTATAATATTAGCAACAGCAACCTCACGTGCCTTCTGAATCTCTTGCAAAGTCTGTTTCACAAAAAGGTCATTAGAAGTAGCTTGCAGCTGAACCTGGTTAGGTAAAGAAGGCTCTCGACCATATATCAAGAAAAAGGGTGAGAATTTAGTAGACTCTTGAACACTTGAGTTATAAGAAAAAATAACATAGGGCAAAATTGAGTCCCAATTCTTTTGATTAGTGTCCACAAAATGGCTAAGCATATTTAAGAGGGTTTGGTTAAATCTTTCAGTAAGTCCGTTGCAAGCTGGATGATAAGCACTGGTGAAATTGGAAGACACTGATAAAGATCTCAACAATTCTTGTGTCACCTCACTTAAGAAAACTGAGCCACGATCAGATAACAAGGCAGCAGGGGCTCCATGCTTACAGATGATGTTATGCAAAATAAATTTAGCAACTTGAGGGATTGTTGCTGAAGAAAGCGGCGCAGACTCGACCCAGCGAGAAGCATACTCGGTCGCAACGACACATACTTGTGTCCAGAATTGGAGCGTGGGAGAGGCCCAAGCAAATCAATACCCCACCGCTCGCCTACAGATGTAACCGGAATTGGTTGTAATAAGCCTGCTGGTTTCTGATTCTTCGGTCCCTTTCTTGTTTGACAGCTGGGACAGGTTCGGACAAAATGTTCAATATCTTTCTTCATACCAACCCAGTAATACCTGGAGTGAATTTTGGCAAATGTTTTCGAGAATCCTAAGTGGCCTGAAAGAGGATCATCATGACATGAAGAAAGAATTTCATGCTTTAGAGCTTCTGGAATAACCAGCAGATGGAGAGGGCCAGTGGAGCCAGCATTTTTACGATAAAGAACACCTGTTTAGAGTGTGTAGTTGGAAACTTGTCTCTGAAGCTTAGCAGGGGCCGACGGAGGATCATGGAGAGCATTAATAAGCTCAAGTAACGCAGTATCTTTCTTCTGATGGTCAGCAACTTCAACTGATGACAGCAAACATGTGGGGAGTTCATCAAGCTGTTCAAGATCACTTTCTGTAGGTTGTAACACAGGAAATCTCGATAGAGTATCAGCATCATGATGTTTCTTGCCAGATTTATAAGAAATGGTATAATCAAACTCTTGCAATTTCAAACTCCATCGTGCCAAACGCCCAGTCAAATCTTTCAAATTATTTAAATAACAAAGGGAGTGATGATCAGATACAATATGAACCTTGTAGCCATAAACAAAACTGCGGAAGTGGGTAAGTCCAAACAGGATGGCCAACAATTCCAACTCAGGAACACTGTAATTACGTTCACATTTAGATAGTGTCCTTGAAGCATAGCCCACTGGTTTCAACACGTTATCAATCTTCTGATACAATACCGAGGCAACCCCTAATTCACTGGCATCAGAGTGTAGTTCGGTATAAGCACCAGGAGTATAGTGAGCTAAGACAGGGGCCGAAACCAATAAGTCTTTCAAATTTTGAAATGCAGTTTGCTGATCAGATCCCCAAATAAAACTTTGATTCTTCCTAGTCAACTGAATTAGGGGTTGAGCAATATTAGCATAGTCCTTGATGAATTTCCTGTAAAAATTAAACAATCCCAAAACTTTTCTCACATCTCGAACATTTTTAGGACGAGGCAAATTTTGAATGGAAACAACTTTGTCAGAATCAGGTGAAATGCCATCTTTAGAAACTTCAAAGCCTAAGAGTTTAATCTTTTGCATGGCGAAGAAACATTTTTCTGGTTTAAGTTTAAACCTGTGGTGATCCAGACGTTGAAAAACAGCCTCAAGATTTTGCAACAACTCCTCAAAGGTTTTAGCAAAAACAACAATGTCATCCAGATATGCAATAGTCTTTTTAAAATTTAAATCGCCTAACAACTTGTCTGCGATGTAACTGAAAAACCTAGGGGTATTTGCCAACCCAAAACTCAAGCGTGTAAATTGACATTGACCCTGAAAAGTGACAAAAGAGGTGTACTTCTGGCTATCCTCTGCAATAGGTACCTGACAGTAAATCTAATGAGACAAAACATTTAGCCTCCCCCAAATAACTTAACAAATCATCTATCAACGGTAAAGGGAAAGAGGTGGTCTCTGTAACAGCATTCAATTTTTTATAGTCGACACAAAATCTCATGGAGCCATCTTTCTTTTTGACAAGTACTACAGGAGAAGCCCAGGAGGACTGTGATTCCTTGATAATGCCAGCATCTTGCATCTCTTTAACTTGCTCAGCAATAATTTCCTTTTGTTTATGAGGAACTCTATATGGTCTTTGCTTAATTGGCTTAGGGTCATTTACTTTGATATCAAATTCTGCAACATCCGTAGTACCAAGTTCTTGTAATGTTGTGGCAAAAAATCACTATATTTCAATAACAAAGCATGTAAGTCAGCCTTTTGGGTTTCCAAGAGTTTACCATTAACATTAAAATTACAATTTGGAGCTGGCAGAGGAGTAACATCGGATGACAAAACAGAATTACTCTGAACAAGTGCAACATCATAAGCTGTAGCTAAGACTGTATTTGCTAACAATGTTTGTGGAACTGAAGTATTATTATGCACTGGAATCGTAAGTTCAGAGGTAGAATGACACAATAACGGTGGAATGGAAAGATTCTTCTTTTGCATTATGTTAAGAGCAGGTTCAAACATAACCTCATTACTAATGGCTGACAAAGGCTTAACTGATATATAGCATGTAGACAGAGGTGGAATTTTAACATCATGCATAACTGCCATTTTAACACCAGAATCTGTACAATCATCATCTTGGAGAGGATTTACTGCCATATCAACAAAAGGTCCTTGTGTTAGAGTTATTGGTATACTGAACGCATCATTCTTATAAGATTTCAAGGTTATCAGATTATGTGCATAGGCAATTATAACATCATGGGTCTGCAAAAAGTCATTGCCTAAAATCAAATCATGGGACAACTCTTTCACAACTAGTACATCCTCCTGAAAAAGAACATCATTAATATGGAAATCTAACACAGTGTGGTAAGGCGCATCAAGTAACTTGTTTCCTGCAGTGCGGAGCATCATCTCTATAGGTTTTAATGTAGAATGATCAAGAACATGTGCAGCATTCACAATACTCACTGCGCTTCCTGTATTGAGCAAGATGGAGCGCTCTGTCTGGGCAATACGACCAGGAACTTGCAATATCTGACCTGATAATGCAGACACATCCCGTTGAGGTGTAGCTATGTCCCGTTGAGGTGCAGCCAGGCTGGTGGGCGGTGGTGGTGCTGCTGCTGCTGCTGCTGCTGCTGCTACTACGTCTCGTCGCGCGAGGCTCGGCGCCAGTCGTTTTTTGACTGCGGGAGGCGGCTCCGGCAAAAGCGAGCCAGGTGGCCCTGCCTGTTGCATCTATAGCAGGTGACGGGTGGGTCCCTCCGGTTGAAGTCAGCTGACCGTGGAAGCTGTGAATGCTGGGAAGTTCTCTCCGGAGGTGGTAACTGAAACTGGTTAACTCTGTTACATAACTGTTCCACACGATCAATCAGCTGATGCATAGGATCAATAGGTACGCCCACAAGAGAAGAAGCCTGAGAAGGCTGAGGAGAGGCTGGTAAAGTAACAGCAGGAACAGATGCATTATTAAATATAACAGAGGGTGGCGTAACCACTGCAGCCTGAGATTGAGCAGACACTAGATGTTCACGGTTCTGCATATAAAACTGTGCTTTGTCCACTCGTCGAATGATTTGTATTACCTCATCAACAGTTTGAGGATTTAATGGCAATAAAGCTTGTACATACAGAGGTCTAAGACCTTTAAGCAAGTGTTTAATTTGTTCCAACTGCAACATAGCTGGGTTGACTTGGTCACATAAAGATAGCACGTCATAGATGTAACTAATAACAGGTTCATCATCCAACTGTACCCGCTGTCTGAGTTTCATTTCCAGAATATCACTCTGGTTTGTTATCTGAAATGCATTTAAAAATTGTGTAGACAAGAAAATCCAATCATGGTGAGGGTGCCGATGGCGAAAAGTTTGAAACCATGATGCAGCAGTATCTCGTAAATAGCATGGAAAGCATTTCAATTTCATTTCTTCTGACCAGCCATTAGCAGCAGCGACCATTTCAAAGTTCTGCAGAAATTCATGCGCCGACATCCTACTGGAATTCTCAAAGTACGAGGGGTCAATGACCGGGCGGCAGACAGCTGAATGCGGTGCATTGGCCACGAGAGGCGGATTAGACATCGCTAGTAACTGAGTAACAACAGGCGTACTAACACTGGACATAGATTCTACTTCACTGCTATATCAGATTTCTGTGCAGTACGTCGCTTAGGCATGATTGCAGCACAAAAGATAACGCAACCAATAAACAAACAGTAGGACCAAGCAATACAGATTACACCAAACTAAACACTTATAGCATCACATGAATGTAAGTAGCAAGATCAGAACATAGCCAAATGACACAGTTGCAGAAAGAATACAATTAAGCGCCCGCGGCGAAATATCAGAAAATTATACCAACACGCGTCTACACAAGCCACTTGGACACAATACCAAGATTTTTAATCAGAATGAACACATGGAAGAAAACAAAATGATGGCTTAAGTGAGAAACCTCGAACTGGAAGTTAAAAAAAAACCACGTCACACCTACTGTGACCACCGCTAAGATTCTCAAAAGGAGCAGAATACAGACTTGTAATTTATACTAGCACACCAAACTTCTCTTTTGTCTTTTGTTTTTTTTTGTCTTAAAACAAATGTATCTGACCTGATATACACACGCAAATAAATGCGCCAAAACACGTGCTGAGGAAGACTGGTTTCACAAGCTAAAATTATTGCTGAAATGCATGATCACGCGGGAATTACATAACACAGTGCGTACATAAAAGTTACACGAAAAATGACCCAGAAAAGTGCAGTAAATAACTAGAAATCACAATCACTGGAATATAAAGTTATACGTTTCCAAACCACTGCTAATAAGCACAGAAAACAAGATTTGCAAACAGATAACCAACACGTGACGAGCACATTTCAAACTACAACTATCTCGCTCGTTTCACAACTCAACTTTCACAAAAACATTTTTTTTTTTGAAAACAACCAGCACAAACCACTTAGCACAGCAATACAATTTAAAAAGAAATGAAGCCAAAACAAGGGGAAAATGGAGTCAGAAGCTTTAGCGTCACGCCGGCAGACAATGGGAAAATGTAAAAATGAGCTCAAAATTAAAATTTCGAAACCAGCCTTTCAGATATGATAGAAACAAAATTTAGAAGAAGAGAATCACAAATTAAAGTATAAAAATCCTTACCCTTTAGCCAGAAACAAATTTTACATTTTTCGCGACCACGTGGAGAAACACAAACCGTTAAATTTGGAGGGAAAAAAAATTTTTACACTTAAAATCTCAAAACAAATCAAACCAATTACTCGGCGCCACCGCCAATTTGTCGTATGCCTCACATTTATTTATTATTTAACTTCAGAGGAGAGCTACTCGCTTGCAAGAGGGATCGTTAATCAAACAAAGAACTTTACTTTAAGAGGCAACGACGAAGGGACGCAGCTAAAGTTAGATTATAAAAATAATTACTACACCAACATAATTTCTGGCTGAAGGGAGAGGCAAGGAACTCTACACTATCATAATTAAAACTGCAAGAGAATGGATAGCTGGTAGATTTATTATAAAATGTTGTCTTACCCCATGTGTCTGCCGGGCGAGGACGCCAAGTCTTAGGCAGTTATCCGTCCAACTCACGCGAAACCTAGTCACAGAATGAAGCCACGCCAAGTCTTAGCGTCAGTAACGCCATATCCCCCCAATGACACACTGCTTCCCCTGAATCGCCCCTACTCACAGATAAACTGCCACGCTTCGGCGTCCAGAGAGTGTATTACCATTAATATAATCTGTGCACATGCCACAATATGTATAACAAATTCACATCTATAGCTTTGTTTTTCCCCACACAATGGCGCTTCGTGAACTGAAACGTTTTGATAAAATCTGGTGTTACAGTCACAAAGCTTTCTCTATCCACTGCCTTTTATTTTCATATCTATTTCGCAACGTATTTGTAAAAAAGCCATATCCTTATCTTATAAAAATTATTATTATTAAAATTCTTAAAACAAGCCTGGTCTAAACCGTGTTCTAAACGATAAAACATCGTCTGACGTTTCGCTCAACATTCTGGCGGGCATCTTCAGAGGACATATTGAGAAGCTTCTGGGGCACCAAACTGAACCAGTCAGGCGATGCTTTATCGTTTAGACCGCGGCCAAAAAGCCCGGGTTGTTTTAAGAACTTTTTAACAATAAGTTTTATAATGTGACGCCGGCCGTGAAAGCTTAAGTATGTATATGTCCTCTTCTTCCTGTCCATCATGACAACTGTTGATAGGAAAATTTTCTATACTCGTTCTCTACTGTTTACTTATTCAAGATTTACGTTTCATTTGTTGTGCAAATATCTTAAAAATGTAAGCATATGGTATCTTTCCATGTAAAGGGTAGTTCGGGTTTATTCTACTCTCTCTCTCTCTCTCTCTCTCTCTCTCTCTCTCTCTCTCTCTCACACACACACACACAGGGATTGTTTTCAGAAAATGTGTTTGTTTTATTCAGGGAGTCTCAAAACGCGTATTTTTCGCTGAAAACTAGGTATCGCATTTCTCTATGGAATGCAAATACTTCCTCTACTTTCTATAGCTGAGTAGTAGAGATCTACAAAGTATTGATTTATTTCAATTAACTTTTTCAGTGGCATTAGCCATTTCAGTGTATTCGCTGTCTTTAGTTTGAATTTGTCAATACTTTTGTCACTTTTTGAAGTGTTTTCAACTGTTGCTCACGGCGTTGTGGAAGGAATGACTCGCGCTTAAATATTTGCCTATAGCTTCGGCTTCCTAAATCTGTTATGGAACTAATTCTGCAAACGTTTATCTCAATAACATGAAGAAAATAGAAAAAATAAGTTTTTTAAGGAACAGTTATAGAAGTTATATAAAAATAAACGATGGTGGATAGAGAAAGATATGAGAAAAAAAAATTTCTTTAGTTGGTTCTTCCTTTAGTCATCAAGTAAATACCGTAAAATGCTTGAATGCCAAGGCTCGAAGTTTCTGCCTCAGATTGAGATAATTGGAAACAAAGCAGAAGGTAGAATAATGCAGTTATGCCAATTACGGCCATCTTTCAAGAAGTTACTTAAGGTAAACGACGACTACATAGTTAATGGGAGCTGTCCGTTAATCCGCTGCATGCATAAAAACTATGGAACACTAATTATACGAACACAAACGTTCACTTGTCGACTAAATCAATAAGATTAAAATACCCAGGAGAGTAAGACAGCTAACAATACATCTGCCACCTGCATCTAAAAAGTTTCTCTAACATTTTTAGCACCACGAGATGGACTGAAGTGCCTTCAGATAAAGCCGTATGCATTTGGTTATAGATAAAGGTATTGCGAGTACTTGGACAGCTCTAAGAAATAGCACATTACGACACAAGTGTGGTAAGTTTTGCAGAACGAGAAAGAAGTTTGAAAATATGGCGAAATCAAATATTTTAATTCAAGTTTCTGCAAAGTACTTAGCACATTATGTATTCGATGGTAGTGAATAATAAAAAGTGTACGCGAAAATAAAATTAACTACTGTAGCTTTTGAAAAGCAGTGTTAAGGTCAAGCGCGCTAGCTTCTGCAAACAGGTGATTGATTAGTCTCGTCTGGTAATGTTGACTAAGTTCAACAACTGAAGGTAACATGGTTGCTTGCACCGAAAGAGTTATTTTAAATGCTGCATGAATTAATAGATAACGGAAAGTGTTGACTACGCATTAACTTTAATTTTCGCAAATGACCAGATTATTTTATCTAATTCAGAAGAAAATCTTCAAGAGTTAACTCATACATTGAATGAAAAAGCAAAAGCATATGTCATGACAATCTCCTAAGTAAAACTAAAGTGTTGACGTTCAAAGAAAAAGAAAGTATGCGATAAAAAATTGTAATGGAAGATAAGATTGTGGAACAGATGGTAGAATTTAAATACTTAGGATCAAATTTATCACAAAAACAATCTCATCTATTCACAAAATAAAAGCCTTTAATTATTTTAATGGTTTTATAAAAGGAGTTTTAAAAACAAAGCAAGAAAAGACACAATATTAAATTTTATAAAATAATGTCAGTGCCAAAATTCATGCATGGGAGTGAAGCATTTATTATGCCATAGAAAAACAAAAGGGGACTCAAAGCTTTTGAGAGAGTGCTAGGATATAAGAGAAAAGGTCATAAAATAAATGTGGATATAACAAAAGATTTATATGTATGGAATATATATAATCTGAATGAAAACATTGAACAATATAAAACTAGGTGGCTAAGTCATCTTCAAAAAATGAATATAGAGAGACTACCATTCCATTCTAAAATTTCAAACCAATAGAGAAAAGAGATATTGAAAGACCAAGTAAAAGCTGGGACGAATAGGATTGAAATATCTAATATTACAGACAGAAATATCTATACATATAAATTGGAGATTCCAATACATTTTATTAACGTCTGCAATAAAAATTCAAAACGCACAGAGTGCAAGAATTTCAATTTCCCTCCCATGATAGCATGAGCGGGAAATGGATAAAACAATACTATCGTCGAAAAAATTATTTGAACAAAAGTAAAACGCACTTTCTCATGAGCTCTACAACTTTTCTGATAAAATCTTTTGTCTCTCTGATTTTACGAATACACACTCAATTTAAGAATAAAGAGGAATTCGCGAGATAATTACAAAAAATATACATCTTATTTGTTGTACCAATACCTCAAGCATATGATATTTTGACCAAAATAGAAAACGATTTATGAGAGAATAAGCGACAACAAAAAAATTGTTCCACTTAAAGGCTTACTGGGTTCTCGGATTCCATTAATTCTTCGCGTGGTTTACTTTAGCAGCGTTTCATTGAAATGTGGCATTTTATGTATATTTTATTTGTTTGTTTGATACAGGAAGCCCCATAGGCTTTCTCGTAAAGTCTCAAAGGCTAAATTTTTTCACGGAACAAAATTCTTTCCCAAAGTTACGTTAACGGTACAGTAGAAGGGATAAGATATTTTAATTATGTAAAGCATAAAAGGGATATGAGTGGGAGCGGAAGAATTTCGAGGCTGTTGGAAGGAAAGAAGGTTAAGTTGTACACTGCCAGGCATTTCTTTTGAAGGGTTGTGAATGAAGTTTACAGCAGTCTTATCTTATCCTTACTGGCATTTGTAAATTTTGTTTATTATTTGAATCCTTAACTCTGCTTAAGAATAAGCATTTAAGTACTAAGGACCATTAAGCGTAAAACTTAAGCAAAAGGTTAACGCAAAATATTGCCATTAACAACGACAAACGGAAACAAACAACAGCCAATCGCAAGAGAGTGTGAAGCAACTGAGTTAAGTTGATTTCATGGCTTGTTGATGTGGTTTAAGTGAGATCCTTAATAGTTATTAAGGAAAGACAGTAGTCAAGGTTACTGTCATAAGGCTACATGTTAAATTTAGCAAACTTCACGTATACATTGTACGAAAGTGCAACACACACACACAGCTTAGATATAAAAATATTATTTAATATAAATCAAAATCAACATCTCACTTGGGTGTAAAAGGAACGTATCTACAGGATACAAATGCAGAATTACAGTGTCTTATGTAATAATTGGTATCATAGTAATTTCCTGTAAGAAGGTATTAAAACCATAAAATCAGAAAATAAATCTTGTAAATGTGAAACATGTATTTCGGAAGGAAGAAGTTTGTATGCTCATAGAGAAGAAAGAAATGTTAAGCTGTCAATTGAAGACATTTGTGTAATTTCCATAAATACTTCTCATTTGCGAAGCCTAACAATACTGTTGTTATTGTACCACAATGGAATCTGGGATGTGTCATTCTTAGTTCATCTTATTTAAAAGATCTAAGAAGTCCGTTTATTTTACTCTAGCTGGTTGCCTGATGTTGCAAGGGTCGCTTTTTAATCTCGAATGACGAATTCATGAATTTTCTTTACCTCCTCCCTCTCGTCTTTTATAAAAGAGTGTCCTATCTTTGAACTTAAATAAAACACGTTCTATAAATGATAGAGGTTTATTTCTTTTTTCATTTTGGAACATCAGTTAAGTGACCGCCGCGACTTCGTTGGGTTGCGCGTATACGGTTGACCCAATTTTCAATGACAGAAGAACGTAAATAAGGTCCAACTTCACAAATAACACGCGTGATGTTATTCATAAAATCATTTACTGCTTCTGGTTTGTTGACATAAACTTTAGATTTAACATAACCCCACAAAAAGTAATTCAACGGCGTTAAATCACATGACCTCGGGGGCCAGTTAACATCGTCACCACGGGAAATGATGAAATCTCTGAACTTCTCCTTCAAAAGATTGATTGTTTCGAGATCAGTATGAAATGTGGCACCATCTTACTAGAATCAGATGTTTCTGAGATTCATATAATCGAATTGAGGCCAAAAATAGTCCCTTATAATAGCTCAGTATCTTTCTCCATTGACAGTTAGAGCTTCTCCATCTTCATCTTGGAAAATATATGGACCAATGACTCCACCATACCAAAATCCATACTACACAGTAACCCTTTGGGGATGAAGTGGTCGTTCTTGAATCTGCATTGGATTGTGATTGCTCCAATAGCGGCAATTTTGTTTGTTAACACAACCATCCATCCAAAAGTGGGCTTCGTTGCTGAAGATGATTTTTCGACAAAAATCCGGGCCAGCTTCCAATTTATCCATAGCCTAGTCAGCGAATACACGGCGCAACCTATGGTCATTGGGCTTTAGTTCTTGAGTTAACACAATTTTTTAAACGTGAAACTTCAACTCCAAATGCAGAATAGCCAAGTTGTGGTCGGCGAAAGCCCCAATTCTTGCGCTCGACGAGCAATTGATTTGTTTCCGTTCTCGCGTACACTCTCACGAACGGCGCCTATGTTTTCGTTGGAGCGCTTACGTCGATTACGTACAGGCGGTTTTTGATTGCTGACAGAACCACTTCTTTCAAATTTATCTATCAAATGCCGAATCGTTCTCTCGCAGGGACAATTATGCACACCGTAAACTTCACGCAATACACGGAAGGTTTGGCGAACAGATGGTCCATTTTGATAATACATTTTCACAATTTCTACGCGTTGCTGAATGCTGCAACGTTCCATGGCTATTTGTCAATAACAACTGTAACCACATGAAAAAATGACTGCTAAAAATCAATAACAACGGCAGCTATCACGTGTTAAAGATAGGACACTCTTGTTGAAAGATCCTTTACATTGATCTCGAAGATTTGTATAGTGAATTCTGCCCTTTACCCCTCATAATGTATATTCTACAGCCACTGGAATTTCTAATAACGAATGAAACATTGCAAAAGCATGTGAGACATCGGCAGAAAACGTCTTCTTTAAAGTTTCCCCTTACAATCATCGCTCGGAATGGTCGAGTAATCTTTTAGAAATTCAGAGTGGGTGATATATCAAACCTTTGTACCTTCTTTTGGTCCCATAGTTTTTCGATAATATAAAAACTACATAGTTTTTAATAATACATAGACCCCTAGCATATACAACGAAATAGAGGTGAAGCTGGAGAATATGAAGATTCTTCACTCCCACTCAACAAGTTAACCTCTTTGAAAAAGACACATAGTCTGCGACTTTCGAGTCTATTCACTATAAAATATCCGTTGAATTGACTTCTAGTGTTAGATGAAATAATTTGCCCTATTAAGACGATTATATAACATATGCAGCTAACGGTTTTGATTATAACATACAAAGGAAATTAAGGAAACCTTTCTTACCCGAGGCTTATTAAAATATGTTGGCATTGGTATCCCAGGCGTGTCGTAACGTTATAAACAGATTCAATTCTCTTATTTAGCTGCATTGATTGCTAAATCGTGACCATCTGCTTGGTCACGATATATATTGCTTGGAATAAAATAAATATCCGCTGCATTTTCTTATTCTACTTGCATTTTCTGTGGAGTAACAGCTATTTTATACTCACGGCATTGGCTTCTTTATAAGCATGTTTCTTTATAATTGCAATGTGTTCGTATTCAAGTACAAGGGCTTTGTAAATTATTTTTAACATTTTATGTATTTATGAACTGAAATTAGAAGATGTTTTATAGATTATGTTAGAAAGAATTTGGCATCCAATTATGAAAGAATTATCAAAATCGGTTGGGTGGTTATCGAAATTACCCTACAAAAACGGACATACAAATTTTCTCTCTTTATAATGATGCAGTAATTTGTATCACAAATTACTTAAATGTAAATAATGATTGTAATATGAATATGCATTCTTATGTGACATTGATTTGAGATATTTGTTTATTGTAATTATTGTTGAGAAGTAAGTTTTTAATGCCTTACTGAAACTGACAATAATAGCGCGCAATAATGCAGCGAGGGGGTGAGCTGTTTATCATTATTGGAAACGAGGAAGTTACGTAATGTTGGCGCGTTTTCCCTTGAGAATCTTCTGGAACGTTTCCCTAGAGCATATGTATTCATAATTTTCATTGGATATAAAAATAGACGCTAATGTTGGCGCGTTTTATTAGCCAATTGCAGTTCAGTTATAATCTTTAGGCATATCTGGGTGAAGGAGTATAAAAAGAGTAGGTTAGAGGTAGACCCCGTCAGTTCATAAAAATTCTTTGTACACTACACGTCGCCTTCAGTCAGTCAGTTCGTCGAAAGTATTTGTACGGCACACTTTGGATATCAATTTGTAGGTTACGCGTAACAGAGTTATGAAAAATCTCAAGTGTTATAAAGTTAATTATACAAAAAGTTGAAGTACGCGAATTAAGCATTATTAGTAATGAAGTTATTATAACAGTTTCAGTTTGGCGAGTGTCTAGATCAATGTGTAAATGTGATAGTGAAAGTGTTCGACAATAAAAAGTATAAAAGAAATTCTTTCATCAGTGTTATCTTTGGATAAAAGATTCCTTTCCGTTTACACAACCTGTATAAAGAGAAGTACTCGACCCAAAAGCTAGCCGGAGGACAGTGAAACAGAATTAATTAAAAAATAAAATTAAAATTCTTTCAAACAAAAACTAATACTGCCGCAAATTGCTAACACCAGATGGAGCTACAAACCGAACAAATGAATGACGTCACAAGATGGCTTCCACGCGTGAAGTAAACACAAATACACAAACAACGTGGGTTATAAACAACCATAATGATACTTCAAATTGGCTACCCAAACGTGGGGCTAATAATGTTAAATATAACATCAAATTTACACTCGCAATAACATTAATATAAATAATTAATTTGTTAGAACATACTTGAGTATGATTCTATTATATGCCGTCTATAGTGTCAAATATGTCAAAATTACTAAAGTAATTCAACGCAAGTTACTAAGGTGTCCTACGCCGTGGCGCTGTGGGCCAGAAGGCGGAGCTCTATTTTCCGGCCACGGAATGCGGCCGGTAGGGTGCGGATTTTAAGTCCTGTGTATAGCAGCGGTGGCCACTCAGCATCGTGAGGAAAGTAAGGAGCTGCGATAGGCAGCGATTCCGGCCACGAAGGCCAATATTCTGGATCGGGGATGCGTGTTGTTGTCCACATCACCTGGGTTAGATGATCGCCTACCTCTGCCGTGCGCACGTGAGTGTGAAACCGGCATTCGGTTAATAGGCCAGGGTGTTATTATTATTATTATTATTATTATTATTACTATTATTATTGAGTTCCTAAAGAATGCATTTTTCAAAAGTTTCGCTACTTTTCTACTTTAATTTCTTATGATTCACTGCTTCAATTATTTCAGTTTAAAATCTTATTTGTTTTCTCACTCCTCATAAAAACTAAACATTTGTATAAAGCACTTTGCAATTGTAAATAATAACGAAAATTCTGAATGGCTGTATACGAAGAGCGCAATGAATGGTTGGAACATCCATGGATGGTCATTTGAGGGAAGTTACCTTTTGTAATTGTGAACCAACCTTTTGTTTCCTTATTCCTCATCACAAAATAAACACCTTTTAATAACGAAAACACAACATACAAAATGTAGGTTCCCATTTAAAAAAAATTAAATTGACCCTAAAATGGCCAAGATAACGTCCTCCAAACAAAACACGGCTAATGGCATTTACTTTCCCCCATAATATCAAGCAACTTTTATTACAGACATTTCTTTCTACAATGCTTAGTTTTGGATATATTGCACAGCCTCAAGTTAAATGGTTCACCCTGTATATTTGCACTGCGCTGCTTATAATATAATCTTTGCCACAAGTAACATTCCGGAAGTTAGAAGCTTTTATGAAACGATTCAAGAGCTGTGCTTTGTTTCAGCCAAAGTATAAAGAGTTGGCAGATTGCCACCTAGATCGTTTATAAAGCTATGTTCCACGCGCTGGTCATCACGTTTAATGTCTGTAAGGATTATGCATTGTGCATACGTAAATGAAATGAAAGTCCTGCCCATGGCACTGAGGGCTAGAGCAAGGAGCTCTGATTTTCGGTCACAGAATACTCCCAGGTTCGACCCCACCCATGGTGGTGAGTATTTTAAGTCTCGGGTAGAGGACTGATGCCCATTCAGCGTCGTAAGGGGATTGAGGAGCAGCGATCCCGGCCTCGGAGGCCATCGCTCTGGCTGGAGGATCTTGGCCACATCACCTCCCGTATGTACTGGGCATGAGACCGTCAGTCGGATTGGTAGGTCAAAGCCCTTCATGGACTGCAGTGCTACGGGATTATTATTTATTAATGTAATGAAAGCTCTCTTAATAATAGTATTGGAATGCATTAAAAGTGACGAAAGGTCACGGTGGTAGCTTTTTAAACTCGTGTTGAAAATGTTGAATTTGTTTTTCAAGAGGGGTTGTTGCAATTACTTGAAGTTACAGATTGGTTTCCCAAACTCTCCATTCGGGATATGCCGAACTTGAATAGGCAACCAACCTTAAAAGAAACAGCTGTTGCATCTTCTAGCTATAGAAGTAGTTTTTAAGAAGCCAGCTGTATTTCTTTCTGTTAAATGTGGTGTTGCTCCTAAGTTTGGAAATAGAAGACTTCGACAAGTTAAGCTTCATTTTGATGAAATTTATGAGAACCGTTAATGGACGCAGAAACTTGCTTCAAAACGTAAGTTTTAATGCAAATTTAAGTGTAATCGTAAGTCAGATTACAAATAGGTACGGAGGAATGAGTAATGTAACTATTTCAAGTTTTGTTCTCCACGCTTCTTGTCCTCAGCTGCAGGTGAGATATGAATCTTCAATCAAGTGAACTTCCACAACAAGTTCTAAGTTTCAGAAGTGCAGTAAGCGATACATATCTTCTATTGTCTACTATTAAGAAATTAGCTAAACTTTTACCAACAGTCAATTTCAATCTGGCCTCTAGTTTTCGGGATTAGTGCATAACAGCATGCTTTTTTCTCACTTTGCCTATAATAATTTGTATCTACAGCTTAAGGTCATTTTAAACATTAAAATTAATAAAACATTTACTTAGTGATATCTGAAAGAATAGACCCTACCGACACGTATTGCGAAGTAGTTAAGGCATGACTCATGAACGCGAGGTCTGCAGTTAAAATTCCGCCAGGACTATCCTTCCTGACTCGGATTTTACCTTCTCTACCGTGTACATAGTTGGTAGAGAAGGTATTGCATTTAACTAATAATTCAACACCGAGATTTCACCCGGAAATACATGGTTTAACATCCCCTGAATACAAAAGAAAAACATCCGCGCGTCTGTGAATAGCATAACTCAAACAAATAGTCAGATCAACACCAAACTTGGTATTTATGTTCAGTATCTTCCATGTATGCAACACGAAAATTTTCAAAAAATCTTCATACCTCAAACTACCCTTTAGCTGGAAAAATTTTCGAAAATTATGATTTCTAAAAAATTGGCTCTAACAATTTTGATTAAAATACCAAACATAAAAGATATTTTCATGACAAAATGTATATCTTGAATTTTCTGGAAATAACCTATAAAGTCATCTTCATTCGGAAGGAATTTGGTATAATCTTGTATAAATGGTAATAGTTAACCGAGAGACGAAAACATACTATACCTAAATTAAGACACAGAATTTATTTTTTTGTGGTGTAAGCCATTTCTGAGACCTCCGTTATTAATAGCCCGAATTGTTCATTTCTTGAACACTCTCTTAAAGTCTGCTTCTCGTGATTGCATAGGATGGAATTTTAAGGCCAGCATATAGCCTCCAGTTCTAAAACATTTGGCTTCGTTGTTCTCTTTGTATCTATAACAAACTGTGTAATGTAGCTATTTCTGTGAATTTTTATTTGTATTAAAACATAGTAGATAGAACAATAAGCTTTGTAAGAATAGTTTGTATGCCCACTAATAAACGATAGAGGATAGAGAAACTCAGCCAGTATATCACATAAGTATTTTTCACGTTTTATTCAGTCTTCATAACGAAAATTTCGGGAAGGTACCCTAAAAGTAGGCCTCGAACGTTTCCTTCCCAAATTTCCTTTCTTCATCATCATTTGATTTTGTGCATCATTAATGCTCACCTCGTATGGTGCCGTAAACAGTAAGAACAGTCGTTAAACATAGTAAAATAAAATAAAAAAAGTACGGCCTCATGATTTAAGTATTTTAAGCATCGAAAATGAAATGTCAAGGGGTGTCGATATAAGCGGAATTGTACACAGTTTTGCAGCTCGGAGAGCTCGACGTGCAGCCAAATTTCAATCATTTGACATAAATGCTTGATATTGTATCTTACTGTACTATTTTAATACATATTTGTTTCACAATTGTAAGTTTTGTAAAGTAATTGATGGATTTATTTACCAGCTTTATAATGAAATATTTAAAGTATGTTATGGCACACTTTTTTATGTAGCCTTAAGATTCCATTAATCAAGTAAACTACAAAATGTACATTATGAAGGGGGCCCTGCTTATAATATGTGGGCGCTGTAGTGTGCATTTTAGTACTTCATTGAGAACATGAATCATAATGTGCACTATGGGGTTACACACATAAAAATCACAAAAGATAGCATTGGCTCTCATCACAATTCGTTTTGCTGCGATTTTTTTAGATACTCTAACGACTTCTGATCCGTAATCTTACACAAAATGGCATTTAGCGAGTCAACATAAGACGACGAAAAATCGCAATTAAGAGATGGCAGATAAATGGAGAACTGCCCTCAGTTAGACGAGTTTCTTATGTTTGTGGCAGACATAGTCATGAAAGCTTGGAATTGCACACTCCTACATTTGAGTTTTAAGTTTCTATTCATGCCTATGTTAACATCAATCATTGTGGAGGGTGCATTAAGGTACTTTTATTTTACGCTTTTGTCTAATTTTCATTGTGAATGACCCTTTATTTAAACTGACAACTTCTTTGTCATTTGTATCAGTAATTTGCTCTATTTCAGGACCCATGAAAAGTTCACTTCCAGCTTAGCCTACACTGAAAGCCCACACGCAGAAGTTTGAGCGAATATTTGCCAACTGCAGTTTTTTTCAGAGTTAAACCCGTTTTGTACATATCCAAACAGGGTGTGGGGAGTTGTTGAAAACAAATGCAGTGCGAGGATGAGCTCGATATCAGGCGTGAGAGAGAAAGCGAGTGGGAGTTAGAAGGAGAGGGATTGTACCGCTCAATATTCCTGCTGAATGTTTCATGGTACCACCTCTTCTTTGGGTGCTCTCCCCTCGCAAAATTATGTCACAGAAGGGCGGCCGTTGATACGTGTCTGGCGATCCAATTTTTAGCTGCGAAAACAGCACTCCCGCTTACAGTTGGAGTAAATCATCATTAAGGAGACCACAAACGAGAATATAGTGGTGCAGAACACCACATAGCTCCCACATACATTTATTGCGGTGACTAATTGCGAGTTCTGCCCGTGTTAAGTGTGCTGGGCGCTCTTTAAAACAAATACTTAAAAATAAACAACTAATTGCTAGCCTGAAAAAGTACCAAGCTCTTTTGTATCATACCCTTGCCTACAGGCTAAACTAGAGCGCAGTAGGATGATCATGTCTCAAAGCAGAAACGGAGTATAGGAGGGCAAGGAAGGTGATGTCCTTCCCGGCTAACGTAACACTAAAATGTGACTTTTATTCAATAAGGATATTAATCCAAACATTAATTAATATGTTTATCTATTGAAGCAAAATTAATCCATTTATAAAATATGTGTGGCTCTCAGACTGCTTTTTAAAACCTCGTTCAGTGAAAAAAGGGTGCATATAACTGGAGGAGAGTATCTGCAGGCCTACCTTGAAATATTGTTTATCTCTTAAAGAAGAGAAACTTGTGCTCGTATTTAAATTAGAATAAACAATGAATATTCCCAACTTAAACGAAATAAAAACAAGCACATAAGCTAATATTGTATGGGAAATACGAGTTAAGTCGCTTATGAAATTCTTTTGTTACTAATGAGCAGAACCTGTTTTTTTTGTTTTTTTTTTGTTATTAAGATAAACACGAATTGTAACGGAGAGATGCAGCAAGAAGCACATGCACGATTTACGACAAACGTGATCGATTTATGTCTATAATTTTGTCGCGAAGTTTCGCGAAACTGGTCGTTTCTGCGAAAAGCTTTATTTTTACGATAAAAACGAAAAAATTCATTTGAAAAAGTATTCGTTTTGAAGATGTAAGAAATGAGAATTCATTTAGAAAGGTACATTAAACCGAAAATTTAAACTAAGCTATTATTGTATTTTATGAACTGCAGGACCTCCATGACAGCTGAGAGGGGTTTTCCTGAACTTTTGGAACATTCCGTTAGGAATACTTTAGTTTTGAAGTTCTTGAAGTAATTGCTGCAGCTTAAAATTAATTGACCGCGTTGAAACGACAGGAATAAACTGACGAAAATACTACCATAAGCTGTACATGTGATCAACAATCGATAACAACGATTGAAAGCTTGTCTCTAGCCGAATTTCAAAAACATTACGTCGCAGCTGAGAGCTATTGCCTAAGACATTAAAACTTGCCACGAAATTGCCACTTACCACATTTTAAACTATAAATACGACATTTGATTCATTTTAAACTATATTTTTTAGAAAATGAACGCAAAATAAAACCTGGTCCTGCTAATGAGGAATAAAATAGTAAAACGTGCTGCATCTTATATTCCGCTCTTCCCGAAATTAAATGTCGCCAGGCAGCCTTGTTGCAATGGATCTGCGGAAAGCGCTAGAGTGAGTATTTACTCTCCACTATTTGCTTTTCAACTATGTTGTAATGGATTGCTTAGTGTATTAAATAGGTTTATACAAATAATAAACGTCAAATAAGACTATATCTTCCTCGGGGTGTTATACCTTACAATGTTCCATTATTTAAACCCTGTTCCCTATAACATTGCCCTGCATCTCTTAACTGCCACGTGCTCTAATCACCTCTCTTGGCTGCTGTCGCAGAATAGGTTGTTGTGAGATACAAACTAGTTCCTTGTTTAACTACGGCCTTTCGCGGGTTGTAGCGCCACAGAGGATATTAATATATTCAACAGAGTTGTCAAATTTACATATAATCATATGAATAACATTATTACGTAATAGAATTAACGCATCTGAAATGCATATAAATTTTTATCAACATATATGTAAGTAGGAGGATCCTTCGGTTTAAATCTTCCTCTGGTGATCACGAAAGCACGTGCATCTAACGTGACAGAATGTATACATTGCTTTTATCGCCTGACCTTGCATTGCACATGCTTGTGCATCGCTATTAAAGATTTGCATTGCCCAATCGTGGAAAACGGAAGGAAAGGGAACGCAGAAGTATACATGTCAGCGTGGCAAAATTAAAAGAAACAGTGTTAAATTGTAGTACAGACACTGTGCACAGACTACTCATTTTTCCGGAGTAGACAGCTTATACTTGCTACTGGAGATCCCATTAGGTTTCTGATCCTACTTTTTTCAAGTGAACTTTCATCGCCTATGAATCTCTTGCAAAAAATTTGAAGTATCATGTCTACACTAATATTATAAAGATAAAAATTATCGTTTGTGTGTGTTATACTGTAATTTCAAAAACTATTAGACTGGTTTTGATAATCGTTTACCATTTAAACGTACAGATCTTAATAAGAGATAATGGTTATAGGATACCTCAAAATATTTAAAATTCGATTAGTTTAGGAGCTTTCGTATTCATGCCATTAAATTTCAATCCCGTTGCGCTGATTGTGAACATTAGAGGATACTTTTTGGCTCTTTATATTTAACACGTAATATTTGTAGTCCAATGGAATAAAAGAGGATGCTTAAACGCTTTAAAATTACTGGATGGGGCTGTATATCAAGGTCTTATAACCGAACCTCCCTCTGCTTTCGTTGAATAATTTTGTGAACTTTGTTTTTAGGACACATTTTTTGTATGATTATGATAAACCCTTTGTACATTGGTTTTTAGAATGTGAGCAAAATAGTCAGCAAAGCTACAACTTTCAGAAACTTCCACTGCCTGGTATTTTCAGCCTTCTAGGTACAAATCAATGCCCTTTGACCTATCTGGATAAAGCATGTGCAGTTACTCGATAAGAGGTAATTTTCAAAAAGTATCGCTACCATATTTTCAATCATTTATGAAGAAATCTGCACTATTTAACTGTCTGGAAGCAATGTGATAAAGTTATAGCATAATGGTAAAACAGTAGGTTACCTTAAAACTACCAAAATCTGACCTAGTCCCTATTTTAAGTCCTGTACTACCTCGCAATTTTTAAAGAAATAATCTTCTGCTTATTTTCAACCCCTTATGTATGAAATTACATAACTTTACAAATGGCGACGCAAATCTTGCACTTCTTCAAAATGGCTGTCTACACTGAAAAACTATTCCTACTGATTATATCTTTAACCTCTTATTTTACAAATGTGCGCCATTTTACCATTTGGGACAAAACTTAACAAACTCGCATTAGGTCTCAACAAAAATTGCAAGCAATTGACGACTTTAAAAAATGACTATCTTTTATTAGACATTATGTCCCACATGGATAGAACTTTGTTTCCACATTGTAGAACTAGGTGAAAATTATAAGCTATCTTACAGTTTCCAAAAATTTCCTCTATGCATATCTTCAATCCCTAAATTAACATGAGTATTATTTTGAACACACTTTCATTACTATGGTCCTGATATTGGGCATGAAGGGCTGGAAATTATGTTCAGAGGCCTTTTTATTAGGCTTGAGATTCTTTTACGTCCGTAAATCTATGACACAGGACCACCGGCTTTACTTTCGTTCCGAAGGAAGCCATGCTGAGGGCTTTTACGCCCGAAAAAATCCATCGCCCTCCCTCGGTTTTAACTCGCGACTTTGGTACTTAGAGGCTAGCATGGTACCCCAAGACCACAATGGACGACTCTTTAGTCCCTCATGTATGTATAAGCTTAGAACATTTATTAGATTTTGCGCATTCTTGCTCACTTATACGTTAGGAATTATTATAGGCGATCTAATTTAAGCTTCCCTTATTTTTCAACTTTCTACACAACATTCTAAATCATTTGTACAACCTGAACATACCGAGAGATGGATCAACGGTGGTGGGTGAGGCTCGATTTGGGAGGTCCCGAGTCAGATTCTTGTTGACCTGTATTCTGACCTCGGGTTTTTCGTGGTTTTCAGTAGTCAGTAGGAGAAAGCTGGGGTAATTTCTGATCTATAACGATTTCCTTTCTATTATTTCCCTTTCATTCTGTTTGCTTCTCATGCTTCAAGTATTTACTTCTAGATTTCACGGCATACGGTGGTGCAGGGTAGATGGTACAGATGCTTGCTCAAAGGTAAGAGTATTCCTAGTGTATAGGAGTGGACTGCTTGGTTGAGCGTGTCGTTCATCGTTCTATCTGGGCAGATCCAGTAGGGGACCGGTCTTCGAACCAGGAACTGTTAGTGACTTCCACGCGTCTGTGTGGCCTATCTATCTGCGGTATGTAACCTCCTGTGGTTTTCTTCACCTCATTACTTCCTCCTGGGTAATTGTTGCCTGAATAGATCTCCCGTAGGTAACAGTGCACTTAGGATCCGGGGAAAGAAAGACCACTCCACGTTATTACAAACTTACCACAAACCTAAAACAGATTAACCACAGGAATCTTCCCATAAAGGCTACGTAAAGCTATTTATCACATATTTTAATGAATTCCATGTTTATTTTGTTGTACATATGCGTCTTTCTCTTATAGCTTTTCAGTATACCTATATAATACACTGGAATACAATACGAAAGATAAGGACTCACAGGCTATTTACAGAATGTTTTATGATTTACATACCTTAGTCGTCGTACTGATATTTAAAAAATGTGCATTTTAATTAAAACGATTTAGCTGATTTTGATAAAATAAATAAATATCGAAAAAATGTTCCTTGGATTGGGTGGCTTAGAGTGGGGGAAAATTGTAGAAGTGTTCACGTTACATCCTTGAAAGGTGCTGGATATAGCTACGAAGTTTGTAATTCATCCGAATTTTCGTATTAAATATTGTGGTTTCACCCCCTCTCTCATACACACACACACACCACACATAATTTCGTCTTTTTGGGTTGAAGGAAAACCAAATGTGTATTTCCAATGAAATATCTAAATTATTGCCCACTCTGCACCAACGATGTAAAACAAAGCTGGCTTACAGTATATTTTAAGCTGTTCTAACTTTTAAAATCCAACTTTCGTTATAAAAGAGCCAATAGCAAAAATGTTCCGACAATCACTTATTTATGGCCTAGGTTACCTTCTCAGAGTTTAGTGAAATCGATTACTAACAACTGCGCCCTCCCTTTGTAAGCATTAAGGTAAGAATTAAGTTTTTAGGAGAAATAAATAATAACAAGAAATTAATTAAAATTTAATGCTTAAAATAAAATGCAATCTTTAGATATCAATAAATCTAATGTGAACAAAATGAGCAAGTGTCGCTGCTGGTTAAATACTCTAAACCTTTGCTTACCTTTGGATATCCAAAATTTGGAATTACCCGATGTTTGGAATACCCGAAATGTATTAATTCCTATTTCATGAAGTGGATAATGTTGGCGGTGATTGCTTTGTTTAATCCTTTTGATGAAATCACTACATTTTACACATAAAAACTACTGCCTACCAAACAATAAATGCTTGAAAAACTTCAGAAACATTTTGAGACCTTAGACATGTATCCACATCATCATCTGTGTTGTAGGAAAGGAATGCGAGAGAATAACCCGATGAACAGAAAAGCTGACTATGTGACTTTCGTTTGTTTATTTTTTATTTATGTATTTATTTATTCTTTGCTCCATTAATATGCCGCCTTTAATATCTCCGGTCATATCAGCGGATTTTTACCTTAGGAACCATTACTCAACAGCAGCGATGTTCAGTCGCCTTATAATGTATTAAATTTTGCGTTGGTATTAGTTTGGTTGTTACATTAAATTCACACTCCCATTCATAATTACAGATCCAAGTGAAGGTAGAGAATAATCCTCAATAAAGAACATTTTCCACCCTCCAGCCTGAAATAAACGCCAGGACGTTTGGAGGTTAGCATGCCAACCACCGGACTACGGAGGCAGTCCTGTTTAAAATTGTTTGTAAAACTATCAATTTCGTGCGGTAAATATTTTGCAAAATACTGCAACATTGTAAGATTTAATCCCAAGTAGCGACATAATATCGATACAACGAGGACTGTGAAATAATTAGAATAATATGGCATAACTTATTTCACTTTCCGGTGCTGTGACATCCTTTATATAAATTATGCACAAGCTCAATAGCTTATTAAATTACTACCTGGGTATTATTCGTTCGTCTCTGAATGATAATACAGAAGAAGCAGCGTGTTGATGATCACCTTAAATGCATATACCCAGTGCATATCAAGAACAGAAGTTAAGCGTTATAAATATACGCTAAAAATGTTAAATTCATACCAATCAAAAAATCTACAAAACTTCCTGTTACATCCACATGACAATCAATCTACTATCGATTATGTTTACACAAATTCCATAAACTATACTTACGAGAGCTTATTTTGATATCTTCTGCTGGCTGATCCAGATAAACCTTTGTAGAAATAGTTTCACTAGATATTTCGCTGGAGTTACCAACCCCCTTGTAACTCCCTTGGGAGATAGAGGAAGCGGGATCGATAGTCAGATATTTAAAAGCTAGTCGCTATATGGTGGCTTAGAAATGCCAAACTCTTTCTGTGACACTGTGACACACACACACACAAAAGAATATCAATAGAACATTTACAAAATTACAGAGTATTGAAAAATTTAAACTAATAAAAATGGCTATGGTCATAAAAATGTTATCGGAAATAAATCGTGTTTTTTAAAGACATCTACGTTTTTTATATCTCTTATGGCTTACCGATTACACAAAAGTATACAAAACTGTTTCTAAAAAGACGACTTCAGGGATTTTCCCAGAAAATTCAAGAAATAAATTTTATTTGTAATATTAATAGCTTTAACATTTTAATTTATCATTTATTTTAAGCAAAATCGTTGGAGCCATTTTGGAGAGAGTAGAAAATTTCGAAAAGTCTTGGATGTAAAGCATAGTTTGGGATGGGTGGTTTCTTGAAAATGTTTGTGTCTCATTTATGGAAGATGCTGAATCTTAATATCAAGTTTGGTATTTATTGAGCATTTCGTTTTGGGGTCACGTTATCCACAGGCGCGTACACACGCACACGTGCGCGCAAACACACACATACGTGCGTCGCGCAACGTACTTCTGGACCTTTTTTGCTTTTTTTTTTTTTAAAAAAATGCCATTTTTACTTTCCATATCACATACCTAATGAAGAAGAGAAAGTATTGCATTCCAATAAAAAATTAGATAACGAGTTTTCAACGAAAATACATGCTTTGTGGTCCCCTGAATCCAAAAAATCATTTTTGCAAACATGCCCATGTGTGTGTGTATGTAGATATGTATGTATTATGTATGTATTATGTATGTATGTATGTATGTATGTATGTATGTATGTATGTATGTATGTATGTGTGTGTGCGTGCGCGCGCGCGCCTGTGAACAGCATATCTCAAAAACTTAGTCGCATAAATACTAAACCTAGTATTTAAGTTCATTAGCCCACCAGGGACTCACCTTATGTGAGTACGGATGTGGCGCAGCCGGGGTCCCGAGCCAGTCATAACCATCGTCATCCCTCCACCCTCGTCCGGTCGAGGTGGGTTCGTCCTCATGACCGGAGAACGCAAGGTAGTCTCTGGTTTCTGTTCATTTCATTCTATGACGCCCCTCGCCATTGTTTCTTTATTCTCTAATCTATTTACACACATTTCGCAACACGTCCATTCATTCACACATCTATTTTCGTTCTTCGCCGGCCTACCTTGCGTGCGAAACGCCCACACACTTTTTGTTTTATTTTACCATTCTATTCATTTTAACCCTTCGTGGACACAGCCTGACGGATACCCGCACACTGGGTGCGCATCTGGGTGAGTGGGTAATGGCGTCATCCCCACCACCCGGGGTCGTCATGTAGGGCCTGTGTTCGTATCCACTGTTCAGCTGCAGTCACGCGGGGGCCATTGCATGACCTGCTGACTTCCGACGGCCATTGGGTCCCTCTGTCTATGTTCTGGGAGGTGTGACCCTGGGGTGAGACTAGTATAGATAGGACACTCACCCAAACCGGGGTAACGCCCGGGAAGTCGGAGCCCGAGGTCGGAGACGGTTGCAATGATAGAGGATTTCTTTAGCTATGGAGCCCCCTTTCTCCATTGCTTATAACAAGCGACAAAAAGTCTTAGTAACAGAAGTAGCACCACCGACACCTGGATGTTACTTGGTAATTAGCCGAACAGAGGAAGGCCAAAAGGTGATCCCTTTTATTATTCACCACTTACGGCCTCGACGGAATGTCGGACGATGAACTGGTCGAAAATCTTTCTGACCAAAAGGTAACAGCGGTTCATAGAGTACAGGTTAAACGCGACGGAGTGTTGGTACCAACTCGTACCCTGTTTCTCACGTTCGATGGCATCGATCTGCCTACTAGTATTTCCGCAGGGTACGAACGTATTGCGGTGAGACCCTAATTCCTAGACCTCTGCGTTGTTTCAAATGCCAACGTTTTAGGCAAACGCAAGACTCTTGTAAGAGTGTCGTATCCATCTGTGCCTCATGTAGCCAGCCGTCACACGATGGTACCTGTTCCTCAGGCCCCGTCTGCGTTAATTGCAAAGGGTCTCATTTTTCGTCATTTGCCGACTGTCCGCGGAACTTGGACGAGAAGGTGATCCAGGAGATCCGGGTGAAGGAGAAACTTCCTTCGCCGAAACTCGGAGGCGTTACCATGCGCGCCAACCTTCGCTCCTGCGATCGGGAACATTCATTTCTGTTGCTGCCTCGCCAGTACTCCGGAAGGATGCCGAGACTCAGACCTGGACCATGACAGCATTGACCGCAACTACCATTCGGCCGTTCATTTCTGGCACAGTTATCAAGCTATCTAAAGCTGGTCCTAAGGTACTGAAGTCACAAGGCACTGAAAAGAAATCAAAGCAGGAACTTCGCAGGGAAGATTTTCTTAAAGACCCTCCGCGTGCGCGCGGTAAGAAAAGTTCACCTTCTCCTCGAAGGTTGCAGTCCCAGGATGCTCCTGGGACAAACCGTGCTCAGCGGCACCCTTCACCCATTGTCACTCAAGGCCGATTCTCGGCGCTTGAATCGGTTTCTGGCACTGAGCGCGTGGACCCTCCCTCCGAGGAGCCTATGGAGTCTGACCAACACCATACCAAAAGCCCGAACCCCAAGGTTAAGCAAAATGTTATTTTGAGTCACCCTTCTAAGTAGACAGCTTGCCCCATTTATTCATGGCTATCCTGACCTGGAATTTACGTGGTGTATGGTCGCATAAGGTGGAACTGCAACTTTTATTGCGTTCCCATTCACCTATGGTCGTGTGTTTGCGGGAGACCAAGCTTCGCCCTCACGATGCTTTTACCCTCCGTGGGTATACTCCGGTTCGCTACGATTTTGCACTGGATGAGGGTTCTCCTGCTCATGGAGTTGTCATGTTACTAGTGCGCAACGACGTTCATTTTCAGCCTCTCACACTTAGGTCCGACTTGCAAGATGTTGCCGTTAGGCTTCAATTACCCGGCTTTTTCATTTCTCTTTGCTCCGTCTATTCACCTCCATCGTCTCCCCTCGCTAATGCGTACGTTCGAGAACTCTTGTCCGCTCTCCCAACATCATTTCTTCTGTTGGGAGATTTTAATGACCATCACCCCCTGTGGGGTTCGTCAAGGGCTTGTGCGAGTGAACCCTTCTTTCCGACACTTTTTATCAGTTCAGCCTCTCCATCCTCCATACAGGTGAGCCTACTTTTATTTCTGATTCTTCTGGTAGATTTCCCCACGTGGACCTTACCGTTTGCTCCATCCAGCTTTCTTGTCTCTGCAGTGGAACGTCGTCGCTGACACCAGCTCCAGCGATCATTACCCCTGCATCGTTTTTCTTTTGTCTCACCACGTCCAACCTTCCAGAACACCTACCTGGCAATTCTTTAAAGCCGACTGGGGACTATATTCTAGTCTCGTGTCCTTTGTGGACCAGCCCTTCACTGACGTTAACCAAATGGTGCAGCACCTACGTCTACGATCCTATCTGCCGCCAAACGCATAATTCCTCATTCGTCCTCCCATCCTCAACGTATTCCTGTTCTGTGGTGGACCGAGGACTGTCGGGACGCCGTTCGTGCCCGTAGAGCTGCACTTAGGGTGTTTGGGCGACACTCTGCACTTGATAATTATGTTACTTTAAACAATCGCGCTCCAGGACTCGACGCATTATTCAGAATAGCATGAAGGCATCTTGGACTCGTTTTGTCGAGTCTTTTAATCGCTTCACGCCTTCCTGTGTTGTTTGGGATAAACTTCTTTGCTTCACCGGTAAAGTGTCACATTGTACTGTGTCTGGCCTTCAGGTTTCCAATACCACTATAGTGGATCCGGCTGCCATTGCTAACACTCTGGGTGTTGCCTTGGTGGCGGTTTCCATTTCTGACCATTATTCCGCGGCTTTCGCGCTTTCAAAGAGCGGCTTGATTTCGTGACATATAGTTTTCGGTCTCCAAATCGCGAGTGTTATAATGAACTTTTCACAATGAGGGAGCTGGAGAACGCTCTCCTTTTATCTAGGCACTCCGCTTCTGGGCCGGACGGCATTTATGTCCTGATTTTAAAGCACCCTTCAGCCGACAGTGAACTCTTTCTCTTACAGGTCTATAGCCGTATTTGGCATTACGGCGTTTTTCCTTCAGTTTGGCGCGAAGCCACCGTTGTCCCTATACTTAAGCCTGGGAAGGATCGCCAACAACCTTCCAGCTACCGCCCTATCTCCCTCACCAGTTGCATTTGCAAGGTGATGGAGCGCATGATCAACGGGCGGTTGACATGTTCGCTTGAGTCTCAGAAAATTCTATCGAACGCTCAGTGCTGATTTCGTCGCCATCGCCATCGCCATCTGCTGTCTCTGTCGACGCATATTAAGAACGAATTTCTGAGAAAGTGTCAAACAGTGGCTGTGTTTTTGACCTGAAGAAAGCTTATGACACTTGTTGGAGGGGTGACATTTTACGGACACTTCACGCATGGAATTTCAGCGGTCATCTTCCCATATTTCTTCGGGAATTTATGACGGACCGTATCTTTCGTGTACGTGTGGGCTCGGTTTTATCTAATCGTTTTATTCAAGTGAACGGTGTACCGCAGGGCTCTGTACTCAGTGTCACACTTTTTGCGAATGCTATCAACCCCATTGTTGATTGTATTCCACCTGGCATTTCATCGTTCCTTTTCGTTGACGATTTTGCCATTTATTGCAGTTCACGGCGGACCTATCAGCTCGAACGCTGTCTCCAGAGTTGTGTCGACCGTCTCTACGTCTAGAGTATCGCTTTAATTTCTCCGCCGAGAAATCCGTCTGTATAAATTTCTGTCGCCGAAGGCTTTCCGTCCGCCCTCTCTCCATCTTGGGCCGGAGATACTTCCATTTGCAGACGAGGTAAAATTTTTGGGTTCGATCTTCGATCGAAAGCTGAGCTGGACTTCGCACATTTCCTTTTTAAAAACAAAGTGTGACCGTTCTCTTAATATATTAAGTGCTTTAAGTGGCACATCTTGGGGTGCTGATCGGAACGTCCTTCTGCATCTTTATCGCTCCTTGGTCCGATCCAAGCTTTTTTACGTATGTATTGTCTATTCATCGACACGTCCATCTGTTGCTTGAATGCTATTCACCATCGTGGCATAAGAGTCGCTACAGCGGCCTTTCCAACTACAGACTGTACTCAGTCTGTACGTTAAAGCTGCAGAGCCTCCGTTTTCCTTCGGGCGTGAGATACTCTTTTGCAGCTATTATATTTACTTTCAAGCTTGCCTGACCACCCATCCTTCGAGTTATTTTTCGAGGATTCGCTTGATCGGTAATATTTAGTTAGATCCTCTGCATTACTCCATCCAGGGGTTCGATTTCGCCAGCTTCTTCGGCGTTTAGACGTTACGCTAGCGCCGACCCCTCCCATGGGGGGTACGCGATTTAGTCCTTACTTGCGCGCTGAGGCCCAATGTCACCTTGGGTTAAGGTCGATGCCGAAGAATAGGACCCCTTCTTAGATCCGCCTTTTTAGAACTTCAGGCGCAATTCGGGGAATGTCATTTTATCCACATTGCTGGAGTAGGGTGTGCCTTTATTTTCGGTCGACATAGTTTTTCCTTTCGCTTACCGTGGTAATGCTAGATTTTTACCGCCGAACTTTTTAGTGTTTATCAGTCTCTTTTACACATCCAGCGGCACGAATTGCGGCACTGTGTTGTTTGTACGGACTCTCTGCCCTTCAGAGTATCAACACGCTGTACAATTACCACCCCCCTCGTACAGCGCATACATGATCTTCACCACTCGCTGGATGCTTCTGGTATCACCGTCTCCTTCGTGTGGATTCCAGGTCATGCGGGCATCTCAGGGAACGAGTCTGCCGACGCCGCAGCCAGATTGGCAATTTTATCACCCGGATGTTTTACATCTGTTTATCCTTCCACGGATGTTTATTTGGTTTACGTCACCATATCCTCTCAAATTGACGCGATGAATGGACTACCCTCCGGGGGAGCAAGTTGCGGGAGGTTAAACCTCTCCCGTTAGTCTGGGGTACCTCTTCTCGTTCTTCTCGTCGGGAAGAGGTAATTTTAGCTCGTTTACGTATCGGTCATTGCCTCTTTAGCCATAAGCACCTGCTCAGTGGTGACCCCGCTCTGTGAGCAGTGTGAAGCGCCCTTGAAGGAGCGTCACATCTTAGAAGAGTGTCAGGTTTTAGCTCATTTGCGCATTCGTTTGTCTCTGCCTGTTGACTTGGCCAAAGTTTTGGCAGACGACGCGCATGCTGTAGAATATATTTTACCTTTTATTACTGACAGTGGTTTTAGTCGGCGCATTAGATGCACTGTGCGGCTTTTAGTTTTGTAATTTTCTTTTGTCTGTTTTAGTGGGGCTCTTCTCCCCAGCGGACGTATGGCGCTCTTGTAGTTTCCTTCTACAGTTCCTGACACGTAGTTTACTCTTTTATTGGTTTATTTGACATGGTTTTAGTGTGATGTCTTTTACAATATACAGTCTTGTTTTTAGTGATTTAGACTAAGCGGGTTCGTGTCCCGTATTTTAGTTTCTGGATTTTAAATTTTATACTTTGTAAGGGCGCAGATGACCTTAGATGTTTAGCGCCCTTAAACCCAGTCTCATCATTATCATCAAGTTCATTATCTTTCAAGGGTTTAACATGAGGATTTTCAAGAAAATTCTCCCACCCCAACTACCTTTACATAGCCCATTTTTCGAAATTTTTATTTTTTAAAAAACGGCTCTAGTGATTTTGATTAAAATATATTAAATGGATTTACTTGACAAATAAAGTGTATATCTTGAATTTTCTTGGTATAATCTTTTATGTCCTCTTCATTCGGAAGAAATTTTGTACAATCTTGTATAACTGACAAACGTTTAGGGATAGACAAAACCATACTACACAAAAAATGTAGATCTCTTTAAAACACACAATTTATTCCAGATAAGCCTTTTTATGAGTCACCCTTCATTAATGATATGAATTGATCATTTCTTGTTCACTCTTTTAAAGTATTTCAACATTTAGTTGCTTCAAGCGATTGCATGGAAACTGTATGGAATTTTAGGGCCAGCATATAGCGTCCAGTTCTTAAACATTTGACTATTGCCGTTCTCTTTGTATCTATAATGAAATGTATAATGTAACATATTCTGAAGAACCTTATAGTGATTTAAACGTGGTAGATATAAAAATAAGGTTTAGTAAAAATACACTATGCGATCATAAGTATCCGGACACCCCACAAACATACGTTTTTTCATTTTAGGTGCATTGTGTTGCCACCTACTGCCTGATACTCATTATCCGCGACCTCAGTAGTCCTTAGACATCGTGAAACTGCAGAATAGGACGCTCCGTGGCACTCACGGACTTCGAACGTGGTCAGGTGATCCGGTGTCACTTCTGTCAGAATCTGTAGGCAAGATTTCCACACCCCTAAACATCCCTAGGTTCACTGTTTCTCATGTGATAGTGAAGTGGAAGCATGAAGGGACATGTACAGCATAAAAGCGTATAGGCCGACCTCGTCTGTTGACTGACAGCGACCGCCGACATTTGAAGGTGTTCGTAAAGAATACTCGGCAGACATCTATCCAGACCATCACACAGGAATTCCAAACTGCATCAGGATCCACTCCAAGTACTATGACAGCTAGGCGT
The DNA here is from genome assembly GCA_030765065.1 of Deroplatys truncata. Classification (NCBI taxonomy): domain Eukaryota; kingdom Metazoa; phylum Arthropoda; class Insecta; order Mantodea; family Mantidae; genus Deroplatys; species Deroplatys truncata. The sequence continues at coordinate 107,124,074 of CM060979.1, forward strand.
GAGGTAAGAAACCTTGGATTCCATGGTCGAGCGTCTGCTCAAAAGCCACACATCACGCAGGAAAATGGCAAAAGACGCCTCACTTGGTATAAGGAGCGTCAACATTACACGATTGAACAGTAGCAAAACGTTGTGTGCAGTGACGAATCACGGTACACAATGTGGTGATCCGATGGCAGGGTGTGGATATGGCGAATGCCCGGTGAACGTCATCTGCCAGCGTGTGTAGTGCCAACAGTGAAATTCGGAGGTGGTGTGTTATGGTGTGGTCGTCTTTTTCCTAGAGGGGGCTTGCACCCCTTGTTGTTTTGCGTGGCACAATCACAGCGCAGACGTACATTGATATTTTAAGCAACTTCTTCCTTCCCACTGTTTAAGAGCAATTCGGAGATGGCGATTGCATCTTTCAACACGATCGAGCACCTGTTCATATTACACGAGCTGTGGCGGAGTGGTTACACGACAACAACATCCTTGTAATGGACTGGCCTGCATAGAGTGGTGACTTGAATCCTATAGAACACCTTTGGGATATTTTGGAACGCCGACTTTGTGCCAGGCTTCACCGACCTACATCGCTACCTCTCCTCAGTTCCACACTCCGTGAAGAATGGGCTGTCATTCCCCAAGAAACCTTCCAGCACCTGATTGAAAGTATGCTTGCGAGAGTGAACGCTGTCATCAAAGCTAAAGTTGGGCCAACACCATATTGACTTACCGATGGAGGGCGCCACGAACTTGTACGTCATTTTCAGCCAGGTGTCCGGATACTTTTGATCACGTAGTGTAGTTTGTACACTCACTAAAAAGCGATAGAGAGTAAAGAAAGAAATGGGAATGTATTACATCAGATCTTTTGAATCAAGTAGACTCAAAACATAATTTTCGCTGAAATTTCGTAATGCAGCTTTTGGGTTGAATACAATAGCTTCGCTACCTATTGGTTTGTGGTAGTAAAAGAAAAATGAGTTTTAGTAAAGAAATATTCCTATGATTCAAAATTTGGGACGGTTTCTCGCTATGATTCTTCTGCGTGTTGCAACCGCTGAGAGAGGTTATCAATATGCAGTCGTTTGTCGAAATGCTTTTGGAACTTAGCTTCTTCCTCTTCTAACTTATTCTCATGGTGGATCCTCTTATTATTTAAGGGACTACGCTCCCCTTTGTAGAGCGTATTCCCTTATAAGCCAATGCCTTGGGTCATAAGCTTGTCGAGAGCAAGCAAATTCTAGATCATATAATATCCAGTATGGGTGATCAGCCCAATGCCTGGTATGGCGGTGAAGAAAACGAAATGAAATCTAGTGATGAATGGGATGACAGGAAAATTCGCGGACCAAATTATCCAACCCAGTATTTGCCTAGTGACCGAGGAAAACTGTGTAAGTCTTCGGTGAGTTTGGTCGGTCCCGGGGGTTAGATCCCGGGTTCTACTGAATTGGGCCACAGACGTTACCGCCTGAGCCATCCCGCTCGGTTGGCGAAGATCAATGCAGTTAATTCTAACACCTTCTGGTTCTACTGCCCACGATCCAGAGGGCTCTTCATATTTTTACGTTTCGAAAATTCCATGAGAAGCTAGTGTTTGAAATATTTTTGATTTCAATGGATTCTTTGGTGTATTCCAAGTGTGGTTTTCAATTAAATGGGAGATTCATGAAACTATGGACCATAAGCCTGAAACAAATTAGAATTATCCACATAAAGTTAAAGTTAGATATTTTCGTCTGAGCTGTTCTCTTATATGTATTATTAACTTGGTAGTTTAAAGATACAGCAAGAAGCTGTGTCCTACGTAGTGTATAAATTTTACAGAAGTATAGATAATGTTTGGTTATTCTGATTGAATCGCTAGTTGTCAAGGAGATTAATTTATCGTTATCCTCCAGCTCTGTCGAACAAGGGCATCAATGCGATAACCATGTTACTTGGGTCATGGATCGTTCTCTAGGGGTGTTTAACCAGAATGAAACCACGACAGTAGTCTGTAACACTGATTTCCCTGAGCAGTTCTATCTGTAAACCACAAACATTCTGCGTCAGGTCTAGCAAACCTATACACATCATTCGACGCAGAGGAAATGAATTACAACGCAATATCTTTCGTACAACGTGGTTCTTTCTTCCGTATGCTGTTCGTAGCCACTAATCCTCAATAGCAGGCAGAATATTCTCGGAGTTGTTTCGTCTTTGCCTGTGTTGGTTTTTTAAATAGCGTTTAATTCCCATTCTTACTACATCTGGCACCACAGGTAGTGGGCACTGGTGATATATGAAATATGATGACTTTGGGAGAGGAAGTTTGGAAAGGAAACGTTCTAGGCCTATGTTTGGAGTATCTCCCCGGCATTTGTTATTTATAAGGATCGAGGAAAACTTGAGCAAACCCTCAATCATGGAGGACAGTCCTGGCGGGATTAGAACCCGTTCACGAGCCCGTGTCCTAACAATGACTTTGAAAAAAAATGAAATGAAATTGAGTTTTATTTATGGACGCTCTTTAACTGCTATGGTTCTTAGCGTCCCATTCTATATTGGGCGTGATAGACCGGTAATTTTGCTCAGAGGCCTCTTTATCAGGCTTGAGGTTCTTTTACATACCGTAAATCTACGACACGGGACCACCGGCTTTACTTCCCTTCCGAAGGTAACCATGCCAAGGATTTTTACACCCCGAAAAAATCTATCGCCCTCCACCGGGTTTGAACCCGCGACCTCGGGAACTAGAGGCTAGCATGGTAACCACTACACCACGGAGGACGACGATAATGACTTTGACTACCGGTATCAGTAGATATACATATTGTATATCATATACATATTTAATGTGCTAAACCAAATCTATGCATTTGTTCTTTTTTGTGATGTTCCATTTATAGCCGGCTTTAACATCTAAGGTCATATCAGCGGCATTTTACCTCTGAAGCAATTGCTCATTAACAATGATGTTCATTTGTTACAGTGATGTTATATTTGGGCTGGTATTACTTTCGGCTATTACAACAAATTCACACACACATACACACACACACACACACACACACATTTACACTCTCATTCATATTTCCACTCTAGCAAGGGTGGGGAGTAATCCAGTCTGAAGAAAAATGCCCATCCGTTAGTTTGGAATCGAATCCAGGACCTCTGGATTTGAAGGTTAGCAATTATTGTTTTATTGTATAAAAACCGCATTATTCCCAATGCGTGGAGGTAGCGCATTCGTATCATAATCCCGAGAGCAGGACTTCAAATCTCGGCTGTGATTAATTGCCTGAGAAGTTTTATCCAGTGATTTCATTTAAACTGAGAAGGCAAATGTTGAGTAACAATCGTATTATACTGGACTCATTTCAGTATGCGTTTTATAAATTCATTAATCCTCCTATTATAACTTAACCAGTTAAGGGATTTAAGCTGGATTGAGATTATGCACACAACATAAAAATTCTTCTTACATTGTTTATAACATGACAACAATAGTAAAAAATAGCACACGGCTGCCCACTTTTCACTTTGGCAGCCCTCTGATAATTTGAGTTTAGTGTACTTTAGCCTGTCTGATTGTGTGCATTGAAACGGATTTTGGTGAGTATGGACTCTGGCACCAGCTTGAGAGGATTTAAATATATCTCTTTTGTGGCACTGGCAGCAGCCTGGTTTGTCGATAGTCCCACCACTCTTTCTGTGGCTGGTCGATAAATATCCCTAAACACAGGACTCTGTGCTCAAAATAAAACTAAAAAAAATGTAATTTGTTACATTCACATGACCTTATCTATCCTCTATCGTGTATTATAGGCATACAAATTATTCCTACGAAAGCTTATTGTTTATATGCTTCATTTTAATCGAGACAAGCTTCTACATAAATAGCTATATTACATATTTTGTTACAGATACAAAGGGAATAGTGGTAGCAAAAAAAACAAAAAAACAAAAAAACAAAACTTGAATGTGTACCAAACTTCCTATTTAAATTCAGTATCTTTCAAAATACAATTTCAAAGATGAACTCTGCACATCAAAAACATTAACAAAGTTTAAAAAAATGCTATAATAATAACAGCAAACCTATACACCTTTCTTATGTCGAAAGTTCAAAATTTGTTATACTTACTATGATAGTCAAGAATAAAACAAAAAATAAACAAAAGGGCTGTTAAACTTGAAAATAGAAAATTATATCTAACAATAATTAATAGCAATGGAATATAAACGTAAAATGATTATTGTACAAATGGTTTTGAAGAAGGGTAATTGAACCTCTTATTACAAATATAACAATTTATTTTATTTTGTCCTTATTCAATCTATGTTTTTTCATGTATTAAAGGTGTAGAAGTATGGTGACCCGAGTCACCGAGCTCCGACTATCGGGCCAGTTACTTCAATGTTATTGAAATCATATTTTGCCTTGTAGTATGGGATTGTGGTGTATTTTCTGAGAATATCCCTTTAAGTCCCCATCATTGTTATTGAAGTTTAACTAGGAAACCATCAAAGATAATTATGCAGTAGTTGTATGTTTCCATTTCCCTCTCTCTGTATAATAAGCAGGGAAGTATTGCATTCCATCCAAAAATTCGATACTGAGATTTCACTGAAAATAATGTTTTGAGACCCCAGAATCCAAAAGAGCATTTTTAGAAAAAGGTCGGTGTGTAGGTCTGTGTGTCTGTGTACAGCATAACTCAAAAACGAAAAGTCGGATAAATACCAAAATTGATACTTAGGTTCAGTATTTTCAAAGATGCGATACGAAGATTTTCAAGAAAATCCTCCCACCTCAGTCTACCTTTTACATGGAACATTTTTGTAAAATATTGATTTTCTCAAAAATGGTTCTAATGGTTTTGATTAAAATATAATATGTTTAAGATATTTTTATGACGAATAAAATGTATGTCTTGAATTTTCTGGGAGTGTCCCCAAAAGTCTTCTTCATTCTGAATGGCTTTTGCATAACTGGTAAACTCTAAGAGATAGACAAATGTGTTCTATACAAAACAAAAAACCGTAGAGCTCATTAAAACACATAATTTATGCTATATACATTTTTTTGTGCAGTGAACCAGTTCCGAGACATTGCCTGTAATTGGTTTGAATTTTCCAATACTTATACTTTTTCTCAAATGGAATTCGTTATTGGTTTTTTTATATCCTGGACACTGGACATGCAAAGAGTTTCAGCAAATGTTTATCTCAATTAACATGAAGTATATGGGGAATAAACGTTTGTAAAAATAGTTTCTACAAGAGTAGAGAAAGTTATCAGACTTTTTTGCTTTCCCTACGACGTACATAGTAAGTAGAAAAGGTATTGCATTCCACCCAAAAATTCGATGCCAAGATTGCACGGAAAATACATGTTTTGAGGTCCTCTGAATCCAAATAAAGCATTTTTGGAAACATGTCCGTGTGAATGTGTGTGTGTGTGTCTGTGAACAGCATAAATCCAAAAACGAAAATTGCGATAGATACCAAACTTGGTATTTGAGTTCAGTGTCTTCTGAGGATGCGAGGCATCCAAAACTATCGTTTACATGGAACATTTTTCAAAAACTTTGATTTTCTATAAAATCCCTCACAATTTTGTTTCCAATACCATATATGAAAGATATTTACATGACAAAATGTATATCTTGAAATTTCTGGGAATAGCCTGTGAAGTCCTCTTCATTATAATTTTGTATATAACTGGTAAATGTTAAGCGATAAACGAAAACGCAACACCCAAAAAATGTAGATCCCTTTAAAACATTAATTTATTTAAAATACGTTTTTGTGGCATAAGCCGTTTCATTATTAAAGGTTAGAATTGATCAGTACTTGTCATTCTTTTAAGTCTTCCATCGATTTTCAGTTGTTTCTCGCGATTGTAAGGAAACAGTATGTAGTTTTAAGACCAGTATATAGCGTCCAGTATTAAACAGTTGACTATTGATATTCCCTTTGTATTTATAATGAAATGTGTAATTTAACTATTTTTAAGGGTTTATTTTCAATTAAAGTGAAGTAGAAAAGTAAGCTTTAGTACAGTACGTAAGGTTTAAGTTGAAACATGACCATTTTTGCGCTATCTGACCGGTCTAGGAAAGGGAACTCCGCTATTGACACCGCAATCACTCTTCACTGCCTAGTCTCTCAGTGCAGTTGAACTTGTTGCCAGTTGCACTTTTGGTAGTGAAATATGGAAAATATCTTCGGCTGTCTTTGCTTCGCTGGCTTTCGTATAGTTACAACCGGGTGTAGGTTGTTCTCTTCTAAATTTCATGCTTCAACCTAAACCAGATTTTAAACAGTAGGTTTCAATACTAAGGGTTTTGAGATTAGGCAATTAAGGATGACCAACTTTTGTGTGGAGTATAGTGCTTCCTACTTTCCATGTTTCAACTTAAAGAAAATACACTATAAATATAGTTGGTATACTCGCCAATAAGGGAGAAAGTCATGAGAACGTAACTCAGATATTTTTCCCCTAACAAGATGTGTTACTGCGACTCCAGAATTTATTCCTCCGTGTATGTGATATAAACATTTGAAGGTTGCTTCCGCATAGTGTATATAACTAAGTACTCTTTACTTAATTCTAATTTATTTCAGGGGAAAAATGTATTAGGATTTCATGAATAACTTATCATGGTTAAGATAATAACTTTGTGGTAAATAGGTATACCGTATATAGGATATGTGCATGCTTGAAATTATAATGGATATACACATACGCCTCATCAGGTTTTTTAATTTTTCTACCACATTCAAAAGGAGAAAGGAAATATTGTAATCGAATTTTCTGTAAAGAGTCGGTGAAGTCATCTACATTCTCCCCGAAGAACACACAAAAACTTCCTGCAGGAAAGCTGCAGATCTCCTTAAAATGTGCAATATTTTCCACATAATTTTTGTTTTACTGTTACTTTTGGAAATATTCGAAATTTATATTAATACATCTCACTGCCCCCTAATTGAACGAACTGAAGGAATATATACTGTAAAAAAACTTCAATATTGACTGCCTCAGTTATCTTGCAAACAGCTTTCTGGGTTTTTATCCCAACGCCTGGCGCCCGGAGGTAGGGAATTTTTGCAAAACTTCATTCATTCCCCCATTCTCTATGTATGAATGTCTATTTCATGATGAAATCGATTAGAATCGACGATAAAATCCTCAGTTCAACTAGTAATTATAGCATCAATTGTTTCTTACACCAAAGCTCTCGACATGACCATAGAGGTTAAACAATTAAAAAGATAACAACTTGAATGGAAAAATAGAATGCAAACTTCTCTTTCACTTTCTGTTATTTGCTGCATATTTCTGTACTGTGTTTGAATTAATTGATGTACTTTTAAATTGAAATAGAAGTACGTGTTCCATCACAGTGATACCGGAGTCCCATCAAATTCGATGCATGCAAATTACCGTTTACCACAAACGGTGCGCAGCAAGGATTCGATTACAGGATTGAAATCATAATGTTCAGTTTTTCATTCAGCTTATCTATGAACCCCAGATCAGGTAGCAATCTCGTAGCTTCTAAGGAAAATTACCTAGGATACACTGTTCAGGTTCAAAATTTGGCTTCAGTTGAAAATAGAATCAGTAAGAAGCTATTGCATTAGTGCAGCGTTTACCTAATACGTGTCAAATTGCGTGATTCTTTTATTTTTACTTTCTCTACCACTTATACAGTTAGATAAAATCGAGCTTTCATGAACCTTGAACTCAAAAAGAGTGAGAGAGAGAGAGAGACAACAGCACAACTCAGAAACAAAAGGTTGAACTAATACTAAACTTTATATTTATGTTAAGTATCTTTGAAGAACGCAATACGAAGATTTTCAAGAAAATTGGCCGTTCCCAATCTGTCATTTACTGGAAATATTTTATGTATCTTTTATTTTCTGAAAATGACTAACATTTTGATTAAAATACCACATTTTTAAGGTAACTTATGGTCAATAAATTTAATAACTTCGATTTTCTGTGAAAAGCCTGTTAAGCCTCTTCATTCTGAGTGAATTTTGTCTAACTCAGCACATCTGTTGAAATATAGAGTTGTTATAGAAACTTGCTATATAAATATGTAGATCTTATTAAAACACAATTTAATTAAAACAAAATAACTATGGTATTAACTATTTCCCAATTATTCATTGTTATTTATTTAAATTTTCCAATAATTTGTCATGAATGCTTGACGTGCTAGTTCTTCAGCTTTGTTTCTGGTGTTGCCATCGAAAAGTTTAAATTCCAAAGTGAGCATATAACTACCAACATTTCAAGCTTTGACTCTCGCTTCAGCCTCCTATATTCCCCTTATATGTAATGAAAGCATTTCTTCTATGTTCTGAGTTAACATAATGTATATGGAAAGATAAGTTTTTGTAAAAAGGTTTGTAGAAGATAGATAGTGCGTAACATAAGCCATGAACGAACGAGGTGGCTTTGCGGTAACGCGTACCACTCGCATTCAGTAGGTTCCGGGTTCGATCCCCGGTGACTGCCCACTCTGACCCATGGATTCCCCATGGTTCCCTCGAATTCGGCAGGCGAATGCTGGGGTGGTTTCTTCTCTATCACGATTTCCCTTCCATCGTTTCCTTTTCATTCCGTTTCCTTCGCATCTTTCAGATATGCTTCCAGGTTTCAGGCGTCTGGTGATGTCGGACAGATGGCACGGATGCATGCTCAGTGGAAAATGTACTCCTCGTGAGCACCAGAGGTGTGCTTGCTTGGTGGATCGTTCATCGACAACATTATGAATTTGATCATCTCCAATTAAAAATCCAGGTTGTCTTAATTCTGTTCGAATTAAAATTCTCTAAGATGTTCCTAATATCCCTGCTCATGCACCAAAAATAAAATATAATGTTCCAATAACTTTGTGATCTCCTCTCGTCGGCTTCAGCAGTGGGACGAGTCTGCGAGCTTGGAAATGTTAGGGACTTCCCGCCCGTCCTATAGCCTGACTGCCTACAGCCTGTAACCTCCTATGGTTCCTTCACCTTATCCCTTCCTCCTCGGAGTAGCCGCAATCGATCTATGCAGATCGCAGTTTCAAGGTGTCCCCATCCGTTGAATCATCTATACCTATATCAATACCTAACATATGTCGTGTGAATTTTACAATCGGCACTCTTCTTATGAACACCTTCATAACAGCAATAATAATAATAATAATAATAATAATAATAATAATAATAATGGTAATAACAACAATAACAATCGACGTTTAGTATAAAAAACTAAATGTTTCCGCATCTTGCATAAAAATGTGTCCATATTGGCCAATTTAAAATAATTCTATGCAAACATCGTGATAAAAGAGAGAACAAACCACTTTATATAAATAGTATAAATTGTATACAATAACTTTCTAATGCCAACTAACACAGAAAGCCGAAGGAACGTTATATGTAAGATTTTCCATGTTCTGATTCAATCGCAGAGAGACCAACGTTCTAACCACCAGGATCAATTTTTGCTTAGCACTGCTATGGTCAGCAATAGCTTTCTGATTGTACAGATGCAGCAGAGAGCATATTGGTGACTGTGGATGTAGATCTTACCCTTCGCCAAATAAATTTTTTTGTGGCTTGTACTACTTGCGAGATATTTTTTATTATATATCTGAATTGTCAAATACGTTATACTTTTTCAACTGCAAAATCGCTATTTGTTTCTTTTTCCTCGTTATCATGCAAACAATTATCAACAAATCACGTCATAGCGAGAGGTTCTTAAAAGATATGACGATCGTGTAAGTCTACTGTATTCCTTTAATCCCCTTGTGCCTACATATGGAATCAAAACCATTTTTGATAATCTCGATTAACATGAAGTAGATAGAAGAATAAGCTTTTGTAAGAATAGTTCATTGAAGAATGGGCATAGAAAGTCATTGGATGTAACGCACAATATGTTTTTCTTTAGTTTCTTTTTTCATTTTTCTTGAAGGACATTATATCTTATAGTTATGAGATATAATATGCTTTAAGGCAAAGTGACGCGTAATAAAAGCTCAAAACTGTCAGGAATAACGGAATAACTGCTCTGAAAAATCAGCTATTGTGTTATCAAAGGAGAAAAAAGAAAGGAAACAAAAACACGCAACAAAGCATTTTGAAGCACGTGCCATATAAATGACAAGTTCTAATCATTCATTAAGAAAATTCGTAAGAGCACACGTTCATGAGAACACTATAAGTATAGTAGGACTGTGGAGGTGTTCTGATAGCAGCTCCTAGAGTCGACCAATCTTTAATCAGTTAGTATATGGGAAAGTTGGACATCTTAAAACATTGCAACGACCAACATAAAATTCCCATGCGCTTCTCTGTTATAATTATCGCGATAAAAATCCAAAGCTTTTGTAATGATAGCGCTTATTTTTTCACTTTGTTGCATTCGTAAATACCGTGAGCTTGCATTTTCCAATACGTAGCGTATATCTTTAGCTTTGTACTAAACCTCTTTGTTCTCCAATTCTGCGCCTAAATAGAATATAGCCTGCAGCGACGTTCTTTGTTTCGTTAATGCTTGCTTATTAGCGAAATTACTGCTGCGGATACAGGCAAGCAAGCCCTTTGAGTTCAGACCCCGCAAACCGCAGCAGATCCCTTTTTGAGAACTGGCGCATGCACGGGAAGAAGTCTTTGGGTTGCTTAGCTTTTCTGAGCAAAAAATATATTCGCCTCCTCTTATTAGCAAGAACAGAGAGCTAAAATGTGTAGACATTGAACCTAATAACTGCACACAGATTCTGTGGATTTGCTAATCAATTTTGATTCCATAATGTGATTTCCTAAAGTACTTTGTATAATATAAATTATTTGTATAACTGTTCTACTCTAGGCTATGTTAAACTGGATAACATTGGAGCATTGGCAGAGATGGTTTCAGTATACATTTCGTTGTTCATACACAGGACCACATAGAAGGCTTAAGCGATAGTGAAATCTTAAAGCCAGAAAAAAACCCTATATATTACCTTTAGTACTGCATTTTCAAGAAAAACTAAGCAAACATTGATTTAGGACGTTACAAAATATGTTGCGTAACGTTAAGGCGAATATTTCGGTAATAAGGAATGCCACAATTTTTATTTGATATTAGCTGGCTTACATGTATGGCCGTATAAACCTCGAATGCCAATTTATTTAGCTTCATTTCCCTCCCTATCTATTTCTATAGCATTTACAATGAACTAGAAGTTTTTAATTGCACATACTCCCCTTTATCCCTTACAATTATAATTTCATAATATATCGTGATATTCCTAATAACGTACGAAAAGTTACATAATACTCACACAAATGGATATAAAATACCGACGATCTTATATTTTTGATGTCCTTAACCTTCCTCGACAGTCTTCCAAGTTTTATATATACACACATACATTGAGTGAGTCTTCTCAGCCTGCGGATTGAGAAGTTATGCACCCTAGCGTGGTACATGCTATGCCATAAACACTGTCCACTGCATTGAGTCGTATCAATTTCGGCCAAAATGACTGCTTTGCACCGCTGTGCGTGCAGTGACTTGCACTCTTAGCGCAACAGTGTGCGCGTTGGTCTTTGGTGTGAAGATCCCAGGTTCAAATACTGCACTTGAGGGTACTTTTATAGACGACGTGTCTCCGTTGCATTCTGCGCTTCCCCGTGTACTAACAGCATGTCCAGATACACTCTATTCGAAAACATTGTTCCACAGTGAGCACGAACGGCTAGAACTTCGTATTTATAGGCAAATCCACCTTCTAGTGTATTCGGAAAGAAATCATAATTGGCTAGAACGTTCTCGAAACGTGAACAGAAATTAATAAATAAAACTCGTATATTCGCAGACATGACTTGAACTTTCACCATGACTTTCTAGCATGTTCACCATTCCGCTATTAGAGCACGTTGACAACAAGCATTACCGTAACCGCAATCAGCGGGCTGTTGAATGCGGTGTAGTGGACCTGCATTTCGCATCGTCTGTAAAATGTAGGGTTGCTTGGTTACCAATCCGTAGGATGGAAAGGCTCACGTGGTTTTATATATATATATATATATATATATATATATATATATATATATCCAATATATATAATATATATATATATTGGATATGATCAAAATTGAGGCCTCTTGCTTACTAAATTGGGGTTTTTGTCTATCCAGAGTAATCCTTGTTTAATGCGGAACGTTTTGGTGTAGTGGATGTGGTTCCCCTTGATTGTTCCGGATGACATATAAATTCAGGTACGCATTCCCCATATGTAGATAAAATTCTTGTTTTGTTATGGCCTTCAAAACAGTGATATTCACCGGAACGTACTTCTTACCGCAGTTATGTCTCTTTACAGAAAGTGTCTACCTTCTGCTTGAGTACAGGCCTCACATCGATGTCTAATGGCGGTGCGAACACGACTTCAAATTCCAAGAGTCTTGCGTATTTCCTCACAACATGCCTCAATCTATCCTGAAGGGATTCCATGTCAGTCACCGGAGGCGAATACACCAATGCTCCACAAGTAGATATCGACAGGGTTCAAATCAGGTGAACGTGGTGGCCAAGCGATTGGACCACCTCTACCTATCCATCGATCAGGAAACCTTCAATCCAAATCTTGGTCATCCCCTCCCCAAAGCAATAGATGTAAACTTCCCATGAGCGCAGAAACGGCGATGGAGACGTTCAAATGTTTCCCAATCTGGACATGTTCGCTGTGGGTACCTATTTTGGTACAAACGACGAGCCAGCGCAGCTTTGCTGTCCGCCTTAGAGTACATGAAGTGCATTACTACCAGCTCCTAATTTAAGTAGGTACGTGTCACTCAGTGAGAACGCAAACACAACACTTAATGTAGCCTTCGCCTCGGAATGAACTGTTAGTGTTCTGTTAATATCATCTGTAACGGCAACTACCTGCAGGAAGAAAAACGTTCCGGTGAATATCACTGTTTTGAAGGCTATATCTCAGAAACCAAGTATTTCCGTACACATGTTGTACTGGCCTTTTTTTTGTGTATTTATGGACAATGCATACCCGAATTATGCTCTCTATTTTTGAAAAATCGTATATGTGTGTGTGTATGTGTGTGTAATTTTTAGACAATCACACTAGATGACATTTAAAATCTTTTATTAAACTTTATCTTCGCTCTCATGGGTATTTAATAACAGACTACAATAAAACATGACACCAATATAGAACTTAACAGGACGAAATTACTAAATTTGAAGATTTTCCACCACGTGTGGAAATGGTGCATAGTCTGTAACAATTGAAAAAAAATAATCTGAGTTGCTGATTATAAATGTCGGTTAAGCAATTCCTCATGTTGAACTGATCACAGTTTTCTCTCTATAGGTATATAACATAATATAGAGTAAAAGAACTTGACTGCAACATGCAGAGGAAAAACAAAAAGCATTTATTACAGAAGAAGAATTAAAATACGTTGTAATAATTACCGTATGCATATTGTATCGTTGTAAACAGATACGTTTGTCCCCCTTTTCCCAGTGTTTCTAAGTTATTAAATCGTGACCATTTATGTACTATACATACTATATCGCTATTATGAAATACCCGCGATCTAATTTTTACGTGCATTTTTGTAGACTAAAAGCAACCATTTGCTACTCCATAGCATTCTAAACAAAAAGTCAGAGGCTTCTTTGCGCCTCCAGTACATTTATATTCTAAAATATAGGCCTTGAAAATTCTTTACGCTCTTTTTAGTGATTTATAAATTGGAATTTAAGGGTATTTTTATAGTCTGTATTCGTCCGGAAAAACAGAACGCTTTTTAATTGCGAAAGGCTTATTAAAATAGGTTAGTAGTTTTCAAAATTAGCCTACAGACACGCGCCAACAAATCTCGCTTGTAATATTAGAAGGCATATGCATATTCTACATGTTATAGTAATGATAATATAACGAATGATAGCAGAATATTAAGAATTGCGATGAAAAAGTAGCACAATAATATTTGGGGGGGGGGGAAATAAAAAAAACTAGAAGCAGAAAAAGCCTACGAATTGCGACTTCGTGTGCGAGTTGGTGTAATCTGTTTGTTACCTTGGATGATTGATCAGCTGCTCTCTCGTCTTTCTCTCTCTCCCTCTCTCTCTCTCTCTTCTCGCCATATCCCCGTCGTGGCGGAAGTATCTGGTAAATGATGCTGTAATAATACATTACGATGATGATGATGATGCCTCGGCTGTCAGCGGGTGAAAGCAATGAGAGGTAATGGAGATCCAGGATCGTAGTAACAATGAGTTAGTTTATGAAATTATTACATCATAAAATTTAATTATGAAGAGACGTAAATTTATTGCGTCTCAATTAATATTCACAGTTAATACTTGCAAATTGCACTTTACAAATTTACATTTATTTACAAATTACGCTCCTATCAACGAAAAACTTTTACTTGTATAAATATTATGAGTTCATCCTTTTTCGACAATATAGCCCTCTTTACTTATCGCTTTACTTACTCAATCGCTTTCTATTATCTTACCGCGTATTCACTTATCAAAATTCACAAGTAATACCGACTTTAAATTTTCGGAGCGCTTTTATTATCACGACTGACATGGATTTAGCTGCGCAGCTGATGATGAACTGACCTGAATGTTTGCCCAACTTGGGGCTGATAAAGTATTACAACTTGGCGCACTTATTTATTTATGAATTTTCTCATTAGCTATCTGTAGCCGCGCTTTCCAACTTTTGAAGATTTGGAGCGCTCCTTACTTAAATCCGATTCGTCGAAGCAAAGTCACATGGCTTAACATAATAGAAAGATACCATTCTTCCTTATTTTGGGTGAAAAACCTGGCGTCCTAGCTTAAGTCTGTCTTGCTGTTACAGAATGCAAAATTCCTTTGTATGGAAGCTCTGCAGTGACTTTTTCGTTAACTGCTGCGTAGGAAAAGAAACTTATCGTGGTAGAAGTATTCCTTAACATTTCTATCTTGTACAACAAAAACAATAGCTATGTAAACTTATCTTATTGATAACATATAATGACTAAAATAACTGATAAAATATGATAAATGGCATTATAAGACTATGTTAATAGAACCTCATGAGTGACAAATAATATCGTTTCAGAATTTGGAATGAAGAAATAGAAGCTGTAAAAAGATAAGCATAAAGCATATAAACATTGGCTTGAACAAAAGTTTGCTAAAATTAGAGAGGTATATTTGGAGAAAAGATACAGAGCGAAAGCTGTAGTAGGGGTGTGCACCAACAATCATCATGGAGTAAGTTCTATGTGATATAGAGAATGACACTCATGGCAGACAAATTTTCTCGCATAAAGCAATATGTTATTGAACAAATCTGAAAAGAAGTAGTGAACATTGGTACTATAGAAACAAAACCTGGAATGAACGTTATATATCACTGTGGTGCAAACAAAATCAAGAAAATATTGTTGCATACTGGGGTGAGGGTCGAAAGGTTCCCAGGAAATTATTAAATTTTGAACACCCCAACACGCACATGGGGGACATAACACAGAAACTGAAAGAGGACCAGGACATTGGTGTCTAAATTCAGCTGAGGGTGTGAGGCTTTTTAACAAAATACACAAATTTCACATCATTCACATTACCTGTGACTTCTTGATAACACAATTAGTGGTCCTATATTACACACAGGGGAATAAAGGATTGAGGGGAGATGCCCACACACGCCACCTACTTATTACATACTCACTTAACAAGTGACACTCAAACACAGAAAGAAGTAACGCTAACATCTACTTCCCCCCTCTCCAACCCTGGCTAGGCATGCCTGTCAGAGCTGGCGAGTGTCACACCAGACGGAACTTCCAACAAACCGAAAGAAACAAATCACCCCAATAATACCGTCGACATTGCATGACAATACCCGCTCATACGTCACAATATGATAATTAAAGAACAAATAAACATACATACTAATTTAATTTCAATTGATCTGCAGGATGCACTCAGGGAAAGTAAAAATAGAAAAGTAAATCCGACCAGATGGAATTATTGAAATTATTAAAATATTATGGCATATTACATTTCAGATTACTGCATATAATAAATTAATGTTAGAAGGATTGTTAAATTCGAGACACATGGAATAATGCAGAGGTCATTTCCATTTTTAAGAAAGCACGCAAAGTCTATTCAGGAATTAAAACGATAGTTACAGCACTAATAGAAGAGGAACATTGGCTTTTGACCAGGACGAGCAACACAGATAATATATTTGTTTGAGAGCAATTATTTAAAAAAATACAGGAATATACACTATTTTCAAACACATCTGGCATTCTTTGATTTTAAACACGCTTTTTTATATGATTAATTGAGAAGAGTATTTGAAATTATGGAAGGGAGTGTATATCCACAAAATATAGTTTATAAAAGCCACATGAAATAGTGAAGGCAAATAAGAATATGTATTGCAACTCCAAAATAATAACACATACACTTCATAAAACCGAACCTATTTTAATTATACGAGGCGTAAGACTATAGAATGTAGTCCATCATACTGTTTTTATGTATGTATGTATGTGTGTGTGCGTGCATGCGTGCATGCATGTGGCATTATCCAGAACTGGAAAAGCATAATTAAATTAGGAATAAAGCTAAATCGGAATGCAATTTTAAATATTTTATCATATGCAGATGACGTGGTTTTAATTCAAGATACTGAGAATGAATTACAATACGCATTACACTGCTTGAATCAGTTATGTCAGCAATATGGTCTTAAATATTAATCGAGACATCCAATATATGGCTTTCTGGGGAAAAGAACACATAAGGTAAATAAATAATTTTAGAAAATAAACCTTTAGAGCAAGTAAGAGTGTTAAATTATTTAAGATGTAATTTTAGTTATATGGCAGGAACGAAAGAGAGATGAATAAAAACTTGCAAGGTTCCACATATATGGAAGTATACATAGAATGTTAAGATCTAAAACATGAAAGGAAACAAGGCTAAAGCTTTATAAAGACATGACGATTCCCACACTACTTTATAAAAGTGAGACATAAAAGGTGCGGAGAACTTCCTAAGGAAACCAAAAAGATTGAAGATATAGGAGCAAAACGTCATGTTTACTCAATAAATATCAAAATTGAAAAAATATCAGAACGAATGAATGTAACATGTTAAAAGAATGGTACAGTGAAGATAGTCTAAGGTTGCATTTCAGTATGAACCAAAATGAAGGAGAGATGTCGGCCGACCCAGGAAAAGTGGAGGAAATAACTGTGAAAGGGTACAAGCCTATAACGTAAAGAAGAAGAAGCAGTAGATGTTCTATATTTTAACGAGACCTGCATTTTCTTTCAGTAAGTTTTTGCCTATCTCTCGTGGTGTACTAATTGAAAAACTACGAAATTCGGTCAGAATGAAGAGGGTCTAGGGCCTTGTTCATGATACAAGTTCTATCCCCAGTCAGTTTTTCAAATATACAACAATGCTGTGATAAATCGCTGTGGCATACTGAGAAAATAAAAAGCATCAAGCATTTTTATTTGCGAGGGGAATTTTGTGAAAATGTTTGTTCAAACCTTAAGTCGCTGAGCTTAAATATGATAACTCTGCTATTCATTCCTTTGCTCTTTTTTGGGTGTAGGAAAATCAGTACCCTCACCCAACACACACATGCGACTGCACTTTATGGTCGCAGGAAAACCAGAACGTATATTTCTGGTGAAATCTGCATGTCAAGTTTTTGGATGAGTTCGTGATACAGAAAGTAAAATCAGATTCAAGGAATGCTCAACTCAATTAATTACCTCCAACGCTACTTCCAAACCAGCCACGTAACTTACATTTGTAAATTTTTAATATATTCTTCATGGCAGATTTCAATACTGCGAGCAAAATATCAACCTTAAGGTTAAGCAAATATAATAAATTGTACGGGAAGCCGTAAACGCATATATGTATGGTTTATATGTAATAGGATAAATGACAATTTTAAAAATTAGGTAAACTTCTATCCCTAGCTAAACTTATCTAAACCAGTACTTGAAGCAATTAATGACACTATAGATAGTTTTTATCCACCACCTGAGTGAAAGAGTGGGACCAATGAGGCGAGAAAACTTCATGTGAAAGTCGTATCGACCACTTCGTCAGATCCAGACTACAGAGAGTAGCAGAGCGTGGATACGACAGGGTCGAGAAAAATTCTAGTTAGGAGTACTACCAGGGAATATATTGCTATCAAGTCTCTGCTTGACTGTTTTTAGTAACCGAGCTTATCAGCAGAAAGGATTTTCCGCTCGAACACCTATGATTTTGTTAAAGTCGGCCGTGTAAGAGAAAATGCTAAGCACCATTGCTTTTCATGCCACATCTAACTTCAGCTTCATACTTGCCTTTAGTCAGTGGCGGCTCGTGACCAAAGTTGACGAGGCAGAAAATACGAAACATTAATAAGAACAATAACCATAAAATGCATTTAAACATTACACTTATTCTCGTGGCTCCAATCTTTTAAGTAAAAACATTAATTTAATATATTCTTCTGCCTAACTTTAGAAGGACGCGGAGTCGAGGCTTTAGAAGGAAAATAATTTTTATCTATGGATCTTTGATTTTTGTATCAATGCGTGTCTCTGCCATTCATTAATGCCTCCTTCATGCTGAAATATTGACATAGAGGTGATAACCTGAGGTTTTTTACAAAGCCATAGATAGCTACAGACACTTATTATGTTAGGAGCTCTAAGATCAAACAAAAATACTTACACATGTAATTATTTGTTATTTTAAAAACTGGTATAATTAAAACCACGATTGAAGCGACATATTCTGTTAATACTGCTTACTTTCGTAATTCATTTTGTCTTAGATTAGTGCAAATGAAAGATTTCCTGATGAATAAATTAGGGAACGACCCACAAAATGGTCATCATAACCTCTTTCGGTTTATTTTTTGCTTGTGGTGTTTTCTAGCAGATTCTTATTGAATCCCAGAACGTTCCATGGAGTTTATTGTAATTCAGGAGACTGAACGTCCGATTTAATAACAGATATTTAATATCTGTACTTCGCTACTTTCTTCAAACCGAAGTAAATCACATTAGTCTATTAATTTTACACAATCTATTTAGTATATTCTCTTTTGATTTGGGAGAAATAAATAAAATAAAATGCATTAATGCGAAATTCAGAGAAGTGACATTTAACATGTCTTATATTTTTTTAACGTTATTATCATGTATTTAACATCAAACATAAAATAGTTCGTGCCCCGAATTCATATAATAATCATGTAGAAATTCCTCTTTTTATTTCTCTGTTTACCCTACCTTGTTGTTAGGGCTTACACTCCCAGGACTTACAAGTGGATGCCTGTTGTGGAGCAGACAGACTGTGGATCAGAGAGAACAGCCAGGGTGGGTGATCAGCCTGAACCCTGGTATGAGAGCGAAGGAGATGATAGGAAATGCCGCTGAGATGAATGAAAGGAAAGGTGCTGAAGTAGCAATTGTGGAATGAATGGCGGGAGAAAACTGAGAAAACCCGCCCAGACGCCGCTTTGCCCACCCACCTAGGATTCCCTGGGTTTGAACCCGGGCCACCTAGGTGAGAGGCGAGCTGTCAAACCACTCGGCCACGGCCCCGCATAGTAATTCATTACATTAAATTTTAGAAATGTTGTCATAAGGTTTTGTAACTTCTCACCTATCTGCATTGGAAATAAATATGCTATTCTTCATGCTGCATATCTTAGTTCTATTTAATTTAATGTATTAAAATTGTAGATGGAGTCGGCTGTCCAAGACTTTGAATAATTAATTTATCTCATTCACTTTGCACTGAACTTATTATTCTTATTATTTACTTTCATAATGAAAGTAAAACTTGTTTATGATACATAAACATTGGATACTTCCAAGCAGTACTCGAAGTGTGACTAACAACAAAGTGAAAATAGAGAACGAGCGCGGGTTTCCCTGGGGATAGGTAGCAAACGGATTGCTACCATTATAATAAATACTTACGCACATGTATGTTATTTCTTTCTGAGTAGCTGAATCGTGTATCTCTCTGATTTAGATAGCAGATGACATGTTTATGAAACGTCTACGAAGAGCTTCTTACTATAGACAGATTATACTGACATAATAGGGTTCTATGCCTACTCTGTCCAAGCTGTAAGCAAGAGGATTCATCCAACACCTGAAGAAGGTAGTATCTTTGCGTTATTTACACCACGCTTTGGGCGTCAATTTAAAAAAATTAAATTTATTAGCTCCAGGTTTGGACACCAATTTGAAGAAGGTTATTGTTTCATGTATGGAAAAGCCGATTTGAAGTAGGAGTTGTATTATATTTCAACTGTTGGGGAGCCAAACTTGTAGTAGTTGCAACCGCACGTATAGTAAACATTTTCAGTAGCCTTCGCCCCAAATATATTTTCAGTTGGCCTTTGCCCCAAGTTTAAAAAAATATTAAATTTGTAATTAAACTGCTTCTTTAAATATTTAATATTTATGTTTGCCTCGGCTGCGTCAGTATTATTTTAGAGATATGGATATCTTGGCAGGGCGTGATGGGACAAGAATGTAGGCTTACGCAGATTTTAAGTTTTAATTCACTCCTTTTTATTAATCCTTTACACACATTAAATAGCACTTCACTGATATCGAGAGCTGTGAGATTCTTTTATTTAATACTTGCACTTTTTAACACGTATATTATTTTCATCTCACACGAATACGTAATTAATTTCTCGAGGACACATCTCGCGTCTGGTTATGAGCACTGTCTAGAAGCAACACGTCTGGTTATGAGCACTGTTTGGAGGCAACTGAACTGTTTTCCACCTCTCAATATTGTAAATTTCTATATTTCAAGTCTCTGATTGGCTAATCCTAGTCCAATAGAATACTTTCATTTAACTAAAGCTTTTTCTGGTTGTTGATTGGCTATTTTTAAACTGTCTCAAAATTTTAAAAGTATTGCTGCTCTAATAATGACTAGTAGTATTTAAACTTCCTTACTCATTATTGCCTCAAAGTTACCTCATTGTTAGCAACTTTAAACCTATTTTTCTCACAGCTCCAACAAAATTAAATTACGTAATATATTCACACAACATTATTGAACACGTATACAATAATATAAGCGTATGGAATGACTGTTACATACATTTTACAAATTATTACATACACGTATTGCTTCAAGGCGGGCTGTTATTGAATTTATGCTTATATAATTTGACTGAAATCATTTAAGTGTTAAAAATACTGCCTCACGCCACATAATGGAATGTTATGAAAAAAAACTGCAATGTGGACATGGCTTTTAGAGAATTTCGATCGCTGGACTGGTGAGCTTTGAAACCAGCACAGCAGACTTGTTACACCTAAATATTGCGCCGAGAAATAGAGCACTCTGCATACGATTTTATGACTGCTTCTGGAAAGCCTCACCTGGGCACAGAGCGTGTACGGCTCAACTGTTTGGGACCTGGAATATATTCGTCATATATCCTCTTGATGCACGATGTTCTCTGATATGGAAGAAACATGTGTAACCACATACACCATGGGCTTTTAAATTACAAACTGCTTTCCATTCATATACTGATGGATGAAATTTGTGCATATAAACCCTCGCATACCTTTTTGTTTTTGTGATGTATGAAACATTCTTCATTAGTTACACATAACTTAACAATGGCGTATGAAAGAGTTAAATATTAAAAAAATAAAAAAGGGCTTCGTTTAAAAAACACGTAAATAGAAAATTACCCTTTTCATGTGATGCACGTTTTAAAAGAAATGCAGTGCGTACACTAACTTTTGTAGTACAAATAAGTTTTATGTTATTGTTGTGGTCGGTAACTGTTTTTGGATACAACTAACCGGCTACCTCCTATTGAAACTATGCCTGGTTTTACTTTGTATTAGTTCTCACACGTAAAGTTTCCAGGCTGCTGCAGGAAGGGACAGCTTCGGAAATATTCGCCTCACATCTCAAAACTGCTTACAGCAGCCGACATTTTCTGGCAAACTTTCGCAGACAGTTGCAGTGTTCTTATTCATTCTTTTATTTGTGCTGATCTTGCCCCTATATCCCATTTCGTTTTCCTTGGTCACCTTCTCGCCGGAAGGAAATGGTCTTGACTGCCGGACACGCGAGGTGAACTCGGTTTCAATTTCACAGCCTTTCTGTCTTTAGAGATTCCCTTTGTTCGTTCTTTGTTTGGAAAAGCGGAACAGCGCTGTCATGGTGACACATCTTTTACTTTCTGAAATAATTTAGCGCCATTCCGACTGCAAACTGAGATACTATCTACAGAGACGTGACAGATAGTGCTTCCTTACCAATTGTGTATTTAATGGTAGGGCGTAAACATGATCCTTCAATACAGCGATGCAGATTCACCCTGCTCGTATTTTCGTAAAAACGCTTACCATTATAATGCAGTGAGACGATAAATACAGAAAACTTGTGCCTTGCTATATATGCAACCAGCAAAGCATAAAAGTGGAGTTGTGATTTAAAATTCCCTAGTTTATGGAAGTCCTCTTATATGAGCATGCTAGATAACTTCTTCTTCTTCTCTGCATTTTGAGTTAAGGCTATATAACGCTCCAGATTGCGATCATGAGTGATGTAAATCTCAATATATTTGGGACTGTGTCGTTTCCTATAAATGAGTGTAAACAATGTTGATCAGAGTGCCGTATATGGCGGTAAATTATGTATAAATATTGCTATAATATAAAGTTAAAGATATCTATCTGTGAAGTTTAAACTATCTACAATTTCAGGTCCATACATCTGACATTTTAATACAGCAATCAGGATTTTATATACAAAGACACGTCAAGTTTCACGCATATCTTTAAATTAGTATCAGATATATTTGATATTATTTCCTTTTTTTACAGTTTTGAATAATTGTTCCACCGGATGAAATTATTTTCTGAAAAAAATTAATATTTCATAACTAAACTCGTTAAGAGTGCATAAACAAATTATAGGGACGATTTTTTAATTATACTAATAGTTTTGGGATAAAAGAAATGCTAAATATGAGAATTAAACTTTTTGTTCATAATTTACACAATATTGACATAATTGTTGAATAACATCACAAATAAGGAATTGTAACAAGCATTCAGCTTTTCACTTTCTCACTATTTTACCTGGTAGGTAGAGAAGGTATTGCATTTCACTAAAAAATTCCATCTCGAGAGTTCACCGGAAATACCTGGTTTGAGGTATTCTGAATCCAGAAAAGCATTTTTAGAAAAAGGTTCGTGTGTGTGTGTGTGTGTGTGTGTGTGTGTCTATATGTGAGTGTTTTTGTGAACAGTATAAATCAAAAAGAAATGACGGATAACTATCCAAAATTTGCATTTAAGTTCCAAAGATGCGACAGGAGGATATTAAAATCAACCCAAAGCTACACTTTACATGAAAAACTTTTAGAAATTGTTTATTTTCAGAAGAATGCATGTAAATATTATGATTAAGTTGCCGTATTTTGAAATATTTACATGACACCTAAAATGTATATCTTGAATTTTCTGTGAATAGCCTGTGAAGTCCTCTTAATTCGGAAGGTCCAGGGTGAGCCAGTAAAATGTACCCGATTTAAAAAATGCATAGCTTCCAAAGGATTAAAGATTGATGTATCATATTGGTACAGAGTTACAAAATAAATATGGGAGAATACTTTTTAATGCAAGCGACTGCTTTTAAAACATGTACAAATGAGAATTATCCATTTATAAGAATATTTTTATATGACCGTTTCCGATATGATCACCGCTGCTTCATTTGCAGTTTATACGGGATCGTTTGAGCTCTGGTTTCTAAACCCTCCTGATGGACGTCGGACTCGGCCTCAGTTCTCTTGCACGCATTCGGTGTCCTTTTTTTGGACTCTGATTGACTGACAACCGTACAGCTGCAATGTTTTCTTACGTCTTCCCGATCTCGGTCTGCCTGAATTTCGTTTATTCAAGTTAAGAAAGTCCCTTGTTCGTTAAATTTCATTAAAATACGCAATAATGTCTTTGGAGATAGTGCTACTCGAAAATTAGATTCATTACGATATCAATGTGTCTGTACCACTGATTTTGTTTCCAAATAAAATGTAGCTATTTTAATTCTGTCAGCCGTGGTGAAAACCATAATGAAAGTTTCTCAACTTGAGAAAGGTGTGCGTTGAGAAACAAAAATTTCTCAATGCACAACAACTAGCTGAAAGCACAAGAAAAATATGTTACCAACTTAGCGAAATATCAAACATTAAAAACAGATTTGGCACACCCGGTATTTCATGTAATATTGTACAGCTGGTAAACGTTGAGCAATAGACGAAACCGTACCACAAAAAAGTAGATCTCTTATAAACACAACTTATTTCAAATAAAATGTTTGTAGCATAATCTGTTATTAATGCTTCAAATTGTTCAATACTTTGTTATTGTTTTTCAGTGCTGTCGATATTCCGTTGTTTCTCGCGATTGCATGGAAAGATTATGGTGTTTTAAGGCCAGCATAGTGTGTCCAATTCTTAAACATTTAAGTATCGCTATTGCCTCTGATCTATAACGAAATGTGTAATGTAACTAACTCTTGCTGTAGATTTATCGCGATTAAAATGAAGTGGATGGAAAAATAAGCTTTCGTAATAATAGTAGTGTGTATACAAATACACGTAGTGCGTATACACACTCTACAGAGAGTAGAGAGAGGCATTGAATATAACAAATCCGATTCTTTTATCCTGTTATTAACAAGGAGGTATACAATGATTCATTGATTTATACTGAAGAATACACCGTGTGGAGCATTCCATAATGAGAACGTGCCGACAAATGAAAACCCTAAGGGACATTAGAAATCAGGATGCTAAAATAACAGTTTCTGACTTTATGCTCTTTAAATAACATTTAATTCATATAGAGAACCTCCATTTTTCTGCTTCTGTGCAACAAATTCCATGTTTAAATAGTTTGTTCACTTTTATGCAGAAAAAACATAGTTTTGCTACAATTGCATACGAATCTAGGCTCACAAATAGACATTTAAATCGTTATATTGTCGTATGCCTCACATTTATTTATTATTTAACTTCAGAGGAGAGCTACTCGCTTATGAGAGGGATCGTTGAACAAACAAAGAACTTTAAACTCGAGGCATCGACGAGGGACGCAGCTAAAGTTAGATTATAAAAATAATTACTACACCAACATAATTTCTGGCTGAAGGGAGAGGCAAGGAACTCTACACTATCATAATTAAAACTGCAAGAGAATGGATAGCTGGTAGATTTATTATAAAATGTTGTCTTACCCCATGTGTCTGCCGGGCGAGGACGCCAAGTCTTAGGCAGTTATCCGTCCAACTCACGCGAAACCTAGTCACAGAATGAAGCCACGCCAAGTCTTAGCGTCAGTAACGCCATATCCCCCCAATGACACACTGCTTCCCCTGAATCGCCCCTACTCACAGATAAACTGCCACGCTTCGGCGTCCAGAGGGCGTATTACCATTAATATAATCTGTGCACATGCCACAATATGACATGCTTCATAAGGTCATGCAGCTATGAAAATTACATAGAATTGGAGAACAGAGTTTGTAGTGTTTAATAACACTAAAATACATATTTGTGAATTTTGATAACTTTAGGTATTTTTTTCATAGATACTTCCATAGTTAAAAATAAATAAACAAAGAAATAAAGAATAGAGAAGAGACGCTTATGCACCACAATAATCAATGTTTTCAAAGGCTATTTTTCAGTTAGGTTAGGCGTAGTCTAGCTGCCTCATTAATCAGAAATTTTCTGAAAGTTGCGGGTTTATTTCCCACTGCAAAACGCATCTTACGGCTGCAATCTATATCCGATCTCTCTCTACTTCGAATAGAATGCTACTTGCTTGTTAAATAATGACGCTGCGCATAGTTTATGCTGCATCGTCTCGTGCATTAAGAGGTGAGAGTGGCTGGCAAACACAAAGCCACGGTTAACTGTTAACAGTTACTCTTTGAAAAATGCTGTTAAGCGCACACATCCTTTTAACTCGATCACTGCATCGCTCGCAATACATTTTTGCTTTCTTTGCTATTTACTGATAGTAAGAGGAAGTATTGCATCCCAACCAAGAATGCTTTACTCATGCTTCACCCGAAATACGAATGTTGAGACTCACTGAGTACAAAAAACATAGCATTTTTAATAAACGCCCTGTTTGTAGTGTGTACCTATGAACAGCATAACTGAAAAATAAAAAGTCGGTTAAATACCAAGCTTTATATTTAAGTTTAGTGTTTTTTAAGGATGTAACACCAACATTTTCAGGAAAATCTCCCACCCAAACTACCCTTCACATAGAACATTTTTCGTTACTTTGTATGTTCTCAAAAATATCTCTAACGATTTTGTTTAAAATACCAGGTCTTTAAGATATTTGCATGACAAATAAAATGTTTATCTTCAATAATCTGGGGAAAGCCTGTGAGGCCGTATTCATTCTGAATGACTTTTGTATATTGAGTAATAGACAAAATCTTACTACACCAAAAATGTGGAATTCGTTAAGGCTCACAATTTATGCCAAATTTATCGAGTTAACGGTTTTATACATATTTCTTGTTAAAGGTTTGAATTTTCAAATATTTAATACTTTTCTCAACTGGTAAGTCAGTATTGTTTTTCCTCGTGGTCATGAAAAGTCCATGAAATTTTGTAGGCATTACGTTAGCGACAAATAAACTCACTTGGAAGACAATGACTCCTAAGAAACCAATGATTCCTTGTTTTAAAGTCATTAGCTTACTAACTTGCATCTTACCTGCCACATAATGTCCGCGTCACCAGCGTAACAGATGCATTTAACACCAACTATGTCAATACATTTGCCATGGCTGGCCATATGTTTACCATGCGTATATTTTAGCAACGGTTGCTGGTATTTATGTCAAGTGAATGGACGATATGTTAACAAATGTTACAGGGAGCACTGTAATGGAGGAAATGTTTGCTTTTGGTGAATTGCAATAGCTTGCTTTGGCCTGGAACATTTTCTTCCAAATTTCCTTTCTCAATTATTATTTCACGTATCATAGTGTTCATCTCCTGCAAAAAGAAACGGCGTTAAACGCTATTAAAATACCAAATAGCTTGCGATACCGAAGGAAGCATGTCTATCGCTATACTCATTAAACATGCCTTAAATAGGCCGACTCCTAAAGATGTCACTAATGCATATTTTTGCTGTACAGCAGTCGCACCGAACGTAACCATAATCTTTGAAATTTGTGAAAATTTGTTTATATTTACTGCAAATATGACATACGAACTATTGAGGAAATAATTCACTATTTCTTTATTTTTTTGTTTATTTGGTTAATATGTGGCAGTATTTTATATCACAACACTGTGAATGCCAGAGTGATTGTAGTGTAAATTAGCATTATTGTATGACAATGATTTGAGATGTTTGTTAATTATAAGCATTGTTAGGAAATAAGTTTACACGGCCTCACTGAAACTGACAATAGGAGCGGATAACAATGAGCGAGGGGGTGAGTTGTTTATCAATTAGAGGAGACAAACAAATGACGTCGGATTAGCGCGCATTTCTTTAGAAATGGAGGGAATATCTTCCCTAGAGTATATGTGTTCATAAATTTGATTGGATAAAAAGAATAGACGCTAATGTTGGCGCGCTTTATTAAGCAATAGCAGCTCGATTATAATCTTTAGGCATATCGGGGTGAGGGAGTATAAATTCCGTGCCAGAGACGGGTATCGCGCAGTTTGACAGAATAATTCACAAGGCAAACGTCGCACAGTTCAACAATCATTCACGGGTTACACGTCGCTCAGTTCTACTGAATCTCTCGCGTCGTAAAGCTAGTTATAAAATGTGAAATACGCGAATTAATAATGTGCGGCAAATAAGTGATTATAGTTACATTCGAAAATATAACAGTTTCAGTCGGGCGTGTATCAAGAGTAATTATGTGAAATTAATTAATTTTGACGGGAATAAAAGTGTAAGAACAAATTATTTTATCAGTGTTATCTTTTAGTAACAACTCCTTTCCGTTTACACACCCTGTTTAAGAGATTTGCTCGATTTGTAATAATAGCTAGCCGGAGGACAAAGAACTCAAAATTCAAAATAATAAAACAGTAACAGGCGCTCAGCAATAAGATAACACGAAGATACCGCGACAAATATTTACCAGCTTTGTAATGGAAGTCGTGAACTCCCATACTCATTATTGTACTGCTTAGTGACTATTCGGTTCTCTGCATAATGGGTTTATAATTGTAATGCAAAAATCCTCCCTTATTTCTGCTCTCTTCTCTTATTGACTGTTTACAGCGGTTACTTACTCAGTGGAGAAGCATGTGCAGAATGCAGAGATTTATATTATGTGGAGGTAGCTAAGGTTGAATTTTGTCCACATATATTATAGAACATATGATTAAATCGAGAGAATATTGGTAGAAGTTAGTCTATTGCTGTTGTAAAACAAAGGAAGTATTTGAATTAATTGTTCTTCCACATTAGCCATGTGTGTAGGACAAGGTTGGAAAGGTAGAATCAGATGACTAAAAATTCAATGCCAGAGCCGGGATAAAGTACTTACGGCATTGTAAGCCGCCATTGGGGTATGTCATCTCAAAACAATTTAAGATCTCCTTGTGGTTTATCAGAAAAAATGCGATTCAGTTGGAGAATGTACTGTCCTACGGGCATCTTGCCATGGTAGCTCAGTGATTAGAACAACCGGAAGGAAGCCGGGGAATCCATTATTCAAATTCCAGCTATGGCAATGAATTTTTCAGTCTTCCGATTCTACCTTTCCAAAGGGAGTATTTATCAGTAATTCAGACAATTAGTAATGATTAATGTTTCAAATGCAGGTATTGCATTTTGTGAGCCGCAGTCTAACAATGTATGCCATCAGATTATATGTTACCCAACATAACCTCCGCAGTCTGCAGACTAATCTGGCTTTCTGGTTCCTCGAAGAATGAAATTCGGTGAGTTACGTGATATTCCTTCAGTATCCGTATTCGAATGTTTCCTCCAGCAAGAAATTGGAGAAATCCGACTGAACGTGGTTATGCATAAACATCATCACTAAATGAATCCTGCATTATGTATAAAAATAAAGCCGACATGTTCTCGGTGCTTCGTCAAAAGTAAATCTCATTGTTTGGTCAACAAAGCTATGCCCTTAAATATTATCATATGATGTAATCGCACAAGAGGTTACGAAACTCGTAACTTCGATGACATTTATTAAGACTATTGCATAAATAAAATGTAACAGATTATATAAAAAAATCTGATGCAGTACATTCACATAACGTACTCTAACCTCTATCGCTTTTAGTGGATATACAAAGTATTCTTATAAAGCTTACCTTTCTATCTACTTTCATTTCAATCCAGAG
The DNA here is from genome assembly GCA_030765065.1 of Deroplatys truncata. NCBI lineage: Eukaryota > Metazoa > Arthropoda > Insecta > Mantodea > Mantidae > Deroplatys > Deroplatys truncata. The sequence continues at coordinate 107,153,551 of CM060979.1, forward strand.
AAACCTTAGCAGAAATATCTACATTACACATTTCGTTATAGATACAAAGGCAATAGCGATAGTCAGATGTTGAAGAACTGGATGCTATATGAATTCCTTAAAATTCCATACTCTTCCCATGCAATCGCGAGAAACAACTGAATGTTGGCAGGAATTTAAAATAATTATCGAATAATGAATAATTCGAAACATTTATACTGGATATCTCAAAAATGGCTTATGCCTAAAAAAACTTATTTGAAATAAATGCTGTGTTCTAAAAATATTTTATTTTTTGTATAGTATGTTTCCATCTATCGTTTAACGTTTACAAGTTATATAAAATTATACAAAATTCCTTCCGAATGAAGAGAACTTCATAGCCTATTCGCAGAAAATTCAAGATTTACATTTTATTTGTCATGTAATTATCTTTAATATATAGTATTTTAATCAAAATCGCTTGAGACATTTTAGACAAAAAATTTCGAAAAATATTACATGTAAATGAAAGTTTAGGATGAAAGGATTTTCTTGAAAAGCTTGGTGTTGCATCTTTGGAAGATACTGAACTGAAATATCAAGTTTGGTATTTGTCCGACTTTTTGTTTTTGAGTTATGCTGTTCAGAGGCACACACACACACACGTGCGCGGGAGTACCTTTTTATAAAAATGCTTTCTTTGCTTTCAGGGTGTCTCAAAACATGTATTTGAGTGAAATCAATATCAATTTTAGGTGGAGTGGAATATTTTCTCTATGCTATGTACGTGGTAGAGAAAGTAAATTTTTGGGGGGTTCAGGGGACCTCAAAACACATATTTCCAGAGAAACTTGGACATCGAATTTTTGGGTGTAATGCAATACTTCCTTTACTTACTATACGTAGTAGAGAAAGTAATAATTACCTACTTTCATACTTGTGTTATTTAAATCAAGCTGGCATTGTGTCACTTAATATCACGACGTATAAATGAAGAATGGAATGTGTTATGAAAAACTAACAGTAATATTGTCAGTCGGAAAATGTATGCTAACTAAATGAGCTAAACTCGAACACAATGAACCTGCATCTTTTTCATGTGCATAATTTTTTATTTGTAAATTGGCGCTATTTGAACGTGCGGTGATTAAAAGCATTTTGAAATTTAAAAGTTGAAGGTATCTGCTGGTTTTCGGTAATAGAAGCTTAAGTGGATGTTGAGGTAGTAGGATTTGGTAATTTCTTCATAATCGATTAATGACGATGTTGATTTATCTGCATATCTGGCTTCAGTGAAGATACATTGACGTGACCTGCAATTTTCTTTAATTCTTGCTCCTGTATTCCAATCTGAAGTATGTTTAATTCTGCTTTCGAGATGGATGGCGCAGTTTATTAATCACTGCAGACACATAGTATTATGGTTCAGTAACAAGCTGACGTTTTATGCAATAAAATATCATCATTAGAAGCACATTATTAGACCGTGATTGGTCGAAATCCGAGGTATTGGTAAATGTTATTGGCTAATATCAAATACATGGCGTATGAATGGAATAGTGAAATTTATGACTTATAAAATTAGAAGTGATATTTTAACTATTCTATATCTGTATTTTATTGGTTTGTAGTATGTTGAGAGTCAGCACATATAATTAAATCGGTAAATAACTTGACTGTGCAGGCCAAAGTGCGGGTTGTAACACCCTTGCAGTGACACAACCATATGTATCTACAAGGCATGATACCGCGCTGTTTGACAGACGCCGATGACATTTCATACCCCGAGATGAGAAAGGCTTGCTGTGTGATAGCAAAATGACATGAATAGCTCTCGGGTCGCTGATAGTCGTGCTACGTCATCAGTCCCCCATTAGTGAGCTGATAGCTTCATTTCTCGTCAAGCCAACCTCAACAAGGTGTTCTCTAAAAGGAGGAGCTTTGGAACACAAGTTCTAATGTCTAAAGTGGCTTATTACATTTGCAATAAAATTATATATCTTATTATAACTTTTTGAAGGTATATAATAATTAGCTCTTCCACATAAGCCATGGGTAGAACAACGTTAGAAAGCTAGAATTAGACGACTGAAAAATTCAATGTCATAGCCGGGATCTGTAGCACGCATTTTCCAGTTTTTGTACGGTTGCTCTAACCAACTGAGCTACCGTGGTAATATCACGGTAGGATATTAAATTCCCCAACTGACTCGCATTTTTTACCACAAGGAGATGATTGTTAACACTGTCGATCTAATTGGTATAATATTTCGGCTATGAATTAAGATTTTAACTATTTATATATAAGTATTATCCCATAACATCTCCGACGGACACGGGCCTCTCTCCTTGAAGAGGTGGCTTGGTTTGGCGATCCCGGTCAGCCATTCCGGGGAGGATATTTCTTATTCTTAAAACTAGTATATTACTTACAGTCCTATATATATGCGTTTTAACATTATACACTGATCCTTTAGTCCTTAGCTGTTGGTTCATGCACTGGCTATTTAGTCTTTCAGTTTTCTTTTCTCCTGCTGTCTCTTGTGGATTTGGTTGACTTCAACACTATGCACTGATCCTTTAGTCCTTCTTTTCTCCTGCTAGTTTGGCTGACTTCAACACTATACCCTCATCCTTTAGTCCTTCACTTTACTTTCCTCCTGTTGTCTCTTTTTGATTTGGCCGACTTCATCACTATACATTGATGCTTTAGTCCTTCATGTTTATTTCTATTAAGTCGTCGTCCTCCGTGAACTAGTGGTACCGTGCTAGCCTCTAGTTCCCAAGGTTGCGGGTATAAACCCGGCGGAGGGCGATGGATTTTTTCGGGCGTAAAAATCCTTGGCATGGCTTCCTTCGGAAAGGAAGTAAAGCCGGCGGTCCCGTGTTGTAGATTTACGGCACGTAAAAGAACCTCCAACCTGATAAAGAGGCCTCTGAGCAAAATTACCGGTCTTTCACACTCAATATATAATGGGACGCTAAGGACCATAGTAGTTAAAGAGTGTCCATAAATAAAAACTTCAATTTAACAACGTTTATTTTCTCCTGTTGTCTTCTGTAAGTTTGGCTCACTTCAACACCATACACTGATCCTTTAGTCCTTCACTTTACTTTCCTCCTGTTGTCTCTTTTTGATTTGGCCGACTTCATCACAATACATTGATGCTTTTGTCCTTCATGTTTATTTTTATTAAGTCGTCGTCCTCCGTGAACTAGTGGTACCGTGCTAGCCTCTGGTTCCCAAGGTCGTGGGCTTAAACCCGGCGGAGGGCGATGGACTTTTTCGGGCGTAAAAATCCTTGGCATGGCTTCCTTCGGAAAGGAAGTAAAGCCGGTGGTCCCGTGTCGTAGATTTACGGCACGTAAAAGAACCTCAAACCTGATAAAGAGGCCTCTGAGCAAAATTACCGGTCTTTCACACTCAATATAGAATGGGACGCTAAGGACAATAGTAGTTAGAGCGTCCATAAATAAAAACTTCAATTTAACAACGTTTATTTTCTCCTGTTGTCTTCGGTAAGTTTGGCTCACTTCAACACCATATACTGATCCTTTAGTCTTTCACTTTACTTTCCTCCTGTTGTCTCCTGTTAGTTTGGCTGACTGTAACACTGTGTGCACTGATCATTTAGTCCATTTTTCTTTTCCCTTGTTAATTTGGCTGACTTCAACACTATGCATTGATCCTTTAGTCCTTCATTTTTCTTTTCTCCTGTTGATTTAGCTGATTTCAACACTATACACTGATCCTCTAGTCCTTAATTTTACTTTCCTCCTGTTGTCTCACTATAAACTGATCCCTTAGTTCTTCATTTTTCATTTTTCCTGCTGTCTTCTGTTAATTTGGCTGACTTCAACACTGCTGATCCTTTAGTCCATCATTTTTCTTTTCTCCTGTTAGTTTGGCAGACTTCAACACTATACACTCATCCTTTAGTCCTTCAATTTTATTATCTTCTATTATTTTGGCTGACTTCAACACTATCAACTGATCCTTTCGTCCTTCATTTTTCTTTTCTCCTGCTAGTTTGGTTGATTCCTACGCTATCCACTGATGTTTAGACCTTCATTTTTCTTTCCTCCTGTTAGTTTGGCTGATTTTAACCTATACTCTGATCCTTTACTTCTTCATTTTTATTTTCCCCTGTTGTCTTCTTTAGTTTGGCTGACTTCAGCACTATATACTGGTCCTTTCGTTCTTGATTTTACTTTTCCCCTGTTATTTTGGCTGACTTCAGCACTACACACTGATCATTTGGTCCTTCATTTTTCTTTTCTCCTGTAGTCTTCTGTTAGTTTGGCTGACTTCAACACTATACACTGATCCTTTCGTTCCCTTTTTTCTTTTCTCCAATTACTTTGGCTGACTTCAACACTATCCTCTGATCCTTAAGTCCGTCACTTTTTGTTCATGAAAGTTTCTGTAGTCCTTCACTGTTGTATCTTGCTAGTTTGGCTAACGCATTCTTGTATTGATCTGGATTGATGTCTTGACTAGTAATTCCCATCTTCCTCCGTCTTTTACTACTGTAGTCCATCTGCCAACAAATGTCTTCATGAGCTCGTCTGACCATCATGTCCTCTGACGGCCTACTTTTCTTTGTCCTGTTCTCGGCTGTCGTTAACCTGTGGGTCCATCGGTTGTGGTCTTGCCTCATAATGTGTCCCGGCCATCCCCATTTTTATAGCTGCTGGTTTTTTCTGCGTCTATTATTTGTGTTCTTCTTCCTATTACATTGTTCCTAATTCTAGGAATTAGGAAGTTTATATATAAGGACTGTTTATTTAAATGCTTAACATTATTGTAGAACAGTTATTTTAATACAATAAAATGCACCATTGGCATTATCACTTCATTTTATCTACTGCTCATTCTTTTTCTTTAATTTACTTTGTAAGACATTTTCCTGGTTCTCGGTCATATGTGCAATCGCAGGACTAGCATGTACAGGATGTTAGGGAAAACATATGTTTTTATGTTCATACACTGCTATTTAATTATTTATTTTATTGGCGAGTTAAAATATGCCATAAGTGATACAAAACTTGCAAGGTGATCTGAACGCACATTCGTTATTTATTTACTTGTTTGTTTTCTGCTACAACAGAAAAATGCTCCAGTTATAGTAGTTGCGTATACTTTAAATACAAATTTAAATATAACATAATAATATAGTTAAATAAGACAAGAACAAACTAAGATTAAAAAGACTATTCTTAAGGACATATCATCTGGATAACCATAAAAAAGTGTAATCGTAAATATTATAATTACTGCATATGCTTAACTGTTTCTTAAATCGTTTATAGCGAAAACTATGATCCAGATATCTTTTTTTTTGTAGAGAAAGAGATAGAGTTAGTTGTATTTAGGGCATAAACTCAGAACAGAGAACGTTTATGCGATAACGCTGGAGTAGTTGTTTTATGCAATGTGTTTTACTGATATTAAATATGTATTTGATCAAGTAATTCTTCATATCTAAGGGGTCATTTAAAAGTTTATATACGAATAATTGTTCAGCAACTATTCCGCGATTGCAGATTCACATTAAGTTGAATGTGTGGAATATCCTGATAATAGATTAATTCATTCTAAGTTTTGTTATATAAGTATTCGAGAAGCGTCTTTTTAATACCTTCCAATTGATTCTTGTAACATTTATACACATTATCGAGGCATTTTCCAACGCCATTTCAAGAGGCCTTTTGTATAAAATGCATTACTTGAGTATCTTATAAGCCCTTAAAGATTTTGAATATGATATCCAAGAAGACTTGAATATTATAAAATCCAAGATTCTGAATATTAAACGGAGATTCTGAATTTAAAACCCAAGTTATGCTTATAAAGAACTCCAAATATGTGTTAACATATAATGAACTACAACAGCTGTATCTTTTAAATTACTTACACTCCCATGTGGAAAAACGTACACCACAAACTAAATACAGGATAGATATAAACACTACCGACAAACACTAACAGGATTTTCAGTGAAGTTCGTTGATGTTTGATATGTCGAAATCGTGGAGACTGGTGATTTATTACGGACTAAATGCTACAAATGTGTTGTCTCGTGGACTGTGAAAATGGCTATTGATATTCCAAAGAAATTACTCAACTACTCACTACTTTCAGTTTACTCTAAAATTATGTATACAAGAACAGAAAGCCAAAAATTACAAAACACATTCCATTAATAATTCAACAAATGTTAGGTAAATATATACATTATTGTAGCTTTTCGATACCTATTCTGTTACTGTACTATTCACAACTAGAATTTAAAGCAGCTTTTCACAATCTCAACCGCAATAAGCTACCTTATACAACGACTCGTCATAGATTTTCGCTCTAGCATTACTGGACACTGTGTATATCTTCAGCAGCTGAGAAAATTCAGGCAATCAGGGTGACCTGTCAACTTGAATCTCAAATATACATTTTACATGAGCATGTGGCGTTTTCGCCTCCCCCATGGCCATGGCTCATGCAACCAGAACGTCACAATGCTTCGGAGGATGACGTCATTCATAACCAGAGATGGCAACATCCAAAGCTTCGAACAACATATCGCCATGGATGACGTAAGACATCACCTCACCACGTAATGCATCATGGACATTCATCATTGACTGGTTTGCGACACGGCACTGACGTTAGCGCCCTCACGCTCTCCAACGGTTCCAGCAACTCCTGGGCAGGGGAGACGAGTAGTCGCTTTTTCGCCAGCGACCGAGGTGGAACAACGAGACATCGTGACAGCGAGGTTTTGGCATAATTCACCAAGTGTTGTTTTGGTCTTGTCTAAATTATCTTTTACACTTTATTCGGTAAGCTTTGAAATTTAACCTTTAATTCTTTGTGGCTTTCTAAATTCTTATACGGGAGAAGTATTGACATTTGCATTTCATGTGACTTTATTGTATTCTTTATTTTGTTAAGAAAACCTTTAAACTCATATGGCAACTTTAAGTGTACAAAGCGAAAGAAAATATCACGTTGTATTTGAGCATAGTAATTTGTTAAACAAGTATTAAAGCAAGCTGATCTAATCATTGTGAACGGATATATCACTTTAAAATAAATTTTAATCTATGTGTTGGTGAATATTTCCTGTTTTATAGCTTCTAAGCAATAGTCCCTTTTCACGGTAACTTTTCCCTCTGGGTATGGTAAATAAATGCTGTAAGCAGACAGCGCCCAATGGTGCAAATAATAAACGTGCATTTGCATACTACTTGTTGACCGAGCTTTTTATTGGAGGACCACCCAAACTGTACATTAAGGCGGTCCTAACATTAGATGCAGGGTACTGGTGTCCATTATGTTGAAACTACATGCGATCAGCAAATCCGGCAAATATTGGTTGAAGTACTAAAGGAATGAAATGCCAATACTCTGCAATGCGTCTCTGGAGGCCACATGCTCGTGTATCAAACATCTCCAAAAACCTTCCAAATGTTTGTCAGTAGAGTGCATATCATTCTGAATAGTACCAACCATAAAATAACTTCTATTTAATCTCTCTTATAAATGTCTTCCTATCGTTCTACAGAGCCTTCATTTGGATGCGTGGCCGGTCTTTGTACCGGGAAATACACTGTATTTGCCGGCAGATTAGGTTATTCATAGTCCTTCAATTTAGGCGCATAAGATTTTTCTTAAAAATAAAAGCTACAATAACCACATACCGTTGTAATAGAAGATAGAAATTATTTCCTTATATCGCCACATATCACTCACACTTTTTAAGAAAATTTGCAGTTAATACTCATTAGGTCTTCATTACCATGTACATAAATAAACCTATGTATTATCTGTAAAAAAATTTAACATGGGTTAGTATAGCGACCATTAACATTATGCAATACCCAATTGCGGAAATTAACTTTACTCACATTATCGCATGGTTGCAATTCTTGAACTACAGTTATCTTATAGGGTTTTTAAGTTTACTGGCATTCCAACTCGAGAATTGCGAAATTCCTGATTCCCTTGCAAGCCTTCTCAGAGATTTCTTTGGACTTTGGCCTACCTTTTTGGATGTCATGAAGTTTTTCCTGTCATCTCCGAAACTGCGATGTAGTTTTCGCTTCCTATGAAGAATCTATTCCCAAGATTATGAACAGAGAAAATGAAAATAACCGTGATAGTTCACATTGATTTATGTGGACCAAACTCCCTTTCTAATGATTCAAGATCACCGGAAAACCCAGTTAAGAAGTCAGGAAAATGGATTTGAGTAACCATTCGAAATATATAGAAATTCATCCCATTGTTAAATATCAAACTAGAGGACAATAAATGAAAATCCACGACGAAACTCATGTATGCATATCAGAATCGCGAAAATAAATATTAATGTATATTTTATTTAAATGTATATTTGAAGCTCTTTTGAGAAAGAGTGAAATTCTTTGATATAATGGGTTATTTGGAGAAGGGGAAATTATCCGAGAATCTGACTTTGCACTCTTAGACACGGCTCAATGTAGACACGAAATATTGTAGTATCAACTTTTTTCATATTTGAGTTCGTAGGTAGATATGCGTGGAAGTTTTAAACTCTTTCTCTTGTTTTCGATTTAGTAAGACCAATGTACATATTCCTGATGAAATGTTGACATAAGGTTTTGGATTGGCTGCCCCTTGTACATTAAGTAAATTGCAGAGAAAATAAAAATAGCAATTTTCCAAATTACCTTAAGTTATAATTTTTTGTAGAGTGGTTTGCTTTAGGGCCGTCCTTAATAAAGCAGGTGTGACAGCGCATTTCTGTTTGAAATATTAATAGTGTTACGAGAAGCTAAGGAACATAGAGAGGGAATAAAATGTGTGGACTTTCAGTGCGCGCCACGCCATGTGTGGTCTGTGTGTGTACTAATGTGACAACAGTGATGTGCTCGTTAGACGTGAGACTCACAAAAAAAAGAGAAAAAAAGCGTGACTGCGATAATGAAAAAAGGGCAAGTCTGCAGAAGAGCCATTCAGAATGTGTGCATCGTTAGGCAGATCGATCTCCCGCAGTCTTCGTTCCTATTCCCAGTGAATCTTAAATATGCACCTGCGGAACGAAATTTCTTCTAAGTGGATATATGTATATAATCCTTGTGTGGAATTTAGGAATCAGAGAGTGACACTTTAAATAAATAAAATCAGACACAGAATGATTAAATTGGACAGTAAATTAGGCCTAGTATTATTGATTAAAGATTTGAGTATGATTCTTACAGTCATAACGTTATTATTGGTAATTAGGAATTATTTCTGAACATTTCTCCATAGTTAGGGTGTGTTTTCTCTGGCGAACACATTTTAAAGGCTGAAAAGGGTGTTGGTGTACAGACATATTTTTCCTGCTCCCTTCTGGACTGTCTCTTCACGCCTTTTTTCCCCGTCTATCCCACTAACCTGAGAGCAATGAGGCGTTTGGAAGTAGATGCAGATAGAAGACAGGAGCGGGTTCGAGCGAAATGTAACAATGCCATATTTATCATACACCTGCCTATAGTGTTTGCAGTAGCCTCTACGCGTGTATTCCCACCACTACCTTAAGCATTTCTGCGAGATTTATGAACGATTTCCCTAAAGGAACGAAACTGGAAAATTTTTAACTTATTTCACCTATCCTTATTTCACCACTAGTATTTTTTCAGAGCAGGAATACTGCATCTGTATCAGTTTTTGAGCACCGAAATAGATTACTGAACAATTATTGCCACCGTACTGTATCTACGTTATATTTCAGATAGGGTATCAAGAGGACGTCCTGATTATACATTAAGTGCTGGGAGTTTTCTTTTCTCCCAAGGACTGCAGTCAAATGTGTCTGTGACAAAGGACGGGGAGGGCCCAAGTAAAACAACCGGTGTAATGGCACGCTTGGATGCTGATGGGATTACGTTTAACAGCAGTAGAACGAGTTTTGTTTCTTGTTATTTAAAAACGCTAAAATTGTATTGAACTAATTAATATTTTCACAATATAAAACAGCTATAATGCGTGTGTTTTATTGCTGAGGGTTAGTATAATATGAAATTAAAATAAAAGGCAATTAAAAATCCTAAAAACTTAAAAAGTAAACATGTTTATGTTATATATATATAGTACACCAGGCAATAATAGGGTTAGTTCAAATTTGCTGCTTTGAAAAAAAGCTATTACTCATCAGGAATGATAATAATTTGTGTGCATCTGGATCTAAACTCTGGTCTTTATTACTTATGTTTTTAAATTCTGAAGTGCACTTTCAGCCATAGTTCAAGGTTTCATGTAGTAAATGAAGACTAACCCAAAGGTGGCTAAAACGGGATTTGCGAAATATTTGAATACGCATGGGCTGTTCCCTCTCTCGCTGGCTGTTCATTTGTTTTCTGCATGCTGCAGAGTGGTGTAGTGCGTGTGCACTCGTGAAAGGAATGCATTATAGTCACCCCTGAAATATTCCATTTAATAAATGAATCATGTTTTAATCGTATCATAGTTAAACTAACATACAAAAACTCATTTAATTTGATGCATACGTACAAGGTATGCCGCCTTAGAATGCAGAATGCTTGTAATTATCTTACCTGAGATATTTTCTGTAAACCTTAAACCTTAATACCATACAGCTTTCATGCATGTAAGGTTTTCTGGTTTTGAACGGTTGAAATAAAGCTTAAGCGAAAACTTGCCCCAGGTGTGGTTATCACTCATTGTGAAAGCTTTGTTCGTATTGATTATATCGTTCGTTGATGAAGCTCTTCAATAAAGTACTATCTTCTGATCAAAATTCGACAGAGAACCTTGATTGCTATAAATTTTCATTCTGAATCCGGTAATAAAGTAACATAAGGAGCAAGTATCTTAAATGAAGATAAGTTTACGTCGATGGCGCTTGCGCCATCCTTTCTTTTCTGGTAAGTGGCGATTTCAGATGTGAGGCAGAACAATTTCAAACGGGTGTAACTATTCCCACTCTAATTAGCAACGCGAAACATGCCCTCACTTTCACTAGACTGGTTTAATTACTTAATTACGTACTTCTCTTGCTATTAAATGCTAAATACACTTCTATAGGGGCTACGAAGTTGCTTACATGTATAAGAAGGCTTCTAGGAACGCATAACAGCTGCGGCAATTCGGAAATGTAATTTTAGAATTAAACTAGCTTGTTCTACATAGAAGGAAAATATTCTGAATTTTTATCCTTTCTGTGTCCTTTATATATATACAGGGTGAAAGTGAAATTGTCCTGCGGATTGGGGGAGGTGGGAGAGTGGATGTAGATGAATAAAAACCTCCAACACTTTTTTGTAATTAAATGCACCGTTGACTAGATAATCGCGTTTAAAAGTAGGAGTATTTGGCAACATGGCGCAACTTGTTGATTGAGTAGTCTGCTTCTACTGGCGGCGACCTGAACTATTCCAACACTCTATAAAACCATTGAAGTTACGTTCGCCATGTATCGAATTCAGATGTGCTGGCGTGCGAGATATAAAAATTCCGGGAAAACATCAGGTTATTGTTTACTGCACCGTATGTAAGCATTAACTGGAATCCTGCAATCCCACGTAATTACACATATTTGTTTGATATTTTTAAAGGCCTGAATATCTGGCATGTTCTGTTTGAGAGGCCTATGCCATGGTAAGATAACAAACTCACGTGAAATTGTTACCGATATTAAACAGTTTTAAGGTTTGTGTACACATAATACCTATATATGTAGTTTAAAAGGTAAATTTTAATTATTATGAAATGCCATACTGCAGTGGTATTTATGTGACAGTGCAACGCTTTACTTGAAATGAAAATAAGGATTCCGAAGGTTATGACGCTCTTATTGTGAAACATCTCTTAAGTTATTAACACCATTATTCTGCATTGAATTTAACAATGTGGTACTAATAATTGCTAAACGTTTAGGAAAGCATAAGTTATAATGTGAATTTACACTCCACTTCAATATGCTTAATGGAAATTTAGGTGCAATTGTTTACAGTTTTGGCAACGAGAATGTGTACATTTATATTTAATTTTTAATATAACCGCTTTAAAATGGGATTAATGTTCTTCATGCCAGCACGTACATCTCTAATTACCGGTTTAAAAAAAAGGAATCTATTTAACATAACGCAGAAATTTTTGGAAACAATTTCGCCAACGGCTACTCCAATATTATTTAACAAAGCGCTTATGAGCGCAAAAAGCTGAGTTGGTGAAATTTGCAACATTAACGTTACTGATAAGATTTATGTGCGTAAGTATGTGTGACAGATATTAAAATGTTTCAAAAAACGTAGGTAAGCAAAATTGATACTACTCTTCGTGCTTATTGAATTTCACAGTCACGGTCTACCGTTATTTGCTTAGTAGTTTTAGAAACAAAAGTTACCATTACCTTAATCACTAGCATTTATTAGCATTTACAAGTATGGGAAAACATTGGGAATAATTTAAAGTATCTGAACTTGTCTCCAGGATGTAAATTTGAAATAAGAGCTTAGAGGAAGAGTTCCAAAAGACCTCGATTATGACAACTCGGAATTACACTACCTGTATCACAGACCCGCTGGCAAACGGCAACAAATGTGTCTGCACTTGGCACGACCTTGTAGGAAATCTTTCAGCATAGAGCCGTTGAGCAGATTGAGAATTGTACTGCGTTTCTCCGTAAATTAAGATCATGTCCAGATATTCGGACGTTGAAAATCGTGGCATACTGTATGTTATTCTGTAACAAGGCTTTGTCCTTTTTTTATCCATGCCTCCTTTAACTGCTCTGATCTTAACTTGTGGCTTTGACATAAAAATAACTGCATGCGATTAAGTAAGCATTCCCCGCGATCTACACCGATATCGGAAGAAAGTAAACGCAGCTGATAAATTGTTGCCAGTTCTTATAAAACTAAGGAGGCAACAAATTATGAACTTTACCAACAGCTTAAAGCTTTTTGAACATATTCAATTTCAACAAATCCAGACAATACATAAAGCATTATTTGTGCTCTACGTTGTAACGGTCAAACTTTAGCGTTTAATGAAAGCACAACTATACAGAAACATTAAATTAGAAGTTAATGACTGGCGCCAATGTCAGTTTATCCTTATGCCTTTAATAATTACAACACATGCCTAGTTTTCTTTTAATTCGACAAAAATAGTTGACGGTTATATAAACCATTCATTTCCGCATTGTCAGTCAGCTAGCTATTATTATAATTTGTTAGGTTCGGTTATGTTGTGTAACATTCTTTACAGGGTATATGTAACTTTACTAATGAAGAACACATTTAGATGATTCAGTTATGGTGCAAATGTGACTAAGAAACTTAACAATTCATCACAACTTTATAATGATGCAGGTTACCAACTCGGTAGCTTTCCGAAAACTAAACCTCGAATCTGGAAGAGCGGGAAGCATTAGGTGAAGATGAAGATTGGATCAGCTATGTGACTATCTCTGTAGGTGGATAAAACATTTGCTGCAAATGCAGCGAATCTTAAAGGATGTATAATTCAAGCCTTTTTGCCCAAACTTCCTTCACGCTTTGCATGAAAGTGATTATGATAATTCGTAATCCCTAAGGAAACGACACAATTCAACATTTCTGTTTTGTGTAAGTCGTAGATTAAGCTAGAGCTGAAATGTTGCAACAACGGCTGAAAACTTAGCAATACGCACTCCACGAACAGCTGTGATATCGCACGCAGTGGACAGCGTTACCAGCAATGTACGTGTTTATATTGTATCGACCAGGGAAATACCGGGTGCTACACGAGTGACATAGCTAGTGGAAGTGACTTGCCTAGGGGGCGTGCAGCGTTTCGGAAGGGGGTGTGGATTCCGTTCCCGTCCATACTTTGAGCCCTTTATTTTATCCTAAGCTGTCTATAGTACCTCAGCGCTTTACGTACCTGCTGGCGGTGAAGTAGTTTCTTATTCACAAATTATAAAAATACCTGTCGTGACCACGGACGGCGTAGAGACGTTCCGTATCGGATGCCGAAGTAGTCCACCTAAGTGACTTCAATTCGGTCAGCTGTAAGGCGTCAGATTTCTGTTAATCTAGACTCGCCCTAATTTCAATACTTGCCTCATTCCAATACTTAGTGTTTGTTCTCCATATTTCTTTTTACTGAATGTTTACATACATTCAGTTTTACTTTAATCACGAATAAGCAAATTTCATTCAAAGTGATGACGCATCTGTTTTGACATTCATAGTTTTATTATTTGTATTTGTATTTGATTTTATTTTCATGGGCGACTTCGGAAACTGTGCCGTTTTGCTGTGGGCATGCTGTCACTGTGCTCCTCAAGTGCGATGTTTTATCATCTTTCTTCAGGGATTTGGCATGACTGCCAAGTGATGTTCCAAAGCACAGTTTTAATGCATTTTTCCAACTAAGCATTAAGTTAATTCACATGATTTTAACAATAGTTTGCTTCATGCTTAAGACATTCCTTTCAGATTTTCTTGCGAGGGTTTCTTCACATCTTTTATGGTATTATTTTTATTAGGTTGTTATTATTTGCACAAAACCTAGTGGGAAATTTCCTATAAAGTCGTAGCAAACGATTGCTGTTGCGTGACCTGGGATTTGAAAAACAATCTCTCGCTTTCAATGCTCTATATACACCAAGCATTTCCTAGATCAGGGTGATGAATTGCTTTTGATTCAGGCGATGTAATCCCACAGTATGCTTGAAATTATATCTCTTGTTTGCAGAGTATTAAGTAGAAGCAGCGCTTCAATGGATATTTGCACTGAGAGATCGCACTTCCGAACACGTAACGGTTTACTATCCATGAGAGAAAATCCTATGCTTTACCGCTAGGTTCTGCGGTTTCAATGATCGTGTATGTACAGTTATGCACAGTGGTGTTTTTTAGACATCTGGCACTAGAAGTAGAGGTTTTAACATGCTTGAAATTGACGACTATAACACTCACTGAAATACACATTTCAGTGTACCACATTTGTTCTTGCAGTGAAAGTTATATGAATATAAAGCATATGAATATTTTATTTATAACTCCAACAAGGTACAACAACCTAACAAACCACGTATTAAAACGAAATCTAGCACTGTTGTACCAAGGCTGTCTCTAAACTTAATCATCAGGTTGTATGTATGGCAAAAATATTCTAAAACACATCATTGTCTTAACTATCTTAACGAAATATATATACCAGTTGAGTCAGCTGCCCCTAGGTATTCGTATCTATGTAACCCGCAGTCTACAGTCTAATGTGAAAATATCGACCCTTTTAGCAAACAAACTGTTATACCATTAATAATTAAAGGCCTAAATGAGAACCAAGGAACTGCAAAAGGCTTTAAAAAGGCGGCTGTTCATGGATATAACGCTTGCAAGGAGGTAGAGGAATGTTCTCGCAAAGAACGGTAGAGAGTGAGTTAGCCGAGTGGGTTAGCTGCCGAAATATGGTAAAGCAAAGGTTAGTTTCGGAGGTTCGAATCTTATACAAGCATCAAATTGTTTTGTTTCTTTTTTTTCTTTCTTTCTCCGTGTGTTTATTTTCTGTATTTTAGTATACTAATTTATTTATTTTTGTTATTTGCTCCCCTGTGAGCCAAAGACACAACAATTGCAAACAGATAATTGTGAATCGTGTTTACCGTAATAATCTGTACCGTATCTGGTGTTTTAAGCGGGTTACGTAGTTAGCTTTCATTCTCTTGGGCGGATAACGACGATATTAAACCTAATAGTTTTTGTTTCATGTTTAACCTTATGTTTCACTTCTATTGACAAAGGAGTTGTAAATGTGCTAATTTCACGGGTAAACAGTATGATAAATTGTTAAAGAGCGTGGATTTCAACAAGGAAGTAAATGTTCAAAATGATACCCTTTAACAATGCACATTTGTGACGTTGCCTTAGAGACCTTGCATGCTGTAACATGCGCGGTGCAATCTGCCTGCATTCTTCATGTATGAGTGCCCCTAGATGTTTAGGGCTTTGCGGTGGAAACCATGGCGATTATTGTATTTTGTACACACTTATGTTATCAAAAGTGTTATTTATATCATAATATCAAATTTTAGACCAAAAGAGAGAAAAGAAAACATAATAAAAAGTTTGAACTTAACCCAAAGGATTTTAACCCGAACTGAAATGCGACAATGTTAAAGCAACCATGATAATACCAATCGGCTAATGCTACCTTGCGAGCTTAGGTTCCTATACGAATTAGTAACGGCAGAACTTGACCCCACCTCGAATCTTTACATGCTTCTTACAGTGTTATGACCTCGGTTTGGTAGTTTCAACTCAAATATAGAGACTGCGTTAGTCATTACAGTTACTGTAGGAAATGAAATATGCCATAGTTTGACAGAAGGGAGATTATCTACCTAATACTTAGCATTTTTTGTATAGGCTGTACTATGAACGGCTGACGGCTTAAATCCTATTGGTCGCACTGCGTAGATGTGCCATTTTGTTTTCAAATAGTTTTGTCAACCGATTTCTGTGATAAGTTGTTCCTTCTGGGGCGTTTTCAAAGGTGTGTAGGAATGTATGCTAAAGAATAAAAGTTTGTAAAATCAGCTAAAAGCGCTGCTGCAGCTGCCAGTGTCAGGGTGGGATGTTTTTGAAATCGACATAATGGCGATTGCATTCTGTCCCGTAAAACACTTATGCACTGAGTTATCTATCCCTCCTCTATAAAGTGTTATGCAAATCAGCCATTAGAAGGCATTCAAGAAAGGCGTAAGACACATAAGTCGATTAGCACGTTATATAAATTCAAAAATAAATAGGCGCAGCTGACTCACCTGGTATATTAAGAGGGGATCTTGTATCGATTAATGTAATGGCAGACTACTTGAATGACTCGGAAATATATTCAGCAGAATCAGAAGAAATTTTGCAAGCAGCGGAAAGGTTAACGTTGGAATTGTTATCAAAGAGGTCTAAGAATGAACACGACTTTGCATACAACATATTTCAGCAGGTGTACAAGGTAAAAACACTTGCAAAATAATTACTAGTCGGCCACAATATGAATGCGTTCGGTGGAAGGCGCCACCGTGTTTTGTTGACAACCAATGCTAGGGAACAGAAGGTAATGATGGGCAAGGCCATGGGGAATGTACAGTCACACAATGAAAACTACTACCTTTTAAGGATGGGCAGGAAATAACGTAACGGTTACATTGTAACGGTTACGTTAATGAAACGAATTCAAGGTAACTAGTTACCCAATAACGGTTACCAAAGTAACGATTACAAAGTAACTAGTCAATCAATAATGGTTACCAAAGTAACTAGTTACCCAATAATGTTTACCAAAGTAACGAATACAAAGTAACTAGCTATGCAATAATGTTTATAAAAGTAACGAATTCAAAGAAACTAGTTAACCAGTAATGTTTACCAAAGTAACGAATACAAAGTAACTAGTTAACCAATAACGGTTACCAAAGTAACGAATACAAAGTAACTAGTTAACCAATAATGTTTACCAAAGTAACGAATACAAAGCAACTAGTTAACCAATAATGTTTACCAAAATAACGAATACAAAGTAACTAGTTACCTAATACCGTTTAGCAAAGTAACGAAGACAACAGAACTAGTTAGCACGTCAGCGGTTACTGAAGAAACGAGACGGTTACTAGCCTGGATGACATCATTCACTGCATGTGCCCGGCTTTGGTATCGCTAATCGAGAGCTAGTTACCTAAATAATCGTTAAAACTTGAGTTATCCACACACTGAGTTGCAAGTACATATTTGTTTTTTACATATGTTGCTTATTTCTGCGAATATAGGTTACCGGGCAGAGATGACAGGTCAGTCAGCACTGCATTGCATTAAGATAGTTATTCACACACGATTACAGGCGCACAACGTTTTATACTTCGTGGGTAGATGGATATAAATAAACAATTACTGCTGTTGAAAAGCGAACCAGGGACCTCCCGAATGCGAGTCCCACGCGTTACCGCGGCACAACCTGGATGGAACCTGGAAGATCCGTGATTCAAATCCATGGCATTGAATTTTTCAGTCTGATTCTACCTTTCCAATCTTGTCCTACACACAGCTTGCGTAAAAGAGTTACTTCTTGATAACTCAGATGAACTGTTATTACTCTCTTACAAACTTCGTTGTAAGTATAAGAAGAATACAGTGGCTAAAAGGATGGTCAACTTTTTATGTGATGCCTTTGAAACTCCACGCTCTTTGCATTACCACGAGCAAAATCTGTGTTGCATACACATAACCTACTCTTCTCACCATTCTAGAAATTATTTGTACTAAATTTTATTTTTCTACCTACTTCTTGATAAACTTTAAATATTAAACCATTAAACTTAAAATTATTAGAGCCATTTTTAAGAAAATCAAAATTTTTGAAAAATGTTCCACGTAAAGGGTAGTCTGGGATGCGTGATTTTCTTGAAAGTCTTAGTGTCGCTTCTTTGAAAGATACTAAACTCAAATACGAAGTTTGGTATTCATCCTACTTTTCGTTTTTGAGTTATGCTGTTCACAGACAGACACACACACAAACACACACACACACAAGGACACGTTTCCAAAAATCTTTATTTGAATTCAGGGTACCTTAAAACATACATTTCTGGTGCAATCTGGTATATAATTTTTGGGTGGAATGCAATACTTCCCCTACTTACTATAGTAGTAGAGAAAGTAGAAATATCTGGAACACAGTTCATTTATTAATATATGCATAACAAACTGTGTGCTTTAACGGAGTCTACATTTCTTGTGTAGTAAAGCTTGGTCCATCTCTTACAATTTACCAATTATACAAAAGTCATTCAGAATGAAGACTCTTCTCAAAAAATACAATATATAATTTCGTTTGTCATTAAAATATCTTAAACAGAGAGTATTTTAATCAAAATCGTTAGATCCGTCTTTGAGAAAATAACAAATTTCAAAAACTTTTCCATGTAAAGGGCTGTTCAAGGTGAGGCAAATTTGCTTGAAAATCTTCGTGTGACATCTTTGAAAGATGCTGAAATTAAATATCAAGTTTAGTATTTAACCGAATTTTCTTTATGGAGTTATGTTGTTCACAGACACGCAGTCATACGAAGCTTTTTCTATAAAATATGTGTTGCATTCACATGACTCTATCTACTCACTCTTCTACAAACCATACATACACAGCTTATTCTTGCATCTATTTCATGGTAATATAGATAAACCTTTATCACTTATTTACACATTTCTTTGTAGGCATAAATAGAGCATATTAAGCTAACGCGATAGGCAAACCCTCAAAACTAATGGCTTTGAAATTCTGTTCTGTTTGTATCAAAACGATAAAGAAAGAAAGAAAAGTAATAGTGATTTGCAGTTGAGAGAAGTATAAAGTATTTAAAAATACAAACTAATAACAAAGAATATTTCAGATTAGTTTAACACCCTAAAAATATTATTTGACATAAACTTTGTGCTTTAACAAGATCTACATATTTTGTTGTGAAGTAAGGCTTTTTCTCTCTCTTACGGTTTACTAATTATCAAAAGTCAATCACAATAAAGACGAATTTATAAACTACTGCTAGAAAATTAAAGATACACATTTTATTTAGCATGCAAATAGCTTAAACACATGTATTTTAATCAAAATCGTTATTCGTTTTTGAAAAAATAATAAAATTCGAAAAATGTTCATTGTAAAGGGTAGTTTGAAGTGGGAGAGGTTCTTCAAAATCTTCGTGTCGCATCCTTAGATGATGTTGAAGTTAATCACTAAGTTTTCTTTTTAACCGACTTCTCCTTTTTTAGTTATGCTATGCACGGATACACACACACACACACACCCACACACACACACAAACACACTTGGACCTTTTTTAAAAATACATTCCTTGAATTCAGGGAATCTCAAACGGCTTTCTGGTGAAATTTTGGGTGGAATACTTCCTCTACTTAGTGTAACTAGTAGGTAGTAGAGAAACTAAAAATACTTTCTTTGGATTCAGGGTCTCAAAACGTGTATTTTCCGTGAATCCGTTATTGAACTTTTGGGTGGAATACAACACTTCCCCTACTTACTGTAAGTGCGTACTAGGGAAGGTAAAAATAGTTTCTTTGGATTCAGGGGTCTCAAAACATGTATTTACGGTGAACCTATTTATTGAATTTTTAGGTGGAATACTTTCTCTACTTATTATAGGTAAGTAGTAGAGACAGTAAAAGGAGGAGTTGTGGTATAGATAAGCGGCTGTTTGTCGTTACGACATCTTGCATGCAACCAAATAGGGAAAAGTGTAACAGACTGTAATTTGAAATAATTTCTGGCCTAAATTGTTGTCACGATTAAGGTGAAGTGCACGGAAAAATCATACTGTATAAGAGTACTACGATAAATAAGGAACATATGTTAGTTGATAATGGGTAGAGAAGGTAGTGAATATTGGAAACCAAACCATTTTGTTTTAACACTTGATTATTATACATACAATAATATGACGCCTCTAATTACAAAAAAATTAGTTTGTATACTGCTTATGTCGCTTGCTGTGCTGTAATGTTTTTGCTGCTTTTTCACATTTATTACTTTCTTTCAGCCAAGTCTAAGGGAAATGTGTGTTGGAATGATATTTTCTTTAGCACCAGACTCGCCCCCTAACTTTTTAGAGCAGGTACGAGCTAAGGCACCTGGCACAACCTCTCGATAAGACGCCGCTCGTTATTTGCTAAAGTCATCACGTTGCGATCCGTTGTTTAAAAATTTGTAGCCTACTGCTTCCTGCTTATAACTACAACGAAATGTTTAAATGTGGAATGGAAGTTTATATCGATTAAGAAGAAGTGGATATAAGAATAAGCTCTTTTGTGTGCAGCTTGTAGAAGAATGAGTAGAGAAGGTCATACAAGCATAGGATTTTAATCTATTTATACTCCCACTTGCAGAAGCGTTCACTAGAATTCTCCTGAAGTAAATCGATCGATTGAAATGATACCTTTAGATAAGTGCCATAAGGCGTAAAAATGAAAAGGGTTTCAAGATTTTGCAAGCTTTGTTATTGTTTTGCATCTTCAAAATGTCTAATTTTTATCAATTGAATTTCTAAACATACAAATTCATAAAGCCTAACAGATATAAGCTCTCTGTCTTTAGAATATGGGAAGCAGAACTTGCATTAAGTGTAATGATCGAAAATAATGTTTTAATAGTAATCCCTGAAAATAAGTAACTTTCTAATTCAGATTGGTTAAAGCCTTAATGTTAATTTCACCAATGTTAACCTTTGCAGTACTGTGTTTATATCGTCTATGAAAATGCTTCTTTTTTCAAGGTTTCAATTAAAAAATAAAATTTCTTGATAACGAATTAAATAATACATTTTGTCATTCACATCTGGGACTTGATGATATATGTGCTTCATTTATGCTTGAGTACCGATATTTTAATTTCTTACAGAAACTAGAACTCCCGCTGTGTTTTTCATGTTTGTTGTTCTGTTGTAACCTTAAATAATAATGAAGCTGGAGTGAACCCTCAGTAGGCGAGATAATTATTGTGTATAAATATGTATAGAAGTATGTGCTAGAAACATAAATAAATAAATAAATAAAATAGCGTCAATCAAGGATAATAAACATCCCAATTTATACTTTCTCTGCCTATAATAAGAAGAAAAAATAATTTATTCATAACAAAGATCCAATATCGATATTGCAATGTAAATATTCATATGAGGCGCATGAGTCATCATAACACCAAAACGAAAAGTCGGATAAATACCGAACTTAGAATTTAAGTTCAACATCTTCCAAGGATGCGACACAAAGGTTCAAAGAAAGAAACGAAAGATAAGAATGAAAGAAAATACAGAATGTAACAAAAATGTACAGCACAAATTGTAGGACACATTCTCCACGCGTAGACGAAGAAATTATGTTGTATGAACATGGGTCTGGAAACGCTTTGTTACCACGTTACAACTCATTTTCTCCAACTCATTAATCATGGGAAACACATAATAGAACGTACCAACAAATACCACATGCAACACTTTCAAACAGATGTTCAAATGCCCTCCGTGAGCATTGATACATGCATCAACCCACCGTCATAGTGAATCCCGGATTGCGGATGTATCCCTGGAGTATTCCGTATGGTTTCGCAGCCTTTCATAATACAGGCACGGAGATACTCAACATCTGGCACTGGGGTTCGATACACAGGAGCTTTCAAATACCCCCATAAATAAAAGTCCAGTGGGTTTAGGTCCGAGGATCGTGGAGGCCAGGCATTTGGTCCACCTCTAACTATCCGTCTGTCATCGAATCTGTTATTTAGAAGTCTACGGACATTAATACTAAAATTAGGAGGTGCTCCAGCGTGCATGAAGTACATGTTCTGTCGCACAGCTAAATGCACATTGCTAACAGATGAGGTAGAACATTCTCTACGAAATTATGGTAACGAAATTATCCGTGGAACCTGGGTGGAAGAACGTGAGGTCCTCCAATCAGTTGTTGATGGCTTGCTTCAGCAGTTGCGTGAGGATTGACGTCAGCCCATAGTGTCGATTGTGATTATTTACAATCTGATCTCGTTGAAACGACGGCTCATCTGTGAACAGCACCGGTGCAAATTAGGATTGACACCTTGTTGCATAAACCATTCGCAGAAGCGTACCCGTGCAGGAAAATCGCCTGCTGATAGTGCCTGCACACGCTGTAAATGGTATGCATACAGCCGGACCTCGTGTAACACTCGCCAGACAGTCATGTGGTCAACATCCATTGTTGCAGCTACTTGTCGTGTAATGACACTGGGATCGTCGTCAACTACCTGAAGAATTGCCGCCTCCCGTTGCGATGTCCATATCCTTCTAGGCCTCCCCCGATCGCGAGTATCAGGTTGAATGCTCCATGTTCCCTAAGATGACGATCAGTGGCTTCAAACGTTTTCCTGTTGGGGCACACTTGGTCCTGGATATCTCTCCCGGTACAAACGTTGAGCGCAAGCGTCATTGCCGTCTGTTAATCCAGACATCAAATGGGCTTCTGCCATTACTGCATTTTTGTACAGTACCATTGCACGAGCCAAATCTGTGATCAACTCTACTAGTACGTAGTAACCCGTGTGTACTCACTGGAACAGTTGATGTTACCTGTAAACAAGCAATGACGTAAGTCACATGGCAACAGGGACATGTAAAACAAAACACAGGCAGCGCATCTATCTAATGACAACGTAACTAAAAGTGCATGTTCCCCATGATTCTAACGTTTTGTTCGTGTGTGGTTTCCTTGATTAATGAGTTGGAGAAAATGAGTTGTAACATGGAAACAAAGAGTTTCCAGACCCATGTTCATATAACATGATTTCTTTGTCTACGTGTGAGGAATGCGTCCTGCAATTTGTGGCGTACATTTATATTACATCCTGTATGTCCCCACCTTTCACAACCTTTTACATAGAAAGTGTTTCGTGTTTCTTTGTCTTGTCAAAAATAACTAAGGGTTCTGATTAAAATACTATATGTTTAAGAATTTGCATGACCAATAAAAAGTATATCTTGTATTTGTTGCGATAACCGTGAAGTCTTCTTCATTCTGAATGAATTACTTATAGTTTTGATAATTGGTAAAGAGGTAGTAAAAAACTCACTGTATGAAAAAATATAGACCTGATTAAAACACACAGCGACAGTCAACATTTCTTGTGACATTAACCATTCCTGAGAGGCCTGTTACAATTTGTTTAAAGATTCCAATACTTTTATGTACAGTTGTTTCTGCTAATTCACGTGGCGAGTATGGAATTTTAAACCCAAATACAACGACCCGATTTTAAGGATTTATTTTTGTAACCACAACCAATGAAACTATTTCCATTGAGCAGACAGAAAAATATGCTTTTGTAAGAGTAGTTTGAGAAAGCCGTTTGAGAACTCGTAGAGAAAATCGTATGAATGTATCACATAAGCATTTGAGGCAGTATTTTTAACAGTTAAATAATTTCAGTCAAATTATATAATATAAAATATAATAACAGCCCGCCTTAAAGCAATATGTGTATGTAACAATATATAAAAAAAGTATATTACAGTCATGTATATGTTTATATTATTGTATACATGTGTAATAATGTTATGTGGATGTATTACGTAATTTAATAATGTAGAGCTGTGAGAAATAGGTCAAAAGTTGCTAACAATAAGGTAACAATTAGGTAACCTTGAGGCAATAATGAATTTGAAAGTTGAACAATACTACTTGTGATTCTTGGAAGCAATAATGTAATTTTTGTGGTAGTTCATAACATAGCCAATCAACAACGAAAAAGCTTTAGTTAAATAAAGGTATTCTATTGGAGTAGGAATAGCCAATCAGAGACTTTAAATACAGAAATTTACAAATTTAAGCGGTGGAAATCAAAGTCAGTTGCTTGTAGGCAGTGCTCATAACTGGACGTGTTGGTTGTAGACAGTGTTCCTAACCGGACGCGGGATGCGTCCTCGAGAAATTTAATATGTATTCGTGTGAGACAAAAATAGTTTACGTGTTAAAAGGTGCAAGTAATTAATAAAACATTTCACAGCTCTCTCTCTCTCTCTCTCTCTCTCTCTCTCTCTCTCTATATATATATATATATATATATATATATCAGTGAAGTGTTATTTAAATAGTGTCAAGCATTAATAAAAGGAGTGAAGTAAAATTATAACCTGTGTAAGCCTACATTCTTAGCCGCACTACCCCCTGCTAAGACATTCATGTCTCTAAAAAAAATATAAACACTGATGCAGCCGAGGCAAACATAAATATATAATATTTAAAGAAACAGTCAGAATTACAAAGTTGATACTTTTTAAACATTTTTGGGGGGCAAAAGCCACCGGAAAGTACATTTGGGGCGAAGGCTAACGGAAACGTTTTTTTTTTTTTTTACCATATGTGCGGTTGCAACTACTTCAAGTGCGGCTCCCCAACAGTTAAAATACAATACAACTCCTACTTCAAATCGGCTTTCCATACGTGAAGTAACCATCTTCTACAAATTGGTTCCCAAAACGTGGGGCAAATAATAATAACAACAAAATAACTTCTTCACATTTTATGCTTATTTGAATGAGTATTGGATTGGATTAGATTGGATTGCCGTGGAGTGGATTCGGCAAGGATCCAGTAATGAGGATATTATGCCAACGCCCCGCGAGGGGTGCCCCGGGAGGGAGGAATGAGGTGAAAGGAGACAACGGGCGACCGGAACGGCACAGTAATTACAGGGCCTCTGCAGTTATGAGATTGAGATACCCCAGTATTCGGATAAGGAGACCTTGTACACCATCTCACACGGTCCAACCCCACCTAAGGGGCGACCCATATGTCCCGGTAACCAGCCGAAGGCCGAGGGACGGAGAAAGTTCACAGGGAGCATCCTTTTTCTCTGCCACGCTGCACCGAAACACCATCGAAACAGACCAAACGTGTGAAGGATGAATGAAATGATTAATGGAAGGAAATGGAGGGACAGGTAATTCGGGGGATGAAAGGTACCACTCCAGCATTGGCCTAAGGACCCGAGTAAAACCTGAAAAAACGCATGGGTCAGAGTGGACGGTCACTGGCAATCGAATTCGGGACCTACCGAATGTGGGTCACAGATGTTACCGCCTGAGCCATCCCACTGCCAACGTATTTCTTGGATCCCTCGAAAAACTTATTATTTAAATCTATTTGCATATTTCCAGTACATATTTAATCATACCAAATTACTGAACAGCTACTCAGAAAGTTTTCCAATTAAAATGTTATTTCCTAGTATTGCATTAAGTTTTCCAGTAATTCTAAGGTAATGAATTCACTGAATAATTACGTGTTACCGAAAATTCAGGTATAATAACAGGTAAGTAATTACGAGGGCAGTCCCAAAAGTATCCGACCTGCCGTATATATAGCGGTTGTTGTTTCAAACAAATAACTATGATAGAAAGTACCAGCCTTATAAAACTTCAGTTTGAAGTTTGACGATGCTACGTTGTTTAGTAATTGTTTCGCAGCCATTAATAGTGAACACTCAGCACATTTGTGAACATGGATAAAACTAGCCATCGTTATGTGATACAATACTTTCATTTGAAAGGTCTTAGTCCAACTAATATTAAAACTGAGCTAGATTCTACTCTGGAAGAGTCTACTCCTTCATTTACAACAGTAAAATATTGGGTGGCAGAGTTTAAGCGAGGCCATAGAGCTGCCAAGACGAACATCGCAGTGGCCACCAAATGAGGTGGCCACGTTAGAAATTGAGAAGAAAATCTACATAATGATATTGGATGACGAGTTAGCACACATCATAGGCATTGCAAAAAGTGCTGAACATCGCACACTAACTGAAAATTTATACATAAGAAAGCTGTGTGCAGGATGGGTGCCGCGTTTACTCACAATGGAACAAAAGCGGCGTCGTGAGGATGTTTCGCTGCGATAAAGTCGAATTTTTGTGTCGATTCATAACTATGGATGATACATGGGTCCATCACTTCATACCTGAGACGAAGGAACAGTCAAAACAGTGGATTGCAGGGGAGAATCGGCTCCAAAAAAGGCGAAGATAATTCCATCTGCAGGACAGATCATGACGTCAGTTTTTTGGGATGCGCGTAGGATAATTTGCATGATTATCTTCAAAAAGGAAAAGCAATCAGTGGTGAGTATTATGCGAACTTACTGCAACGTTTGAATGATGAAATAAAGCAAAATCCTCCACATTTAGCAAAAAAGAAAGCTTTGTTTCATCAAGACAATCCACAAGTTCATACATCCATTATCGCCATGGTAAAAATCAATGAGTTCAAGTCAAATTGCTTTCTCATGCACTCTATTCGCCATATTTAGTCCCCTCTGATTATTTTCTGTTTCTGTTCTGCAGTTGATGGCTATTTTGCAGAACTCACTATAAGCAGGGTATCGAAGCGATTGAACATCACTGGTAAAAGTGTATCGAGCGGAAAGTAGAGAAATAAATATGTTTTCTCCCAAACTTTTTGTGTTTTCTTTGTTAGGTAGGGTACTTCTGGGACAGCCATCATATTTATTCCAAATGTATGTATTTTATTTTCTGTGGATGGTGAGTTTATAATATTCTGATACATTGGCTAAAGAATGAAGAAGAGGTTGGTTTGTTTATCGTATAAAAACCTATAATTTCACAGCATATACTATTCGAATTGTATATTTGAAGTATATGTATCGTTTTAAATAACATCTTTAATGACAGTGATCTGGTATGGCGCTTCTCGTTAAATTACTTGCATAGCGATCTCTTCGAACGAACATTTTGCTTTAAATCTATAGCATTCTAGCACTAGAAAGTGAAGGAAGTCGGTAGTGCTTATTTTATATATTTCTTAGGTTTTCGTATTAGATGTTTTCCATTAGCAGTTACGGAAACACAAGCTTAGCATCCTTGTTGCACATCCTGTTAGCTTCGTTTCTCATTACCTCTGGAGCCATGGTATTAGATTGCTATTTCAAACTCCGTTGCGAGCATGCAGTTAAGGAGGACAACTGGGCATATCTCTGGGGAATAACGCAACACAAACCTTCAATTCCCGTTGTAATTGAACTGGAAAGGAAATCGTGATTTTAAGTTTCAGCATCACTAGCGTATTCAAAGCCGCCTGCGATTTGGGTGGGATTAGAGAAGGCTGGTCTAACCTAAGTGCCGTTTCTCCCTAGTTTCTAATTGAATGGAAGGAAGGGAGATCAGAAGCTGTCCGTCTACACCGCCAAGGGCCTAAGGGTTAAGTGGCACTCTGCGAAACTACATGTTCCAACTTTATAACATCCCTTTGCCCGTGTTTGTATATTATAGTTCAGGGTGATGCCAGTAAATTGAGGGGAAAAAATTCCATCAAAGGCTAAAGGGAGTACTAAACCCCAATGTGTTTACAGTTCATCGGAAATAATTGTAACTCACGTGCGTTTAGGTTGCCTCCTTTTCATAAAAATTAACTAACACGCCATGTTGCAAACACTGATTACTTTCTCTGCTACGTATAGTAAGTACGGGAAGTATTGTATTCCACCCAAAAATTCGTATCAAGGTTTCTCCAAAAATATATGCTTTGAGGCTCCCTAAAAGAAGGTCCGTGTGTGTGTTTGTGTATCTGTATCTGTGTGAGTGTGCATAAACAGCATAACTCAAAAATGAAAAGTCGGATAAATACCAAACTTAGTATTTAAGTTCATTATCTTCCAAAAATGCGGCACGAACATTTTCAAGGACCCAACCTCAACCAACTTTTACGTAAAAGAGTTTTCGAATTTTTTTATTTTCTAAAAATAGTTCTAACGATATTGATTAAAATACCATGTATGAATATATTAACAAGACGAATAAAATGTATCTCTTGAGTTTTTTGGGAATAGCCTGAAAAGTCGTCTACATTGGGAAGGAATCTTGTATAACTGGTAAACGTTAAGCGAAAGACGAAAACGTACTACACAAAATATGTAGATATCTTTAAAACATACAGTTTATTTCAAATAATGATTTTGTAAATTAGCTATTGCAAGCCTGACAGGCCCACAGAAGCGTGCAGAAGTCCCAAGCATTTCCAGTTTGAACACCCGCGCACCAGTAGCGAGGAATTCCAAGAGGGCAACGCAGCCTGACAGCTCACTCTGGCGTTCACGGGGAGAAATTTTTCCAACGCGCCTGCAGCTACGCCATCTGCCCGGCACCGCCAGCACCGGAGGACACTGGAAACGCGAAATGGAGATGAAATGAGAGGAAATGGGCTAAAGAAGAAATCGAGGTAAACACACCACCCCACTATTCACCTTGAGGACCAGCGGAAAACCACAAAAAAAAAACATGTTCAGAGTGGGCGGTCGCCAGGAATCGAATTGGGACCTCCCGAATGCGGGTCATAGACTTTGCTGCCTGATCCATCCCGCTCGGCCTTTTTCCTTTATATATTATTAATTTCATTTATGGCGTTATGTAAAGATGCTATATTAAACACTTAATACTAAAGTTTATTCTTATTTTAGAGATTACAAATTGTGAATGTCAAATGTTCAGTTTAAAAAAACTATAGTTAAATGGAGATTCGTCGTGGATGTTAAACTAAAGATTAATGGGCTGCATTTCTTTGGTAGTCAGTGATGGAATGGGGTGCATATTTTTATTAATACAATGGCGTAACTAGAACTCCAAAGGCAATATTAATAAAAAGCACTCAGTTCGTTTCAAATTGGGATTTCATGATGTGCTTCTCAGCACTGAAACGATATTGGCCTGAAGGATTTGCATGGCATTTTTCGAGCTGTGAAGTTTTTAGCCATCGGCTTTGTGCTCGGCGCGAGAAACCATTCGCTAGGGTGGTAGTACTTTGCTTCTGCTGTTCTTAGGCTCCTTACAAGCGCCTATGGTTATAAACTTCATCGGTCGAAAGCAACTCTAAATAGCACTTTGAGCACAAACAGTTTAGATCTGAAATCTGAACAAAATATCGTTACGAATGAGAGCAATGTTCCTTGAAAGTTGTTGGCTCCTGAACTCTATATGAATATCTCTATATTTTGAATCTCAAATTTCGGACAATTATTGTACGACTTATGTGAAGGATTTGAGTCTGTTATTAATAAAGTTTAATTATTAGTGGTAATCTTTCTCCCCCCTTAAATGTTCCGCGTATATGCTCTGAGAACATTGCCCATATCGTTCCGTGGTATGTATGAGAAACGTTATCGAAGTTAGTGTTAGAGCTCACTTCTCGTTCATGTTGTCGTGGTGGAAGGCTAAATTTTGTGTATTCAGTGCTGGTAGCCTCATCTAATCTCCGTATTGTGTTTTTTTACTACACATAAGTGTGCAGTATGCTTACTGTGTACATGAATTATATTAAAATTCTCTTAGCGTTTTACATATTTATTATTGCGACATGGAATAATATTTATTAGCTGAATTTTACTATTTAAATATTACCTGGGCTATTGGTTAATATTTATTTATCATTTACTTCATACAGTAGTTAAGAAGGAGTTATAGACACTTTTAAGGTCAATATCCAGACGTGGATAATTTATTGTCAATTTGTCACGAAGGATAATGTTGCTGAGCTTGCTAATATAGGGTGTTTCAACAAGAGTGTCCTATCTTTGAACTCAAATAAAACACGTTCTATAAATGTTAGAGGTTTATTTTTTTTATTTTGGAATGTCATTACGTGTGGAAGAGAACATCAGCTACGTGACCGCCGCGACTTCGTTGGGTTGCGCGTATACGATTGACCCAATTTTCAATGGCAGAAGAACGTAAATTAGGTCCAACTCACGAATAACACGCGTGATGTTATTCATAAGACCATTTACTCTTTCTGGCTTGTTCGCATAAACTCAAGATTTAACATAACCTCACAAGAAGTAATCCAAAGGCATTAAATCACATGACCGCGGGGGCCAGTTAACATCACCACCACGGGAAATGATGAAACCTCTGAACTTCTCCTTCAAAAGATCGATTGTTTCGAGAGCAGTATGTCATGTGGCGCCATCTTGCTGGAACCAGATGTTTCGGAGATCCATATCATCCAATTGAGGCCAAAAATAGTCCCTTATAATATCCCGGTATCTTTCTCCATTGTCAGTTAGAGCTTCTTCATGTTCATTTGGGAAAATATGGAGACCAATGATTCCACCATACCAAAATTAATACCACACAGTAACCTTTTTGGGATAAAGTGGTCGTTCTTGAATCTGCATTGGGTTATGAATGCTCCAATATCGAAAATTTTGTTTGTTAACACAACCATCGATCCAAAAGTGGGCTTCGTCGCTGAAGGTGATTTTTCGACAAAAATCCGGGTCAGCTTCCAATTGCTCCATAGCCCAGTCAGCGAATACACGGCGAAACCTATAGTCGTTGGGCTTTAGTTCTTGAGTTAACACCATTTTGTAAGCGTGAAACTTCAAGTCCAGATGCAGAATTCGCCAAGTTGTGGTCGGCGAAAGCCTCAATTCTTGCGCTCGATGAGCAATTGATTTGTTTCCGTTCTCGCGTACACTCTCACGAACGCCATTGGAGTGCTTACATCGATTACGTACAGGCGTTCTTTGATCGCTGACAGAACCACTTCTTTCAAATTTATCGATGAAACGCCGAATCGTTCTCTCGCAGGGACGATTATGCACACCGTAAACTTCACGCAATACACGGAAGGTTTGGCGAACAGATAATACATTTTCACAGTTTCTACACATTGCTGAATGCTGTAACGTTCCATGGCTATTTATCAATAACAACTGTAACCACATGAAAAAATGACTGCTGTAACTTAATAACAACGGCAGCTATCACATGTTAAAGATAGGACACTCTTGTTGAAAGACCCTTTAGAACCAATGCTTAACAGCTGGAGGTAATTTATTTTATTTTCGCCTAAGTGTAATTATTTACTATCATCGAAAAAATATTGTAACAAATGAAGGCCCTACATGCTGCCAAACAATTTTATTCCCCGCTTAAATACTCAGAGTAGTCCAATGTCTTCACTGCTTTCAGCTGTCGACTGCACTCGACTGTCTGAACTCGAGCCTCGCTCGCTCCAGTCTGGTAGGCTCGTGGTGAGCCTAGGTAGTGCTGCTGTGTACCTGCCCTTAGTAGAGCTTAACCACAGAGATGGTAGGATGGTTATTTTAGTTTTTAGGTGATGTTGGATAGGGGGTAGCGCTTGGTTTATAGGCTCCTCAACGGTTGCCATTTCGGGAGCAGGATCCATCTGCAGTTTCACTGGTGACAGCTATTGCAATGGATTGTATGTTTTAAATGTTGAATGACCACTCCCATGGGAATACATACCGTCAGTATTGTGGCCGTTGGCTGGTTTAGGGCCTTCGTTACCAGGGATTTCCAAACGCTATGCGGGTAACCCGGTAGCGCCCGTTTCACTCACTCCAGTCTGATAGACTTGTGCTGAGCCAAGGTAGTGCCGCTGTGTACGTTCCTGGTAGGGCTTAACCACAGAAATAGTCGGATAGTTGTAGGATTGGGATCAATTCTCTGCTCCGCTATGTCGGTTGTTCCAAATGTATTAAATGTTTTAAACTTTGAATGATCACACCCATGAGGAGGGGGAGTGCTTACTGTCAGCATGATGGTGTTGGCTGTTGCCTGTTTCCAGGCCAGCAGTCCCCTTATATAACTCCGCAACAAAGCGGAATATTCTCTATGGAGAGGCTTCTTAAGGGGCGGCTTCGCATACCTTCCGCCAAGAAAATTTCCGGAAAGGCTGGGAGCGCACATAAAGGGTTTCTTTTTGGACCATTTTTGCGCGGGCCGTTCGTTCTAAAGGCAATTATTGCGCTGGGCCGGTCGAAAGCGCTAAGAATCCAGGAGGCTAGTTAGAGGGGCTGGCATGCTCTTACACTGGCGCAGAACACCGGCAACTTCGCGCACGTGGTCATAATGTAACTACGCGCGTGAGTTACCAACGTGCCGCCGTTGCGAGCGCATCCCGACTCGCCTATCTGCTCGGCTGAGCGTAGCTAATGACCGATCCCTTTAGAAAAATAGTCGCGTAACGAGATCATTATGTGCAATTTACCGATAGTTCAGGTAGATTCAGAAGATTCTTTTGGGCCGGTTCTAGTACACCCTTTCTAGAACGTTCCGCTTGGTATGTGGACCTATATAAGGGACTGATCTTGTCTGGGAGTTGAGTTCTGTTAGTTAAGCAATTTGAGGTGTAAATGGACAGTGCCAGTGCAGTTAATTTGTGAGTTGTGATTCGACGGATCAGCTGTGTTGTGTTCCGAGCGTGTGCTAAAAGTGACTCAGGTGTAACGTTTGTGCTACGTTGAAGTGACTAATGATAAATAAAGTGTGTTTCGCAGTATGCGGTGTTCTCATTTATTACAATATTATGCAATACACTTGCGTTAAGCGTATTGGAGAATCTCGGAAACAGAAAATAGAGGCGAAGTCTGGCACTTTCAAACTCATCATTTTCCAAATATGCGCTCTCCACACTCGTATTACAATATACTATTAACAACGCCTTACGTTTATATTACTGGATAATTATCGTATATATGTTACGTGATAATGTCATCCTATCTTGCACTGCCTCCGTCATTTGTTTCTAATGCAGGAGATTAAAAACGAATTGCCACTAGTAGTTTAAATATTCGTTCAAGTATCCTACGTTTAATTAGTATGTTTTAAGAATAAATGTTAACAGAAGGTTTGCACTTTTATTTGTAAACGTAATATTTTAATGTTTTTTTGTGAGAAATGTATGTAGGCGATGTTTCATAATACATCATTTAGCACTATTAAGCGTCGATGGTGTGATTTATTTTTAAACAGTATCTAAATGAAATGGTACGCTTATTATATTTTATTATAGTAACGGTATGTTTATGTAAATTTTATTCGTGAACTCTTCATAATAAATTTCACTCGAGGTTTTGAATTTGAATCAGATAGTATTGCGTACTAGAGAACTTACTCCATTGTGTCCAAACCTCTTGTGAGGTTACCTATGAACATTTCACAATACATTCTTAGATAACAGATGGGATAATTGAGTAAGAAAGAAATTCGTGCTAAATCATATACTGTCTAATGGAACACACATTAGCGGACACCATATGCACCACAAAAACAATTTTTTTTTTTTTTGCATCCCATTGCCCTTTAACCGAGCACATATTGGATAGTATGTTTTATAACCTCTGGAATGAAATAAAGGCAATTGAGTGAACCGGAAAACATACAAAACCTAATTTATTGGAGTTCACTGTTAAATCTGCACCAGTAAATAATTTACATTTTGGTATAAAATATTTGTTCGCTCAAGAGGTATTCACTGTAGGTATTCTGAATTGTTTTCTTTCTTTTTTCCTTTGTTCTGCTTCTTTTTCTTTTTTCGTCTCCCTCCACGATTTAGGCTGGCTGTATGTTGAAAAAACAGGGGTACTGCATTCGTAATGAAAATAACAATTGTGCGTGTCCACTTAAAACGGTTCCGTGTCACTTGCCATGCGATATTTGGTGTAAGCACACTTAACATATTCAATTTTAGCATACTTTGTTTCATCTACTCCATTTTAGCCTACTTGAAATGAAAATTTTGTACGCAAAGTAAATGTATTTCAAATATATATCACAATTTTCAGTATGACCAATGTACGTGTGTCAGTTTTGGTATGCCAACTGGCTTGAAACGGTTAACAGCCGGAGTGCTCAATGTGCCTTCCCGGTTTGTTCTCGCACGGTGTTTTTTTTAACGAAATTAGGAATGACAGTCAGCGATTCGTGTCAAATTTTTATTCGTCATGCGCTGATTATTGTGCATGGAAGGCGTAACAGTTATTTAAAAAATCCTATGTGTGACACTCACATGACTTTCTCTACTCTTGCACAAACTATTTTTACAAACGCTTATTCTCCATATGCTTCACGTTAATCGAGATGTCGAGATGTTATTGCTAATTTACTTGTAGACGCAAGGGGAATTCGTAGGCTTTAAGCGATAGTCAAATATTTTAAGAGCTGGTTGCTATGTGGAGTATTCCATTCTCCTTGCATTACCAGGACAAAAAAATGAATAACGAATTCTCATTTGAGAAAAAGTATAAGTATTGGAAAATTTAAGGGAATAACAAGCAATATCTCGAAAATGGTTCACTCAAGAAAAAAATGTATATGACATAAATTGTGTATTTAACGCGATCTACATGTTCTGTGTAGTAAAATTTTGTCTACCTTTATGGTTTACCAGTTATGCAAAAGTCGTTCACAATGAAGAATACTTTTGGAGACATTCCCAGAAAATTCGAGATATAGAATTCATTTACCATAAAAATGTCTTAAACTTATGGTATTTTATTAAAAATCGGTAGAGCCATTTTTGAGAAAATTATAATTCTCCAAAAATTTTCCATGTAAAGGGTAATCTGGGGTGCGGGGATTTTCTTGAAAACCTTCGTGTCGCATCTCTGGAAGATACTGAACCTAAATACCAAGTTTGGTGTTGATCCGACTATTCGTTTCTGAGTTATGCTGTTCACAAACAGACACACAGACAGACAGACACACACACGGACATGTTTCCAAAAATGTTTTATATGCATTCAGTGCACCTCAAAATATGCATTTCCTGTTATATCTCGGTATCGAATTTTTGGGTGGAATGCAATACTTCCCCTACTTAATATACGTAGTAGAGAAAGTAAAAAGTCGGGGATAAACTTCGAAATCTTCAATCAGATGCAAGTCCCCCCCCCAAAAAAAAGACTAGTAAAAGAAAAGAAAGAAATAAGAAGACAAACATATGGCTGGTGGAAATCCTAGACTGAGTCAACTACACTCGTTTCTTAGCAAGTTAAACTACAAATATTGAACTAGAAGCTTTGGAAGGCATCCAAGGAGTATCATTACCTACTGCATACCGAATAAGGTTTACTGTTGTCACATAAATTATGGCGGTAGCCGGTGGTACAAATAAGAACTGTTGTTGCAGATTTACCAGCTTTACGGTATTCCAAACACTTTTTATTCGTAGTATTTCGACCACTGTTGTACACCAGCTTATTATTTCCCGGTAGCTGTTATAATTTGGGCAACAATGGTAGGAACAAAGGAATGTGTGTGTGTTTATTATTTTATTTGCATAGTCCCTTGGTCATATCGGGGGCTTTGACTTCACAAACAAATATGGTGCTATTGCTTGTAGGATTCTAAGTTTTCTTAGCGTTGGTATTTTATCATATTTTTATTATTAAACATACTTACACTCAGATTTCTAGGTTCTGTTGGAGATAGGGAATTAATCTGGTTATGTATAACTTCTCTGCCCCAGCCAGGAATCGAGCTCGGGACATCTGAGTTGAGAATTGAAACAGCTGACCGTTTGTATTCTATTAACATCAAATTACCTTTTATTGAGAAAAAAATGTTATATGGTTCACTTGAACTAAGTCAAACATTCGTAAAATTCCTCATCTTTAATTCTGTAAGACTCCAAGATTTGAAATTTAAACAAATATTGGGGTTAGTAAACATAGAGCATACACTAGATCAACAGTGATGTCTTAAGAGAGGCAAAGAGGAGTGTATGACTTCACTGCGAGCTGATCACTGCAACAATGGCGTCTGCTCAAAACAGAATGTCCCAAAGCAGCCAGCAGATTTTGGAAAATTAAGAAGGAAGTAGGAATAAATATGCAAAGTATGTATTTCTTGGTGGTTCAACATTTTAAGAAAACAGAAAAACAATCTCCACATAAATGTGTACCTGCTCCAGTGTTTTATAGTCCTACTTCATCTAGAAGAATCTGTATCCATAAGAGCTCTCCTCTTGAGGAAGCATCCTGATTCGTAAGTCTGAAATGTTTTTCAAGTTCTCTATGAATTATGTGAACCGCCTACTGAAGAAAGACAACTTGTCCATATTTCCCA
This sequence comes from Deroplatys truncata, assembly GCA_030765065.1. NCBI lineage: Eukaryota > Metazoa > Arthropoda > Insecta > Mantodea > Mantidae > Deroplatys > Deroplatys truncata. The sequence goes on from CM060979.1 coordinate 107,189,966, forward strand.
ATTTAACAGCAGAGACAAAGAACTGAATAAAACCTTCCCTCTGCACTAAACAGAAAATTGAAAGCGTTTGTTTGGCTGTGCTGTGTGCAGAAAAGCTTCCTTTTTGTGGTAAACAATCCATTGATATAATTAAAACCATAAACGTCAAAAAAGAAAAAAAGGAAATGTGTAAATATTGGCCTAGTTGCCTTTCTGCAGTAAGCAGAACAGTTCATGTGTAAAACGCAAAACGGGTATACAGCGGAGAGGCACACCTAACGCACTACAACCTACATAGATCTATTTTTATATCACCCCCAGGAGGAAGGGGTGAAGTAAAGGAACCACAGGAGGCTACAGGCCGCAGGCACACAGGCCACAGAGACGAACGGAAATCCGTAACATTCCAGGCTCGAAGATCCGTCTCACTGTTGGAGCTGCCTGGAGAGGGCGATGAACAACCCGTTCTACCAAGTAGCCCTCTGATGTCAATGGGGAGTACTCCTTTCTTTGAGCAAGCATTTTTTTCATCTTTTCCATATGCCGCGAAATCTAGAAGCGCACTTGGGAGATGAAAAGGAAGCGGAATGAAACGGAAATGATGGAAAGGAAATCGTGATAGATGAGAGATCACTCCAGCATTCACCTATCGACCAGGGAAAATCTCGGAAAACCAAAGGCAGAGTGGGCCGTCAACAGAAATCGAAGCCGAGACCTTCCGAATGCGAACCTAACAGTTACCGTAGAGCCATCCCTCTGGTTAAAATACGATAAAGTATGCTAAGAATGTGTCTTTTTTTATTACCATAAATGACAATTATTTTTGTCAACATATCTTGCCATAACTGTGAAGATGCAATTGTATGGGAATGGAGAGACACGTCAGTGCCAGAATAGCTGTGAATCAAGCAAGAGAGGGATTCTAGGTCAGTTTCCATCCACTCCTACAGATGAAATATGCATTCACTTTTTAGAATCTAAACGTACGGTTTAACAAGGGTTTCAATTATTTAAAGAGGCGTGAATTATTTCACTTTTTCAGGGTCTGCTTCCGCCTTCTGTTGTCTCCTCGTCTTCTCTGACTTCCCTGAGGATTATTTTTTTAAACTCAAAATACCTAAAGAAAGTAACTTTTGTTACCTATGAACAAGAAACATGTGTAGAATTTTCACTGTTAAGCAAACATGGGTTTTACTATAACATTAAGAGCGCAAAGTGTCTGAAATCCTTTACATCGGTAATAACTAGGACCATTGTATCTACTTACGTCATTCAGAAGCTGGGGGTATTTGAGATTTATGAAGCTCTTAAGTACATCTAGGGCAGATGAATAGGCTTTCTATACATTTCAATAAATTTTATTCAGGGTTTGCTAGCTGATAAATAATATTAGCAAGGGAATAAACTACGTTGGAATAAATAAAAATGTTTATAATATGCTGATGTATATGTTTTCAAGGCACCTTATGGCACATTATAATACGCTTGTTAATTCTTGTCTTAAAATACGATATAATTAATTATAATGGTCACTACAAATTTACCGTGTGTCATTTTGATAGCAGAAAAGTAATATAAAGCTTATTCATATTAATGTACAGAAATTTTTGCATTTTTCTATAAATATGAAGAAAGTTAAACGGAGATTAAACTTTGGCATGGAAGTAGGTTTAGAGGCTCATATCTTATTAATGCATTTAAATTTAAACTAGGTCAGGGATATCTCAAATTTTGCTCCCACCAAATTAATAAATGAGGATAATAATAAGGATCAACTCTTATTCACAAATTATACCAAATTTTATTACAGTTGATTTGAAATAAAAACCAAAAGTTGTATTTTCCATGGAATCCTCCTATTATAATTAAAATATTGAATAGTTTTCAAGGTAATAGCATTAACTGCGATAGTTTCGTTAGTGCAGTTTCTAAAGAAAGAACACCATCTTTATAAGACAATTCATACACCGCTTTTATAGTAAAATTAAGATCCCATTAAGTACGGAAGACGACTTGATTGTACGTTAAACACCTTTTATGTCTAAAGAGGCCTTGGGCATTGTTAGTACCATCAGACGGTAAATTATTTTCATTTGGGCATAATTACTATCGTAATTGTTTCTTTATAGCCCAGGGATCTGTTTTTCCGCAATGACTCAGTGCTGTTGTAAATATGAACAGTTAAACGTGCTTTAAAGTAAAACGAAGAACGTTAAACGCCCATGTCCCAGAGGTATAATAAAGTGCTGCTGTTTATGAATGTTAATATGTTATTCCAATGAGATTAATCTGCACATTGTTAGGCATGCAGTTAAGTGAGTTGCGTGTTGCATTCTAAATCTGAACTACGTAGTTCACCACTCTCCGCCACGCGTTCTTTTCTAATTGGCAATTTTTGGTTCTCGGCTGGTTTTCTGTTTGTTTACCCGACATTAAATATACATACCTGCATAAGCAAATTAGTGGAAGCCGCGATTTCTATGGCAAAAAAGGCTATAATGAGCCGAACCAAGGGGAATCATAATCAAAAGCATTACATTCTTAGGAACACGCATTGCTGGTAGCGTTTGTTGAGAAAATGGTAGAAAAAACTGTATTATTGTCATTAAAGGAGAGGCAGTATAGCCTATGAGGGTCAGGTACCAAATAACTGGGGAAAGGGTTATAAGAGAGTATCATCTGTTTGAAGAGCAGGATATGGGGAAGCTGTGTTTACCGGTTGGGACCCAATGTGAGAAATACAGGATTTACTGTGCCGTTTTCGCCTCCTCCATGGTCGTGGCTCATGCTTCAGCGCGATGACGTCATTCATAACCAGAGAAAGCTAACGTCGAAAACTTTGAACATAATACTGTCAGGAGTGACGTAAGACATCAAGCACGATCGTCATTGGCTGGGTTGCGACACGCCACTAATGTCAGCGACATCATCTTCTCCGACGGTTCCTGGAACTCCTGAAGAGGCAGAGAAGAAGAGTCGCTTTTTCGCCAGCGACCGAGGCGGAACAACTAGCCATCGTGACAACGAGGTTCGGCATAATTCACCAAGGGTTATTTCGGTCTTTTCTAAATTATCTTTAAAACCTTGTTTGGTAAGCTTTTCAAAATTCAAACTTTAACTCTTGGTGCTTTTTCAAATATTTGTGCGAGAGAAGTATTGATATTGCATTTCACGTAACTTTATGGTATTCGTTACTTTGCCATACATTATTTAAATGCACATGGCAAGTTTAAGCGTAGAAAGCAAAGCAAATATCACATTGTATTTGAGCATATTAGATTGTTGAACTCGCGTTAAAGCAAGCTGTAAACGGGTATATTACTTTAAAATAAATTGTTATTCTATGTGTTGGTGAATATTAGTTACTTCCTAGCTCTTAAGCAGTTGACTCCTTTTTCACGGAAACTTTTCCCTCTGGGTATGGTAAATATAATGCTGCAAGTGTAACAGAAATACAATACAGAACAACAAACGCATAGGACAAAATGGGAGCAGAAAGCGAGAAGTTACCGCCCAGTGATGCAGTACACAAATGAGCATAAGGGATTTAAACTTGCTTGTTTCCTCTGCAGTATACAATATAATTTGAAATTATACCTTAAATTGAAGAAAAATTGTGTAAGTTAACATAAATTAAAAGTGTCAATATGGCATCATTTTCTGACATAACAGACATTCAGCCAGTAGTCTGTGTCTTGCCACACTGAGGTTAGCATGTATGGTATAGTTGATCCTATTGCATCAATAATCCTCCGTACCATCTCAGGTAGGCATACAGGTAGCGATGCCACCTTTCCTTAAACCTTACTCACTGTCATTAATGGAATTGGTAGTGCTCTACTCGCCCGCCTCATAGACACTTCAGGATCTCCGCAAAAGCTATTCTGATTCTGTCCATAATCTCGTCTGACACGCTGTCGTCCGGTGCTCTTCATTTTACAGACACATCCCATTGTTTGGATCTGATTCTATTACCTACGAATGTTGTTGCCATAAGGGACGTTAAGACCAAATGTTCGCCTATGCGCCCGCTGAACTATAAATCCACTGAATTATGCTTCGCGAACAAGAGACAAAAAGGTTTTCGCACGTGAGTCGGTGTTTTTGTTTATATCGTTACTATGCCTACAAAATCTACGCATGTTATCCCTCGAGCTTAAGTTGTGATTAAAATTATATTGCATGCTGCATAGAAGTGTAGTTTGAAACCTCTACAACCATTTGTGTGCACCCTGTATTTAGTTAAGACTCAAGCTGAGAAGCAAATAGTACTAGATAGTTCCGGGTCAAAAGCAGAGCAGTCAGTATTGGTGGGTTCTGAGACGTTAGAGATAGTGAAGTATTTATTGGTCTTAAACACTACATATTCAGACCCGTAGAGTGCATGTATGTGCATGTACCAGCTGAGTCAGCTGTCCCTACCATTTTGGAAGATAGCCACCCTTCAAGCCGAAATTGCGCTTTAAGTCCATTTTCTTCGCTTACGAACTTACCGACGTTTTTAGATAGACGAGGGCTCTAAATTAAGCGAAAAAGCGGTTTAAGGGAATTAAGGTACTGCATACTAAAGTACAGTTGAAACATACAACTCAGATATTGGCAGCAGATTCCGGGATTCCAGTAGATTTTGGAGTAAAAGGGAGTAAGAGTACTTATTATGTTCATACGTATTGTAAAAACTGAGAAGTTATTCTATCGACATTATTTCAAGTGTAGGCACCATGTAAGGCTGCAGCAGAAGATACGTTCTTTGTTTAGTTCTAATCTCATAACAGTTAAGTGAAGCATTCTGGGAATTATAAAGATGTTTTAGTGGGATGTCCCACTTTTTAATCAGATCTAGTATTTGACTAAGTAACACAAAATAAACGTAACAAGTATGAATGACAGGTTAACTCTGGGATATGATGTGTTACAACAAGTGCTGGAAGTGTCTCTCCTTCTCCTGGAGACACATTTTTGGCCATTTCACCATGTTTTCAGATACACGTCTGAGCATGTCTACCTACATTTTATTTATTTCGGCTGTGATATTTGTCCGAAGATCCTGGATGGTTCGTGGTCTGTTTCTTTAGACTCTTTCCTTGAGATGCCCCCCCCAAAAAAAAAGAAAACAAAAACCTGCTGGCGTCAAGTCTGGTGGTCTTGGAGGCCACCAACCTTTAGAGATAACTCGAAGAAGCTGCTGATGCGTGCTATGGATTCATTAAAGGTGTGGCATGTGGCGTCATCATGTTGAAAAATCCCTGCGTAAGTTCTATGTCGTCTAGCTGCTCCACGAATTCCATGAAAATGTTCTTATACTCATCCGTATTTACAGCTTTGTTAAATAAATTTGGTCCAAAGACCCTGTTACCGGATATTGCACACCACACTCCAATTTTTTCTGGATGAAGTGATGTCTCATGGTGCACATGAGGATTTTCTGATGCCCTATTCTTGTGTTTTGAGAATTTATATATTATAAAAAATGAAACCACCAATTTTAGGATTTTTGGATGGATTCTACATAATACTTGGAAATACTACAATAATATTAAGCAGCAACATTTCCACCATGAATCATGGCATTAAATTCAAGTTGCTCAGCGCAAGATGACAGCTATTGTTACTTATCGTAAATCATATTCTTAGTCATTAGTGTATTTTATTGCTTATTATCCTTCAATATATTTATATTCTGTTATTTTCTTATAATATGATTATTTTAATCCCTTAGAAAGACATTTTACTTAATATCAGACTAATGTAATGATATATTATTATAACATTCTTTTTGAACGTTGTTTGACACTGGAAGTTATTATTACAGACTTAAAGCATAGAAACATTTAAAAGAAAATCGGGAAAGAGATTAATTTTCACAGAAGAGAATACGCAGTAGCTAAATGTCTGACTGAAGAAGAGAATTCTAAAAGAGAAACAGCTCATGGTTGTCAATGAATACGTTTTAAGGAAAGATTAATGGCTGAAAGCAAAGTTTAATTGTATTCATAAAATATAGATATTCACCTTTACATATAAAATAATGATTAGCTGCACAATAAATCGAGTGGCAGCGCACTGCTTTGACACCCAGACGTCTCTGGTACAAGGTTTTTTACAATTCGGAGAATTCCTTACATTCCCTGTAGAAAACATAAAAAGAAATTAAATCTGAAATTCTTTCAGAATCTCTTTTCAAGAAGGCGTTAGAAGAACAGGAAATCGGAAAAACAAAATGACGCAAGCTGAATTCAAATGCGGACGACGAGTACACCGAAGCAGTCTCTTACAAGAAAATCTCCGAATTGCTCTGAGCCTTCAACATCAAATGCACAGCAGTTGAAAGAGTATGAAACATATCGCCTATGCTGTGGAAAGACTGGCGACAATTGGGTTCAATGCGGCAAGTAGTAGCACGAATAAGGTTCAGGATACGAGGGTAATGGACCGTACATTTGCAAAATTTTCTTAAAATCTTTGTATTAGCTTTTGACATTCAATTGCGTTATTTTTGTTTGTACTAACGTATAGTAGTGTAAACGTGATTACTAATAGGATATGTAATACTTTTCAATCACTAAATAAACTAACTTTAATTGGAAAAACTGTTAAGTGCATATTCTTAACCCCCTTCCCCTACAAACTTTTACGTTATAGTGTGCATAGCTATTCAACTGATTAAATTCCCCCCTGATAAAACACACCAATCAAATGTGTTCAGTATCAAACCCCCCACAAAAAATGACGGAACTTTATAAATAGAGACAGGGCAGGCTACGATAAATTAGAGACACGTCCATATCCAAAATAAACACTGCACACTCAAGACACAATGATTATTAAATAAAGCCTTACTTCAATTGCGGATGTAAACTACGACACGTACACTTAAATAACATACATAATAACTTATGCAAGTTAAATAATCATGGTAGATGCCCAACAAAGAATTAAAACACACTTAAAAGATTATAGCATACAAGCAAAGCAGGGAAGTGGTACCTGAGCGGCGTCTGGCAGGTTAGAGGTAAGGTTTAACCGCAAGGTTCTCTCAACAAAGTGTCCAAGTGGGTGATTGGAATTAACTGGAAAGCGTAGTCCCAGTAACATGGGTCAGAGTCTTCACGTTGTTCATGTTTTTCCATTTCTTTTCTTTCCTCTCATTAACGCTTGGAAATCGATTACATTGATAATGTAGTTTTAGAATCGGAGCTTTTAACGAAATTATAGTCTAAATAGTGGTTGATTGTATAAATTGTGTAATGCAGTGGGTATAATAAGCTAAACACAAACTGTGATTTTATACCATTGGATTTCATTTGACTAGTATTACACTGCAAAGTGATATTCTTAATGTCGACTGCCTTCAAAACAGTATATCATATTGAGCCATATGATTTGAAGGAGGCTTTATCATATACATATGACTCCGTGAAATCCACAAATAAATTGCAGTTGCATATTTTGAAGATGTTGATTGATTATAAACAATAACTGTATTCATTTCCCATGACTCCTATTTGGTGTCAATAGCCTCCTCCATATCAACGTTTAATTTCGACACACAAATGTAGCTCAGGTCTGTAACATAGAAGCCTCTCCTGGCCTATTCCCTTTTTGAACCATGTTTGTATATCCCTGCTGAGAGCCAGAAAATGTAAACTCACGTCATCCCCATAGTCATATCTCCGTTGAGCAAACAACATCTGAGTTGTGTAAAATCTCTAGAAAGCGATCATAACACATTGTTTTTTTAACAACCTTCAGTGTTTCATACGGTTAGCCTGAGAGGAGTGTCCGAGAGCTATTACCTCTCTCCCTCGGTGAAGTGCACTAGTTTTTTCCTGTCTTTACTGCTTGACTTTCGTAATGCTCTCAGGATCTGATATTTTCCGCGTAGCTTTTGATGGTCCCTAGTTCTGGTTACTTCCTTTGTTCTTTACTGAGTTCGGTTCTGACTGGAACAACTTTACTCAGCTGTTTCAGATTAAGGTTGATGTTGCTTTGATGGTGGTTGCTGCTGAAAATTTGAAGTTTCGGGTTCAATCCCAGTGCCAACTCGGTCTCCTGAAGCTGTCGAAGCGAGGAACCACCTGGCAGCCCTGAAATCCAGCTTCAGGTCCTTTGAGGAACTCACTTTCTTCATGTTATTGTCGGCTGTAATGCTCTGAAGTCCTCAATCTCGTAACCCGTTGACGCCTGCATTCGCGGAGGATTGTGGTACTACACTTATGAACAGCTAAATTGTTGTCATATCGTCCCAGCTGAAAGACCCTCGCTATATCATAGCCACTCAGTTCCACTCCAATTTGAGCTTCAATATCCCTAACTATATTTCCAGTCTTCTCCAAGCCTCTTTTCCTATTTTTCCACATCATATATCACTATATTACGTAACTTAAACAAGTTATCAAAGTAGTCGAAATTGTTTTCCAAGAAATCAATCCTACCCACACTTTTCTAGAATATACACGCAACCACCTACGATATAATTGCTGAAGCCTTCCTTCGAAGATACTCAAGCAATTACTGCCCGTCACAGAGCGACCCACAAAAACAGGTCTGTTCTCTTCTTATACATGTTACACAATAATGTTATATGGGTGACCACATTACGGTCGAAGGATATCCAGCCTACGTTACCTACCTATATCGATAGCAACCAACTAGTAATTTACTCCATTTCCGCAAATTAAACAGCTGCAGGACCGTCCTCCCTGAATTAAGCTTTCTCAGGTATTTTCCTCAGTTCTCAGTATTTGCAAATGCATGGAAGGTACTCCACACTTAGACCTGAAACATCTCCTTTCCAAATTACCTTTCACAATTATCATTTCGTTTAATATATCAACGTCTATGGTGTCGTATATGGAAAGAATGGGTGTTACACACTATTAAAATACCCGTTTAACCCTGGACCCAACTACTACTATTTGTATTAAAGTTTGTTATTTATCTTATCCCAACCAGAACGAAAATGGTAAGCGAGGTTAGCCGAGACAAATATGGGTATCCGATGTAGTAGAGATGTGGTCATAGTTATTGTCATGGAGACATAAAGAAATGTGACAAAATACTAAACTGAGTAATACTAATTAACTGCAGGCGCACGTTATTTCGAGTTAATTAAAATTAAGCAATAACACTGTGGCTGAACATTGTCGTTGGATGCCATTTGCGGTAGAAGTTGAGGTTGTTTCTGATTAGGAATGCGATTTTTTTTTGGTATAATAAGACTAACTACGATAACGCACTAATTGGTAGGGCGTGGCTTAGAACTCGTCTGGGCGATTGTTTTTCACAAAGTAAGGAGACAAATAGCGGCTTTGACAACTGCTTTAGTAACCATCAGTTTTCATTAATAATTAACAATAGTATTGTACTGCGCTTCCTAAAATTTGTCGCAGTAGTCTGTTCGTGTTATCTTTTTTTGCTTGGCGCCTGTTATTGTTTACTATTTTGAATTTTGGGTTCTTTGTCCTCCGGCTAGCTATTATTACTCAGTCGAGCAAATATCTCTTGAGCAGGGCGTGTAAACGGAAAGGAGTTGTTACTAAAAGATAACACTAATAAAATAATTTGTTTTTACACTTCTATTGCCGTCACACTTAACTGATATACATATTTAATCTTGATACACGTCTGACTGAAACTGTTATATTTCCGAATGTAACTACAATCATTTATTTACCGCGCACTATTAATTCACGTACTTCACATTTTTGTAACTAACTTTACGACGCGAGAGATTCTGTAGAACTGCGCGATGTTTACCTCATGAATGCTTCCTTAGAACTACCTGACGTGTAACTCGCGAGGAGATTTCTTAGAACTGCGCGATACTTGCTTTTGGCTCAAGAATTTATACTCCCTCACCCCGATATGCCTAAACATTATAATAGAGCTGCTATTGGTTACTAAAGCGTGCCAACATTAGCGTCTTTTTTATAAGCCAATCATAATTACTAAAACATATGCTCTAGGAAAGATATTCCCTCCATTTCTAAAGAAAGGCGCGCTACACTGACGTCATTTGTTTGTCTCTTCTAATTGATAAACAACTCACCCCATCGCTTCATTGTTACCCACTCCTATTGTCAGTTTCAGTGCGGCCGTGTAAACTATTTCCTAACAATGCTTTTAGCTAACAAACATCTAAAATCATTGTCATACAATAATGTTAATTTACACTACAATCACTCTGGCTTTCACAGTGTTGTGATATAAAATACTGCCTCAATTTTATAAACCCTCTTTCGCCTATACAGGATGTTTCAAAATAGGAGCATAAATTCAGGTATGCGTTCCCCATATGTATACAATAAAAATGTCCATTACATGTGTTTGGAAATGCTTGGTTTCTGAGTTATGGCCTTCAAAACAGTGATATTCACCATAAAGCTTTTCCTTCCGCAAGTAGTTGCCATGACAGTAGATATTAATAGGACATTGTGATAGTTCATTCCGAGAAGAAGGGTACATTGAGGTTGTGCTTGGCTTTCGACTCAGCGACATGTACTCAAATCAGCAGCTAGCAGAAATTTTCATGTACGGTAAGGCGGAAGGCAATGCTGCGCTGGCATTGGCATTACATATTTTCACAATCAGCTTGTATAAGCATATGAAAACCCACATGCATTGTTCCATCTCATCACCAAGTGTCAACATGTGGGCCGGTATCATTGGTGATCGGTTAGTTGGACCCCATGTACTTGTAAACAGACTTACGGGTCAGGCATACACAAACTTCCTGGGAAACACCATACCTCATGCGTATGAAGACCCTCCACTGAGCATTCGTCAAAAAGCTCGCTTCTTCATGATGGCGCTCCTGCACACTTCAGTCCTACCGCTCGCTGGTACTTGGATCAAAGGTTTCCTGATCGATGAATAGGTAGAGGTGGGCTAATTGCTTGGCCACCACGTTCACCTGATTTGAACCTTGTCGATTTCTACTTGTGGGATCATTTAAAGGCATTGGTGTATTCGTCTCCGGTGCCTGATATGCAATCCCTTCAGAATCGAATCGTGGCAGGTTGTGAGGAAATACACAATACTCCTGGAATGTGGGGCCGTGTTCGCACAGCAATGAGACGTCGATATGAGGCTGTATTCAAACAGCAGATGGGCACTTTGAACATCTTCTGTAAAGAAAACTATCTACGGTAGCAAATATGTTCCGGCGAATATCACTGTTTTGAAGTCCATAACTCAGAAACCAAGCACTTCTGGACACATGTTGTAATGGACTCTTTTGTTGTATATATTATGCATATGGGGAATACATACCTGAAATTACGCCCTCTACTTTTGAAACAGCCTATATACAGTGAATTTAGTTATTTCTTGCAAACGCTACATATTCCCCCCGTTTATGAATGTTCAATGAAATGGCAACCCTTTACCAGGTAGTTCAACAGGTAGCATCACGTATCCGAAACAATAGAAGTGAATGAGTGAGATTCTTTAAATTGCCACGGTCCTATTTGTGTCGCCTAAGACTAAACTAGCCGATTGCTTTCACACTGTATAACAGAAACGTCCTAGAACTTTATCCAAATTTTTAAACAAATAAAAGGTTCATTCAAAGAAGGGTATCTTTGGATAAATACTTCTGAGAAAATAAGCTTCTCAACAAAAATTTTCTGTTGGTGCGCGCACGCGTGCGCGTTGTAATTCACCATATCAACATTGTCTTGTATACAAGTGAATTATTTTCATTGTAAGGTCCACATCTGACAAATAAGATTTTTTTCCCAGGTATTATTTAAATAATTGGAACGATATTTCTATGAAGCTTCTACAAACTATTCATGTGAAAGCTTATTTTCCTATGTACTGCATATTAATGGAGATAAACGTTTGCAGAAATGGCTTCTATACATGTTTCGTTTAAGTACAAGAGGAATATAGGAGATTGAAGCAATAGTAAAATGTTTAAAACCGGGTCGCTTGATCCGACCTTAAAACTCCATACTCTATCCACGACATCTCGAGAAATAGTTGAATGATAATAGCACTTAAAAACGCTGACAAAGATATGAACGATTCAAACCAATAAAAGTGAATACGGAAATGGATAATGCTACAAAAACGTTGTTTGAAATGTATTATGTATTTTAATGTGCTCTACGCTTTTTGATGAGTGTGTGTATTATCTTTTATCCTTAACCACTTAGACAAAACTGGGCAAAAGTAACTGGCTGTTCCAACAATTCAAGATATACGTTTTATTTATCACTAAATTTATAAAATGCCATTTTAATCAAATAATTATTTATTTTTATAAAATAGCAATAAATAAAATATTCCACGTGAAGGATAGTTTGGAAGAGAATGTTTTAAAATATTTTTGCCGAATCTTTGTATGATATCAACTTAAGTATTTAACGTCATTTTCTTTTTGTAAGATATTCTGTTCACAGACACACACACGCGGACCTTTTCCTAAAAATTTTTGTTTGTTTGTTTGTTTAGGGGGCTCTGAACATCTATTTCCATGAAATCCTGATATCGAACATTTGGGCGGAATGCAATACTTCATCTAGCTCTAAATCATAAAAAAGAAAAACAGACTACAACAATGAAGCTATCATCATCAAATATGTGACCCAAGAAAATGGGCAGACCCATAAATTATAAATACAATACTGAATTATTCTACAAAGAAACGAAACAGGATCCACAATTGGATCGATTGTAGGTTGCTGTGCTTAGCAAAGGGGATTTTACCTTGCAGTCAGGACTGATAGGTTCTCCTCCACACCCTTACCAGGAAAGCTTACATTTTCCTCACGATAAATATGTAGTAACTGAAATATAACACAATTGTTGTTATTTTTTAAATTATTGTAACAATTAACACGGAGAATACATAAATTCGCTGTGAGAGAGGGCTAAATTTGTGAAAATAATTGTTTAGAGGGATGAGAAGATACACTACGAGGGACAGAAACAAAGTAAGTGAGAAGGAAAAAGGGTAGAAGACGAGAGGAAACTTTGTTTTAGAAGGATCCAAATATATAAAGATAAACAGAATTCTCAACATCAGCGCTGTGATAAGCCCTCACAATTACAGATTAAACGAATTGTTTTATAGAAATAGATTGCCCGCGAAAAATACTGAAATCATTTTCATCCAATATAGAAAGAGGACTAACATCATCTATCTTCGGATTTAAGCGAGATTCTACATTGTTGCCATACTGTCCGAAAAAAAAATAGGACAAAGCTGTCAAGCAGGCATTTCTATGTTACTGCACACGGTTAAACGGAAGAAGCAACCATAAACGTTTTATGCATTTATAAATGCTATTGCGTGGCTTCACATCAAATCATAAAAAGGGTTGATTTTATAGAAATAATCCGTTCGGAACTAATAAAGTCTCAAAACAGAACACCGTCCCAATGTTTAAAGCATTCAAAATGTGAATAGAAGTTGGGATAAGTCATTGGTAGGCATTCAAGAAATTGGGTAGGCAGAAATGGCTACTAAAACACGTTATACGTATTATATAGGCCGAGAGAAAAGTCCCAGGCCATCGTATTATTTTAGAAACGGAATGAGGTTCCCATTAAACATTTAATTAGAAGCCCACTTTTACAGGTACGTCAAAATAATGAGGGTAATCTGGAAATTCGTTATATTGGACCAAAGTCTCATTTTTCAAATAGAATGGGGACCACGAGGCTTTTCAGTCAAGACAATTGCCGTAACCAGATTTGACATATATTTTGTGGTTAAAAACTATTTGACTTGCCCAACATGCTGCCCTTATGCTGAACAAAAGTTGTAAGCGCGTGATCTAGCCATTACGGACTTCTACAAGAGTACCTGGAAAAATGTTGCAACAGGCATCTATGATGTGTTGCCCAAGATGACGTCCATGAAGGATTTTCATCATATACATCAGTTGTTTAAAATGACCCTAGAGATAAAGTCGTGGGTATGAACTAAGCGGTCATTCTACAGGATCACGAAAAGCAATCCAATGACCAACAAACTAAATATTTAGACATTCGGTAACTTTTGCGACGTAATTAGTGACGGATCTCGTCCTGTTGTAAATGAGAAAGGAAGCTGCTACATTCAGCTGCAAGGGACGGAAATAATTTCTGCCGTAACATTTATAGATAGCACTGTGCATTTACAACATATTCGATGAATATTGGTTCAATAATGTGATTGTCCCAAATTCCACAGCACCATACTACCTTTGGCTTGTCCCTGGAAATTTACGTAAGTTAGTGTTGATGTCGCTCCAATACCTGTAATTCTGACGATTCACATAGAAATTGGCCTCCTCACAACACAATTCTGTATGCGAAAGAGGGATTCCGTTGATGTTGATTACAACTCCTGATGCGGAACTCATCACATACACATTTCAGAGCCATATTACTTTCTCTACTACGTATAGTAGGTAGGGGAAGTATTGTATTCCACCCAAAAAATCGATACAGAGATTTCACCGGAAATACATGTTTTGAGACCCCCTGAATCCAAAAAAAGCATTTTTGGAAACATGTCCGTGTGTGTGTGTGTCTGTGTGTCTGTCTGTCTGTGAACAGCATAACTCAGAAACGAACAGTCGGATAAACACCAAACTTGGTATTTAGGTTCAGTATCTTCCAGATATGCGACACGAAGGTTTTCAAGAAAATCGCCCCACCCCAGATTACCCTTTACATGGAAGATTTTTCGAAAATTTTAATTTTATCAAAAATGGCTCTAACGATTTTGATTAAAATATCATATGTTTAAGATATATTTATGAAAAATAAAATGTATATCTTGAATTTCCTGGGAATGTCTCCAAAAGTATTCTTCATTGTGAACGACTTTGGAATAACTGGTAAACCATAAGAGATAGAAAACATTTTACTACACAAAAAATGTAGACCGCGTTAAAATACACAATTTATGTCATATACAGTTTTTTTGTTGAGTGAACCATTTTCGAGATATTACTTGTTATTCCCTTAAATTTCTCAATACTTATTTTCTCAAATGGGAATTCGTTATTCATTTTTTTTGTCTTGAATATGCAAAGAGTGTTAATCTGTGGCAAAGGGAATGGTGCTGCACCTAGCAACCAGCTATTAAGAGATATGTATGTGCTTAAAGGCTACTGTATTTCTATATTGCCCTTGTAAATATATATTCCCCTTACATCTACAAGAAAATTAGCAATAAGATAGTCTGCAAATGTTTATCTCGATTATCATGAAGAGATGGAGAATAAGCGTTTGTATAAATAGCTTGTACAAGAGTAGAGAAAGTCATGTGAGTGTAACACATCAGATTTTTTTTTATAGATTCCACATCATCCGGTTGTTGAGAATATCTCGTTATTGATATAAAGACTCCACAAGATAGATGACTGCCGAATATATCATTGCGCTTATAAATGTCGTGTGTGACACCAAAACATCTGTGTGGCTTGCCTTCAACAACACCAGGTGCTCTAAATTGTTAAATCAGGGATGTGACAGTGCGGTGAGGTATTGGTGGTCTTTCTGGATGCCGATTGTTTAACTCTGCAGCTATATGCAGCAGTTGCGTTCCCTTGACATCAGGATCACCTCAATCACTTCATCTTTTGTCAGTGCTATTCCTAGAAATCTGAAGCAATTGATATAAGTTTGAAACCATAACTGATATGGTAAACTGATTACGAAAATGCTTCTGCGAGTAAGTTATGGCTCCATTGTCATTTGAAAAATGATACTTTAATTCTATATGGCGGATTTACAGATAATCGTTCCGCTTCTAAAATAATAGGATTTTCTGTGACTTTTGAATCGCCTTTTACATTAAGAGGGGCACGAAATTAGGTATGCCTTAGATGACACTCTGCATGTCGCAACTGAACCTGTGTGAATCATCTGAAACACGTAGCGTGACGATCTACCTGTTGTATTTTTCCTTATTATTCTGTTAACCTGAGTCTGTATAGCAATTAATGCTGGTCGACTTTTAAATAAATGAAAAAGAAAAACTTTTTGTACTGTTTAGCTAAATAATGTGTTCCGCTATTCAATGTCTGTATGTGTTTATAAGCTAAGTTGTTCATTTGGAATAATAATTCTAATGTTCGTTTTTATAAATATTTGCAATGAGATCCACTTATATGGATAATACGTGTTAAACATTTCAGGTAATCAAATAAACTCCCTGAATTCTTTCATAAAAACTTCAAAATGTTGGGATATAATATAGTGTTAATGGGTAATTATGTGCTGTATGCTTAAATAAATGTTCCAAAAATGCTTCACACGCCCTTTTTAAAACAATCACATATTTAATTGATTTTGTGGCTGAAATCTTTTATCCTCGAGACTAGCTATATCATGTTTGACTGCTCGAGCAACGGAGGATAGGTAAACAGGCTAGAAGCTTTGAAAAGCTTTAAGTATTTCCATCCTGAAGGAATCAAAAGAGCGGTGGCAGTAATGAATTTCGGTTGTGATGGCACTGCGTAAAATACCTCCGTATATTCGACCATTCACCTTGATGCATTTGATGATACTCTTAGCATCCATTTTCTAATGTAAAGCATCTCTTTAAGCGAAAAGATGACTTTAAACTCATGACTTTTAAAACTCTCTTTAATAATTTCAGAAAAAGCACACAAAGCGGCAAACCGAAATAAGCCCGAGGTCATCTTGGAGACAGAGAACAGGTATTGGTACAGACTCTTACGTCACAACTGCCTATTGCTTTTGTTAGAAACATGGACTGTATCCTACTCCATAAAGTTCTGTATCAGAAAACTTTGTAGACAAACTTCGACCTCGGTGTTTTAAAGTTTTGACATTGCAAGCAATCTTATATGGCAGTTAAAAATATAGTGCATTTTCGTAGGAAATTCGTTATTGAGTTTCAGAATTTTACGTAAACTTATTGTTTCTCAGGTGTATAAACAAAAGAAAATAAATAGGTAACACAAATGTAAAGCATTCCCCCAAGGTAAAACACACACGTTTTCATCTGTGTTTTATTACTATTATTTTTCGGGGAGAAAAGATTCTTAACCAAATGCCAGCGAAAGCTAAGAACAGGAAAATGGAATACCACTATTACGTATGTCACGAAAATGCCTTCCTCTTCAAACAAAGTTCAACAGGTGCTAAAATGCCGTGAAGGAAACGAAGATAATTTTATTAGCTTGTTTGCTTGCTTGCATGTGAAATAACACAACTAAAACGCCTTATAAATTTTATAAACAAACCTTTACGCGTAGAATACCAGGAAAGTTATTGCTAAGAGCTTTTCGGGAACTTCCAAGTCAACGTTAAAATATTCAGAATTACAAAGTTGCTGCGTGTTCGGGTATCTCGCTATGTAGTTCAGCGGTAGAGAACCGGCATGAAAAGTCGACTGTTGTTCATGTGTTAATTCTCTTTATAATATATGACATACGTTTCTTTGAACAGCACCACGGTAACATATGAGGCTCGCATTCGGGAGGTCCCGGGCTTGACTCCCCTAAAATAAAATTGAGTTTTATTTATGGACGCTCTTATACTGCTGTGGTCCTTTGCCTCCCATTCTATATTGGGCGTGAAAGACCGATAATTTTGCTCAGAGGCCTCTTTATCAGGCTTGAGGTTCTTTTATGTGCCTTAAATCTACGACACGGGCCACCGGCTTTACTTCCCTTCCGAAGGAAGCCGTGGTAAGGATTTTTACGCCCAAAAAAATTCATCGTCCTCCGGGTTAACATGGTAAGCACTATATCCGGAGGACGACATTGATATCCCTCGTCCGCCCACTTTGACTTTGGGTTTTTCCTGATTTTCCTTTTTCGTAGGCGAGTGCGGGATGGTATTTCACCTACCACCATTTCCTTTCCCTCATTTTCCTCCCATATACCGTTTCATATTTCAGGCGTGCTTCAAGGTTTCGTAGTCTATGGATGTGCAGGACAGATGGTTCGGATGCTTGGTCCAAGGAAAGAGTATTTACCGTGAGAACTAGTTGGTTGAACGGGTCCATCGCCCTCTTTGGGAAGCTCCAGTAGTATGACTGACCTTCATGCTAGGAATTGTTAGGGACTTCCGTGCGTCACTGTGATCTGTCTGCCTACGGCCTGTAGCATCCTGTGGTCCCTTTACTCATATTTTCCTCCTGGGGGTGGTAACCGCAATAGATATTACGTAGGTCGCAATCCACGAGGTATCCCCTCCGCTGTATCCCCTACACCCCATATTATTTGAATGGCTCAATGGAATAAAAGGTGAATATATTTATCACGAAGGTCCCCCGCAACTGGGACAGAACACGCAGGCCAGTCAGCCCATTGTGCTTCCAATGATCCCTGGGAGGCGACCAGATCCCGATGCCGACGGGCGCAAGCATGGACGGTGTCCCTAACGTTTCCAGATAGGACGCATTCGACGCCGCCTGGTCCCTGCCCATAAGCCACCAACCTCCTGGGTCAGTGGAACCCCACGCTGAGGAGAGACCTAACTAAGCGGTACCGCAGCGACGAAAGGGAAGGAAACTTTGCAGAGCGCAAGCCACCGTCCAGCCACAACCCAGCGAACACCGTCGCCTGGTCCTACAACTCTGAAACAGATGACAAGGTAGATGATGGGTTCAGGAAATGAGAGAAAAGAGCGTCATAGTAGAAGATGAACCACTCCAGCATTTACCTGCGACCACGAAAAACCCATGGGCCAGAGCGGACGGTCGCTGGGGATCGATCCCGAGACCTCCAGAATGTGGACCACAGACGTAACCGCCTGAGCCATCTGCTCGGTCTACGGGATACCTTTTCATAATTCACAAAAATGCTCTGATTAGTTTTGTTTATTTCTCCATATATTTCTTTTAACTGAGAAATACTACAAACACTTTATTCACTAGATCTGAAACCATGCTAGCAATTTAAAATCGTTGCTTCCTTTGTAGGCTTAGCCATTATTAGCTTTTCTGAGTAATCTTATAGACACAGTACATTGGCTACAAAAATACTCGGAGGGGGGGGGTGGTTAAGTCGTACAATGAGTTGCGTCCTATTACTTTCTCTACCACGTACATAGTAGGTAGAAAATGTATTGCATTTCACCCAAAAATTCGATACCTAGATTTCACTGGAAATGCGTGTTTTAAGGCTCCTTGAATCCTCCCCCAAAATCATTTTTACAAAAAGATCCACGTTTGTGTGTCTGTGAACAGAATAACTTAAAACCTAAAAGTAGATAAATAACAAAGTGGACATTTAGGTTCAGTATCTTCTAAGGATGGTAACAAAGATATTCAACAAAGTTCCCCCACCCCAAACTCACTTTAAATGGATCAGCTTATGAAGTTTTCTACTTTGTAAAGGAATGCTGCAACGATTTTGATTAAAACACCATATATTAATGATATTTACGACGGCGGATTGATAAGCCAGTGACATTTTGAAGAAAATAAAAATTTTTTCACAAAAATCAATTTTATTTCTCAACATAGTCTCATTTCAATTCAATACACGTTGTCCAACGTTTCTCCAACTTTTTTGACCCTTCCAAAAAATATGATTTTTCGAAGTCTTCAAAATATGAAGTTGTTTTGACATGTGTTCACTGGACGTACATTTCTTCCCAGCGAGCCAATTTTTCAGGTTTGAGAAGAGGATGAAGTCACTCGAGCCAAATCTGGAGAATATGGTGGGTGAGGTAGCATTTCGTAACCCAATTTCGCAAATTTTGCTATGGCAATGGCTGACTTGTGTGCGGGTGCATTATCCTGGTGAAAGTGAACGTTTTTCTTCACTAAATGGGGTCATTTCTTTAACAATCCCAGGTAAAACTAATCCAGCAATGCGGCATAATATGAACCTGTGATCGTATTACCCATTTCTAGGTAGTGCATGTCTACCATCCCTTGTCAATCCCAAAAGTCAGCTGCTATGATTTTTCCTGCCGACGGAATGGTTTTCGCTTTCTTTGGAGCAGGTTCACAGAAGGAAATCTACTGCTGTGATTGTTGTTTGGCTTCAGGTTGATAGTAATGCATCAAAGTTTCATCAACCGTGATATAACGCCGCAAAAACTAATTTGGGTTGCAATAGAAAATGTTTAAACATCGCTGTGAAATGATCACACAATTCCGCTTGTTCTCAACTGTAAGCAGTCGCGGCCCTCATCTTGCTGACAGCTTTCTCATACCCAAAATTTCGTGTAGAATGTTATACACCCGTTCACTCAGATATTTGCGGTCTTGGCTATCTCACGGATTGTCACTCGGCGGTCTTCCAACACAATATCGTGAACTTAGTTCACCATTTTTTCTGTTGTATCTCAACCGGCCGTCCTGTGCGCACGGCATCTCTGAACGGCCATATAGAAATTCTGTGAACCACTTGTGAACCATGCCATGTGATGGAAGAGAGTCCCCATACTACTTGAACAATACTTCTTCCGTTCCCTTCAGAGTCTTACCACGCAGAACGTAATAATTTATCAGAACACGAAATTCACTTTTCTCCATTTTCTACGAAGCAGCACACATCCACTTATTTTAGACGCTCTCAACAGTGCTCTAAGAAACAAATGAGAATTTCTGCGATTATACCCAAAATAGATGTAAGATTTGGGTGCAAACAAGAAACCTGTGATTAGAACGCTATCTCTCGTCAAAGTCATGCACTTATCAATCCGCCCTCGTACGTAACAAAACGTATATCTTTAATTTTCTGGGAATAGCTTTTGACTTCCTCTTCATTCGGAAGGAATTTTTGTAGAATCTTGTATACGTAGTATACGTTAAGCGTTAGACGAAAACGTGTTACGACAGAAATGTATCTTTAAAACACAGAATTTATATTAAATACCATTTTTGTGGCATTTCCGATATATCCGTTATTAGTGGTTCGATTGTTCATTAGTTCGTCATTTTTTTAAATCCTTTCAAAACTCAGTTGTTTCTCGCGATTGCATGGAACAAACATTTGGAAACGTATTGGAAAGAGTATGAAATTTTAAGGCAGCGTATAGCGCCTAGTTCTTTAAACATTTGACTACCACTGTTTTCTCTGTATCTTTAACGGAATGTGTAATGGTTTATTTGGATTAAAATGAAGTAGATATAAAAATAAGCACTATGAAGAATAGATTGTATATCCACTAATAAGTGATAGAGTGTAGAGAAAGTCATGTTAATGTAGTACATCAGAATTTTTCAAATTAGTGTATTTATCTATTCTGTTCCATTCCTAGGCTATAGAACCAACATAACGTAATAAGATTAAGTAATCTTGATGCATAACTTAGTTCATGCATTAAGATTAAGCTATCCAAATAAAAGTAAGATTATTCGCAGTTTGTAAAGAAAAGCATAAAATGCTGACTTTAGATGTTTAATCGCGTGGTTAAATTCAGAAAATATAGAAATCGTATTCATTTTTGATCAGCTTAGAATGTAACCTAGTATTTTTCTTCCAATATAGGATGCAGGATGTAAGATGTGATTATTGGAGGGGGAAACCTCGCGCACTGCGTCTACTGTGGGCTCACCCCTGGAAGCCAGGGATGAGGTAAAGAAGCCGTAGGAGGTCCCAGGTCCGCAAGCAGACAGTCCCAAAGAGACGCTCAGAAGTCCATAATACTTACGGTTTTTTGAACACCGCACATCAGTGGTGAGGAATCCCAAGAGGGCGACGCAGCGACCATAACGGGCGGGACAGCTCACTCTGACGTTTGCGGGAATAAATCTTTCCAACGCGAATGCATCCGCACCATCTGCCCGGCACCGCCAGCATCGCAGGATCTGAAAGCACACCCAAAACGTGAAATGAAGATGAAAAATAGAGAAAATGGGGGAAGAGAGAGATCCTGGTAGAATATACCCCCGGCATTCGTCTTGGCGAGAAAAAAACGCGATAAAACCCACGGTGAGAAGTTTGGTCACCGGGAATCGAACCTGGGACCTCCCTAGCGGGCACAAACGTTACCGCCTGAACCATCCCTCTCGGGTTTCTTCCATTATACCAGAAGAAACTGATCATAAGCATTAGGCTTATCTCTGCTTAGAGATTTTTCAAAATCTCAAACAGATCTACATAAGTAAGCATAAGGTTGTGGTTCTAAAATGGAACATTGAGTTTTACCTACTTTAATACAAAGGCTTATAAAACTGGATCCATTGGTATAGGTTTTAGTGTTTTCAGTGACTTACGTGGTTCGTGTGTTTATTAAGGAAGGAAGAGAAAAGTTGCAGAATAACGAACAAAATTACATAGGAAATTCACAATCAAAAGGAATAACGAAAGGAGCTGATGGATAATGAGGCAAGCCGGGTAAGTTCACTTCTTTTATTTTTATGACTTGAGGCAAAATTCCCTTCACCTCCGGGGTTAAACTTTCAAGCTTTGTAGTACTATCATTATCGTCGACGATACTCCTCTAATGTTCAACTGCACGCTTTTTATACTTTGAGTGTGTGTGTGTGTCCTCTGGCATTTTTCTATTAGTTTAGGAAAAGTGTTTCTTGCAGGTACATTTTCTTTCATCACTTTCACTCTTCTTATTCTTTATGCCTTATGTGTCAGTTCAAGAGACTTGAATATAATTTGCCGTAATTTCTCTTTTGAGTAAACGTTTGAAAAACACAGGCGCATATACCGTGGTAAGGGTCAGAATCTACTTGTGAGTCTGTTGCTTTTGGTCTCCATTTATTTTCTTACAATGCACTATTTTGGCAACTGTCCCTGTAGTTGTGGGTGCCCAATCCAGAGGATTAACATGGGTTATACAAATGAACCAATAAAACAAAATATGATGTGACATATTCACAGGAATTTCTCTACCAGTGAGAAACTTGTAGATATCTCTTACCAATCACTTTAAATTAATTATTTACTTTTTGCCCTACATACATTTGTGATAGAAATCAGCGCACAGGAAACAATATCAACTGGATGTTCCAAAGCTAAAGGTGGGGTATAAATGAAATAATTAAAAACGCAGAGCTACTAGTCAGAAGTTAAAAATCTTTTCACAATGGCATAAATTCAATCCTTTACTATCCCCATGGTGTTAGTTTTGCTGCAAAATTTTTAGAAAAAAATGGCCAAATAACAATACTGTGCCAATTTATTCCCTCCCCGGCCTATCTGCCGTACTCTTCTGTGATTGTATAGGCATTATTCCATTTCAAGTATAAGTTGTATATTCTTTATTACATGTTGTGTATGTGGCTTGTTAGTTATCAGAAATTTCTCTACGTACGCAGGAAGGAAGCTAATAGAACAGGCTATGTCTTCGTTTTTCTCTCAGAATTTCGCTACCTCTTCATCCCGTCTAGAAATGTGGCACATTGATTTTTCAATTACGTTCTCCTTTCCTTTTGTGTGGGACGTGAGCCGCTGTGTCTAGCTAACGAAATGTTCCTTTTCAACCCGAGGCGACGGACGTGTTGGTCCGTTCTTCTTCACCATCCCCCCAAAGGGAAGCAGCTTCTCTTCAAATACTTACCGTGCCCGAAGCGCATGCCCAGGATTACACAACCCAATCAACCATAATATGGAATCGACCAGAGTTGTTGATGGTTTTAGGCGATTTTAGACTTAAACTAAGGAAAATTGTATATTGTGTTCATGAATGATAAAAACACATTGAAAGAACTGATAAATCAGTGATAACCAGTAATATATGGTGTTTATTACAGTTTTGTCCTACTGATGCAGTTATGTTTCACATCCTCTTCATGGATAAGCAACTTTCTTTCTTCGGACTCAAATTTTGGACCATCTTTACATGGGTCGACTGACTTATCTACTCCATTTTTAACAGTATTTAAGGACAAGCTTCGGTATCTGCCCCCTTTTGTTGCTATAACATAGGTTTAAAAATTAAACTTATTGTTTAAGATTCTCCCATATATGGAAAATGTGGAACATATTTAGTTGTTGCTGCGTCTTTTTATCCTTTCATTAATCTCAGAAATTTAATTTCAGATACAGCATAACCTGATTTATAAGTTGTCAAAGGAAATCGGTTAGAATAATCTATAAATGAGAAAACATATAAGTGAATTTTCTTATAAAACCTTAAGTGTTTACTCAAACTAATTATGTATTATTCACTATAAGAGAGCAATAAACGACACAAACGCATAAATAGTAAACGTAACACGCTATTTAAAGTATTTTCATGCTGGTGCTGGTACTGTTATTCGCAATTCAAACTAAAGAAAATGATAGTACTTTACACTGGTTTAAAATGGCCAATTTTTCTTTGCATTTTTGATTTTCCCACAGTTATGTATATGTCTATCATAAGAATTAATTATAGAGATGTTGTATTCATTCAGGTTTTACAAAGATAGGAATTGTTATATAATTGCTAGAACTTGAAATGCCTCATGCACACTGGGAACACTCATTATTTAGGCCTACTCCATCATCGTCTTAATCAGTATCAGCGGGTACAATTTGAGGAAGATGACCTTGCCCGATCGTATTGTTGACACGTGCGCTGCAATAATGCATGCTGAAAATGTTGATGCCTCACCCAACATGCCTACTGTTCTGTGTTGCGACAGCAAGATACAGTATCAGAAACCATGAACGATTTATCTTAACTTACCATAAGCTTAATATACGAGCCTTTTTTTTAAAATAAGTACCGCTTCAATGCTTTGTCGCTGCAGTCGCGAGTTTGAGCAAGCGCGATCATTTCCTCCATTCCTTAGGAAGCCGACGCAACTGTGAGCGATCGTCACTTTATGTTCTCCTTTGTTAGAGTGTTTCGAAATGTTCAAAACAATCGAACGACCCGTCGACTGTGAAGTCCGATGATTCGATTTTTGAATGAGATAAGTGTTACGCCAGCAAACCCTCATCGCCAATTGCGTGAGGTTTATGGCGAAACAATAATGAGTGATGGAATGGTGAGGAAATGTGTTAAGACAGTTTAATGAAAGTCCGTGAAAATGTGTATGATGAACTGCGGAGCGGCCGACTGTCTGTGATCACGGATAATTTGGTGGAAGCTGTGGAAGAAAACATTCGCGAGGAGAATGATTCAGCATATCGGTGTTGTCTTCGACAAATTTCGAGATCAGCCCTCTACACCATTGTGACAGAACGCTTAGGATTCCGAATTTGTACACAAGATGGGTGCCCAAAAATCCTACTGTTGAGCACAAAATAAGCGATCTATCGCTGCACTGACTTTCCCATGTGATGTGCTGAGGAATGATATACCGATGCACATCGTTGGTGTCTCACATCACTTCTGAATCAAAGCAACAATCCATGAAGCAACGGCACACAACATTCTGCATGAAGAAAAAACTCAAACAGCCGATATCACTCGTAAGATCATGTGCACGGTTTTCTGGGACAGACAAGGTGTTTTGCTGGTTGAACGCTTGCTCAAGAATCTGACAATTAACAAAGATGTGTGTTGTGAGACCCTACGAAAGCTCCGTGCAATACAGAACAAAGGCGTGGAATGCTTTCGCGTGGTGGAATCCTTTTGGCTCATAAAACCGGCCACACACAGCCAAGCAAACTCAAGACTGATCGCGTCATTTGGTTGGGAACAATTATTCGACCCGACACTACAGTCCGGATTTGGCACCAAGCGATTAAAAATCTGTTTCTTTATCTGAAGAAATTCCTTGGTAGAATTACATTTTCAACAACGATGATGTTGTGAAACAAGAAGTGCAGACTTGGCTTTCATTATGGGCGGCATCATTCTTTGACGAAGGCATACAAAAACTGGTTTCCCGTCACAAGTGCCTGAATAACAGCGGTGACTATGTGGAGAAGTAGTGTACGGTGTAAGATAATGAATGATGATAATCTCTTTGGAAAATAATGTTTTGTTATTTTTGAAACATTATCTATATTTGCTTCAAAAACGCGCTTATTTCGTACATATGGACCAGAAAAACGTGAGGTATTAATTTGAAAACGTATTATCTAAAGGTGTACAT
Organism: Deroplatys truncata; assembly: GCA_030765065.1. NCBI lineage: Eukaryota > Metazoa > Arthropoda > Insecta > Mantodea > Mantidae > Deroplatys > Deroplatys truncata. Next base: position 107,215,872 of record CM060979.1, read on the forward strand.
ATAATAGTGCTAAATATTAACATACAAAGTTAATGCCAAAAAATTTAGCATATATCTTAGAAATGTAGAAGTGAATAAGTGTAAGTGGTTCAACTGTAATTATATTTTATTCGTGAACATTGCTTTAATTAGCCATGCAACAGAATTGGAAACCAATTTGTAGAATTTTCCTTGCGTATTCTCTCTAGTTTTGTCTTTTAATGCTCATCTGATAATTCCGCTCACATATTGGAATCGGTGAACCTTTTTCATCTCGTCTTGATCGTTAAAAGGCAGGTCACAATGAAGAGATAATTAAAGGTTCATTTTTCTCCTATTAGCTGGTTGTCAATAATTATTTTTAGTCTAAGAGGACACTTTACATGCGATGTTCACTTATATACACTGCTAGTGTTAGGGAAGAGTATTATCGGGCTCATTGGTGATTTACAAGGACTAGCACTCAAAATGTTTATAAGTATTAAATCAGAAGTTTAAAGATAACTTAGCCTCCGATCTTCTTTGACAGAGACAATCATTTCACGAATACTTTAAAGTTAAAGAAGTTAAAGACCCTAATAGACTGATGGAACCAAATACAAATACATAGTCAATAAATCTATATTAATGAGAGTCAACCAATATCGTCTCTCCAGTTACTGTTACGCAATTTCAGAGCTTGTGTTAAATGGTAGGTAAAATTTGGGAACCAACGCAAACACAAACAAACCAGAATGTTCTCGCGATGTTTTCAGAAAAATAAATTTATGTATTAAGAAAATGACGCAGCGGCTGCTTTCAGGAGCTTACGATAATTAATGCATAATAACTACATTTATGCCTCTTTCTTTAAAAACTAATAAATACCTATTCTTTCCACGTTTACACATTTTAAAACATATTGTTCCATCACGTGACCTAGCCTAATCAGTTTGTCGGTTGCCTTCTTTCTTCTGGCAGAGCTATATTTCATTTGTGTTGTGCGATACGTCTGATTGACGCTCGTTAGGTTAGCCCACCAGCCTCTCCGTGAGATCCAGCCTCCCGAGAATTAGTGGAATTGGGAGAGACAGACAAACATTGTCCTTGCACAACACAAGAGATAAGGGAGCAGCTTTTTACTTTCTCTACTACGTATAGCAAGTAGGGGAAGTATTGTATTCCACCCAAAAATTCGATATCGAGATTTCACTGTAAATATATATTTTGAGGCCTCCTGAATCCAAAAAATCTTATGTGTTACACTCACATGACTTTCTATACCCTTGTACAGATTATTTTCACAAACGCTTATTCTCCATCCACTTCATGTTAATCGAGATAAACAAACTCTATCTTATTGCTAATTTTCTTGTAGATGCAAGGGGGAATATATATTTACAAGGGCAGTATCGAAATACAGTAGCCTTTAAGCACATACATATCTCTTAATAGCTGGTTGCTAGGTGCAGCACTATTCTCTTTGCCACAGATTAATACTCTTTGCATATCTAAGACAAAAAAATGAATAAAGAATTCCCATTTGAGAAAATAAGTATTGAAACATTTAAGGGAATAACAAGCAATATCTCGAAAATGGTTCACTCAACAACAAACATGTACATGACTTAAATTGTGTATTTTAACGCGATCTACATCTTTTGTGTAGTAAAATTTTGTCCATCTCTTATGGTTTACCAGTTTACCAAAAGTCGTTCACAATGAAGAATACTTTTGGAGACATTCCCAGAAAATTCAAGATATACATTTTATTTGCCATGAAAAAATCTTAAAAATATGATATTTTAATCAAAATCGTTAGACATTTTTGAGAAAACTAAAATCTTCGAAAAATGTTCCATGTAAAGGGTACTCTGCGGTGGGGGAATTTTCTTGAAAACCTTCGTGTCGCATCTCTGGAAGATACTGAACCTAAATACCAAGTTTGGTGTTTATCCGACTGTTCGTTTCTGAGTTATGCTGTTCACAGTCAGACACACAGATAGACACACACACACACGAACATGTTTCCAAAAATGCTTTTTTTGGATTCAGGGGGTCTCAAAACATATATTTCCGGTGAAATCTCGGTATCGAGTTTTTGGGTGGAATACAGTACTTCCCCTACTTACGATACGTAGTAGAGAAAGTAAAAATCTGATGTATTACATTCACATAACTTTCTCTACTCTTGTACAAACTATTTTTACAAACGCTTATTCTCCATATGCTTTATGTTAATCGAGATATCGAGATGTCAATCTTATTGGTAATTTTCTTGTAGATGTAAGAGAAATATGGTAGATTTTAAGCGATAGTCAAATATTTTAACGCTGGTTGCTATGTAGCGCATTCCATTCTCTTTGCATGTCCAGGACATAAAAAAATCTGATGTGTTACACTCACATGACTTTCTCTACTCTTGTACAAACTATTTTTACAAACGCTTATTCTCCATATGCTTCATGTTAATCGAGATATCGAGATGTCAATCTTATTGATAATTTTCTTGTAGATGCAAGGGGAATATGGTAGGTTTTAAGCGATAGTCAAATATTTTAACGCTGGTTGCTATGTGGCGCATTCCATTCTCTTTGCATGTCCAGGACATAAAAAAATGAATAACGAATTTGAGAAAAAGTGTAAGTATTGGAAAATTTAAGGAAATAACAAGCAATATCTCGGTAACGGTTCACTCAACAAAAGAAATGTACATGACATAAGTTGTGTATTTTAACGCGATCTACATTTTTTGTGTAGTAAAATTTTGTCTATCTCTTATGGTTTACCAGTTATGAAAAAGTTGTTCATAATGAAGAATACTTTTGGAGACATTCTTAGAAAATTCGAGATATACATTTTATTTATCATGACAATATCTTAAACATATGATATTTTAATCAAAATCGTTAGAGCCATTTTTGAGAAAATTAAAATATTCGAAAAATGTTCCATGTAAACGGTAGTCTTGGGTGGGGAGATATTCTTGAAAACCTTCGTGTCGCATCTCTGAAAGATACGGAACCTAAATACCAAGTTTGGTGTTTATCCGACTGTTCGTTTTTAAGTTATGCTGTTCACAGACACACAGACAGACACACACACGGACATGTTTCCAAAAATGCTTTTTTTGGATTCAGTGAGTCTCAAAACATGTATTTCCGGTGAAATCTCGGTATCGAAATTTTGGGTGGAATACAATACTTCCCCTACTTACTATACGTAGTAGAGAAAGTAAAAATGAACAACGAATTTGAGAAATACTAAATTATTGGAAAGTTAAGGGGAATAACAACCAATATCTCGAAAACGGTTCACTCAACAAAAGAAATGTGTATGACATAAATTGTATATTTTAACGCGATCTACATTTTTTGTGTAGTAAAATTTTGTCTATCTCTTATGGTTTACCAGCTATGCAAAAGTCGTTCACAATGAAGAATACCTTTGGAGACATTCCCAGAAAATTCGAGATATACATTTCATTTCTCATGACAATATCTTAAATATATGTTATTTTAATCAAAATCGTTAGAGCCATTTTTGAGAAAATTAAAATTTTCGAAAAATCTTAAATGTAAATGGTAGTCTGGGGTGGGGGGATTTTCTTGAAAACCTTCATGTCGCATCTCTGGAAGATACTGAATCTAAATACCAAGTTTGGTGTTTATCCGACTGTTCGTTTCTGAGTTATGCTGTTCACAGACACACAGACACACACACACACGGACATGTTTCCAAAAATTCTTTTTTTGGATTCAGGGAGTCTCAAAATATGTATTTCCGTTGAAATCTCGGTATCGAATTTCTGGGTGGAATACAATACTTCCCCTACATACTATACGTAGTAGAGAAAGTAAAAAACCTTTTTAGACATGTCTGTGTGTCTGTGTGTGTCTGTGAACAGCATAACTCAGAAACGAACATTCGGATAAACACCAAACTTGGTATTTAGGTTCAGTATCTTCCAGAGATGCGACACGAAGGTTTTCAACAAAATCCCCCACCCCAGACTACCCTTTACATGGAACATTTTTCGAAAATTTTAATTTTCTCAAAAATGGCTGTAACGATTTTGATTAAAATAACATATGTTTAAGATATTTTTATGACAAATAAAATGTATATCTTGAATTTTCTGGGAATCTCCCCAAAAGTATTCTTCATTGAGAACGACTTTTGCATAACTGGTAAACCATAAGAGATAGACAAAGTTTTACTACACAAAAAATGTAGATCGCGTTAAAATACACAATTTATGTCATATATATTTTTTTGTTGAGTAAACCATTTTCGAGATATTACTTGTTATTCGCTTAAATTTTTCAATACTTATTTTCTCAAATGGGAATTCGTTATTCATTTTATTTTGGATATGCAAAGAGCATTAATCTGTAGCAAAGAGAATGGTGCTGCACCTAGCAACCCTCTATTAAGAGATATGTCTATGCTTAAGGCTGCTGTATTTCTATATTGCCCTTGCAAATACAAAACAAGGGGAACATAGTACGCCTTAAGCGAAAGTCAAATATTTTTAGAACTGGTCGTTATGTGTAAAATGTTATTCTCTTTGCATTTCAAAACATCGTTTCTGCAAATGTTTATCTCTATTAATATGAAATAGATTGAGAATAAGAGTTTGTAAAAATGGTTTGTACAAGAGTAGACCAAGTCATGTGGGTGTAACACATCAGATTTTTTTTTTACCGGCATTGTCTTGTGGTTATCCATCCTTGGTTGTTTAAGACAAATTATTTACAGATGTATTGTAGATCTGCCATTCTAAATTTGTCTTTTGGTTCTGTATTTAAAATTCCCTTTAGGAATATTAGCTGAGGTTAATTTTCTGTAATTTGAGCAGCACTTTCAGTTTTTAGCTCTAGAACTAATTATCGCTATTACAAACCATATACATGTGCAATTTAACCACAATGTTAATTTACATTGATTTGTGTAAAACAGCGATTAGGGAAACCACATTTTCTCTCTCTTTGCTCTCTGTCTTTGAGAACGCCCTCTTGGCCATTCATATTCACGCAGTCACCTGGTTAATAGTTGTTAGTGCTGATGGCTTACTTTTTAGTTTCTCCACTACGTACACTAAGTAGGGGAAGTATTGCATTCAACCCAAAAATTCGATACCGAGATTTCACCGAAAATACATGTTTTAAGGTCCTCTGAATTCAGAAAAATCCTTTTTATAAGAAGGTCCGTGTGTGTGCCCATGTGGATGTGTGTCTGTGACAGTATAACTCAAAAACGAACAGTCGGATAAATTCCAAAGTTGGTATTTAGGTTTAGTATCTTTCAAAGATGCGAGACAACATTTTCAAGAAAATCCCCCACCCCTGATAATCTTTTCAAAAATTTTGATTTTCTCAAAAATGGCTCTAGAGATTTTGATGAAACATCATATATTTAAGATATCTTCATGAAAAATGAAATGCATATCTTGAATTTTCTGGCAATGTCCCCAAAAGTCCTCTTCATTCTGAATGGCTTTTTCATAACTGGTAAACCGTAAAAGAGAGGCAAGAGCATTTCTACCCAAAAAAATGTAGATCTCGTTAAAACACACAATTTATGTCATATACATTTGTTTTGTGGGGTGAATCGTTTCCGAGATATGCTTTGTTATTTATTTGAATTTTCCAATACTTATACTTTTCCTCAAATGGAAATTTGTTATTCTTTTGTATGTCCTGTAGGTGTAAAGCGAATGAAATGCTCCACATAGCAACCAGCTCTTTAAAGATTTGACTATCGCTTAAAGCCAACTATATTCCCCTTGCACCTACAAGAAAATTAGCAATATGATAGTTTATGCAAGCATTTATCTCGTTCAACATGAAGTAGATAAGGAATAAGCGTTTGTAAAAATAATTTGAACAAGAGTGGAGAAAGTAAAGTGAGGTAACACATCATATTTTTAAACATTCGATTTGAAACAATTAATTCTTTCGTTGTTACATTCATACATTACTTCCTCATTCACTGCAATAATTATCGTGATAACAATATGACGCTTAAGCAACTCCTGTGTGCAAATATTTCTTCACCATTCTTCTCCCTTCTGCTAATCCTATTTCCATCCATATATATTTCATGGTTTTAACAGTTTCTTTCATTCATGTTCTACGTGATCTTTCTTTCTCTTCCTGCCTTCAGGGATCCATTCCAACAATTATCTTAGTATTCCAAAATCTCGTGGTGCCAAGTTTAATTCTGATACTATATATGCCACTGCAAAACTGTTTTAAGGATCTGTCTCTTTCTGGGTTTACTTGTTATTTGTGGTTGCATTTTTAATTTTGTGATTAACAGATCCAAAGCAAGCTCAACTTTGTTGCTTTTTATAAATGCCACTCTTCTTTCACGTGTAAATGCTGTATTTAGTCATTTAACAACACCGACTTTCTCTGTTTTGATATTATGTATGTATGTATGTATGTATGTATGTATGTATGTGTGTGTGTGTGCGTTTGCGTGTGCGTGTGCGTGTGCGTGTGCGTGTGTGTATGCGAGTGGCGCACCAGTATAGATTATTTACTCTCTAATAAACCATTTTGACGCTCACAACAAAGGGTAACGTTTTAAAATATATTTGTTTAGATTGAATTATTTTATGTTGATATGGTTAATTGGAGTTCTTTAGCGTATGCTTTTCTTACCTTCTATATCACCCGCATTGGCTGCACCAAAGCGTTTGAATGCTTTAAAGCTTTAAAAACTTTATTTGCAGAAATTAAGTAGTTCGGTGAAACGAAAGAGCAGATCCTTAAAGAGGAACACACGCTGATGCAAAATCATTTAAACAGTCCAATGGCGGTAACAGGAGGTGAAATATAACCTGAATCTTCCGTTGTTACGGTTGCATTTTATACTTTATTTTCCAATAGGCGACAGGACTGAAAACTCATATCCCGATAAAAACTAACGTAGAGAAAAGTAGTATATGCAGTAGCAGATACGTCAATATCTGCAAAAGTAGAAACCACCAAAAAAGCAAGCAAACTAAACGCTGCCATTACGTATAGAAATTTTCTAAAATAAAGCCTTATATTGCTTTTAATGAGGCTTTTGAAATGAGGACGTAGTTGTTTTGTTTTCGTGGCGATACATTTATTTGTTTATTATTTTTGTTGTAATTTGCTATTTTTTTTAATGTCTACATCTCTTGAATGCTATATCTCAAGAAAATAAGAAGATTCTAGTATGATTTTGCTATTATGTTTATTACCTGTTGAAGGACATTGTGCGTGTATCACATCCTTAATGGTTTGAAGTTTTGTGTGAAAGAGAATAATTATAGGAGGACCAAGCAACTGTCACCGTTGATTCAGCTCCGATCTGTCAAAACATAAAATGATTTTCTTGATAGAATCTAAACAATTTTGCTGTATAATAGGTAAACATGTAGCTGTTTTGTATGCTATAAATGCATAAATCATTGCTACAAACTGATCTGTTTACTCTATGCTACATTTTGCTTGAACATGTTTACTATGCGTTTCAATTCGTGTCTCCTTTCTCATTTTCCGATTGGCTTCACAAGTGCTGCGTTGTTCACTCGCAATTTTAGACATTTACATAACAGGTATAATTTTAGACTTGTGTCTATTTACCACTAAGCAGCGATTCCATGATTAATAAACCTACTATAAACGACCAATCTAACGTCATTTGAACGCATGCAATTTGATCTCCCTAAATAGAATGCACGTACCCTAACGTGCATAAAAAACGGCTTATTCCCTTAGATCGCAATAGTATTTTTACCTTCCTAAGGTTTCCACCTTCACGACTCCACCCAGCTGGTATTGGTCCTCTATGTGATTGGTCTAAAACAATTCAGTAACGGAAACGAACCAATAAACCATGTTATAATCAACGTAAAATAAAGGGGTGGTTCGAATACTGCATCTATAAAAAAGCTTCACTACAATAGGTACACAAGAAAAGCCAAACCAATTTCAACATAATTCGGCCTTCTAGAATAAATGGGCAGAATTTTTCGCATGTTTGGTTAAACCGACGATATTTATACAAGAGCTTTTATCAGCGACATGGATACGAAGTTAAAGTAATTGCCGCTATCGAAAGGGATTAAGAAAATCGACATTAAAAACCGGTAGTGTAGCATAAAAATACAAGATTTAATTACCGTTTGGCAGTTCAACCATATTTTGAGAGGTAAAGTGCACTTCCAATCCAGTAGCTAACATTATGCTCGAAAAACAAGGTGGTCACGTTGGCAGAGGGTAGGGCTAGATTTGTTAGACCTACATAAACAGCTGTGCTCCATTAAGGACCACATTTTGTGCACTTCAGTATAAGCATTTGGTTGACAGTTGGTATTGTCCATTCTCACACAAGTAGAAAGTGTATTGTTATCATTGTTATTATTATTATTATTACGAAAAGGTATAAATAGAACATTTGTATTACTCACAAAAGCAGTAGTAACATGTAAAGTTCACGGCATTATTCTGCATTAGTGCAGTGAATAATTAATACAATTAAAAAAAAAACAATCTAGGAGGACAACCTCACGCTTGGCTTTTGTTGGTTATAAAACGTTTATCCACATGAAAAGTGCAGTGGTTTGGAGTATAGTCATCCTGTCCTCAGGTGAGGAATACGCGTGGGTTAGAGCCTTCCCTTGGGGTTGCGGATTTTTCGGCCCACTTATAGGACTGGTGCCCTCTCAACTGTGTGATACATTTGAGAAGTTACAATAAGTTTTATAGGTCACGAATACTAAAATTCCAAATGGGGATGCGTGATACTGACCACTTCATCTGACTCCATAGGCTGGATGATCGTCCACCTCTATCGTTCGAATGTGGACGTGAGGTCGCCAGTCGGGTTGGTCGATTCAGGAGGGCTGTCATGTCACGGAAAGAAAAAGCTCGTTGAAAATATAATGCTAAAGCAGTCAGAGATAAAAGAAATGAGTTTATGATTCTACTGTTTGACAAATATACAAAGATACACTTTTCAACGTTGTCCGAATAAAAAATTACTTAATGACAATATCACCAGAGAAAATTGATCGCTTACTTTGGAAAGCATGCAATAAAAAGGGGAAATTATAAAAATAAAGCTCTTGAATATCGTCATATCTTATACTCCTTGGAAAGCATAATGGGTTCTAATTAAAGCACGATTTGGAGCCAGATTCATATTCCTTACTTGCGGCACAGCACTCAACTCATTCAAGTATCGACTCATCCACTATGGTAGCCAGAGAAATTTATTTGAGTACGGTATAAGTGTGAGGTGAGTGGCCACTCACTGCAAGACCATTAAATAACCATGGGCAGAATTGAATAGGCCCATAATTTGTTGTTAACAAGCGTTAACTCTGAACGTTAGAGAGGATATCGCTTTATTCACTGGATTCGCAGATTCACACTCTTCCACGTACGCTATGCTGTTCCAAGCATTTCATTTGTGGATTAAAATGTCAACGATCGTGTGTTTTTCTTCGTAGAAAAGCGCATGTGCATTTAAAGAAGCACAGCAATGTGTTTGAATATAAAACTTCAAAACAAAATATCTACTTCGGAAATATTGACAAACGAATTAAATTATCACGAATTTAACATCAATGTAAATGTATTCACTTAATATTTATAAACACAGATCAATAACGGCTTCTTTACTGCCTTCTCCAGATTTCCCCACTATTTTTAGTGTTTATAATTACTAGCAAAATTCAGCATGTCAAGAAAACGAGAAATAAGCATTTATGACAACTGTTTTGAAAGCACAATCGTATATTTGTTATAATTTCAAAGTTTTATAAGGGCTTTTACATAAAAATTCAGGGAGTCATTTTAAATGATAAAATAGCATTGGAAAGTACTGGTAAAAATAACTGTATATGAAAGAAATGTTTTATTATATAAATTAACAACACATGAGTTAAATGCAAAATATAATGCATCTATAGCCGCTGTTTGGAGCAAATTGCAAAAATATATACGGAGATCCCATATTATCTCCCTTTAAAGTAATAATCCTAATTAACCTTAAAGTTTAGTAGGCAATATATAAAGAAAGTTTTTATAATATGTGTTAAGCAGATACCAGAGGTACGTATCTACATTATTACGCGAGTACGACATTTTTGAAGCCTACAGTTATTTTCATGTTATTACAGTACGTGATGGTTTAGTTGAAAAATTATCATTTTGAGGCTACCTGACCGATCTAGGAGGGGGACGGTGCCCTAATGACGGTCCGAGTGCTGAAAAACTCTGTCAGTGTCACCCTTCACTACCTAGTCGCTCAGTATAGTTAATTTGTTGCCAGTTGCAGTTTCGGAGTGAAATATGGGAAATATCCTGATATCTTTGACCGTCCTTGCTTCGCTGGCTTTCGCATTATTACAAGCAGGTATTGTTTGTTCTCTTCTGAATTTCAGATTTCAAGCTAACGCAGATTTTTAATAGTAAAGGTTTTGCGATTAGGCAGTTAAGGATTACCAACTGTCCTGTGGAATATAGTGCTATCCCTTTCTATTTGACATGTTTCAACTTAAAACAAATGCAGTATAGGTGTGCGACCTTCATGAATGGATTATTAATGAACGAATTTAAAATAAAAGTAAATACATGAGTATGTAACTCACCTAAATGATATTCGATTCATTATTGTTATGCTTCTGCGGACCAAGAATTAAAGTTTTTGTTTTATTTATTTATGGACGCTCTTTAACTGCTTTGGTTCTTAACATTCCATCTAAATTGGGCGTGAAAGAACGAAATTTTTGCTCAGAGGCCTCTTTGCCAGACTTAGGTTCTTTTACATGCCGTAAATCTACGACACGAGACCACCGACTTTACTTCCCTTCCGAAACGTTTTTACGCCCGAAAAAAAAATCCATCACCCTCCGCCGGATTTGAAGTTGCGATCTTTGGATCTAGAGGCCAGCATGGTATCCTTAATGTTGTTGAGCGCACACGCACTTCAGATTCACAGACTTACAAAGCATCTCTGTTTTAGTGCAATGAATTTGTTCAGCATTTTTTTTCAGACTTTATGTTTCGTTTTCTATGCCCTTAACAGCAACTCATTTAACCTGTCTTCTGTCACTGTACTCTTTAAAAAGCTTTTATTAATTTTTGGATTTAAAAATTATTATTGAGCTTTTGTTGACGTCATTAGCAACCTAAGACATAAGTGAATCGGTGCAGAGATCAACTTACCAAACAGCTGTTATCAACAAAGTACTTTATGAACCCTTTCTCGTTGCACCTCACACTTTTCTGATAGCAATACTGGATGCAACGACTTGAAATATTGAATCAGAGCAATTGTATTGAGAATATTATTGTTTAGTGATAGTGTTCTCTGCTTTTCGACCACAACAATATCGTTTAGCTGCGTTTCCAACATATACGAAAAGTGGCAGTGACAATGAGTTCGTATCTGCATTGCGTTTGAAGTAAACTCAAATTTGTAATTACACATGATTATGAATTTGTCTGTGTATCATTTGCCTAGATCAGAAATAATAACTCAGGAGGCGTTTAATTTTTCGGTATTCACAGGCACCCCCTCCCCGTAACACAAATCCTGCCTCTGATTTTGGCACTTATGTGAGATTTGAGTATGAGTGTCCTTCAGGTAAGGACTATGAAAAAAAATCCATATTTCATTGTGGCATAAGCATTAGTATTCCTAAAAATGAAAATATTGAAAATACGCCGCTTATCTTAAGGTGATTTTGATACTGCTGTACATTATGGGTGCGAAACATGTATACCTACAAAAACAAGACGTCACCGAATCCAAGTTTGAGAAATAATTCCACTGAGGGATGCATCAGGTTATACATCTCCAAATGAAGCCGTAACCTAGAATTTAAAATCATACCATTTCCAGGATAAGATTAAGAAATACAGAAAGGAGTTGGGTAAATAATAGCTTAAAGCCACAATCAGTGTAAAATAAATATAACAACGGAAAGGTAAAACGTAGTGTAGAAATACAATGTACCAGATACAAAAAGATACGCCAAATTGGGGTCGGACCGGAAGGGTGCCTAATCGGGATGAGCCAAAATATTTGGGGTATCAAAAACTTGAGTCTGATTTGAAACATTCCGTGCCACGGATGGGATTAAACCGCAAATATTCGGCTTCTGTTTCAAATCTGATTCAACTTTCTAAACTTTACATGGACAGTGCGAGACAAAAATTATTAACCTTTAACTACTAAATATCAGTTGAAGACACTGACGATGTCGAATACTACAGAACTTTAGTGATCTCTGAAACATTTCTTTTAGCCCACAACTAAAGTTTATCATCACTGTATATTCATTTGACACATATTTACAGCAGAAGTGGCTCCATACCCGGAGTTAAACTATACCTCTGTCTCCTTTTATTGTATAAGCCTTAATTTATTAAAAAGGGAAATTAGTAACGGAACACGCTACTAAAATTTGTCTTGTAAACTGGCATGCCTAAAATACTCGTTATATAATTTGAAAATCTATTATTAGTTTTAATTTCCTGGACGGTTACCTTTTACGCGCAATAAAGTTAAACACATATTACTTTAAAATTTAACTTTTTAGCAATTCCTTGTCTCCGCAATTTCGAGCCTTCAAAATGATCCTCACGTTAGAATTTTTATTCGGTCCCTTGAAACTTCTCATACTCATTTCGAAAAGTTTAACTTTTAACATTGTGGATACATTTTTATCTATCGTTGACTTGTTTTTTAACGCAAGACTCCTTTTAAACGATACGCATGCAGTGCTTCACACATTAATTTTCTTAAGCTAAAACAAGTTAAAACATATACAAAAGTGTTCTGAGGACAATTATCAGATAAAAGAAACGCTCAAAAAAGAAAATATATTTGTAATTAACTAACTAAAAGGTTGAAACGGCCCAACTGGGCGAGAACCTTCCCTTCTTAACTCCCACCCGAACCGAGGACTCACACCCCCAGGACAAATGACAATGCCCGTCTGAAGGAGGGCAGAGAGTGGAGAAGTAGAGTGGGTGATCAGCCACATGCCGGAAGTGTGTGATAGATGCAGATGAGAGGTGAAGAAAGATAGGTGATAATGGAGCACCGGTGGAATGAAACATGGCTAGGCAAACCGGAGAAAACTCGCCCAGATGCCGCTTTCTCCACTACAAATTCCACATGCGGGTCCCTGGGATTGAAGTTGGGCTGCCTTGGTAATAGGCGAGAGGTCTAACCTCTCGACCACTGCGCCGCCCCATATTTGTAATAGGACCATAACATTTGGTTTTAAGGCCAATACTTTGAAAATTACAATACACATTCTATAGTCTGCCAAAGATTTGCTTTTTAACACAGGAGATCCCTCCAGCCTTACCATTTTGAATATTTTGAGTTTGTGTTTGTTTCTGCAGGATTAGTTTGTTAGTGGGGTAGTGCCCTTAACAAATATGCAATAAGAGTTTTCTCTTTTAGAGGAGTTGTCTTCACAGGGTCATCGACTATCCTCTATCCGTATACCTGCACCGTAGGGCAGCACCTCCATATTTATAACCTGTGGAGAAAAGAGGGTCCAGTTATTATAAACCCCACAGAAATTGGGCACCTTGTTGATCCACGAGTACTACTGCCGTTGCTATTTGGAGTCATGTGCCAACCTAGAGACGCATCCAGCAAGGATATACTGGTCACCTGTATGTTTACATGGTGACGAGAACTGGAGATCTGAAGAGAAGCGAAACAGTCGAGGTTAAACGCCAAAAGTGGAAGCGACGAGAAGAGAGAAGACGAGAAGCAGAACAATAACAGAAGAATTAGGGATGTGCGGTATAAACTAAAGAATAAGCAATTTTAGAAATGAATGAGTAGAGCACGTGCACTTTCAGAATAAAAGAAAGGGACCGCTTGAACTTTAAAAGTCCCCGTTGCAGCACACTCATATCTCGAGAGTCTCCTTAGTACAATAGCACTCATTTCGTTACCGAAATCTCCCTTATAACCTCAGTGCATGGAATATGTGCTGCGCCCTGGTGGATCTTTCAGGCGGCAAATGTGTTGCTTCCATCTCTCAGCTAATGCCAGAAAACACAGCGTTGGTTGAAGATCAAACAGTAGTTATTGTCATTGTTATGAGAGCAGCAGAGAAGAAATTCGTAATATCGCAATGTTACGTGTTTTGTTGTTAGGTGTAATAACAATTGTTCCATTACCCATAGTATTAAGTTTTATTCATTTCCATAAATTGTACAACTCAGACCTGAAAAGAGATGTTTTTTTACAGTAAACTGTAAAGCGTAAATTCATGTATTATCACAGGTAGGTTACATTTAACTGATGCATGAATAAAATTGCACAATATTTATTACGCTCAGACATAAACATTACTTTCATTGTCAAAGATGTCACCCTGTAAAGTTTCTGATTTTTTTTCAGTGTCCGAGGTTAGGCCTATAATTTCAATTGTAACCTTTTTGTTACCCAGGCTGTCACATGAAATACCATGGCTGTCGGGTTCTGATATTGTGGCGTATTAATAATTTGGGGTTTTATTGTCATTACCAGACATATTGTTATTTTCGTCTGGGATGACGTCACTCCTGGCTGGGAGTATTTGCTAGCCACGAGTGGTGGGGATATAGCGTCTGTCTTGCTGAGTATTCTGTGAGAAGCGGATCGCGCGTGCAAGCCGGCCTTTGGGTCGGTGAACATCTCCCCAAACGACTGGGAAATAAATATAGGAATGTATAAGTAGATATGTGTCATGGAGTTTGTACAGTGAAAACCCACGTCTTCCTCTTAACCTCCACACCACGTTTCGGTCCTCCGCAGTCAAGTATACGTCCCCTCAATGTACGTGATGGGTAAAATTAATTTAATTTTTCATGTGAACCTTTAGGCCTCTACCTAGCATGTAACAGTATGGATTACCAGACAGAATGCATTTAATAGTTTCATAAAATATGCCAAAGACATAAAAATCATATTTTCATTATACCAGACTTAGGATTATGTTGTGTATAGACTTACTTCCTTATCAGAAAAACAAACATTAAAACACAATTGAAAAGGTCTCCACTAGCTAGACCTGCTGTACCTGTATACCTCGCCACACTAATTTAAATATATTTTGTTCAATGGTGGTGTGTTGTAATCACTTTCTTTACCACGTACATAGAAGATAGACTTCCACCCAAAAGTTCGATAACGGGTTTTCAACGGAAATACATGTTTTGGGATCCCCCGAATAAAAAAAGTATTTTTAGAAAATAAATCCGTGTATATATCTGTGGTCTGTGAACAGTATAACTCAAAAACGAGAAATAGGATAAAGATGCGACACGAAGATTTTGAATAAAATCCCCCACCATCTACTACCCTTTTCATGGAACATTTTTGGAAAATTGTGATTTTTTAAAAAATAGCTAACGGTTTTGATTAAAATATCGTATATTAAAGATACTCACAAGACAAATAATAAGCATATCTAAATTTTCTGGGAATAGCCTGTGGAAAAATCTTTTAAACTTGTAAACGTTAAGCGAAATACGAAAACGTACCATACAAAAAATGTAGTTCCTTAAAACACACAATTTATTTAAAATACCCTTTTCTGTGGCATAAGCCGTTTCTGGGATATCCGTTATTAAAGGTTCGAATTGTTCAATACCTGTCATTCGTTTAGTCTCATCGATGGTCAGTTGTTTCTCGCGATTGCATGGAAACAATATGGAATTTAAGGATAGTATATAGCATACAGTTCTTAAACATTTGACTATCATTGTTCTCTTTGTGTCTATAACGAAATATATAATGTAGCTATTTTTGCAAAAGCTTATTTGGATGAAATGTAATAAATAGAAAAATAAGCTTTAGTAAGAACAGTTTGTATACCCACTAATAAAGATAAAGGGTAGAGAAAGTCATGTGAATGTATCACATCGGATCTTTTTAATACTATTATACCATTCCATTTAATTTCCCAGATAAGAAAAGTTCTAGCTTAAATGACTATTTCTAATGCCATATCGCTGGCTCAGTATTACAAGGTTGTATGTAGTAGCATGTAACTTATGAGAAACAATAGTTTTAAATGTCAGATTATGAGTGAGCAGTGTGTTGATATTATCCGGCCATTATTTTGTTTATCTCCTAAACAAATATAAAAATATACATTATACATACTATTAACTTCATAATATTATTATTTTTGAAGAAGTTATTTAGTGTTATATTTCTACATAGAACCTTGTAACACAAACCATAATGTATAATAAACAACAAAGTTGTATGTCATACTACAAGATTATAGAGGATAAGTACGTAAAACAAATAATTTGTTCATGTTATATATATTTATTGTATAGAAAATATTATAACGCTTTTCGCTTTAGTTATTATAAAGTCCAGTCTATAAAATAATTAAAATTACTCAAGAAATTTGCTGAAAAATAATCAGCTCTGCTTTCTATATTGATTTCAATTAATAATAATAATAATAATAATAATAATAATAATAATAATAATACTTCATATTGTGGCCCAAAGACAATATGGAATCATATTTTAATAATACCAGTTTCAATTTATATAATAGGTTGTCACAAAGTGAATAATACTAAAAAAATAACATCTGAACAAGCTGACTCAAATAAGCTACTTAGGAATTTTGCTCTTGGCAATGCTTGAAAATAATATTGTACAGCATTATCATAATACAATCACTAATTTTTAGTAATGTGAAGTGAACATACATAGTACAATAGCTTCCCCATCCTTGTAAATTTTTACAGAACTAAAGAATAACAAGGTATTTGTTCAGAAAATAAAAAACCAGCTTTCAATAGTGATGGTTTAACTAAATGTGCTAAATTGATAACACAAAATATGCAAATGAAATATAATACATAACTTTGGCCTCTTCTTAATAAGGCTTCAAATAAAAACCTATCAACTTCAGGCATAAACTTCAACATTGCCTTGAAAGACTTAATCTTGTTTGGTGGGATTGTTGTTAAGATTTTGGCTGGTTTTGGTATTGGTATTTCATCAAATTCTGTGGAGTTTCTTGAAATGATTTATAAACATTTCAAATTAACGTTAATATATTCTTTCTCGCTGTGACTCTGTTTCCATTGTAAGCATGTGAGTGACTGAGGGAATTTACGAGATGTCACTTTTATAATTGAAAAGCTTGGAGCAAACTTAAAAGTTATAAAATTCATGGGGTTGCATCTACAAAATGGTGTATGGTTTCCTTTTACAGGCTGATTTGAGTAGGCGCAGCAGGGAAACTGGTAAATAAAGCTCTCCTTTTGATAAACCTCTTTCTAGGCAGCTGTGAACAGTCAATTTTCAGGAGTACAGAATTTTATAGTTATGTTTTGGATGATTGCTAGCTTGCTTCTCACACTTAATAAACCTTAATCATTTTAAGGAATGTACCTTTACCATATACATACAACTTTGTCAATTCATACATACAAACACTTTATTACTATAGCGTTCTAAGTATACATAGAACTTTGAAACTCTCAGAAAAGAACAAAATCCACATACAACCAAATTAAAACAGCTATTATGTTTATACCAACAAGTGCTGTCACCTTCTGATAATATTATGAAGTACAGCTCAAATAATACAAATTTTAGCAATAAAATTTTAATTTCTGAATTTTCCTGACATAGAACCTTGTAATATTGAGCCAGCGACATGTGATTTTGCAAACTTTATACATGCTACATTCTGTCTGCAAAGTGAATAGCATGTGATTATGATAATTTTATACATTTTATAAGCTACACAGCTTACTACGGATGCTTACAAGAAACTTTACACTTTGTTGGAGTCTGTAAGTCAGGGAATGCTCAAAGTCCATCATAAACTCGTATTAAAAGTGTGTTTCTAGTAATGCAGAAGAGAAACAAAACCTCAAAGGCTAGGTTCAGATAGAAGGGGCGAAGGATACTAAAGACACTCACAATTCCTAATTCAGAAGACACTGAGTCTATTACAAGACCAACAGTGATGGTGAAACACATTTTGTGCTGAAGGTACCATCAACAGTAATTTTAATTTATCTGCATATCGTATAGGAATAATGTTGGTACCCAAGATATTTAACATGATTTTTCATTATTTGGTAACAAAGAAAAACTGTTAACAAGTTGTCGGGGACAGACTGCACTCGTAAGAAAGGCTTCTTATGGTTTCATTCTGTTGAAGGCGAGTACAAAATGAATATATTTAAAGCTCATAATTTCGAGACATTTGATTTGTTTAAAAATGCAATAAATAAGCTTTGCAAAACTAAAATTAATAGTATAAATAAGCTATGTTTTGAGGCAGTATTTTTTATACTTAAATGATATCAGTCTAATTATATAATATAAAATATAATAACAGCCCGCCTTAAAGCAATATGTGTATAATATAATACATAAAGTGTATATAAAAGTCATTGTATTATATTTATATTTATGTACATGAATAATAATGTTACGTGAATGTATTAAGTAATTTAACAATGTAGGAGCTGTGAGAATAGAAGCCGAAAGTTGCTAACAATGAGGTAACCTTGAGGCAATAATGAATTGGAAAGTTTAATTATGCTACTAATAATTCTTGGAACAATAATGTAATATTTAAAACAGTTTATAAATAGCCAATCAACAACTAGAAAAAGCTTAAGTCAAATAAAACTATTCTATTGGAGTATGATTAGCCAATCAGAAACTTGAAATATAGAAATTTACAAATTTAAGCGGTAAACGCCAAACGCTAGAAGATAGCGTACCTGAACAGTTCGTTTGCTCGGTACGTATTCAGTGTGAGACATAAAGAAAATTCATTACGGCGAGAATATAAAGTTTACGTGTTAAATAGTACAAGTAAAAATAATCTCACAGCTCTACAGTAGGATATATCAGCGAAGTGTTATTTAACGGTGAGAAGGAATAATAAAAGGAGTGAAGTAAAAAAATTATAATTTACGTAAGTCTTATTCTTTAGCCACACCAAGACCTGCAAAGAGATACGTTTTCTGCAAATTAATACTGACGCAGCCGAGGAATACATAATTATAATATTTAAATAAACATTAAAATACAAACGTCGTATCGTACGTGGGGCTGCAACGACCTCAAGTTTGGTGCCCAAAGCGTGGTGCTAATAATTTAAAGATACTCTACTTCAGTTTTAATAAAGATTAAGCTAGTCTAACGCTTACTGCATAGAGTATAATTTTTAATGTTCGTCGTAGCACTATTTCAAGAACATTTCAGCGTGCATTAAACGTTTTCGCATCACCCACTACAAGTTTGGTATTCTGACCAAGCAAAGAATCAGTTATTGTTACAATGGCTCTATATTTCATAGAAAAATATCCTAACTGTAGGGAAATAGCTTATTGCACTGAAATAAAGACTGAAATCCTCTTAAAGTTGGTCAGCTTATTCATACCTACTCCAATTATAAATCGATATATACTGTTTGAAAATTTTAAGTACAATTGCACCCAGAAGCGTCATTGTAGTTTCTGCTTGGGCGGGGGGGAAGGGGAAAGATTGCCTGAAACAGTTTCCCGAATTTTTATGTGAATTTTAACGACACATTTAGCTTAAAAGAAAATAATCTTTTACTTCTCAAATGTGAACTATTTATATTAAAAGTACAGTGATCGTAGCCTTTCGTAAGGCTTTACCAGTAGCGTAATAATTTCTCATAACCTGGAAGGACAATTGACCCCCTGTCCCCTAAATTGTTACCGCTGATTGCACCTAGTGACGTAATAACTTCTGTTTCAAAGCACTTTGGTGGAAGAGCAAGTGAGTTTTACAACCAATGACAGTGGACTATTGAGATCAATAGAACCGGGTGATCAAATGGATGATCCTATGGTTTCAGACATAAAATGTGGCCTGGAGGAAAATAATGCCGTAGTAATGGTGCCGCTGTTTATTATTCATGTGTATTTATCTACAGATGAAGTAAATATACCTTCAAAATTGACAGTGTAAGAACTCATGTTGGTCATGGAATTCAGAGACTTAAAATTCATAACATTCTTCAGAAAGTTCCCACTGAACTATTACATTCCATTGGTGATATTGTTCACATGGGTTATGACTAATCCACAAGCTCCACTCATTGCTGAGCAATAATATTGAGATACAATAAAAAATCCATAAAACTATGAATTTATTGTATATTCAATTGATGTGTAAGGAAGACCCATATTAGAACATATTGAAGTTACTGAATTAGTATTAGTAATCATAATAGTCGTAAGGTTTTCTGTGAACGTTTCTTCAATGACAAGCTCTTTGCATCTCTAATGTCGAAAATCACTAAAGGTATGTATTGTATTTATTTTTCAGGAATACTGAAGTTTGTATTTAATTTAATTTAATAATATCAATATTTAACACTTTTTTGAGATAATGTGTGAAATAAAACTGCCCCACTGACACTCGAGGATATCTTTGACTGAAATTTCAAATTCTAAACTAATAATATTAGCTTTCTGGAATTTATACTATATATTAATGCAAATATGTTAAATGCGAAATTTCATCCATTTTGCTGTAATGGTTTAAAACTTATGGATATTTTGTTTATTTTGCTACGTCCCTTGCGGAAAACAATTGAAAGTTTGGCCTGATATTGTAACCGAAAATTAAAAAAGTACACTTAGATGCATCTTACAAAAAAAAAACCTAGGGAAGTTCTTATTAATTGTACCTCTGTGAAATTGTGTGCCAAATTGCATTCCTCTTATCATAAAAAGTGTTCTACAAGAACCATTTTATAGAAAGAAAAATGCTGAAAATATCAATAAGGAGAAAACAGTGATTTAAGTTTTGAATGCATAACTCACATTCAAATCACCAATTTCATGGGTTGGACCATCAATTTCTTTGTCCTCTCCCCTTGTTACTGCTTTTTCTGCCTTTTTCTTCTTTAGTTGTTGCTTTCCTTTTGCAGAACTTCGCTTCTTACTTTGCATGAGCCGCGTCAAATCGCGTTGTGTTAAAGTTTTCTTCGCTGATGTTTCGCCTCCGATGTTTCGCTGTAGCTCCATTTATTTAAATATGCCGTTAAAGCCCTCCAGAGCCATAAATTTTTAATTTATAACGCAATATTTGTTTAAAAAGCGAGTATAGTAATATGTTTAGAAAATCTACATAATGGTTATCACATCTGCCCCGTCATCATCCAGGCATGCCATAACACGGATTATTTAACCTGGACCCACCCCATCATAAACCACAGACGGGATAGAGCACCAAGCGGGTCTAGCTTCATCCCACCAAAAGCATTTCCGTCTGTGAAACAGAGACAGAGAGCAGCTCTACTCGTACCGATTTTTTTTTTTCCTTTCTTTTTTTGAGGGGAACAAAGGAAAGAAGACAGGAAAGAGTAGGAGAAGGACAGCTGGACGTCACGAGGATTTTTGGAGTAACGCAGAAATGCAGCTACGTTAGTGCGGGATTTGTTTGCTGCCCCTACATAGGCAGCAGCAAGCAGTAAAGATGGGAAGGCAGGCTCTATAGTCATGAATGACACAAGGCCCTGGCTATAGCCGCAGCAAAGTATCGGATGGTTCGGAAAAAGGAATGGTAGAGAAGGAGAGGAGAGAATAAGCGTTAGGGTTAACTTTAATCATTAACTAAAGCAAAAGAGCTAGTACTTGGTGCTTTAGTTTCTGCGAGGTTAGCTAGCTCAAAGAACGTGCTGCTCCATGAAATTTCCTATTAGTTGGTAATTTGCATTGAGGATGTCGTGACTGGCCAGGATGAATTGGATACCAGTGGATAAGTTTTGGTACATCTGATGGACTGCTTTAAGCAGTTTGAGATGAGTCATGGCGGCGAGGGAGGTGGCAGTTGTAGTTCTGTCCCTGGCTGTAGTGTTGCTGTTGGCTTATACGATACTGGCTAGAACAATGGGAATTAAGTGTCGGCGTTGGCGGTGCTGGTTTGGGCCTCAGCGTCTTTGAAGTACTTCTCGAGAATCTCCGGGTCTGCGTTGACTGCGATGTTCTCTATGCTGGTCTGTAGTTTGGTGAATCTCGCAGAGGCTGCGGCGAATTTCTAGTTATGGAGAGCTACTGGGTTTCGATGGCTGCGAGACGCTTGACTGCTGAGAGCCGGAGCGCCTCGTGTCGGTTACTGTAAGTGGCGAGCTGAGCTTCTATGGCAGCCTTGATTTCTTCAGCGAGGGCCTCTAATGTCGTCAGAAGAGAGACGGAGCTGTCCGAAGCGGACGCTTGTGCACATTTCGGTTGGTGCCGTGGTGTTTGGGCTGGCTATGGAGTCTGTTTTGTCGGCGGTGAGATAGCTGGACTGTTGTTCCCCTCCACAGGTGCGCAACGGAACATAAGGCAGGTGGTCTGGCCGCTAAAGTGGTCCGTGCGGTAGCATGTAGCACAGAATCTTGTCTACCCATTCAGAAGTCAGCGCTGGAGCGTCACAGTAGTGCTAGCGAGGAGTGCGGTGCAATGAGCCGCCGAATGGCCATAGAGATAACGTTGGCGGTGTCCATATAGTTCTACTGGGCTCTAGTCGAAGTATTTGCCTATAGAAACCCATGATGGCCGTGAGGCTGCGGTGTAGTGTGCCCGTCCCGAAAGACAAGGCGCATCATTGGATTTGGTCCGCTTCTGCCGTGGATGCGACTGGGGCTTTACGACTGAGGATCATCTGCGTTGGGTCTCTTCAAGGAAGAGGTGCGGGCAGGTTTCTGTGTATGGGGGCTAATACTACATTTAAGTGGCCGTAGCGGCTGGTGGCCTCCCCTGTAGGAACAGTAGTAGTGGTGGAGAAGCTTCTGGGTGCGGCCAAATGCATGGTCGTTGGTTGCAGTGCAGGCAGGGATATGTTACTGCCGGCGACGGCGGCGTAGTTCCTGATGCGTCAGTTCTGGCGGTTTTGCTTAGGATGCACTACCAGTGGAGTTCGCCTGTGAATAAAATGTCTGCACGTTTTATGCGCCCCTGTGGAGTGTCTTTTGCAAATGCAGCATCAATCAATCTTTTGTAAAACCTTACTCGGTCTCCAACATTCTTTTCTGTAAGAATAAGCTTTACTGGCTCTTAATAAGCATTCCTTCGCCAATCTGTGGACTTAGCGTAACGTCTGATAGTCGTCACGCCCACTTTCTTATTTCGGTTTTGAAAGTCATCTGAAAACTTATGTTTCTTCACTACACTTCTTATTCCCGTCACCTGGTTCAAACACAAATGTTTAACTCTGTTCTTACTTTTAGAAATAAATTTTGTTGGTCTGATCATCTTTGAACGTTTGTCACGTCGCCATCACCTTTCCTTCACTATTTTCTGACGGTGTTTCGATCAGCTTTCAACTTTCTCTCCTTTATTGATATGCTAGAATGATAAATACATTGAATTTTAAACCTTAAATGCTCTCGTTGTGAGGGTGACATCTACAACAATCGAAAAATAACCCTTGGTGATGCTAAATGTTGCTTTAAATAAAAATTAATCGATGCACTGATGCACTCTGCATGCATCACCATGTGTACCGTACGTTTCTCACTCCGGTGTGAAACTTATGGTCTAAATTGAGACTGTGCCAAAGAATTTTAAGACCACGTAACCCCCTTTTTGTAGTGAATGTGAAAGGATATATCGTGGAGATTAAGAAGTTATCATATTTTCAGCTTTGACTTACCTTTAATGATGAGAAATGACCATAGACGTAAACAGAGAAGAACAACTATTCAATTTCAAAGCAGCGCTTCTTCACATGCGTACTGTTAAGCAATACAACAATGCCACGGATGAAAACTGTTCCGCCTGGCACCTTGATATGTGTGCCAACGTTAATAACGAGCATAGGCGCGCGTATTTTAACTTACTGCCAAATGATTTTAATAGCAAAAAATGCAGCAGGGGTGAGAAACCTCGGACCACCCTGTACAACTAAAAGCGTAACGATTAATGGATTCACTTTATAGCCCAATTTTTACTTTCTCTACCATGTACATAGTAGGTGAATGTATTGCATTCCACCCAAAAATTCATACCGAGATTTCACCGGAAATACATATTTTGAGACCCCTCGAATCAAAACAAAAAGTATTCTTAGAAAAAGGTCCGTGTGTGTTTGTTTGTGTGCGTCGAAAAATCGGATAAATACCAAACTTGGTATTCAGATTCAGTATCTTCCAAAGATGCGACACGTATTTCAAGAAAATCTTCACAACCCAGGGGGGATTTTGGAAGCTGGAAGATTTTTCAACATTTTTTATTTTCTAAAAATGGCTCGTAACGATTGTGTTTTAAATGGCATACTTTAAAAATATGTGTATATCTTGAATTTTCTGGGAATAGCCTGTGAAGTCCACTTCGTTCAAAAGAAAATTGTATAATATTGTATAACTGGTAAACCTTAATTAATAGGCGAAAGCGTATATCACAAAAAATGTAGATCTCTTTAAAACATAATTTACTTCAAATAAGCTATTTTGTTCATAAGCCATTTATGAGATATCCACAATCAAAGGTTCGAATTGTTCATTTCTTGGTTATTCTGTTAGTCCTGTCAACATTCACTTGTTTCTCGCGATTGCATGGAAACAGTATGGAATTTTAAGGCAGCGTATAGTGTCCACTTCTTGAATATTTGAGTATCGCTATTTTCTTTTTATCTATAAGGAAATGTGCATTGAGTTATTTCTGTAAAGGCTTATTTGGTCTTAAACATGTAGTAGACAGAGAAATAAGTTTTAATACATTGTTATAAAGCTCAATTCGTGTACGCACTAATAAACGGCAGAGGGTAGAGAAAGTCATGTGTAGGTATCAAATCAGATTTTTCTGTGTGTATCTATGGGGTTTCATTCAGCTTGAAGAAACACCAAGATGTTTCACCTTTTGGGCTTGTGTTACGTAGAGGGATGCTGTCAATTGACATGCAGTGTCTTAGGATGGCAAAAATTGCCTTTTAAAAAGGCTCTCTGTGGGCTTTAGCAATGGTAGTAGATGGCGAGTAATAAAATTTTCTGATAAAGCAATAACTGAACTTTTTTTAAACAAAAAAAAACAAATTTTTGTTCCAAACTCTAAAATTTTAGTCATATGTATCCTTAATATACATTCATCTCGTCTTATTTACAATAATACACATGGAAATTATTCTACGTATATAAAACATTACACAATTGAAGACCTCAGCAATACATTAAAAGCCGCCACTATGTCCAACAAGTATGACTGTGTTTTATATATATGCTTCAATATGAATTTCTGATTAAATACAAAGCATTAATGTTCCATCCCCATTTATTGTTGCTTTTATAGAATATGGGACACGTTATCTCTCAAACCTTTCAGCTTTCCCATTCAATAAAACTAATCCATCAGGGCTGGCACACAGATATGACCGTGTAATATTAATCACTAAGCCAAAATCAGCAATAGTTTTGTTGTATAACTCTTTATAATATTTTCTAGAGCAGATCTGTCCATCCCATCCCCTAACAATTCACATTCCTTAACCTTCTGGTGTTCAGTTATGTGTCATGTAAGTGTTCATCTTTTTCCATAGTCTTTACACAGTTTTTATGTTAGCAGAGATTCTTATTTCACGTTAACTAAACCATTTATTTGATCGTGACTATTTCGTTATTTCATTACACATATTTATAACCTAAATTTCATTAAATACCACATACTTTTATAGATAATCCTACAGTAATTCTTAAAAAATGGTGACAAAGTAGGCCCATAGTACAAGTGTATATTTTTGTCATTCATTCTGTGAGTTTGCTTTTTTCAGGTACTTTATGCTTAACAGTTCTAAATACTTCAGAGTTTTCTTTATAATAATGAATATAAGCACAGAGCTTTTCCACAAATATCAATAGGTTTCAGTTCCATCTTTGGCTTCTTTCTTAGGAATAATTTTTCATTTTTTTCTCTTACTATATTTTACCTTTCCTGCTTTTTCAATTCTTGGTGCGTTCAGGTACAGATAGATCTGTTCTTTATTAAGTTCACTCTGTATTAATAAACAATAGCACAATATGTTGGCATTTACCTGAGGATCCAACAGGACACTCACATTTCTTGAATCATGGACTTATGATCAAATTTAAAATTAATATGATACTAATAATGAAAGTAAATGTAGCTAAGTTTCTTTATATTTTTGTAACTGCAAAAATGTATTAAACATGCAATGCAGTAAGCTAACTGTGTGTTTCAGTGAAATATCTATATCTTCAATTTAAGCTTTCTAGATTCAATATTCATTTATTTAAGTTGTGTAGTTCATCCTGTGCAATGCAGATTGCCTTTTAAGTCAAATATTACTAATACCTTAACAAATAATTTAAAGAATAATGAAATAAAATAGTAACACAGAGCTTTTTCAGAAAGCTAAAATTGTAATTAGTGAAAAGATAATAAACTTTTAAGTACAGAAGATAAACTATTTACTTTAATCTAAGTTACTAAAGTTATATATATATAAATGACTTCCTAAAATTTGTAAAGAACGCTTATTTTACAACAAAGCTACTTCAAGATACGAGTCTTAGGCAATGAAACTTTTTTTGAAAACCAGAAACTTGAAGTACGCCTTGAATAATTTCATGAGATAATAGCTATACATTGTAAAATTCAGAACAAGCACTTTTGAAAGTATAAATTATACTTTTGTACAAGAAGACAAATAAATTATAAAATAAGTACTTGTTTTTACATGTTATGTGGTAAGTGACCGATGTTTATGACATTTCCTGTGACTAAGCTGTTATAACGTACAGACTGGCTTTTGGAAAAATTAATAACGCAACCGCTTTCACAAAGTAATTCGTCCTTCTTTTTGGCACTTGGTCGGTCACTGTTATATTTAATTGCTTCAAAGCCTGCTTTGATTACAAGTCTGACATTGTAGTTCACGAAATACAGCGGGAAATTTTTTCACTGCTGCAGTGAGGGAACACAACGCATTAACCTACACGTATCCCCGCCAGAGGCGCTTTCCTAGCTTCATGCCCGGAGCCTAAGCCATTGTAGCGGTTTCTAAAGGAATTAACTAGGTACAACTTGGAAGCGAGAACCAAATATTTTATTTTTATTGCATTAGACAAAAAAATACAAACGTAGGACTATTATAATGGATGGTTATAGTTGTATTTTGTGTGTGTTTGTATGGGTGTGGTTGTGAAATATTACTTCTCTGCTTTTCCGTTTTGTTTTTTTCGCGTTTCATTCTGCTATGCAAACGTATTATAATCATATTATTTACTGAAGAACACTTCAAACCTGTGCTTCGGTATGATATGGAGAACCTCTTGATGTTTTCTCAAATAAAAACAACGTAATCGCTACCACCAAACTAAAACACTGCGGAGTCTCATATGATTCTGAAAATAATTGTTGCAGAGCAATGAATTTTTGTGAAAAGTGGGTGATATAAAATCTGGTTTGTTTTAAAAATCTGGTATGTTGTACTCACACGATTTATTTTTCACGATCTTCTACAAACTATTCCACACTTTATATGTAGTAAATTTTTGCCTATCTCTTACGGTTTTGCGGTTATATAAAACTCATTCAGAATAAACATGGCTTCACAGGCTATTACCAGGAATACCAAGATATACAGGCTGGAAGGTTAGATCATCCTTGAACAGATGACTCTTTATAATGATATAACAAAACATCGTATTGTAGTTTTGCAGTTTTCAAAGTTGTTTTTTGGAAAAAGCGAAGATTGCTTAATATTAATTATCTTTTAAATAAATATATTACAAAACAAGCAGTTTTCGAATATTCTTAGAGGAGATTGAAAAATAAATATTTTCTGCATGTTTAAATACATTTTGAATTAAAACAATTCGCATACTTACTGTTGTTATAAGTTTTCGAAATTTGTCTCAGTTGAATCTACACAGATTGTCACAAGACTACACATAATGTAATATCAAAAGAAACGCACTTCAACTGTTGTTTATTGCGATTATGGGTTGTTTTCGAAATGCGGATTATCAGTTCCAAAACGGCTCACTTTACTAATGCCGAGTATCTTGAAACGCTACTCATTTACGGTGAATGTTGCAAGAGAATTTATCGAGAAAGATTTCCAAATAGATGAGAACCACATCATAGGACATTTGTTTTCATCTCTCAAAGAATTTTAGATACAGGAAGGAGTTGGTCAAAGAAATATTGCACAAGAAGAAATCCTTTACTTGGGGAGGAAGATCCTGAGAGCAGCAGCCGTGGTATAGCTCGCGCTATTGCCGTATCCCTTTGGAATGTTTTGAGAACACCAAAAGAAGAATTGCTATTCCCTTACTGAGTGCATCAAATATCTCTCTGAAATAGATTATGTGCCATTATCTTAAAATTCTTGCAATGGATGAAGCAACGTTTACCAGAAATGGAGAAACTAATTACCACAATGCACACACCTGGGCTTACGACAATCCACACACAATAAGATAAGACAGCTTACAGCACAATTTACTGTAAATGTTTGGTCAGGAATTATAGGAAACACTTTAATCGTTACGTGGATTCTATCTCTGGTTTTGACGGGAGACATTTATCTCTAGTTTCTTCAAGAAACGTTATTATTTCTGCTTGAGGATATTCTCCTGACAGTAAGAAATGATATGTAGCTATTACATGACAGAGTACCTCCGCATGTAAGTAGAACGTGTGTCGCCATCTACGCAACACCTGCATAGAACGCTGGATCGCTCGGAATGGACCAATAAGATGGCCACCAGGATCGGCAGATCAAAGCCAATCGTTTTTATCTTTGTGACGATATGAAAATTCGCGTATACATTACAGAAGTGTCTGATGTGGAAACGTTGCAAGAAAGAATAATTGAACAGCGGAAGAAATACAAAACAATCCGCACATACCTCGTAGAGTGCAGCAGAATTGGAGAAACCGTTGTGAAGCATGTTGTGTTAGCAAGGGTGCACATTTTGAACAATTTTTATAAACATTAAAAAGAAATTCTGATTTATTTTCTGTTCTTGTCTAACTTTAATTATTCACAGAGTTTTATAATTCACAAAGAAAGGAAGCATAATTTTGTAATTTGGGTTTCTCAAGCTTTTATTTACCTTTCGAAGAAGATGGTTTGTTAGCTCCACGTATGGAAGCAAATTTGAAGTACGTATTTTGTTGTAGGAGTTGTATTATATTTCAGCTGTTGGGGAGCCGAACTTGTAGTAGTTGGAACCGCACGTATAGTACCCGATAGCCTTTGCCCCAATTTTTAAAAATATTAACTTTGTAATTTGACTGTTTCTTTAAGTATTAAATATTTATGTTTGCCTCGGCTGCGTCAGTATTATTGTTAGAAACACGTTTCTCTTAACAGGGTTGTGGTGCAACTAAAGAATATAGACTTACACAGATTATAATTTTACTTGACTACATTTATTAATACTTGACACAATTTAAATAACACTTCACTGATATAGACAGCTGTGAGAATCTTTTTATTAATTAATTACACTTTTTAACACGCAAACTTATTTTTCGCCTCACACGAATACATATTATATTTCTTGAAGACACTTTTTGCGTCTGGTTAGTAACGCTGTCTGCAGGCAACTGAGCTCTAAATTTGTAAAATTTTCTCCTTTTCGGTTTCTGATTGGCTGGTCCTACTCCAATAGAATACCTTCATTTAACTAAAGCTTTTTCTGGTTGTTGATTGGCTATTTTATAAACTGTCACTAAAATTACATTATTGTTACTCAAAGAATCACAAATAATACTGTTAAACTTTCTTACTCATTATTGACTCAAGGTTACCTCATTATTAGCAACTTCTAAATTATTATTCGCACAGCACCTACATTATTAAATTACGTAATATATTCACATAACATTATTACACATGGATACAATAATATAAGCATATGCAATGACTGTTACATACACTTTACAAATGGTTACATACACATATTCCTTCAAGGTGGGCTGTTATGGAATTTACATATTATATAATTAGACTGAAATTATTTAAGTGTTAAAAATACTTCCTCACTTTATATATAAATGTTTTGATTAATAATTTGCATAATAATGTAAATGCTTCCAAAGATCCATATTCCATTTAGGTTATGTTACAATCAGTGTAGTTTTCTAGTTATTTGTATACCAGAAGTGTTCATTTGTTCGTTTCCATAGCAACAGAAGCTGAAGAATTAAATTTAACCTGTTGAATATAAAGTGCATCTGTTGAATTTGCTGTGTTTCAATATTGTGCAAAATAAAATAACTATCTCAAGAACGAAAGCTTTATGGAAACATTTGGTTAAGGAAAAACACTCAAAACAACGTACCCTTTCATAGCTTAAATGGATGACCATAGGGATCCTTCCATCCTGTATATTTTGTCATGCATATATCGTAAACATATGTGTTTTAACCCAAACGTTTAGAGCCAATTTTATGAAAACGATAAACTACAATGTTTTCCATGTAAATGGTAGTTTGGAGAGGGAATATTTTCTTTAATATCCTCGTGTCGTATCTTCGGAAAACCTGAACTTAAATACTAAGTTTGATATTTAACCGAATTTTTGTTTTTAAGTTATGCTGTTCACACACATACAAGCACTACTTTTTTCCTAGAATGCTTTTTCGGATTTACATAGGAGGCTTCAGTTATGCATTTCCGATGAAATCCCAACATGAAATTTTTTGGTGTAATGCAATACTTCCTCTAGTTTCTACGTGATAGAGAAAGTATAAATATGAAGCATTTGAAATTTAACCCAATAACGCAGAATATCTCGGAAATGATAAATGCCACAAAAATTTTTTTACAGAAAGCTTTGTCTATCTCTTATGTTTTTCGAGTAACACAAGATTATATCCCAGAAAACTTAGAACATGCACTTTGTTTCTCATGTAAGTATCTTAAGCATAAAATATTTTAATATCGTTATGGCCGTTTTTTATAAAATATAAAATGAAACCAACTAACATGTAAAGGTTAGTTTGGGGCGACGAGATTTTCTAGAATATCTTCCTGTCGTATCCTTGGAAATGCTGAACTTAATTACCAAGTTTGGCATTTAATGGACTTATAGATTTTGAGTACAGAGATGCTGAGACCCACGACCTTTTTACGAAAGTGAGGATCCCAAAACGTTCTTTCCAGTGAAATATCGGTATCGAATTTTTGGATATAAGACAATACTTTCTCTTACCTATTACAGGTGCGTGGTAGAGAAAGTAAAAATCTGGTGTGTTGCATTCATATAACTTTCTTCTCACTTTTAAACAAACGATTCTTACAAAAGCTTATTCGTCTATCTACTTCTCTTTAATCGAGATAAATTTCATTACACATTTAAAAATTTCGCTGTAGGTATAAGAAGGATGCAGTAGGCGAAATCTAGTTAGATTTTAAAGAGCGGATCGCTAGTAATCGCTCTTACCAGAAAAAAACGAAAGAAGAGTTTTAAACTATAAACAAGGGGGTTATGAAGACCAAAACCAATTTAGAGTCGCTGGACTAATAAGCTCAATGGTTGAAAAAGAATAAGAAGAGGAACAACACAATTAATTTTAAAACGTTCAGATTATATTTTCAGCTTAATTAACTGAAAACCTTGAAAATAGAATTCTCAAAGGTTCATACATTTCTGTGAGAGTAAGGCAAACATCTATCCAGTAGAGAAACAAAAAACACGAAGACGAACATAAAAGTATGATGGCGATGCGTGGCTATTAAATCATGGAAAGCAGTTGGTAAGAGAATATAATTAAATTAATTGAATAAAGCAGAATATGACGACCTTAGAACCTTGCATATAGCAAACTAAGAGAAATTACTTTGTCAGCTGTCAAACATGCTTAGAAGAGCAACTAGATTCGTGGGATACGATTTTACGCCTCTTCAGTTCTCTTCTTTTTCATTTCTTTTTCGTATTTCTCTCTGCTGTACAGACATATTCGCGGAAGAACTTAATGCCTCTCGCTTCAATTTTATTACCATTGAAATATTGGTTTTAATATAGCTCGCTGGTTCTTGTGTGTCTGAATACAAAGGAGCTCTTTAATGTTCTATTAATTAAAGGGAAGAATAAATAAACCACTTAACTTCAAATAGTGAATGCTCAATGATTTTGAATATTAATTCATTCTTTGTGGAACGCCAAAACTCCTAGTGAGTCTAATATTAGTAAAGCTGCTTTTGATGTACAAAATACTGTTTTTGGTGGAGACTAAAATAAAAAATGGTATTTTTCTGACAAAAATCCCATCCTTTTTACTCTTAAAATTACCTCAAAGGGGCTAAAAATACCTTGCAGTAGTAACCGCTATTTTTTGCAACTCCTTTTATATTGAAATAGTTTGGTTTCACTGTATGTGTTGTTTATTTTTAAGGTTTTAGATAATATTGTAATTTATATTTTAATTATATATATATAGCAAAATGAAGGGTTTTTTAGGCATTTGTTGTCATTTCCCGCAAACCTGGAAGAGGCTTTACTTGAGTAACATTCCTTTCTTCAGAGGTCTACTGTGTATAAATGAACTCCAACCCTCAGAGAATAGCACACTGACTCCTAATGAAACGACAAAGGTTGATCTAAATACAAAGTGAAGGATGCAGAATTCTGGTTGTTGATTTTGGACAGGTCTTGCTTGTAATAAATTCATCCAAACGTTAAATTGGGATTTCTCTACATTTAATCCGTTTACCTACGCTCTCCTACCGAAATGCTTATGTCTATATACGCGTAAAGTTTATTATACAGAATTTTCTGCAGAAATGTTAGCATGGATTTTTCTGTGGAAATTTAAAAGGTGCATGGTCGAGTGAATGATTCGCATTTCTGCAATGTTGTATCCAAGTGCACTATAGCTTATTTTTAAAACTAACCCAAGTTAAATATTCAAAATTTAGGAAGGTTTTCAGCAATGACTTTGATTTAAAACGAATTTTAATAAATGGTTAATATTAACTGTTTTTCTACACGTGCCGCGTGTAGGCTAAGGTTGGAAAGGTAGAATTAATCTGAAAAATTCAATGCCATAGATGGTATTTAAACCACTGATCAGTTGTTCATTGATCACTGTCAATTGTCAGTATGTGGCACGACGACATTAAATTCTCCAACTGACATACAATTACGAAATTGTGAGTCGTCATTGAGGTGTATTATTTGAAAATGAATTTGAAAGGACTTTGTGACTTATTGTAAAAATGCGAGTAAACTGGAGAATTTCTAGGATTCACATCGAACAAAAGTGGCTCTAGTCACCCATGGATGTAAAAATGTATCAAAGTTCATGTTGAAACGTAAGCTACCCACCGTTTTTCGGTTCTCTTGTTAACATTTTATACACACAGCTATATTTCTTTTTAAAATACTTTGCTTCAAAATAGTTTGAAGAAATTGTTTTGGAAAGCTACGGAAGGAGTCTGGTTTTGACAGCATGCATAACTGACGTAGGTAAACCCTTGTAGTAATAAAATACAGCAGCTTAGCGAATCTGCAATCACTGATTGAATACGCACTATGACGTCACGAGTAGAACAGGTGCAGTTTAACCTAAAACTGCTTAATAGTGAGCAAGCACGGTGCTATGGAGCGCAGTCGATCATATCGACATATTAACAAAAATTGAACAACATAATTACAAAATCTAGGATATTAAATCGAATCCCTGTAATGAGATACGTGTTACATCTAGAGAAAGTGATTGACTATAAGTGATGTGATTAAAGTCCATAATTAAGTATTTCCATTTTTATAGTTATTTCGCGTTTATTTATAACAATAATGCTATATTTCTACTCCTGCATGTTTGTCTCTGGTGCATCTAAAATGAACAGGCGGCAAATATTTGTTTGATTTACAATTAAAATGTACAATGTGATGTATGTTTCTTTTTGTAATAAAAGTAGTAGTATGTTGGATTATTTATAATTTTATTCTATTTCTACAAACAATAGAGAATTACCATTGCGCTTTCTGTTTCAGACAAAATATTTATTTTTACTTTACAAACAGCGCAAAAATCTGATTAAAATTCCCATTCATGTTTACTTGTTACGCGTGCTTTGAAAGCATAAAAGAAAGCTGTATTTTAACTAATTATATTATCGTATGCACTGAAACCCTTTTATTAAAGAAAAGAATTAATCTATTAGGTTTATTATATTTGAAGTAGTAATCATTTTAAAACAGCTATATTATTTTAGCTGATAGAAGTGAAATACATTCATACAACAGATGAAAACAGCTTACTTGATGAACTTATTTGAAGATTATCATACGTTCTTAATAATTATGAATGTGTGGCTCTTTCTCTCTGTTGAAAATAATTTCCTGTCTGTTATTACCCTTTAAGTATAGATTGGTTCAAATGACTTTTCTCTTCTTTGTTGATGAATAAAACTTTTCATTACACAAGTGAATTATTTAATGTTTGTCAAATAATCTTAACCCGAGTGGGATGGCCGAGTTCTGTGACCCGCATTCGGGAAATGCCGGGTTGAAATCCCCGCGGCCGAACAATCTGACCGAAGGTTTTCTTTCAGAGTTTTCCTCAGCCGCTAGGAGAATGCTGGGTTGGATAATTTGATCCGTTGATTTTCTTATCATCTCTACATTTTATTTCCCCCTTCTTTACTGCCATACCAGCTTTGGGCTCCTCTCATCCTGGGTATACTATGATCCTCAGGTTGCTTACTCCTCGACAGGCTGCTGACCCAAGGCATTGGCTTATAAGTCCTTGGGGGTGTAAGTCCTGCATAGGGGAGATAATCCGTTAAAGAAGAAGAAATCTTTTATAGTATGATTATCTATTTTTATTTGGCTTTGTCTTTTATGCATTGTGTTTAATGACAATACACTTCGATCAATCAGTCAGCAAATATTCTCTATCAACAACAGTATTTATTTGTAATATTCATGTATATTTAATTTTAATTATATACTAATAATCTACACATTAAACTCTGTCTCTGCAAAAATATAATCTACATTTTCTCTAACTTAACGTTAGAGACCACGAGTAAGAGTAAACCTAAAGTCTTACAGCAGTGAGAGCTAAGCTATATGTGCAGGATCTCCGGTGATGAAAACCCAACTCAAGCTTGAGGGGTTAGAGGAGGGAGTATAGAAGAGGAGCAGTCAAGACTTAGAATCTGTTGTCAGTTTCAGTGGTATAAATTATTTAATTTCCATTTCTTACCTCTTATAGATTGCAACAAAACATACAGGCATACAAAATTATAGGATGCAGCTACTACACGCGTGGATATTCCAGAACATTTGAGGCTTTTAACAATTAGATTGGCAGTGCCAAGACACGTGGCGCCTAAAACTTGTGTGGGTATAATATAACTCGTGCTTAATTTTATACCCTATTTGCAGACACGTGAAGAAGGTGTATTTAAGGAAGAGTTGTATTGTTGTTCGACTGTTGGGGAGTCTAACTTGATGAAATAACTGCCCCACGTATGGTACAAAGTTCCGGTAGCCTTCGCCCCAACTATTAGGAATGAACTTTGTATTTTATGTTTCTTTAAATATTATTTATATTTAGGTTTGCCTCTGCTGCGTCAGTATTAAATTGTAGAAGCATGTGTATCTTTGCAGGTTGTGGTGCGGCTTACACAAATTATAACTTTTACTTCACTCCATTTATTAATCCTTCACACGATTAAATAACACTTCACTGATATAGAGAGCTGTGAGATTATTTATTAATTACTTGCACTTTTTAAACACGTAAATTTTATAATATCCTCGGCGTAATGAATTTTTGTCTCACACTGGATACATATTAAACTTCTCGAGGACGCGTTTCGCGTCCAGTTAGGAACGCTGTCTACAAGTAACAACTGATTTCTACCACCTGAATTTGCAAATTTCATCTATTTTAAGTCTCTGATTGGCTATTCCTAATCCAATAGAATACTTTTATTTAACTTTCAGGTTTTTCTGGTTGTTGATTGGCTATTTACAAACTGTCTCAAAAATTGCATTATTGTCGCTCCAAGAATTACTAATAGCATTATTACTTTCCAATTCATTATTGCCTCAAGGTCACCTTATTGTTAGCAACTTTTGACAGCTCCTACATTATTAAATTACGTAATACATTCACATAACATTATTAAACATGTACATAATAATATAACCATTTATACAATGACTGTTACATACATTTTTATGTTATTTTATACACATATTGCTTTAAGTTATTATATTTTATATTATATAATTAGACTGAAGTCATTTAAGTGTTAAAAATACTGGCTCACACGTCTCGGAAGGTGGGAGAATTTCTGGTTAATAATAATATCGGAATTATCGCTCTCAATTTTCAATGCCACGAAACAGAATCGAATCCTTTTTATTCGGAGATCAAACATGAAGAATTGTACAGACCTACAGCATGTCATAATTTTAATTAGTTGGGGGGCACAACTTAGAAATACTATGGCTAGTCGAATATTTTAGCTTAAATGTATTTCCTTTTTTTGTTACACACAAAGCATCACAGAAACACGAGTTTCGATGAAGAAAATAGAACTCGTGGGTTTCATAGGTCAAGAAAATCACACCACAGGATGCAATTTTAAAGCAGGTTAAGCAAATCTGTTACTTATGTTGCAATATATCGTACTGTAGATAATAGTGCTTGGACTGCAAAATATACTTATCGCAAAACTATAATTCTCAGTTACAGAGAAATTGTAGAAGCATGCTATTATGATAAATTATAAGAAAATCATGATATTGACATACATCTATGGCTCATTACAGATTTGTGACGGTGGGAGGGGAAGGCCTGAGACTTCATAGATAGTATTCCTTTTATTAGTAGCCAGAGGCAGCTTATAAAATCACATATATACAGTAATTATGTAACTAAGAACTATGTGCAAACAATCTAAGAGCATAAACATAATTTGAATAGATTATATTGAATATAAAAAAATTAGAGTACCATTACGGTAGATCCACCATAAACAGAACAAAATGTGACTGTTGAAAACACACACACACAAAAGCGCTGATCAGACAGATACAAACATCCTTGAACTGAAATATACCTAGGTGCAACAAAGAATTATTATTATTATTATTATTATTATTATTATTATTGTTGTTGTTATACATTGTACAACCATTTTTTTCTAGCTTTCACGCCAGAATGTGACAAAAGTGAGTTCAAAACGTCGCATATGTTAGAATGTCTTTATTGGAGTGGGACACCTCGCGCACTGCGACCATTTTGATCCATTGTGGAGGCAGGGATGAGGTGAAGAAGCCATAGGAGGTACCAGGCCCGCAGGCAGAACAGACGCAGAAGTCTCTAACATTTCCGGTTTGAACACCGGCGCACCAGTGGCAAGGAAACTTTCCAAAGCCTGTATCCACACCATCTGTCCAGAACTTCAGCACCGCAGGACCTGAAAGCACACCTGAAACGTGAATTGGAGGTGAAATGTGAGGAAGTGGGCGAAAGGAGATATCGTGGCAGAATACACCGCCCCAGCATTCGCCTTGGAGACCAGCGGAATATCCCATGGTCAGAGTGGGCGGTCACCGGGATTCGAACACAGGACCTACCGAATGCGGGCCACAGACGTTGCCGCCTGAGCCAATCCGCTCGGCTGGCAGTATGTTAAAATAACAATGTGTCTAGCACCGACTTTGAAAATTGGAAGTTGTTTAGTGGAAAGGAAGACTCTTGCAGCTCAGTCGATGAGCTCTACAGGTTGAATGATTAGAACAGTTGTGAATATTCCGAACAGTTGATTTGTATACACATGTAATTTATCAATAAATGATACGTGTCGGATTTTATATCCTAACAACCAGTACTAAAAAGGCGGACAAGGTGGATTAGCTACCTAATGGAATGGTCGGTTTTAGAATTTAGAGATTTTGACAATTGATGTTTGTTGACACACGAGTTTAACTCAAGTTTCATATGAGATCCATTGTTAATTAGAAACAATTGTTATGGCATCTGGCAACAGTTACAAGTTGTAGAATCCCCGTACAAAATAGCGAAGGGTAGGGAATGTTCCTGATTACGCAAGAATGGCAAATTGAGGAAGAGTGTAAAGAAACATCTACATAAACGGTTCATTAAAAATGAGAAAACAGAGGCTTATAAACACGAGCGCGCGTACACGGGCTAAACATTCAATTATAGATTAAATAAGCCTAGCAACCAAAAGAATAAATAGAATTTTCGGAATGCAGAATGCAGAATTTTGGAATATTGTGTTTGTGAGTTACTTTCGAATTATTTTACTAAATGCTTTAGCGTTCCATTATATTCTATCTTGCGCCAATCCATAACGTTTATTTCAATATTCTGTAACACTAAAGTATACTAAAAGCCACAAATACCGTTACATTACACGTGTAGTTCAGCAAGAGAAATTGGAAATCAATACATCACCTTTCAACTACTACCCAAGTCTGCATTTTCCATTTGTTCTCCTCACAGCTTTCCTATCCAAACCATTTGTTACTTCTCTTTATCCAGACCATCTAGCCTGTCAATGTTCTACCACAATGCCTGTTTGTCTAAGCTCTGCAAAATTATTTTCCGTGCCGTCGAAATTGTTTGGTGTAACTCCAATAAATCATTTTGCATCAATACCTCCTTGATGTTTACTTTAAAGGGCTACGCAGTCCTGAGACCAGCTACATTTATGTACATTACCCACCATATTTCCGGAAAGGAAAGTAAGAAAATATTTTAGTTTATCACAGGAATCCGGAACGAAGGACTTTGGAACTTCGATGTCAGTGAGAAAGTGTCCCCAACAGCTTCGGAATAGCCCTCGGGGAATCGAGATCCAGCACCGTGTTTTCTCTTTCACTTTAATCTCGGAGCAGAATCAGGTGGAATGCAATCCGGACTTGGAATGTATCCCAAAATGTGTGACGTCGAAGGTAAATCCTTCCCCAGATCGATATGCAGCTCTAACTGCCTAAAAAACAGCGGTATTCAGCTGCTATTTCTCTCCAAGAAAATTCACGTACCAAATACCTTGCATGAACAAAACGAGCAAGGTGGCGGGTGTGACTCGTATTCGGGAGGTCGTGGGTTCGATTCCCATGGCCAACCTTCGTGATCCATGGGTTATTTCGGGGTTTTCCCTGGGTCGCTAGGCGAATGCTGGGAAGGTTAATTACATTCTCCGAATTTCTTGTCCCTCCATTTCACCTCCTTTCTCATTTCACCTCACCTTTCACCTGCTTGGTTGTTTCCGGGTTGCAAGTATCGGAGGGATTCTCGGCTTTGGAGGGAGAGAAAAGGATGCTCTCTGTACCACTTCGTCCCTGGAATGGGATCGGTCTCTTAAGTCTCGGGTCTCCCAGTGGGTGGCGCAAGCCTTTAGGGGGGAGGGGAGCCGGTTGGAAAATGTAGGAACCCTGCCCTCTGCTGTGCCTCGTGGCCCCGCATCTTCTCTTTCCTCACCCCTCCCTCACGGGGGCGCCCCCTTAGGAGCCTAGGCACAAAACATCTCCTTAGGTCGTGGTGCTAAGTCCCCCTCCGCTCCTGGTCATACATATATTATACATGGATAATATATGTAAAATGATATGTCGAAATGATAAAGAAAAATAGTGCACAAATTGGTAAGAAAAAAGATATGCTGAAAACATGTGTTCATGTCGAGTATGTCTTTGACCTTTTTTCCTTTCTTTCTTTGTTTCTTTCTTTCTTTCTTTCTTTCTTTCTTTCTTTCTTTCTTAGAATATTTTCTTCATTATCCTTAAGGGAAAACAAGGGGAGGTTCAGTCAAAAGTATATATTTCTAATCAATAGCTATATTACACCAATCCAACAAGGAACATATTAAACAATTGTTATGGTTTTGTAGCGGGAAAGCATTGTGCATCATTTGTAGCTGGAAAACGTTGTTCCTCTGGTTGATGCCCTCTGCTGCAGTGTTCTTGTCTCCGGCTATAGTTGCTCCTCGGCTGCTGTTTTCTCCAATCCTAATCAATTACCTATGTAACTAATTTCACGGGTCCCAGGCGTTAGGTGAGGCAAATTAAAATGTACTACATTTCGCTTAAAAATATGGTTTTTATCACATAAATCTTATGGGCGGCTAGCTATTCCCATTATAACAATTCCCTCCATCATTATAAATTAAGAGCCTAATATAACTGCACACACTTCCCACCCCAAAGCTCACACGTGCATCTGTCGTCCAAAGTGTATCACTGTGTGTCGCCGAGATTCTAGAAGAGAGTGAAAATCTGGGACTTTCTTCCCCTTTTATACCTAAGCCTAGTGACGCTCGTCTTTGCGCCTCAAAATGTAACGCCATTTCTAGTTGGTCCTCAGACCGCGTTGCTTTATTATGTATGAGAATATTGTGCTCCAAAAGATTTCACATACGCGTCCCAATGATGCGTCCGGAAGCAGATTCAATACCTGTCTCTCTCCCTTTCCTTTCTATATCTGTCACTTTCTATTTCTCCTTATTGCTTACAGTTCCTTGCTCATTAGCTTGGTGAAAGGTGGGCTCTACCTAGAATTATCTTTTACCTGGAATTGGCTAGCACGCCCATCCCTTACTTATCTAGGTTACAATCTGTTATTGTACATTCTTGGTTGTAAAATATTCTAACATATTTTTTGGTGAGTTATATTATTATGTACAATTCTTCTTTGTATTGATTTATATGTCTACGTGTATATGTATATCTATATGTGGTATATCCCCTTTAAGTTTGTAACATGTAATAGAGATTATTGATTATATTGTTACTCTCCCATAACGTATGTAAGCAATGCAGATTAATTACTAGTGATGCATTTACATAGTGTTATTCCAATATCGCATTTAAAAGGCATCGTAAGAAATAGATACATCCATTATATGAACCTGTATCAGTACAACAAACCCCTGGCATTATATTTTGTGCATGTATAACTAGCACCTTTATATAAACAGGATCCGAAAAATACTTAACTTGTGTACACAACTGGATTGACTACGGAGCGAACTTGGCACCGATTCAGAGTTGATATTGTACCTACGCCCCACAAGGGGGCGTCCCCGGGAGGAAAAATAAGGCTAGAGGAGACATCGGGCGGCCGGAACCAGGAGCGACGGTACAGCAAATCCAAATAGACACCAAGGGCAGACCGGAGACCCCACGCCTCACAGAGGGAGTCCAATGCACCTCATGGGGGTTCGAATGCCTCAGCTGCCAGCCGAAAGCCGTGTGAATAAAGTCACAAAGAGCATCCTTTTCCCCTACTACGCTGCACCGACACACCATCGCCGATACTTCCAACCCTGTAAGAGACCAACGGGATGAAAAGTGGATGAAATGAAGAATGGAACGAAATTGATGGACAAAAGAAACCACTGCTGCATTCGCCTGACGACCCGGAAGAACCCCCAAAAGAACCCATGGGTTAGAGTGGGCGGTAGCCAGTGATCAATCCCGGGATCTCCCGAATGCGGACCACAGACGTAATTGCCTGAGCCATCCCGCTTGGTAACAGTTGCATTCTCCAGACTGAAAACATTAAAAGGCAAAAGTGTTGAGCCCCCCCAGATTACCCTTTACATTGAAGATTTTTCGAAAATTTTAATTTTCTCAAAAATGGCTCTAACGATTTTGATTAATATATCATATGTTTAAGATATGTTCATGATAAATAAAATGTGTCTCTTGAATTTTCTGGGAATGGCTCCAAAAGTATTCTCCATTGTGAACAACTTTTGCATAACTGGTAAACCATAAGAGATAGACAAAATTTTACTTCACAAAAAATGTAGATCGCGTTAAAATACACAATTTATGTCGTATACATTTTTGTTGTTGAGTGTACCATTTTCGAGATATTGCTTGTCATTCCCTTAAATTTTTCAATACTTATTTTCTAAAATGGGAATTCGTTATTCATTTTTTTTTGTTTTGGATATGCAAAGAGTTATAATCTGTGGCAAAGGGAATGGTGCTGCACCTAGCAACCAGCTATTAAGAGATATGTATGTGCTTAAAGGCTACTGTATTTCTATATTGCCCTTGTAAATATATTTTCCCCTTACATCTACAAGAAACTTAGCAATAAGATAGAGTCTGCAAATGTTTATCTCGATTAACATGAAGTAGATGGAGAATAAGCGTTTGTAAAAATAGTTTGTACAGAGTAGAGAAAGTGTAACACATCAGAATTTTTTTATCGTTAAGTTACAAAAGCCTGTAAATCTGTAGAACCAACAGGAAAGATATCATCAGTATAATAAGAGCTGAGGTGTCCAAAATCTATAATATGGGGTTAATTAGCTAATACACCCTTCATTCTGAAATTTAACTTAGCCACTAAGTCTGCAAAAACGTATACTTACTTAAACGTCATGAACACGAAAAATGATCACTGATCCCTGAACAATTTCTAGGTAGACCACATAGGATCAGCACGTTGAAAATTGCATTTTTGTCTTAGTTATCGTAATTATCGCAGCTTTCCAAGCTATACATGCTTTTAGCCCAAAGTCAGGGAGTGTTTTTCTCCCTTCTTCTTGTAGGGTTTTACTGACATTTATGTCTGAAGCACAGTTAAAAGATGTTTAGAACTTAGGTGTATGGCGTGGCCAGGAAAAATTCAGTTTTATTTGCAGTATATTTCTTTGGAATAATCTAAATCTTAATAATACAACCGTGATAAAAAAACTGTGAAAAATGTAAAAATTAAGGTTTTCATAATGAAATAACATGAATTCCAAACTTTAAGAAAACATGTGTTTTTTCCATTTGGCGCAGTTAAACTAGCAATTAGCTGAAGCTATAAATGGAGAGCTGGATGCTTATTAATAGGCAAACCAAATTTTAAACCTTGTTCTCCCGCAAACATTTTTTCACATTTTTTCCATACTCGAAATGCTCCACAGGATGCGACTTTTTACTAATTTGTTTAAAAGTTTTGTGCTGCCTTTCAAAAGCATATTAAAGAAAATGACCATATACTTTTTTCTAAAATAATTCTCCAGTTTTGAGAAATAAATTAATAACCTTTAAAAATCAAGAATTCTGGAGAGTAGAAAAAGGAATAACTTTTCTACAATAACTAGAGATTAATATAAAGAATCTAATATGATAGATATTTTTGAATTGATTTAATGAAAAACTTGAATTTGTGATTTTCATACTTTTTTAAAATGCATCGTTTGGAGGTGTTTACTAGAAAAACAACTTTACACAATAAAAATGAATATTTAAACAACATTGACACAATTTAATTGACATAAATTTCAACAACGTATCTTAGATACTACAGATTTTCGAAATTTCACAGATGCCTGAACACCCTTCTCG
Source organism: Deroplatys truncata (assembly GCA_030765065.1). Taxonomy (NCBI): domain Eukaryota; kingdom Metazoa; phylum Arthropoda; class Insecta; order Mantodea; family Mantidae; genus Deroplatys; species Deroplatys truncata. Next base: position 107,259,178 of record CM060979.1, read on the forward strand.
TAAACAGGATACACGCATATACTGCAATACCTTTTGTAACGCCTCTCTTTGACACCCATCTTACAACTAAACGAGAGGAAATGCACCAAGAAATTTGTATAAATAAGACACACCTGATGTATTTCTATAAATATATATTTCCGCTTAATACCCAAAATTATATAGATATACGAATATATTGCTTTTACAAGTGCTGCTCTTCATACTTCTTCCTATTTATAAGTACCTGAAAGTTTTCCAGTTCTTAGTCTGGAAGCATCAACACGGTTTGGGTAAGTTGAAGCATTACAATTCTGCCCCGATTTGACTAGCAATGCAGCGCATTAAATTGAATCGTTTTTTTTCAATTTAAAGCAGTCGTACAACTCGGATCACAAACACATTAGCACTTGCAATTATTCAATTTCAAACGTCACATAACTGGACTGGACAAATCAAAACTTACGGCTCGGCCAATAAAAGAAATTTCAAAAGGGTGCTTACGCACAAATGAACAAGCCAAAAAATGTTAAAGAATACGGTCAGAAAAATATACTATGTGATCAGATTTATCCGGACAACCCACAAAAATACGTTTTTCATTTTAGGTACATTGTGCTGCCACCTACTGCCTGGTACTCACATCCGCGACCTCAGTAGTCATTGGACATCGTGAAACAGCAGAATGGGACGCTCCGTGGAACTCACGGACTTCGAACGTGGTCAGGTGATTGGGTGTCACTTGCGTCAGAAGTCTGTACCCGAGATTTCCACAGATTCACATCCCTAGATACGCTGTTTCTGTTGTGATAGTGAAGTAGAAACGTGAAGGGACATGTACAGCACAAAAGCGTACATGCTGACCTCGTCTGTTGACTGACAGAGACCGCCGACATTTGAAGGGGTCGTAAAGAGTAATAGGCAGACATCTACCCAGACCATCACACAGGAATTCCAAACTGCATCAGGATCCACTCCAAGTACTATGACAGTTAGACATGAGGTGAGAAACCTTGGATTCCATGGTCGAGCGGCTGCTCATAAGCCACGTAGCAAAATACGAAAAGACGCCTCGCTTACTGTAATGAGCGTCAACATTACACGATTGAGCAGTGGCAAAACGTTCTGTGGAGTGATGAATCACGATACACATTGTGGAGATCCGATGGCAGAGTGTGGGTATGGCGAATGCCTGGTGAAAGTCATCTGCCAGCGTGTGTAGTGCCAACAGTGAAATTCGGAGGTGGTGGTGTTATGGTATGGTCGTGTTATTCCTGCTGGGGGCTTGCACCCCTTGTTGTTTTGCGTGGCCTGATCACAGCGCAGACCTACATTTATATTTTAAGGACCTTCTTGCTTCCCACTGTTGAAGAGCAATTCGGGGATGACGATTGCATCTTTTAACACGATCGAGCACCTGTTCATACTGCACGGGCTGTGGCGGAGTGGTTAAACGGCCTGCACATAGTCCTGACTTGAATCCTATAGAACACCTTTGGGATGTTTGGGAACGCCGACTTTGTGCCAGACCTCACCGACCTACATCGATACCTCTCCTCAGTTCCGCACTCCGTGAACAATGGGCTGCCATTTACCAAGAAACCTTCCAGCACCTGATTGAAAGTATGCCTGCGGGAGTGAACACTGTCATCAAGGCTAAGGGTGGGCCAACACCATATTGACTTCCCGCATTACCGATGAAGGGCGCCACAGACTTGCACGTCATTTTCAGCCAGGTATCGGGATACTTTAGATCACGTAGTGTATATTGGCCAGGCAAGTTACATTAAAGACCCAAGAATAAATACAGCAGGTATAAGCGGACATACAAATTCGAACCGCACCGCAGACAATGGTATCTCAGATACAACTCTCTTCAATTTTCTGAAAAACAGGCCACCAGACACCAACCGGAGATAGCAGCGCCACCCTCTAACTTGCGAACAACCGCAAGCGAGGGACGGCGCCACTGATATTGGATGTTACCCCGACCAACTATATAGGAAATGAACCCACATATTTCTAAAGCTTCCATATTTTTGGTAATGAATATCTAGTTCTCTAGGCCAAAATAATGACTATGGCAAATTTAAGCTTTAGATATTCATGACAACAAGCGTCTTAAGCAAAAATGTTTCGTTTGTTTAATCAACAGAAAGATTTCTGCAGGTTCCTTTTTCCTCTTTCCGAGCATAGCTTCTAGGAGTTCACAATCCAATTGATTCTCTCTTTAATTTGGAAGGCATTTAAACGTGTTTGTAGATTTCAACATTGCTAAAGATTATATAATAGCACAATCTCTCTGCTCCTCATCTAAGCTGAAATATGGAATGAGTGATATCGTTGCCGAAAATTGTTTATGAACCGACTGTGTATCAGGTAACGCACGATCGTAATTTGAGATGGATGAGGTGGTTAGAACACTCAGCATTAAAAAAACAAAATATTGAATAATTTTATTTCAACATGTATTTGCAAGCAGACGTATACTGTATTAGCAAGTTTGGGACCCAGCGGGAAGTACTCGCCGGACCCTGTTACCTAAATGAAGTATCCAGGCATCGATGCACCACTTTAGCGGCGACCCACGAACATTGAATTGAAGAGAGAAGAGAACCGATGGCGACCGCTAACGGCTTTCAAGAATTATTTATATTAAGCCAACCTTCTTAAGCAACATTCATGTGAGACTGTTACATAAAAGGCAAAAATATCTTTGGATTTGCTGCTGCATGTCACCAGTAAATCATCATCTTCTAATGCATGATTAAAAATTAAAGTTCCTGTGACGATGATGCAAATACTGCACCATTCTAACACTCGGTTACGTTTGAAATTTTGTGTAACTAATTTCAATACTCTTGAATGCTATAGTAACAGTATCTTCCTGACTCTTCCATCTTTATCTTCACCGGGATATCATGAAACTATCATCATGAAGAATCGACTTCGACCAGTGCGTCTTTCTATCGAATAGTCCCTGCACTCTCATTAGCAGTCTGTCCTTAACCATTGAACACAGCTGTTCAACAACATAGATGTTATTCTCCTTTCGACAATCTCCATTCTCCCTATTCGACGCCCACTTCTCTCTTTAGTGACCCAACATCAATGTCGACTAGTTCCTTTCTTCTCAGACCTGTGCTATCCCAACCATTCGCAGGAAAATCAAAATCACACAAAAAGCTTTAGCATGCTCCTTGTCCATTTTGCTTCATTGGTCACAGTATTTGGGTCTGCGTTGAATGGACCAGTCATTGCGACATGAAATTGTATTCTAGTAGTCTCTGGATTCAACGGCACCTTGAAGCTCAGGGACTAAGAGAATTCACGTGTAGAGTGGTCAACTTAAAGTATTTATGGAAGTGTCCTAGTGCCTTCATTACTATCAGAAGCTGCCGACACGTATAGCATCGTATTCGTGAACTTGGCGATCAACATTTTCTTCCCATTTTTTACTTCCAAGCCATCGCTGGCATCAACGTGAACAGTGAAACGTATATCAGACTTTGGGATCCCCAAAATGGGAACGAAACAGAGGACTGATTTCGGTGACCTCGATCTTCTATATCCATCAGTGATTCTCCTTCGCGGTGGAGAATGATTTCGTAATGTTTAGAAAGATTAAATAAATGATAACAATAAGCCACACAGCCCCAGAAAATGCTCGTCTCCTACTTGGGTTTCAGGCGAAACCTTTCTTTCACTGCAAGTGCCTTCTCCTGATATATGACAACCCGGATTACATAGTAGCAAAATATCTGTCATCTTTTAGAAAAACTTGTGTTTCTTGGCTTTCATCTTCAATGTGGCTGTTAGTAGCTTCTGTAGCATGTTGCTAAGGTTCTTAGGTCCTGTCAAATCATTTTGTCATAGCAGGTGGAGTTATAGTTGAGCCTCTCATTACCTAGCCTTATAGGTCGCTGGTCGCTGAAAAATAAATAATGTGAACCGGGGCTCAAAACGCATTACTGTGAACTTTCGAACTTCCACGTTATTAGAAGACAGCCTTTCTTTTGGTTTGCAGCTTAATGGAGCTTTCGTTACTTTGATTTCCGGTTCAAAATCGAGAACCACTGAGTAGTAAAGAAAACTTAGTATCACTGGTAAGGGTTTTTCCGAGTGACAAGAATCATCTTTCTGCAATCCATGCAGAGAGAAAGTCTCCCCGCATATTCCTCAGCATAATTAGGTATTGTACCGCCAGGCTACTCGTTCTCTTAGGCCTCTTGTCCTCCCGCACATCTCTTTGCTTTGCTTACGGACGTTAACTGGCGTTCTTGTGCTTCTCGTATCAATGTGGTGGAAGGTTCGGTCCGTGTGTCTATAATCACCGCCCCCGAGACTTCAGTTGGCGTGGTATAACGAGTAAATTATGAATACGCCTCCACCAGATCATTGGCCACACCTCCGACTAGATATTCTAATCAGCGTTCCAGTTTTTATAATGGAGCTGGATCCTTTAGAGTCTGCCGTAGTGCGGCTTGTTTCTTGCAGGTTCGCTCCACTGGACGTCTTAATGTGTTCTGACAGAATCAGAAACGCACGGAAAATCTCGAAATGGAAGTAACTTCTAGGAATGCAAATTCCAAGTACAGGCCTTTGTCGGTTCAGATTTAGGTTTCTATATCTAATTGCAGGACCTTCCTGTCGAGGTCGTCGTTCGCCTTCTATCTACTGATAGTATTCCTTCCCACTATCAGGTCCTAACAACATTTGGGAGAACACCGATATATTAATAACTATGCACTAAGTTGAACTCAAGTGCAACATCCTTCTCTATGAACAAGACCTCGTCTGATAGTCAACTTCTGACAGATGCGGATATACGTGATTTGAAATGGTTTACCGTGTCAACTCTCAAGTCGGTTTCAGTGGGCCTGGTGTTAACTATTACATATCATAGCGTCGCAAAAATCCAGCCGTCCCCGAAGAGACTGTCATATGTCTAACCCATGCTCGCCAGGCCACTGAAGGAGATTGTGGTAACAGTCGTCATGCTGGTCCTTGCTCATTTCTACTGCTCGTGTCCTGTTTGCCACATCCCTAGAGCATATTACTTCCTACACATTTGGTACTCTATTACCTCACAGTAGTATGTCTCTTAAACGAAAAAGGAGGCAGCGTCTTGGGATATGGCTGATGATAGTTGAATAAAGGACTTGTTATGAGCTTTTCTATCGAGAAGCGAATTCCTGAAACTTACCCCACCGCCGTATTCGTTAAGTCGGCTGCAAATGTTATGTTCAAGAAATGGCTTTGGAAAGACACTCAGATTTCTCTTAGCAGCTCTGATGCGAAATCGCATTGAGGTATTGTGCTTCCCACTATTAAAGATTAGCTATCAGCAGCGAGGCTTCTTCCTGGTGACCATCTGTTGTTTGCCGCAACGATAACGAAATATCGGCAGAATATTTCTATGCTTATTGTATTTCTGGTGCTTGACGCTTGCCTTCACAGATATTCTCTCGATTTTTCATCTTTAGGAATTGAAACCTCCTGGATTCCACTTTTCTAAAGAATGTGTTCATCGCTGTTTTTTACTTTCTGAATCTTTCACAGAGGCCTTCCATTTGAATTTTTAAGCCGGTAATACTTTAGTGATGTGACCTTCTTTGCCCGATAATATCTTCGCAATCTCGCTCTTCTTTCCTGTTTGACATTCATCTCGCTGAGCTATTCATTCACCTCCGCCCGTTGTATACTGATTTATTTCATTTCCTTCCTCTTCTCACTCGATAATTTATTCCATCCTGAATCCTATACCCCGCTTATAGTACCTAGTACTACAAACGCCTAAAGTAGTTGTAAGATGCATCATTTTAATCGTGATAAAGGATAGTGTTACCTTCGTTTAATTAATCCTAAGTTCTCTTGCCTTTCCTCCTTTTTCTTCTGCCTGCGCAGGTTTTAGGTATCCACACTACTCAATGGTAAAGAGCAGTAGTATAAAAACTGAAGACGCACATTTACAGATACACTTTAACACTTTATACGTGAGAATAGAAAGGAATAGCATACATTTCAACAAACATGCACGAAACTTTTTTCACTTTATTTCCATGGAAATTCAACTTGTGTTTTGAATTTCGGTGCCTAGTACCAATGGTACATTATATTAAAAACAACTTGATTTTAAAAAGAAAATCCTCATGAGATAATCCAGACAGTAATTAACTAACAACGAGACTTTCATGGATTATATATATATATATATATATATATATATATATATATATATATATATATATATAGTGGAATCTGCGCACTTTATTCCTGCAGGTCATTGAGTCTTCAAGTAACTTGATGGATAAGATTTTCAGCAAGTTAGTTGTCAATCTCTTATGTAGGAAATTGAATAAACAAAGCGCAGAAAACAGTATTGTTTGTTATTCAGCGAGTACATAAGCTGCTCTCTGCTGCAAAATATATTTAAAGCAGCCGATTAATCAGGTATAGTCTTACATAAAATGAATACCCTAGTGTCTATGAAGACCAGTGTAAGGATAGAAGCGGAATATGTGCAGCGAGAGTGCAGTTAAATTTAAAGTTTATGGCTGAATTGGTTGTTGCAGCGTTAATATTTCTTCACTTCACTATCCAGTGATATATGATCCTGGCAGCTGCTATCAGACAATTCTGAATGTAAACTTTTCCCTAACTATCCATTACATTTTATTTACTATAATCACTTTTTACTTTCTCTACTATGTATAGTAAGTATGGGAAGTACTGTACTCCACCCAAAAATTCGATACCGAGATTTCACCGGAATTATATGTTTTGAGACCCCCTGAATCCAAAACAAGCATTTTCGTAAACATGTCTGTGTGTGTGTGTCTGTGAACAGCATAACTCAGAAACGAACAGTCGGATAAACACCAAACTTGGTATTTAGGTTCAGTATATTCCAGCGATGCGACACGAAAGGTTTGCAAGAAAATCCCTTCACTCCAGATTACCCTTTATATGGAACATTTTTCGAAAATTTTAATTTTCTCAAAAATGGCTCTAACGATTTTGATTAAAATATCATATGTTTAAGATATTTTCATGCCAAATGAAATGTATATCTCGAACTTTCTGGGAATGTCTCCAAACGTATTCTTCATTGTAAATGACTTTTGCATAACGGTAAACCATAAGAGAGAGACAAAATTTTACTGCACCAAAAATTTAGATCGCATTAAAGTACACAATTATGTCATATAAATTTGTTTTTGTTTAGTGTACCATTTTCGAGATATTGCTTGTTATTCCTTTAAATTTTCTAATACTTCTTCTCAAATGGGAATTTGTTATTCATTTTTTTACGTACTGGACATGGAAAGAGAATGGAATGCGCCACATAGCAACCAGCCCTTAAAAGATTTGACTGTCGCTTAAGGTCTACCATATTCCCCTTGCAGCTACAAGAAAACTAGCAATAAGATTAACATCTCGATTAACATGAAACATATGGAGAATAAGCTTTTGTAAAAGTAGTTTGTACAAGAGTAGAGAAAGTCCTATGAGTGTAACACATCAGATTTTTTTATATCCTGGAATGCAAATAGAATGGAATACTCCACATATCAACCAGCTTTTAAAATATTTGACTATCGCTTAAAGCCTACCAATTCCCCTTGCACCTACAAGAAAATTAGCAATAAGATAGTTTCAGCAAACGCTTATCTCGATAAATATGAAGTAGATGGAAAATAAGCGTTTATAAAAATAGTTTGGACAAGAGTAGAGAAAGGTACGTGAGTGCAACACATCAGACTTTTTTTTTTGGTAGTACGAAACAATTTTCATGCAGACATTGTTACTCGCATAGAGCAACCAGGCACCTCATGACGATCCACACAATAAAATCAGCCACGTTTTCTTTCCGATAACAATAATAATTTTTTGTTACTACTCGCTCCACATACGGCTACTCTTTTGAAGATCACTTTTTTATTGTATTTCATTGCAATATTTTTCCAAATAAATGGTAAATTGTTCATAGAATTGACATGCTTCAAATTCTTTTTAGTTGCTTTCATCACTCTTCACATGATTAGAATGAACAGTACATCAAAAGCATTTAGTTAATATGAAAATATGTAATATGTTTAAGAAAATGTTGATATATTTAAAGTTTGTTTCAAATCGTTACGTGGGTAAATTCTGTGGAGAATCTACAAAGGATTTACAGCTTTTTGGGCTGTTTTATAAAACATTTACTAAGTAATCATGAAATCTGAACCTGAAATTTCAATATAATCCTACATTACATCTTAAGTCTAAATTTTCTCGGGCTCCTAGTCAGGAAAATGGTTGGTCTCAAAGGTGTTCATCATCTTCGTCTGCAAAAGAAACTGAAGCCTGAGAGAATTTAGTTATTAAGCCATAAGGAAAGCCACGGCTCTTATTTTATTTGCGATCTTGTTTAACAGAACATAAAATCAGAGTAAATTGATCGCTTTGTAATGCATGGGTTTCTTATTGTTATGAAAATATGGATGATAGAGAACAGTTCAATGCTTATTTTAGCTGGGTATGGCAGATTGGTAGACGCAAGTGATACAGTGAAGTTCTGCTTGTTAATATTCATTCAGCAAACTGTTACTAAACTAATAGCTGCAGAAGGCTCCAGCGAAATGCAATATAATTTCTGTGAATCATGGGCCTATTTTTCCATACGTGTAATTCTATTCCAACCAAAAGAATAAGCGAATTAGTGAACGAAAGCAAATGTGAACACAAACTGAGTCTTTTTATCGTTTGGTGTTCGCCTCAGTCCTCTCCCTGAGTTAGTTGGTGAACTTGTAATGTTGGTGCGCTGCGTACGTGACCTGATTGAAGAACAGGTCTTTGGATAAAAGTATAGAGTGTGCGATAAAATTATCCCACTGTCGAAAATCGCAAGTCTGTAGTTTTCAGTTTTATAATATAAAAGTTACCTTGCACTGCTTTCGTCGCTAGGACGCTTATCTTCAAAGTATGATTTAAAAATTGAATGTTATTTTATTTTGCCTTTCGGAATTCCTTTTCTTTTTTCTACTGATTTGAAAAGTTTAGATAAAACTGTTCCAAATATAGTGGTTAAGTTTTCAGTTAATTACACAAATTGCACTTGCTCTGGTCGCATTGAATATTTTACGTTCAATCATCTTTAAAATTGTCTTTGAAATTTAATGCTTGCAATGGTTCCGCTGTTTGATTGAGTTAGGGAACCCCGGCCAAACGAAAAGGGAAGCCCTAACGAGTGCCGTAGGGGAAAACAAAAGGAAACCAGAACTCTCAAAAATATACTACTATTGATAAGTTTGTTTTTGGGTACTTTAATGATAATAATAAACAAACATTAATAACCAGAACCGTAAAGCAACCATAGAAGAATAACTGTAAAACAAGAATGGCTTAAAGAGTAAAGCAACCAAAACCAATTGAGCAGAGCAGTAAAGGCAAGTTTTAAATACAGCAAAATTAAGTAAATCCAAAAATTCATCAAACCAAATCAATTTAGAAAGTTTATAAAACAAGGCCACTATAAACATCAGACCAAAAAATTTAATTATGTTTAGCTAGTCAAAGACTAGCTAAGAATGTTGAACAAGACCGAAACAGACTTTAATGAAATTCAGGAAACCGAGAGCTTCAAAGTCCAGCTAAGCTAGATGTAGATAGCTTTACAACCCAACCGTTTTCAGTTACAAAGTTCAGCATAAATGGGTTCAGCATAACTGGGTTTTAACTGCAATTACTGCTCTCATAATTTACACAACAGAATATCTGTAATTTTGAATTAACTATGCATTTTCAAAGTGCCCAAAATATGTAAAGCTCTACTCACAAATTTCTACTTATATTGCTTCTTGCCCTCCTTTTATCAAACTATGCAATTTCAGACGACAAATGCCAAAAGCTTTTCTCACAAATTTCACACTACTGATGCTTTTTACCTTCATGAATCAAAATATGCATTTTCAAATTGCACAACTGTGTAAAGCTCTTATCACAAATTTTAAACTAACTATACACTGAAAATCACGTACTGAAAATATAACTCAACTGGAAAAGAAACAAAACACACTAAACCTATGAACAACTCCAAGAGCCAGTCACTTTACGAACTCTTATTTTCAAACACACATAACGTTTTCCGCCCCAAAATTCACTCACCATTACCAGGACATAAAACTGATAATAAAGCCTACCTTTACATAAGGTCGATCCACCGAAAATCACAAAGACGTTCCTTAAAAATTCATTACAAAAACTTCCACAATCCGCATCAGTAGTTACCGGGCAGAGAGCTATCCCTGCAATGCGGACAGAAATCCACCACTCAGCGCGTACGGCCAAAGCACATGCCACGTCAGCAACCCACAGAGGAAAAAAAAAGGAGAGCACCAAAGAGAGCGTTAAGCAAAGGGGACAAGCAACGTAAAGTGACTGGCTGGATGTATAATACAGATACAAAACATAAAAAGAACACATAACAGCACAATAGCCCCCCCCAATCTGCGAGCTTGCGAGAAGAAAAAAAATAACCATTTATAGGAACTCGAGGAAAGGGAACAATAAAACCACAAGGGGAAACAACTAGGAAAACGGAAGGAACATGCTACACTGTAAGTAGACGAAGAAGGTAACACCACACATACAGTCCGCAAACTTCAGATGCTGGCACTGAACACATATGGAGGAGACCATAATGAGGCACACAAACCCCAACAGTATATATACCACGACGTAGCAACCGGGCAGCCATCCAAGGTGATGAAAAAGCTTAAGTATATAACTCCCAGGAACAGTCATAGGTGAAAAGTTGCATCATGATTTTGGCAGCAACATTCAGCGGACAAGCCGCTAACCAGGAGAATAGATTTTTCTTTACTAATAACGCCGACACTGCAGACGGTTAACGCTAAGGCAGAAACTGAAGCGGGCCAAAACATGTATAAAGTTGTCAGGATCCGGAAGAGGAGGCACAGGCTTCAGTATTTTAAACCACCAAATAGCGTCCGACGGTGAAATTCCCACGTAGGACCACCCGGCTGCACACACCACGAGAGCAGAAGAAACTTGCACAGTAGTCAGCACATCGCAACTCAGAAGGTCCAGAACGTGTCCCCACAGAGTAGCACGAGGAAGGAAAAAGGGATGGTAGCCGAGAAGGATAAGAATTTGAAACATAATAAAACAAAGCAGCAGAGGGGGCTCACAAAGCAAAATATAAACTTACATATACAAACTAAATCATTGTCAATCAATTATTATTTTATAGACATATAAATATTGAATTCTATAATAAACCATGTGCATTTTTAAATTAGGCAAGTATAGCATTACAATTACAGAACAAGAAATAAACATGGTATACAATGAAACAACTATGAGACATAATGCACAATATAACAACTATGTACAATTAAAATAATAATTCACCTGCCCCGACCCCACACAAACTATAACTGGGGAGAGGCAGGTGAACCGGGCATACCGGCAAGGCATCACCGGTGTGGAAGCAAGGAATTTAACCCAATAAGAACAATTTAATTAAGCTGACACCCACTGAAATTAAGTGACCTTATAAATATGTATATATAATTATAATTTAAAATATTACCCCCAAAGATTAACAATAAAAAAAACAAAGGATATTAAATTCGAGCCAAATTTATAGAAACACAAAAGGTCACTCAAAATAACAGGATCAACAGCAAAGGTAGGCTCTGCGCAACAGCTAAATACCCCAGCAAGGGCGAATGGAAATGAGGCAAAGCTTTCAGAATTAGGTAACCATACATGTTACCATATTTATCTTGCACACTGACTTGAAAAGGAAATCATAAATTCCTCCAAAATATTCAGGAACTCGCAAGTGACTGACTCTTGAATAGCCCTAGCACACGGGCATAACCATACATTTTACGGGCAAACTGTAAAAGTTGGCAAGTATGCAATAGTGATATGCTCATGTGTCAAAGATCTGAAGACAAATCACTGGAGTTCTATATGCTAACATCCGAAAAGATACCATTACTGTAGGAGGAAAGGAAAGTATAATTGGGAGCTTTCATGAATATGGAAGGGATAAGAAAGGATGATTGGGAGAAGAATGGGACAGGATTTATCCCGGTTAAGGGAATGGGACAAATCAAGAGCTCGCATGGGGCAGGATCGCTAATTCCTGAAAGTGAGTCACCCATCATCAGGACAAAGCCAAGTGACTCACTTGCTACCCCGAGTTATACAATTTAAGCTGTGACAGGTGAGCGCGGCGCCTGCAGGGGGAAGACAATTCTTGCAAAAGAACAGACACCCCCTTATAAATTCTGAGAATCTTAAACGGGCCAAGATAGCGGGGAGCTAACTTGGCGGCAAACGCATCTGCTTTCGAGGACTGAGGATAGTTACGGCACATAACAACATCTCCCACTTTGAATGGGGAGGGGCGACGGGACGCATCGTATCGCTGCTTTCTCATAGAGTGGCCTCTACGCAGATTATTCAAGGCAGCCTTCCAATTAGTACGAATGGTATGCGGAGAATTGTCAGCCGGTAATAAATCATTTAACGCCCACAAATTAGCCAAAGGAGACGAAGGTTGGTAGGCAAATAACAATGAAAATGGCGTCGTCTTATGAACCTCATGTCTCGCGGAATTGAAAGCAAACTGAAGTTGCTTCAAATATTTATCCCAGCAATTGTGCTGCTGGTGATGATAAGCAATTAAAGCGGACTTAAGGTTACGGTTGACCCGTTCCGCTAATGAGGGGTTAGGGTAATAAGGGGTAGTAGTAAAATGCGTAACACCCCAATCAAAACAAAAGGAACGAAAGAGACGCGACTTAAATTGCGAACCGTTATCAGAGACCAGATATTGAGGAGCACCAAAAGATCCAAATATTGTTCCAAGTTCCCGAATAGCAAGGCGAGCAGTAGCAGCACTCAGAGGTGAAATCCATACGAACTTTGAGAAAGCATCAGTAACGACCAATGCAAAAATATTTCCCTGAATAGAACGAGGGAATGGTCCGATAAAATCCACAAATAGTTTCTCCATGGGCGCGGAGGGAACCTCCGAAGCCAAATATCCCCAATTTGTGGCCTGCGCGGGTTTGGACAATGCGCAAATGCGGCAAGACTTAACATGCTTTCTTACATCGAAATCCATGCCCCGCCACATAAACTGTTCACGAATTCGATTTCTGGTTTTGGCAATGCCTAAATGACCCCCGAAAGGAGAATCGTGAAAATAACTGAGAATCATGGGAATAGCTGCCTTCGGAACTATGACTTTATAACGCCGATCAAAACTAGCTCTTCCCATCAAAACACCCTCATGAATCTTATAATCCTGCAGTGAAACTCCCGATTTAATTTGCTCAATAATTGAAGCCAACCCAGAATCGGTAAGTTGAAGTTCAGGTATACTGACAAACATTTCAGGAAATGCCGAAAATGAGAAACTCTCAATCTGAGTATCCGCAGGAGCATCCAAAGTCTCGAAATAAACACACTCCTCAGTAGGTTCGGAAAATACCCGGGTAAGAGCATCCGCAATACAATTTTCTGAACCTCTGATAAAGGAAGGTGTAAACTTAAAGGCACCTATCCGGACACCCCAACGCGCAAGACGACCTGTCTTCCTTGGGACAGCTAACGCCCACGTTAAAGCCTGGTTATCGCACTCTAAAAAGAAATGCACATGTTCTAAGTACACCCTATACTTCTCCAATCCAAAAAGCACCGCTAAGGTTTCTAATTCATATGTAGAAAATTTACGTTCCTCAGGAGATAAAGTACGCGAACTATAATAAATGGGACGACGACCCTCAGGAAATTCCTGCAACAAAACAGCAGCTAGCGCGCTAGCACTAGCATCCGTCTGTAAAATAAAGGGCATGGCAAAATCTGGAAAAGCCAAGACAGGAGGGTTTGAAATAGCCTCTTTTAGATCAACAAATGCCGCTTCCTGCTCCTCGGCCCACGCAAAAGTAACCCCTTTCCTACGTAAGCAATTAAGAGGTTCCGCCCGAGTAGAAAAATTTGAAATAAATTTAGAGAAGAAGTTAACCATCCCCAAAAATCGAGCCACCTCACGCTTATTCTTGGGTGCCGGAAAATTTCTAATAGCCTTAGTGCGATCTGGGTCTATGGTAATACCAGAAGGGGAAACCATATGGCCCAAAAATGATATTTGAGAGGTAGCAAAATGAACTTTAGACTGCTTAACTGATAACCCGGCGCTCTGTAGGCGACGATAGACCTCACGTAAATGAACAAGATGTGAGTCAAAATCCTCGGAATATACTACAAGATCATCTAAGTAATGGTACAAATATTTAAATTTTATGTCCGAAAACAAATTATCCAGCAAACGAGTGAGGACTTGCGCGCCCGTAGCCAAACCAAATGGGACCCTATTGAATACATAAAGGCGCCAGGGGGTAGCGAAAGCTGTTAGATGCTTGGAATGTTCAGCCAAAGGAATCTGATGATAAGCATTGTTTAAATCCAGGGTCGTAAAAACGCGAGCCTTCGAAAAATGATGAGCAGCTGTATGCAAATCGGGCAAAGGGGTACTTTCAATAAGTATTCTTTTGTTCAAGAGACGATAATCTATGACCGGTCTAAAATCCTGATCTCCCTTCGATACTAGAAATATGGGGCTGCTGTAATTTGAAGTAGACGGTCTAATAACCCCTTGGTCAAGCATCTTCTGTATTTTCTCTTTTAATATAGCCATCTTCGGTGGTGTGAGCTTATATGGAGATAACTTGACCGGAGTAGAATCAGTTAACTGAATTTCATATTGAGTCAAATGAGTGACCCCTAAAACATCAGTAAACAGGGAATCAAATTCCCTAACTAAATGCTGTATTTCCTTAGCCTGTTCAGGGGACAAATGAGACAGAGAAGAAGTAGCGCAATTTTTGGTTACCAAATTAATATCTCTCAAGGTTAGAGGGGGCCCAGGTGGTTTAAAATCCCTCACAAAGTCCAACTTTATCCGGGGAGCAAAATGAAAAGCGATCTGCCTAGTGGAAAAATCAATAGCCATCCCAGTCCTTGACATAAAATCGGCACCTAGGACACATGCATAAGGAAGCTTGGGAACGACAAAAAAACTATGTTTCCACGTAAAACGTGGGAAACGTATAGTACATGATACTTTTTGAGTAACTTGAAAGGCCTGACCATTGACCATCAAACAAACCAACTGACACGTGGTTGTACGCGACATAATGCATGGTAAATTTAACCTAAGCCAATCAAGCTGAATCAAAGAGACAGAACTTCCGGAATCTAATAACGCCAATAAAGGCAACTTCTCAAGAGAAACTTGAACTAAGGGTTTACCCGAAAACGGATAACCACAAATACGCCGAGACAAACAAATGGTCGACTTAACCTTCTGGCGTCATAAAGGTCGAAACTGTCGCCCCTGATTAGAAACACGAAGAAAACCCCGATTCACGGTCCTCCTATTGGGACAATTTCGTCGAACATGGCCTTCCTGACCACACTGAAAGCATTTAATAGTGGCCAGACGACGCGAATCCGGAACAATGGCCGAAGAAGGAGCTGATACAGTGGTATTAGGAGTTGCTAATGAGCCCGGAGGCTCTGACAGACGCAGCCTATCAACAAGCATAACTTCATTGAGTTTAGGTACCAATGCTTCCAACTGCTGCAAATTTGACGGCCGAGGTCCTAAAACCAAAGCCGACCTGACAACTGGATTGAGTCCTGATAAAATGACATCACAAATTTCCGCTTCCGTATCAGGGAGCACCAACACTAAAGCAATTTCCTTAACCCGAACCATATATTCTGTAAACGGTTCCGTTAGACCCTGAGGACGAAAATATACGTCTTGCATTATCCTCGTGCATTCCCTACGCGGAATGAACATGTCTAATAGGGCCAAATGAAAGCGAGTCACAGGCTCGGCCAAACCAGCACACCGCATTAACAGGTCCGAAACTATCCCAGACACCTTGACAGATAATAATTCTATCACTTGAGCCGTGGGTACCAAATAACGCTTAGCCATTAGCGTCAATCGAACAAGAAAATAGAGAAACTGTAAAGCCGATGGTACATCAACAATGTCGTTTAACTGAACACCTTCCACGAATTGCTGGAGGGGATGAGCGAGTCTAAGTGGCCGAAACGCAGACACCGCAATCGAAGGCTGAACCACATCTGACAATCCTTGATTATACAAGGGGGACGACCCAGTATCCTCCTGTGAAGTCCCAAAATCTTCCTCCACTTTACGGGCTAATTCCCTAAACTGATCCTTTAACTTTTGCAACGCTATACATGACTGCAAAGTAGGGAATCTCTGTAAGACATAATCTAAATAGAACAAGTAATGTCGAATTCTAACTTGCCACCGGAGCAACTGTTTCTTAGAGGGAGAATCCTCGCGCCCAAAATCCATTAAATTATCCTGAATCTCTGCTAAGGCCAACGAGCAAGTGGACTCACACTTAGTCACTACCACGTGATCAATAGGAACAGTAATTAATGGAGCATCCTTAATTTGTCGAAAAACTTCCAACATAATAGCCACTTCAGTTGTCATAGAACATTGACCTCCACGTACAACCAACTCTACCCACAAGTCACCTTTCCGTAATCTGTCCACATTAGTAACCGATACCGCCATCTTGTAACTACGGATATGGTACAAGTAAGAAAATGAGATCCGGAGAATACAGAGCAAACAACAAACCCAAAAATATTCCCTAACCAACACAGACAAATCAATTAACCACGCTCTGCTACCAGTAATTTGCAATGGTTCCGCTGTTTGACTGAGTTAGGGAACCCCGGCCAAACGAAAAGGGAAGCCCTAACGAGTGCCGTAGGGGAAAACAAAAGGAAACCAGAACTCTCAAAAATATACTACTATTGATAAGTTTGTTTTTGGGTACTTTAATGATAATAATAAACAAACATTAATAACCAGAACCGTAAAGCAACCATAGAAGAATAACTGTAAAACAAAAATGGCTTAAAGAGTAAAGCAACCAAAACCAATTGAGCAGAGCAGTAAAGGCAAGTTTTAAATACAGCAAAATTAAGTAAATCCAAAAATTCATCAAACCAAATCAATTTATAAAGTTTATAAAACAAGGCCACTATAAACATCAGACCAAAAAATTTAATTATGTTTAGCTAGTCAAAGACTAGCTAAGAATGTTGAACAAGACCGAAACAGACTTTAATGAAATTCAGGAAACCGAGAGCTTCAAAGTCCAGCTAAGCTAGATGTAGATAGCTTTACAACCCAACCGTTTTCAGTTACAAAGTTCAGCATAAATGGGTTCAGCATAACTGGGTTTTAACTGCAATTACTGCTCTCATAATTTACACAACAGAATATCTGTAATTTTGAATTAACTATGCATTTTCAAAGTGCCCAAAATATGTAAAGCTCTACTCACAAATTTCTACTTATATTGCTTCTTGCCCTCCTTTTATCAAACTATGCAATTTCAGACGACAAATGCCAAAAGCTTTTCTCACAAATTTCACACTACTGATGCTTTTTACCTTCATGAATCAAAATATGCATTTTCAAATTGCACAACTGTGTAAAGCTCTTATCACAAATTTTAAACTAACTATACACTGAAAATCACGTACTGAAAATATAACTCAACTGGAAAAGAAACAAAACACACTAAACCTATGAACAACTCCAAGAGCCAGTCACTTTACGAACTCTTATTTTCAAACACACATAACGTTTTCCGCCCCAAAATTCACTCACCATTACCAGGACATAAAACTGATAATAAAGCCTACCTTTACATAAGGTCGATCCACCGAAAATCACAAAGACGTTCCTTAAAAATTCATTACAAAAACTTCCACAATCCGCATCAGTAGTTACCGGGCAGAGAGCTATCCCTGCAATGCGGACAGAAATCCACCACTCAGCGCGTACGGCCAAAGCACATGCCACGTCAGCAACCCACAGAGGAAAAAAAAAGGAGAGCACCAAAGAGAGCGTTAAGCAAAGGGGACAAGCAACGTAAAGTGACTGGCTGGATGTATAATACAGATACAAAACATAAAAAGAACACATAACAGCACATGCTCGAGATTATATCTCTTAATTAAACCAGGGATTTAAATGTGTTTAACAACCGTTCAAATGATAATGTAAATATTGTTATTATATTAATGATCAAGGAACAGCTAGAGCTTGTTTCATATTGCAAACATCTATTTTGTAACATTAATGAGCATGGCATTTTCTGGACGCAAACTTCCTCAATCAGCACTTAAGTTAGCAGAAACTAACATTTGTGCTAATTGATATTCTGTACACATTATTTCGTATTCGGACTCTTCATATAAAATTATAATTTTCCCTACCACTTACATAACAATCGGTACACGGAGTTATATCTAGCACAGATAGTTTTGAGCTACTTAAAATACAGGGTGGACCATTTAATTTGAGACTGTCAAGATCTCCAGAAATAAGCGTTGTAGGAAGAAATTCCATAATAAAAGCTGCTTGATATTATGGAGGGAAGTAAATGCCGTTAGACGTGTTTCGTTAGTAGGACGTCATGATAGTTATTTAAGAGTAAATTTAATTTTTTTAAATGCGAACCTACAATTAGGGTCAAATTAAATTGACCCTAAAATGACCATCATAACGTCCTCCAAATAGAATACAATTAATGGCATTTACTTTCCCCCCATACTACCACGCAACTTTTATACAAAGCATTTCTTAGTTAGTTTTAGAAATATTGTACATTCTCAACTTAAATGGTCCACCCTGTATAAGTATAAACTTCTTGCAAGAATGTTGGCATATTTACGTGTACACAGTAATTAAATTACATACATTTGCCTCTTAAGGCTCAGATGTTATGCTCGTTTTACACTGCATTTATTCACTTTAAGTGCTTCACCTACTTGAATAGAAATTATTGTTGGTAGAGGAAATACGTATATCTCTCAAAAAACCTATATTAAAACTTTTTTGAGATACCCTGAAACAAAAAGACCTTAAAGAAACGGGTCTGATGAGAGGGATGTACAGCATAACACAAGAAAAAACAAACTCTATCAACACCAAATTAATTTTTTAATCCAGTATCTTCCCAAAAAGCGACATGAAGATTTGTACAATATTATTCATGTTCTTAGCCGCCATTTCCTCAGAAAATTTTCTTTATTACTTTCTCTATGTACACTTGTGTGCAAAACCTCATGACGAAAGTAATCTTCGCATGCTGTGACACTGCAAGTAACATAAAGTCAATACGACATATGATGGCGCTCTAGATTTACAGAAACAGATACATGGTGCTTAAAAGTGTGTATGATCACAGCAATGCATGCTCTGCATCGTGCTTCCATGCTGGCTACAACGTTGGTAAGCAGTTCTTGTGGTAGGACGTTCCAATTCCTCCACCAGCGCTGTTGATAACTGTTGGATGGTCGTTGATGCATCGGATGGGCTGCAATGCATCTCTCCAAAGCATCCCACACGTGTTCAATGGGATTTAAATCGGGAGAACGGGCAGGTCAGTCCATTCGCCGAATATCCTCTCGTTCCAAGAGATCCTCCACCTGGGCTGTTCGATACGGTTGCGCATTGGCATCCATAAAAATGAAGTCAGGGCCAACTGCACCCCTGAAAAGACGCACATGGGGAAGAAGTATAGTATCACAATAGCGTTGACCAGTGAGCGTACCGTGTTCAAGGATTTATCCTCCCGAAACCATAACACCAAGACCACCAAAACGATTATGTTCAAGGATGTTTCTGGGTTCATTACGTGTTCCCACCTCTCGCCAGATGAGGGTACGCCCATCCGAGAAGACCACGCCTCCTCATTCCTCGTTGGTCCAATTTTGATGCTCATGGGACCATCGCAAACGGTGCCGCCGATGTGCGGATGTCAATTGAACACAACGTACTGGCCGTCGGGCAAAGAGACCACCTCTGTGTAGTCGCCGTGCCATTGTGTATTGTGAGATTGCGTGCTAGCTTTCCTGTTAGATGTGGTTGCAATTGCACCCGCTGTTTGGCGTGAATCCCTTCTTCCCTGTTGCACAATGTAGCGGTCATCTGCTGCTGTAGTTGAGCGTGGTAGACCACCACCTCTCCTTGTTACAGCAGTGCCTGTGGTTTTGAAGGTTCCCCATGCACGTGAAAGAATGCTCTGAGTAATTCCAAACTCCTGAGCAACACTCGTCACACTTCGCCCTTCTTCCAGTTTCCCGATGATTCCTCCCCGTGTAAAGTCATCCAAATGGTGTCTTTGGGCCATGTTGCAATGAAGAATACCACTACAGTGCACCGTAACAGCTCGCTAATTGCCACACACCGTCATGTCTTGTTTCCTCACCTGCCCCGTGTTCGGGACGAGAAACATTTGGCACTTTAGGCTCGCTACACTCACGCCATGTGACGTCCACATTTCTGCGTACGTGTGAGAGACCTGTGGCATCATGCTCCCGCACCTTCATCTACTTCCACCAAGTAGTTCATTTGTTATGTTACTTTACCCATCTCGTCCTTAGGTTTTGCACACCAGTGGATTTGAGTAAGTAGAGGAGGTATTTTATTTTAAGCTCCATTTATAACCCGCTTTTACTACAATGCTCTTATCGGATTTCTAGTAAGCTTTGGGTTTTGTTCATTAGATCACCACACATTCACACTGTAAGTCATACTTCCAGACTCTGGAGAAGATAGGGAGTAATCTTGGCTAAAGAAAAGTTCGCATCTCCAGCTGAGAATTAAACTCGGAACCCCTCGCATAGTAGGCAGGTGTTCTACCCACTGAGCTACGAGGCCAACCCTAGAGGAAGTATTGTATTTGAGCCAACAATTCTATTTCAATATTTCATCGGAAATACATGTTTTGAGTCCCTCTGAACCCAAAAAGATATTTTAGCAAAAGTTGTGTTTGTGTGTGTGTCTGTGAACAGCATAACTCAAAATGAAAAGTAATGTAAATACCAAACTTGGTATCTAACTTTCTGCATTTTCCGAGTATACGGAAGAGGGATTTCGCGCAAATTCGCCCATACCAAACAACCCTTTACATGGAAAATTTGTCGAAAAGTCATTGTTTTTCTCAAAATGGAACTAACGGTTTTGATTGAAATACCACATGTTTAAGATATTTTCAACACAGATTAAATGTTGGCCTTGAATTTTCTGGGCATAGCCTCTGAAGTACTCCTCATTCTGAATGACTTTTGCATAACTGATAAGCCGTATGAGATAGACGTATTCTACTGCATAAAAATTTAGACCTAGTTAAAACACCAAATATATGGAAGTAATTGTTCTTTCACACAAGCCGTGTGTTGGACAGGGTTGGAAAGGTAGAATCAGATGACTGAAAAATTAAATGCCATAGCGGGATTTGAACCACGGATCGCCCGGTCTCCGTTCGGTTGCTCTAACCACTGAGCTACCATGGCAAAATGCCGGCACGTCATTAAATTCTCCAGCTGACTCGCATTTTCCCGGTACACCACAAGGAGATCTCAAATTGTATTGAGATGCGAGTCAGCTGGAGAATTTAATGGGGTGCCGGCATGTTGCCATGGTAGCTCAGTGGTTAGAGCAACCAGACGGAGACTGGGAGATCCGTGGTTCAAATCCCGGCTATGGCATTGAATTTTTCAGTCATCTGATTCTACCAAATATATGTATGTACGCATTTTTTGTGGTGTTAACGTTTTCTGAAATATCCTATGTTTTTTGTTTGAATTTTCAAAGACTGTATCCATATTCGTTTTTTTTCTCCCTTTCTTCTTGACCATCCAAATGGAATGAAATTTCAAAGCAATCACATTGCGACACTTTCTTAAAATATTTAACTATCCCTTTAAGCCTACTGTGCCCCCAATCGTTTTTACCTACAAGGAAATATGCAATAAGACAATTTATGCAAATTTTTATTTCCTTTAACATGATGTGGATAGAATAATAAGTTTTGTAACAACAGTTTGTGAAAAATGGATAGAGAAGGTCACGCAAATGTAGCACACCAGATTATTTTTTATTTTATCAAAAACATTTTAACGAATTCTACTACAGTACCATATTTATTTATTTATTTTAAATGGGAAATAAGATGTACACCATTCCTTATGAATACATTCTAAACTTCCTTTCATCCTGGTTTAAGTTTGTATGACCTTGATTAAATAGGAAATTATAAAACTTAAATGAGAGATAAAAGTAGCGGTCATTAAAGTATACAGTTTGTCTAAATAGTATTCTTCGTAGTACTATCCGATATCAAAATATACAGTCAGTGCCTTGTGATTACATTTTCCAGATTAGAGTGCATCATAGACGGAAGATGCCTGAAAGTTTTCGACTCTTCTCTTCCTTACTACTTAACTATAGTAACTAGAGGAAGTATTGCATTCAGCCAAGATTTCACACGAAATACACATTATGAGAGTCCCTAAATCCAAAACAAAGCACTAAAAGAAAAGTCCGTGAGTGTATATGTGTGTGGTGTGTGTGTTTTCGCGCGCGCGCACGCGTGCGTGGGTGTGTCTCTTTGAACAATATAACTCAAAAACGAAAATCGGTTAAATGCCAAACTTGGTATTTAAGTTCAAGGATGCGACAGCTCTTTACATGGAAACATTTTCAAAAATTTTGATTTTCTCATAATGGCTCTAATGATTTTGATAAAATACCATATGTTTAAGATACCTTCGTAGCAAATGAAATGATAACTTCAATTTTCTGGAATAGAACCTGAAGCCCTCTTCATTATGAATGACATTTTAATTTTCAAATATGAATATTTTTTTTTTCAAATGGAAGTCTGTGTTTTCCTTCCTTCCTTCCTTCTTTCTTTCTTTCTTTCTTTCTTTCTTTCTTTCTTTCTATCTTTCTTCTCTTTCTTGTCTTTCTTCCTCCTGATCATGCAAAGTGACCGAAATTTCAAAACCATCACATGGCGACTGCCAATTAAAAGCATTTACTTTTGCATAAACCTACAGTATTACCCTATTCCCATTGTACCTACAAGGAAATATAAAACGATTTCTACAAATCTTATGAAGCAGATAGAAGAATAGCCTGTTGTAAGAAGACAGTTGAATAATTGGTAGAAAAAGTATGGAATGTAAAATATTAGATTTTTTTTCTTTCTATTTTCGTATTCATAGAAACAGTACAAAATTTCAAATCCACCACATAGCGACGGACTTTGAAAAGATTTGACTATCACTTATCTACGTTTGAAGTCATGCAAATGGTATCTATGGGCCATGTTGCAATAAAGAACACCACTACAGTGCACCGCGACAGCTCGCTAATTGCTACACACTGTCTTGTGCTTCGTCACCTGCTCCCTGTTGCGGGACCAGACCTATTTGGCACTATAGGCTCGCTACACTCATGCCATGTGACGTCCAGCTTTCTGTGTGCTCCCGCATCTTCATCTACTTCCACCAAGTAGTTCATTTGTTATGTTACTTTACCCATCTCGTCCTTAGGTTTCGCACACCAGTGTATTTTAAGAATACCAAATGTTTCAGAAGTTTATGACAAATTGAGGCAGTATTTTATATCACAACACTGTGAATGCCAGAGTGATTGTAGTGTAAACTAGCATTATTGTATGACAATGATTTGAGATGTTTGTTAATTATAAGCATTGTTAGGAAATAAGTTTACACGGCCTCACTGAAACTGACAATAGGAGCAGGTAACAATGAGCGAGGGGGTGAGTTGTTTATCAATTATAAGAGACAAACAAATGACGTCAGAGTAGCGCGCTTTTCTTTAGAAATGGAGGGAATATCTTCCCTAGAGCATATGTGTTCGTAATTTTGATTGGATAAAAAAATAGACGCTAATGTTGGCGCGCTTTATTAACCAATAGCAGCTCTGTTATAATGTTTAGGCATATCGGGGTGAGGGAGTATAAATATATGAAGCCAAAGACCAAGTATCGCACAGTTCAACAGGATCATTCACGCGTTACACGTCGCACAGTTTTACAGAATCATTCACGGGTTACACGTCGCGCAGTTCTACAGAATCTCTCACGTCATAAAGTTAGTTAAAAGATGTGAAATACGCGAATTAATAATGTGCGGCAAATAATTGATAATAGTTACATTCGTAAATACAACAGTTTCAGTCGGGCGTGTATCAAGAGTAATTATGTGAAATGAATAAAGTGTGACGGCAATAAAAGTGTAAAAAATAAATTTTATTATCAGTGTTATCTTTTAGTAACAACTCCTTTCCGTTTACACACCCTGTTTAAGAGATTTGCTCGACTGGGTAATAATAGCTAGCCGGAGGACAAAGAACTCAAAATTCAAAATAATAAAACAATAACAGGCGCTCAGCAATAAGATAACACGAACGATACCGCGACAAAATAAAATGTATATCTTGAACTTTCTGTGAAGTCGCTTTATTTTGAATGGCCTTTATAATTTTTAAATCGTAAGATAGAAACATCTTACTACAAAGCACATTACACCTCGTTAAAGTACACCATTTATATCAAATAAAATCTTTCATGGCGTTAACCATTTCCGTCGTACCTTTGTTATTGGTTTTAATTTTCAAAAACTTATTACTTACATTTTCTGCCACGTACCTAGTAGGTAAGTAGCGGAAATACTGCACTCCACCCAGAAAATCGATACCGATATTTAACCGAATATACGCTTTAGGGCCAAAAAAGGAATTTTTAGAAAAAATTGTGTGTGTGTGTGTGTGTCTGTCTCTATCTCTGTCTGTCTGTCTGAGAACAGCATAAATCAAAAATGAAAATTCGAATAAATACCAAACTAGATAGTACTTTAGTTCAATATCTTCCAAAGATGCGACACAAAGATGTTCAAGAAGATTCCCCCACCCCAAACCACTCTTTAAATAGAAAATTCTTCGATATTTTTCGTTTTATTAAAAGTTGCTCTAACGATTTTGATTAAAGTGCGCTATATTTTAAGGTAATTACATAACAAATAAAACGTACAACTGGAATTTTTTGGAATAGCCTGTGGATTCTTTTCATTCGGAAGGAGTTTTGTATAACTTTGCATTATCGGTAAACCGGTAAGAAATGAACAAAGTTATTTAATGAACAATAAATGTATATATTGAATTTTATGAGAATAGCCTGTGAATTCTTTTTCGGAAGGAGTTTTGTATAATTTTGTATTACGCATAGAACACACGAGATGGAAAAACGTATTTACTACAAAAAATGCATTTCTTGAATTTTCTGGGAATAGCCTGTGAAGTCCACAAAGGGATTTTGGATAATCCTACATAATAGGTAAACCATAAGAAATAGACAAAAATTACTACACAAAACGTATAGATGTCTAAAAAATACAATTTATTTCCAATAGCTTTCTTGTGGCATCAAACGTTTCCAAGATATACGTTAAATTTGGTTTGCATATACTTTGTAATTGTATTAAAGTTTTGTCACAATTCACTTGTTTCTCGCGATGTCATGGTGTCTAGAACAAAATGTGTAATGCAACTAATTCTGGAAATGCTTATTTCGGCTAACATGAAGTAGATAGAATAATAAAAGTTCGTAAGAAGAGCTTGGGCCAAAAGCTGCAGATCATCACCGGTGATCCCCGATCAACAGCATGTCTTAGACAGAAAATCGGAATTGCTATACAGAGAGTAAATGTTTCCAGTGTGATGGGGACATTTTCTGGGGCATTCTAACTTGATGAAATTTGTTTTTACCTAATATAATGTAATTTAATTAACACTGCTGAAAACATTTCTATCTCTATTTAAAACTTAAGAATGCTCCTAGCCTTTTGTAATTCATGTTTTGAGCATGAAAAGTTGAGTGTAGCTAATAAAATATTTTGTTTTGCACTAGAAAACTGTTGTGGTTTGAATAATTTTGTCTAATGAGTCTATTCTGTACTTGGCTTTTGCTTATATGACGTTAATTATTCTTGTTTAAAATTAACGGTTCATTTAGGAGCTGCTTTTTCCGGAGTATTTGTTTTGTAGCTTGTAAATTACTGAATATTGTTTCTACAATTTTATAAATTGTTTAAAAAGCACATAAATTTAGATGTGTTGCATTCAAATTAATTTCTCACCCTATATCGCTTATTATTTGCCATAAAATTGCTCTTACGAAAGTCTAGTTTTCTAGCTACATATTTTCAATCGTGATAAGCCTTTGTATAAATACCTATATTACACATTTCGTTATGGATATAAAGGGAACAGCAATAGTCAAATGTTTAGAAATTAGACGCTGGCCTTAAAATTCCTTTCCATGTTATCGCGAGAAACAACTATGTCGATAGGACTGACTGACGAAGTATTGATGAAGTCGAACCTTTAATAACGGATATATTGGAAGTAGTTTAGGCCACAACAACGTTGTTTGGTAATAAATTGCATCTTTTGAAGACTCTACATCTTTTGTGTAGTACGTCTTCGTCTATCACTTAACGTTTACCAGTTGTACAAGATTCTACAAAACTGCTTTCGTGTGAAGAGAACTTCACAGGATATTCCCAGAAGATTCTAGATATACATTTTATATATCGTCTAAATATCTTGAATATGTTATATTTAAATCAAAATCGTTTAGAAATATCTTTTAGAAAAATCTTCCACGTAAAGAATAGTACAAGAAAATTTTCGTATCGTATCCTAGAAAGGTACTGAACTTGAATACCAAGTTTAGTTTTTATAGAACTTCGTTTTTGAGTTATTATGTTTCAAGACGCGTATCATTAAATGCTTTATTTGGACCCAGGTGACCTCAATACATCCATTTCCGGTAAAATTTCGATATAGAAGTTTGGGTGCAATGCAATACTTCTCTACCTACTACATACGTGGTAGAGAAAGTAATAAACGATAGTGAGCATACAAAGTCATGTAACACCCAAGTTTTTTGCCGATAAACTTTTAACGCTGTATACAACCAGGGTCATCTTTTTTTTATTTCTTATTAACGATAAACGGGAAATATAAGACAGAGATGCGATAAGAAGTGCATGCATGATTCATGACAAATGTGACAGATTTATGGCTTTAATTTTGTCGCGAAGTTTCACTAAAATTAATGATTTCTACGAAAATCTTTATTTGTTCGATAAAAATGAAAAAATGGCATTTTTTTTAAAAAAAAATGTATTCGTTGTGAAGGTAGATCGCTGTAAAGGAATGAGATTTCATTTAAAAGGGTACATTAACCTGGACATTTAAACTATGTTATTATTCTGTTTTATGAACAGCAACACCATCTATGACAGCTGAAAGGGTTTTTCCTGAGCTTTAGAACATTTCATTAGAAATACTTCCGTTTTAAAGTTCTTGAAGTAATTACTGCAGCGGAAAAATAATTGACTGCCTTGAAACAGCAGACATAAACTGACGGTAATGCCACCAAAGCAGTACACGTGATCAACAATTGATAACGGTTGAAAGCTTGTCTCTAGTCGAATTTCAAAAACTACGGCACAGCTGCGACATTGAGAGCCACTGCCTATGGCATTAAACATTACCAGGAAATTTTCACGAAGTTTTTGCCAAATTTTAAACTATAAATATGAAATTTTATATATTATTCACGAAGTGTTTTAAAAATAAACACCAAACAAAACTGGTCCTCTTTTTAACTAACCACTTACCCTATTTTGAAAACACTTCTAAGAAAAAAATGTATCATTAAAAACGTAACATCTAAGAAAAAACACTTCACAGTATGACGTATTTTTACTACATGTTCATAATTTGATTTCTAAACTATGTGTCACTGTAGTATCAAAGGAATGGAAAATGAAGCTTTGAGTTGGTTATATTATTATTAACTTTCTAGTAATTAACATTTTTTCAAATTAATTTTCAATTAACATGAAATACCTTATGGTATGAAAAACACGCGCAAAATAAATAGAGCTTTAACTCAATATTCGTGCAATTGAAACTTATTTTGTGACGGATAACTTAAAAAAATTCATATCTGATAAAAAGAGCTTCGAAGTTTACCTACATATACAAGATGACTACGTTAAAATGACATTAAAGCTTGATATAAAGAAGGCATATTTACAAAACATTTCATGTGTTACAATCATACTCTAAAATAATTTTCATTGCTATTTCACAAATCGCGGTGCGTATATGTTTATATCTAGACCTGCACTATTGGCGCACACCATGCACCAGCGCCCCTGATCATGTACTTTATACAGATTAGTGCTGGATATTAACGCTATTGCTTCTTAGTTTTAACTTATTATGTTACATGATACATGATACATTTCTGTTTAGAAAATACAGCTTTACAGCTCCTGTAACTAGTGAATTATTTACGTTTACGGTGAAAATTGTAAAACCAATTTTTACTAGAAGTGCTAGCTCAGGAAGATGGCGCGGATTACATATTTAATGGTGACTTCTCTGACGATTAACAGGAATGCATTGAAAAAAGCGAACATGAAACTGGTTCTGAAATCGCGTACAATCCTGACAGTTGTTCTTCTGGTGACTGTAAAACTTGGTTTGATTTTTACTTTCTCTACTACGTATAGTAAGTAGGGGAAGTATTGTATTCTACCCAAAAATTCGATACCGAGATTTCACCGGAGATATATATTTTGAGACCCCCTGAATCAAAAAAAAGCATTTTTGGAAACGTGTCCGTGTGTGTGTCTGTGAACAGCATAACTCGGAAACGAACAGTCGGATAAATACAAAACTTGGTATTTAGGTTCAGTATCTTCCAGAGATGCGACAAGAAGGTTTTCAAGAAAATCCCCTACCCCAGATTACCCTTTACATGGAACATTTTTCGAAAATTTTAATTTTCTCAAAAATGGCTCTAACGATTTGGATTAAAATATCATAAGTTTAAGGTATTTTCATGACAAATAAAATGTTTATCTCGAATTTTCTGGGAATGTCTCCAAAAGTATTCTTCATTGTAAACGACTTATGCATAACTGGTAAACCATAAGAGATAGAGAGAATTTTACTACACAAAAACGTAGATCTCGTTAAAATACACAGTTTATGTCATATACATTTTTATTGGGTGAACCATTTTCGAGATATTGCTTGTTATTCCCTTAAATTTTTCAATACTTATTTTCTCAAATGGGAATTCGTTATTCATTTTGTTTTGTCTTGGATATGCAAAGAGTATTAATCTGTGGCAAAGAGAATGGTGCTGCACATAGCAAACAGCTATTAAGAGATACGTATATGCTTAAAGACTACTGTATTTCTATATTGTCCTTGCAAATACAAAACAAGGGGAACATAGTACACCTTAAGCGATAGTCGAAGAATTTTAAAACTGGCCGCTATGTGTAAAATGTAATTCTCTTTGCATGTCACAAGATCATTTTTGCAAATGTTTATCTCGATTAATATGAAATAGATGGAGAATAAGAGTTTGTAAAAATAGTTTGTACAAGAGTAGAGAAAGTCATGTGAGTGTAACACATGAGATTTTTTTGTTACCAAAGATAAAACTAAATTGATGAAAAATAGGACGCACAAAGAAACTTTCCGAATAGCACAAAAAATATAATAAAAGTATTACCAGAACCTAAAAGAAAAGCACAGGGCATTAAAGACGATATAACTGCTTTCAGCAATATTGTCGTGTTGAAATGATCTATGAAATTGTGCACTACACCAACATGTACATAGAAAGAAGAAGAGTCACGTGAACTTCTCCAGAGAAAAAGACACAATGCTAACAAAAATAAGTGAAATTTATGGTATATTGGGCCTTCTTTATTTAACTGGTCTAAAAGGAGAAAATCACACCAATGCATTGATTCATGGTCTAAGGATGGTACAGAAATGCCAATTTTGAGAGAGTGCATGAGTTATAAAAGATTCCTCTTACCGATTAGGTCAATAAGGTTTGATGACAAACAATTTAGAGAAGAGAGACGTAAATTTGATAACCTGGCAGCGATCAGAATATTTCTGGATCGTTTTGTAATAATTTGCTGAGAATGCTACAACGTTGGAGAATTTGTTACTCTTGATGAGAAGCTGGAAGCATTTAGAGGAAGAGCTTCCTTCATCCAGTATGTACTACAGACAGAACGAGAATGAACTATTTAAAGTTTGCATATTAAACATTCACACGACTTTCCCTAGCTACCTTTTTTTAAGGGGGAATAAACGACCTATTCTACCAAAGTTAAATTAGCTTAATTAAAGAACCGTTATCTTAGAAACTATCAAAATTTTTATTGGATAAAGTAACAATATTTTTAAGTAAACTGAATCACATTTATACAGGAGTGCCTATCAGAAAAAATGGCATAAGTAAGCCACCGAAATACGGCCTAAAATTGTTTACGCTTTGTGACGTAAAGACATTTTATACAAGTGCTCTATGTGTTTCTGTCTATTTCATGAGATCCATAATAAATATCTACAAAAATTGTTGCAATATGCGTTGCATTTTAGCTACAAAGGAGAATACTACAGACAGAACGAGAATGAACTATTTAAAGTTTGCATATTAAACATTCACACGACTTTCCCTAGCTACCTTTTTTTAAGGGGGAATAAACGACCTATTCTACCAAAGTTAAATTAGCTTAATTAAAGAACCGTTATCTTAGAAACTATCAAAATTTTTATTGGATAAAGTAACAATATTTTTAAGTAAACTGAATCACATTTATACAGGAGTGCCTATCAGAAAAAATGGCATAATTTCGATTCTAAAAATTACTTTTTATTTAAAATAATTTATTGGGACCAAAGTAATGAATATATATGATTCACTGTGGTTCAGTTTTACTGCTGTTATGTTGTCAACATTTATTTAAAATTTCATCCTTATATGAGTTATGGTCCCAGAGAAAACGGGGCATATATTACAAAAAAGTAGTTTTGAGAAAAATGTATTTAAAGGGAAAAAAACTTTTAGCTGCAACCTACATACATATTAAAATCATTTAAAATACTTAAAATTGGCATAAATAGAAATCATATATCAAATGGAGCAGCAGATTTCAAATTTAATATAACGATGAAACAAAAAATGAAACTTATCTCCCCATTAAGTGGTTTCTAAAAACTGTTCTTGCGAGAGTTTTCTTTTTTTTTCTACCTGCTTCATGTTAATCGAGAAAATGGTTGCACGTTTAGTTGCAGCTACAAGGGAGATACAGGAGACTGAAGCGGTAATGTTTATAAGCGTGCAGCTATACCCTATACTGTTTACATGACATCACGAGAAGCAACTAAACGATGGCTTTGCTTAAAAAAAATGACGAAGTATTGAAACATTCAGACCAATAACAACGATTATCTCGGAAATGTATGCTGTGTGTTTTAAAACATTTTTATGTAGTAAGCCTTGGTCTGTTTTGTCTATTGTATTCATCTGACATTTTGCTCCTTAGCTATACTTCTCTTTGTCTGCTGCCTGTCTCACTGTTTTTCATTCTCTCTCTCTCGCTCTCTCACACACATTTTCATAAAGGCGTTGCTTTAGGTTCATAGGGCTTCAAAATGCATTATTTCGATGAAGTCTCGGTACAGAGTAGTTGGGCTCAACTTTCCAACATGTGACGCGAGATTTTTTTCTACGTCTATCAGTGGCATACTTTTTCGAAGTACAGCTCACATTCTTTGGTGTAATATGTATTTAAAATTATTTATTTTAATGATTTCTTATTGAAACATATTTTTTTAACATAACTTAAGTCTTATAATTATTTGTTAACTTACTGTGCATGTAGCCATATTGAAGAATGCAGGACATCCAAATTCTCCATCTTGCAGCACTCAAAGCAATGCAACCAATAGTATTTTTGTCACTAAATTACACTAACTATTCTTATATACATTGTCCCTAAATTACGCCTACTAGCTATGTATACTAAACACTAACTTGTTAATTAAACTATGCTTAGACTAAACTTTAACTAAACCTAATCACTATACCACGGATTAGGCATGCCTAATGTCTTCCATTATTCATGGAAAGGGCCAGCTAACGGCATACCAGAAATACTGACAAATGTGAACATCTAGATGTCTTCTGTATCACCGAGGTAAACGGCAGGATTATTAATCGGACGAATCATTTCTAAAAGTTTTATTATTTCAAGAATATTTCAGGAACATAAGAGTATAAACTTTGCTTCTCGCACTACAATAAATTCTACTTCACTACATAACCGTAATTGTAAAGCAACAAAACTCGAAAGAAAACGTGGCCAAAACGTTCAAAAGTGACTGGTAGCTAATCGCTTCCAGATGATAGTATACAATTGTTGTGCAGATGTATGGGAATATTTTTCAGAGGTTGGCTATGGTTGTTACAAATGGAAGCACATGTTGGCTGCTATGCGAGAAGCAATAAAACTGGTAGTCATCGGTCGTTTCGATCTGCTTGCGCATGCGCATTAGAGAACTTTCTCTCAAGTCACACGTTCGAAAGTATCCCCGAGTTGTTGTACAGTGCACGATTCTTCCTCTATCTAATCATAGGAAGGTGCTAGGAAAATTAAAAATCAATCAATGTCTCTAAAGTTAAAGGGTGTAAACGCTTAACTTAAAGCTGCCGTATTCGTTTTTAATATCCACCTTTTAGTCATCTTTTAAGTGTATTGTTGCTTAAAAGGTCGTAATAAAATTTTTGGAACAAAATCTGCGCATTCCAAACAAATTTAAGTAATGTGACAATGTATCTGTCATTTTGTATTTTCTCAGAGACTATTACATGTTTGAGGTACTGATACGAGAATAAAGTACATATCTCGAGTCTTCTCTAAATAGTCCATTCATTTAGCCCGTAAACAGTCACAGAAAGGAAAACTAAGTGTCAAGAATTTTTTTTTCGGTTTCTTCCACTCCACCTGCCAGCAGCTTCTACATTTTCCTCGAATTTATAATAATCCAAATATGGATCAACATACAGGATCTTAAAACCTGTAACCTTTCAAATATTTAACAGCGAGCATTTCGTAAATTGTTGTTATTAAAGAAAATAAAATAAAATGTCATAATTGTATGTTTAAACGAGAGCTATATTCTGCTGTAGTAATGTTTATGTGTCTGTGGTAGTTTTCCAGTTACATTAAATTCACTAATAATAAGGAAGTCTTCACTGCGGTTCTAAGAAGTTTCACCCGCTTATTATTGGTTCATGAAAACTGGCAGTTCTACTGTGAAGAAACAAAGATTTTTTAAAGTAAGAGACACTATCAGGTATACCGAGCGGGATGGTTAAGGCGGCAACGTCTGTGGCCCACAATCGGGAGGTCCCGGGTTCGATCCCCGGCGACCGCCTACTCTGACCCATGGGGTTTTCATTGTTTCTCCGGGATCGACAGGTGAATGCTGGTGGTAGTGGAGGAGTTCAGCATCATCCAATGTTGTGATACAAAGATTTTAAAACAATTCCCCTCATCCAATACCATGGGTATATGATGTTTGCATGACAAATAACATTTGAAATTTCTGAGAATAGTCTCTACAGTCCACTTTATTCCAAATGGATGTATAATTTTGTATAATTGGCAAATCGTAAGAGATAGACAAAAACTTACTACATAAGAAAATGTAGAGCGAGTTAAAGTATACAACACTTTATGTGAAACAATTTTTGTGGCATTATCCATTTCCTAAATACTCTTTGTTATTGGTTTGAAAGGTCAATTGCTTTATACCTTTCTCAGTGGTTAAGTGGCTATTCCTGTTTCTTCCTTTCTTTCTTTTTTCTCGTGTCCATGCAAAGAGAACGGGATTTCAAAGTCGTCACATAGTGACCCACTTTTAATAGAATTGACTATCGTTTAAGCTACTGTGTTCCCCTTGTACCTACAACGAAGTGTATAATAAAATCACTTCTATAAATGTTTACCTCGATTAACATGAATCAGACCAAAAAAATCATAAGAATGGTTTGTAGAAGAGTGGATAGTGAACCCATGTGAATATAGCATAGATTATTTTACTTTGTCTACTACGTATAGTAAGTAGGGGAAGTATTGTATTCCACCCCAAAATTCGATACCGAGATTTCACCGGAAATATGTGTATGAGACCCCCTGAATCCAAAAAATCTGGTGTGTTACACTCACATGACTTTCTCTACTCTTGTACAATCTATTTTTACAAACGCCTATTCTCCATATGCTTCATATTAATCGAGATATCGAGATATCAATCTTATTTGTAATTTTCTTGTAGATGCAAGGGGAATATGGTAGCTTTTAAGCGATAGTCAAATATTTTATCGCTGGTTGCTATGTGGCGCATTCTATTCTCTTTGCATGTCCAGGGCATAAAAAAATGAATAACGGATTTGAGAAAAAGTATAAGTATTGGAAAATTTAAGGAAATAACAAGCAATATCTCGAAAACGGCTCACTCAACAAAAAAATGTATATGATATAATTTGTGTATTTTAACGCGATCTACATTTTTTGTGTAGTAAAAGTTTGTCTATCTCTAATGGTTTACCAGTTATGCAAAAGTCGTTCATAATGAAGAATACTTTTGGAGACATTCCAGAAATTTGAGATATACATTTCATTTCTTATGACATTATCTTAAACATATGATATTTTCATCAAAATCGTTAGAGCCATTTTTGAGAAAATTAAAATTTTCGAAAAATGTTCCATGTAAAGGGTAGTCCGGGGTGGGGGGTTTCTTAAAAATATTCGTGTCGCATCTCTGGAAGATACTGAACATAAATACCAAGTTTGGTGTTTATCCGACTGTTAGTTTTTGAGTTATGCTGTTCACAGACACACACACACACAGACATACACACACACACACACACACAGACACACACACGGACATGTTTCCAAAAATGCTTTTTTTTTGGATTCAGGCGGTCTCAAAACATGTATTTCCGTGAAATCTCGGTATCGAATTTTTGGGTGGAATGCAATACTTCCCCTACTTACTATACGTAGTAGAGAAAGTAAAAAAATCTGATGTGTTACACTCACATGACTTTCTCTACTCTGTGGCGAATTCCATTCTCTTTGCATGTTCAGGACATAAAAAAAATGAATAACGAATTTGAGAAAAAGTATAAGTATTGGAAAATTTAAGGAAATAACAAGCAATATCTCGAAAACGGTTCACTCAATAAAAGAAACGTATATGACATAAGTTGTGTATTTTAACGCGATCTACATTTTTTGTGTAGTAAAATTTTGTCTATCTCTTATGGTTTACCAGTTATGCAAAAGTCGTTCACAGTGAAGAATATTTTTGGAGACATTCCCAGAAAATTCGAGATATACATTTTATTTGTCATGACAATATCTTAAACATATGATATTTTAATCAAAATCGTTATAGCCGTTTTTGAGAAAATTAAAATTTTCGAAAAATGTTCCATGTAAAGGGTAGTCTGGGGTGGGGGGATTTTCTTGAAAACCTTCGTGTCGCATCTCTGGAAGATACTGAACCTAAATACCAAGTTTGGTGTTTATCCGACTGTTCGTTTTTGAGTTATGCTGTTCACAGACACACAGACACACAGACAGACAGACACACAGACACACAGAGAGACACACACACGGACATGTTTCCAAAAATGCTTTTTTTGGATTCAGTCATTCTCAAAACATGTATTTCCGTTGAAATCTCGGTATCGAATTTTTGGGTGGAATGCAATACTTCCCCTACTTACTATACGTAGTAGAGAAAGTAAAAAGCATTTTTGGAAACATGTCCGTGTGTGTCTGTCTGTGAACAGCATAACTCAGAAACGAACAGTCGGATGAACACCAAACTTGGTATTTAGGTTCAGTATCTTCCAGAGATGCGACACGAAGGTTTTCAAGAAAATTCCTCCACCCTAGATTACCCTTCACATGGAAGATTTTTCGGAAATTTTAATTTTCTCAAAAATGGCTCTAACGATTTTGATTAAAATATCGTATGTTTAAGGTATTTTCATTACAAGTAAAATGTACATCTTGAATTTTCGGGGAATGTCTTCAAAAGTATTCTTCATTGTGAACGACTTTTGCATAACTGGTAAACCATAAGAGATAGACAACATTTTACTACACAAAAAATGTAGATATTGTCGTGACCTCTAAACAAATGCTCAATGGGATGTAGGCGACTCGCTAATAAGGTACCAGGAAGTTAACAAGTTTAATAAGACGAGGCCACGACAAGGGACGCAGCTAATTGAATATGAAAAACATTATAGGATAACTACTAAAAGGATACCTACATGGTTCAGAATGGAAGAAAGGAGCTTTATAATATGGTAAATGAAACAGGTAAGGTTTGGATGGTTTTATGTTGTATTACTGAAAAGGTTTACATTACCTCCTTGACCACGCGTCGAGGACGCCATACATCCCGTATGGAAAGTACGTATTAAGACGACCTGTCCGATGCGCTCCTACTCACTGACTGACTAGCCAAAACAACCCAAGCCACGCTTACCGCGTGGGTACGCTATCTATGCTGTACCCCCACCACTCTTACGTCATCCCAGATCCAAGCGACCAACGGACACGTATGCACTAACAATGCCTGCATACGCCACATCTCCCCCTGGCCACCCAGATCGACGCCCTCGTCGACACAAGGAGGATTTTGTTTATGGAGAAGAAAGAGAAAAAAAAGTACAATACAGAAGAAAATATGACATACAGAAGGTTATATAATTGAACAACAAGAAAGAATATCTGTGAATGAGATGCTGATTGACATATTTGGAAGTCTCGAGTGTCTCTGATGATGTTTTTGTTTGACAGATCACCCACGAACGAGTTCCCCGCACACGCACACTACACCATGCTGCACTGTTACATGCGCACTACACTGCACCTGGATGTTCCGACGTTACTGTTTGTGGGTGGAATTTCCACATTACCAACAAGGGCGAATTTTCAGCTGCATTCTTTCAGGTGCTGCAGGTCGCTGAAGATGTGGGGGAACAATCGCTAGCTTGGACTGCCCCCCCCAAAATACTGGCTCCTCATGCCACTGCAGTGCAGTGGATGAACGACAGCTCTCCTTTGGTGTCTCTGGAACCTCTGGCATGACTATCCAGCGGGGATACATTTTGACACTCGAGCTCCAGCATCAGCAAAGTCACTGTAACAGAAATCGCAAAAAGGTAGAAATGCTGCTCCAGAAGATCATCATGCATAAAAAAGTAGTATGTCATTTACAATAAAAAGATTTAAAATGCCAAAAAGGTTTACAATCAATCAATTCTTTTAGTATGGGGCAAAGAGAAAAAAAATGACTACACGTTGACATAAAAACTGAATTTTACAAGGGGTTACCATCTAAAATTTAACACAAACTGCTTTAGAATTGAAATACAGAAACACAAAAGGACCAGAATACATAAATATTACATCACTGACATTCATTGTTTACATACAATAACACAACACAAATATAGAAACTTATTTGGGATCCCAATATTATTTAACCAGCTGGTAATGAAAATGAAATAATGAAATATTAATGAAAAGAAAATAAGTGCACTTACAATACATTCATACATGACAATGAAATGAAATCATTCATACTGACCAAGGCCCAATTTATACACAACACTCACTTAAATAACTAACCAAAACTACTGTGTGCATTACTACAGACTTAAAAAATAAATCCACAGCACATACATCAAACTACACCTCATTACATATTTTCAACTACAATACTCATGTTTTACTGTCAAATAGAAATTCTCCTCTACATTACTATCTTATCCATCTCATCATTATTTCACTCATCATTATTTCACTCATCATAATCATCATCATCATCATCATCAGTATTTCAATCATCATCGTCTTAGCTTTCAACTTTCTCGTAGACAGTAATTACTGAGAAAATAAAATCTTCACTGACGTGTCTCATTCAACATGCTGCAAAGTCAAAAATACCTGACATAGGCATAAACGTAAAGAAATCACATTAACATTTCAGGAATGACACAAATAACATGACATTATACTGTTACATCCACATCCTCCGAATCAAAATTAAGCTGGAAAATAGATGGTATTAAAACTCGCTATGTAAGATGGTACTAAACTTGTTGCATAAACACACAAAAAAATTATTCTCATTGCATACACTTCATTACATTTACTCTCTCGTGTGAATACATCACACACGCTATACTGGGCATATTTCAGCAACACCAATAAGCAAAATCTCTCAAATCGTCACATCAAATCGAATTTCCAGGTACATGTAGCCCTCCTGAAAATCAAACATTGACACTCCAACTATCGAGGTTACTCTTTGACACTTCCACCGATGCTGACATCAACTCATCTCATCTCCTCTCACATTACCACCGTCGGGGTTACTCTTAGGCACTTCCACCGAGGCAAATATTTACTTATCTCTCACATAACCTCAAAAACTACATACATACACACACTATTCATGCAACAATTTTCTGCAAGGAAAGATCACAGCATCATAATGAAACCCAAACCAAACCAAATCGAATGCAGCAGAACAAAGCACATCTTTACCAAAATCAATACTGTCACAGAACATTCCTGAAAGTCAAAGCTTAATTAAGCACACAGTACACATCAAACACATTCCTGCAGCATAACATAAGAAAACAAATGATTTGCAATGCCCAAAACAGAATTCAAAATTTAAGTTACATAAAATGATAATAAACTTTCAATTTAGCAGAGACATTCATACCACACATTATTCCTGAAAAGCAAAGTTTAATTAAGCATTAGTCAGTGAAACAATAAAACATTTAGCATACCTGTCTGATTTGTGACACTTTTCACACGCAATGTACACATACTTACATGTTTGTTTCTTATTCTTTCTTTTTTTTCTTTTTACCACAAAATTCCAGTGCAACTTTCCAAAATCTGGTAACACACATATAGATGATCCATCAACATCCACGTCGTACTGGTCCATATTGGAGGCACATTAAACCTAATTAGGTGAAGATACTGGCAAGGCTGGTAGTAGCTGAAACTTTTACTTAAATTAGTCACTTTGAAATATTTTCCCCAAAAATATTCATTGCGTAACTAGATAAACCAAACATGGCAACGGTAAAGCAAAATTATCATCATTATGATTACCACTATTCGTACCGCGAGCGTACAATGCACAAATATGAATTTTCAATATATATACTCTTGACTTCATTCGTTTTATTATTTTAAATATTTCAGATGCACCACACTTTTATACACACGCAATTTTAAACACGCAACACGCGAACTTTGAAATATTTACTTCCCTTTCGAGTCGTTAACACTCAAAAGATGACGCAACCAATAATGCAATGTTACGTAGATCAGCTAACACACGCAACTATATTATCAAAGTTACAAATATCGCCCAATTTACCACAATTCACAAAAATATGTACTTTAAAATGACCAGCACGAATGATTTACCATAGTAACAGAATTTAGTAGAAGTGAAGCCAAGGTAAGGGGAAAAATGGAGCTAGGAGTTTTAGCGTCACACCACCGACAGATAATGGAAAAAATATAAAAATGAACTTAAAATTGAAATTTAGACACGGGACTTTCAGAAAACAATACAACAAGAATTTAGAATAAAGAAACCACAAATGATACAACCAAAACCCTTACCCTTAAGCCAAGAAAAAGATTTAC
Source organism: Deroplatys truncata (assembly GCA_030765065.1). Classification (NCBI taxonomy): domain Eukaryota; kingdom Metazoa; phylum Arthropoda; class Insecta; order Mantodea; family Mantidae; genus Deroplatys; species Deroplatys truncata. Next base: position 107,298,817 of record CM060979.1, read on the forward strand.
ATTTTTAACGAACACGTGGAGGACCAAAAACGTTACATTTTAGGGAAAGAAAATTTTGCAGTTAAAAATCTCAAAAATATCCAGCCAAAATACTAGGCGCCTCACACCAAGATGTCGTGACCTCTAAACAAATGCTCAATGGGAGGTAGTCGACTCACTAATAAGGTACCAGGAAGTTAACAAATTTAATAAGACGAGGCCACGACAAGGGACGCAGCTAATTGAAAATGAAAAACATTATAGGGTAACTACTAAAAGGATACCTACATGGTTCAGAATGGAAGAAAGGAGCTTTATAATATGGTAAATGAAACAGGTAAGGTTTGGATGGTTTTATGTTGTATTACTGAAAAGGTTTACATTACCTCCTTGACCACGCGTCGAGGACGCCATACATCCCGTATGGAGAGTACGTATTAAGACGACCTGTCCGGTGCGCTCCTACTCACTGATTGACTAGCCAAAACAACCCAAGCCTCGCTTACCGCGTGGGTACGCTATCTATGCTCTACCCCCACCACACTTACGTCATCCCCGATCCAAGCGACCAACGGACACGTATGCACTAACAATGCCTGCATACGCCACAATATCGTTAAAATACACAATTTATGTCATATATATTTTTGTTGTTGAGTGAACCATCTTCGAGATATTGCTTGTTATTCCCTTAAATTTTTCAATACTTATTTTCTCAAATGGGAATTCATTATTCATTTTTTGCCTTGGATATGCAAAGAGTATTAATCTGTGGCAAAGGAAATGGTGCTGCACCTAGCAACAAGCTATTAAGAGATATGTATGTGCTTAAAGGCTACTGTATTTCTATATTGTCCTTGTAAATATATATTCCCCTTACATCTACAAGAAAATTAGCAATAAGATAGAGTCTGCAAATGTTTATCTCGATTAACATGAAGTAGATGGAGAATAAGCGTTTGTAAAAATAGTTTGTACAAGAGTAGAGAAAGTCATGTGAGTATAACACATCAGATTTTTTTTGTTTTTGCGGATCACTGACTATATTGTAAATCACTCTACTTTTGTGCAGTTTAAAGTTTTGCCCACTAGGTCATCCAGGAAAATTCCGAGGTTCCTTCTGAATGGATTAATCCATAATGCAATTATGTCCACTTGAAAGTGTCCGAAGTGAGATCGCCACGGGTTGGATCAATTTGTAAAGAGTGTACATCCCTTCAGTTGTTACTCAAGCTCTCTTGGTCCGCTACCCAGCTCCTTGTTGTAAAGTAAATTATGGAGGCCTTCCGTGTAATTCCTTCAAACAATGGCCTGTCTCCATTCACTGAGAGACAAGTGTCTCATACCTTCTCGGCACACCTGACCCACTTCGGTAAATGAGCAGATATCTTAGTGCTGCATTAATAATTCTAACTCAGATACCTACAGTTACATTACTGTCTAACTTAGTAAATTTAAATTTCTTAAAAATGTATTTCCTTTTCTAAATGCTTACACGAAGGGTTTAAAATTAATGACCAAGAATTATTAGTATAACCTAGCTCAGCGATGGATGGCGAACGTATTTCGATTAGTGTCCCAGTTCATTCAGGTTACATTTATTTACTTTCTCTACTGCGTATAGTAAGTAGGGGAAGTATTGCATTCCACCCAAAAATTCGATACCGAGATTTCACCGGAAATATATGTTTCGAGACCCCCTGAATAAAAAAAAAAATCTGATGTGTTACACTCACATGACTTTCTCTACTCTTGTACAAACTATTTTTACAAACACTTATTCTCCATATGCTTCATGTTAATCGAGGTATCGACTATTTTTACAAACGCTTATTCTCCATCCACTTCATGTTAATCGAGATAAACATTTGCAGACTCTATCTTATTGCTAATTTTCTTGTAGATGTAAGGGGAATATATATTTACAAGGGCAGTATAGAAATACAGTAGCCTTTAAGCACATACATATCTCTTAATAGCTGGTTGCTAGGTGCAGCACCATTCCCTTTGCCACAGATTAATACTCTTTGCATATCCAAGACAAAACAAAATGAATAACGAATTCCCATTTGAGAAAATAAGTATTGAAACATTTAAGGGAATAACAAGCAATATCTCGAAAATAGTTCACTCAACAACAAAAATGTATATGACATAAATTGTGTATTTTAACGCGATCTACATTTTTGTGTAGTAAAATTTTGTCTATCTCTTATGGTTTATCAGTCATGCAAAAGTCGTTTACAATGAAGAATACTTTTGAAGACATTCCCAGAAAATTCAAGATATACATTTTATTTGTCATGAAAATATCTTAACCTTATGATTTTTTAATCAAAATCGTTAGAGCCATTTTTGAGAAAATTAAAATTTTCGAAAAATGTTCCATGTAAAGGGTAATCTGGGGTGGGGGGATTTTCTTGAAAACCTTCGTGTCGCATCTCTGGAAGATACTGAACCTAAATACCAAGTTTGGTGTTTATCCGACTGTTCGTTTCTGAGTTATGCTGTTCACAGACACACACACACACAGATACATAGGCACACACACGGACATGTTTCCAAAAATGCTTTTTTTGGATTTAGGGGGTCTCAAAACATGCATTTCCGGTGAAATCTCGGTATCTCGGTAGTAGAGAAAGTAAAAAGCATCTACAAGGAAATAAGGTTAACAATTAGCAATAAAACTTCTCGATATCTCGATTAACATGAAGCATATGGAGAATAAGTGTTTGTAAAAATAGTTTGTACAAGAGTAGGGAAAGTCATGTGAGTGTAACACATCAGATTTTTTACTCAACTATCATGAGGAGATAGCTCTTTGGCCTCCAAGTGGAACGTTTATCAATAGCGAACTCATTACTTGTGATGCTTTACAGTTGTGAACCCTTGGCATGGTGTTCGGAGGGAAGGAAATGATGGGATAAGTTTTGTCTGACAACCACTTGAGTACGAAGTAGAGGGTTGCAAGTGGGCGAGCGTAGTATAGATCGTAGTCTCTGTAGTCTGCAGCAGTGAAGTTCGGTCGTGTGGATTTACGAGTGTTCCCGATGAATGACGCAAACAGACTGAGCGCTCGGCGATTTCGATTACTTTTGCTATATTTGGTATTCGGTGTGTGCTCTGATTTTGTGCGGTGTATACCTGAAGTAGCTGAAAGAAGGATGTGTTTTCTTAGGTAAACATGAGGGGTCACAATGTATTGCGCTTCCCTGCTTGCAGACCTCTAATACTAACAACCATTTTTCCGAGGACAGCTTGCAGCATAAATAAATGTAGCTTGTATACACAGGATATAAGTAGACAATACAAGTTAGCAAATCTGTGCTCCGCGCGAAGCAGAAGATCCAGTTGCTATGCACTGTCTCTGTAGATACGTGACGAAGCAAGGTGGTGTGGTTACAGGGATGACACCTAGAAGGCTAACTGTCCGTTAAACGTCGATCCACGAGTTATCTACTAACAGATCCGTCTCGATATGTCCATGCAATTAAAGTACTAAAATAAACAGATTAAACAAAAAATCTAGGCTGCGCATGATCGCAGCTACTGCACTTGACGCTGACCTCTGACGCATCTGTGTTGTCCCTGGCAGTTGCTTCAATGGACTCAGAGTCCTGGGTTCGTTGGTTGGATGACAGGGATTTGGGATTTGATTCGGTAGAGCTGAGGTTCTTGTTTTTCAGGGGTGGTGACACTGCCTTGATGAGATTAATAATACTGCCGGAGAAGTTTGGGTGATATCTTTATTTTGTTACGTAGATTCCAATCTGGTCAACCCGCCACCTTCGTCGTCGAAACCACTGTTATTCTTATTACTCTCGAAGTCGCTACTTATGTGTTTCTCCGACTAGCCTCGAATTGCCTAGATTTCACAACTTCACTTTTACGCTATAAATCTTCTGATTATTTTCTTCTAATTCTGTTTCGTCGCGTCCTCGTGGTTAATTTGTACCGGAATGTGCCTCGGCCGTTGTCATGGTTAGTTTTGTACCCGACTGTCTCGGCGTGTCTTTCCTCCTTCACGCCTTTCGCCAAACTGTAGAATTTTCCCCTCTCCCTTTCTTAAGTTTCGTTCTGTTTTAAGTTCAAAACGTACCATGTGATGCCTACGCGATCTTTCGATTGGCTATAATTTTTGTTTCATGATTTTTTTGTTATTGGCTTCCCCCACGTGACAACTTTCACATCTGCTTCTCACAGCTTATTTTGAGTTTTAAAATCTTCCCCCGAACATTCTTAGATCGTAGATAAGGCACATCTACTTCCTCACCCTTTTAAGCCTTGAGAACCGTTGTAAACCCTGTCCGAGCCAAAAGTATAAAGGCGAGACTTCCGGTATGCAGGTTCGTTGACCATCGCAGGTAAAATACCTCTGCTTCGAGGGAACAAACTTTGTTTCTCTGTCTTCCCGACAAAACCCATTCCTAATATGAATTCAGCACATTTTCGTCGCTATGTTCGATCGTATATTATTATTATTATTATTATTATTATTATTATTATTATTATTTCTCCTGGGTCTCGATAACCAGCTTCATATGCCCTGACGGTAAACTTATCATCGGACCTTTAGGTTGGATGATGGGTTTATCGTTAATGTCCCATCTAAGCTAATCTAAAGTCCCTCTCTCCCTCTATTCCTTTCATTTATCATTTTATTTATTTATTCATTCATTTATTTAGTCAGTGGCTTACGACGATTTGATGGCGAGCCCACCGTTACACATTTATTCTGTTCACAATACATTTCAATCACTGTACACAATACAATTTCAAATTTACACAAGTATTTTCACCAAGTAAAAGAAAAACAATCTACATAATATCTGGCCGTCAACAACCAGGCTACAAAACATTTACATTTAAGAAATCTGTTTATACACACAATACATTCTTCAAACAATTTTTTTTTTAATTTAATTACACATTATAGTTCCATCTTTCTCTCTCTCTCTCTCTCTCTCTCTCTCTCTCTCTCTCTTGCACGTTACATACAATACTGTTTTTCTTGAAGCTATTAGCAGCCTCCACACTCAAGACACCTTTTGATACCTTTTTTTTGCCAGGTATACGTTCTGTCCGGTTTTCTTACTGTATGTCATTAACATCGTGAATGTCAAGCACACTGTTTTAACAGGACATTGCTATCCCGAAGCTACCAATTTGTTTGTAAAAAATGTTCGCATATTTGACTTTCCTTACTCGTGTTCCGAGTGCGTTTGTACATTTTCCCTATCCGACTCTACTAAATTTCCTTGGGTCTGTTTGAATGGACGAATCAATGATAGATGGTACCTACCGATTATTTTCCCGGTCCTTAATTGTTGGAGTTGAAATACCCTGTCCCCGAAGGTTTGTGATATCCGATAAGGACCTTTCCAACACATATGCATTCGTCTGTATTCCTTCTTTCTCTTGATGGTTTAAGCAGTCTGTTGATGCTACATATTCGCGTATACCTGATAGGGTCATGTTTTGATCACTGACTACCTGCAAGTCGTCCGGTCTCTCACCGAAATAAACATTTTCATTTTCTGTGTTTAACTCACAATACTGGGGTGCTTGACCTACTTCCGATTCATCAGCTGACTGCAGAGGCGTGTCGTTAAGATCTCTCCCTTCGCATAGTTGTTGCGTGAAAATTCTTACCACGTTAATGCCTTTTCCCAATGTGCAAATATTCAATAAAAATGGTTCTTCTGGTATTTTTGTTCTCGTTCCCTGTGTAATGCGAGAACCTGCGCGCATTCTCTGAGGTTGAGCCTGGGAACGCTACAATTCTTCCTGTCTCCAGTTTTCCGACCGTCGTGGCCACGATCCTTGACTGGGGCCTGTCCCTTGGCCTATGCTTCGTCCTGCCATTGCCCCGCTTCGGTGACCTATCGCGTCATCCATTTCGCGGTGGACATTTTGCGGCTGTCGTGTCTGTGATAGATACGCGCTCGGCGTCCATGCGTAGCTGTACGTAGGCATGCTTGAGAACTCCTGGTCCTCATCTCTACGTCGTGGGGTCGCTGGCCGGCTTGGAGGTGTTCTTGGCCTGTTCGGAGGTGTCCTTGGCCTGTTCCGGGGAGTTTCTGGGCAATTCGGAGGCGTTCTTGGCCTGTTCGGAGGTGTCCTAGGCCTGCCCGGGGTGTTTCCAGGTCGGTTCGGGGGAGTTTCTGGGCGGTTCGGAGGCGTTCTTGGCCTATCCGCTGTTCCACCGTGGAGGTTATTTCCCCGGTGTTGCCTACCATTCGCCGGGTACCTGGAGAGTCTCATGTACTGAACGGGATACTCCTCATGTTGCCTCGGTGGCCTACCCGTGCCCGTTTGGTTCCAGGGCCTATAGCTTCTCTCCCGATTTCTTGCAAATGGCTCTTGATAACGCTGTCGGACTGTGGGGTAGTTGTTCAACGCACCTTGTGCCCTCGTCCCATCATTACGATGCGAATTTATCCGATCACTGTGTCTGCCTTCAGTCCTGATTCTGGGCCTATCTTCTTCCCGCGTTCCGTACCCCTGCAGAGCGGTAAGTAGTTCAATGGCTTCGCTCAGCGTCCTCGGGCGTGCTACCACGAGGTGATGACGTATAACGTCTGGGAAGTGTCGTGTCAGGAGGGATACAAATTCACCTTCGGGCATCGGTGGGTCCAGGAGTTGGCTTAATTGGCCGAGTCGCAAGAAGTAGTCAACCATCGACTCACGCTTCTCTTCCCTGTATCGGCCATTATTTATTTCTGCGCGCACCCTGTACTGTGCAACGCCACTCCAATATTTTTCCAAAAATGCAGACCTAAAATGTTCATATTGTGCATGCTCGCCTACCGTCAATCGAAACCAACTCAGGGACGGGCCTATCAAGCTCCTTTTTATAATTACCATTTTGAAACGGTCGGGAATTCCCCTAAGCGCGAAATAAGATTCGAGGTCATTAATGAACTGCTTCGCATTATCGACTTCACTGTTGAACTTGGGGATTGGCAGTTCATTCAAAAATTGTATAGGTATATTGCATTGTTGCAGGGGCCCTACGGTGCTTGACATTTCACTTGCCGGGTGCGGTGAGGCCGAAGGAGTGCAGGCAGGTTCGTTCGACCTCGGTTCGCTACTCGGGTTGTTACACTGGAACGACGAAAACGCGGAAACCTGAGAGGTAATTCGCGCGTCCGTGGCTCCCTGGGGTCGCGGTTCGATTTCCGCTAGTGCGTCCCTGCGAGCATTGACGGTCTGTGTCAGTTCCTCCCTTAATTTAGCGATCTCGCTTATCTGCGAGCTACTCTGTGCCTCTATGGTCTCCCTTATTTTGTTAATTTTATCATTTACCCCTGCTTCCACTGCCTGCTGCTTATTCTGTAATGCTACACAGACTGTCATTGCTTCTTCCCTTGCCTTATCACTAATTGTACATATTAAGTTTTCATTGCTTACAATTTGTTGTGCCCTGATGGCGTCTATTTCCACGACAAGTTCCTTCCTTACTACCTCTACACTATTCTGTGTTGCTTTTAGTTCGTTTCTTATATATTCTACATCCTCGTAGATTACATTTTGACTTGCTCTAATTTCTAACAAGACACCCTGTATTTTATTTTCTAAGCCCTGGCTGATTTCCTTATGTTGGATGCTTAATTGTGAGGCTATCTGCTGCTGCAATGTTTGTTCTTGGGTGGACAATTGTTGTTTTAGTGTTTGCTCCTGTACTGTTAATCGCTGTGTTAGTGTTTGCTCTAGTGTTTGCTCTTGTTCTGATAATCGTTGAGTCAGTGTTTGCCCAAGTGTTTGCTCTTGTTCTGATAATCGTTGAGTCAGAGTTTGCCCTATTGTTCGCTCTTGTTCTGATAATCGTTGAGCCAGTGTTTGCTCTTGTTCTGATAATCGTTGAGTCAAAGTTTGCCCTATTGTTTGCTCTTGTTCTGATATTTTAGTGTTGAGGAGGCTCAATTGAGCCAACATTTGTTGCATCATTTCGCTCGTGTTAAGCGATCCGGTAACTTGGTTTTCTAATGTTTCGCTATCTCCATTTTCTACACCTACCCGCGTGCTATTGTTAGTGAAATTTTCCCCTTGTTCATTGCTATTACCTTCCATATCGTTGCCGGTTAATTTCTTGTTTCTTAACAGCATTTACAAACATACATAACCCAGTTTACTTATATCTATTGCATATACACTCCCCTCCAAAATTTTATTAACCTATGTATCATGCAGTTAACACTTACTCGGTGCTGGGTTGAGCTGCTGCGAAGTGTTGTAATAGTTCACAAAACACTTCACTACACTTACACACTTTTTGAACACTGATGATGTCTGCGCTGAATGTCTGCTTCCTTGTTGTAATGGAGCGGCGTCGATGTCGTTTGTTGCCCCACGTCTATCGGTACACTCTGCTGCTGGTGGTTGCTGATGTCGTCATCGGCGTCGTCTTCCTTCTGTTGTCGGTTCTCCGGGTGCGTTATCCGCTGGCAGTATTTCGAGCCCCAACGTAGTGGGCGCCAAATGACGCTGACCTCTGACGCATCTGTGTTGTCCCTGGCAGTTGCTTCAATGGACTCAGAGTCCTGGGTTCGTTGGTTGGATGACAGGGATTTGGGATTTGATTCGGTAGAGCTGAGGTTCTTGTTTTTCAGGGGTGGTGACACTGCCTTGATGAGATTAATAATACTGCCGGAGAAGTTTGGGTGATATCTTTATTTTGTTACGTAGATTCCAATCTGGTCAACCCGCCACCTTCGTCGTCGAAACCACTGTTATTCTTATTACTCTCGAAGTCGCTACTTATGTGTTTCTCCGACTAGCCTCGAATTGCCTAGATTTCACAACTTCACTTTTACGCTATAAATCTTCTGATTATTTTCTTCTAATTCTGTTTCGTCGCGTCCTCGTGGTTAATTTGTACCGGAATGTGCCTCGGCCGTTGTCATGGTTAGTTTTGTACCCGACTGTCTCGGCGTGTCTTTCCTCCTTCACGCCTTTCGCCAAACTGTAGAATTTTCCCCTCTCCCTTTCTTAAGTTTCGTTCTGTTTTAAGTTCAAAACGTACCATGTGATGCCTACGCGATCTTTCGATTGGCTATAATTTTTGTTTCATGATTTTTTTGTTATTGGCTTCCCCCACGTGACAACTTTCACATCTGCTTCTCACAGCTTATTTTGAGTTTTAAAATCTTCCCCCGAACATTCTTAGATCGTAGATAAGGCACATCTACTTCCTCACCCTTTTAAGCCTTGAGAACCGTTGTAAACCCTGTCCGAGCCAAAAGTATAAAGGCGAGACTTCCGGTATGCAGGTTCGTTGACCATCGCAGGTAAAATACCTCTGCTTCGAGGGAACAAACTTTGTTTCTCTGTCTTCCCGACAAAACCCATTCCTAATATGAATTCAGCACATTTTCGTCGCTATGTTCGATCGTATATTATTATTATTATTATTATTATTATTATTATTATTATTTCTCCTGGGTCTCGATAACCAGCTTCACACTCTAAAATACGAAATTATGCTTTTCACAACTGACATCTTAGAAACTATAGACTGCTCTTTCTTTGTGGTCTAATTCTTTTCTAAAGTTTTGCATTTTGAGCTATTTTAACATAATTTTGATATAAGAACAGAAATCTGAGAGCTCTGTTGTTCATGTGAACGCAGGATAAATGCTATAAATTATAGTTACAATATGAGATCAAGAGCTCCGGATTTCTACTCTTATTCTTACTCATAGAGGTGCAGATAATAATACATCGTTGATATTCATTTTTACTTTCTGTGCTACACATAGTAAGTCGGAGAATTATTGTTTGTATTCCACTCAAAAATTCCATGTCAAGATTTCACCAAGTATTGTTTGTATTCCACCCAGAAATATCATTTCAAGATTTCAAGAAATACATGTTTAGAGGTCCCTGAAAATTTTTTTTAGAAAAGGTCCGTGTGTATGTATCTGAGAATAGCATAACCCAAAAACAAAAAGTGGAATAAATACCAAACTTGGTATTTAGATTCAATAACTTCCAAAGATGCGACGTCTTGGTTTTAAATAAAATCTCTCCATCCCACAACACCCTTCACATGGAAGAGTTTTCGAAATTCTTGATTTTCTAAAGCATAGCTATAATGATTTTGATTAAAGTACCATATATTAAAGATATTTACATTACAAATAAAATGCATATCTTGAATTTTCTTGGAATAGCGTGTGAAGTCCACTTCATTTGGAAGAAATTGTGTATAATCTTATATAACTGGTAATTTTAAGCGATTGAGGAAAACGTACTACACAAAAAATGTGAATCTCTTTAAAGCGCATAATTTATTTCAAATTATTTCTTTTAGCATTAGCCATTTCCGTGATTTGCGTTATTAGTGGTTCGGTTTCTTTAAAACTTTGTCATTCTTTATAAGTCCCATCGATTTTCAGTTGTTTTGTATGATTGCATGGAAACAGTATGGATTTTAAGGCAACCGGATATAGCGTCCAGTTGTTAAACATTTTACTATCGCTGTTTCCTTTGTATCTATAGCAAAATGTGTAATGCAGCTATTTATGCAAAGGTTTATTTAGATTAAGATGAAGTAGGTAGATCGAAAAATAAGCTTTAGCAAGAATAGAAGATATATATATATATATATATATATATATATATATATATATATATATCCATTAATAGTCGATAGAGTAGACAAGGTCGTTTGAATGTATCACATCAGATTTGCTGTGATGCACTAACATACCAATATGAGTAAGCGAGTACAAAATAAGAGATAAGGCGGACGCCTTTCTACTTAGTTTGCACACATAGTTAATAGGTGGGTAAAATGGTACTAGAATCCCAAAATGTCTGTCTTCTTTATCGCTTCAACATGCCGGATAGTAACAAACGAAATGCTGGTAGAACACATTTACGAACACATGAAGACTTATGTCAGCCGTAGATACCGAATTTTTTCATGATTTATCTCTTATCATTTATAATGCTATGATTGCATAAAATGTATCCAACTCTTGGATAATCTTAATATAACACTTGTGCCATAATCATAACAACATTACGTTTGTTGGGTAAATTATTATTCTCTCTTGGGAACTTCAACTTATTTTTTTACTTTTTTTCCTACGTATAGTAAGTATGGGAAGTATTGCATTCCACTCAAAATTCAATACCGAATTTCACCGGAAATACATGATTTGAGGTGCCATGAATCCAAAAAACCAAAAGCATTTTTAGAAAAAAGTCAGTGTGTGTGTCTATGTGGATGTGTGTCTGTATGTCTGTGAACAGCATAACTCAAAAACGAAAAGTTAAACAAAAACCAAACTTGGTATTTAAATTCAGTATCCTTCAAAGATGCGACACGAAAATTTTAAAGAAAATCCACCCACCCCAGACTACACTTTACATGGAACATTTTTCGAAAATGTTTATTTTCTCAAAAATTGCTGTAACAATTTTTATTAAAATATCATATGTTTAAGATACTTTGTGGCAACTGAAATGCATATCTTGAATTTTTTGGGAATGCCCCTAAAAGTCGTCTTTACTTTTAATGAAGTTTGCATAACTGGTAAAACGTCAGAGATAGACAAACTTTTACTACACAAAAAATGTAGACCTCGTTAAAACACACAATTTATGACTTATATGTGTATTTTTTTGGAATGAACCATTTCCGAGATATTCCTTGTTATTTGTTTGAATTTTCCAATACTTGTAGGTGCTTTTTCTCAAATGGGAATTCGTTATTACTTTTACTTTCTCTACTACGTATAGTAAGTAGGGGAAGTATTGTATTCCACCCAAGAATTCGATACCAAGATTTCACCGGAAATACATGTTTTGAGACCCCCTGAATCCCTAAAAATCATTTTTAGAAACATATCCGTGTGTGAACAGCATAACTTAGAAACGAACAGTCGGATAAACACCAAACTTGGTATTTAGGTTTAGTATCTTCCAAAGATGGGACACAAAGGCTTTCAAGAAAATACCCCCACCCCAGATTACCTTTTACATGGAACATTTTTCGAAAATTTTAATTTTCTCAACAATAGCTCAAACGATTTTGATTAAAATATCATAAGTTTAAGATATTTTTATGACAAAATGTATATCTGGAATTTTCTGGGAATGTCTAAAAGTATTCTTCATTGTAAACACTTTTGTATAACTGGTAAACCATAGGAGATAGACAAACTTTTACTGCACAAAAAATGTAGATCGCGTTAAAGTACACAATTTATGTCATATACATTTTTTTTGTTGAGTGAACCATTTTCGAGATATTGCTTGTTATTCCCTTAAATTTTCCAATACTTGTACTTTTTGTCAAATTCGTTATTCATTTTTTTTATGTCCTGGACATGCAAAGAGAATGCAATGCGCCACATAGCAACCAGCGCTTAAAAGATTTGACTATCGCTTAAAACCTACCATATTCCCCTTGCATCTACAAGAAAATTAGCAATAAGTTTAACATCTCGATTAACATGAAGCATATGGAGAATAAGCGTTTGTAAAAATAGTTAGCACAAGAGTAGAGAAAGTCATGTGAGTGTAACACATCAGATTTTTTTTATGTCCGGCACATTCAAAGAGAACGGAATGCTCCACATAGCAACCAGTTCTTAAAAGATTTGACTATCGCTTCAAGCCTATCATATTCCCCTTGTACCTACAAGAAAACTAGCATACGTTAGTTTCTGCAAATTTTTATATCGATTAACATGAGTAGATGGAGAGTAAGCGTTTTTAAACATAGTTTGTACAGGAGTAGATAAATTAATGTGAGTGTAACACATCAGATTTTTATTAATTAGCGATTTTAATTGCATAATGCCAATGACAAACAACAAAGGAAAGCTTCTGATTTTATATAACTACTGCTTAAATATGAATTGAATTTTAAAACTGACGCTACAACAGTTGCGGCTTAGAGAATGGTAGGTCATATTGTTGCAACCGGATAACGTAGCATTTCTGCTGGTGTTACCTCTTGCACCCTAGCATGAAAAAAGGAAGTCCACGGAGTACTTCAAATTCTCAAATATTAACGCTTGTCAAGAGAGGTGAACACAGGACGCATGGGAAGGTCCCCTCCATTTACGTGACTTGCCTCTAAGCTACTAGAAGGAAATAATAAGCACCACAGTCGGATTCGCACAAAGGGCAAAAGGCTGTCACAAGGTAACAACACAAGACACTTTCCTCGTTTCACAAGTCATTACAGTTCCACACAACATGCCATTCCAATGTTCTACAGCTCGACCCGCCTTCCTCTGCTGTCAACCTCTAGGTCTTTTTATTGCTCACTCTATCAGCCACTCTATTTCCATGTGTTCGCTTCCACTCGTTCGGTCGTCGAACCTTCCATTTCAGCACTCGAAAACTTTTCTCTTGACAAAGCAGGAAGGGAAATGGAAGTTAACAGATGCTTCACAACTCACATTCAGCAATTATTGTCCCAAGAACGTTCAAACTTTATAAAGAGCGCTCTTGTGTGCATGCAGAAAGAAAAATAAAAAAATGGAAATCTGCAAGTTCTGCGTACGATAATGCACATCCTTCAACCGTTTCTAGTGCCTAGAGTCGGATTTTGATGACATGTCAGCTTTTTATTGTTGCATCATCGGAATTGCTAACATGTACAGAATCTTCCAGCTTATGAAATTATATTTATTATATCACTGGTATTTTATAAAATTTTCTATTTTGAGGGCCTATTTTTTACATCTTAAGTCATTATTTTGTCATCTTGTCTTTTGCATCTTTGAGTCATTCTCTTGCATTAACATCGTGTACATAAAAGGTTCATATTATTTGCATTTTACAAAGGAATAACCTTTCAAACATCAAAGCTTCACTATTCAACTGGCAAATAAGAGTAAATTTGCACGTCCTTGACTCGCATTCTTGGAGAAAAAATTCCATTTTTCTATTTAAGTCAGGAAAGTGTTTCTTTGGATGAAGGGATGGCCATTGTTAGGGGATCAGGTATTATTACGGTTATGAATTCAGTTACCAAACTAGGGATGAGACAAGTCAGTTTTCCTTGATTGGATTAATAAGGCACACAGCCAGTTTGCTTTTCATTCAATATGAGTTTTGTATAATCTGAGAACTATAAGGATCAAATGCTACAGCTTTGTAAGATCTACTTCAAAAACAATTTTCTTAATTTTCTGTTTAGATTCTTCAAACAAGAACATGGAACAATTATATATTTTTGATTATTTTTAAATGATCTCTACTTTTTCTAATTTTATAGCAGTATACCATCTATAAATGCATTTATAAGTTTCTCTGTGCTAATTGTAATAAATTCAATTTCAGTTTTTGGGTATTTTTTTGTAAATATTGTGACGCAACCATGGTTTGAACTATCAATTGGATGGCGCCGACCGGCCGACCATTTAAAGAGATACTGCGAGATAAAGGGTAGCGCTCTTACCAGGTAAACACCAGAAGCGATATCGAGAGTTAGCCTGAATATTATGGAAATTTACCATCTCCCCACCTTCCGAATGTTCTGGAACTTTCTGGAAACGCGAACGCGTTTGCCAATCAGTAAGTGAATTAGTGTGTTTCTGGTGCGACATAAGCTGCTGGCTATTCTTTTATTTATTTCTTTAAATACATAGTGTATACATATTCCACTTTACACGCTTTACCGAGTTGCTGGTTTCCTAGGGCCCCTATCCTCCAACACTGTGGTTACGAGTCAATGGGCCCTACTTGACTGAATAAATAAATATGTTATTAATCTACTTTTCACTAACTACTTTTCTTCTTACTCCTTATTCCTATATATTCTTCAGCTATCTCTTTTTAATTAAACCTAAATATTTTCCTACTTCTAATATGTTCCCCTTGCATTTAGCACCCAACATCTTTCTACCTATAATCTCAATTGGTAAATTGTCCCGTTTCTTTTTCTGTCATCTTTCCCTCGATTCCTTAGTTCCTTCACATTCTAGAATTAAATGCCAATAGTTATTATACTTTATCTTACATAGCGGACACTTTCCCTTGGTTCTCTCTTTCCCCTAAGCCTTTTAACATCATCACTCCTGTCCTCGTCCATGCAAAACCTTCTCGTGCTGATCTGTCACATATATCGACATATTTTTCTCTTTCCCACACCATTTTTAAATCAGCATATATACATAAAGAAGATTTAAAATTAAAACTACCTAGAATTTCTTGTCTTTCAATATCTTCAATTCCCAATTTTACCCTTCTCCAGAACCCTTTCTCCAGTACCTGTCAGTGCGTTATCCGAGTGAGGTCGCGACAATAGTTGTGACGTACTGTTCTGGTACTGCGAGAGATTGAGAGATATTTTGTTCTACTCCCAAGCGGGTGACCCATCCAAAAATAAAAAAAGAAGGCTGCGTTGTGGGAATTTCATTACGCTGTTACGTCGCGAAGAAAGTGAAGCGAGAGTGAGAACTAAGTGAAGTGACAGGGAAATTTTGAACTAGATCACATAAATGAAGTAACAGTGAAACTTTAGTGAAGTGACAGTGAAAAGTGGACAGTCCCAATATTATACATTAACCTTTAACAAGTCATTTTATAGGTAATTTTTCAAGCATTATTGGGTCATCAAAATTCGGGCCGTGTTAATCACTATCTCAACACCGCTATCATTGGTGCTCCAAGCTAGTTAACGATTGGTGCGTCTAGGAAAGCAGATCGTATCTTATTTCAAGTTCCGAAGAATGCGTTTGTCTCCCGTGAATTACAGTAAAATGCGCATTGACTTTAATCCTTGGCTTCAACGAAACTGAAACCTTAAATTTCGAATTGTACTCCAGGGAACCTTGGATATGAGTATCAGTTTTCTGCTAGATTCTAGTATTAATGAAGAGAGACGCGAAGAATATCCGTTGTATTCTTCTCTGTAATTATGTCAACTCTTAACGTGAATCAAAACTATGTAGGTTGTTAATGAAGACTGTGCACTTATAATATGAATAACTAGTGAGAGATTCTGTTAATCGAATCGCATTTAGCCTTTCCCCAACATGCCCTCTCGTTGGAGGAAACTGCATTCTTTCGTACACAATTAATTTTGTATATTAAAATGAGAGTAACTGTTTATAATACGTACTTTTGTTAATTTCAGTTTTGAAACAAAATTATAGACAAGGTAGGAGAGTCAGTTTTTCAATTTTGCAGAAATGAGGAAGCGTTTAGACAAACAAGCGAAATGGGTTTCCTTGCGAGATTCTGCAAACCACTTCACAGACACATATAATACAATTTTTTGGCAAGATCATATTCTTAGAAAACACAAATCATTTACGTATTTAACTACCCACCTTAATGAAAACAGCTGGGCAAAAAGACATTCTATTACAACAGCAAATTGTACTATGATGTATTCAAGTGTCATTCTGAAAGTCCATGTATTCATCTTACAAACATGCGAGTTGTTAGCCTTGGTCTAACGGAAGAATGAAATAACTTCGTTTTTGGAGGTATTTAGTAATCAGTAAATTAATTTATGTTGTCTAAAATATTAAATAGGATTAGTAATTTCCCATTTAAGTATGTTAAATACAAAATTAATTCACATTAGAGCTGAATCAAATTTGTATGTTAATATTCCTAGATGAAGGTTAAGGTTACCAAGCAAGAGACAAATAATGTTACGTGCAATGACCTTTTCTACGCATTTTGTTTATTTTATATAACGTCCACAAACTATTATTAGAAAAGCTTATATGTGTAGGTATGTTCTTCATGTTAAACAATATAAAGCTTTTTTAGAAACAGTTTCATTATACCTTTCGTTATAAGTACAAGGGGGATAAAGGAAACAAATCGATAGTCAGATTTTAAAAGTGGAACTATATATTCTGGCCTTAATATTCCATAATCTTTCGATGACATCGGAGAAACGACTGAATAGCGATGGCACTTTAAAAGAATGACAAAGTATTGAAAAATTCAAACCAATAATAACCATGGATATCTTGGAAACGGTTGATGCTACAAACAAACTTATTTCAAATAAATCGTGTGTTTTAAAGACATCCTCATTTTGTGTCTAGTATGTTTTGCCTACAAAGTTATAGAAAATTCCTTCCGAATAAAGACTTCGTACGCTATTCCTAGAAAATTCAAGATATACATTTTATTTGTCATATAAATATTCTTATCCAAACCGTTACCGCCATTTTTGAGAAAATAAACAATAATATCGCAACATTTTCATGTAAAGGGTTCTTTGAGCGGGGATTTTCTTGAAAATCTTGGAGTAACTCATTTGGAAGATACTGAACCTAGGCACCAAGTTTGGTATCTATCAAACTTTAGGTTTGGATTACGGTGCTCAAGACTCACAGATTTCTATTTTGCTGAACATTACATTTTTATTCATTGGTCTCGAAACATGTTTCCGGTGAAACCTCGATATCGAATTTTTGTGTGGAATGCTTTAGGTAGATGGAATAGAAAGTAAAAAACTAAAACTTTTACGTAGCCTTTCGTGTAATGGTACGTAATCCTCAGCCCAGATATGTTTTATTTAATTCAGTTGCTTAAGAATATTGTATAAATATGCCCAATTTTTGTTTTGTTGAGATAGTATGAAAGTAATTCGATACCAGTAATGCCAACTTTGATGTCAAAAACCCAATACGTATATATTACCTAAATTTCAATTGTAATATTCTCTATCCATATGACTGAGCTTATAGTCTAGGATCAGTTAAATAGGTATATTGCATTATGCGATATTGCATGTGCAATTTAATAGTACAGCAACGGAGCAGTTAATGATAATCATAGGTAAGGGGTGCAGAGGGAAACAAATGACAAGGTGGCTGCGTTATGTTTTATAAGGTAAAACATGTGTTCCCCTTGTCCTGCTAGCATATGCCTTAACATACCCCTTAATGAGTTTCTTCTTCTCCGTCGAGAGCAAGAAAGACATGTTGTGACGTCACAAAGTTCTCAGTTGGCTGGCACTGTCATAGCCCACCGAAGTACCTCTCGGCATTATTTGCGATATTTAACTGAAAATCGCGATATAACCATGCTGTTAAAGTAACTCTGAATAAACAAAACAATTTAGCTGAAAATACTGGTCTGCATCCCACAACATAGACGCTTGTAACTTCTACCGAAGTTACAGGTGCCCAGCTTTCGAACGTCCAAAGATTCTTAATTAATTGGTTTTATTACAGCAACAAGAGTCAACAAACCTTCTTGAAGGTGTCTTTCAATTATTATATGCGATGGGAGATATAAGGTTTCTTATTCAAGAAATTGAGTTAAAGTGGGTTCTATTGTTATACGGTAATAACTTCATGTCTAGTACAATAACATGGGCTGAGAGCTTTCTTTTGACATAAAATGAAAAACAAATAATTTCTCGATTTCGAAAGCAGCAGTAGGATGTATACGCACAGATACAGCTCTAATCGTGAATAGTGAATTTGCTAATTCTGTGGGTAAAAATTTAGTAGTGGTGGTGGTATTTATTAAGTATTTAGTATTACATTAATTGCATAACACAGTCGCATGGGTCATAAGACCGTACATGCTCTCTAGAAAAATACCTGGTCTGTATACGTGACTTGCAGTATCAACCAGAAAACAACTATTTTTTTATAATCACCGCACTATATACATACATATAAAATTGAAAAAACACTCTGAATCACACACTCAAACACACGCGCACACACAGTCGCGCACAAGTACTCAAGCGCCACATATATTTAAAGAAAAATTACATAAACACCTTATCTCTTAGT
Source organism: Deroplatys truncata (assembly GCA_030765065.1). Taxonomy (NCBI): domain Eukaryota; kingdom Metazoa; phylum Arthropoda; class Insecta; order Mantodea; family Mantidae; genus Deroplatys; species Deroplatys truncata. Next base: position 107,317,545 of record CM060979.1, read on the forward strand.
ACACGTACTTCCATGAAGTATGTGCCCAAGCTTGGCCAGTTTTGGCTGTTTAGAATCAAGTCCCGGCCTGCTGTCCTCCGTCTGTTGGAAGCCAAAAATACTTCCGGTAATAGTTTTTTCCTAATACCCTCCGTCTGCACGCATGCTGCCAAAATATGCGTCCAGTCTTCTTGTTCCCCGCATAATGGGCAAATCCTCCTGCCATCGTCATCAACAATCTTGCGAGCTTTCCACCCTCCCAACCTAAGCCACGCTATTCCAGTCCTCTGTTTTATACTCAATTCCAAAATATATGTTTCCTTACCCCACCTAGTTTTTATTTAATTTTGTAGCTCCAATGTTGATCTTTGTCTACATTCAGATTCTATTTTCTGCCTGTTTATATCGCATAGTCGTCTTTTGACTTTTCTCACGGCACTGTGTGTATTTTCATTACCCCTTTGCCAGATATAAAATTAGTATGTGTTGCATTCGCATAACTTTCTTCACCCACTCTTCGATAAACTATTCTTACACTTTTTTCTTCCAACTGCTTCATGTTATGAGATAAACTTGGTAGAAATAGATTTATTATACATTTCTTTGTAGCTACAAGGTACGAGGCTTGAGCGTTAGTCAAATCTTTTAAAAGAGTGTCGCTATGTGATGACATTAAAATTTCGTCCTCCAGAGAGAAAAGAAAAGAAAGAAACTTATAGCGAAAACCACTAGAAAAAACTGATGTATTGCATTCACATAACTTTCCTGCTCCCTCATCTACAAAATATTCTTACAAAAGCTATTTTTAGCTTTTTTTGTTAATACAGATAAATCTTCATTATTCATTTACACATTTCCTTGTAGGTATAATAAGGATACAATAAGCTGGAGCAGAGCATAGTTTATTGATCTTAAAATTTTTATATATCAGGATTCATACTTCACACGGGTCAATAGGCCGTACGTGCTTATATAATATAATACACTATAGTCCATATGTTTCCATCTATAATTGTCACAATGAACTTTAAAGTTAATATTTATAAGCATTGGGAAAGAACAATTGAGAAACCAACATCAAAGTAAAATACTTGCAAAGTCGATCGCTATGTAATGCCTTTGAAATTCCGTTCTCTTTGCAGGATCACAAAAGGAGAGATTACTATTTATAGTTGAGAAAATTGAAACCATTGATAAAGCATATTTCGGAAGTGGTTAACACCACAAAAAATTATTTGACATAAATTGTGTGCTTTAACGGGATATACCATACATTTTTATGTGGTTTATTAGTTATGCAAAATTCTTCAGAATGAAGTTGACTTCACAGGCTATTCCCAGAAAATTCAAGATGCATAGTTCTTAGTACTGAAAATATCTTAAACATGTGGTATTTTAATCAAAATCATTTTTGAGAACATCATAAGTTTCGAAAAATTTTCTATGTAGAGTAGTTTTGAGTTGGGGGATTTTCTTGATCTCATAACTTTCGAAGATGTTGAACATAAATACTGAATTTAGTATTTAACCGAGTTTTTGTTTTTAGTTATGGTGTTCACAGATACATACACACATGCTCGCGTGAAACGTTTTCTAAATATAATGCTTTGGGTTCAGGGGGCCTCAAAACATGTATTACCGGTTAAATCTCGGTGTTGAATTTTTAGGTGAAATAAAACAATTTCTCTACTTACTGGTACTCGTAACTACGTAGTAGTGAAACTGAAAACTATAGCTTGACAATTGAAACCAACAATAATTAATACCCCGGAAATGTAAGCTACAAAAAAACTATTTTTCATAAATTGTGTGTTTTAACAAACCTACATTTTTTGTGCGCTAATACTTTTGTCTATCTCTTATGGTTTACTAGTTATAAAACGTTAATCCAGAACGAAGAGGAATTTACAGGCTTTTCGTAGAAAATATAATAAATTATAAGTTTTATTTGTTGTACAAATATTTTAAGCTTATTTTATTTTAATCTAAATCGCTAAAGTAATTTTTGAGAAAATCATAAATAATGAAATCTTTTTTCCTGTATACAGTTTTGTTTGGGATGCGCAAGTTTTAATGAAAATTTTCGAGGCACATCCATGGAAATTACTGAACTTAAATGCCAAGTTTAGTATATAACTTTTTATTTTTGAGTTACGTTGTTCATACACACTGAGTCAAAGCAAAGCTATTTCTGAGAATGTTTTTATTTCCAGTAAAATCTCGGTATCCAATCTTTAGTGGAATGCCATAGTTTCTCTAATGCTTACCTTTAGTAAGTAGAGGAAGTGAAAATGATTGTCGATAATAAAGTCAATTGCGAATAAAGATGGAAAAAGTGCAGAAGAAAAAGCAACACCATCCTGATGTATGTTATGCGCCACTCGAGCTGCCTGTTTCAAGGACAAACCCACCAGGTATGGTTGTTGCCTTTTAATTTCTGCGCTATGTACAAACTGCAATGACTACATAGGCTTAATTTTCAGCTTCAACTTATAATATATTTTTAATTACTATTTGCACAATAAATTGCCAGATTTTTTTCTACGTTGCATTTATTTAGGCTGACATTGGTTACTTGCGATAAATATTTGCGTGTTACTTTCTTCTGACCTTTGTCTTATGGGATATCTTCAGCTTCCCGCACTAAAACAACATAATGCATACAGCGTATCCTCGACTCCTTCTCACACATTATTATAATTTTCCCACTTTTTTACTTACTACAAGTATCATGAATCTGTACCTTCTGACAACTGCTCAAACTTTTTTTTATAGTTTTACTGCTGCTTTGATTAATTATGAAGCATACATAACCATCGAATACAGTAGAAGCTAGTAACGCTGAATTAAACGTAATAATGACAAAATGCTGTTTCGGAATGAGTCAATTATAGGCTTATTTTATAGTTGATGATATCAAGTTTTAACTACCCGAATTACACTTTGTGCAACTGCTGCAGTAATTTAGCTTCCCCATTTCATTGATTCGGCTAATAGGTTTACATTATAATAATAGCTAGTGGATTGTGAAAATTAGTGCAATTTATCTTCAAAGAATAAAACTACTTGCGTATCGTGTAAAACAATGGCTATCACGGGTTCCAAAATATATAAAAACCCAGGAGATAGGACAGTTTTAAATGCAAAAGGATGTTAATACTAGTACCCGCTCTCTACCTGAATTTGATAAATGTCACCTCATCTATAGCCTTTTAAAAAACATCTGATGTGAAACATTCATTGCCCTGAAACTCCGGAAAATTTAAATTTAAATTGAGTTTTATTTATGCACGCTCTTTAACTACTATGGTTCTTAGCGTCCCATTCTATATTGGGCGTGAAAGACCGGTAATTTTGCTCAGAGGCCTCATTATCAGGCTTGAGGTTCTTTTACGTGCCGTAAATCTACGATACGGGATCACCGGCTTTACTTCCCTTCCGAAGGAAGCCGTGCTAAGGATTTTTACGCCCGAAAAAATCCATCGCCCTCCGCCGAGTTTGAACCCGCGACCTTGGGAATGAAACTCCGGAGTGGAAGCTATGGAACTATCTCAAATAGCTACAAATGTATATTTTTAGAGATATAAAAAGAAACTGGAGAATGGTAGACCTTGTAATTCAGTATTATACTCCCATGATTTTCTCTATTGGTTCAATAGTGGGTACACAAACTATTCCTACCAAAGCTTATTTTTCTATCTGCTTCAACTTAATCGAAGTAAAGCTTAGCAAAATAGATGCATTGCATATTTCGTTATAGATATAAAGGAAATAACGATAGTTAGTTGATTAGGTATTGGACACTATATACTGGCTTTAAAATTCCATACTTTTCCGTGCAGTTGCAAGAAACAACAAATTATGGACAGGACCTTAAAAGAATGACAAACTATTAAACAATTCCTTCCATTAATAATGTATATCTTGGAAATGGTTTACGCCACAAAACGGTTATTTGAAATAAATTGTGATAATTAAATATATTTCAATTTTTGTGTAGTACCTTTTTGTCTATGTTTAAAGTTTACAAGTTATAGTACAAGATTATACAAAATTCTTTCAAATGAAGTGGATTTCACAGAATATTCGCAGAATATCCAGGATATACATTTTATTTTTCATGTAATTATCTTAAATATATGGTAGTCATTTTTGAGAAAATAAAACATTTTGAAAAATGTTATGTATAAAGAGTTGTTGGAGTGGAGGAATTGTGTTGAAAATCTTCGTGACGTATCTGAACTTAAATAACAATTTTGGTTCTTATTTGACTTTTCACACATACGGACTTTTTAAAAAAATTATCTTTTATCAAGGGGGCTCAAAACGTGAATTTTCTATTAAACATGGAATTCGCATTTTTTGGTGGAATGCAATACTTCCTGCATCTACTAGATGCGTGATACAGAAAGTAATAATTTCCTCTGGGTGGAATATGCGAATAATACTGTGGAAGCAGATACTCTTACTGCCTACAGTGTATTGGGAAAGTGTAGAGGAGTGAGCGTATACAAATGAATAGTCCTTTAAAGAAAAATAAATAACATGTTTAAAAGTTGTCTTAATGAGCGAGGTAATGCTTTATTAATTTTGTTTCACATTATATGCAAATTTATGCAGGTGCATGCTTTAAGTGTGCGCTCTGTTTCCCTTAAGACAGTCTCTCTAACAGTTTGTCTAGCAAGAATGTCGATACCCTTAGCAGAAAAGATGCTTGCCGTTGTATTACCACCTGCTTGCAACCTCATTAGACCCGTTAAGTTTTCAAACCTGTGAAACTTGCTCCTAAACTGCGTTCAAAGCCTGGAGCAGACCATGTCGGAATACAGCGAAGCTTAGTTGTTGTTTTCTTCTTCTTTCTTTTTTCTTGTTTAATGAGATTCCATCGATTATGCTTCAACTATAAGACGCCACTTTTGAGAAAACATGATTAACTTTCCTGAAGAATATTCAGAAGACTCGATCTCTCTTTATCAAGAGAAAGTTTGCTTTGATTAAAAAGGATACCATTTTCTTCTCAAACTCTTTCGGCCGTTCTGAAATATATTGTTCGACACTACAACATAGTACAGAGAGCTATCGGAGATAGTTTTGCTCCCTAGCAGTTCACTTATAATGGCCCAAGAATGTGAAAGAATGAAATAATCGTGAGAGAAATCTTATTTGTAATGTATTGTTTACGGGTATACGAATCATTTGTTAATTACATGTTTAGCAAGTGAAGTACGTTACCTGTTATTTTTGTACCGTTATAATCTCTACCATATCTGGATATTGAGTTTTGATGCTTTTGAGATGTCACCCTTTGTCAACGCAAGCGAATGTAGCGATGTGTGCGCACACACACATCTGTTTTCCCTATGAGCTTTTAGTCGATTTTATAATTATACTGACATAACAACTAAGGTTTTCATAGTAGTAAAGCGGAAACAACACCCATCACGTGATTTACTCCACATGGGAGATATTCTGATGGCTTTGATTGGATAAGTTAGATATGGATGGATTCCCACTGGATGGAGTCGGGGTAGCATCGAGTTCTACTTCAGTCAATGTAGGATGTCACATTGGCATCCTTCTACCTTCTGACCTACTGCAAATGGGCGGCTTGGGTGTGCTGGATTTCGAGCGGTATCCCTCTCTCAGACCATTGGTGTACCAGCTGGCTGGCTGGCTGGCTGGCTGTCGCAAACTCTACCGCAGTTAATACAAATACACACACACGTAAACAGACGTAAGTTTGAGATCCCCTAAAGAGCAGATTAGGGACCCCCTGCCAGACTCTTTTGCTCAATAATTTTTTTCCTACGCACTATAATTGCTGATATCTAATGTTCATATATTTGTTTTCCTTATTATTGCTTTAAACCTCATAAAATGTCTGTCTAATGCTGTTCTGCTAAAAAACACACGAACCACTTATTCGTATTCTTCGGAACCATTTTTTGTCATTATCGTCTCTACCTACTTTTCACTTATACCATAGTGGCGAAGTTACGTTGATACATCGAAGCTCGCTGCTTCTTTTCTTCTCGTCGTCGTTGTTGAGCTAAAGGCCTATATTTACGTAGCTACTCTTTATCTTGAATCGGAAAATGAGAGTCGAATACATTCAGTGTTAAGCTTATCAGGATTTATTCCTTTTAAATAAATAACAATAATGAAGCGGTTAGCCAGTTACATATTATACTTGTCGGACTACTTTACAGTTTTCGGAATTACACATTATTTCCCGTTAACTCCCTGCTACCTTGTTAACATATAAGTTCTATTTACATCTGAGTCGTTCGCTTCCCACACAGCCCGACATGAAGTTGACCTCTTGAAGGTAGAATTGAAGAACATTTCACGGAATTGTCCACCGTTTATACTCTGCCAGATAAACGCTAATTGTCCCGCTGGAATATATATTGGCTACCGTCGCATGAAAAGAAAATCATTCACTTATTTTGCTCTGGAACTTTGGGAATTCCAAGCTATCTCTATCTCTTTCTAATATTACCTATCTCACTCGCTCCAATCACTGTTTATCCTCACTCCAGTGCTCTTCGACACTTCTCTCTGCTCTCTGTGATGGGTCTACTTCGGCTATATGTGTGTGGTCCATTACTATTCTATGAAACTTTTACCCTTAGCAGTATTCAATTCATTTCTTTATTAGTAGTGTTTAGCGCCCGATCGTTACTGCATACGACATTGGTGCACACTGATGATACATAACACGAAATAATAATTTGTTAGGAAAGGAAATTTCGGAAGGCAGCGCTCCAGGCATACGTTTAGGGTACCTCCCTGACTCAGTTCTAATTGCATACATAATATACATAATGTTACATGTTTATATATTGACTATTCTTATCTGGCTCTCATTCTATATTATTTCTTAATTTGGCTCTCTCTTATTCTATATTTATCACCTACATTGATATCTCTTTTCTTTTATATACTGTCCTTATAATTAATGTGAGATAGAGTTTATCCCTGCAGGATGATGCCCAATATTACTATCTGCGGTTTGCACTGACACACCAGCAATCATATCCCTATAACAACACTGCCACAATTCCAAAAGCACAGGTTTGAGATAATGCATTAATTGAGAACATTGATTGGTAGTATTAACAGAATATTCTGAATTGCAAAACCAACATATCTCGTGTAGCTATCATCCGGAAACCAGTTCAAGATATGGCTTATCCCCAAATTATAATTATACTATCTGCACTTATTGGAGCTATCGGAGGTCTTAATCAAATCTCATTGGAATACAACGTAAAATAGCATAAGCAAATAGAAAATATCATTCTGGTTGAATATGAGCTGCGGTTCATTGTTGGTAGAGAACCATTCCATAATCAGGAAATGGATGTAACTAAGACAGCTAATGCTGTGGCAGTGTTGTTCTAGGGATGCGAAATGTTGTGGTCCTGCTGTGAGAGCCAAGCCTTCACTGACGCAGAATTCCACGCTCACAGTTTTCAATTTTGTTTATATTGTAGTTACCAAGCCTAACAGAATTCTTTTCTTTCGGTAAGGCTGTCGTTATATGCAGTTTTACTTATCTTATTTTGTCTACACCATATAACCAGTGAAGATGCGATATATGCAGTTGTTCATTGTGATAGTCCACGAGTTTGTTGCATGGTGTAGAGAGATTGTCGAGTGTAAAGATACAGCTTGTATGTTTCCTTTTCTTTCCTTGTTCTGTAAGTATAATCGACAACGCTTAGAAACGCAGCTAAAGTAAAGAATAGCACTGCTACCAGGCGTGATGTTTCAAGCCTTTTGAGATGTTCAGTTGTTGCCGACATACTGCTAAAAAGAAAAGGCTTGAGCTTGGCAGAGAAGAAAGACATGAAAGAACAAGGAAAAAAAAAATACAAAACAAAGACTTTCCAGACAGATTATATGGAGAGAGATTGTGAATTCACTAAACAGTAAGGAAACTAAGCTGGATGAAGAAGATAGTAGGGCTTTTTCCCTGTCTTTTGTTCAGTCTCGTACTGCACAGAAACGTCATAAATATTTTTAACACTTTTAAAAACACCGGCATCCTACAAAGGTCATATCTGATGATTAATTATAACACCTTTATATAGCCTTGGGTGTTAAGGTTTTTCTTCGTTTTATGTTTTTGAATACACAGTTTTAATTTAACACTTTCGTTGCATCTATAATTGTTCAATATGTAATATTACCCTGCTATCATGAGTTAGGTGAATCATAAAGGTTCTTGAATTCAGTTTTCTTGCTTAAATAAAATAGAATCATACAGATACATAAGCTACCGTACTTCTAAATATTTTATAATTAAATTTCAATAAACGTAGATTATGGTGCTTATTTTTAGTAAAAAAAAAATGTGCTTGACTAAATGTTAAATGTTTGCCCTACTCTTCATATGAAAATAACAAGGTAATATTTGTGGTGTATGCTACCACCATGCTATGTTCCTTTTGATCATTTAAATCTACAGCTTTTCTGAATTTAAAGTCTACAGTCTGTAGCGATCAAGGGTTGATAATTGGTGAAAAATGGCCATCAGTCATGGTTCTTTAGCGCAAAAAAGAAGGTGAAATATTGTTTAAACATTACCACCCTCTCCTCTAATTTCAAATTAACAATCGGTGCTCTATGATATACAGCCATACACGGCAAATATAAATCATTGAAGTCAAGATGGTTCGGATTTCTGAATGTAAGATTAAAGAGTGAGCTCTCTTGAAATATTTTAGTGGACTACTGAGAATGAAAGATTCTTAAATTTTCGTCACCTTTGTCTTTTTTTTACGTATATTGCACTTATATGAAACTTTAATCATGTTTTTCTTTAACTCATGTATTAAAATACGAGGGTAATGCAGAAAGTCCCAAACGTTTTGAAATAAACAATTTAAAAAATGCAAATATCAACCTTTATTATCTACATTTGAAAGGTACACTCTTAAGCTATTTTTCTGCATAATCGCCATTAAAATTGAGGCATTTATCATACCGTGGCACAAGTTTTTCAATACCCTCTCTGTAGAAATCTGCCGCCTGCGACTTCAACCACTGGTTTACACCGGCATGCAGTTCAGCGTCAGTATCAAAGCATCAATTTGATGCACCAAACTCCGTGAAATTTGGGGAAAATGTTCCGAAAGTTCTGTAGTCGTGAAACGACGATTTTCACGAATTTTGTTATCGATTTGCATTGGCAATTCATCAGTCATAAGGCTAGGCTTACCACTGCGATCCTCGTCGTGAACATTGGTTCTGTCATTTTTAAAATCAATACACCATTGCCTGACTCGGCTAGCACTCATTATTCCTGCCCGTAAACATCACAAAGTTGACGATAAATTTCAAATGGTTTGTTCTTTTTAGCCAACCGCACTTCACAAGTGGCGGGATTTTCTATTGCAGCGTACATTTTAACAACTCAAGACAGCACAGTAAGGAAGGCACAGTCCTCACGCTACCACAGCTGGATGCGTACTGAATGTAGGAACTTCTGACACCAAGATGGCGGCTCTAGTCCTACTCATCGCCACGATAGGCCAAAACGTCTGGAACTTTCTGGACTGCCCTAGTATCTAAGTAATAAGTAGCAAGGAACATGCTCTTGCTTACAGCTCTTTACTGGGTGAAAGGTTTGAATTTGCATCCGTATTCTGAAATTGGAGAAATATGCTTGCACCCTATACTTAAACATCAGATTATGCATTTCCAACCTTCTAAGTGCACAACTAGTGTTACACATAATTTCAAGCTTGTCTACAGTCGAAAATAAGTTTCCTTAAATATATTTTGTTATTGATGGATGATATTTTGTGAGAAACACCTGAACCCAACTCTAAGTAAGTGTTTTAATAAAAAAACATTACTGCCTAGGTCACTGTTAATTGAGAATGCAATAAGCGGTACCTGGTTAAAATCTCATGTGCTCCCTAATATCCCAAAGATGTTTTCATATCTCCCAGGTATTAGATGAACTTTGGATTGGATGTCTTGATGCAGAGATCCCAGATACATTTAAAGATAAAAAGAACGATATGAACCAAATGTGTTAGAAGTGGACTACATAAATAGAGTCATTATCAGGTATTCGCGGATTTTTAGCATCAGAGCAAGCAAGAGTCGTCCACGGATAGAATAATTTAGTTCTACGGCATCAAATGTCTACATCCGACAACTCAAAACAGAAAAGCGGCTGCTACTAAGGCAATACGTGAACGAGATGCAGATGTTGCAGAAGGTCTCCTGCGGATCTGAGATCTCTACTGATGTTAGAGCCGTCCATTGAACAAGTTTTTGTCATTAAGATGTATCATTGATGCTATCTAACGTACTATGCAGGCGAATTGGATGTACTGGAGTTCAAGCAGTGTCCCGCTCTAAGTGCATTCCGCTTGGTATACCAAACGAGTTGATGTATCATTTCTTGTTCGAAGGCCCAGTGTGGCCAGAAGCAAGGTGAAGCTCAATCTGATTCCTTCACTGACGCCTTGTCACACGGTACTTTCTGGTAGCCTAAGTTTGTGAAAGTTCGGTATGGAATTGAGTGGTACAATTAAAATACTTTCTTAAGATTAAATGAAGGAGTTTATCAATTAGAATATAAAACCGGAAGAAGCGATGCATAGACACGCTTCGGGATTATTATGGAGAAAGTTATATAATAATAATAATAATAATAATAATAAATAACACTAGCCTGCATGGTATTGGATGACTGAAAACTAATAAGTGATTCAGAACTGCTTTTAGTTTTTTCCTATCACGTACAGTTTTTTTCACAATTTCACTTCAAAAATATAAGAGTTGAGCCAGTAGATGATGAGTATTGGTGAAGGGAAATTTATCACTTCTTGGAGGGAAATTTCTCAATACAGACTTGTAAGTCTTTAGGTTGTTACACCTGTAGATGCTGGTTGCTATTTGTAATTTAGGCATTGTTGTTAATATCAGGGGCTTGCATTACCAGTGCTATATCGTGATTGAGGTTATAAATACATTATGTCTACACTATGATTGTTCTATGTAAACAATCCAAATGTTTTCTGCTACATTTGTGGAAACTGTACAGTGCTTCAGTAGAGAACTGATATAACAGACTTCGTGAAAAAAGTGTACCATACTTATTTTAAAACGAAACTTGGTGACCAATACAAGGCCTGGGTTCCAAAGACAGTTTGCGCTATTGTGTTGAGAGGTTAAGATTGTGGATAAAAGGAGAGAAATCATGCATGCCATTTGCAATTCCTATGGTGTGGAGGGAGCCTAAAGACAACCTTAAAGACTGTTATTTCTGTTTAGTTAATGTTCAGGGGTGCAATTCGAAAAATAAAAAACACATTCTGTATCCAAGTATTCCTTCAGCCATCAGGCCAGTTCCACACGGAGATGATCTGCCTGCTCCTCTTTCTCCAGCTGTTTTAGAGAACTTGGAAGAAGATGGTGTTGAAAGTAAACCTCTGCAATCACCGAAGAGATTCTGATGATGCCTACCGCCCTGAATACGACGTGACTCCACAATGTTCTCTGAGAGTGAACTAAATGATCTAGCACGTGATTTGAACTTGTCTAAGGAATTTGCAGAGTTACTAGGCTCCCGTCTTAAAAATAAGAATCTTCTGGAACCAGGAACGCATTACTCATGCTACAGACAAAGAGAACAAGAGCTAGTTCTTTTTTCTCACAGATTGAGTCCTTGGTTTACTACAATAACATAAACGAGTTAATGCACTTTTATGACATTGAGCATGATCCTACTCAGTGGAGACTTTTTATAGATACATCAAAGAGGAGCCTGAAAGACGTGTTACTGCATAATGGGAATGTGTATGGGTCCATTCCTGTCGCACATTCAGTTCAAATGAAAGGGACAATTGAAAACATGAAGATACTTTTAACAAGTAATCAATACGAGAAACACAACTGGCGTATCTGCAGTGATTTCAAAGTTATTGGAATATTATTAGGACAACAAGCTGGGTTCACAAAAATGCCTTGTTTTCTGTGCGAATGGGACAGTCGGGTAAAGCAAAGACATTGGAGTGTGAAAGTATGACTACAGCGGAGAAGCTTCTTACCTGGAACTAAAAAATCCTGCACGAACCGCTTGTAGAGAGACAAAAGATATTGCTTCCGCCACTACACATAAAATTGGGCTTGATGAAGCAATTTGTAAGGGCTCTACCACAGGATGGACCCTGCTTCAAGTACCGTTCCAAGAAATTTCCCTTCATTACACAAGACAAATTAAAGGCTGGAATTTTTGTTGGTCCTCAAATAAAGAAATTGATGAAGGATGAAGATTTTGAGAAGACAATGAATGAGAGAGAAATAGAAGCATGGACCGCCTTCCGATCAGTTACTGAAAACTTCTTAGGCAATAACAAAGATGCTAATTACAAGGCCATTGTCGAAACAATGTTGGAAAATTTCAAGAAGATGGGTTATAGCATGAGTGTAAAGGTGCATTTTCTGCATTCACATATCGACTACTTTCCAGAAAATCTGGGACATTATAGTGACGAACAGGGTGAACGTTTTCTCCAAGATATTAATGAAATGGAGAGGAGGTACCAGGGGAGATGGAATGGAACTATGATGGCCGACTACTGTTGGATGTTGAGGAGGGGCAGTCAGTCATCTTCAAGTATCTGCAAGAAAGTCACAGAAGAGAAATTTTGAAAAAAATTAAATGAAACACTTTGGCTTCTTGTTTTGTTAAAATGTAGTCATGAAATAAATAAGAGGAGTTCTTGAGAGTATTCTTAAAATGTTTCTTGAATAAAAGCTTACCTTGTGTGAAATGATATTTGAATACTTTTCTATGGTCATTAGTAAAAGTGTCAAAACATTACTTCTTATTTTGTGTAAAAACCTGACGTAATAGAAAAAAACGAAGTTATTTCTGGAATCAGCATAAAAACTTGATTCAAGAACAGCTAATTTTAAGAAATCATCTGACGCAAAGTTTGAAAATGCAGACTAGTATAATAATAATAATAATAATAATAATAATAATAATAATAATAATAATAACAATAACTGGCTGTACTGAAGTGTTCTTAGGAAAACTCTCGTTGGTTTTATGTTTGTAATATTTGAGTTTTCGTATTGCAAGACTTTAAGCACCACTAAGTTTCCATTGGATATTTTTGCCATTACCGAGTTTGTTCGTTTGTATCTCGTTAAAACAAAACGCAATTTTAAGTAACACAAAGAGAAGTGTACCTAATTGTATATCGAAGAAAATTTCATTTATCCAAAATAGATGGGACCGGAAGTAGTCCAGATTAACGAAAATCCGGAAACAAACTGTTAAATGAGTTCAAACTTTAGTGTATGATGGTAAATTTTGAATCACGCAGAAGTATAAAGCAAACGAAAGCCGCCAGGATGAGAAGTCTACGACAGCTATCAGAACTGTCGTGAAAAATAATTAAACCTAATCTCACACACTTAGTTTTATTGATGCCGATCATGGCAAAGTACTTGTTAGTTTGAATCGTGCGATCTCTACGCTATCTGCGGTGCCAACATTAAAACCGTATATTCATTCATTCATTCATTCATTCATTCATTCATTATCTGTTTACCCTCCTCTTAAAAGCGTATATACTCATACGAATTTATCAAAGAACGCAGATATTTTCGTGAGGGAAAAGTAAGTAAAAATCAGTCCAGATAAACTGGAAATCCTTTTTTTATGTTGCTTTCTTACCCCTCATAAAAAACTAAACCTTTGTATAAAGCACTTTGCAACTTTCTTACACCAACTATATAACAAAGAAAATTCTGAATGGCTATGTATGAAGAGCGTAATGATTGGTTGGACCATCCATGGATGGCCATTTGACGGTCAAGTGACGTTTCAAAATTGCAAAACAACATTTTTTATTTTGTTTCCTTATTACTCACGACAATATAAGCAGCTTTTTATAAACCATTTTATAATGAGAAATCAACATACAAAATGTAGGTTCCAGTTTAAAAGAATTAAATTGGCCCTAAAATGACCATCATAACGTCCTCCAACTAAAGCGCAACTATTGGCATTTACTTTCCCCCATAATATCAAGCAATTTTATTAAACACATTTCTTTCTACAACGCTTGGTTTTGGAGATATTGTGGTCTCAGCTTAAATGGTCCAACCTGTATGTTCTGCCCTCTTAAAACGTAACACTTCTCACCCCCTCTTGCATAATTGCAGACTGTTGAATGAAAAGTCACTTATGAGTGGAGATTAAAGAGTTGTCTATTGCTAGTTGAGCATCGTAAGGTTGATAATGGCGTTGATAATATTAATATGAATAGTGATTGTACATTTGTTTAACAATGTTTTGACTAACAGGATGATTCTGTACCATTTTAGAATAATAATAGTAATAAATAATAGTAGTAATAACAATAATAAATTATATACAGTCGTCTTCTTCCTTCATGCATTAAACATTTATATCTGCAGCAATCTACATATCTTGTTCGTGCCACTTTATTTGGTCTTAAAATGGAATGGTAATCTCTCTGTATTCATTCTTTGAAGTTGACTTATGCACCTAGTTTTATATTCTTTAATTTTTTCATTCAGGTTACATATATCTAATTCTTTTCTTATATCTTAATTTATTTTATGGTCTGCTTTCTTATAGCAGCCATTGCTCTTAAAAAATTCATTTGATTTACTTCGAGTCTTGTTTTGCTTTTCTCTGTCACAATCCATTCTTGTCCTGGTAGACCTTAGCTCAGCACAGCACGCACTTCACTCCCATACTGTAATTTTGGCTTTGATATTACTTTATAAAAAACACATCTTCATGTAGTGCTATTAAAATAATTAAAGCCTTCCATTTTTTTTAAACTGATCAGATTGTTTTTATGTGATAAACGATTTTCACAATATTCTTCTATAACAATTTTTTATCGTATTAGAGTAAATTGCATGCTGCTCTGAATTGTATCTAAATGTTCATGGACCAAAGTACTTGTTGAAATTGATAAATGGAAATAGTATCATATGTTTTGATTATTTTACCACCAATGGGATTTGCACTTTGAGATAGGTATGTTACACTTTCAATATCTCTGGTAGCGATGGCAATACTTTTTAAACTTTGTTTTGATGATCTAAAACGTTTTATATAAATATTTTAGCTGGCATGCATTTTAACCGTATAGGCAAACCATTTCTCACCTACCACTCCCTCTACAAAGGCTGGCGCTAATCATTGTTACATTAGACTAGTCCGTTTACACATGGAAAGTAGTTCATTCAAAGTGGCCATTTCTGGTCTTCTTTATAACATCACACATTGCCTCCTTACTGTTCCCTTTGTATCTATAACGAAATGTGTAATGTAGCTATTTCTGCAAAGGTTTATTTGGATTAAAATGTAGTAGATAAAAAAATAAGCATTCGTAAGAGCAGTTTGTATACCCACTATTAAACAATAGGAGATAAGAGAAAGTCATTTGAATTTAATGTATCCGATTAATAATGTACTTCTTGTATGCCAGCCCAGAGATCAATAAACAAGTAGTGCTAAAGAGATGTAAATAATACCGCACACACACACACACGCAAAACTCCTCATGCTTAGATCCTACAAGGGAATTATTCATCCATGTGAAAAATTTGTTTTGTTTGTGAATTTTGAAATCATACTCTTTAGTTGTTTTACCTTGTAAAGCAAAACATTACTCTTGAATATGATCGAGGAAATTGTATATGAATAATGATATTTAGAAACAGATAATTGTGGTTCATAAGGTAAAGAAGCAGAAGACCACTTTAAGAACTATAAAGTTGCACTATCCAACCAAAGGAGAAGATAGTACCTTTATCCCCAGGAATTGTTTAAGTTATGTTGACAGCGAAAGGCTCATTCACGAGACGAGAAACACTCTGTGTGGGATCAGCATTTGTCTCGGCGTGCCCGGGGCTCTCTAATGAAGATGCATGGATTCCTGGGGAAGATTTTGGGATCCAGGCGGGGTGTAAATGCCAAGACATCCATAACGGGACGGGATACAAAGCTCATAAAGCAGGCAGCTCTTTAGATTACCCTTGTGTGCATATGGCGGCATGCGGGGCGTGTAACTGGGGCAGCGCGTCCTGGTTATAAATAAAACCATTGAAAACCCCAGCTTTCCATTACTTTGGGTATGCACTTCAATGCATCGTCCATTATTTCCTTCATTAGTAAACTACTGCTGCATTCTTAAAGCAGTCTCGGAAGTTCCATTCTGCTTAAAGTTTGTTTTTATAATGCTGGAATAACACCATTAATTTTTGATGCTGCGAGAAAGAAGTGATTAAGCGCGAGTTGCTGCCATGGTAACCAAGTTGACAATTACTGCAAACTCATTCAAAGGGGCTGTATTGATTTCGTTACCAGATTCCATAGTATGCGTACATTTCTGCTTGCGAAACCAAATCTTAGAATAATAGGTTTCATGATACAAGAAAATAAGTCATATTCTTTCTGAAATGCAAAACCTGAGGATGTTTTATGGCTAAATTGAGCTATAAATTGTGCAAATCAATAATTAATAGCAGGTTTTATCATAACATTAATTCATAAACTGATTTATGTACACGTTCTGAGAATGTGAAGGGCACTAAACAAGATAAAATATTACGAATATAATATTCATAATATTACTTAATTCTAGTAATTCTGTTATGCAATTTCTAGCACAACCTTTTAAATATATTATAGAAGCTTTTAGTCCTGGTCGTGTATAGACTAAGGTTAGAAACTTTAATCAGATTTGAAAAATGTAGTGCATTTTTCGACCAAATCGACAAACGAAACACGGATCTTTGGCATACTTTGTGACTTCTTTTTCCTCTCGTGAGAGAGAAGTTCTCAAATATATATCCACTTTTCTGTGTTCCAAATTCACAGGATATTTATTTAAAATAAAATTATTTCTTATTAACTCTTTATCCAGCATAATTCTTACTAGTATGTGAATGTCTCACTCAGTTTAGAAGCTTACTGTTCCAAAATTTATATGGTATGCTAAAGAATATTTGCAAGGAAGTTTTGACAGAATAAAACATGATTCGGAGATATACTCCCATGAGCATAAACTTGGAACATGTTTTATTTGTTGCATCTAAATTTTGGGCATGAATATACTTCTTTGAAGATAAAAGTTTACTCACATAACCTTAATGAAACTTTTATTATGAAATATTTGTCCATAGGCAACTTTGAACACTACTTACCAAAAGCAGAATAGAATAAAGAATATAATACGACGATACCTGTTATTAAAACTAAAAGTATGGATTTATACCCACACAAAATATAAGACCTAAAATAATTATAAAAATAGATAAGTAAATGCTTCGAAAAAGTTAACAAATCTAATTCCTAGGGTATAAAATATCCCAAATAGAAGCTAAGATAAGATTTAAAAAAACTGAAACATATAACTATCAAAGCACAAAAATGAATAACTACAAAAGAAAACCGGAAGAATATACTATAGCCACGTTTTAAACAGTTACGTCAGTTTCTAAATTATTATATACATATTGCTCTATGGGTATTAACGGAGAAAGATAGAAGGAGAATACAAGTAAAGGAATTAAGACTTTTAAACCAATATCAGGTCATTGAAAAATAGAACGAATAAAAAACCCAAACATATAGAGCGAATTAAGCATATTTAAATGTGATAGTTTTAATGACAAAATAATGCCTAAGTAAATTAATATTCCACGTACAAAGAATGGGAATTTTCATAAAAAGCCATTACACCCAGGCATTAATTCTGCTTAAGGCTTGAAAGATGATTATGGTGATGTTGGTTGAATGTACTTGTTTGTGTTTGGAGCTTTAAATCCCTTGTCTAAGAGACGTAGTCAAAACTGAAGTAGAGCTCTTAGCAAGGATCATGCTAGCTGGCGCGGAAAACACTGAGCAGTCAGATATGTTAATCCAAGTTCGTCAGTCCATCTTGAGATGTATAGTGGAGCAATGCATAGACCTTACATAAAATACTGTGAATGCTTTAAACTTTGTTACAGTTAATATTCAATAGCTTATATCAAACAATATGCTATGTATTTTCATTACGTTGCACTGTGGTATACATCTATGGTCCACGGTTCTCTAAATTGAAATACTAGTAACTGACTTCCTGTATTATACCCACTCGTTTTGTGGAAACACAAATTATGATTTCAGCTTCTTCTATTAAAGTTCATTAAAAATATATCCATGTGAAAGTAAAACGTACCATATTGGCTATACTTTCTTCTATTTTGAAAATTTCCTTGTGCTTTTCTTTTGCTAATCTGGGTTTATTTGGAAACTTATTTTAACGTTATAATACTATCTTGGTCAGAGCCTAGATAAGGCTGCCGTATTAGGGAAATGTGTTTAAGATATTTGGTTGATTTTTGCTTTGCGTTCAGTACAGAGTGCAACAAATTAACGGAAAGAAATACAGCGTGTCTATCATATATTACTACGGCTATCTCAACACTTTGCTTAAATCCTAACGACACCACAATGTAATTTCTGATATGGTTTACAACATAAATAAATTATTTCTGTTGGACCATAAATCTTCCTCAATTTTCCAATCCATTATTGTCCAATTCCCTAACCCACGTGCTATGTGGTTTTACTTTTCTCCCCTTCCTGGTGGCGTCTACTCCATTACTAAAACTGAAATTTAAACATTTAACTTTTTTATAATCTCATTTAAATTTTTTTCTTTTAGATATCCTAGCAGATCCTCTTCAATAATCCATTTCTATTGCCAATAATGTTTTTTTAACGGATAATTCAGAGTCCACACGTCGGAGCCATGGGTTATAATGCTTCTAACTGTTGTTTTAAAAATTGTAATTTTATTTTCTTTTGAGACCTGTTTATCCCATAATATACCTTTCAAGATAGGTATAGCATACTTTCCTGAGTTTGGCTTTGATCTTATTTCTTTTTATTGTTTCCCATCTTGTGTAATATTTATATTCTCCTGTGTGAATGTTAGTAAGTAGGTGTTAATGAGGAAGGAGCGCCGTCCTTATAAATTAAGACATTATTAAGTTTCTATTCGGTTAGCCTAGAGGTCGTGACAGGCAAAAAAAATGGTAATTTAAGCATATAGTATATTAATATCTCACACCTAATGAAAAGCATAAGAAGTTTGTAAGAATTTTCAGGTCCTTCACTTTAATACAAAATATAAACTGTTTTTGCCTTAGGGTATCACTCCTCTATGCTTTGGGGTAATTTGAGCCAAGTCTTTTAAAGTTTTTTTTTCTGCCCATTGTGTGTTGAAAAATCATGATAGCATAATACTGTTTCAAAGAGAAGAGAAATAGTTACCTTACTTCTGACATGTGTTTGTACTTACTTTATGGGCAATGTTGCTTTTATGGAAGAAGAAAAATCCTACTATTAAACATGAATTATACTCCTTGAGAAAATGGAGAATTGTTTAGCGTCTGATCCACAAAACTGAACATATCTGGTCTACTTAGACTAGTATACTATTTTGTGACACTTGTCATTCTCCTCCTTTCTCTCTCCAACTTCGTGTGTTAGGGTGGTCGGTGATAATAGAATAGAAGCTTTTTGGTCGGTAGGCAAACCGAAGAACAAAACAGGGGTTAGGTTAAACTTGGTGTGCTCTCCAGTGGCAATCCTGACGTAGAGTGGAAACTTTTAGAAAAAGCCCCAGTATGGTAACCTAGAACGTGGTTGTGATGCAATGTGAAATTATACATCCAAAAGAGATGGGTTTTTTTCTACCGGGACCTGACAACTTCATGCAAGTATTTCCTTACAAACATCTGAAATATTGTCAGCTAAGCTATGCTTAATGTAAATTTCTTGTTGTTTTTATTGTTTCATGTCTTTTTGGGGAAATGTTCAAATAACTTTAGCACTGCGTTGTGCAGTTTTATATTTGGCTTAAGTTGAGTCAGTTTTGGATACATAGGAAGAAAGAAAGGAATGAAACTTGAGATGTAGAAAGAGGTTGGTTCAGTGATGCCAGTAGCTTAAAAATGTTTAGATACTTAAGGAAAGGAAGAAGGCCATTAAATAGTAAATATTTATGCATGCTTACCACTAAACGTACAGAGCTTTCGTTTGGATGCGTGGTCGTATAATAGGAATTATTTATCCTGCGCTACGCTATTTCTAAACTGCTCTGTTTCCCCTTCACTCTCCCTCCTCTCCGTGTGCCGGCTAATCATCTCACGCAGAGTCTGTGCTCTACAGAGGTTGATACGTTGCGAGACAATGTCTTTCCGTGTTATAATATGTTAGTGCCGTTATACTGTCAAACGCTCGTATACTTTAGCACATAGAATCCTCATGTGTGGTTTCTATGTGACAAAAATCTCTTGTAGAGAAGTGAGATAGTGATATATAGGCAGTTTCTCGTGCTTGTGAGTTTCACAGAGAAGCAGTTCATAATCTTATGCAGAGATTTAGGGAAACGGGATCTTTTCTGATAAGAAATCGAAATTAAATCGCCAATTTTTTACAGAGGAAAAACTCAATGATAGGGGAAAAGTTAGAACGAAGTCCAAAGAAATCTTGAGAGCTTGAAATTTTGCAAACAGCAACCTGGAATGCCACTATGTTTTAAAAATTAAAACCATTTCTGTAATTCAGGAATTGCAACCACGATAATGCAAGTAGAATTAATTTCTGCAATTGGATTTTTGTTAATGCTAATGATCGCTCTATTCACCCTACTTTTTAATGGATGAAAAATAGATTTAACGAGTATTAATGCAAATATTCTTAAATGTGTGTGAAAGATATGTGGCGGCTAAAGAACATTCCCAACATTTTCTATGTCGAAGGTATGTAGTCATTGTGCGAATTTCCATCGAAATATATGCATCTAAATTTAAGGGACTATGAATATCCAACTCCGACGGCAAATAGTGTGCTTTCCGATGCCAAAAAAATTCCCATTAAGCCGGTCACAGTTCCAAAAGAAGGCTCTGTATAACTAACTTCATGATTACAATTTTCTTTAGTGTTGCTAATGAAAAACATTTGACGGTATGCGGATGTCGTTACAACGTTGATTACACTTGCCCAGTGTATTAGTACCGCTTATAGTAAAGTAGCTGAAGCTCAAATCGAAGTGAATCTAAAGGTATTATGATGGTATTACCTCTAAGTAGTTAAGTAATGCAAAATCTTTATGAACCGAATACTCAATTCAGTTACAGCATTTATAGCGCAAATATTCTAGACTTTAATAGTATTGTTGATGAAAGTACATGTTTTTCTGCTTCTACCACCAAGATAATATGCAGTATACGGCGATGTCATGCCAATCGACACTAACAGCTAGTGTGTACATTTCATGCTTAATAACAATATCCATAGGCGATATGGCGCTCTATATTGCCAGTTTTCCCCAACCATGCTGAATTTACGAACATGCATAAAACATGACAGTTTCAATATGTCTCGGGCAATGTAGTGGATTGCCTCCATCAGGGTGGATTCCCACGGGCAGAGCTACAAGTCTCGACGGCCACGTTAGTTTGATGTAGGACCAACCTGTCCCCAAATCCCCCTGCAGCTACAGCTGTATTTCCCATGCACAATAGCTCCATCCACTTTTACACCGACGGTCGATATTTAGAGAAAGAATAATAGAACAAAACTTAGTTTTTGTTAGAGAAATATACTAGCGTTATTTGTGAATGCCCTCAGGAATCCATGAATATAGATTCTCCCTATACAAGGTTATTATGAAAGAAAAGATAATTTCCATGATATTACAGGAAAAATATCGGTGATTGATTAATTAACAACAAAAAAGTATTCAAATAAATAAGACGTACAGGAGCGTAAAGAAGGGAAATTTAGATTCAACTAAAGTTAGTTCAAGAAAATAAATGACATTAACAAAGAAACACGTAAACGGGGATTAGAAATATGTTACTAGATCAAACCTAAACTAAACAGGATATGCAATAACTCTATAGAAAGAGACGCAAAAAAATTTAAACTACAGACCTCTTAGTAAGAATATAAATAATAACGTATTGTGACGCAATTCAATTATCGCCTAGAAGGGGACGGCCGACCGCCTGGACGTTGAGGAGGTAAGGACGGATAACTAGTAGTGGCGCTCTCACCCATCGCAAAAACCAAAAGCGCTATCGAGAGATAACCAATTTTTCTGAAACTTTCTCCCCTTCACCTCGCGAACATTCCAGAAACTTCCGCTTCTGTATATAAGCTAGCGTACTGGCGAGTGGTTTAGTGAGTGCTTCTTGTTGCGACATCAAGTGTTCATCGAACGAGATTGTGAAGTTAGTTGTGACGTAGACTGTGCTGTTACTGCGAACAGATTACAGTCTTGGGTTCGACGCCCCAGTCAGCGAAACCGAAGGAAGAAGAGGCTGCCTCGCATGTATTTTCATACGTCATTGTTTGCGAGGAAAAGTAAAATGACAGTGACAATTAAAGTAGATCCCGTTAATAAGCTGACAACTGAAAACTGGATAAAGTCACGGTATCATTCGTAACAGCTTATGAAGTTTAAGGAACAAGGAAAAGGGTAGATAAAAACGTGGCATGATTTAAATAAGGTTAAAGTAATAAACGAAGCCTGTGGAAAATATGTGCAAATAAAAATAATAAATTGATACAATGTTAAATGGAGATGCAGTGTTATAGAAGCAGAAGTAATCCAATTTGGCTGTTATTAAATAACACAGAAAAATATGTACAAGCCAAGAATATGTGGATATGATATACATTTACATACTGCAAATGAAATTCGCGGAGTAGATGCAGATTTTATCTTGAATAATATGCATAGTTAAGAAAGCTTTGTAAACACATTTTAGCAGGTTTGGACAAATAATTTAATTGAATAACCAAACATACATATATAATTATTTTTACTTTCTTTTCTACCTATCTATAGTAAGGAAAGTATTGCATTACACACAAAAATTCGATGCCGAGATTTCGCCGGAAAAACATGTTTTTGAGGCTTTCTGAATAAAAACAATGTTTTAGAAAAAGGTCGGTGTGTGTGTGGGAGTGTGTGTCTGTGAATTCATAACCGAAAATTCAGTTTTCGTATTCAAGTTCAGTTTCTTCCAAGGATGTGGCACGTAGATTTTCAAGCTCTTTACCTTGAACTAAAGTTTCGTTATTTTTTATTTTCTCAAAATTGGTTGTAGCGATTTTCATTAAAATACCTCCTATTTAATATATTTGCATCACTAATAGCCTGTGAAGTTCTCTTTATTCTGTATAATTTTGTTTAGCTGATGAACTGTAAGAGAGAGACAAAATTGTTCTACACAAACGTGTAGATCCCCTTAAAGCACACGATTTATGTCGAATAAAAATTGTGTCTTGATCAATTTCCGAGGTATTCTTTGCTATTGGTTTGAATTTTCAAAGACTTATATTTTTCAACTGGTTGGTTATTCTATTCGTTTCCTTTCGTGGTCATGCAAAGAGCATGCAGTTTTAAAGCATTACATAGCGATCGGTTTTAATGTGTATTGAAAGCTTACCTCGATTATCAAGAAGCAGACAAACGAAGGTAAGATTTTATAACAACAGTTTGTAGAAGAGCGAGTAGGGTAGTTACGTGAATGCTACGATTTTTTAAGTAGCAACGTTAATGATTCACAGCTTGTTCTACGTGAGCTATACAAGATGCAATACAGCCATCCATAGTTTTAGACTCCTAAATTAATCAGTTTGCTACGTCGGAGAAACAAAAACTTGTAGATAGAAGCAGCTTGTGAGTAAGAACAAAAAGGTTCTCCAGTATAATGAACATACACTACAAAAAAATCTCTGGCCATCAGCAGAAAGCTATCTACTGCAGCGTTTTCCATTAAATACTCGAAAACCGCATAGTCTAAGAGAGTCGCCTAAATCACTGATTATCACAGTGGTTTACAAAACGACACGCATAAGTCCCAGTATCACTGTTGTTAAATTATACCATCGTGTTCTACCAATTGGATGAGTTCTGCAGGGCTTACAAGGTTACCAGTTACTTCTAGCACTTGTTCCGTAGACAGGAATGAAATGCCTCTAAGGAAATTTTAAATTTTGCAGCTTTTTTAAATGCTCTGAAAATGGTATCACTTACTGCTGTTTAAGAGAAAATTCCATGCAGATATATTTAATATTTTAGAGAAAAACTATTTTGGTTTTATTATGCTAGTTAATCAGATTTTCCACGCAATACAGAAATCGTAATTTTGAAAAAATAGAAGAGTATTACCATATTATTTAAATACAAATATACAAAACTGGTATATAGAGTGTTATTGACACTTCTGTTTGCTTCAGAAAAAACATTTTAAATCATCAAATATAGTTTTTGGTTGAATTAATTATATGTCATATCTTAAGCAATTTAAAAGTATATAAAAATTATATTCTATTTTTAAAAGATAATTCCCTCCGAGTTTCCGCTGAAAATTTGAACAAGGTGGAATTACATATTGTGGAACATTTTTAATGTGCAAAAGTAAGAAAAATCAAATTGGATTAAATGACACTATTCACGATTAGGGCAGCAGTAATGCAAATTTTGTGACAGTTTAAAAATAGCCAATAAACAGCCAGAAAAAACTTTAGTAAAATGCAGGTATTCTATTGGACTAGGATTAGCCAATCAGAGACTTGAAATACAGAAGTTTACGGGTTTGAACGGTTGAAATTTGTTCAGTAGCCTGCAGACCGTGATAGTAACTGGATGGAAGATGCGTTCTTTAGAGAAATATTACGTATTGGTGTGAGACGTAAAACACGTCTTTAAAAAAAAGTGCAAGTATTAAATGAAAAAATCTCACAGCTCTTGATATCAGTGTAGTGCTATTTAATTTGTACCAAGAATTAATACAAAGAAGTGAATTAAAACTTAAAATCTGTGTAAGCCTACATTCTTTTCGCACCACGCCCTGATTATGAGAAACGTGTCTCTAAATTAATACTGAAGCAGCCGAGGCAAAACAAGCATAAGTAATATCTATAGAACCAGTTTAATAACAAAGTTAATATTATTTTTTTAATCTTGGAGCATAACAACAACCACCATACTACTTTAAACTGGCTTCCAAAGTGTGAGGCTAATAAATAAATAAATTACGTAAACAATACCACTACTTCAATTTGGTTCCCAAATGTGGTGCAAAAAAAAAACTTCAACAACAAAAAAATTCTTCTTCACACTGATCTTTTGTTGAAATGTACTGATCAGTGTTCTGTAAATATGCAACTATGATAAATGAATAATAAAATACTTATCCATTACCTCCCACTTAATAAATACTACAACACACTAGGTAGCTTACATTCGTCATAGCTACTTTATTTATTTTGCTATCTCCTTCACAATATTGAAAATTGGAAGTATAAATTCTACTGGAAGACATCTCTACTTGTTTTGTGATATAGGGATTAAAGTAGATACTAAAGTGGATAAAATGTTACAGACAGTAGTGTAAAAATTGTATTTTGTATTGTTTCAAATATTTTACTTCACAGTTACGTAAGAACATTAGGCATTTTAAATTGACCACTAATCCCTAGGCATATAAAGCACAGTCCATGTTACAGTGGCAGTGCACTGCCACTCATTGGAAAAACAACATCCACACTAGTCTGCTATTGACAAGAGAGGTACGAATACTGGAACAACAATTTAGTGAACTGGCTCGCAAATGTCCCATTCTACAAATAGCTTTATATAGAGTTTTACATACAAAACACAGTAAGTCCAGTCATTAGGAATTAAACTGATTGAAAACAACTGTTACATAGCATATTCAGTGACTTTAAAAAAACAAAATCCTAACCTAGGAATATGGTAAAAGAAGGATAATATAGGCATGGTAATAAAATGAATGCCAATACCTGGCAAACTGAGTACACCAAATAGAAAATGGAAACAAGTACTACGCAAGTAAGCAATACACATTTTAAATTTCACAGTGCCAACCCGACTGCTGTGCGTACGTGAACGTGCAGTCGGGTTGGCAGGTCTATGTCCTTTATGGGCTGTAGCGCCACGGTATTATTATTATTATTATTATTATTATTATTATTATTATTATTATTATTATTATTATTATTATTATTATTATTATTATTATTATTATTATATGTATAGCTGAATTGTACATATCCTTGGCATGTTGTACATTCAGGAGTCTATATGGCTATCAGGAGCACAGACGAAGGCGGATCGGGGAAACCACTGCATAGAGAAAAGAGAGAGACAGAGATATACACTGTCTCTTTCTTTCATTCTCCCTATATGTCCTGTCAGGTCACGTGACGCAGAGGAATGCTACTGCACAACCCGCCTTCGTGTCTGCTCCCGACTTTAGTGAACTCTCAGATCGCAATTTAATCTAATGTTTTTATATATTTTTATGAAGATTAACACAGGCATTTTTGTACATAACTAATTAGGGGGAGAAAAGTGACACTTATGATACACGAGAATATTTGTAATTGTGTGTGTGTGTGTGTAGGTTAATCCTAAAATCCACTAAACCCTTTGGTAATGCTTTCACCATTGAAAAGACTCTATTCTTCTTGAAGGACATTTCTAATTTCAATTCATAAATTACTCAAGGACCCAAAAAATTAAGATATTGTTCCGTATGCGGGTAGGAGGATTATTCGTATGCGGATAGGAGGTATGAAAGTTTAACAAACTTCCGCAATCGGGGTTTATTAATATGCATTATGCTGCCAAAATTGTAACATCAAGGACCCTAAGCAGCAAGGCGTAACCGAGGGACTGAGGACCCTCAGCCTCAAAGCGTAGCCGAGGGATGTTTTTAGAAGGAGAGGAGTGGAGCGACTATAGGACATAGCCGTAAGATCTGCGCGTCTAAACTCGAATGAGGACCCAGGATACTACATTATCAACTCTGCGTATTAAAAAACTTCGATTCCATAAGTTTCTTACCATTTCATACTTCCTACCCGCATACGGAATAATCCTTCTACCCGCATACGAAATGATGTCTAGAAATTCAAAGCCTCTTGCTAAAATCCGAATACATTGAAGTTATAGAAGTTATAAAAGAAGAAAGTTTTGTTTTTTTCACCATTTGAAATCGCTATTCTTTCTAGGTCATTGGCCAAAAAAGACTTTACAAGCTCCATGTACTAGAATATGAACACACTGAAGTTACAGAAGAACATACTTGTGAAGAACATTTTGTTTTTTCGTTGAGATTGCTTTGGAGTAGAAAATACTTGTTGTTACTTCACAGAAAATGCATGCAAGATAAGACGAGTGCCGTTGATATTTCATTCCAAACTATATATAAATGGTCACGATTTAGCAACTAAGAAAGCATAATACTAAGCAAAAGAGAAGAGAATTAAATCTACTTATAACAGTTATATCATGCAATACCTATGTCATAATATTTTCATCACCATCGCGTAAGAAAGTTTGTCTTTATTTTATTTGTACTTATGTTCTATCTACATAATGCCAAATAATTGTATAAAGAGAAGAAAAATTGCTAACATTAGAAATCAGTGAAACGATATTTTATAATTAAATACTGAGATTATACAGAGCGGTCCCTCAGCGCTCTGGCCGGGAATTGCACGGCAGTCTTGTGCGACACCTCTGAATGAACTCAAGGCCACGGGCTCTTCCACTTATCGGACATGGGCAGCGGGCTTTAGTCAGCTGTTATTGATTCTTGTGTATTGATCCGAAACGCGTGTGTATTTGTGTGCGATTGAATTATCGGATTATTACAACCCAGAAATGGTTCTCAAATTTTCGCTTGAACAATGTCTTTTTATGTATAACACGTAGGTGAAAACCGACTCATGTAGACAAATGTATAGGCAATTTCACGATAAATTTCCTGGTGTTCCAGTTCCGAGTAGAGAAACAGTTAGACTAGTGAATAAAGTGAAGAGAGCGGAACCACTTAATGTTGTAAGTTGTAAAAAGAAACGAAGGGTTCTAACGGAAGAAAATGTTTTTGATGACAGAATAAGTTCTAAAGGGTTATGGCCCGCTCGATCGCCGGATCTTACTGTGTGTGACTTTTATCTGTGGGGAACTCTCAAAAATAGTCTACAGGAATAATCCTCGCACCATAGATGATCTTAAAAACAATATAAGAACAGAAATTAGGGAAATTACGCAACAAGAACTTAGTGTGAATGGTAATTTCATCAAAAGGTGCCAAGAATGTTTATCTGCCGAAGGACACCACTTTGAACACCGACTGTGAAAAAGGTTAGTACTGATAAAATACAAAGTAATTATGTATGTTCAATAGGTAATCAATATATCGTAATATTCATCATAAAATCAACAATAATATGGTATCAGTATCAATAATGAGAATAATAAACAGATACACTGAATATAGCGCGCAGAACACGCATCGCGACTACCGGCCAGATAGCTGAGGGATCGCGTGCGGAACACGCATCGCGACTACCGGCCAAATGGCTGAGGGACTGCTCTGTATAATGCGATGAGTCGGTTCGTTTTTAACTCACATCACATCTGGCTTAGGTTTTTACTAAGAAGCGCTGTTTGGAAGAAGGTTTTCTTTCATCCTCTGCTGAAGAACGACTGATTTCAACTCTCTTCCCTTGACACCCAGGATTGAATTAACAGCTGAAGTTGCTGTTCTCTATTGGCAAAAGTTGCTATCCAGTTGTGTTGCAATCTGTGTTACTGTCATCTGTGATGAAGGTTGGGAACACACTTATTTTATCTCTACTGTTCTTCGAGCTGATTGGATGAGTCTGTTGGTGGAGTTTCAAAATTCAGAATATTCTTGATGTTATAGTGGATGAAGATCTTTTCCAAAATTTCCAGATGTAAAGGGACCGGTATGGTTTTTAGTAGCTTTATGTCACGTCCTATCTCATGGTTGGAAGTCCAGAAGTGGGTGGTAACTGCAGATTTATCGATTTGTTTTAATTAAATATTTCTTTGATGTTCACCCAAACGTGTTTTTAACTTTCTCTTTATTCTACTAATGTATGAACCCTCACAATCCTGACATGGAATCTGGTATATGCGAGATTGTTCTATAGCATGTATTTTGTTAGACAAAGATGTATTGAACATATTTCTCAATTTAAAAATATTCTGATGTGCAAGCTGAATATTGCATTTTCTAAATAATTTTTCAAAATATTTGTACATAACAGGGTGGTATGTGAATTTCCTGTACACTAAATCATTTTATTAGGTTTCATTAAAGTACTGGGCATATGTAGAATATCTTTTTTTTTTAATGTAGTAATTAAGTTATTAAAAAGCTGTGGTTAAAATAATTTTCAATAGGACATTATTCATATATTCTGATTCATTATTGTATTTTTTTTCCATGGGTAATTAATTTAGTTTGAAGGCTAGTCTTATAAATACTGCATGTTGGTGTGAAAGGGATTGTAAAATTTATTTTTATGTAATTATCTACAGGGATAGATTTTCTATAAATTCCATAATTTTGGTTCTTCTTTTTTTTAATAGTTAAATCATAAAAGGTAAGATGACAATTATTTCTGTTTCCATAGTAAATTGAATATTTCTTCAGGGTATCCAATGCCAAACCTGTACACTGTTGGGGAATGATGGCAAAAATATCACCCACATACCAAAACCAAATTTTAAAAATGTATGGATGTGGTGTTGTCACAGCTTTCTCCAAAGAGCTCCTATAGATGCCTGCAAGAAGTGGAGACAATGGGTTACCAATAGCCAGTCCATGTTTGTGTTTATAATAATTTATGTGTGTCATTCATAAACTGAGATTATATTGTGACTTTGTCACAGTTTGTTTTCTTTTTTAACTGTCATTTCTCTAAATTCTCATTGTCACTGTTTAGTTGTTTTGCCTAGTTCAACTTTTACTGGAACTTAACTAATTTTCACTACCACTTCACTAATGTGAACTCCCCTATCACTTCTTCTTCATGATGTAGGCTCTTCTTCCGGGTGGTTCACTCGCTGAAGAGTCAAACACAAGGCTTCTTCAATTCCTCCTGCAGCACCCCTCACTGCACTTCACAGCAGTCGCCACCAACTCGCTCGGAGAATCGCTCTTGGTGTTTCACCAAAAACGCACTCGCTAACTCGCTCGCTCACTCACTGACTGACTATTCAACTCTACTCACTCTCTCTACTCGATTGATCTCGCTAGAGTGCTCGCAGTGGCTTGTATTTCGACACACCTTTTGGAGGAAGGGAGAAGAAGCTTCCAGAAGGTTCTGGTTACCTGCCGATAGTGTGCCCGGTGTTTACGCTGGCGAGCGGTACTTATCGTTCTGTACTCCGACCGCCAGGCGCCGACGTCCCGAGAACCTTTGCCATAGCCGCTGCGTCACATTATTGTTTCATGGCCAAAGACTCTGTGTCTTCTCCAGAGAGGTTAACTTGGTAGCCTGGGAGTGGGATCTTCATATTCACCAGCTTCATCTCTATTTCGTTGTGTATATTAAGAGCTTCTCATTATGTGAAAACTATGCAGATTGTATGTTTTTAAATAAATATGGGACCATAAGAAATCACAACTGTTTAAATTTCACCCACGTAAGTATCTAAAAAATAACTGGACCGTAATTATAGGCTATGCAGCATTTCCAAAACCTAGAAGATTGTCGGGAAGAGGTTGTGGAAGACAAATGAAAGCACAAAAAGGAACCAAAAGAAAACGCAACTGTTTAAAATTTCACCCACGTAAGAATCCAAAAGATAACTGGACAGTAATTATAGGCTATGCAGCATTTCCAAAACCTAGAAGATTGTCGGGAAGAGATTGTGGAAGACAAACGTTTCACGAATGTTTCACACCCTTTTGTGTGGATATCAGAAGATTATTCATCCATTATTAGGAATATCGGTGTCTTTAGGAATTACAATAATAAGTGTTAGAGAGGAGTATTCACCATAAAATTCTTCTAGATCTTTGAACATCCATTGCATAAAAAACGGGGGGAGATAAATGAAATTAATTCCTGTTCGATTTTAAAAAGCTAAACGTCAGGTAAGCCAGCTAGTATAAACTCGAGCATGCCAGCTTGAAAAGTTCTGTATCTTTTGAAATACACTTTTCCGTTAGGGGCTCCTTCAGTACGTTGAATGTGTGAAGTCGATTGCAATGCCGATATTTCTAGAGGCTCAGAAAGCTGCAATTTCCTTAATCACCTGATACTCGAGCCCACCCATAGCCATACACCAGGAGACCAATTGCCGGTATAGAAGCGTAATAAATTAATTCCGAAATAACACAAGGGCGTTTCCCTTCAAATTAGCAGACAGACACGGCAAAGCTGGCAGAGACAACGCCGTAACTAAGGAAACTGGGCCGCGTAATTACGGAAGACAATCGCTCCTCGGTTGTTTCCGCTAGCTTTAAAAAGGGATTGAAAAGTTTCCTTTCCTCAGCGGAAGAACTGTCTAGCAATGCAATTTGTTTTGGAAAACGTATGAATTCTTTTATTTTACTATCCGACCTTCTCTCTGTATAAAATATGTAAACTAAAATTGCTTGAGCATAGCCTTTGCTTTTAACAGAACGCAACACATGAAGGTTGCTTGCTAAGTCAGGGCATATATTGGTAATTAATTGTTTTCACACATTAGTCGTGCGTAGGACAAGGTTGCAAAGCAAAAATAAGCCTGAAAATTTGAATGCCATAACCGGATTTGAACCAGGGATTTTTGGGTTTCCGTCCGGTTACTCTAACCAACTGAGCTACCGTGGCAACATGCCGACACGACATTAAATTTCCGAACTGACTCGCATTTTAATATCGTGTCGGCATGCTGCTATACTAGCGCAATTGGTTAGAGCAACCAGACGGAAAATCGAAGATCCTGGCCGTGGCATTAAATTTTTCAGTCTGATTCTACCTTTCCAACCTTGTCCTACACACGGTCTGTGTGAAAGAACAATTATTTACCATGGATTGACCTGGTAGTTGGTTTAATGTGAAGCCCGGGACTTAAAGTACTTGCGACATTGTAAGTCGCCTTTGGGAATGTTATCTCAAAATGAATTTGAGTTTTTCTTGTGGTTCATCGGAAAATATGCGAGTCATTTGGGCAATTTAATGCTGTGCCGGCATGTTGCCATGGAGTTCAGTTTGTTAGGGAAACCGGAAGATCCATGGTTCAAATCCCGGCAATGACATTGAATTTTTCATTCCGATTCTACCTTTCCAGGGCACATATTGTTTTGTTGTAGAAATTCAAGGCTCAGGCAAAATTTTAAGGCATATCGTGGACCATGAGTTCTATTGACACCACTTAAGGGCATACATGTTAAAGTTCAGCAAATGATTTCATCAGTACTATCAGACTGTGTTACCTTCGACGAAAATGAAAATATTATAGCAGCCATTATCCTCGCCTGATCTTTCCCTGCTGATTATGGTTTGGTTTCCAATATGGAAGTTTCCTTGCACAGACGACAAGCGAGGAGACTTACCATTGTAATAAAGCATGGAATTTCCAGATAAAACATTGATGAGACTATATATATATATATATATATATATATATATATATATATATTCTACCCTTCTATTCGGTACTTACGCAACCACCATTAATGATTAAGGACCTGAATGAGAAACAAGGAACTGCGAAAGGCATGGAAATATTGCTTGCAAAATAGTAGAGGAATGTTCTCCCGAAGAGCGGAACATAATACGTGGGTTCTGGGCGATTGGATTAGCTGTCGGAAAGTGGTGAAGCAAAGGTGAGCTTCGGAGGTTCGAGTCTAATATATCAAATTGTTTTCTTTTTTCCTTTCTCCTTGTGTTTTTTCTGTATTTTAGTATACTAATTTATTTATTTATTTTTATTGGCTCTCCTGTGAACCAAAGACACAAGAATTACAATCCGATAATTGTGGATAATGTTTAACCCAATAATTCGTACCCTATTCTGGTGTTGTAAATCGTGTTACGTAGTTAGCTTTCATTCTTTTGGGCGCATGTCGATGGTATTAAATCGAACAGTTTTTGTTTCATGTTTAAACCTTATATTTTACTTCTTCTACTAACAAGGGGGTTGTAAATGTACTAACTTCACGGGTAAACAGAATAATAATAAATTATTAAAGAGTGTGGATTTCATCAACGAAATAAATGTTCAAAATGATGACCCCCTTTATCAATCACATTTGGATACGTTGGCGGAGAGACCTACTTGCATACTGTAACATGCGCAGTGTAATCTGCCTGCATTCTGCCCGTAGATGATTTGGGCGTTGCGGTTCTTGAGCGTAGACCCATTCTTTTAAATGATCCCACAGAAAGAAATCCAGTGGGGGTGAGATCAGGTGATTTAGGGGGCTATGCAATTGGGCCCTCTCGGCCAATCCATTTTTGCGGATATGTTCTATGTAAGTTATTCCTTACACTCAAGTGACCAGTGTGGTGGAACTCCATCCTGCGGATCCATATTCCTGTCCTTTTCACTAGTGGCACATCTTCTAAGTAGCAATGACAATTCTTCTTGTAGAAATGCAAGGTACCATGGTCCTGCGAGGTTGCCTTAAAAAAATTCGTCTAGTATTCCGCACCAGACATTGATGCTCTACTCTGGAATGCAGCTTCTCACATCCAGTGAGGATTGCCTATACTCCAGTGGTGCATATTATGACGGTTAACAGCTCCGTTATTGTGGAGTATGCTCTCATCACTGAAAAGAACATTGCCTAAAAACTCTGCATCCATTTGCCCTCGCTGCTGTAGCCACTGTGCATGTATCACTCGCGCTTGAGAGTCACGTCCATGGAGAGCCTGGTGTAGCTGCAGATGGTATGGATGATATTTATTACAGTGCAATATGCGCATCACTGAGGACAAACTTTTGTTCAGATCTTGTGCTATGACCCTTGAACTCATATGTGCATTGTTTTCTATTGCATTGCATGGCTTGTTCATTGGCCCCAGAGGTTACTGGAGCATCTCGAGCAGGTGGATGTTCTTCCAAATCATCCTGTTTCACGAAGGCGTCTTTCAACCTATCGAAAAGTGTCTGCAGTAGGTGCCCTCCTTCCTGGAAACCGTTCTTCATACAGGCGCTTTGCTTACAGTGCATTACACCTTGTTTCTCCATAGATTAACAGCATGTCAACATACTCGTCGTTTTGTGTACATTATTACAGCAGCCATGTCTCGTAGAAAGGTTTCAAATACTCAGTAGATAATGGAGAGTTTATTCACGTCAAGCAATGCCGCAGGCGCAAATAGCTAAAGCCGCTTTGCATACGTGGAGTGTTTTAAACTTGGTTGAATGATTCAAGAATAATACCGAGTACAATAAAATACTTACTAGTAAGTATAAATTATCCACCTATCAGTAAAAAACATGGCGATTATTCTATTTTGTACGTGCTTATGTTATCAATAATGTTATTTGTAACATAATATCAAATTATATGCCCAAAGAGATAAAACAAAAGGTAATACAAAGTTTGAATTTAACACGAATGATTTGAACCCGAACTGAAGTGGCACAGTTATAAAGCAACCATGATAATACCATTCGGTCAATGCTACTTTTTGGGGTGGAGCTCCTATATGAATAAATAATTGCAGAACTCAGACCCCATATCGAATTTTTACACGCTTTTTGCAGCTTCATATAATGTTTGGAGTTCATTTTGGTAGTTTTAACTCAAATAAACAAACTGTATCAGCCATTTCAATTATTGTATGAACTGAAATATGCTATAGTTTGTGGCAGAAGTGAAATTATCTATCTGATACCTAGTATTTTTGATAAGGCTGTACAACGAACCTTTATGGGCTGACGGCTTAAATCCAATTGGTCAAACTGCGTAGATTTTGTTTTCAAATAGTTTTTTCAACCGATGCATGTAATATGTTGTTCCTTCAGGGGCGTTTTCAAAGGCGCGTATGAATGTATGCTAAAGAATAAAAATTTGTAATACCAGCTAAAAGTGCTACTGCACTTCCCAGTGTCAGGGTGGGATGTTTTTGCTATCGACATACATGGCAATTGCATTCTGTTCCGTTAAACACTTATGCACTGAGTTATCTGTCCCTCCTCTATAAAGCGTTGTGCAAATCAGCCATTAGAAGACTAATCAAGAAAAGCGTAAGTCACGTATGTCACTTAGCATAAGTTCAAAAATAAATAGGAGCAGCTGACTCACCTGGTATATACATTACCACCTTCAACATCAATCACATTGGGCGCTTTGCCTTTGGAAAAACTGCCTATCAGTAATGATTTTCACTCGTTTAGTGTTGTGTATCCTTGGGTTTTATTTTATAAACACACACATTTACATTCTCGTCCATACTTCCGGACACTAGGGAGGAAGGGAATAATTTTGTCTAAAGAAGAATTCCCATCCTCCATCCGGGAATCGAACCCGGAGTCTCTGTATTTGGAAGTTGGAATGTTTACCACAGGACCACAGAGGCAATCAGTATTATATTGTCTCATTTTATCTAGGCGTTGCGGTATTAACGGTGTAACACTAAAGTGTGTTGCTGGAAATCTAAGAAATATATTCTGGTTTATTTTCTTACTTTCTCTACCACGTAGCTAGAGGTTAGAGAAGGTATTCCATTCGATACCAGATTACATCGGAAATGCATATCTTGAGGCACCTGAATACAAGAAATCTATGTTTTGCATCCACGTGCCTTTGTCTAGTAAATATTCTTACAAAATGTTATTCTTGTATCTACATCATGATACTTCGATACCATCGAGTATCGGGAGTATGAGGTATCGAGGTTCTATCTCTAGTTGTTACTTATTCACTAAGCAAGCCGTTGCGTAATATTTTTTTCGCAACTACAGCTTGTTTTATTTCATCTGCTCACTGATACAGTAGTTTTTGTTAAAATTAGTTTTGTCAAAAATTTATTGCAAATTTGCACCTTTCGGTAATCTTCCACATTATTAAGTATAAGCGTTTTTGGTAAAAAGAATATTTTAAAAGCTGCAGGAGTGAAAACTGTGTGCCAAGTGTGAACATTTTGAGTACGATTGCTTTGTTTTAACTTGTAGTTAGACATTCTGTTATTCAGTGAAATTAAACAACTCTTACTCACTAAAGCAACGCTTTATTAGGGTGTTAAAGCTTTTCCACTTTCTTTTGTATGTATGTTATAATATCATATCAATGTTAAACTTTCTCTGAAGATATGGCGAAAAGCACGTGCTGACTTGACTAGTAAGAATGGTAAATTCAAGTAAGTGTAAATTATAATAAAATTGAAAGTATTTTATTCTTTAAAAGCCGTAAACTGCGTGAAATCGCCATGCTAGATAATTTAAATCTATTATTGTCACAGCTTACAATTTAGACGTTGTACGTAGCATTATTGATTCTTTATTATTTTACCCAATTTTGCAGAAATTATCTTACTGTTCCTACTCCTAAGTGTATGTCTCTATAGTGCAATCTAAACCTTCTGAGGTTTCGCGAGAACGAATGGGTACAACCGCGTCGTTGCCAAACTTCTCTCCGCTTCGACAGAATGTTCCGCGTTTGTGGTAAAAGCCATCGCAACTTTATAGAGTAGAGCCAAAGTATTAACTCACTGCCTATAAGCTTTCATGACTCATTTTGGTATTTTTTATTGTCCGCCAAACCTTAATTGCTTCAACCTGGAGGGAAGTGAAACTTGACGTTCTAATTATCCTCTTTTACCTGGTAAAGAATTGCTTCAAAGAATAATGATTTTCGTGCGAAGAAATGGTTCTTTAACTAGGAGTTTTGAATACTATTTTCGCCAATTTGCAGCATGTCTCGGAGCAGGCGTTATTATGTGAATATCACATGTATTTTGGTTCATCAAATTCTGAAAATATAACGGTCAATTGACCGCATTAAAAGATAATAATATAACTTATGCCAGTAAAGTATTTGTTAGTATTATAAGCATAACTATAGCCAAAGGTCTCCTTTTAAGCATCACGAAATATATATACAAATTAATTAGAGGTAAAGTTCGCACCACTGGATGTAAAAATACTCTGTTTTTTCCTTATTAAGAAGTATGTTAACTTTTTGTCTAGTTTCTTGTTGCTTTTCTATAATATGAAATACGCATTCACGCACATAATACTATGTTTCGAGTTTTACAACAGGCCAGTTTTACTGTCCGTAGGAGGAAATTTCGCTAGTGCTGTATTAGTGTGCATGCCTCAAAGTTGGGAGGTTTGGTCGCGATAGTAATAATTATTGTAATCTGTCCCTGTTATAGTATGCACCACTGTCGATGTGTATTCCCGCTCGGGCAGCTCGCACTTTCACTGAGCACGACTATTGCGCTTTTTCACAACCAGGACTATTCTGTAGTGTTGTTAAGGATTTACAAATGTTCAAAGCCGCTAATCAGCTGTTATGCGCTATTAGGCACTCTATAACTTCCTAACAAAACAAAATGTTCTGGAGTGCAATAAACTACGAGACCCTCTTGTTAACGTGTTTGTTACACAACGAATTCATATGACGTGTTTTGAACCTGCTATAAGAAGAAGAGCATGACAAAAAGTTGACAAATTAATTATCAAATGCTTATTTATTCTTGTGGCGTAAAATATAAATGTTACGGATTACACCTGGGTAAGCAATGTTCCGTATGATAGCACTGGTAAATGAACCTCCCAGAATAACGAATTTTAATAAAAAATAGATATTGTGTATTCTTGTATCAGTTACTATTATAAAGGTAACAGTTACTATTTTAAGAAATTTTGGTTCAAATACTCATTAATATTGTGTTAATTTACATGATTCATGAGTATATTTGCTGCATTGTTATATTAAGATTAGAAGCTGAGCGCTTTTGAAGCTGTAAGGTATTACAGAGGTCGTTTTCGTTCCCAGAAACAATTTAAGAGGCTTTCAAATATGCTAAAAGAAGCGGCTAACAGAAAGCTATTTGCCAGCTTCTCATAATCGTAGAAAATGCAATTTGTATTGATGTTACTGGAAGAGGATTAGCATACAGAAGGAGTCAGTTTGGTTATAAAGTGATACTTTATTCTTAGTAAACCTCTGTATGAAAAATAATGCGAAGTAAAATACGTGTAGCAGCAATACTCTTCCAGGTAACAGAACTAGTAAAATAATATGGATATCGTCAGATACCAATTATGATAATGATTCAAAGATTGATAAGATGCATGAACATTTCTGCGGAACTGACCTAAAGCTGAAGATTGCCAAATCCTAAAAATAAATATACGTACCTACTTATACCTGATGGTACATATTAAACCTTCAGAAAACTAGCATGCGAACTGGTATCTATAAAAAATATAACTAAAAGCCAAATCCATAAAGAAAATTAACCAATATTGCGGATTCATATAAATTATTGAAATTTGCACAAAAAAGCTATGAATCTCCAATTCTGTTCTGTTGATTTTTGTGTCTGTCTTTCCTAACCTAAAATTCACATTCATTTTATAGGACCACTACCACAGCTGTACAACAGCTATGCGAGTTTTCCGAATAAAAACCAAATTCTTTGGGTTCACAAGAAGGTGTAGGCCTTGCTGCCTCTAAGCAATGGGCGTGAATTTAAAAAATCCACATATATTTTATATTTTTCGTGCGCAGTTTTCACAACGTGCATCCTGTCTATCTTCGTAAAGTAAAGTAACAAAAGCTTTAGTTGTTATTCCCGCGCTGGTGACAATCGGAAAACAAATTCTATTGCAGAGAGAAGTTTCGATTAGTTACTCGAATTGGCTAACAACCCATGAGGATATAGTATTATGATAACAAACGAGTTACAGAATGCCAAATAGCGGCACGCTTGAAGAGCGATTCTTGCAAATACTTGAAGATCTCATGTGCAAAACAACACAAGCCCACTTCAGACCGAAAAGGAGTTATGGCCGGAATCGATTTCCTTATGTCATACATTAGCTGTGGTACAGGACAACATAAATTTCCATTGAGAAGTTGGTAGAATCTGACTGAGAAAGTGAAAGCAGTTACAAATCGGCAGGAATTCTGGATTTGTGGTTTTGTTACTGATGCAGCACATCATATCTATGCGAGGTCAATAGCAGAAGGGCACAAAAGCAAGCGAAATTTGCCGCATGCACAGTCTTTTGTTTGCATCAGCTGATTTTTCTTGTAAGTATAAGAATAGATAGAGCTGTTTTTAGTGATTTTATAGTGTTTTTATCCTTATCCTTTAATCAATTCAACTTAAATAAGTCGCAGGTGAAGCGCATATAAACCACGTGGGAAAATCTGTTCCGCCCTCTACAACGTACGAGAATATTGGCATTATTAAACATTCCAAACTGTTGGTATACGTCACAATGATGGAAATAGAATAAACTGCGTTGCAACATCTTACAAAATAATAGAGAATACAGGTACTATTGTGATTACGTCAACAACAGCCAGCAAAATAGTCACACGAGTTTCCAAGGAGACAGAAACTTTCTAAGAACAGCCCCAATAATACCCATAAGGAAGACATAGCAAAAGAAGGAGACGCAATGCAGTATATAGGTGCTATACCTAGTGATTTTAATTTTTCCTATCAGGAGCTGGTAAAGAAGTACGAAAACCTTGCTAGTGATAATACCTATAGAAAGTAGTAGCGAACATTGGAACAGTATTTAGTAGTTTGTAAATATTCTATTTAACCATGTATTTTCTTCAGAAATTTTGTTTCAAAACTTCAAATGTTATATTTCCTAATAAATACAGGGAGTTGCAAAATGACATGTCCAAATTCGTTATACATTTTTTAGAATAAGGCATTAGATATACAAAAGTAATATCCTCACACAACCTTCCTGGCAATGATTTCCTCCACTGGAAAAACACTCACAAGGCTGTATAAATTTAATGACAAAATAGCCTAAGAACTCGCGTTTTTTAAAACTATGTTGGTTGGACGTGAGGGGTTTTGTATCTGTCGTCTTCAATTGTAGCAACGCAGTATAGAATGGCCTGAATTATTTGGGAAGCATCTTCCGCACGTTTAACTTAAACAACATGGCAAATACAATACCTTTGACCGCGAGTATGCTGAAATGTTCTAATCTTGAACGATTATTGCTGTCCGACAAAGCTGCTCGATTACAAAAACAAAGCTGAAGAATGCCATGCTATAAATAAATAGGTGAGTATTGAAACACAGCGCAGCAACATAAATTTTTTACTATTGTGATGGATTTATCACTTAGGATATAGTCTTTTTTAAACTTTTAACCACTATGCAAGTAGAACGCCCTAAATAGCAGGTTGAATTGTCCGGAATAGATAAGCCAAGGAAAGGATTGTAATATGGGCTCTAGGAGACACGAAGGCTGTATCTAACAAGCACCTAATGCACCACTCAGAACATTCAAACTATGATGATAACTTAGAGGAAAAAGCAATTTTATTTTGTGGTATTATGGATGGAAATCATGTTCTTGTTTGTGTAGGTTTATGGCAGCAATGCATGCTCTTTTGAAGTACAACGTGCCTTGTAGATAGCACATAACACATCGATCTTGTGTGTTAGGAACTTCCTTCCGTTTTTTCTATGATTGCAGAAGAGTAGCTGTTAGCGCCAAATAATCTGAAAATTGGATGTCTGCTGGCTTTGAAAAGTTCATGCACATTTACTTGAAAACTAACAGTCACAGTGTTACAACGTCTGAGAAAAACCATGCGTTTGTGCTCTGAAACTTGCCTCAAACAAAAGGTATTCGTTAATTAATGGAACTTCAAGACGGGGAAAGTGTATCCTCACGTCAGTGTATTAGTTCTTTGACTGGAAATCAATAATGGACATAACCTCATGACAAATTAATCTTTACTCACTGCTGAAAAGAAAATGCTCCCATCACATGTCACCAAGAAGACGTTGACGTGGAAGGTGTTCTGTCGTTGCCACACGCTGCTGTTTGCTGAGTAAGGGTAGTCAGAGGACCTCCAGTATGACAGGTCTGCATGAGAAGGGTTGTGGGCATAGATCATTCCCTGAGCTGCTTCTTGCTGTGTAATAGTTCATTCCATGTGTGAGTGGAAAAATGGGTCTTTGAAATGGTTGAAAAATTTGCTCTAATTTTATTCTTGAACCATATAATTCGAGCACATGCTCCTTAATGTGGTGGTGTGGATTGCTTAGCAAATGAAGCAGTCGCTCCGTGGTTCAATCAGTAAAACAATATTCTTACCTTAATGGAAGTTTAAAAGCTCCATCACGCCAATATTAAATCCACTAAATGTATGACTCCTCTCAAAAAACTATTTAAGATATCAGATTGAAACTTTTATACATGTAGATGCATACCTTGTAGGTTCACTGATCTGCTTTTATTCAATAAGTTTGTTTATTAAGGGAGTTACAATTATTTTCTTAATTATACTATCTTTTGATTAACATTTATAAGCAATTATTAAAAAAGTTTTCAACCATGTTATTAACACCAAAACGTTGAGAAGCTTTTTTTTTAAGTTTTTAACATCTTAAAGGCATATGAGAAAACGAGCAACTTACACAGAAAATGTCATTCCAGATAAAGAAAGCCGTTGAAAGCAAAACTGCAGAAAACAATCCTGCATATGTTTGCAAAAAAAAAACGAAACTGATGGATTAAGCACACAGAAGCTGCAGTGCTTACAGTACTATTAATTTATACAGTGAAACTTTCCCTAAAATGGACTAAAGTGTACCACTTTACTCCAAATAGTGTAGAAGTTGCGATATTTTTCTTTTAAGTGGTCCAGTAAAAAATGGCAGATGTAGTATTATTTTAAAAAGTAATGATATATATGTCAAATTGAAGAAGAAATTCCAAATAGTACTAAAACTGCACAAGAAGCTAAAGGTGTCATTTTTTTGGCAATTTTCGGTATTTAGTCTCTTCTTAAACTATCTAAGACTTATTTTATATTAAAGATTGACTATTGATTATGACTTCACAGACGAGCATTTATCGACGGAATACTCGGTTTTTTCCATGAATTCGTAATTATGTAGTAAGCTCTCACAAAAAGTGAAATGAAAGCAATAAATTGTATCATTTTTTTCATGTCTTTTAAGTCTGACATAGGTACTGCTCTGTGATAAATGTTTTAAAGTTTATATCTTAGAAAAAATCGGAATATTACTTTATTGAGGTATTTAAAAACAAAATTTTCAAAAATAAAATATGGCTAAACATCATGAAGCTTCTGTGAGAGAAGACACGGATAATCATATAAACGTAACACATTTTAAGCTAAATAAAGGAAAAGCTAAATAAAGGAAATAGTCGTTCACGGACATATCAGGACAACGATTTTTGTATCTCGCCTTGATCTGACATCGCGCTGTATATCAACTCCCATCAAATACCAAGATGATTTTAAAGGTGAATACCGCAACAGGATATAAACAGTAGAGATGAAGGTTTAGAGAGGATATCTAGGAGTCACAAAAAGAGATATATTATACAATGAAGACAATAGTAATCGTCTGGAAATATATGAATTAAATGATGAAGTAGTTGATTATAGACAGGCACGGGAATACCACGTTAATAGAATGGGTAATGGAAGAATGCCAATGAAGATTTTAAGGTACAAGCCGAGAGGGGAAAGAGGAGTTAAAAGACCTAAGAAAAGATATTCGGACCAATGAGACGCAACACATCGTGAGGTCTAATGCGTGAAGAAGAAGAAGAAGAAGAAGAAGAAGAAGACAAAGAAGAGGACTACAACAGCGAGTGAGGTACAGTCATCGTGGAAATATCTTATTGGTTTGTGGTAACAGTGAGGAGATTTCTAACAATTGCATGCCGAGTACTGCCTGCGGTATTTTTTTGTTTTGTTTTGCAACTTCATTTATTTAGGGTCGCTCTAACAACTTGGCCATTCGCGACCATACATAATATATGGAACACAGTTGTATTATATGGAAGTAATAATTTTATACAATTTCAAGTTAGGTTATAAATGTTACATTTTGTCAGATAAGTTATTGTCCTTTTCGTTGCATATTTATTGTTAAGAGCATTTGATATATCGCTGATGCCAGTTTGTAGTCTCCATTTAGAGTACTTGGGGCAGTGCACTAGAATATGTTCTACTGACGGGCATGTTGCAGCCCTCACATGTTGTTGGAGGTTCCTTATTTAAAATGAAAGACTGGGTGAATTTTCAGTAACCAATTCTGAGGCGAGTCATTCCCACTTGCACGTTTGAGAGTTCGGAAAGGTGCTGGATTGGCATAACGTGAGCATTCTTTCCAATGCCTCAGGAAAATGTGAAGTGGAGACCACGATTAG
This sequence comes from Deroplatys truncata, assembly GCA_030765065.1. Taxonomy (NCBI): domain Eukaryota; kingdom Metazoa; phylum Arthropoda; class Insecta; order Mantodea; family Mantidae; genus Deroplatys; species Deroplatys truncata. The sequence goes on from CM060979.1 coordinate 107,360,825, forward strand.
TAGCGAGTTAAGTAGTTGCCGAAGAAGAGAAAGCTGAAAATACTGATAAAGACGCTATTTCTAAACTTATGGATCAATAAGACCTCAACGAATGTCTTCACTACTTCTTTAAGAAGCATTAAGTTACCGGACCTGTCCCGACTTCAGGAATGTTGAATTGTTCTTGCCATCTTAGAAAGGGTCTATCTCTGTTTCTGTAACCTTGGGACTCATAATTGAATATGATTTTCGGGAATGTGTAGTCAGTCTGTTCTTAATTTACATGCCTGCTCATTAAGGTTATACAAGCTGGACCATTTAAGTTGAGGCTGCACAATATCTCCAAAACTAAGCGCTGTAAAAAGAAATGTCTTGAATAAAAGTTGCTTTATATTATGGGAGAAAGTAAATGACGTTAGTCGTGTTTTATTTGGAGGACGCTTTTATGGTCATTTTAAGGTCAATTTAATTTGACCCTAACTGTAGCTTCCCATTTTAAAAAAAATAAATTGACTCTAAAATGACCATCACGACGTCCTCCAAATAAAACACACAAATGACATTCACGTTCCCCCATAGTATCAAGCAACCTTTATTCAAGACATTTCTTTCTACAGTGCTTAGTTTTGTAGACAATGTATAATCTCAACTTAAATAGTCCACTCTGTATATTTGTGGTTGTTCTCTTATTTCTGCATTTCTCTTCTGATCTATTAATCTATATTCGGCCAGTGGTCTGAGGAATTTCATTTCTTCTTGTTTTATCCTTCTTTTGATAGTTCCGCAAAGTGCTTGAAATGTATTTAATGTTCTGTCCATGTCTTTTCTATGTTCATACGGAATACTTTTTTTTTAATTCCTTTGTTTTACCCAATTTATGATACTGTGTTTTTACTGTTTTCGTTACCGCTTATTACCGCCACACACAAACACCCATGCCCATGGCGGAACTCGAACCTGCGACACTCAGCTTGGCGGAGCGCCGGAGCTATACACTCAAGCGACCACGGCTACGAGGGCCGGCAAATACTGGACCCCAGATACCTAAACGAAAGTAAGAAAACAAAAATGTCATGATAGATAAGTACTGCTTCAGAACTTGGCTGAAGGCTTTGCGGATTCCAACACAGCATTGCTGTCTGAATCCTACAGAGAAAGTTTGCTACTTAAATGAGAAGTACAATCTGGGAAGACTTTTGGAAGAAACACATTTAATGGAGTTCATGATTGGATAACGAATTCAGTAGATAATAGTAGTAATAGCGAGTCCAAATTGTGAATATCAGACATGTAAAAGCCAAAGAGGAACAATTACGAAGCATAGAAATTGTTAACCCTATCTTGTTTTCAAAAGCCGGCAATGAAGAGGATTCATATTCGGAATACCATTACTAATCAAGATATGCGATACCTTTATTGAAAATAAATATTGACTTTTTACAAAAATAATATAGTAATATGAGGTTATCCTAACTAAAATTGACAAAAATGCGGTGAAGTACAGTGACAGGGCCAGAAACGTGACAACGCTGCCTTGCTTATTACAATTTCACCAAAGTATCTACTCTAGCCTAGTATGTGTTTATGCGTTAAATGACCGTTACACCTACCATTCTGCGGCTGCTGTGTGCCAAGAGGGGTACCTAATTTAAAACGTGATATTTTATAGCTAGGGTTATTACTTCGGGGTATAGATGTCATCGTGCAACCTTTCTCGTCTCCTTTTCCCTTCCTTTTATCAGCTGTAAAGGGACATTCCCATCGTTATTTCTCCCAAGTCCATGGACGCAAGAAGAATATTTGATGGTTCACGTAACAAAACGCATTCTATTCGCTAGGCCTCAGTTTTGTTAACAAGAACTTGTGATACAAATGCTACGTTAGAAGGAAGTCTCCATGCACGAAATAAAAATGCCAGTTTGTTAGTCACACGTTTTTATATACCCATTATCCTTTATTTTTATAACTGCTCTACAAGTTCTTGTATCAAAATAAGTTTTTTTTCCTTTTACTTCCTGTCAGTGTTGATAAATATTGACAAAATCGTTCTAATTCGGCATTACTAAGGAAACATGCGCTTTTATAGTTTCAAACAATAACACAATCTTTAACAAGTAAGTCAATGTATTATGCTATCCATAATGCTCCTTACTTTGCACGAGCATGAGGAACAGCATACCAAACATTTAAAAGCGTATTGTTTAAAATCTGGGAAAACTACATGAATAACAGCCACAGTTTAGAAAACGGAAAAAGAGCTCTTATTTTCATACACCGTGTTCTTGAATCCCCGCTCACCTTGTTCGAACAGGCAACCTAAATGACATCAGAAATGGTAAAACATCACCACTGTTTTATCATTGCATTATGTAGAACCACTTGTTTGTGTTTCAGTTATTTTAAATGAATGCATTGGTGAAATTTAGTAAATAATGTAAACAATTTCAATTTTTTTTGCGTTTTTATTATGCTTAGGTATAACTTGTGCTTTCATGCTACACGATTTTTCTTGTTAATATCCAGAATTTTAAAATCACAAATGGGTGTTTAATTGGTCCTGTACCGTTTAGGAAGGCACCATATTTAACTTTAAACTTAGTTTTTCTCATTTTCCTTTTTTCAAAATTCTTCACTGTTCAAAATGCTCCTTGGACCACAGTTGATAACTTATTAGCTTTAAATTTTCAGGAGAGCTTGAGGAATTATGAATTTAAAAATTGTTGTGCACTGGTTAAAAATGCTAAATAATGGAGTGGAAATGAATTATTTTTCGTAACTCGAATTGAAAGAGTTGAAAAACCAATAATATATATACAAAAATGTTTGTTCTTAAATTAATTAAAGTTAAGAAATACTTGTACAATAATTTCTTTAGGTTTATAAATTAAGATAAAATTGAAACTTTGGAAGCTGTACTATAAATCCTAGGTTCTAAGGGGCATCTCGTATTGTCATATCAAAAAGTGATTAATTGTTAATAAAACATTAATAACTTAAAACAGTTTGAAACAACTCGTAAAAATTTTGTGTATACCTTATGTTCTGAGTATATGGAAAAAAAGTCAAAGTAATTAGAAGAGAACTATGAATTTTTGTATTTTCACAGATACATTTCCTTAAAAGCAATTTGGTATTGCTAATATGTCACCGTATATGAGGCAAGTGTATTTAATGTCGAAACCAATTACAACTAATTTACTCTTACTTGTTTTAATAATATTTAATAAAATAGCATACCTTATTTATTTGGTTTACATTAATAAATAAGCTAAAATTTAGCTTTGATTGCTACATCTGGCATACTACTTGTGTATTATTAATTATATACTTTGTATACTATTATAATATTTTCCGTAATACATTACACTATACTAATAATTGTGATAATAATAATAATAATAATAATAATGAATCAGATATCTGAAGATTAACTGTTAGGTAGCGACTTTACTTGCATAAGTTGTGGCTTGTGTACGAGTGGTTAGGCCACCAAGTTTATAAGGAGAGTTATAAGGTCTGGAGAGTTTTATGCCTGTGATGAATACACTATTTTACGAATATATATATATATATATATATATATAGAGAGAGAGAGAGAGAGAGAGAGAGAGAGAGCCACAATTTGTAACAGATTAAAATTTGTACTATAACTGAAACGTCTGCAACATACAGCCAACATTACCTATGTGACTACAGAACTAGAAGATGAACATCGAGAAATGGACGGAGATTTGGGAATACCGTGTATAAATTGTGTTTCTAAAGGAATAGCAACCGCACTTGAACGTTTTAAAATTCAAAATAACAACAGATATATTTAAATTTCGAAAATGGTTAATACTACAAAACGTATTTAGCATAAATTGTGTGCTTTAAGAGGATTCTCTTATAGTTCACCACTTACCTATACAAAATTATACTAAATTCTCCCCGGATTAAGAGGACTTCACAGGCTATTCTCAGAAAATTCAAGATATACAATACAATTTATTTGGTATGTAAATACCTTAAGCATAAATCAATATGTTGATTTTTAACGAAAATAAAAGCTGCGAAAACATTTCCGCGTGAAGTCTAGTTTGCGATGGCGGATTTTCTTGAAAATCATCGAAATTTCTTCTTGAAAGGTAATTTTTTACTTATTTACTTGGACGGATTACCCACCTAGTATAGGGCTTACACCTCTAGGACTTACAACCGTGCCTAGGGTCAGCGGCCTATAAAGGAGCAGACGAACATTCAATCAGAGAATGAAGAATCCGGAATGCGAAATCGGCCCATAGCCAGGTATGTGAGTGAGGGAAGGAGATGATATGAAATGAAGGCGAAATGTATGAAAGAAAAGGTGTTGATGGAACAGTTGGCGGAATGATCGACGGCATAAACCGGAGAACCCCGCCCAAACGTTGCTTCGCCGAACACAAATCCCACATGCGGTAAAAGTACCTACTGAACTTAAATAACATGTCTGGTACCGACATTTCGATTTTGATTAGAGCTGTTAACAGATAGCACGCACACACACATACACACACAAGGAGCTTTTTTTAAAATGTTTCTTTGGATTCAGGAGGACTCCGGTGAAATCGCAATATCAAATTTTTGGGTAGAATGCAATACTTCATCTACCTACTACAATAAAGATGGTTGAGAAAGTAAAAAGGAAGGTTTACCAGCTGTAAGGTTTACTTTGTAGCTAACTTCCGCTAATCTCCAAAGGAACATTTTTTCATTCGTTCGGGTTTCAAAGCTGAATAAGGTGGTATACTCGGAAATGGAAACTGCTTTGTCCAAAAGTGCTATTTAGGACTGCTTTCGAGCTTTGATGTTTTGAACGCTAGGCTTTGCGTTCGAAGCCTGGAGCCACACATTAAAGCGACTACTTTTGCAGCGTTTGATTTGTCAGCTTCGCCTATTCTTACGTTGCGCCGACTGCTCAAATCTTCAACGGCCGAAAACGGCCCCAAATATCACTTTGGGCCCAAACCATTTAATTTCTGAGAAACACAGCATAAATTAAATCCTAGTTTCGAACGATTGGAATGTTCCTTGTCAGTAATGTCGATCCTTGCGGAAACGACTTCTATGTAACCGTAGACAGCTGCCGCTTTTATGTGCAATTGGGCAATATTACTGTCTACATGAAGTTTAATGCTATGCTCGTTTTTATGATAAGCGCAGCACAACCTCGCTCACTATATCTTACGGGGAATATTACACACCAAGTGGCATTAAAAGCCTACGATTAAAGACCTTTTCCGCATTCCCCCTTAGATGGTTATGACTGACGGAAACAGAAGTGGAGAAATGAACCTTCCAGACAGTGATTGTAAAACTGCTTCTGTCAATTAGCGTTTCAGTTTAGCTCTGAGCATGCACTTAGTTAATATAGCATAAAGGAAAAGTAAAGAGAAGGAAAGAATACAAAATTAGCAAGACTAAAAAACGTTAAGTCTTCAGTTTTCTAGACGAACATAGTTAAATGTATGTAATCCTAGCATTATAAACAGGTTATTATTATATTTCATATCGTGCATTAGAGGCTATTATGGTACACATGCCAATAATAGCAATGACGTATTTTCTATAGGAAGAATGTATTTCCTGTATCAATGCCGTAATACCGGCGCAAAAAAACATTAGGGACGTTGCAAAATAAACGAGCAGCATTTGTGAGGCATTATTAAAGTTATTATAGAATGTAAATGGAGCATTTGTTTAATGAATAACTAACATCGGCGACTTCTGATTAAGACTTAAATTTTCAAAATCGAGCGTTAGGAGTAAGCTTCCCTTTGAACGTGTTTGAAATTCCATTCACATTAGATTCAGTTGTATATTTTTTGTCACATTCTTTACCAGCTTTTTAATAGATGCTAACCAACATTGCTTTTACAACACTGGGATTTAAGGAGAACGTCCCGAGGTTAAATGGAGGGTGCTATATGCGGAAACTTCTCCTATATATCGACAAAACGACAGTAACTTATACTTCAGCACTACCTGGTCTTTCTTTTCCTCTCTATCTATATTCCCACTCCATGTCTCTTCATCTCGTGTCCTCTCCATTTTCCGTGTTTCCCAGCTGCTGATTTATTGATGTGCTGGCCTAGCAGATAGACCTGGGTCGCCCACCCATTTCTTTAGTTCAGGATTTACCCCCATATCAGGTCGTGGGAAATAGGAACTGCCGGTTGTGTTCCACAGAGTCTGTGTGCATTGAAACTTTAATACACTCCCAGCAGCTCAAGATGGATGCAGATAACAAGCCTCCGCTTAGCAAGTATATATGTAGGCACGTAGGCGGTTTCTCTGTGTGGCTTGCTTATCCATTGCTGTGAGCCAAGAGTGACAGTATATATATTTTTACACGAGATAACTGATCACATTTTGTGAATCATTTCAGTATTTTATCAAGCGAAATATGTAAGCAAGGTAATGAAAATAGCTTCTGCATAATCACCATATTATGGTTAAATTCCAGGAAACGCAGGGCCTTCAGAAACAACGCTCGAGACTTAGCCAACCTTTAGCAAACCTGATCACTGCGGAAATCAGGTACAGTTCTTGTAGATTGGAGAACATATTTAATTTTTTAAGTACAACGTCTTTTAGATGTCCACCATCATGAATGCATAGTTGTATACGTTGTTGGAAGTCACTATAACGTTTCTTAATGTGGCTGCTCATATTCCGTTTATCCCCTCTCGGATTCGATTTCTTAAATCTTGAAAGTTTTCTGGTCTGGCCCCGAATACTTTTTGCTTTAAGTAGCTCCACAAGAAATAATTCAGTGCTGGAGAACGAGATGGCCAAGTCACGTTTCCGAATGTGGAAATCAAACATTCTGGAAACAATTTCTGTAGTTCTGTCATGCTAATTCTTGTTGTATGCACGGTTGCTCCATCTTGCTGGAAGCATATACCATTAGTATCTTGAATTTGAGGCACAAAGAAATTTTCAGTCATGTTTCTATAGAGCTGGTTTCTCCAGCTTCGTTCTCGAAGAAATACGGACCGATTATTTTGCTGGCCGACACAGAGAACCAAACTGTCACCTTTGGATTGTGAAGTGGAGCTGATGGAGTCCCCAGGGACTGTTGGGAGCCTTTATTGCATATTCTGCTTATTGACACTTCCACTGACATGACACTCATGACAAGATTGTTTACAAATCCATTATGCGGTGACAGAATTCCAAGCGCTCCGTCTTATCTTGATCCGTGAGACGTTGCACAACTTGAGTATTGTAAGGGTGATACTTCAAGTTATTATGTAAGGTTTACTTCACCCTTCGAACGGACATGTGTAAAGCAATGTGTGCTTCCTTGCGACTCCGGACTCCGTTGCACAGATGCCTGTGTAGTACTCGTGCAATGTTTTGATCTGTGCGTACAGAGCGAGGTCGCCCAGGCAGTGATTTGTTTATGACGCCACCTTCTGTAAGCTATTGTCGCACTCAACTATGAATAGCATCCTTAGACAATGCTACACGCCGATTTAGTTCCCGTCGTCGAAATCCTCTCTGTGATTGCACTGGTTCTGTTGTATCAATTTACGGCACAAACACGCTCTATCACTGTCCAGCGTTCCATAACTAACAGAGCGGAGAGAGAATACAAAATGGCAAATACATTTCTAAGGTGCACTCTACAGTCGTGCCACATATTCGCAACAAAAAACCACCATATTCAAAATAGCTATTAATTCAAAACCCGCGTTTTTTTCTGTCCCAGTCTGTATAAATACATCTGCAGAAAAGAAGAGATTACATGATGTGAGATAAAGTTGTTTCATAAAATGGCTTTGGTTGATACTGGTTATAATAATAATTAATAATATTTATACAGAATGTTTCAAACATGGAAGTCGTAATTTCAGGTATGCATTCCCCATAGTAGAAAATAAAAAAAAGTTTACTACAACATGTGTCCGGAAATGCTTAGTTTCTGAGTTATGGCCTTGAAATGGTGTTATTCCCCGGAACGTATTTCTTACCTCGGGTAGTTTTCTTTACAGAAGATGTTCAAAGTGTCCACCTCCTGTTTGAATAAGGCCTCACATCGACGTCTTATGGCGGTGCGAATACGACCCCAAATTACAGGAGTACTGCGTATTTCGTCACAACCTGCCACAATTCGATTGTGAAGACAATTCTTGTCAGGCGCCGGAGACGAATTCAGCCGTGCCTTTAAATGGCCCTACAAGTAGAAATCGATGGGGTTCAAATCAGGTGAGCGTGATGGCCAAGCAATTAGGCTATCTCTACCTGTCCATCGATCAGGAAACCTTCAATTCATGTACCGGCGAGCAGTACGACTGAAGTGTGCAGGAGCCCTAACATGCATGAAGTGAGATTGTTGACGAATTTTTAATGGGGTGTCTTCATACACATGAGCTATTCTGTTTTCCAGGAAGTTTGTGTATGGCTGCCCCTAAGTATGTTTACAAGTACATGGGGTCCAACTAACTGATCACCAATTATACCGGCCTACATGTTGAAAGTGAACCGCACTTGGTGATGAGATGGAACAATTGCATGTGGGTTTTCATATGCCCATACATGCTGATTGTGAAACCCTGTGAACTGTGCTTCCTTCATTTATATATAATACTAAGGCAGGAAGATTCGTATTTGAAGCACACTGTTGTACAAACCACTGGCAGAACATCGATAGAGCAGGGTAACCTGCTGGTGACAGGACCTCTACATGTTGCAAATGATAAGAATACAACAGCCGTTGCTCTCGCGACAGTCTCCAGACAGTCGTATGAGCAACATTCACTTGCAATGCTTACCTTCGTATACTGATAGGAGTCATGTGCATGGAATAGAGAATCTCTTCCTCTACATCTGGAGTTGTAGATCTTGGTCTCCCCCCACAAACCAGAAGATGTAATTTTCCCATGAGCGCACAGACGGTGACGGAACGTTCAAATATCTTCCGATCTGGACATTCCCACTGTGGGTACCTCTCCTGGACGAACCAGCGCAGCATTGCCGTCCGCCTTACGTGCATGAAGTACATTTCTGCCACCTCTTGATGAGTACATGTCGCTCAGTCGAACACCAAACACAGCACTCAATGTACCTTTCGCCTCGGAATGAACTGTCAGAGTGCCCTGTTAACATCTTCTGTAACGACAACTACCTATGGGAGAAAATCGTTCCGGTGAATATCACTGTTTTGAAGGCCACAACTCCGAAACCAGCATTTCCAGACAGATGTTGTAATGAACTTTTTTCTTTACATATGGGGAATGCACATCTAAATTTATACTTGTGTGAATGCATACCTGTCTTTTTATATTTGTGAAACATCCTGTATAATAAATATTAATTTATTATTACTTAGAAATAATAAAACTTACAGGCAAAATACGCAAATCCTATTTGATGGTATAAATCCAAGTGGTATTTAGGGTGATGAAGCTTACTGATTTTGGTATTTGCCATAGTAAATAATAAGCTATCTCTTTAGCTTCTACTGATATGAACATACAATCTCGACTTACACTTGTTAATAATTTCTCATGCTTTAAAAACACAGTCATTAATGCTAGCTATCGGACATTTACTGCTATTGCTGGTAGTACTTGGTATCTTCTTGAAACCCGTTCCTCATTCAGAGACAAACCAGAAGAAGAGAAGTAGAAGAAGAAACAGAAGGAAAATGTAATTAAAATGTTATAAAATGATACTGGTAACAGTTGCAATTTAACAGGCAGAAACTGTATATAGAAATAAGAATTGGTTCGTTTTTTGTAATGGAAATGTTCAGTAGAGACACGAAATGGTTTTTAAGTTGTCATAAGTCTTGGGTAAGCTTTAAATTCATAGTTTCCATTGTTAGAATTTCAACGAGGTTTCTTGAGCTACAATTTAGAATGTTATACTAATTTACTTGGATATACCCATTTCTGGTAAAAAATGATGGGTTAATTGTGGGTAGCCATACAAATCGTATCACAGTAGCGCAGAACATGATAAGAACAAAATGAAAGAGATAACATAATGAAACAAGTGCTTCTCTTCTCAAAAAATCACATTGCGTTGTTCTATTTACATATGAAAGGCGTAACTTTCTTCATTTGTTTGAGTGTGAATTCTATCTTCACAGTAAAGTGTGACTTATACTGCCACAACCTTACGGCATCGTCATTGCACCTTTTAGTACAGGCAAAATAAAACAGAATTACTTAAAAGTAAAACAAATTCTCCAATTGTGAAATTCTTATTAATCAATCTCTTTGGCATGGGAATGAGGATGCAAAGAGTCCATAAGAATTCAACGTGGGAAAAGGTGTTTTTGCGGGGAGGGGGGAAATTGAAATTTGCATTATTTTGTGAATGGGTGTCGTTTTTCATATTTTCTTGGACTGTTATGAAACTAATACTGAGGCGATAGAGTGTACTTATAATTTTTTATATAGAGGAAGAGAGGAATTAGGAATATAACAATCTGATATGTTATGTTCACATGACTTTCTCTACCGAGTATCTTCTGTTTCCGTAAGCTTCTACAAACTATTCTTACGAAAGCTTATTTTTCCAACTATTAATTTTAACTGAGATAAAACTTTGCAGTAGCTTAATTACACATTTCGTTTTAGATAGCAAGATGGATACAGGCAACCGAATAGAGTCAGATGTTTAAATCTACAAGCTGGTTTTTAAATTCGGTGCTCTTTTCATGACAGCGCCAGAAACAACTGAAAAGCGACAGCACCTTAAAAATCTCGGTGTGTTGAATTCACATGCCTTTCTCTACTTACTCTTCTACAAATGATTCCAACAAAAGTTTATTCTCCTGTCTACTTCTTGTTAATAGATAAGTATAAGAATATAGTAGACTAAAGCAATGTAAGATTTTTAAAAAAGCGCTTTGCCGTGGCTTTAAAACCCCATATTCTATGCATTCCCACGTGAAAAAACGAGCATCGACTTACCACTTGAAAGAAGTAGTAGTATTTGAAAACTGAAACCCATAACAAAGAATATCTCGTAAATGGTTAACGCCACATAAGCTGTGGGCTTTACGAGACGTTAGTTTTTATGTAGCAAGATTTAGTCTATCTTTTAATCTTAAGGTTTACTAGTTATACAGAGTGTTTCGGAACGAAGAGATCTTCACAGAAAATGCTCAGAAATTCAAGATATGCATTTTATTTTTCACGGAAATATTTTAAACATATGGCGTATTAATCAAACTTGTTAGTCGTTTGTACCGAGCGAGAAGGTCGTGGATTATATCCCCGCGGCTGACCTTCCTGACCCATGGTTTTTTCGGGGTTTTCAAGGGGTCGCTAGGCGAATGCTGGGACTTTGGAAATCCTCCAAATTTCCTGTCCCTCCATTTCATCTCCATCCGCATTTCACTTCATCTTTCATCCGTTTGGTTTCTTTCAGGGTTGCAGGTGTCGGCGGGAGGTCTCCGTGTGTGAACGGCAGAAAAAAGGATGCTCTATGGAAACCTTCGTCCATCGGATTGGGGACGTTCTCTAGGTTCCTGGCCCTCCAGGGGACATGTAAGCCTCACAGGGGGGGAGAGGACCCGGTTGCTCCAGTGCCCACCTGGGGTGTTTAAATTCAAATTCTTAGGGACCCTGCCCTCTGCCTGTCGTGCCTCCTGGTCCGGCAAACCTCTAGCTCCTCTCACCTGATCCCTCCTTCCCTCCTGGGACATAGGAAAAAAACTTCTGCTTGGGTCGAGGTGCTAAGTCCCTCGCCGCTTAGAATCCCAATCCTAGAGTAGTTTGTGAGAAAATAAAGAAAATAAAGAACTTTTCTACATTTAAAGCCTTGCTTCCGGCGCGGGGGGGTCGGTTCTTAAAGAATCTTCGTGTACATAATTTGTTTTAAGATGATTTCTTGATGTTATTTGCCAATGTTTTACAATTTCGTCGATGCATTTACTAAACAGTGCAAGAGAGGTTGTATTTGATAGGTTTGCAGTCTTATTGGAATTCCGTTATCATATGTAGCAGAAGTAAAACAACTATGTTCGATACAAAGAAAAGTGCAGACAATAGAAATTAATATCTTTCCGGGAATACTAGGGCAGACAAGATTTAACAAAGTGCCAGATATAAACATAAGAGAAACGTGACGTCTAACATATATTAGCTACTGGATTTTAGATCGTCTGAGAAAGGGTATCTCGTAATAGGAGCATATGAGAGATTACATATCATTGTAGTTCAAGTGGCCACCCTGCATGTCAACACACAGACCATTGTTCCTCCGTTGCGCTCAACACTCTCTGCGGTTGATCAGATGTTATAATGCTGATGGATTCCACAATCCTTTCACACAGTTGACGCAGCTTTGTGATTTTAAACTTGGACATAAGAACACTTGTTCCAACCCCACGAGAGTTTAAGTAAGGATATACAGTAAGATGACCTCGGAGCCTAGACACCAATGAACCTCTATCATCCACCGTCCTGGGAACATGCCACTGCGTTAGTCGTGAACAATCAGAGCAATGAGGATAAGTCGTGTCCTACTGGAACGCAACTGTATTCACAATTCGATCAGCCTCCAATTGTGGTTTCAGGAAAATCTGAAGCATATCAAGGTAACTTGTATGTTATCGTTTGCTCCATAAACATGAATGGTCCATAAATCTTAGTTTTGGTCATTCCTAGCCACACATGCACCATTGAAGTGTTTCTCTACCATTGTAGCACCTCATGAGAACTATTGTCAGCTCATAGCCGGCAGCTGTAGTGATTTACAAAATCACAAGTGTGAAATGTGGTCTCGTATGAGCACAGAAGGTTGTCCAACAGGTTATATTTTCAACGACCTCCAAAAGTTCAGCACTCATTTCAATTCGGGCTGCATAATCTTCCTCTTGCAGTTGATACATTACCGAATGTGATATACGTGTTCTTCTTCAGAGTGAAACGAAGAGTATACTAAAAATTGGTCCATGCAATGTTGAACTCAAGGCTCACCTGGCGAACGGAAGTACGTTTTTCAAAAGCCCCTTGAATTCTTGTGCTGTGTCGTCAGATTTTGAAGGTCGTCCAGAACGTTTTCTAACAAGCATCCTGCCTAATCGCCTGAATTTATTAGCAGGAAGCCTGATATTGGTACTTGTTGGTGGCTTCTTTCCATATCTTCGATGGTACAGCCCGCGCACTTCCTCAAATGTGTACCCACCAAGTTGCCAGAAAATAGTGACCATACTCTATGTATAGAGAACGTATTTTCAAAACACCTGTGATAGAAAACAATGCATTGTTTCCTTTAAAATGAATATTTACTTTGACACTCATGTGATCCTTAAGTTTTTGTTCCAGGAGACCATTCATATGTTGTTTTCCGATTTCCGTTTCATTTGTTTACAAATATTCAGCATCTCTCTCTCACTTCTTATTACTTTATCCCGCAACAACAATACCAGTCACAAACTACAGGAATGTAGCCCAGTAATGCACTTCGTTGAGCGCTCACTTTCCCTGCTCAAGGTGTCGAGTTGGATGCTTGCCTAAGAAGAGACGATGCCATTTAAGTGTAAAAAGAAGACAGTCTAATAAGAATATGTAGGTTTACAATGTGTGAAAGAACTGCGGGACAAAGCTTTGGCAATCCGACGACGCTTGTAGTTAAGTAAACTTGACACAACACAGACTCATTTAAGGGTTATTTTAGCTGTATATTATCACACCTTGGAACCATGTAATAATAATTAATCCTGAATTATTTTGGAAACGTTCGTTTTTTATTTTATTTCCTTATTACTTAAATGTTTATTTAAAAGGAACTACCAAATGACACTTTTAATCGGAGCAGTCCTAGCGGAATGATACGTAATTGATTGATAGTGCTTCAAATTGCAGCATAGCAAGGGCTGGTGCTGTTGTAACTTCGGTTAGGTATGAAAAATCAGTCACTGAAATACTTTTCAGTCTCTATATAATTAAATAATGAACGATGATACTATTATTCGCACTGGTTTCTGTAGAATCCTTGCGGAGTTGAACAATTAAGCATTTCCAATTGAATTGCAGATAAACAGTTTTATGATAGTAATAAATTCCTTTAAGTGAAACAAAAGTTACCTGAGGACTCCTTAGGATTTTGTTTGAGATAAATATTAATCAATGTGCAAACCAAGATAAGAGCAATTAAGTTTAATTTTTTTATAAACTCAGAGCTTGGTGGGTTAAAAAGTTTGAAAACCTTGAAAAGTTTGGTGTGAGTTAATATGGTTACCACTCACACTAGATTTAGGTCCCATTGTTTACTTTCTCTACCACGTGCTTAGTAAGTAGAGAAGGTAAGTATTGTATTTCACCCAAAAATTTAATATAGAAATTTTACCGTAAATATACGTTTTGAGCCCCGAAATCCAAAACAAAGCAATTTTTGAAGTACCGCGTGTGTATGTCTGTGAACAGCATAACCGCAAAAGGAAATGTCTTATAAACACCAAACTTAGTCTTTAAGTTCAAAGATGCAGCAGGAAGATTTCAAGAAAATCCTTCACCCAAAATACCATTTTCATCAAAGATTTTTCGAAATTTTCTATTTTCTCAAAAATGGCTCAAATTATTTTGATCAAAATATTAATACTTTGATGTGTATACATGACAAAATGTATATCTTGAATTTTTTGGGGAATAGCCTGTGAAGTCCTCTTCAGTCGGAACGAATTTTGTGTAATTACGCATAAATAGTAAATCATAAGAGAGACGGGACCGTACAACACAAAAAATTTGGTACTCCTTAAAATACACAACTTATTTTGTGGCATTGACCATTTGCGAGTTATACGCAGTTATGGTTTGAAATTTTTCATTAATTTGTCATATTTAAGTGTTGTGCTGTTGAGTTGTTTCTCGAGATGTCGTAGAAAGAGTATGGAATTTGTAGGCCAGCATACAGTGACTAGCCTTTAAACTCTATTTTTGATTCGTTTTCCTTATCCCCCCTTATACCTACAACGATATGTGTAATGAAACTATTCCTGCAAAGATTTATTTCGATTAACATGAAGTAGGTAGAAGAATAAGCTATTTTTTGTGGGATCTGTATAGAAATAAACGATAGTAGCAAGAGAAAGTCATGTGAATGAAACGCATCCTACCTGTTTTTAACCTTATTTTCTTTAAAGATTCAGAAACACGTGCTCGTCAGCTCAGCTGATGAGATTGATATATCAAGCTGGTTTAAGTAATTTGCTCCTTCTAACCATTGGTCTAGTTAATCCCGGATTGCTGTACTGTTTATTCGCGTGGCCCCTATAGATTCTTGTATATTTTTGAACAAATGACTTTGTTACTTATTTTGTACTGTGCTCATTTGAACGCATTACTTCAATTTTAACTCACTGAATTTTTAGGTTAACATGTTTTGTTACTGCTTATGAAACTTACGAGCAACATTTATTGGTTTAACTTTCATTCGACTTGAGCTATAGGCAGCATTCTCAAAAAGAATAAAGAAAAGAGAAGCAGCAGAAAACCTGGTCCCAAACAAATGCTTGAGTTTGCATAAGCCCCAGTGCCGCAGCAATGCGACCCATATTGAGTAGCGGAATGGCAGAGACAAGGGGTGGGTTATTGATATTATGTTGATCCTAGCCTCAAAGGGCATGTAGAATGCATGATACGTCAGCTGGGATCAAGATCCATCCGACTCAACCTGAATGCCAATGTCTTGCGATACCTGCCGATGGCGAAGAGGCAAAGGCGAAATAAATTACGTGTGCCACAGTGTGAGCTCAAACAATAAACATTCAAATAACGCTGTGCATCTTTTGACTTTATACTGAAGTTAGTTTAAATAAAAACTTCAAAAGCTTTTAATCAGCAGCAAGCAGCTTTAGTGCTGGATAAGTACACGGGAGTATGTGTATGTATGTGTCAAGGTTCATTATATTAACTTAACGGTTGCCGGCCCTCGTAGCCGTGGTCGCTGGAGTGTATAGCTTCGGCGCTCCGCCAAGCTGAGGGTCGCGGGTTTGAGTCCCGCCATGGGCATGGGTGTTTGTGTGTCTCTGTGAGTTGCGGTAATAAGCGGTAAAGAATACAGTAAACACACTAATAATAAACTGGGTAAACAAGGAAACTTAAGAAAAAAAGAAACGATGTGAGCTAGTAAAAAAAGCAGCGTGTATATTATGACGCGTGAAAATGTAAAAAAGATAATTTGACAACATAAGAGGAAGACTTCATAACAGTTTGCAAATGCCAGTTGAAGATTTCATTCCTGACAAGATGTTAATAAGATTTTTAACAGTGACTTCCAAATTTTTATATATTTCATGGCTTTTGTAATGGCTAACTTAAATACTGTTGGAACTGATTGTGTGCCTGCATCAAAAGTTCAATACAGTATCTCTCTCTCCCCCCAAACGCCAAGGTGAGGAGTGTAGTATTCATTTTAAGTATTTTGTTTGATCTGCGTCATGGCGGAGTGGGCTGGAGCGTGGAGCTCTGGTTCCCGGTCATGGAATGCGTCTAGGTTCGATCCCACCCATGGAGGTTAGGAAACGGTGCCCACTCAGCATCATGAGGAAATTGAGGTAGACAGCGAACCCGACCACGAGAGCAACATCCAGGTTACGGGATGCGTAATGCTGGCCACATTACCTCCTCGTAAAGGTTGGATAATCGCCAACCACTACCGCGCGTAAGTACGCGTGGTGCGGCAGTCAGGTTGGTCGGCCCAGGGCTCAACATGGCTGTAGTACCACGGTATTATTAATATTACTATTATTGTTGCTAAGTGGTTAACATAACAATTCAACTTCTATGATCTGTGCCAGCAGAACAATGACTTTGTTTTTTACTCTATTTTTCGCCGTTTACTTTTTCAAAGGATTAAAATCAGAGCTGAAACCAAGAGATCCACTCATGTGATCTCTCTACGTGTATTTGATACATAGGTCTTTTCTCAAAAACTGGGTTACTGTCAATATAGGTGCATAGCTAGGCCTCGCTGTTCATTTTGGGAGCCATAGCCCAGTTTAATCTATAGTGTATGCGCTTCTCTGCTAATAAATTGATTTAGAATTACATCTGTATTCTTAAATTGGATAATAATTAAGTTTTATTTGAATTATCTGTCGATTGTTTTGTGAGCACTTTGCATATTAAATAGATTTTACTATCCAAGCCGTATATTTAAAGTACAATAAGTTTTATATTGTGTCCAAATATAGGCATATTCTTTGAATCCTAAATATGTATTTTTAGAACTTAAGCTCCTTATATTTAGCTTTCTGTTTCTGCCAATAGAAGAACCCAAAAAGCTGGAAGTAGATACATTTTATACTTAGTCCTTTAAATCCGCAAAGCGAAGTTTTCCGAAAGTTCTCTATCCCAAACAATAGCTCCATGGAAAAATTTCCGCTAGTTTTAATTTCTCAAAATGGTTCTAAACATTTGGATTTGACTTTTATAATTAGAATGAGAAAATGTGCATTTCTGTTAACAAAATTACAGCATTTCTGAAGTCCTAATTATTCTTAATGAATTTTATGTTCCCGAAAAATTATAAAAGTAGAAAATTACTACGAAAAAATGTACAGCAGTTAAATGTATATGTTATTAATTTGTACCTTTTCGAGACATTAACCATTCCTCAAATACGTTAAAAATTTTCCCAGTTGCAAATCGAATCGATGCGCTAGGCTATAAATATTAAAGCTAACTGCTTTAGTAAAGGCCTGCAAACAGATAATTTGCACTCCTTTCTTCATAATTAACAAAGATTGGTTTTATAAAACTTGAGTGTAGTATTCGCATCATATATTACGTTCGTAGTATAAAATTGCGTATGAAGTTACTGTCATTTATTTCCAACTAACAAAAGGAAAGAAATTGCTGAAATAATGGTTATCCCTGCGAATTTAATGTTAATTACCTCTAACTTTTCTTATAAGTATTTCCAGATTATGAATAGTTGCAAAGAGAAACCATAGTTTACTTATTTGTTAGAGATTAGATTCCAATGAGATTTTTTATTTTGTTCGAATAATTTCTTTCTTCTAATCTTTATAAACTTTGATTCAATAGTGAAATGGCGTAGTTAAATCCTCAAGAGTTATAATTTTCTCCAGGTGAGTTTATTCTCTATTCTATTAATAAAATTAAAACGTTAAATAGTATTACTACAAACATTAGGAGAAACTAGGATTCATGCATTTTCGGAGACTCAACACATTAGCAGCTAGCTCTTCAGCTCATTTCTTGGTATTCCTCAAATTTATTTGATGAAATGTCTGTTGTGTATATAATTGCCAGAAAATAAGGTAACGCTTACTACGACAGAAATGCTTTCATGTCGAGGTGATTTGCATTTCTGAAGCATTTTGTGCACTAACAAGCTTTCCTCTTTTATGTATTTGCTCAAATAACAAGCATTTTTTTCGTTGCAGGTAAGGAAGCAAGTCAGCTGTGTGTCGTCTAAGGTAAGTTGTCCATTTTGAACAGGCTCATTACTGCACTGTTCCATCGGTAATAAATAGCTTGCCACACCCCTTTTGTTTTTGCAAAGGTCGTTGCCATTTCACGCAAGGCTGAGTACGAGTGGTTAGCATATCGACGTTTTCACGTGGAGGAGCATCTGAAAATGTGTTCTGTGTACATTTGAGTGCAAAATAAATACCAGCAGTTCCCAACAAATGGCTCCACCGAAATTACAAACGATGGCACGTTATGGAATTTATAAAGCTGTAAACATATTCCAGAAAAGAGTAGATGTCGTTGAATATCGATTATAATCAGTGCCACTAATAATTCTGGTGTAAGATATGCACGAAGGATATGCATTCAAGATACCTTTCCTAGTGTTTTATTTGATACTGTTTTAGCTCATTTATTTAAAAAGATGTAGCTTAATGGCTATGGCATATAAAAGTATTATACAGGATGTAATTAATCCATACCTAGATGATCACATGTGTCTATGGTGTGACCTTTTCCCGATCACCGTAATGTTGCTGAAAGACAGGATACAGTCCCTTTTCTCCCCTTTGTAAGCAAGTAAGTCTATTTACGTAAAACAGGGATAAGTATTAATTGACTGAAGTAGTATGTATAAGGTGACCTATTTGAATCCTTTTTACGTTGCTAGTATCCTGAGATCTTGACTAGATGAAGCACCTCTAGCTTCGCTCCGTGATTCAACTAGTAGAGCACACAGCATAAAATATTATTTCAAGCAATAAAAATCATATGTTTTCCTTGCCTTTGCAAAGTAAACCCCAGCGAACAGTAAACACACCTGCTCGAGGTTTCTATCGCCTCATACTTTTAGTATCAGATGCTATATTTTATTTCAAATACAGCTGGCATTAGTATGCCTGGTCTACGTTAATATGAGGGACGCACTGTCTTGAATTGCATTTAATTTTTTACACCAACATCTGCAATATGCCACTAGTTTGTCATTCTGGACTAGATCCTGGTGAAAGAAAGGACAGCGGATTTCAAATGAATGCATTACAGCACATTTCTTCTAGGCGTATATGCGTGTACATAGAAAAGAGGGACCAAGGGCAGTGATCAACTCCTCAGGGAATCAGAGACGATTAGTGTTTGGGCAGTATTAACTATCGCATAAAGCATACACAGAAGGGGAGAGAAAGTGACATTACTTAGATGGACTTAGGCGCTATTCAGCGTCGTACCCTTCCAACTTGGCCTCGTCTGATTATCGCCTCTTCGGGACTTCGAAGAGACATATATCAGGTCTTCTTATCGCGGAGTCTGGACATGGTACGACGCTTTCTGAATAAGTGGATCTAGTGGTCTGAAGAAGCTGCCACACATCTTGTATCACTCAAGTGCTTACAACTCTAAGGAGATTATAATGAGAGAGTGGAGCTTTCTATTGGGATGTGAATTATTAGACAAATTATTATATCTCGTAAAATGAAGCGCGTCCCTCGTAGAAATGTTGAAACCTAATTTTAAACAATGCCTCAGGTAAATGCAGTAGCGTTTCGTGTAAATAAGAAATGCAATGTTTATTGAAACGGTAATAAACTTACATATTGATGACAATAACATAGGTGACACAGTAGTAGCGTATTACGAAGTCCTTATAAACTCTACTGGAGAGCCGCTGTTGTTTCAAAAGCGGAACTACCAGTTAAGTTTCTGTATTTGTCCGCACTGCGAAAGCAACCATGGATTATTCAAGATGTATTGACCTTGACATTACTGCTGTATTGTTTTCACTTTGTGGAGGACTGCTAGACATAAACAGCAATTGACAGGGGTGTTGTTCTATCACGTTAATGTTTAACCGTTGTTGATTGTGTTCTAGATCGATTGTTTAATAACAGTAGCACTTCGTAGTGATCTGATAACTGTAAATGACTGTTCGATTTATCCAATCATTTTTAGAAGTTATAAATATTGAAGTATTTTATTAGCTCCACGTATGGACGCCAATTTGAGAAGATAGTTTGTTTTGTTACGTTATTTGCACCATGCTTTGGGCGTCAATTTGAAGTAGTTTGTATTGAAGGAGTTGTATTATATTTTAACTCTTGGGGAGCCGAAATTTTAGTAGTTGCAACCGCACGTATAGTAAACAGTTTCCGGTAGCCTTCGCCCCAAATGAACCTTCAGGTGTCCTTTGCGCCAAGTTTAAAAAAAATATTAACTTTGTAATTTGATTGTTTCTTTAAAAATTATATATTTGTTTGCCTCGGCTGCGTCAGTATTATTGTGAGAGACATGGATGTCTTGGCAGGGTTGTGGTGCGACTAAGAATGTAGGCTTACACAAATTATAATTTTACTTCAATTCTTTTATTAATGCTTGACACGATTTAATTAATTCTTCACTGATATAAACAGAGAGCTGTGAGATATTTTTATTAAATACTTGCACTTTTTAACACGTAAACATTTTTGTCTCACACAAAATACGTATTAAATCTCTCGAGGACGCATCTCGCATCCAGTTGCAAACACTTTCTGCAGGCAACTGAATTGATTTCAACCGCCTAAACTTGTAAATTTCTGTATTTCAAGTCTGATTGGCTATTCCTAATCCAATAGAATACCTTCATTTAACTAAAGCTTTTTCTGGTTGTTGATTGGCTATTTTTAAACTGTCTCAAAATGTACATTATTGTTGCTCCAGTAATGACTAGTAGCATTTAAACTTTCAAGTTCATTATTGCCTCAAGGTTACCTCATTGTTATCTCATTGTTACCTCATTGTTAGCAACTTTTAACCTATTATTCTCACAGCTCCTACATTATTAATTACCTAATATATTCACATAATATTACTACACATGGATACAATAATACAAACATATACAATGATTGTTACATATAATGTTTATATATTGTTACAAACACATATTGCTTTAAGGCGGGCTGTTATTGAATTTTATGTATATATATTATATAATTAGACTGAAATCATTTTAGTGTTTAAAATACTGCCTCAATATTGTGCAAAAAATTAATGCTGAGCGTTTCTTGAATATCTCTAAGCAAAACACCTTTAGTCAGCTCGCTATGACACCTACAGGTTGAGGCAGTATTTTATATCACAACACTGTGAATGCCAGAGTGATTGTAGTGTAAATTAACATTATTATATGACAATGATTTTAGATGTTTGTTAGCTATAAGCATTGTTAGGAAATAAGTTTACACAGCCTCACTGAAACTGACAATAGGAGTGGGTAACAATGAAGCGATGGGGTGAGTTGTTTATCACTAAGAAGAGACAAACAAATGACGTCAGGGTAGCGTGCCTTTCTTTAGAAATGGAGGGAATATCTTCCCTAGAGCATATGTATTAGTAATTATGATTAGCTGACAAAACAGACGCTAATGTTGGCGCGATTTAGTAACCAATAGCAGCTCTATTATAATGTTTAGGCATATTGGGGTGAGGGAGTATAAATTCTCGAGCCAAAAGCAAGTATCGCGCAGTTCTACAGAATCATTCACGAGGTACACATCACGCAGTTCTACAGAATCATCCACGAGGTAAACGTCGCGCAGTTCTACAGAATCTCTCGCGAGGTACATATTACGCAGTTCTACAGAATCTCTCGCGAGGTACAGATTACGCAGTTCTACAGAATCATTCGCGAGGTACACATCACGCAGTTCTCAGCAATATCTCGCGAGGTACACATTACTCAGTGCTACAGAATCTCTCGCGTCGTAAAGTTAGTTACAAAATGTGAAGTACGCGTACGACAGTAATTATATTCGGAAATATAACAGTTTCAGTCAGGCGCGTATAAAGATTACAGATGTAAACTATTAATTAAGTGTGACGGCAACAAAAGTGTAAAAACAAATTCTTTTATCAGTGTTATATTTTAGTAACAATTCCTTTCCGTTTGCACACCCTGCTTAGAGATATTTGCTCAATTGAGTAATAATAGCTAGCCGGAGGACAAAGAACCCAAATTTTAAAAAAAATAATAAAGCAATAACAGGCGCTCAGCAAATAAGATAACACGAACAGATTACTGCGACAAGGTTATTACTGCTATTGTTTTACATTGTGCGCTATTTTCCCATGAATTTCTGCGAGGCTTCCAATACGGAGTGCGAGAAAACAATGTGCAGAGTTTGTAGAGCAGAAAGGCAGTACCAAACTAAGGAATTTGAGGTTAAGTGCATGTGATCGAAGATGTAATATAATAACAGACGTGTTGCGTGAACATAATTGAAATCTGCTGTATGAAACACCTTCATTTTCCAGCAAAATGAAATGTAATTGACACGACGAGTGATACACACTGCCTGAACTAGTGTGTACTGTTGTTTCACAATGAGAAACTGATCATTACCTACAATATGAGCGTTTTTACCGTACAACGGGACTTAAAAGTGCTGAATATTTCCTGCACACTGTGATTCATGTTACATGTCCCCAAAAAGTGCGGAGTGAAAACTCAAATGTATGTGCTTCTTAATGTATTACAGAAAAGTGTAAAAAATATAAAAATTTAGCATCTAAATTTATTATTGCTTAATTAATTTCAACAATCCCCTTTAACTGCTCAATGTGATCATGTTCATGCTGGCAAACAACTTAGTGGTGCAACAAGAATCGGTATATTTCGGGAATATTGACACAAACTAGCAAGTGTGTCTACTAGTAGTATAAGTCTCGCCAGGGATATTGGCATATGACCTTCAGGGCTAGCCCAGTCAGCCAGCCTTCTGATGTTTCAATACCTCCCTTGCAAGTAGCACGTGGTTCCTTCTGTCCAGTTGTGGTCCAGTTCCTTCCACCGTATACAAATCCCGTCTCACCTTGCACCATTCTTCGAGCTGCAGCCCCGTATGTGTCATACATCTTTTCTCTATCTGTCTCTTTCTATTTCTCATGACTCGCAACGTAGCTTTCCATTAAAATTTTCACATGCCAAAATCCGTGGCGCAACCTGTACTGTATTACCCGTCTGACGAAAGAGTGTAACTTTCAGGCAAGGTTGCTAATGTGCCACGGCTAGATTTAGGCAGGAGAGATAACACCCGAACGAGGCTACAGTACAGTCTGACCATCAAATCAACACAACGTACACTGCCGTGTAGTGGCCCATTCCCCTAGATCAACATAGTATTTTTCCCTCGGTAAGGTTTCCACGTTCAGACCAATGTTTGTCTCCACCTAGTCAGTAACAGTTTTATGTGACTGCCCTGAAACACAATTCAGGGGATAAAAACTAACCAATGAACGATATTTTTAATTTATGTGGAATCGAAGGGTAGTTAGGATACCACCTGTATGAAAGAGTTTCGATTGGTTCACAAGGCATTTATTCACCCTTAAGAAGGAGTGAAGCATTATTTGCACGTGTAGTTAAACTGAACGATAGCTACGAATTTATATATATGAGAGCTTTCATCAGCGACATGCAGACAAACGTTAAGTTGTCACTACTAAACAACAATAAAAAACGGTAGAGTAGCAAAAAACAAATAAATAAATAATAATGTGTAAGTTGTAATGTTACTTTTCAGTAGTTCGGCCATACTTTGGGAGTAGTGATAGGCCAGATTTTATGCACGCCAGTATAGGTAATGAAATATTGAAAGGGGATATACCACACATATGTATAAGAATTGTACATAGCAATAATATAATTTACCAAGAAACATGTTAAAATATTTAACAACCAAGAACTGTACAAAGCAGATTGTAAGAGACGGGTGAGCTAGCAAATTCCGGGTAAAAGATAATTCACCAAGCTAATGAACAGGGAGCCGGTAGCGGTAAAGAGAAAAGACAGAAAGAGAAAAGAAAGAGACGGAGATATTGAATCCGCTTCCTGACGCGTCATGGGGTCGCGTATGCGCAAACCTTTGGAGTAGAATATTCTCATACATGTTAAGGTAACGATGTCTGAGGGCCAATTAGAAATGTCGTTATATTTTGAGGCGCGGAGATAAGCGTCACTAGGCTCAGGTATATAAAGGGGAACAAAGCCCCAGATTTTCACTCTCTTCTAGAATCTCGTCGACACAAAGAGCTACGCTCTTGAAGACAAATGCACGTGTGTGCATATGGGTGGGAAGACGTGTGCAGTTAGTTTAGGCTCCTGATTTATTCAAATGGTGGGAATTGGTATAATGGGAAAAGCTAGCCGCCCATAAATATTTGAATTGATTATAAACCACATTTATTAAGGGAAGTGCAGTATGTTTTAATTTGCCTCACCTACGATAACCCTGAGACCCAAGAATTACCTATATAGGTAAAGATTAGGAACGGTAAACACAGCAGCCGACGAGCAGCAATAGCCGAGGACAAGAACACTGCAGCAGGTAGCATCAACCAGAGGAACGACGTTTTCCAGATGCTACTGATCAACGATTTCCCGCTACAATATCTAGACTTTTACTTTTCTCTTCTTTACAAAACTGTAACACACGAATATATATATTTTTTTTAACGTATGACTTCGCGTGTGGTGTTGCATTGAGACTTGTTTACGAACTCTTCTACTGTGACTAGCAGACTCAACTGCTGCATTTCCTTACTGCGGATCTTAGCTACATGCTACGTACTGGGAATGGTGACATAATAGGCCTGCTTGTTATGTTTCTACGCGAGCATCCTCTGCCTTCTGTATGCACGTATTCCTCAGACAGGTGTTACAACAGTTAGGTCATTTTGTTTATATCTGACACGACACAAACCGGTTTCAAAATCGAAGACACTAACTTAACGCATAAAATGTTGTCTACATAGCGCAGGGAAAATAATAATAGTAGTAATAATAATAGTAATAATCCGCTGCTACCCCTTTTTCTTATCAAAAATTTCGTTACTAGCTTTCTGCTCTACGATTTTCTGCACGTTATTTATCCGCAACCACTATATAAGCGGATAATTCTTAGCTCACTTTTGTAATACCTTTTCATCTCAGATTTTGAAAAATCGTACATGAACTTAATATTAAAATACCTCCAATAATGACTAGAGATCATCATGATTTTTCACCCTGGAGGTTAACTATTCCTAGAATTAATACGGATATGAAAACTCATCAGAAATCACATACAGGTTCCTTCACATATAAACAAATTTACCAGGAAATCCGTAATATATATGCTAAACACATATTTATATATACAGAGGCTCCAAATCTGATCAGGGTAATGGCTGTGCTATAATTACTCCGGATGCTAAACTTAAGTACAAACTTCCAGACTTCTTCTCTGTTTTCTCCTCGGAGCTCTATGCTGTCAAACAAGCTTTGATTTACATTACCACAGCACAGCATAAACGCAGTGCAATTCTAACTGATTCTCTAAGCACTCTTCAGAGTATCCGAGACCGCTCTACTGACGTAACATTAATCTAAGATATCCAAAGTCTTTACAATCAAATTACTACAAATAATCAAGAAGTTATATTCCTCTGGATTCCGTCCCACCGTGGAATATCAGGAAATGAGGAAGCAGATAGGGAAGCCAAAAAAAACTTTACTACCTCAGTGGAAAAAACTGCCAGTGCCCTATAGAGATGATCAAAGTTATTTTTTTAGCAGACCAACTGACAAATGGAAGCAAGACTGGGCCATTAAAACATCAAGCACACTCCACATAGTTAGGAAAGGCTCCACAAAACCCTGCACATTGCAGACTCTAAAAAGATAATATCACGTTTACGAATAGGCCATTCACGCCTAATCCATTCCTTCTTATTCGCCAAAGAAAATGCTCCTCACTGCGAGACCTGCAATTGCCGTATCACCGTCGAACACCTGATCACTAAATGTAGAAGTTATACCATGGAGAAAAGAAAACATAACAGCTCTGAAGATATATTTATAGCTTTAAACAACCCTACTCATTTAAAAAGAATTATTTTTTTCTTGAAAGACATCAAACTGTATAACAAGATTTAAATATAACACATCAAATAAAAATGTATAATACGTAATAGGTTATACTGTTCTAGCTGTGTTCATGACTTAATAATGTAAAATATGTTTATAAGAATGTATACAATTATTGTATTATTTAATCAATGTAAACATACAATGTACTATTATTGCACTCGTATGCATGGATATAAGTCGCTATATGACATAGCAGTCAAAGCGATTATAAATAAAGAAAAATAACAGCAGCTTTTTAATATGATATCCGTGAACATTAAAAAAAAGACATATACAAAATAAGGAGAGGAGTTGGTAAACATTATAACCGATCTTTGTTCACATAAGTTATCTCCACTAATATAAAGAGAAAAAATAGGTAAATTGTGCGGAAACCGCAAAACTAATTTTCATAATTCCTTTGCAATTGTTAAATACTGTCCTTACCGACTGTCATAGGATTTTCTAATTTCAATTCCCAAAATACTAACCTGGATTTATGAGACCAGTGTATTACAATACGAACACCCTGGAATCACAATAGAACATATTTGTGAATGTTGCTTAGACTCTCTTTGAGAATGTCACGGAGTAGAAAACAGTTTTGCGTTTCGAATGCAGTGGAGTGGAAAATAGTTTTTACTGTTTCCAGAAAATTGGCGTAAAAAGCACGTATAGTAGAAAAATAGTACAAAAATAGAAGAGAAAATAAAACAAAAACCAATCCGATCTGCTTAAAACCGTACGATATGTATGTGATGTTATACAAAATTCTTTAACAACCTTATGTTAAAAGGTTATGCTATATTTCGTTTGTATGTTGTAATCGTGTTTATTACCAATATATTTATGTAAGGAGAGACAATTGCATTATTTTGTTATTTGAAGTATCCTTATTTGGACTGGAAACATTTTGAAAGGCATACACTTTGTAAGGAAGTTTCTAAATTGTTATTTCTCTATATTTCGGAAAATGTGTGTTTCTCATTGACACTCATTATTATAAATGGAAGGAATTTTCTAATTATCCTTAAATACAATTCAAAATCTCAAAATCAAGAAGTACATAGTAGCTAAGTTGGAATGATATATATTTGGGAACAGTTGGAGGTATTGGAGAGCTGCTTCTGTTTTAATTTCCTATCTTATCATTTTGGGGGTCACAGTAATGATGATCTTTTGTTTTTTCAAAATTACTGAAGTTGGTTGTTTCTTAAATTTCGGGAATTACTTGGGCAGCTCTCGACATAAGATAACGTACTCAACACATAAATCTCATTAACCAGCATATATTTTTAAACGACTTACTTGCAGTAAATGTATATGATTTATTGAACTAATAATGACATAAAATAGTCACATGTTCACTTCTTTCATAAACATACATTGTTGTTATTCAACGAAATTTCAAAAAAATACTTTGCATTTTCTGTTATAGAATAATGTGTCTTCTGGTATAGGACCTCATGGCAGCAATAAGTCATTTTTGAAATTATCTGTTTGACTTTTCTTGACTTGATAGATTGATGTTAAAAACTGCAACTTCTTAAGGTTCTCCAAGTTAATCAATGTTTTAAACGTAAATAGATGAAATGGGTGGACCGTCAGGAGACAAACTACACAGTGTTGCACTTTATGTTTGTGGATAAGCATTATACGCCCATAGTACTTCAAGTGATGTACACATGTGATTGTGTGATATCATTACCTATGGTAAAAAGGTATTGCCATTTAATCCAAACATTTTGGACTAAGATTTCACCGGCAATACACGTTTAGAGTTCCCTGAAAAAAAGAAAACAGCATTTGCAGAAATAGATCCTTACGTGTGAGTGAATTTGGGTCTCTTTCAGAGAAGAAATTGGTCTCATAAACGCTTTGTAGTTGATTACCCAATTTCCTTTTTTTTCAGCCAGACATTAAGGAAACGGAAACTATTTCGAAGCATATTCTTCCATCCAACCTACCCTTTACAAGGAAAATCTTTAGTTACTTTTTATTTTATAAAAAATGACCAAGAATTTGATTAACATTGAGATACAGTGCGATCGTTTTATGGTGAGGCCACGGATCACGCGTATGCGTGCTTCGCGCAATGTCCATTGCACTGGGTTTTTTTTCGCTCCGTAACTCCCCCATTACTTATTTTCGCGAGTGATAGTAACGTGCACTATAATGAGTACTAACCTTGTTATAAGTTGTGTTGGAACCGGTGTCCATCTATGTGAAGACATTCCTGGTATCTTCGATTGAAATTTTCATTCACAGCACAGTTTCTGTTTTTATACGGTCTTTGTTTGTCTATGATGTAGGGATTGTTCCTATAACACCTTTTTTAGGTTTCCCCCACAAATAGATGCACCAATTTCGTCATTTTTTTCCTCCGTTAGAACATTTGGTTTTCACTTCTTACGTTTAGCATTTAGCGATCCCGTGGTCCTAAACTGATTAACCAGGCGTATAACAGTTTCTCTACCTGGAACTGGAATACCAGGAAATTTCTCCTGAAATTGTCTACACACCTGTCCATATGATTCAGTTTTTACATATATATCTTGCATAAAACTTCTTGTTCAAGTGTGAATTTGTCAGCAGACATTGCAGTGGACTAATAACAAGATATTAACGCTCTTAAGAAAATCGCGCACAACACAGATGTCTTGAATGAATGTTCCCCTTTGAAATGCACAATGTCAACTCTTTTTATAGCTCGAACACAGGAGCGACTGAAACACAGCTGATAAAGATAACCTTGAATACGTCATGCGCCATAGAAAAAGTACCGAGATCACTGCAATACACCCAGCTACGCCTATACCGTATGTGGCCTCACCTTAAAACGCCAGCACTGTCTAATAGTAGACAGATTATGTAGAACTTGACTTTTTGGCGAATGAAGTTCTTTTAATACTTACTGAATTTTACAAAATGGAAAAGATACGAGATTGCAGCTGGAAATCGTCGGTCAGTTGCATCTGGAATGCGTCGTCCTTGGGTTGATGCTATCTGCTGTAGTGTTGTTCCTCGGCTATGGATGCTCGTCGGCTGTTGCGTTTTCCATTCCTAACTTTTCCCTATATATATCTAACACTTGGTTCTCAGGCTTATCGTGGGTGAGGCAAATTAAAAATATACTTCATTTCCCTTACTAGGTGTAGCTTATTAACAATTTAAATATTCATGGGCGGTTAGCTTTCCCCATTATTCTAATTCCACCACTTCAAATAAGTCAGGAGCCTAACTATCTGCACATGCACTTCCACCCGTTTGCACACACGTGCATCTGTCGCTAAGAGCGTAGCACTTCGCGTCGACGAAATTCTAGAAGAGAGAGAGTGGGTTATCTGAGGCCTTGTTTGCCCTTATATACCTGAGCCTAGTGACGCTCATCTCTGCGTTTCAAAAAGTAACGACGTTTCTAATTGGTCCTCAGACCGCCTTACCTTAACATGTATGAGAATATGTTACTCCAAATTCGTGCGCTTACGCGTCAACCCTGGCGCGGTGTGAAGCGGGTTCAATATCTCTGACTCTTTCTATTTCTCCTGACCGATATTACCGATTCCCTGCTCGTTGGCTTGGTGAAAGGTGTACTCTACTTAGAATTCTGTTTTACCTGGAATTTGCTAGCTCGCCCGTTTCTTACAATTTGCTCTGTACACATGTTGCATGTTGAATATATTAACATGTTTCTTGGTGAATTATATTATTACTGTACAATTCTTATATTTGTATAGTATATCCCCTTTCAAGATATACAATAACTTAGTTCAGAAAAATGTAGAGCTTATGAATATAAAAAGTAAATATTTTCATACTCGTTATCTCGTTTCTCCTACGTAAAAAGAATAGATAATATCAAGGCAAGAACGCACAAAAGAGTTGAGTGTCGAATCAGTGTCCTTGTAAACCTGCTATAAAATGTCTAATGAAACTATTTTTGACAAATAGAAAAAAGAAGGTTTCGTTAGAATAATTTGTAGAATAGATATGAAAATAGGAAGTGATAATTATCAAGGAAAGTAACATGATTGTAACGCACCAACATGTTTACTTAGAGAATATATTACGTTCCACCCAAAAATTCGATATGAAGATTTCACCGAAAATGGTTTAATCCCCTCTAAATCTAAAATAAATATTTTTAGAAAAAATGTCCGTGTCTGAGGGTCTGTGTGTGTCCATGAATAGCATAACTCAAAAATGAAAAGTCGAGTAAATACCTTATTTATATTCAGTATCTTCCAAAGATGCGACATATAACTTTTAATGAAAATCCCCCACCGTACTATCCTATATATGGAACATTTTTTTGAATCATTTTACTTTCCCAAAATGATCCTAAGGATTTTAATTAAGAACCATATATTAAAGACGTTTTCAAGGTAAATAAAATGTGTATCATAGATTTTCTGGGAATAGCTGTGAAGTCCTTTACGGTCGGAGGAAATTTTATACAATCTTATACAATTTGTATACGTTAAGCGATAGACGATATAAGTCTCTTTAAAACATTAGCCATTTCTGAGGTATCCGTTAATAATGGTTCGAATTGTTCCATATTTTTTTATCCTTTTAGTCCTGTCGATTTTCAGTTATTTCTCGCGATTCTAAGTCCAGCATATAGCGTCCAGTTCTTAAACATTTGGCTGTCGCTGCACCCTTATATATATATATATATATATATATATATATATATATATATATATATATAAGAAATGAGTAATGTATCTGTTTCTGAAAAGGTTTATCTCAATTAAAATGAAATAAATAGAAAGATAAGCTTTCTTAAGCGCAGATGTATACCCACTAACCCACTAATTAACGATAGATGGTAGGAAAAGTCATAAGAATGTAACACATAAGATTTGTTTAGTATTCCAGAAAAAGGCCGTTTATCATTTACATGTGCTATCCAGGTCATGGGCAGGAGACCTGTATGTGCAAACAACACCAGAGCAAAAACAGGAATACAGGGAACACGCTCAGAAAGCTTACAGCATGGTAGACGTTGAGCGCTTTGGATTGGCATTCCCCAAAGACGTTGCGCGTCACACTTTTGATGTCGGCAATGCTGTCACAAAGCTTTATCCTGCAACATCATCACGTCTGAATTACCTGTAATGCAGTATAGATCAAACGTGCCAACTTGTGGCTCACGTCCTCTCAATTCCAACGCGTGATCCGGGATTCTATCATTCTAATTCTCCTGCACTCTCATTCCTGCTCTCTATGTGCCTGTCAGGAATAGGGACATAGATTAAGCCTGTGACTTTCCTTATTCGTATTATGGAAAATTGTCGAGTTGACCGGAAACATCATCATCAGCACCCAGATTCTGATGACATGTTATATTTTAATTCTTGTATCTTAGGCATCGCTAGCGTGTACGTAAATCCTAAGCATGTGTCCCACATTATGAAAATGCATATTTATTAGATAATTTGGTAATTTTGTGAATTTCTTTTCTTTATTCAGACATTTTCTTGCAGTATAAATATTTTTATATTGTTGACATTTTGCCTAAGGATGACTTTTCTGACACTAGAAATTTCACTGCTCAATTAAGAAGCAAGAGTATGTATAACCTTTACTTGCATTCTTGGGAAAAAATTCCTATTTAATGATTAGTCTGCAAAGGGTTATTTATCAGTGGAGCAGTGGCTGTTATCAGGAGAGCAGGTGCAATTACTGTTATGAATTCATGTCCAAAACTAGGAATGAGACAGGTCAGTTTTCCTATTTTCGCGTTAAATGCGCACAGACGTTGCTATTAATTCGGAATTAATTTTGTATAATCTGAGGACTTAAAGGAATTAAAGCTACAGTTTCGTAAGTTATGTTTAAAAACGATGTTATTAAATTTCTTTTCCGATCCTTAAACAAGAAAATAAAACAAATATATTTAATTAATTTTATAAATGATCGCATTATTATTATACCTAATTATTCTACTTATATAACTGCAATATACCTGCAAAGAATAATTTATTACTTTGTGTGTACTAACCTCATTAGGATAAATAAATCTCAGTTTAGGTCAGTTTTTAATTTTTAGATACATTTTATAGGTAATTTTTTAAAACAAATTAAGTCCTCAAAATTCGGCCTTCATCATAATCATATTTCCGAAGATGTCAATTTTACCGCGGGCGTAGATCATCACTCTCCTTTTGATGTAGGTATTTTAGACGCACGAGGATATTAGAAGCGCCCAACATGCTATGCTCGGCGACAGCATATGCTGACAGTTTTATTCACACAGATTGTAGGATTTCGTGTGAAAAAGACAGTAGTTCAACAAACACTGTATAATTTCTAACGACGGTTGGGAATATTTTTATGGAACAAACTACCTAAGTATAGGCTTAGTTATTAAATCCAGTGAAAACTGGATTTTGAATGCATCAGTTGAAATAAGAGGAAACAAAACAACAACAAGCAGCTTTTAGAGCATATAGCAGGATGCACCTTGAAACAGAGCATCCTTAAAGACGGTTTAATCTTAGTGCTGGATTTTACTTAGCTAAATCTGCACGTTTGATTACTGTATGCTTCTAGTATAGAAGAGTTTGTATTTCTGCTCAGTGTTCTGGATAGCAACCTAGAAAGATTAACCCTTAACTGGAAATGTTATTCGTAGTATTGATGATGCATAGTAGCACTTATCTCTCCTCGTCCTCCGTGGTGTGGTCGTTACCATGCTAGCCTCAAGTTCCCGAGGACGCAGGTTCAATCCCGGGAGAGGGTAATGGATGTTTTCGGGTGTAAAAATCCTTAACATGTCTTCCTTTGGAAGGGAAGTAAATTTACGCCACGTAAAAGAACCTCCAGCCTGATAAACAGGCCTCTGAGCAAAATTATCGGTCTCTTATGCCCAATATAGAATGGGACGTTAAGAACCATAGGAGTTAAAAGAGCGTCCATTAATAAATTTAATTTAAAAACATATCTCTCAGACTTAACGTTTTGTTTTGTATTATTAAAAATGCAGCAACAGCTTAATGTGTTTATTTCTAGGTCTTAGAATACTAAGTTACAAGTTTGGTTCTCAAATAATAAGAATCATGAAATATACAATTTTCCTAACTGAATGCTCAGTATATTTGTTTCAATAACTCCGAATATAATTGTCAAAATGATCATATTTTGCAAGCGAAACGATTGGGGAGGACAGGTAGGTGCATTCTATATTCTTAGAACTGCAAATATACACTAAAGCAACTTAGTCAAAGTTTATTTACACACGCATTACATTCATTTTCAAGAAATTCAAGAGAATTTGTGCATCCATTGCCTCTGTAAATCATCATTTGGTGTCTCTTTTTATTTATGGAAATTACAAGCTAGCTATTTGCTATATTAACTATTATAGAATTTCCTATCAGAAAAATCATAAGACTTCAGGAATAGCTATCCACATAAATGCATTCTATTGTTTCAAGAAAACTGAGAAGCAAAATGTATGCAATTTGTATTTTCTTACCGAGTATTAAATATATTTCTCATCAGAAAAATCACAGTATGCTTTTAGGGGTAATTATCCACACAGTTTTTTTTCAGAAAATGAAACACTATCATGGCTTTCTCTACCCTCTATTTTTATAGCGAGTATACAAACAATTCTTACACAAGCTTATCTTTCTATCTACTATGGTTTAATCCAAATAAACATTTGAAGAAATAGCTAACTTACACATTTTGTTATAGATACAAAAAGAACAGCGACAGTCAAATTTCAATACCTGGACCCTATATGTTGGCCTTAAGATTCCATACTGTTTCCATGTCGTCCTCTGTGGTGTAGTGGTTACCATGCTAGCCTCTAGTTTTCGAGATCACGGGTTCAAACCCGGCGGAGGGCGACGGATTTTTTCGGGCGAAAAATCCTTAACATGGCTTCCTTCGGAAGGAAAGTAAAGCCGGTGGTCCCGTGTAGATTTACCGCACGTAAAATAATCTCAAGCCTGATAAAGAGGCCTCTGAGCAAAATTTCTGGTCTTTCACTCCCAGTATAGAATGGGACGCCAAGGACCACAGCAGTTAAAGAGCGCCCATAAATAAAACTCAATTTAATTTTAATTCATACTGTTTCCATGCAATCGAGAGAAACAAGTGAATTTTGAAAGGACTTTAAGAGATTGACCAAGAAATGAAGAATTCGAATCATTAATAACGAACATCTCAGAAATGGCTTATTCCAAAAAAAAGAAGTATTTTAAATAAATCGTATGTTTTAAGAAATCTGCATTTTTTTGCGTAGTACGTTTTCGTCTGTCGCTTAACGTCTGCCAGTTATACAACATTATACATAATTTCTTCTTAATGAAGTGGTCTTCGCAGGCTCTTCCCCAGAAAAAAATGATATATACATTTTATTTGTCATGTAAATATCTTTAACATATGGTGTTTTAATTAAAATTGTTAGCCAATCTTTAGAAAATCAAAATTTTTGGAAAATCTTCCATGTAAAGGGTAGTATTGGTTGGGGGATTTTGTTTGAAAGTCCCCGCATCGCATCTTTGAAAGGTACTGAACTTAAATACGAAGTTTGGTTTTAATCCGACTTTTTATTTTTTAGTTATGCTGTTCACAGACACACACACGAACCTTTTTATAAAAAAAAACTGATGTGTTACACTCACATGATTTTCTCTACTCTAATACAATATATTTTTATAAAGCCTTATTCTCCATCTACTTCATGTTAATCGATATAAATATTTACAGAAACTTATTGCTAATTCGCTTGTAGGTACAAGGGGAACATGGTAGGCTTTGAACGATAGGCAAATCTTTTAATAGCTGGTTGCTATGAGAAGCGTTTCATTCTCTTTGCATGTCCACAACATAAAAAGAAACGAATATCGAATTCCCATTTGAGAAAAATTATAAGTATTGGAAAATTCAAACAAATACCCAGGAATATCTCGGAAATGGTTCCCTCCAAAAAAGTATATGATATAAATTGTGTGTTTTAACGAGTTTCTACACCTTTTGTGTAGAAAAATATTGTCTATCGCTTGCGGTTTACCAATTATGCAAAAAGCATTCAGAAAGAAGAGGACTTTTGGGGACATTCTCAGAAAATTCAAGATACACATTTTATTTGTCATGAAAACATCTTAAATACACGATATTTTAATTAAAATTGTTAGAGCCATTTTTGAGAAAATAAATATTTTCGAAAATGTTCCATGTAAAGGGTTATCTGGGGTGGGGGATTTTCTTGAAAATCTTCGTGTCGCATCTTTGAAAGACACTGAACCTAAATACCAAGTTTGGTATTTATCTGACTTTCCGTTTTTGAATTATGTTGTTCATAGACACACACAGGTATCCTTTTATAAAAGGGCTTTTTTTGATTCAGGGGCCCTCAAGACATGCATTTCTGGTAAAATTTCGATAAAGAATTTTTGGGTGTAACACAGTGCTTCCCCTACTTACTATTCTAGTAGAGAAATTAAAAGGCACTTCAATTTGCTTTCGAGTGCAATTATAACATTCCCTTCCAGTTCAATGGTCCTTAAATGCAAGTAAGGTAGGGCGCTTTTAACCAAATTGAAAGAAGATAAAATGCCTATTTGCTTCACAATGAAAAGTATGTGTTAATTAAACCACTAAATGGGTAAGATTAACAGTCATCAGCTCCTGGGATTAAGGTGGTTTATTTTACAGTTGAATAGTAAATTAGATCTGCAATAAACATGAAAACAATTCCCAGCATAAAACTATCAGCTTAAACTCTGCTTGTGAAGGCAGCCAGCTGTAACCATGGTAACATGAAAAGCAAACACAGCTGAAAATACGTAATGGGGCTCTGCGTGTGTGTTAATGAGTGAGTGTAGGAGATGTAATTTATTCTGCGTTTGCTGCATAAAGCATACACCGGATAAGGATTACATTATTTGATCTTCATAATCGCATAAGCAAGACCAAAAGTGATAGAAATGAACCCTTAATTACTGAATATTTTTGAAAGCTAGTAGCCTATATGGGATGTTTAAAAGTTGGAAAGATACATTAACATTTAAAATTGGTTTGAACAGGAAATGGGGATACCTATCAACAAGTTATTTATTTTGAAGCTTAAGTACTGGAAAATAAAATCATAAGGGTATTTATTACATATCGGCAGTGAATGCATGACCTGCCGATGGTAGTTTGCTTCATAAATACCCACCACATATAATTCATTTTAGATGAATACGAACTGATACAAATATTTATCAAACCCCATGAGATAATACTTCGCAGTGAAAACTAAGTTTTAGCGGCTTATAATAGTAAACGGGCCTACTACTGCGTAGTGTTCTAAGACGAGATGGACAGGCGTCATTGGTACTGCTGACCTACATTGAGAATATGTCTAGGAAGAACGACTCGCATGTTTATAAGCAATAGATTACACACAGTTGCTATAGAAAAGTTTTAAGAGTACGCAGAGGGTAGGCTGTCGCAAAAACAGTATATGAAATGAAGACCACATGGGAAAAGGGAGGTAAGTCAGTAAATTGGCCAAAATTAGTTGACATCATATTCGTGTAGTGTGAGTGATATAGATTGTATAGACTAAAGTGGGGTTAGTCAATGAGAAATTTAATCTTAAAGATTTCACCTGCAGAGAAAGGAGGCAAGTTACTTGTTTACAGTGGAAAAGAGAGGCAAGTCATTTTAAAAAAGCAAACACAGCTTTACAAGTTAAGTGCTGCGTGGGAAATATTCTCTGCTGTTTTATTATTGGAAGTACTACATTATTGTGTTTATTGTGCAATATAGCTGTTGTATTATGAGTAGCAATATGTAAAGGCTGACTTTAATATTTGAATCCAAATGCTAGTTTGTATTGAAGAATGTGATAAAGAATTATGTGCTTCTTATCAAAGTTGCAAGAACAGGAAGAAATTTGGCCATATAAAGGATACTAACAGAAAACTCAAGAGCCCAAACACATGAAACTGAAGATCATTGTAACTGTAAGTAGAAGTGCTTCATCATTATTAATAGCAAAATAAATTAATCAGCGACTTCAATACTTTGCAAAGCTGGGAGAAACAAGCTTTATATTTAGCTGCTCTAACTACATATCAAACAGAGAAGACACAAGAAAAGATGAAGATGCTCTCCTTCTTGAAAAAAGCTTTTAATACAAGGTAAGAGTTACAGATGAGACCAGTGAAGCTTTAAAGGAAATAAACGTATGCCAAAAAGCTTTTAGGTCTCCACATGGAGAGACTTGAGACTTGAAAACATCCAGAGATCTCTAAAGAAAAACGCATCAATAGGCATTGACATGCGAGGCAAACACAACAATAGGCATAACAAATTGCCTCCAGAAAAACTGAACAGCTTGTTGCAGGTCACATATCATTTCAAGGCCACAAAAGCCATTATAGTAGAAACAAAACAGAAAAAGTATATTTGACGAGGAACTAAGAATTATTAAAATGCATAATATGTATAAAGAAAATTATTCTGAAAACATAGTGGCTAATGAAACCTACCATACCATTTTTAACACACAGTTTAACATTTCCTTTGGGTATTCCAAAAGTGACTCCTGTTGTACCTGTGATGTATGTGCTACAAATAAGAATTCTCTTATGTCCCAAATCCATACTCCAAATGAAGAGGAGAAAGTAGAGCTAGAGAAGATCACAAAATTAGAAACTCAAAATAAACTGCATATTCTGAGAGCTGAAACATTTTATAACCAAAACAGAGAAGCAGGAAAAAGAAGTGGGAAGGATCATATGACAATCTATTTCTGTGGAGTTTCAAAAAAAGTTTCCCTGCCCTGACAGGGCAGCATGTAAACATTTTCTCTGGCTCAGGTGGACAAAATAGACATTACACCCTCTTCTGATATTTAAAGTATATTGTTCACGAAAGGAAACGTCTGCACTCAGTTTCTGTCGCATTCCCAATAAGAGGGCATTAATGTCTGGAATGTGGTAAGGATATGGTATTGATAAAAACAAAACTATGATTGAAGTTTCTACAGACGGATCGGTGTGTTCCAAAGAGCTGGAGTCAAACCTGAACCCTTCAGAGCCATTGAAGTAGATGGTGAAATGGTCAGAGATTGGGGAGGTTTCGTTAATAAATGCCATTTCCAACTAGGCCAGTAAGGAAGTTGAAAGTCAAAACAGGCCATCCTCGCCTGATCATTCATCGGGAACACTATAATGCAACATAGATTTCTACGTTGTTTGTAGGAAGCGATCAGACAGAAGTCTTGTACCACATCTCGACCGTCAAGAGTTCCTGCATTCTCCAAGAGCTTATAAAGGACTTCTACCCATATCGGAAGAAAAGTTCAAAGATCTTCAAGATTTGAAGATTTTTTGCTCAGAGAGGTTCAAATTTACTATACAAACTTATCACATGAAACTAGGCAGAGGAAAAGAAGATTGACTGTAATGTGATGCTCGTACCCACAAGTGCAAATTCACTTTTATTGACTTGCCTCCTTTTTCTGCAGTAAAAGTTGTCATTTGTGGCGGTTTGATTGTATTATGTTTTCCATAACACTAGTTTCTTCATGCTTCAATGTAAAAAAGAAGATTGTATGTTTATTTTATAATATAAATGACACATTTATCTATGAACAAAAGTTATTAGGCTTCAAACTTTATATTTGATATTGTGTAAAATGTGAAAAACGTGACTTACCTCCCTTTTCCCTTGGGGTTTTCAAATATAATCAACAACATTGTCGTAATTCTGTCTTGTCATAGTATTGCATTGGTAGCATTATCAGATTATTACAGATGTGTGCCTTTCCTTTCTTATATTGAACATACGTTTAGATTTAAATTACCGCACTATCAAAACTTGTGTGTGTGTGAACTATAATTTGTTCACTTTTACACTGATTAAAATAATTAAAGCAAATTTAACTTTCACAGGTGCGTACTGTTTTTATATTTAGCAATCACCAGACGGCGGTTTCGCGGGATTATCCATGCTTTCAACAGTTTTTGGTACAACGCAGTATTGTGGGCCGAACTTCTTGCGTGGCTGGCGGTGTGTTCTTCGACGCCGGCCGGTTGGTTAATTGGTTGGAGAAATAGAGGGAGACGTTCTCGCCCGATTAAATTCTAGCAGTGCTATCGAGACACAAGGAGTATTTATGGATAATTCCCCCACCTCTCGCGAAAATTTTCGAAGCTCCTGCAGGTATACATATATAAGCGGGCGTGTTTACGAAAGTGAGTTAGAGGGGTTGTCACGTATGGCGTGTATTGCGAGTGACAAAAACTGAACTAAGTCGTTCTGATTAACGGAGGTTTTAGTTTCCTAGGATGGTAAGCTTGAATTGGGGGATAGGAGGTTGAAAATGTGTTGCGGATGTTACGATATGAAATAGCATGTGGTATTTGAAGTTGAGATGACTGTTCAGCATGGAATTGGGAATCAGTTTTGCGTGATTGCGAATTACAAATTGTTCGAGAAAGTGTAGTTTTTCTACATAAAGAGCAGTATTCTAATGCATGTTTATTTCTTTAGCTGAAAATTTATGCAAATATATGCATCGTGAAATTAATTTGTTTTCTTCTTGATGGGTGCATTTTAGATGTTATTTATATCTGATGTTGAACTTTCTTCCTATCTGACTTGGTTAGAAGTTAGATCAGTCTTGGCATTTGAGTTTGCTGGATGTATTTGTCTGTGCTTGTTGGCGAGTTTTTGAGTGCGTTGTTTATTATGTATGCTATTTCAAATTCGAGGAGTTTCTTGAATGTGGTGGCAGCTTTGTAGATATTTTAACTGTCTTAGCTGAATGGAATGAACCTATTTTCTTCCTGTGTATGTTGGGTTGATGGTTTACTTATGTAGTTTCTACGCGGCTTTGTTCAGTATCAGCTTTATTATTTCTAGGTCGCACCTATTTTCCTGAGCCGGATATTTGATGATGTTGGTTTCATCGTTGTGGTCTCCCTTGTCAATAGAACCTCGTTTACTGAATGCAAAGAGGCATATTTAACCTGTAGGTGGGGTGAGGGGGTTTACGTGATATATTTAAGGGTTTTTGTAATTGTGTTCTTTCTATATATTTTTAATTTGCTTATGGTTAGATGCCGGTAGTTTAGCGATTTGTTTTGCTAGTTTTAAAAGTGAATTTTATTCTGGGGTGAATTTTGTTGATACAACTGGGTAAAGAACTTATTGCGTCCTACCGTTGTGTAAGAATAAGAATATTGTAACGCAGTAGCTATGGATTAAGATTATTGGGACGTCGGTGCCGGGCAGTCGGAAATAAACAAAGATAAGTAGCGCTCGCCAGCGTAAACACTGGAAGCGCTATCGACAGACAACCAGAATATTCTGGAAGTTTATCCTCCTCCCTCAGTCTCCAGAACGTGTTGTTGGAGAGTTAGGAATTTTCTGTGGAAGATTCCATTGCCTATATAAACAGCGTTCTTGCAATTGAGCTAGTCAGTCAGTCAGTGAGCTAACGAACAGGCGAGTGCGTTTCACTGCGACCAAAAGTTTCCGAGTAAGTTTGTGATGACTGCTGTGACATGCATCGAGTGCTACTGCGGAGCGAGAGATTGTAGAAGCCTTGTGTTCGACTGCCCAGCGAGTGAACCGTCCGGAAAGAAATGCTACGTTACGAAGGAAGTGAAGTAACAAGGAATTGAACTAGTTCACATTAGTGAAGTGGCAGTGTGAACTAAGAGAAGTCTCGATGAAAGTTGAACTAGGTAAGTGAAGGGACACTGAGAACTTAGAGGAACAGTTGAATAACTGGACAAAGCCACAATATGTTATCTCTATCAGTATACGTTTCTGTGTTTGCAATTGTTATTGCTATTCTGTAGGATACGAGTAACTTCGATGTTGTGTTTCAATATTTCTGCTAGTATGCTTGACGTTGGGAATAATGTTGTGTGTTATTGTTGATACATACGTGTTTCTGATATATTACTTAAGCATTGTTCTAGCATTTCTAAAGTTTCTTTTACTGTACAGTGGTATGCAGATTTGTGATGTCGTGTGAGTCAAGGCTGTTGCTGTGATAGCACATTTGTCTTCGATAATGCAATCTATGTTCCTTATTGTGGCATAGTTGTTAAGTTTTATGTTTGATCTTATTGTTGTTCGGCGTATGTCCTGTTGCATTCGCACTGTTTATTACTGGCATTATAGGGGAGATCTGTTTATGTGATTTGGGCAAGGCGTTCACTATCTTTATTTGAGATATGCTTTGATTTCATGGGTATTGTGTGACTGCAATTTTTATAACTTTCTTTATTGCATTTTGGTTTTCTCCTAAGGGATACTTTTTCAATTAAGTAATATTTTTTCCTCAAAGAATATGCTGACTTTACCGTGAAGCTCTTGAGTTTCCATTGTTACCCTGTCTGTGTTTACAACTTTAATTTGTTACTTTTTTCAAATTTCTTAGAATTTGCAAGATGTTGTTCATGCTTCTCTTGAAATCTTTTCATAAGTATTCTTGGTGTTCAATACTTGTGTTTTGTATTGCTGTTTCCATGTTTAAACAATTTATAGTTGTGCTGTGTGTATTTTTGGGTGCGTGTGTTGTGATGAATGTTGTGTTTGACTTCTTTTTCCAGCTAATGCATCCGTTGCGCTGAATGTTATTGTTATTAAGAACGCTCGGGTGGAATCTATGTTCAGTCTGGTATGTTATTTTTGTTTCTCAGTGTCATTATTTTGTGATTGTGGCGGTTTTTTAATGCTTTTGCTTCACCGTGTTGTGTTTCTTTGGTGTGTGCAAAAACTTTGTGGTGTAGCGCGTGTGCTAGATGCAAATGTAGCCTGCATGCTCTGATGGTACGTGGGCCTTTTTACGTTGTATTAGTCTTTTATACTGTTCTTTATGCATAGTTTTTTTCGACTGTAGCTTTTGTTTTCCATGTTGACTGTGATGTGTTTCGT
Organism: Deroplatys truncata; assembly: GCA_030765065.1. Classification (NCBI taxonomy): domain Eukaryota; kingdom Metazoa; phylum Arthropoda; class Insecta; order Mantodea; family Mantidae; genus Deroplatys; species Deroplatys truncata. Next base: position 107,403,065 of record CM060979.1, read on the forward strand.
ATGTTAATTTGTGCATACCTGCGTGTTAATTTCTGTTGGAGGCATAAAGGATATGTTAACGGATGCCTTAATAATTTTGGCCGTCATCGACAAATATTGATGGATTAGCGGATGAGCTTCGTCGTTGACACAGCCACGGAAATACTGCATATCATGTAGAAAAACCGGGACAAAACACACTCTAACTATTCACGAACATAAAAGCTTTTCCTGATTTCATATTCAATAACTTCTCAACTTAATATCCTGCATGCTATTCAATACCACAATACCCATCCTATATCCCCATCGCGACCTCATTGCTCTATAATGAATCTAAGACTTCAGTCAACCAGTAATCGTTGAGGATGCATGAATAACCTCCCGGTGTTCATTACAGGTAAAAAAAACATGACCAAGTGGAAGTTTTATTTTAATTAGGGAAAAATATTGGCTACAATCAAACTCCTTAACTTGATCCACAAGACTTACTATCCAAATCCGGGTTCTTCTGTTTGTCGGCTAATGAATCCACGGTAGCTTTTACACATGCAATAATTTGGTATTGGTTCGATGTTTTTGTTCGTGTCTGATACAGCTGGCTCGGCTAATATTTCTTATGGGTGCATTTGGTATGAAATCGTGTACTTCATTAACATCCTCTCGAACGTTTACCTAGTTTAAATCTTCATTTGAGCTGGGAAAACATTGATTTGTTGGATACAGATAACAGAAGTCCGTAACACATTGGATTTATTTAAACCTAACCAATCGCGAATACTTTTACTTTGTTTTGCTTACTTCTGTTTAGGACGCGTGTTCAGAGACCTGAATAATTTTTGTTTTTCTTGTATAAACTGTAGGATAAGGATAACCGTGGATTCAGATATTCATGTTTTTTCACATCGCAGTATGGAATACATTTTTGTATAACCATTACAGTTTCCCAAATATAAAATGTTCATAACGGTCGAAGATGACTCCACTCCCTATTTAAAGAAAATTAAGATGCATATTTTATTAATAAATGTTAATATCTCAATTTATTAGTATTGTAATCAATATATCAAAACCATTTTTTAAGAAAAACATCTAATTTTTTCATAAGGAATCGTTGATTTCAGATTTATCTTTAAAAATCTTCGCCTTTTACACAGATATTCACCCAAAGGCCTAATTCTGCATTTGTTTATATAAACCAGAGACATCTAAATATGTACTTTCAAATTCCGATATTATTTTTTATTAATTTTTTACAGTGCTGTTGTTCCCTTAAATAAGTGATGAATAAGGTACAACAAGACAAACCATTCACAGGTAAACATAATCTATCTGAATACGCTTACTCGCCAGGAGGACCATGATGAGTGAGCTCCAGACATTTAATTTTATATTGGGACTAGAAGTATTATAATTTTATTGATTTTTTTAAATAAGTGGTACAAAATTAATTCTTGGTAGCATTTAATTTAATGTTTATTCCAGAATGTTTGGTTCTATGTATAGAGTGCGGCAGTGAGGTCTTACGATTTTTGTAACGCACTCGTTTCCAGCTGTTTTGAGTGACGAAACCCGCAGTGTTGCTAATGAGATCCCTACACCATGCAGTTTTTTTCTTAGTGTTGTGAAAGATAATAGGGATAATTGGACTGTGGCAGAACGTGTGTTCGCACTCTTTTGAGTTGAAATGGAACACTCGTGCACAGAGAAGATTTAGAAATGAATTTAATGTCGCACGGCATGAAAGAATCCCGTCTCCAAACACTATCCTAAGGTGGCTGAGTAAATTTAACAATTATAGTAATGTTTGTGGTAAATTTGTTGGTAGTGTGAAAACAGTCAGCACGCTTGAAAACTTTGCGAGAGTTAGAGAAGCTGTGCAGCAAAGACCAACTCGCTCTGCAAGGCCTCAGGCAATGGCTTTGAATCCATCGGACAGAGGTTTTCGCCGCACCCTATACCGTAATCTCAAATTTCACCAGTACAAATTTTAAATAGGACATCGAATTAAACCAACTGATAAACTTCCTCGACTGCAATTTTGTAGACAGTTTACTAACATTTTGGAATTCTAATCCGGATATTCCGAACACACTGATTATGTCGGATGAGGTATATTTCCATCTCATGGATATGAGGTATGTAAATAAATGGAATTTTTGCTTCTGGAGTGTGAACAACCTTTACAAGTGTGGGAAAAACTGCTACACAATCCAAAAGTAACGGTCTAGTGTGGCATCTCTATCTTTGGAATTACTGGCCTACTTTTTCAAAGCAGGTGATTTTACTGCGACCGTCAACTCAGAACGGTACTAACAAATGCTCACAGTATTGGAAATTCCTGACAAAATTAATTTTGATGATGAACTATGGTTTCAACAAGAGGGCGCCATAGCGCACACTGCGCTTGATTCAATGAATTCTCTGCGAAATATGTTCCCAGGACGCATAATTTCACGATCAGGAGACATAGCCTGGCCGCCTAGACGTCCAGATCTGACTATGGTTGATTATTCTTATGGGACTATTTAAAAAGAAGGCTGTATTATTGTAACAAGTCTCGCACCATCATCAGCTGAAACAAATCATAAGGAAAGAAATTAATGCCATCGATCCTGTTTTATTGGGACAAGTCATGCAGAAATTTCAGAGCATATTGCAAGAATGCATTCGTTGCCGTGAGGAAACTTACAAAATGTAGTTTTGAAAAAGCAATGAGATATTAAACTGCATTGTACCAGCTTACTTTCAGTATGTGATTTCTTTTAATTCGTTCTCAATGTATCACAATAGGTCTGTAAAATCGTCATATCCTACTGCCGGACCCTATATAATGCTAGTCACATTATGTTAGACATGGGAATTACTGTCTGCCTAGGATTGGATTGTCAAGTGGAGGGAATTCGGCGACGATCCAGGAATTAGGACATTGTACCGATGCCCTACTAGGAGGCGCCCCCGAAAGGGAGGGATGAGGTGAAGGGAACACCGGACAGCCTGAACCAGGAATGACGGCACAGCAACGACAGGGTCAGAACAGTTTCCAGATATAGACGCCCCGGCTGTAGGATAGGCAGACCGGGAACCCGGTCCCACACATTGTTATACCCCACCAACCAGCCGAAGTCTGAGGAATGAAGAAAATTCACAGAAACATCCTTTTCCCTGCCATGCTGCTCCGAAGCACCATCGCCGACGCTCGCAACCCTGAAATAGACCAAACGGGTTGAAGGATGAATGAAATGATAAATGGGACGAAATTGAGGGACAGGAATTTCAGGGGATGAAAGAAACCATTCCAGCATTCGCCTGACGACCCGGGAAAACCTCCGAAAAAAACCCATGGGTCCGAATGGGCGGTCACCACTCGCCGGATTGAACCCAGGACCTCCCGATTGCGGGTCACAGTCGTTACCGCCTGCCGCAACCCGTTCAATTGTCTGCCTAGAATACTTTGAAAGCAAACTGGACTTAGTTGCATAAGCGTAGAAAAAATACTTATCCCTTCATATTACAGTTAACTTTTGTTTGTAATATGAGCTCAAAGGTAAACAGATATATAACATCCGCACGTTTTGCAATTCTTCACTTTGGAAACCACCACACTTATACACGGCTTGAAGTTTGGTGTTTATCCGACTTGTCGTTTTTAGACTACCGATTACTCTCTCTCTCTCTCTCTCTCTCTATATATATATATATATATATGCTGTAATATTCCTTTCCTTTCCTCTCTATCTCTCCCTCTCACTCACACACAATCGAGTCCATGAAGATAAGTTTTCTAAAACATCTTTATTTCTGTTTTTTTCTGGGAACATAAACACCTAATTCTGGTGAAATTGTGGTATCTGAGTGGAATATAATTAATTCATCTACCTACCATCAGTGAGGACAGCGAAAACATATATTATTAATTTTTCATTAGGAAACCAACCTGATGGTTAAATTTGAAATAAAATCCACCCTTTTCGGAGAATATATGGATATTTTCGCCCACTCTGTACTGGCATGAATAAAATAAGTATATAAATAAAATTCAATTAAACTATATCAATAAAGCAAAAATAATTCATCAGTTTCGATGTTTCCGTGAAAAGCGTGTGCTAGACAAAAATCCATATGCACGACCACACACCATGACGCCAAAAGCTCGTTCTCTCCCGGATTAAAGGAGCCCTTCCCTAACCGACCGGAATGCCCGTGGCACACCAAACCTTTATGGTTTGTACCAATAGTTATACATTTATGCACCTTATTTGTGATAATGGAATTTATATGAAAGTATTCTGGGCACAGAGCTTTCCAAATATAGACATTTTACAACGGCTTGGCTCCGTATTACCGTACAGCGAAGCATACTTCGAGGTCGGACCATAGGTTCAAGAACACTACCAAAATGTCGTTCCTTTTTTCCATGATACACCCATTGCTTTCCTATGTATGCACTAGTGCATCATGGTGTTCGTTGCTATAAATTTATGCCTGAAGCACTCTTGTAGTCTACGGTCTTCAGTTTGTGTTCATACGTATGATTTATAAGTAATTGTAGGATCCATAATAATGATTCAAATATTAAATTGCCTTAGGGATAACAGTATAATTCTTTTTGAGAGTTCGTATTGAAAAAGAAGATTGTTTAATTATTAATTCCATTTAATAAAGCTTTTCCGAATTGAAATTTGCGTGTGTGGTTCTAAAAAACGGTCAACTTTATATGTTTGTACCAATGAGGAAAATACTATTTGGCCTTCTCGATACGTACAGTTCAGAAGCTATATGATTCAGCAACAACTGATAGACTGAGATACCAATTTCATTTGCTGTATATCCAGAGTGTAATTAAAATCCCTTAAAATGTATTAAAATGTGAGTAATTAAAAGGTTAGAAGCTGCTGGGTAAGTCCTGCAGTAACTGAACGGAGATTTTACGCATAATTAGCCAAACTTAATATGCTTATTCGCGTAATTATTGCAATGAAGGTGCATGGTCACTGGACTATAACAAAAACACGGGGTCTGTTTATCCTCTTTAGCATCTGGGTCTTAAGGATAAACAGATGTATTTTATGTTGATGCTTCAAGCGAAGCGATTAGCGACAAGGCTGGCCGAGCTAGTTAAAGCACTGACTCGTGAATGGAAAGGTCGCGGTTCAAATCCAGTCCTCCATGACTGAGGTTTTTTCCAGGTTTTTCTCAATCCTCCTAACTGGTATATGCCGGGAAGGTAACTTAAACTTGGCCTACGTTTCATTTCTCAATTATCATTTCATTTCATGTATTATAACAGTTAAAAATAAGTTATGGACAACTAATTCAGGAGCTTAGCAAATTTGAAAAGAATTTTCATTAAAGGCACGTCATATAAGCTACGTTGAAAAACAGTGCAGCATAAATCTGCGTCCTTTAATAACCTTTATACAGTGTGAAAAAATTATAATAATAACCTTAACCGCTGAAACGAAAACAATTTATGCAGCATTGTAATAAAAGACATGGTTATCAATCGACCTCTTTAATAAACCTTCACTTACTGACATTTGTAAATAGCAGTATATTTACAATAAATATATTTAGGAATTTTATTTAAGAGATAGTCACATATTAAGTAGTTTTAAGCAGGGAAGAATTACTTTTAAATGTTGCTCTCCTTATTATAAAAAGTTCAAAATAAATAATTAAAATACAAGGAATGTTATTTAAACCGCCGTAAAGGAAGCTGCAGCATTCATTAATATTGATACAACAGAAAAAAAAAACAATTATATACCGCGTGAGTCTTCTCATCCTGTGGATTGGTAACTAGGCAACCCTGTATTTTATACACGATGCGAAATGCAGATGCTGACAACGCTTTCACCAGCCCGCTGATTAGGGCTACGGTGGTGTTCGTTGTTAACGTGCTCTGGTAGCGCAATGGTTAACATGCTGAAAAGTCATGGTGAAAGTCAGGAGTTCAAATCACGTCTGCAATTAAATGAATTTTTTATTCATTTCTTGATTTATTTATGATGTTCATTAAAACATATTCTATCAACTAACATTGTCTTTTAATAAAATTCATATAATTAAACTAATTGACTGAAACGACATTTCCATGCCAAAGTCGGTTCTCGTTAAAGTTACTAAACATAAAAAGTACCTTCAAGCGGCAGTATTTGAACCGGGGACCTTCACCACTGAAGGCCAACGAGCACACTATTGCTCTACGAGTGCAAGTCACTGCACGGATAGTGGTGCAAAGTAGTCATTTCGCCGAAAATGATACAACGCGATGTAGTGGACAGTGTGTACAACACTGGTACTGCATAACTTCTCAATCCGCAGTCTGAGAAGACTCACCCGGTATATACACTCTACGCAAAAACATACATTTTCACGATAATTAGGGACAAAAATAATTTTGAATTCAACAGCTTTAATATTAAATCCAAGTCCCATTGCTGTCCAGTATTTATTCAGACATTTAGGAAAAGAATCCAACTTGTTCACCAACTGCCAGAGGGACAAAATTATTTTAACAAATATTTCATCTACAGTTTACTACGCACCCTGCAACAAAATCACAAGCCACTCTTTAAGCACGCGTATGATTTATGCAATGAACTCAAATGTAGTGCAGTTATTGATTCATACTTGTATCATATACTTCTGCTTATCTCAATGGTAATAGTGTCATTTCAAACAGGGAGAACGCACAATTAATTATTAGGTGCCTAGAACAATTATTTTTCTCTTTATCGAACCATAAGTCTTTTAGACCACAGTGTAGTTATGTTTACTTGACCGAATTCCGTTTTCTACATTTATAGAAGTTACTCGTGCTGTTAGGCGTAGTATTGTTAAATAAAAAAGTGTTATTGTAACGTTATTATGTATTATTTATACACCGGGCATCTTTTTAAACAAAAAAACGAGTGTTCCAAGCTTACTTTGATCTTTTCACATCATAGGTTACCTTAAACTCACTAATTTTGTGCAACTCGCAGTATACGTGCAACGTGCTACACTTAATACCATTAAATTACAATTCCATTTTGAGTATTTGTCATATATTTTGTACCGGGATTTAATGCATTTTCTATACTACTGAAGGAAGTACCTTGCTGGTACAACCACACAAAAGACAGACCGTAAAATGTCTTCTGCAGTTTCATTATCGATGTGTTATTAGAGGAAAACAGAATTCATAAGGCATGCATTCATTTCCTGTCCAAAGGTTTCCTTTTCAGAAACAAATAAAACAGTTCCTCTGAGAGATTATGATTCAATTTCAGTATATTTCCTATACAAATTTCTGAAGCACAACAGCTGCATTTTACGTTGACATCACTGCTATGTTGTTGTTTAAGTAAATATTTAGTACACTTTACAGGCACCATTATCAATGGCGGCTCGATGTAAACAAACCCAGAGTCACCGGGTTGCTGTTTCGCATTATTCGTAGATGCCTGAATGAAATGCTGGACAGAAATGTTTCCTGAACTGATTACTGAAGCACTTGAATTCTGCTATTCAATTATACATATAATTTTAAATTCAATAGCGAACGATAACAGTACTAAAAGAAACGTTCCGTCTCAGTTCAGGAAGAACCCCAGAAATGGCTTTGGCAATACAAGTAGCATGCGCAAACTATCCCAGTATTAGTTTGGTTTAGGGGAAAAAGGGAGAGAAAGGGGAAAAGGAATGTCATTGTGGTTCGCTATCAAAAGAAGTAGCACAAAGTGAACCACTGAGGTAAAGATTGCAATCACTTTACGTCTCCCACGCACGAAGCCACAGACGTGTAGCATCAGAGACCGTACAAATTAAGCGGCTAATTCGTTTTGTTTTGTTTCTCTGCTAAGCGAGGACCGCACGGAGTGGCAGAGGAGGTCGTGATGAATCAAATAGGGCGTCTCATTATCGTAATGCCTCTCGATCGATACCAGTCTCATTTCCAAGTTTTGTTTCCAACACCACGCTTAGCGCGCAGAACGTTTACCTCTTGAATTGCTTACTCTCTTGTATTTCATCGGTTAAACTTGATAGTTTACCCTTATTATGATCACTCTAACTGCAAATATCAATATGCAAGTTACGTTAATATGATGCTTAAGTTATTAGTGGAAAGCTAAATTAGCTTTGACAGCTAATTTGATTACCCTCATTGTAACAGTCGACCCATTTCACAGGTTTCCTTACTATGTGGATCATACCAGTTTTGTCAGTGTGATCAAGCTTGCTCAACTAAACATTATCAGTAATGCAAATGTCTCCCTTTCTTTTTTTATAGTTGTACGTATAACGCTTTTGTTACGAATACTCCATATACTAGTTATTCTAATTTATGTACAGGGTTATTCAAAAATAAGGAACAGACTTCAAATATTTATTTATAATGAACCATATTAATGGACACATGTGATACATCACTGAATGTAGAAAAGTTCAAAGTTTCATTTTATGTGTTCAAAATGTGAGGACGACCAGTGCTTTTCCGTTTGCATACGCAACCATCTTCTACGAATTTATTGTATCAATTGTAAATTGTTTATGACGAGGTGGCTCGTTGTTGAACTTACAACGAAATGCACGCTGCAATGAAACAGTGGATTCACTCTTTACATAAAGCAGCACAGAAAACGGCTTTTCCTGTGGCGTCGCCATTTTATCGTAAACAAACACAGCGCCAGTGTAGGCACTGAATGAAACTAATAGATGGGGCTTAAAACTTTGAACTTTCCTCTACTCAATGATGTGTCGTATGTGTCGCTATCTATTGTCGTTCATTAAAAATGAATATTTAAAATCTGTTCCTTCTTTTTGAATAACCCTGTATTGTGATTAATGCGATATAATTGTAATATTGACAGAATTTGGTGTTAAACATTAATAATGTTTTATTTTATATAAATTCTTACTCGGCACAATAATCATATAACTTGACATTTTGTTCATTATCTAGTGAAGTAATGAATACACTGATTATGGAGCACGGAGCTAGGCGAGCAGTGTCGAAGTGGTCTCACTGAAAACTGATATTTAATGCAAGAGATCATTAATGGTGTTTGGACAGTTCCTGAAGCCTCCAAAAATAAGTTTCCGGCAGCTACATATGCTGAGGCGTTTCTGTGTTTATAAACCCATCCTTTTAAGACCTCCCATATTCATGATATTTGACGTCGCCGTAACTCCTATCTGTGAACCTCTCAAAGGCGATAAGTGGATATCCCCTAGCCTCCGAGGTCGAGATCAAAGAGGCTGCGTTCGAGAGTGGCTTTATAGCATTTCTTTTTTCAATTTATTCAGGATATGCTAGCAGTTATGATCAAAACTCGCTACTTTTTCCGTCCTACACACGTTTTCAGTTCAGCAAAAGAACAGAAAATGTTGTCCTTTCTTGTTCCGATTTAGTCTCCTGCATTCAGGCAGATAGTTACTTTACATTTAAGCGGTCAGTCTTTGCGTGGTTAACTGTCGAGTGTCCAAAGAATGGAACATACAGTAGCAATATCATCATTTAAAGCATGGGGTTTCATTTTAGAAGTATAGCGTATATAAAAAGTAAATGCAAATATTTTAATCAAACGACTTCAGATCCTTCATAATATGTTGTTGGAAGAACAATCAGGAACAATCAGATTACATTTACATTGTAGAGATAATGGGTTTGTACTAACGCAGATATTAAAACACAAATCAGAAATACAGATATACACTTAGAAACATATCTTGGATTTATAAATAATAAAAATAAAAATCTTTGTGTTGCATTCACATGACTTTCTTTACGCCCAACAAATTTATACAAATTATTCTTACGAAAGTTTATTTTCCTATCTACTTCTTTTTAATCCAGAAAAAGCCCTTCCGAAATAGCTGCTTTACATATTTCGTTATAAATACAAAGGAATAACGATAATCAAATGTTCAAGAACTGGACGCTTTATACCCTGGCCTTAAAATTCCATTCAGTTTCCATGCAATCGCGAAACAGCTGAAAATCGACGGGATTTCAAAAGAATGGCTGTGTTCAACAATTCTAACCATTAATAACGCACATTTCGGAAATGGCTTACGCAACAAAAAAGTTATTGGAAATAAATCGTGTTTTAAAGAGATCTACATTTTTGGTGAAGTACGTTTTCGTCTATCGCTTAACGTTTAGCATATGTAACGTTCGTGTCTAAAGGACACTTCACAAGCTATACCCAGAAATGGAATTAAGTGTTCTTCCACAAAAGCCATGTGCTGGACAAGGTGGAAATGTAGAATCTGATGACTGAAAAAAATCAATGTCATAGCCGAGATTTAAACCACGGACCTCCCGGTTTCGTCCGGTTGCTCTAACCACTGAGCTATCATGGCAAATACCGGTAGTACATTAAATTCTCCAACTGATTCGCATTTTTCCAGTTAAATCACAAGGAGATCTCAAATTGTATTGAGATGACATAGATGACATATCAACCTTGTCCAACACACGGCTTGTGTGGAAGAACAATTAATTCCATTAATTGACCTAATAGTGGTCGAAGCTATGAAGGCCGGGACTGAAAGTACTTACAGCATTGTAAGTCGCCATTGGGGTATGTCATCTCAATACAATTTGAGATCTCCTTGTGGTTTGCCGGGAAAAATGCACACCGTTTAGAGAATTTAATGTCCTGTCGGCATGTTGCCATCGTAGCTCAGTGGTTAGAGCAGCTGGACGAAGGCCGGGAGATCCTTGGTTCAGAACCCGGCTATTCAATTTATTTTCTTCGGTCGTCTTATTCTACCTTTCCTATACCCAGGAAACTCGAGATATACGTCTTATTTGTCATGTAAATATGTTTACGGTATATTAATCAAAATCGTTACACATTTTTCAGCAAAAACAAACACTTCGAAAAGTGTTACATGTAGAGGGTAATTGGTAAGGGGGAATTTTCTTGAAAGTTTGGTATTTATTCAACATTTTGTTTTTGAGTTATATTATTCATACGCAAGCAAGCGCGGGTAGTCCTTTTCTAAGGATTCTTTTTTTGGAGTCAGGGTGTCACAAAACATATATTTCCAGTAAAATATCGATATCGAATTTTTGGTTGGAATGCAATAGCATCTAGTGTGAACGTGGTAGAGAAAGTTAGAAAGATGGACAGCAAGTTCCGCAAGAAATAACAACAATCCAGAAAGACATACAGCCAAGCAAGTGTGACGGTTATTACGCGCTCCATTTAATCTAGGTATACATTTACAATCTGATAAGGGAATGAAATTCTTTGAAAATGGGTGAATTATTGTTAATTTATGCACATTGTTAAACATAATGACATTCACGTGACATTCAGAAAGCATTACAACATTTCGAAGATAGGAAAGCTTGAAAACTATATAAGTTAAGGAAAGACATCTGTTAGCATACAAAGATGATAGTGTTTAAATGAAGATTGGTAGTAAGAAATAAATATTTTAAATAACTATATTATAGCACGGGACATATCAGTTCTTATGAATGCGATAAAGGCATTAAATGAAAATGAATAAATTCCAAATATTATGTGGGATAATCAGAAAGGTTCTGCAGAAGAAAATACCAAGAGCAACGCAACTAATATTCTATAAAATAATGGCAATTCTAGATTTACTTAATGAATCAGAAGCTTGGTTATTGACAAAGTAGATTTTAATAGAATTCACTCCTCCAAACTGACATTTTTAGGATATTTCAGCGGTTGCACTTTAAATGGTCGCAGCAAGTGAGATTTTATTAATTTTGGTTGTTAGCCCAGTAACATGTAAAAAATAGGATTACAGAAAAAAACTGAACATTTCTGAAAAATATTAAGCAAACTAGACTATCAAAATAAATAGTAATTACAAACTGATGGGTTATAGGTAATGTAAAACTTGGCTGGGTCAGTGAAACCCGAACAGAACTAATACCCAATTCTAGAACTAAATGAACAATTTTCCCATCCAGCTACCTCATTTTATCGTATGCTCAGAAAGACGAGCACTCCCGACATACCTTAGTTTTATGAGTCAGCTGATGATTTAAATTGCACACTGTACGCTTACACGTACGCTACGTAGCTTTTGTTGGCTTCTGAGGATAATGGAGCCATGGGCATAACATAGGAACCAGTTTATTAGTGGGGAGGATTCAATGAAAATCATTAAATAATAGCACATAATGAAATGCAGTATAAAATACGCTTAAGAATAGTAACTTTCAGTCACTTTTCTAGGAAATAAAATATAGAAATAATATAATATAGTAATGCAACAAAATATTAAAACGTTTAGCTCGATAAAATAAAATTCATTACTCATTTCTATCAATTTCACCCTTAAAATCAGATATACGAGGGCTGTCCAGAAAGTAACCTCTGTTTTGAAATAAACATGAAACCGATATACATACAAAACTTTTATTATATACATCTGAAAACTACAACTTTTCTCTACTCTTCTGCATAATCTCCAAACAGATTCAAGCATTTGTCATACCTTTTTACAGTCTTTAAAATACTCTCTGCATAAAATTCTTCCGCCTGTGAACTAAACCAAACTGTCATGACATTTTGAAGCCCTTCGTCATTGCCAAAGCGCTGAGCTGCAAGTCACTTTTTCATATACGGAAACAGATGGAAGTCGCTAGGGGTCAAGTCCGGGGTGAACGGGGATGGTCAAAACCTTAGCCAAAAGTTCATTTGTATTGTTTGCTGTGTGAGGACGAGCATTGTCATGCAAAAACACAACACCAGATTTCAGAAGACCACGACGCTTGTTTTGGATTGCTCTTCTTAGCCTTTTCACGCTTCACACGCACTTCACTCTTGGCGGGATTTGCTATTTCGGCGCTCAACGTTGTTAGTTTATAACTAGGGCTCGGGTTTTAGGTGGAATAAATTTTAGGTTTCTTATATGCTTAAAATAGTTTTTTTTAGGTTTTTCTTGATAAAAGTAGTTTTTTTATGCTTTTCTTTGCAAATCAATACAGGTATCAATAATTTTGTTCTTTGGTACTTATTTTTAAGATTTATTTTTTGGCTTGTAGCAGATAGTTGCATACATTTTCAAATTTTCTGGAGTAAACAATTCCATATTATGACGCAACACATTCTTCTATGAAGAAAAGGTTCTTTCTATGGAATATGATGCCATTGGATGTAGAACATAGATGCCAGTGCAGCAGATTCTATGGGTAGTTTTCCTGCATACTTTTCTCCCTGCAATACTGAATTGGTGATTTTCATATCTTCAAAACCAGGACTTCGTTGAAGAATCCTGTGCAACCTCTAAGAAATGCAACTTCCACTGTCCAGGTAGTTCTTTACTGAAAACATTGCCAATGATATCTAGAGCATCTTTCAGTGGCAAAATTGTACTTTCCAACCGAAAAATGCCTTCTGGTATATAGCAAAAATGTGTCTTAATATAGTAAGGGAAGCGGCAAGAGTGGGGCACTTGATTGATTTCTTAGCCTTGGCAATGCAGGAAGCTTCTGTTTTCATCCAATTCATTGACGGCATTTTTAATGTCTTTTAAGTGCTCAGCACAGTAAATGGCAGCTGACAGCCAAGTTCTCCAGGGGGTAAGATCGGCTCTGGAAGAGGGGTTGCCAGTACTTTCTCTCTGAACAATTGTATACGTGTTGGGACTTTAAAGAAAACCTTCTTGACTGAAGATATCAGGCTGTTCACGTCATCGAAGTGGCTTCCAATCTCCTTTGTAAGGTGGTGCAGGCCACGGGCCAAGTATGTAACATGCAACATAGTCGGTGGAAGGACTGTAGAACCTACCCGGCCTTCAACATGTAGTGACTGCCTGTCACTAACAAAAGTGAAGTGTGGATCCGCAGCAATCCACTTTTTCAATAAATGCGATTTATGCATTGCTTCACTATAGAAGAATTACATTAGAAATGTATTGCAAAAATCAATCACCACACTTTCTGCCTGTTGTACTCTCAGTGAACGATTGGAGGCGATCTCGTTACACAGGTTACACTCCACCTGACTTTCTATCAGCTGCATTCAGGTGTCACCACGCAACATGTGCTGCGTTTAACTGTAGTAATTTGAACTACTGGCTATAAGTGCTGGAAATAATTTTACAATTAGTTTTAATCTGAAAATAACATTCTTCTTTTTCAAAAAGGGAAAATAGTTATTTAGGTTATTTTAGGTGGCAGTCCCTCATTTAGTTTTTTAGGTGTAATGAAATTCATATATACTGCTCCAGGAAGTGTGATACGAATATATATCTTGAAATGTGTTAATTAAATAGGGTGGAAAAACATACAGGTTAAAACTTAAAAATCCGGGACCTAGTTATAACTAGCAAACACGCAATAGTACGATGCTCCACCTTGCATCGTAGAAGCGCACTGCGCACGCTGATGTCAAAATAGCGGCTCTACTTCTCGTGTTATGTATGAACGGAGTTACTTTCTGGACAGTCCTCGTAAAACAACCACAGGATTATTGTTTTTAGAATTATTTGTATAATTACACTACATATTATACATATGCAAATTTCTTTCTATTTTTATCTACTTTCTGTTACCCATGGTAAATATTCGCAAGAAATGGTTTCTAATAGTTATAATCATGGTAATACATATTTTATCCGCTGAAGCTTCTAAAAAGCAATTAGATATGGTTATATTAGCCCATAATATTACAAACGCTTTACTTGAACTGATGAGGAAGTAAACGCTAACAGTTGATCTGCAACCCTAAATACCTCCATTACGACAGTTGTACTCCAGAACATGTTACTGTGTACTGCGATGTTAGTTTGGTAAGTGCTTGATACAGATTGAGGAAAGAGTTTTGTTTCCTTTTAGTTTTAGAGATTCTTATGCGCTTACTAAATGTGTATTGCGTACTAATTTTTTGCAGAATGGGTATTTGTATTAATCGAGATAATAACTAAAATGTTTATTTATTATGTATCTATATATAGATACATATATCAATATAATTGAAGAGATACGTCATATTTTAGAAGATGATTCGCCTATACGTGTTGCTATGGGACAGAATGTTTGTAAATAAGTGTTGTCCGTATGGCCATATTATGTTCTAGTTATATGGTTATGTTAACAATTTGATTTATTACTGCCTCTACTACGTACGATAAGTAGGAAAAGTATTGCATTCCATCCAAAAATTCGATAACGAGATTTCACCGACAATATCTGTTCTGAGGCCCGCTGAATCCAAAAAAGCATGTTTAGAAAAAGGTCTGTGTGTTTGTGAACAGCATAACTCAAAAACGAAAAGTCGTATAAATACCAGTATCCTTCAAAGTTGCGAAGATTTTAAACAACCCCCCCCCGATTAACCTTTACTTGCAACATTTCTCTAGAGCTTTGATTTTACCAAAAATGGCTCTATCGATTTTGATTAAAATATCAAACACTTAAGATATTTTCATGACAAATAAAATATATATCTTGAATTTTCTGACAATATCCCCAAAAGTCGTCTTCATTCTGAATCGCTTTTTCTTAACTGGTAAACCGTAAGAGACATAAAATTTTTCTACACAAAAAGATGTAGAGCTGGTTAAAACACACAATTTATGTCATATATATTGTTTTTATGGAGTGAACCATTTCCGAGATATTCCTTATTAATTTATTGAATTTTTCAATACTTATACTTTTTCTCAAATGGGAACTCGCTATTGGTTTTCTCCTGTCCTGGACATGCAAAGAGAATGGAATGCTCTACATAGCAACCAGCTCTTGAAAGGTGACTATCGCTTAAAGCCTACCCTTGAATCTACAGAAAATTAGCAATAATTTGCTAACATGAAGTAGATGGAGAGTAAGCGTTTGTAAAAATAGTTTGTACAGGAGTGGAGAAATTCATGTAAGTGTAACACATCAGAATTGTTTTACTTTATTATGGAAAATGTAATAGACGATGCGTCCATTGATGTGGAAAACGAAGAGGTTTGGAAAAGTGGATGTGACGAGTTAACACCAAAGAAATCAAAACGGAGTTATAAGTGGGCATATACTTCATTCTGCAAATGTTTAAAAGAAAAAAGTGTATATATTAAGTTAAAGAATGTATTGCCGTATTTCGTTCTAAGAAGTAGAAATTGATTAGTCCAGTAAGTTTGTAATCGAAATTTTCGATGTTAAAACTATGATAAAATTAAATGATGGAACTGATACTGGAACTTTCAATAAGTTAGTGTTTGTATTGCATGGGTTTACTTCCCACAGTGCTTTTTGTCACTTATTTTAGCACTAAGATTTTCTTGTTTTCATAGCAACCACATTGCATGTGGGAATGTCAACTTCTGATCCGTAGTAACAATATTGGTATCACAAATTAGTTACATCGTGCAAAATAATGTATCGGGATAAAATAACAGTAAATGCATCATTGAAGATCGAGAAAGGGATTCTCCAGTGCATTAGCGCATGTGATTGCCTAGTATTTTTTCGATAATACAAATGATACTTACAAGAAGACAACGCTAATAATTTACCAACAACTGTTGTACATGGTGATTCCAGTCACCAACGTTAACCTTGGTGGCAAACTGGAGATCAATTATCCACGCCTAGTTGTTGACCTTAAAAAGTCAATAAGGTGCAGCTCATATTTAGCAGTAAATATGTAAGTGAATATGAAGAAATAAAACCGAAGTAAATAGCCACGTAAAATTTAAATAGTAAAATTCAACTATCAAATATCATTATGTTCCATGTCTGCAATAATAAAAAATCAAAAGTTAGAGGATTTAATAAACGCCATACACATACGTGCAATAAAACAGACAAAACGCGCAGGTAGGATATGTTACCAGCACTGAATACAGGAAATTCAATTTTCCACCATGACCGCATGCACGGGAAGTGGATAAAAATACATCATCAGCGAAAAAATGTATTATTAAGTGGCAAAGCGACCGGGTGTATCAGAAGAAATGAAAACAGGACGAAGTTCACGATGCAGAGATACAATAGTCAAGATCAGTACGCCTGATCGGTTTACCATTATACGTAATTGTGATAAAGATTTTCATAATTCACAGGTATTTTAGCTGCAAACTGCTCTATTAATGTAATACAAAATATAAATTTAATCTGTACTGAAAGTGACTCAAAATAAATTGTGAGGTTAGAAAT
Source organism: Deroplatys truncata (assembly GCA_030765065.1). Classification (NCBI taxonomy): domain Eukaryota; kingdom Metazoa; phylum Arthropoda; class Insecta; order Mantodea; family Mantidae; genus Deroplatys; species Deroplatys truncata. The sequence goes on from CM060979.1 coordinate 107,420,175, forward strand.
ACTGGAGACATTGTCTAAGCTGTGACATTTTCTTGTATACCGATCGTTTCTTGTTTCTAGTGATTTAAAATACTTATTTAACTCAATATATGATTTATGTGTTGATAAGGCACTTCTGTATCAGCTTACCACTCGGCGACTAGCGTAAGCCCACTCTATTGTCCCGACTATTACTAATTCATTTTTCATTTATATTACTATACTTAACAGCAATGAACACATCGCTACTCAAATGAAAAATGTGTGTTACATTTACATGATTTTCTCTACCCTCTATGGCTTTAATGAAATTTTATATCAAGATTTATTTTGATGTTTTGGACATCCTGAACTTTATATTTGATTGGAAGATAAAATAAACTATTCTTTAAATTAAGTATTATAAGTAATTGTAAGATCCATATTTAATGATTAAAAGATTAAATTACCTCTACAAATTATTTTTACGCAAGTTTATTTCCCTACCTATTTCATTTTAATCGAGATAATCCTTTCCGGAAATAGCTGCATTACACATTTCGTTATAGATACAAAGGAAACAGCGATAGTCAAATGTTTTAGAACTGGACGCTGTTAAAATTCCATACGCTTTCCATAGCATCGCGAGAAACAACTATAAATCGACAGGACTTCAAAAGAATTAGTAGTATTGTAAATTCGAACCGTTAATAACGGATATCTGGGAAATGGCTTATGCCCCAAAAAGGTTACTTGAAATAAACTGAGTATTTTAAAGAGATCTACTTTTTGTGTAGTGCGTTTTTTGTCTATCGCTTTACGTTTGCCAGTTATGCAAGATTATACAAAATTCCTTTCGAATGAATAGAGCTTCACAGACTATTCCCAGAAAATTCAAGATATAGTTTTACTTCTCATGTAAACATCTTTAATATAGGGTATTTTAATCAAAATTGTTAGAGCTATATTTTTTATAAAGTCAAAACTTTCGAAAGCTGTTCCAGTTAAAGGGTAGTTTGGGTTGGGAGACTTTCTTGAAAATCTTCGTGCTGCTTCTGTGGAAGATCCTGAATCTAAATACCAAGTTTGGTGTTTATCCGACTTTTCGTTTTTGGGTTACGTTGTTCACAAACACACACGGAAAGTTTTCTATAAATGCTCCTTTTGGATTCAGGGGGCCTCAAAGCATGTATTTCCGGTGAAATCTTGGTATGAGTTTTTGAATGGAATACAATATCTTCTCTTCCTACTATGTACGTGGTAGAGAAAGTAAAAATGTGGCCTCTTTAGCAAATGAATAACGAAGTAATAAATAACTTAAAACCCAATACTACTTGACTCTTCGATATCCTTAAAAATGAAATTTAGTAATGAACGTCAAAGACTTGAGACGGTGCACTCGTCGCCTCACACTCTGATGACAGTCAAGGGTATACCAGGGGCGGATGGGAGGTAGCAACGGGTTATTTGGTTTCGGGGTTTGTCTAAGTTTGTCCGAGATCTCTTCCTGAATATTCAAGGTGTGGGATCTGCTCAGTTATATGAGTGCACTGCAAGTTTGTTATATTATAATAAATTTATTATCATGTTGTTGTCACACTCGCCGCCGCGTGAATGGTCTGACTTCTTAATTAGTGAAATGTTCATTCGTCGTAGCAACCTGTCCGCGTCCGATAAAAAATTTACAACATCTAAATGTATCTTGCCACGATGACCGTAGGCTATGCAGCGGAACAAATTTGAATAGTATATATTACTGGTCACGAGCAACGCGCGACATCTTTGACGTCATAACCGCCAAGTCCGAGGTCCTCCCTCTGCCGTACGGCGTCTTGACTCGCGAAGTTGTTTTAGCGCAATGATGTGTTCAAGAAAAACCTATTTCGGGTATGACATAAATTTCCCCTTCTTTCGTCCCTTTGCTAACTTTTGCTACTCACGTGACATTTTCCTGCCAATTTTATTTGCTTCTCAAAATCATTGAACTTGTTCTCATTAGACAGTTTATATTTTATTAACACGCCCACGGACAGTTGAATTTCTCACGCTGGTATTCCATCTAAGATATACTACATAGACTTTGAAACCGAGCTAATCTGTGGACTTTTTGTTTGTGTCACGTAGAGAGTGGTGTACTGTGCTTAGACATACTGGCGCCGAGCGTAACCCTCGGGGAAGGTGGCCTTTACATGCCTTCCGATGGCTCATTGTATTCTGGAAATTCACACGTTCTCACGCACGCACATGCTATTTCATGTTATTATGATTTAGTAAACGCACATTATTTTACAATACGGGCAACTTGTTTTACGTTCATTATTTGAGTTCTACTGCTTCTAATTACATTAGCTTAATATCTAATGATATGTTGCATGTTAACGGACAGGACAGACGGCCTCAGGCTCTGTGCTAAATCCTTAGCTTTCGGATCCTCCATCTGCTTTTATATGATAAATTTCGCTGTTTTTCTTATTGATTTAATCTTCCCTCTCCTTTTAGATGCTTCTCTGAGAGTGGAGCAACATATTAATCCTAAATGGCAACCGAAACCAGTATTTATAAGCAAATTGTAAGGGGTGGTGGTGCATTGTTAATTTATAAGATACGTAACATACTGATTAGAGATTGTAATAGAGAATCCCAGGAAAGAATCATTTCAAGTTTTCTCTGTGATTGATTTGACTACAGCTCTTTGTTTTAAACCTGAAAGAACGATAATTCATAAATCGTAACAAACTCATCTGGAGAATAAATTGAGAACTTCAAATCATTAGGGGATGGAAGAAAACCGATGATTAGACCTTTACAAACAAATACTGCATTTAAAACGGTGAATTCTAAAGTTGAAGCCCAACTCGTCTTAAAAATCCAGCTGTACAATCTAGGAATAAACATTGAGGCAGATTTAGTGATCAGCTTAAAAGGAGAGAACATCATTATCATGGATAAATTAACGGATGTTAGTTAAGTATGCGAACACTCGCACACCTTGATAATATACATGTAGTGCATTAGTAAAAAGCAGAAGGAGTATATAATCAGACGTATTACTTAAAATACTAATACAAAACGCAAACAAGCGATATAATTTGAATATACTTATGTAAAGTTATACACCACAAAAAGGGACTTCATTTTGAATAAATAAAACAATATACATATAGAGTAATATACCTGGATGTAATCACACACCCTGCCCCATTATCAACGCTTTCATATCTAGTCTGTCTCACTTTACGTATTTTCTCCTGCTTCTTGCGGGACAGTAAATTCCAGATGTGATAATCCTCGATTCAATATGGTAGGGGCCACAGTAAATATTTTATACTACAATGGCCAGGATATGTACTCCCAATCCCTCCTCTTCCAGATCGATGAGAATAGCTTTCGTCGCTCTAAAATCAATCCTTTGTTAATGATTTTGTCACCTGTTTTGTTGCAGTGCTCCATATGCTACTCAGATTTTAGCCCAGTGTGTACCAAAAAAAAAACCATGTTGCACATATTACACAATTATTTACCTTGTCTATTAATTCGGGTGGTTCAAACTTTCCTCCACCCGCTCCTTCTGTTACCTGACCCGCTTTCTAACCGTGGTTGCAGATTTGCATAATTTTAGATTGGTCCCGATGAATAATTATCAGCCAGTATTCACCTGCTCTAATTTTGAACACAGTAGTGAGTTTCCTCATAATTTCTCTTGCCCTTTTCTACACTCCTAATTTCTTTCACATTTCGGCATAACCTACTTCATATCTTTCCCTTATCAACTTCGATTTCTGTACAGCTTTAATAAACATATTTCACTCTCTAAGAGACTGGTTTTATCGTTAGTGTGAGCTTAAGGTCTATATTAAAAATATGATCACATATAATTTTATTGTGTTAGCATACAAGTGGTATGAGCATTCGCTGTACAAACTTGTAACCCTTCCTAACGCAATAGTTTAAGCTGAATTAAGCACAGATAGCACCCGTTTATAGGTCAGTGCACATTAAAGCAGATTTGTTTGTATGCTTTATAATGTTTCTTTCTCTTGTTGGATTTTAAATAAATCTACATAAAACACATGAGAAATAATACGCGAAAGACTGACATTTGTTCACTTATTTCGTTTTCCTTTTATATTTCTAACTTATTTTTCCTGGTATTGTACTCGGAGTTTCATTCCTTTCTTCCTGCAGCGATATTAGATCCAGAAAACTCCTGATACTTGAAAGCGTGAAGCGACTTAATGTAATAACAAATAGTATACTGTGAAGTTATCCATAGGAACAAACTTGTGCAGCATACCTGCCCAATGTAACATGTTGTAATAAAATTGGGAAAGTTAGAATAAAATATGTAAGGAATAAATTTATTACAATAAAAATATGATGTGTTACCTTCACATGTATTCCTCTGCTACTCTTCTGCAAACTATCCTTACAAAAGCTTATTATTCTAGCTACTTCCTGCTAATTAAGATAAACACTTAATTCACACTTATACATTTCGCTGTAGGATGCCATAATCAGAATTTTAAAGAGCATATCGTTATAGGATGGCTCTGAAATTCCACAGTCTTTGCATTATCACGACAAAGAAGAAGAAAAAACGAATAGTCACTTCCCATTTGAGAAAAATACAAATTTTCGAAAATTCAAATCAGGAATATCTCGGAAATGATTAACTCAAAAAAATTGTATTTTATATATACTGTGTGCTTATACAGGATATACATTTCTTATATAGTAAGATCTTGTTTATATCTTACGATATAGACAAGATCTTATACATAAGCAATTCAGAATGAAGAGAAACTCGTAGGCTATTCACAGAAAATTCAAAATAGAATTTTTCATGCAACGGTATTAAGCATATTGTATTTTAATCAAAATCGTTGGAGGAATTTTTGAGAAAGTCAAAAATAAAAACAATTTTTCATGTAAATGGTATTTATGGATGGGCAGGTTTTGTTGAAAATCCTCGTTTTGTGGGGATCACCTCCTCATCCGTTGCTGTAGCTTACCTTGATGCTTCTCCCATTAGTTCCAGAAGTTCTCAGCGTGTTGGTTCTCTTCAATTTATCCTCGGCTAGCCTCAGTAATTTTTCTTAAATTATATGGGAGCATGGACTTATCCTCGGTAAAGGAAAACGTAGATCTCGGGTGGTGATATAGGAAGACATAGACTTGCTTTGTTGATGAAAAGATGACACTGCCGTTTCTTTTTATTTAATTAACACTCGTAGTATACAAAACTGGTATTGCCGCTGTAAAATACTGTCCACCGCTGTTAAACTATGGCGTGGATATGGCACGAAATATAACTATTCTTATTGTCGCTTTAAGAGTAGCAGATCTTAGGTGTGTTGTTAGAACTATCTTGATTCCCTGTTTTGGCGCGATATCTCACACATCCTGCAGCATCTCTCCCTGACCACACATGACATAAACTGCCGAATAAAATGCAATACTAAGCTGACATTACAAAGCTGACTTGATTCCTTTCTGGGCGCGATATCTCACGCATCCTGCAGCATCTCTCCCTGACTACACATTACCAAAACTGCCGCGAATTTTCCCCAAACAGATCCATTTATAGTCTCAGGCTTCTGAGGCTGCTTCCTTTCCTATTGGTCCATTTTTAGCGCGACTCGACGCGTCTAACTATTTCGAATAAACTTTCAGGGATCTCATTGGTCCAATTTTAATATAAATCGCGGCTTTTCCTACATTTACCGTTAAGGTTGTCTTTCTCACTCACTTGGTCACGGCGAATTATCAAATAATGGGACAAAGGCTCTACACCCTCGCTGTAGGAATAATAGCACAGCGACCGGAGAGAGGTAATAAAACTAGGTTTTCTGCCTTCGAAAGCACTATTCCTGTAGCTAAAACTTTCCCTCGTGGACAGTATTTTAACATAGCGCTTAAATTATTTACATTAAACCATTTATAACTCTACTAATATTAATAACCTAGATAGATACATAATGTTAAATCACCCTTCTTAAAATATACAAGCAGTATGAGAAAAAGATATTTACATAATACGATTTAACATCACTAAAAGTTAATTAATAAGTTATCTGTAATTATAGTTCTTGGGCTCGGCCTAGAGTTGCCGTTTCAAATTGCCCTGTTCTGGAAAAGAATAAATTTTTCAACACTTGATACAATTTTCTTTTACAGAATAATTCCTCTGATTATGGCCTTTGTTCGTTTGTTTTGTTGACAGAGACCCTTCGCTATACCTGCTCCTTCACAAGGGCTCTGACAAACCGGTGATGTTTATATTTGGGTCATTCACTCTACACTCTCCCTTTAAAAACAGGTTTCCGAGAGACGTTTCTTATACACAATACATTTCCCGCACACGAATAACTTGTGACGCATACAAATACTCTAATACCCAATTTAAGTTCTAAAATTAAATCTATTTACATACATATTGGTACATAATTATTATGCCTTTATTTATTTCTTTACATCCTTATTTATCGGGTGTATTACCTTTACTATTTGTTCACAGGGGTGTTACCTCATTTCGAGTAAAACTAACCTGATTCTTTTCATTATATTCTTCACCCTTCTCATTCTCTAAACATTTGTACGGTTTGAGCAACTGTTTATGGTATCTCCCTACGATCTTGGAATTCTTTATTTCTTGTAACTCAAATGTATCCGAGCCAAAAATGTTAATCACCCGGTATGGACCTTTAAATAAATTTTCCATTCTATGATACCTTTTGTTCAGAATGCTAGACTTTTTCTTGTCCCGTACCAATACTAAGTCTCCCAATTTGATCAACCAGTGTTTTCGTTTCTTCTTCTTAAACTTTTCTTTTCTTTTCTGCGCCTTATTGGCCATTCTTTCAAAAGCTTTCTTAAACATCTCTTCTTCCGTTAGTGCTTTCGGATCTTTAGCTTCTAGTGTCTGTGGTAATTCCCCTTCGAGTGTTTCCATTAATTTCCCCTTCATCAGCTCGATGGGCTTATAACCGGTAGTAGGGCTCACACTTTCATTTAAAATACTTTCGATGCGCTGATAGTGATTTGCCCAATCACTGTGTTTTTTATTGGCCAAAATTCTCAAATAAACCGAAATGTCCCGTATTATTCTTTCGCAGGGATTGCTTTGTGGGTGGTATTTTGAGCAATGATACAACGTGATTTCGTTTTCTTTTAAGGTGTCTACAAATTTTCTGCTGGTAAATATTGAAGCATTATCACATAAAATTGCCTTCATCTTTCCAAATTGTGGAACATACGACTTCATTATCTTCCTTAGGCATGTTTCACTTGTAATCTTCCGGACTGGGTAAATTTTCACAAATTTTGAAAATACATCTATTAACACTATTATATACCTAAATCCAAATTTACTACGAGGCATCTCACCATGACAGTCCAAGGTCACTAACATTCCTGGTTTTTCTCTTAGTATTGAGTTTGTCTCGTATTCGTATTGTATATTCAGTGGCTTTGCTTTTTGACATTGTAAGCATGTCGAAATTATTCTCCTTACTTTATGGTGTAATTTTGGAATATACAGGTTTTCTTGGATCATTAAAGCGGTGCGTTCTGAGCCAGAATGTGCTAGAGCTTGATGGAACGTGCTTATGAGTTCATTCTCCATGTTCTTAGGTATATATGTCTTCCATTTCTGTATTTCACTGCCATGTAGTTTATATAACACGCCCCCTTTTAACCCTATGTTTCCCTTGATATTTTCATCTATTTCTGGGGCCTTTTTTATTAATTTATTTAACTTCTCATCTCGTCGCTGCTGGTCCCCTATTCCTTTTAATTCTTTTATCAATCCTTTACTCAAGGGTATTTCAATACTCATTAATGTTACTTCATTTTTAGGGCGTTCTATTCTCTCCGGTATTTCACTGTTGTTATGTAACCTAGACAGCAAATCGCTAAAAACATTTGTTTTTCCTGGAATGTGTTTCACCTCAACATCATACGAAAGAATCTCATGGATGTACCTAGATAATTTAGTACTCGTAAGCCGACAACGTTTCATAAATGAAAGACTCACATGATCTGTGTATATAATAACCTTCTGTAGATATATATATGATCTAAATTTCTGTAGTGCGTAATACACAGCACAGATCTCTAATTCGGTGACCGAAGCATTTTTCTCTATTTGACTTAAACCTCTTGAAGCGGTACTTATCACGTGCAGTTGATTTTCCTCATCTGATTGGGCTAGGACACACCCATATCCGTGACCTGAAGCATCCACGTAAATCACATATGGTAGGTTGTCCTTGGGTCTCTCTAGTAGAATTGATTTTGCAAATAGTTCTTTTATCTTTTCAAAAGCTTTCTGGTGTACCTCGTCCCATTTCCATCGCACTTTCTTTTTAAGCAATTCGCGCAAAGGTGCTATTTCTGCGGCGTACCTCAGGATAAATTTGCTTTGATAATTTAGCACTCCAAGAAACGACCTAACCTGCTTAACACTCTTGGGCGCTGGTATTCTTCTCACAGCCGCTACTCTTTCTTCGTTTGGCTTTATTCCTCTATCATTAATTACATAACCTAGAAATTCCACCTCACGGATGCAAAATTTGGATTTATTAATGTTCACCGTCATACCGTTTTCTCTCAGCTTTCTAAGCACATAATCCACATGTTTAATATGCTCATCAAAATTTTCATCAACTATTAGAAAATCGTCGATATATTGGATCAAAAATTCGTCGGCTGAGTCGCCAAATATTTTATCGATGGCTCTTAATAGTCCACTACATGACGTAAGCATACCAAAAGGCATTCTCAAAAATTCGAACTGTTTCCCAAAAAATAAAAAAGAAGTATACTTTCTAACATCCTCGTGAAGCTCAATCTGCCAGTATGACGCAGTTAAATCAATGGTGGAGAAATACTTGCCTTTGGTTATTTTTGACAGCAATTTTTCTACACTTTCGCTCCGAAATCTGTCTGGTTGAGTGTGTTTATTTATCTTTCGACCATCTATCGTCATCCTAAGTTCGCCATTGCGTTTCGTCACCCAACATAATGGATTGCTATATGGAGAATTTGACTTTTGTATTATTTGGTCTCTCAACATTTTATCGATCACTTGTTTGGCTCTCTCCCTTAATGCAATCGGAATATCCCGATACTTGTGTGTGAAGGGTGCAATATCTTGTACCTTAAAACTGTGTTTGTATGCTTTGCACTTGCCTGGGACGTCCGAAAATACCGCTTTGTTTTCTTGTAACATTCGCCTTAATAGATGCCTTTGTGTCTCTGTGAGGTTCTCGGCAAGGGTCACTTTCTCCTCTACTGCTTCTACCTGGCTGCCGGTATCTTGGAATTCTTTATTTCGGGCGTAACCATAATCTTTCTCATTGTGCTCCGTATACCCGTTGTAAAACCTGTCAGCGAACGCATGCATCTCATCGGTTTCTTCCCCTTGTACTATAGCAATTAATTTCTCACTCCTACCTGTTTGTACTAATTGTACGAAAAATCTTTCTTCGGCGATATCTTCTTCTCCTTGGGTTTTGTTATAAGTATCCTGCTTCATACCCTCTACAAAAGGGATTTCTAATAGTTTTCTGTTCTTCTCTATTTTCAAAACTTTATCAGCAAAATCAACCCTAGCTCTTAATTCAAACAAAACGTCACACCCAATCAAAATGTCACAAATCAAATTATTGATTACCAGAAAAATAAACTCAAATTTGTCTTCTCCTATTTTTATGTTCAACATTACTTGCATTTTTATTCGGGTAACCTCTTTGTTAACTGCTACCCGGCATACCGTGTTCCTTATGGGTAATGTCATTAGCTTAATTCCTTTATTTACCAGGTTCTGATATAACCTCAGGCTGCATACACTCACATTGGCTCCAGAGTCTATTAAAGCGTTATATTCTTCATCCAACAATACTACTTTTATGCTAGGGGAATCTGTCAGATCCTTTTCCGAGTGATTTTGAATAGTAGTTATCAGTTCTCCCAGTATAAAGTCATCTTTGAGCCCTGTTTCACATTTTCTGTTTATTTGAGAATTTTGCGCGCTTAGAATCCGCTCCGAGCTCCTGATTGGATCCTGTCTTAGTTTTCCGGGTTATCGACACTATTTGGTGCTCCGCTAGTCTCTTCCACATTTCCCGCTCTCTGAGTTTGCCTATAGTTTCCTCTGTTTCCTCTAAAATGTCCCCGGGAAGGTCTCTCTCTCCTTTCGTTTCTTTCTGGGTCATTTTCGTCATACCTCTCTCCTATATCGCTTTCCCCTCGGTCAGAAAAATAATGTTCCCTGGATCTGTTTTCATTGTTTCTGCCTCTCCTATAGCTAAAACGGCCCCTGTATCTTGGTCTGGTTTGTATAGCATTTATGTGATATTGGTTATCACCTTCCCTCCTGAAACGGTTATTTTGACAGTTCCTGTTCCCGGATTGAGGCACGTCGTTCCAGTATCTCTCTCTGGGGTTATAGTTCCCTCTCGCGTTTCCTCTCCAATTCGCATTCCTTGAATTATCCGGTAATGGTCGAACTGTATAGTTTTGTACGTGGTTCCTACTACTTGTCTCGAATGATGATACCAACTCAATCAATTCGGGAATAGAATTTGGCTTCGCAATGAGTAGGTAATGGTGTATCCGTTCTGGATAATGTGGTACAATCATATTAATGAAATCCCTCTCGCTTATGGGTGGCTCGATTAGTCTACTACTCTGTGCTTTAGTTAGCAAATAATCTACCATGCTTAGGTTTCCGCGTTCATCGTACTTGCCATTAACTAGGATAGATCTCACCTGGTTCTGAGTATTAGTACTCCAATACTTATTCAAAAATGCCCTTCTGAAATATTCAAAATTATTATTCTCCCCCAAAGTCAATCTTACCCATTGGAGAACCCTTTGACGTAAACCTTTACGAACGATTAACATCTTTAGCTCGTCCGGAATCTGCTTCAAACGGAAATACTCCTCAAGGTCATTTAGGTATTGTTTAGGATTATCAGCCGAATTTTCCTCGAAAGTAGGTACCCCTATCTCATTTAATAAATGGTAGTTTGCATTACTTGCATGGTTAGATGTACATTGGTGCCCTGCATTGACATTATATGGGTCGGCAGCTGGACTTTGGCCTCCATTTGCCTCCCTAAAAGTGGTGCTAGTTTCACTGGGTGAGCTATCATCACTCTGTCTCACACTTATCCCTAGTCTACCAATAGAGCGTTTTAACTCCTTTACACAATTTTCATGCTCTTCCACCCTCTTCACAATTTCATGATGATTTGAGAGCTGTTCAGTCATTTTTGACGAAAGTTCATTCATCTTTCCCTGATCCTTTTCTAACACTATTCTAAATTCTTTGAACTCCCTTTGAATGTTAGATTCTAAGGTACTTTGTTTTTTTTCTAAAGAAACATTTACAGCTCTTAAGTCATCATCCAATTGTTCCTTTATGGCTAAGCTGGTAACACTTAATTCTGTTTCTACATCCTTCCTTAGTTTTTCTACATCGTTTCTTAGACATAGTTGTCCTGCCTGAATTTCTTGCACTACCATCCCTTGCTGACTGAATTTGGAGTCCAATTGACTTTGTAATCGGGTGACCTGTTCACCTAAATATTCCCTCATCTCCTGAGCTAATTCCCCTCTCATCTTCCTGTTTTCCTCTCTGACATATTCACCTATCTGTATACTCTGCTCATTTAATTTCCCTTCCAAATTTTTATTTTGTTCACTCAAATTTCTTTTTGACTCCTTACTCAGCTCATTTAATTTCCCTTCTAAATTGTTACTTTGTTCACTCAAATTTCTTTTTGACTCCTTACTCAGCTCATTTAATTTCCCTTCTAAATTTTTAATTTGTTCACTCAAATTTCTTTTTGACTCCTTACTCTGCTCATCTATCTTTGCGCTCAAATGTTGAAGCAATATTAGCAGCTGGTTTTGACCTGCGTCAATGACCTGCTCAATCGGTGATTGCCTTTCCCTAACTTCTACTTCAGCTGCACCCATATTTTCTCCATCTGTTGTTATGCTGACAATAGCCTCCCCATTCAGTTCTTCCAAATCTTCCCTTGACCTACTCATGGTTCCGTTAGCAAGTTCTACCTCCCTAGTAATGACTTTACCCCCTCTCAATAACATGTGTTCACAAAACTGAGTCACTACTCTGCATGCCTTTTTGTTTGTTTTTGAATAAAAGTTCTAACCTGTATTTTTTTTCAATGTTAACTGATGCGTTCCGGGTTCGAATCCTGGTGAAGTTCTAGAAGCGATGTTCTCAGCTGTTTTGTTGTCCCACGTAGGTAGACTAGAAGTTCGCGTTGTAATTTTGTTCTGCTGTGCCCCTTTCCTCTGAAGATTCTTCGTCTGTTCGTTGTTTCCTAGTACTCCGTTTGAGTCGTTCTTCCTTTCGATCTCCACGTTATGGCGCCAGTTTGTGGGGATCACCTCCTCATCCGTTGCTGTTAGTCTTACCTTGATGCTTCTCCCATTAGTTCCAGAAGTTCTCAGCGTGTTGGTTCTCTTCAATTTATCCTCGGCTAGCCTCAGTAATTTTTCTTAAATTATATGGGAGCATGGACTTATCCTCGGTAAAGGAAAACGTAGATCTCGGGTGGTGATATAGGAAGACATAGACTTGCTTTGTTGATGAAAAGATGACACTGCCGTTTCTTTTTATTTAATTAACACTCGTAGTATACAAAACTGGTATTGCCGCTGTAAAATACTGTCCACCGCTGTTAAACTATGGCGTGGATATGGCACGAAATATAACTATTCTTATTGTCGCTTTAAGAGTAGCAGATCTTAGGTGTGTTGTTAGAACTATCTTGATTCCCTGTTTTGGCGCGATATCTCACACATCCTGCAGCATCTCTCCCTGACCACACATGACATAAACTGCCGAATAAAATGCAATACTAAGCTGACATTACAAAGCTGACTTGATTCCTTTCTGGGCGCGATATCTCACGCATCCTGCAGCATCTCTCCCTGACTACACATTACCAAAACTGCCGCGAATTTTCCCCAAACAGATCCATTTATAGTCTCAGGCTTCTGAAGCTGCTTCCTTTCCTATTGGTCCATTTTTAGCGCGACTCGACGCGTCTAACTATTTCGAATAAACTTTCAGGGATCTCATTGGTCCAATTTTAATATAAATCGCGGCTTTTCCTACATTTACCGTTAAGGTTGTCTTTCTCACTCACTTGGTCACGGCGAATTATCAAATAATGGGACAAAGGCTCTACACCCTCGCTGTAGGAATAATAGCACAGCGACCGGAGAGAGGTAATAAAACTAGGTTTTCTGCCTTCGAAAGCACTATTCCTGTAGCTAAAACTTTCCCTCGTGGACAGTATTTTAACATAGCGCTTAAATTATTTACATTAAACCATTTATAACTCTACTAATATTAATAACCTAGATAGATACATAATGTTAAATCACCCTTCTTAAAATATACAAGCAGTATGAGAAAAAGATATTTACATAATACGATTTAACATCACTAAAAGTTAATTAATAAGTTATCTGTAATTATAGTTCTTGGGCTCGGCCTAGAGTTGCCGTTTCAGTTTCCATCCTTGGAAGATACTGAACTTAAATATAAAATTTGGTGTTTAACCAACTTTTCATTTTTTAGTTATGCTGTTGAAAGATATACACACTTTTTTCTGAAGATGTTGCTGTTGGATCCAGGGAGTCTCAAAACATGTATATCCGCTGAAATCTGCATATCGAATTTTTTGGTTGCAGTACTTCCTCTACTTATACAAGCAGTGGCAGGCAGGCAGGCAGGCAGGCAGGCTCGCCCTAAGACTCGAATTATTATACCTTGTTTTTTGTACACACAAGATTTGAATGGTTACCCCAAATAAGTAGAGCAATATGGAATAATCGACATCAGAATATTGCAGTGCTGCATATATCTAGACTGTTCAGTAGCCTTACGTGTCTATGTGATAAACTTGCTTTATACGAAGTATATTACATTCGTAAATACCGTTACAGGAAACGATAAAAGAAGAAGAATTACGAAATTGTGATAGTAAAAATACTTTCATTGAACAGTGTTATTCAGTCATTGGTCTAGTTCAATCTTGGGAGAATGTCACCATCTGTCTCTTCCCTTCGATGATGCTCTGAGGCCTTTAGTTTTATTGATATTAATGCACAATGTATTCTGGGGAGAATGTTACGAATAACAGAACAGAAGCAGTATACGAATGTGGGATTGAAAGATTCGTAATCGAAGAATAAGTTCATAGTCACTCATTAATATAAATGCCAAATCAAGTTATGGGTGCTTGAAGAAACAATACCAATGCTTGAGGTCTGTATATGAGACCTTAATACTTGTGTACCTACTGTTTCAATTGAAATTCTCAGTTTTCAATTTTATAATAATCCTGTATCAATCTGGAAACAGAATATGTATATACTTGAAATTTTGAAGAAATCTTTATCTATACTACGTAACCTATATTCTATTTGGGGCGCCTAAGAAATTTTACCTGACAATGAATACTTTTCAAACATTGCAATACAGACTATGAAATTAGCATGGGCTGCTAAAGAGCATTAGGAGTTTCATTCCACACTAAATCATTTATGCTTTCATAAGATTTTTAGCCAGATTTAAGTTCTTAGTAAATGATTAGAAGATAGAACAATAAAATCACTTTAATTCATAATTATAGTATGTCTTATGAAAGAAAGATTCGTGCAGAGAATGGATTTAATGCTCTACGTGAAATATCAGTATAACATGGATCAGTAATGTAATAAGAGGCAATTAATGTAAAATTTCATAGTTATGACCGCGTGATGTGAACTACAAGTGAACATAACTACAAAAATACAAGGAGGAAGTCGATATACATAAGGTATTTTAGGACTTCTGTAAGTGAGAAGAGCTTAAATTTAATACCAAATGGAATTACTTAGAGCTTATTAGCAAAAACTAATGACAGCTGTTCAGTTTCTGTAATGAGAGAAACATACTATAAAAGAGAAGTGAACGAAGATGTAAAACATTGGATACAAGGCTTTGCAATATTAACACACTGTTACGCAACTATGGGCCTCGCTTATCGAGTGTAAGGCGCCGAACGACTGGCCGGTGGAGAGGTAAATAGAGATAAGAACACGGAGTAGCGACATCACCCAAAGAATTCCAAAAGCGCTATCGAGAGACCGCGAGATTGTTCTGGAACCCTTTTCTCCCCGCCTCTCGAACATGCTATAACTCTCTCTCTCTCTCTCTCTCTCTTAAACTCCAACGGCTATATAAGCGAGCGTGCTCGTGAGGGAGTTAATAAGTCAATGCGCCTTGTGAGATAGTGAGAGCTGTTCTTCAAGTGTGGTTGTAACGGCAACAGCGACGCACTGTGAGTGCTGCTACGGCAAGAGATTGGAGAAGTATTGTGTTTGACACTGCAGCGAGTGAAGCGGAGGAAAGGAGAGAGGAATGAGCATGTAACATTACGTCGCTAAGTCCGAAATAAAGTGAAGTGACAATCAGAACTGAACTAACTGACGTTAGTGTAATGTTTCCAAATAACCAAACAGATGACCTCCAGATATATCACATAAGCTATCAATAAGCATTATGCTCTACAGTATTTATTAAATAAAGGAAAGAAAACAACTATTAAGGTGTGAAAGACAATACAATTGGCAGAATTTTGCATCAATAATTTAGTTATACCTATAGGTTTTGATAAACTTTAGATATAGAACATAACATCCCCTTACAAAATATGTAGCCGGTAATAGTCTATAAATAACATAAAGATTACAATAATTTTATAAAACGATCGCAATCACTAGTATATCTTATACCACCCAATGATAGGTTTTTAATGACGGAGAGATTACAATCAACAAAAATTTATATTTTCAATATCAGTAGGAGATAGAAAACTTTTAAATAAATTGCAGAATGAATAAATTATAATGGATTTTAAAAATATTCAGTATAAATAAAACGCTAAATCAAAGTATGTTAATATTTTAACCACTGTTTAATAATAGACCCAGACCGCTTTCCAAGTAGAATCTTGACTACGCTCCAATATATGGAAAGATAAGCCAAGAATGCCGTGAAATGCGATGGAGAGACCTATTCGTCGCAAGGAGTGGAGCTATACCTGTTACATTTGCTCAGTTTGTTCCTCTTCTTCTTCTGTTTGATAACTGCAATAAGAAGGTTATATGGAGAGACCGAGGTAATATAAACTGGAATGCAAAATGAGAAATAAAACTAACAGTAATTATAAATAGAGGTTAAGACAGGGCTGTCCGCTTTCGCCGTCCCTTTTTAATTTATATATTGACGATGGTAGACGTAATTGGAAGATAATTTTAACTTGCATTTTAAAATTCTTTTTCAGTATTATTATTATTATTATTATTATTATTATTATTATTATTATTATAATTATTATTACTATTATTTATTTGTTTATTTATTACTTTCTCTACTACGTACAGTAAGTAGGGGAAGTATTGTATTCCACCCAAAAATTCGATACCGAGATTCACCGGAAATACATATTTTGAGACACCCTGAATCCAAAAAAGCATTATTGGAAACATGTCCGTGTGTGTGTCTGTCTGTGTGTCTGTCTGTGAACAGCATAACTCAGAAACGAACAGTCGGATAAACACCAAACTTGGTATTTAGATTCAGTATCTTCCAGAGATACGACACGAAGATTTTCAAGAAAATCCCCCCACCCCAGATTACCCTTTACATGGAAGATTTTTCGAAAAGTTTAGTTTTCTAAAAAATGGCTCTAACAATTTTGATTAAAATATCATATGTTTAAGATATTTTCATGACAAATAGAATGTATATCTTGAATTTTATGGGACTGTCTCCAAAAGTATTCTCCATTGTGAACGACTTTTGCATAACTCGTAAACCATAAGAGATAGACAAAATTTTACTACACAAAAAATGTAGATCGCGTTAAAATACACAATTTATGTCATATACATTTTTTTTGAGTAAACCATTTTCGAGATATTGCTTGTCATTCCCTTAAATTTTTCAATACTTATTTCTAAAATGGGAATTCGTTATTCATTTTTTGTCTTGAATATGCAAAGAGTTATAATCTGTGGCAAAGGGAATGGTGCTGCACCTAGCAACCAGCTATTAAGAGATATGTATGTGCTTAAAGGCTACTGTTTTTCTATATTGCCCTTGTAAATATATTTTCCCCTTACATCTACAAGAAAATTAGCAATAAGATAAGAGTCTGCAAATGTTTATCTCGATTAACATGAAGTAGATGGAGAATAAGCGTTTGTAAAAATAGTTTGTACAAGAGTAGAGAAAGTCATGTGAGTGTAATACATCAGATTTTCTTTTACTGGAAATTAACGGACTCAGTAGGATGGTACCATAGATTCTTATAGGTATGCTTGTAAAAAGCGCGTCGGAATGATGTTTACAAGAATGCAAAATATACGTTAGATGGAAGATCTAACAATTGAAGCACGAAGAATGCATTTTAAAAATGTAGAACAGCAATGTATCAAAGAAAACAGCTGTGAATATACTAAATGTTATTATATTGAATTTTATCTGCATGCTATGTCCGCCAGTAATAGCTCAACGCCATTCAGCTGTCGCTTGCGGAGGGAGCCTTTGAGCACATGCATGTAATGTGCAGGTAAACGGATTGCATACAGACTAGGTGGAAGGACCGCCGGTCTATGATATTGATTGTATGCATCAGTGATGCGTTTCCATTCAGGATGACTGAATACAGTGAACCTTTATTTAATCAAAATCAATACTTTAGATAATGCTGTGACCTTTCGGGATTCATATCCAAACACATGATATATTCTATCATAAACAGCATTGATTCATTCTGAAAAGCCTAACATACCCACACTCTTCTGTTTTGTTTCAGAATTACGACTCTAAGTGTGCTTGGTTCCTTAGAAGTATTTAATATCCTACCAGCCTTTGAATAAATTTCAAGGCGATAAGTAATTTAATTAGAATGAATGTACAAGTGGTTTAGAACGTGATAAAGTATAAGCTTATAATGGCAATCACATTGGTAAATTAAATGGGAGATGACCAGTCCTTCATAGGAAACGTATTCCATTGAAATTTCTTTGAGATAAGTCACGTGGGCTAAGGGGTGAAGTAGTTTATTGTTGCCCTACTGTTGGAGAGCTAAACTTGAAGGGTTTAATTCTTGGGGTTGTTGCACCACGTTTTGCAGGAGATATGTTCCCAGGTTAGGTTATTCCCTAGCTATGCTATGACAATAAAATGTGCCAAATTTCTGAAGGCACGCGTCCTGTTGACTTATCTGGCAAAACCTAATATATCTGTCCTTCTCAAGTGCATGTTTCCTTTTCTATTTTAACAACTCCCTCGAGTTTCGGGAAATTGACTACTGTTTCTGTCTCTTTCTGTTCTCTATCCTCTCTTTGTATTTTCCTATGCTTAGCCTGAATCCTGACGCATTAGCGCATGTGTTGATGGACTTTCACCTCTCGTCTGCTAGCTCGCTTGTTCTAATTGCAGATAGGTTACAATTTGGTTTTACACATTTTAAATTATTCCCAATATTTTGACATTGATTCTTAATCCTATTTCCAATACTTTATATGCTGTTATTTCCTATGCTTATTTGCTATCGGGTATTTCCCCTTGCAGGTGCAAGAGTGCGGCAGTATTTTTAACCATAAATGATTTCAGTCTAATTATATAATATAAAATATAATAACAGCCCGCCTTAAAGCAATATGTGTATAACAATATATAAAAATGCATGTAACAGCCATTGTATTAATGTTTATATTATGTACACGTTCAATAATGTTATGTGAATGTATTATGTAATTTAATAATGTAAGAGCTGTGAGAATAATAGGTTAAAAGTTGCTAACAATGAGCTAACAATGAGGTAAACTTGAGGCAATAATTAATTAGAAAGTTTAATAATGCTACTGGTAATTCTTGGAGCAACAATAATGTAATTTTGGAGACAGTTTATAAATAGCCAATCAACAACCAGAAAAAAGCTGAAGTTAAATAAAGGTATTCTATTGGATTAGGAATAGCCAATCAAAAACTGAAATAGGCCAAATTGTGCAAATTGAGAATTCAGTTGCTTGTAGATAGTGTTCCTAGTGAGACGAAAATAGTTTACGTGTTAAAAAGTACAAGTAATTAATAAATAATCTCACAGCTTTCTATATCAGTGAAGTGTTATTTAAATCGTGTCAAGAATTAACAAAAGGAGGGAAGTAAAAATTATAATCTGTGTAATACTACATTCTTAGCCGCACCACTCTCTGCAAAGAAATTCATGTCTGTAATAATAATACTGACGCAGCCGAGGCAAATATAAATATATAATATTTAAAGAAACAGTCAAATTACAAAGTTAATATTTTTAAACTTGGGGCGAAGGCTACCGGAACTTTGTACCATACGTGCGGTTGCAACTACTTCAAGTTCGGCTCCCCAACAACTCCTCCTAACATTATCTACCGCAGAGGAAGAAGTGACAGCTTACATATCGAAAGTTTTATCTAGCGACATTATTAAGAAGAATTAAGTTAAATGCAGAAATGACACAAGCCAATCTCTTTTATAAAAGTACATCAGTGTTGTCACAGATATATCTGTGAACACATAAAGCGACTCCACTTCAGCAAATTCGCCATTAATTTTGAAAACAATACTTTCATTAAGTGTGGGGGGTGGAGTTAATATTACAGACAGCGTATTATTTTATTCAATCAAAACAAAAAATTATGCTGAAGGACGAATTGTTTTCTGATGTATATTTTACCTATTATTGCTGGCTGAAAAAACAAACTTCAATTAAACTTGTCTAAACCTGCTGAATGCAGAAGGTCCCAAGTAAAACGATTGTAAAAGCTACTTATGCAATAACTTCAAGTTTGTTTATGTAACATTTCAATTGGCACGTATCATGCAGGTTTTTAAACTTCAAGAAACAGTCTTGATATTGTGACTTAATAAACGCAAAACACTGTTTTTCAGCCCTCTAGAATTTAAATTCCTGATTCCAATTAATGATTGCTGCCCTCTCATATCTTTTATCTTGTATGTGAAAATCATTGATTTTTTTATGTAAAAATCTGTTAAAACATGATTTTCTGCAGAAAAAATCGGAAATCCATTTAAATTCCCTTATTATATAATATGTATGATCCAATTATTTTAATATAAAATCAATGAACACAGAAGCTTGGTTCTTGTTATATAAGGTGCAACTGCTTCATTCATTCGCTATTCAGCCAACTCTGTCATGTTTGCCCAATCCTTTTTAGATTATTGGTAACAAACATACTCAAGGGAACAGGACAAAAGAATATCATAACAAAGACAGCAGTCAAAGAGAGCTAAACTAGTCCCGGGCATCCTTTCCCCAACCGGCTTCAAAGCGAACGGAAAGCTTTGAAGCCTGACCATAAACCCATCAGTAAACGATTAGTAGGGTCTTCCCATCCCTTAAACACAACACGTGGTCCTTTCTCTAGCTCCACCAAAGCAAAGCGTTGTTGCCGGTTTTAGCAGCTGTGACTGTTCGCTCGTGCTTTTCTTCCATGTTCAGCTAAGCTTCTATATTACTTCTTCAGAGAAGTTATATAGTGTTTTACTTAGTGCAATTTTGTAAGTTTAGCAGTGTTTAATAGTTATTAGCGTTTAATAGTTTAATTAAGATGTGGAGACCTTGGGAAACGAACCAAGGTGATGCCACTCCGGTCGCACCAGCAAGTGACCCTCTGCCGAATATCAGTAATGCCAAGACCACGAAGAAAAGGGCTACAAAAACTGAATAAGCAAAGCCAGATTTTTGTGTGTAATGTTCAAGAACATGTAGAAAAGAACCTTTTATGTGGAAAAATGTTTGTTATTGTTTTGAATTTCTCAAAAACAGCTTAACGATTTTTAGTAAAATACCGCAAGTTTAAGATATTTGCAGGAAAAATAAAATTTGTATCATGAATTTTATATTCTGGGAATAACTTGTAAAATTTTCCTCGCTCTCAACTTGTTGTATTACTGGTAAATTCTAAGAGAGAGACAAAATCTTACTCTGCGTAAAATGCAATCTCGGTAAAGGACAAATTTTAGGTCAAATTGTGTTAACCATTTCCGAGAAATTTTTTGTTGTTGGTTTGAATTTTGAAATACAAGTTGGAAGTCTCTGTTTGTATTTTCCTCGTGGTCATGCTAAGAGCATGGAATTTCAAAGTCATCATATAGTCATCTGTATTTTAAAATTCTGACTATCGCTTTAGCCTATGTATCCTTATATTTACAACGATATGTGCAATGAAATTTTATCTTATTATTTAAGAAGTAGATAGAATAAGCTTTTGTGAAAGTAGTTTGTAGAAGAGTGAGTAGAGATAATCTTGTGAATATAATACATAAGATTTTTTTTTTTATTTTCTTTCTTTTGCCTTCGTATTTTTACTTATCCTGCATTTTATAATAAAGCTATTCATTTAAGTAAACAGAAGATGTCATGCTTATAAATCTTACACCTTAAACAATACACAACTTCTTGTATTAGCTTTATATTAATAAAACATTGTTGTGATACAAGTGATAAAAAACTTTTTACCATAGCTCCGCGCACAGCATAATCAAAAATGATGCTTTGATTTGGGAGTAAGAGTTCCTTTCAAAATAAATTAATATTTATGTATTTTAATTATTTAATGATAGTCCAACAATGTATAGTTTATTCGGAACATGTTTCTAAGTTTCTCTCGGATATGTTAACATGCATTTCTATTCTTGTAGCGCAGTATATTAGTTCAGATCATTCATTAGTTCAGTTATATTTTAAAGCGTTTGCAACTTAAATGTAATTACTATGCGATTCATAGTTATTTACATAGTTATTTTGTGTGTAAAGCAAGCAGACAAACTGCATGATTGTATTCTGTACATGTGGAAATCACCTGCAAAGTTTTGCTTTTAAATACTATTTTTAATTTTGGCAACAACGCGCATATGCACATGGATGTCACTAAGATTTTATGGTGCTTGCGGTTAGGGAGGGTAGGGAAAAAGTGTTTGGCTACTGCACAAAGGTCGCCGCTTGGGGATCCGAAGGCTGCGATGACCATATAATGATACTCGCTCCAACAAAATAAACTACCACACTGATGTGAAGTAAAAATCGATACTAAATTGCACCTGTAAACATGATTTCACATCAGATTTCATGCATGAATAAATGTTAATATATCTTAAATTAGTTTTACTGGCATTGTTTATATATTAAAGCATTTGTATTTATGTTCACGAAATATTCTGTAAATAAATTCCGGTTTTATTAATAACATTCCGTTTGACTTACCGTGGGTAAAAATCATGGCACAAGAGAAGCAAGAAAGACTTCATAAGTGATCTAGTTGTGCTACAAGAGGTTATTACTGTGGATTATTCCGAGGATATAGGCTTATAGATGGAAATTCATAGAAATCCGTTAGAGTTTAGTTAGGTGTTTGTGCGACAATAATATCAAAAGTCTGCACCCTGAATACTTTTCCACTTGTAATATGATGGATAATCATCTCCTTTAACAAATCGTTTTCTGTCTCCAAACGCAATTATCTTAAGTAAGTCCTCCAGTTTAATCGCTATGCTGACGACAGCATACTCAGGAAAACTAAACGTTTTATGGTAAAGGACGTTATTTTATTTACAGTATTGGGTAATATTACCAAGAGCTAAACGCTATCAGAACCGAACTCTTGCAAAAACTAATGTCTATGAGCGATATACTCGTCTCTGTGTACATTGTGTAATATAGTAACCTGCTGTAGAGGCTTATGAAGCCGATTTTTTAATCTAAAACTCTTGATGTTTCTCCAACTTCTCTGCTTTAACTATAAAATTGCTTTGTTTACATCATCAACGTGGAGACGGTCAACAATAAAATACTGCAGATTTCGCTCATCTATAGAGCTGCAGTAAAAAAAGAAATCTGCACTTAAGGTGTACAGAATGAAAATTAAAGCTTCAAATACCTCTACCGGACTAGCGCACAGGCTGCATGTGCAACGTCGTCCTTCGTGGTACCGTGCTAGCCTCCAGTTCCCGAAGTCGCGGGTTCAAACCCGGCGGAGGGAGATGGATTTTTTTCGGGCGTAAAATCCTTAGCATGGCTTCCTTCGGAAGGGAAGTAAGGCAGTGGCCCCGTGTCGTTAATTTACGGCACGTAAAAGAACCTCAAGTCTGATAACAGCCATCTGAGCAAACTTTCTGGTCTTTCACGCCAAATATAGAATGGGACGCTAAGGACAATGGTAGTGAAAGAGCGTCTATAAATAAAACTCTTTTTTTTGCACGTGCAACACACTGCACCAAGCTTTAGAGGCTCTTGCTAAATATTTTCAGAACCCCTGTGTCATGTCGCAATGTATTGGAGCGTGGAACTCAGGTTACCTGCCATGAAATGCACCTGATTTGCAGTCCAGTCATGGAAATGTGAATTTTTCCGCCCTCGTGTACCACTTGCATCGTCATGAATATGAGAAGCAACGATAGGTAGCTATTTGTTGGACCAATAAACATTCATTCCGAACAGAGGAAACATGTTGGTGACCACACTATCTCCTCGTAGTTGTCGGATGATAGACCATTTTGGCGCACACATTTGAGCGTGAGACCGGAAAAAGGTTGTCATGTCACAGATTAATTTTACACTTCAACACCCAAATGGAGCCAAAATATAACGTGCTTCCTTTTAATAATCTAAGGATTAACAGGAGACAGCCTTTCTGATGGACAAATTTGTGTCAGTAGTTAAAAGCTGCAGATTTAGCTAGATTGTTTTAGGGGCGGGGGAGAGCTGTATCAGCATAAGTTAATGAAATAGTATAACGTAAATAGCGCAGATATTAGCATTTAAAGAATCCAACACAACATTCTGATTTTAAGCTACATATAATATTTCAATTAAGGCAATTGGGAAAGATACATGTCACTTGCACTTTTGTTTCTAAACATAAATCACCATATTTGACCGAGTTCTTAAAGTATATATCAAATACGCGAATACAAGCATTGTACTTTATAAACTATTATATAAACACTCTGTTGCTAGTTTTAAAGATAACAAAACAATTACTTAAAAGAAATGTTTGTAAATCCATAAAATTATATTTATATAGACGTATATAGCAACTACTTTCTGGCGAAAGTTTATGCTTGGGATTTCTGAAAATGTATATCCCATTTCCTTTGTGTAATCCTGAAAACGTGATTAAATATTTAAGTACTTATTATAATTCTTTTATATCTTAGTTTAGTGTACCTATGGTTTTAATCTTAGAATACACACGTAGAGATTCTCGAGACATTCCTTAGGAAAGCAGGGAGAGATAAAGTGAGTAAAAAGCATATAAGGAGAAATAAAAGTTTGCAATTTCATAAGAAACATAGATACAATTCGCTATAACTGTGGAAAATGGATTCTACATTTTCAAAACTGCTGTTACATTATAAATCTAAAGGAAAAGAAAAATAGGCATGCAAAAGAACATATAACACAAACAAAGGTTAAGTAATTTTATACGCCTGTAAGCTATAAGTCTGAAATAGAAGAATAAAAAGAAAAGCAGGAAATGGTTTACACGTAATAAAGCTTTACAAATGAAACATTCCTTCAGAAGTTGTGTTTTTCGTTTTCTGTTAAAATATTTAGCATATGTATGTTCCAAAACTCCAAAAAGTGGCTGTAGCAGCAAAAAGACAGAATTATCTTTACTGTTTTATCGTGTCCGGATGCTTTTCGCCAAAAGTTTTTATACAACAAAAATGCTGGTTTTCGGGAATTTCCATTAGCGTTGGTTTAATTGGAAGCAGCCATTTTTAAATTAACCTTTATGCAGTGGCGGTTCGTGATTTGCAAGTTTGGGAGAGCGCCAGGTAATATTTTCGTATTAAGCACGCTTTACACGGTCGATTTTATTCTACAGTTTACCGGAAAACATACATACACAAAAACAATCATATAATCCAAAACATTCAGTATATATTTTTCGGAACATACAAAACTCTATGCATTAGTCCAATTCAGAAATAAAAAGTGCAATAAAACGCACGTACCGAAGAGAGCGTAGTTAAAACTATATTAATACTTATTGTATTACTCCTTTCAGTAGCAGGAAGTCTTTTGCCATTTATATTATACGGTGCACCCGTGCGATAATGAATATAGGTTAAAATGTCAGTGAACACACTTTTTATAACAAAATTCTGTGCTTTGTTTTCACAAAACCAATGATTTACAAATCTTAATCACATATGCTTGCACATCAATAAACTTCTGTTTTCTGAACATATTTCTTGTAAGTTTTAGTCCCTACCTTCTGTAATAATATTTATTCAGACGTCAGAGTAAGAACATAATTTTTTAAGCGTAAACGGATAGACATTATTTTTACTGGTTTTTCAACCTTACCTGGTGTCTAAACGTATATGTAATGATACAAAGCAATCAACAATATGCATTGGAAAACTTCAAGAGTATAAAATGAACTGTAGGAAATCATGTATCTACATGCCTCTCGAAAAAGAAGAAATAATGCTTGACTATGAGGCAGTATTTTTAACAATTAAATGCTCTGTCTAATTATATAATACATAAATTCAATAACAGCCCACCTTAAAGCAATATGCCTATGTAACAAGATATAAAAAGTGTATATTACGGTCTTTGTATATGTTTATATTATTGTATACATGTTCAATAATGTTGTGTGAATGTATTACGTAATTTAATAATGTAGGAGCTGTGAGAATAATAGGTTAAAAGTTGCTAACAATGAGGTAACTTTGAGGCAATAATGAGTAAGGAAGTTAAATAATGCTACTAGTCATTATTGGAGCAACAATAATTTAAATTTTGATACAGTTTATAAAATAGCCAATCAACAACCAGAAAAAAGCTTAAGTTAAATAAAAGTATTCTATTGGATTAGGAATAGCCAATCAGAGACTTAAAATACAGAAATTTATAAATTTAGGCGGTAGAAATCAAGTCAGTTGCTTGTAGACAGTGTTTCTAACCAAACGCGAGATGTGTCCTCGAGAAATTTAATACGTATTTAGTGTGGGACGAAAAATAGTTTACGTGTTAAAAAGTGCAAGTAATTAATAAAAAAAATCTCACAGCTCTCTATATCAGTGAAGTGTTATTTAAATAGTGTCAAGCATTAATAAAAGGAGTGAAATAGAATTATAATCTGTGTAAGCCTACACTCTTTAGTTGCACCACTCCCTGTTAAGACATTTATGTCTCTAAAAAAAATATAAATACTGACGTAGCCGAGGCAAACATAAATATATAATATTTAAAGAAACAGTCAAAAATTACAAAGTTAATATTCTATAAACATTTGGGGCAAAGGCCACCGGAAAGTAAATTTAAGGCGAAGGCTACCGGAAACTTTTTACCATACGTGCGGTTGCTACTACTTCAAATTCGGCTCCCCAACATTCGAAATATATTACATCAACTTCAAACTGACTTTCCATACGCAGCAGCAACAAACCTTCTTCAACTATAACTAAAGTAACCTAATTAATACGCTTATAGACAAAGTCATTCTTCTCCTTTTGTTCAGCAAAATGGTTGAAATAGAGCATTCTATATAACATATGGCTAAAGCATTAGCAAGATTTGGAAAACGCCTTTCACTCTCTGATGTGGTTATGGGAATTGTACAAATAATACATATGTTGCTATTTACCGTTCATTATGATTCCTTAGCTAACTTAACTTAGCACTTAACAGATTCTTAGCAGTCTCCACCAAGAGCATACCACTTGCACTGAATTTACTGGTTAAGTTAGGTATTTTACACACCACGTGCTTTCGAACCATGTACAGAATTAACACGTATGGTGTGAATCACATCACTGCATATGAACGCATGCACTGAGATTATGTGACTGTAAACGAAAGTGACCAACATAGATTGTAGTAGATTATTAATTTTTTTTCCTCTGATCGGAATCGTATTACCCTACAATACTATCTACAGGACTGAATACATTTTTTCTTTCATATGGCAGCAGTGAAATTGAATGACTACATGGAAAAGGCCGCGTGGAGGAAGAGCCAATAGCGAAGAACTTGGACTCCGGAAGGAGATGGAGGGAAATTGAGATAGAGGGACGGAGAGAGATTGAGGACCATGAGAAAAGGGTGAAAAGAGACTGAAATAGAGGGAGGGAGAGAGCTGGAGGGTGGTTAGGGCGATGAGGGAAATGCGAAGAGACGGAAGTGCAGGGAGAGAGACTCCGAGGGGATATGAGAAAGATGGAGAGAGTTTATGGTAGAGGGAGGGAGAGGGAGCAGTTGAAGGCGATGAAAGGAAGTCGGAGAGTGATTGAGATAGAGGGAGGGAGAAAGAGAGAGAGGAAAAAGTTGAGGGCGACGAAAACAAGGAGCAAGGGATAAAGAATGCGGGAAGGAAAGAGACAGAGAAGAGTATCCGCAATTAACTCAATATTGCAAACGGAGTTTCTAGTTGTACTTGTAAATTTCGTAATGGTGTAGATTTTCCTAAATAGAAACATTGAGAATCATCGTGTAAGAGTAGCAAAAATTGCATTACAAAATTTCGTTTTCCTAATCTTTGTAATCTGATTTATAATTCTAATAATTATATTGTTTCTTTTACGAACATTTTCATCGCTTTTATCTTTCATTAAGTTTTATCGTTTCATCCACTTTACAGTCTTCTCGTGTGTAACACCAGCAGCTATCTGTTGTATATACCCTCTCCTTAAAAATATGACCTTGAAGAGTATCCAAGTTTATGAGGCAGGGTGTATAAGGTTGTCATCCCATCGCGTGAGCAGGCATCAGGCGTCTAACACGCAAGATTTGTTCCTCCCGCAGTAATTGCATTTTCGTGGTGGATAAGCCTTGGAGAATCAGGACATTTTTCTTGCGGTATCAGAGGCAGCAGACATGGGGAAACAGTTAAATCCTACAGGCGTAGCGTAACAGCAAGAAAGAAAATAATGAAGAACAGCGCTTGCATAATTGCGCGTGAATTGAGGATGGAGATAAGCTTTTGTTCCACCCAAGCTTCACGCCGAAAAACAATGGCGTAAACTGTGGAAAACAAAGAAGTGCTTCCCACTGTCGTTAATTACAAAATATGCGAGTTGCCTCTCCCGGCTTCTTTACACCTGTTTTTGTTCGAGCGTTTTGCAAACCAAGTTGAAGTATCATGCTTTGTTTTAGAGATTAATATTGGACATTCGTTTAATGTGGGGATGTCAAAATGTCCCTAGTAATGACAAGTGTGGTAATTGGCAGAGAGTACACGTTATTTTAATACCACAGCGATGAACCTCACAGAGAGAAACATTTAGGATCAGAGTAATTATCGATGTAAAAATTATGTAAATCCGGTTGGCAAAAATGTCTTCATTCCGCAAATCACTAAACATGCAACACATACTACGCCATTCAGCAATATTGTTTTAACAAATGAACAGCCAAACACAGGGGGAACGTCACTGCGACTCCTATTTACACCACCTCTGGTAAAGAGTGAAGTATCCAGTCTAAAATATGGATTGTAATATTTCTAATTGCCATGAAAAGAAGAAAACAGTAAACGTCAATTTAGGAAAAGTATTTTTGTTACAAATACGAAACTTATTTTGCGACGGTATTATGTTTATTTATTTATTGAGCCCCACGTTTGGGAGCCAATTTGTGATGGTATTGGTGTTTGTTTGAAAGAATGCTACTGTTTATTTGCCGCACGTATAAAAGACAATTTGTCGCGGTCACTTCGTGTTATCATTTACTGAGCGCCTGTTATTTTATTTAATTTTGGGTTCACTGTCCTCCGGCTAGCTATGATCTTTTTGGTCGAGCACTTATCTTATACAAGGTGTGTAAACGGAAAGGAGTCTTTTATCCAAAGATAACACTGATGAAGAATTTGTTTTACACTTTTATTGTCGTAACATATTATGCACTTTCACATATTAATCTTGACACTCGCCAAACTGAAACTGTTATAATAACTTATTTACTGCACATTCTTAATTCGCGTACTTCAACTTTTTGCGTAATTAACTTTACAAAACTTGAGATTTTTCATAACTCTGCTACGCGTAACCTGCGAATCGATAAACTGTGCGATGTATTCAGCGACGTGTAATGCACAAATATTTCCGATGGACTGGAGCCGACGTGTAGTGTACAAATGTTTCCGATGGACTGAACGATTTTGACTCTGACCTAGCCCTTTTTATACTCCTACACCCCGATATGCCTAAAGATTATAACTGAGCTGCTATTGGTTAATAAAACGCGCCAACATTAGTGTCTATTTTTATATCCAATGAAAATTACGAAAACATATGCTCTAGGGAAAAATGTTCCAGCAAATTCCTAAGAAAAACGCGCCAATATTACGTCATTTGCTCGTCTCTAATAATGATAAACAGCTCACCCCCTCGCTACATTATTGCACGCTATTATTGTCAGTTTCAGTAAGGCCGTATAAACTTACTTCTCGACAATGCTTACAATCATCAAACATCTCAAATCAATGTCACACAATAATGCATATTCACACTACAATTACTCTTGACATTTACATAATTTATGATACAAATTACTGCATCATATGCCCCACTAGAAACATAATTATAAATATTAACTACTTGTTTGGAAATTATATAATTGGGTTTTTAGTCTCCTGAATCTTGGAACACACGCTATTTATCACTTTCACTTAACACCACACGTATTTGACACACAACATATGTTTTGCCTTTTATCTCGCCACTATTTACTGGCTCTGGTTTAATGTGTTTAGACATTAATCTGACATTACAACATTTTTTATAGCAAATACTGTACCCTGAATTATTTAGTTACTGTTACAAAAATGGTTTACTTTCTTATATTGTTGACAAAAATTTATGCATTCAAGAATTTTTGTAATTATTAAACATATTTACCAAAATATTCACCCTCTACACAAATATATTTACATCTCTTAAATCTAGACACTGTTTCACATTATCTGTTTGCTACATAAGTATTAGTTTTAATTATTTTTACCCCATTTTTGTTGTTTTGTACTTTATATTTAAAATACTATTTGAATTATACCTACCTACTTTTACTTTAATATAACATTAAGTTTTAATTATTACATGCTTCATTTCCAATGCTATTACAGTTATTACGAAAATGTTATTTTTCCCTTTAAACATTTAGTTATGTCCAGAATTTTATTTTTCCTTTCTCATGACGTACATACATAGTTAACCCTCTTACATTCCAATACATTGCTCTGCAGTTCATCTTTAATTATCCAGCATTTACTTTTCATCTCATTGCTATTCACCCTCCTGGATCAAATTGTCTGTGGCTAAACATTACTCGTAGCTGTATCGTAACCTTCCAAAATTTATTCATGAATAACCTCTTTAAGGATTCATATGAAATTTCAACCCCTGATACCATTTGAAAACAATCTAAAGTTTCCTGAAAAACACATCTTTTGACAACTATCATTTTCAATTCTTGCGGTATCTTTGTAATTTGAGAGTGCTCTGACAAATCTGTACTAAACTGTACTGGATTGGAGTTTTCATTTTGAACAATTTGGTACTTGTTAACTTCAGAAGTTAGCTTTTGATTATTTATAGGCAAAACTTTAACTTCTTCGGACAATTTATTTCTTTGCGTTTCTGATTCTTTCTGAATTTCAGATATCTCCCCTCTGAAATTAACTTGCGCCTGATTTAAATCTACATTCGTAACCTCTTTCATCTCTCTTAGCTCACTTGAAATAATACTCATTCTACTACCTGACTCTGTACATTCTACATCAACATATTCACTTTTAATATTAACCTCACTTTCTTTGTTAGATATTTCCCTGCTCATGTCTAACATTTTCTTTAAATCTTCTCCTATCTCACCTGCTATTATTTCCTGATTTTCATCTCTCATTTTTGGCATACTACTATCTAGGTTCATAACTTTCTTTTCAATTTCTTCCCTGCTTTGATCTACTTTTTGCTCTAATATCTCATTCATCCTACCAATATCTTCCCTCAATTCTCTATAACTTTGTTTCATATCTTCCCTCAAGGTTTCAAGAAAATTTCTCATCATTTCCATCATCATGCCAGCATCAAAATTAACATTTCCTGCTTTTCTATTCTGACTTTCTTCTCTAACAGTTCCTCTCTCAAATCCTACATTGTTTGAGCTATTTTCTGTAATATGTATTGAATTACAGCTAACTGTTACATTATCCCCTTCCATTATTGTTTCTTCAGTATTATTAGTAGACATTGTTTTCTTAATTCTACCACTCCTCAAGTACATTTGATTGATAAATTTTTTTTTAGAATAAAAAAGAATCACACTTTTCTAACCTTTCTGATGCTATCTGCTGATGTTGCTTTGATGTCCAGCTTCCTGCCCCTCTCTCCTAGATTATATGTCGCTTCTGCGTCGTATTATGATGAATCTGCGTCGTCTCGATGTTTTTGTGTCCACTCATCCGCGTCGTCTGTCGTTCCTGTAGTTGTTTCTGGAATCTGTGTCTTGTAGTTTAGTTCACTGCTCCATTCGCTCCACGTCCTGGTTCCTTCGCCCCTTCCTGGTTATTACGCTCCTTCCTGGTTATTCTGTTCCTTCCTGGTTATTCTGCCCCACGTTCTGGGTGCCAATTATGCGGCGGTTACATTTTTTTGTTTATTTGTGTTTACTTGTGTTTTGCCCCACGTTTGGGCGCCAATTATGCGACGGTATTATGTTTATTTATTTATTGAGTCCCACGTTTGGGAGCCAATTTGTGACGGTATTAGTGTTTGTTTGAAAGAATGCTACTGTTTATTTGCCGCACGTATAAAAGACAATTTGTCGCGGTCACTTCGTGTTATCATTTACTGAGCGCCTGTTATTTTATTTAATTTTGGGTTCACTGTCCTCCGGCTAGCTATGATCTTTTTGGTCGAGCACTTATCTTGTACAAGGTGTGTAAAGGGAAAGGAGTCTTTTATCCACAGATAACACTGATGAAGAATTTGTTTTACACTTTTGTTGTCGCAACATATTATGCACTTTCACATATTAATCTTGACACTCGCCAAACTGAAACTGTTATAATAACTTATTTACTGCACATTCTTAATTCGTGTACTTCAACTTTTCGCGTAATTAACTTTACAAAACTTGAAATTTTTCATAACTCTGCTACGCGTAACCTGCGAATCGATAAACTGTGCGATGTATTCAGCGACGTGTAATGCACAAATATTTCCGATAGACTGGAGCCGACGTGTAGTGTACAAATGTTTCCGATGGACTGAACGAATTTGACTCTGACCTAGCCCTTTCTATACTCCTACACCCCGATATGCCTAAAGCTTATAACCGAGCTGCTATTGGTTAATAAAACGCGCCAACATTAGCGTCTATTTTTATATCCAATGAAAATTACGAAAACATATGCTCTAGGGAAAAATGTTCCAGCAAATTCCTAAGAAAAACGCGCCAATATTACGTCGTTTGCTCGTCTCTAATAATGATAAAACAGCTCACCCCCTCGCTACATTATTGCACGCTATTATTGTCAGTTTCAGTAAGGCCGTATAAACTTACTTCTCGACAATGCTTACAATCATCAAACATCTCAAATCAATGTCATACAGTAATGCATATTCACACTACAATTGCTCTTGACATTTACATAATTTGTGATACAAATTACTGCATCAATCTATCGTTTTGGTATTCACAAGTAAATCGTAAGATAATACTAAATACCATCGTAGTGCATGTATCTATCTGGGTTGCTCAATAAAACTAACACTGCCATTAGAGGCAACCTTTCAGTGTGTACAGTAATAACTTAAGCTTGATCCTGCACTTCTCCTAGTTATGCACATGCCATATGTTTGCGAGCAGGGCTACACAATTATATTTCGGGATGCTCCCGTAGCTCAGTCGTATAGCACCTTCCTACTGTGCAAGAGGTCCCGGGTTCGATTCCCGGCTGGGGATTGTGAATTTTTCTCTAGCCAAGATTATCTCCAATCCTCCACAGAGTCTGGAAGTATGGATGAGGATCTGAATGTGTGTTTGATCTAATAATAAAAACTCCAAAAGTGCAAGAAACCCTACGACAAGAGAATACAAGTTAACACTATTTGGAATATTTTCCAAAGGAAAGGCCTCTGATAAGACCAATATAATTAAAGGCGGGGAACTAAAAAAATATATGTTTTGTAATCGCTTAAAAAGTGCATTATGAACCTATGAAGAATTACGAAGAGGACATAAATAATTTGTAATTACTCATTTAATGTGCATATTCTTCTTCTTTCCATGGTTTAGGCCGTTACCTGTTCCGGTCTCAGTCACATCTTAGTTTAGGTCTTCCGTGATCTTCTCCCTTTTGGTTTATAATTTAATATACTCCTTGATGGCCTGCGTGTATCGATTCTGTTAAGACGGTCTTTCCATATATGTTTATGATTTTCTATAATTTCTCCTATAGGACTAATCCTTAAATTTTCTCTTATTTATTCATTAGTTAGTTACCCCATCTTGTTGCACCCTTGACGGCTCTCAAAAATCTCATCTCTGCTGCCTGAATTTAACTCGTATCTTTCTGTCTTAAAACCTAACTTTCATTCACATAATGTATTACTGTTATAAGATCATGGCTGTCCCAACATTGTATTCGACGGCACAAATTACTTTTAAGATGACACATCTGTAGAGTAATTGCCTAACAAACAGAACACTGCCATCATTCAATGGCCATTATCGCACCGTCTAGTGTAGGGAGTATGGAAGCACTATAATGACAATGCCACGCCTCACATTACCAATATTTATTTTTTTTAATCCATTGCTCTACACATTCGGTGCTGTGATGAGTAGCTAACCACCCTTGCTGAATAATTCGTTTTAGTTTGGTAGACATTTATCTGTTATGCCGCTCTTTCCCCAAGACGCAACTATACGCTTCACTTTAAAATCAACCATACTCTTAAAAATGTAATGACTTCTCGTCTGGAGAAACTAAAATGTTCCCAACCCAAAGAGATCAGCTAAGGATTATCACTAGTTGGGGTAGACTGCACCCTCAGCTACAGTCCATCTCATTTATCGTGTATAATATCTGTATATGTACCAAAGTTAAAGGCGGGGATGAGGTAAAAACAGAAGTAAACTTGGACAAGACTTGTAAGCCACCGGTACTCCTACTTTGTCGATTTACGCAAACGCCTCTAAGTCACTACTTCTTCCTTGAGTAGGACTTAGCTCTTCTCCTTATCCATCTGCTACCCCAACCTATAATTACACTTCTAATGTGAGTAACAATTCCATTCATCGTTACTCGTTGGCGTAACAAAATACAAGATAGACATGGCCGGCGACGTCCCGACTATTCATTACACTACATTTGCCATTAATCTCCTGGCTTTCCAATAAAGTTGTCCGTTACCTAGGAACAATAAGTCATTAGTGCCCTCCACTTACTGAGATGGTTTCAGTCTATTATGTCTTAACAATACATGTACAATTTGGTGGGGCCAATATTTTTATCCGGTGTGAATGTTCTACCAAACAATCTTTATGTGCTATATTTGGATTGTTGCGGTGGTTTTACTGTGCAATAATCTGCCGTGCTCTTGTTACTGAAGAGGAATTTTGCTCATTGCGTTTCTTTACTCAATTTCTTTAGTTCTATAAACCATACATATTAGAAGCCGAATTTAATTTTTATGCAATGTTTAATATTGTTTGCGTTTTTGCCAAATAATCGGATTCCTCGTTATTTCCAGCATGAGAAGGGACATATTGAAATATATCTGTTTCTCTCATGCAAACAGATTTCGTATTTTCGCTATCTTGCGAGCCACTGGAAATCTGGAATTTTATATAGCTTGCACTGCACATGTGGAAACGCAAATTATGATGACCATATGTAATGATTCCCTTCTGACATACAACTGAATTATGGAGATGCGTATAGCTTCTATTGTACCGTCAAAATTGGTTTTAATATTTCCAGTGTATATTTAATATTTTAACAGCTTGCTATTAATACAGCACCTACATATTGATTGTCTTCCATCAATGAGCCATCAGTGAAGATGTACTATGAATCATCTTCTGGATTCGTGTGTATGGATTTCTAATTTGCAAACTTTTATATAATATTTAAATGTGATGTACCTTTAAAGTCGCTGAGTTTCTGGCAAGAAAGGAAATCTTCAGAGAACCACCAACACGTTATACCTTGAACCTAGACCCATGCTGCAATAGAGTTCAGATGGGAGATTGTACTAACCATATTGTTTACTTTGTGAAATCTTTTTTTGATCTATTCATTTGCATTATTTGTCCTTGAAATTCGACAAACCTTTTCAGACTGATATATTAATAAAGGATCGCAGTAGCACAATGTTTTTCTGCGTCATTTCGCAAACCAGTGTGAATGGTCGATTTTTAATCAGCTCGCTCTGAAAACTACAAGTGAATCGTAAGGAAGGAATGGCGTAATGGATTTATTTCAATCAACACGAATCTGTGCGAGCTGCTCATCGGGTGCCGAAATGGGTATCTATCTTCACAACCGACGGGATTATACTCTAGATAAACGGGATTATGATCGTGCTGGTGGTGGTGGTGGTGGTGCTGTTGGCATCGGTAGTAATAGTGATGCTGATTAGTTTTGTATGAAATCAGTTTGCATACACAATATCATCCTCTGTCCTCTTCATCGAATGCATAGTTGGAACAATTCAGCCGTCCTCCGTGGTCTAGGGATACCATGCTAATCTCTAGTTCCTGAGATCGCGGGTTCAAACCCAGCGGAGAGCGATGACTTTTTCGGGAGTAAAAATCCTTAGCATGGCTTCCTTCGGAAGGGAAATAAAGCCGGTGGTCTCGTGTCGTAGATTTACGGCACGTAAATGAATCTCAAGCCTCATAAAGAGGTCTCTGAGCAAAATTTCCGATCTCTCACGCCCAATATAGACTGGCACGCTAAGAACCACAGAAGTTAAGGAGCGTCCATAAATAAAGCTCAATTTAAATTTTTGGAAAACCTCAGGAATGAAATCCTTACAAGCAAAGTACATTCAGTCAGCTGCGATTTTGTTTTTCTTCTAGGGATAACAAATGTTCACTTCACGTACTACATGTAGCACTCCACTACCATTAGACAGCGCTATTGCATTGGTCGAAAAATCAATTTCTGCGTGACTTTTACAGTAGAAATGTCATTGAGTGACTATCATTTTAACTTCATTTGCACATTTATTTCTCTAAATTAAAATGAATAGCGTCTCTGGCTTTTTGGTAACTGCATACTGCTACTCTTCTCACGTACACTTAATTTTGTTACTTCTAAACAAACACAAGAATTTCGCGCGAAAGAAAACTCACTTTTTGTTAATTTGTTCTTCTTATTAAGCAATCAATCGTTATACAAGTTGTTATATGAAAAATGTATACGCATTAGTACAATATTCATAAGCATAAAAATTGGCAATACTGTAAAGCATAAGGTTTATCACTATATTTAGCAATAATCGCAGATCCTTTTTAAATAAATAATATAATTTTAATAAATGCATCACGTTATATAATTTATTTTCATTGCTTTGATCATAGATGAAAGTAAAACTAGTAAAGTACTAATTGGGCTTAAATAGTTAAAATTCTAACAAACTTTTCACATTGTGGAATTCTCTTTCGTATGTGTTAATAAATGGCCAGAAGAAAGAAAATTGGCAGTGTTATAAAATGTAACTTCTATCATTATTCGAATCTGTAAATATCATCCTATTTTAGCAAAAGAAATAATTTTATTACACTTCAAGGCTATATGAATAAAAGGTTGTATAAATTTTAGTATAATTTATTATTCTGTTTTCTAATTCATATATGCGTAGTAGACTTATGTATTTAACTTAGAGCAATGAATTTTAATTGCCACCCGCTTGCTGCTAAGTTGAGATAGTTAGGAAACTCATGAAAAACAATACTTGTTTCTTTGTCTTGACGCTATAGTTATATAGTTTGGGGCAATTTTCAGTTTTATCTGATAGGTTAAACTTTTACACTGATACACTTCACCTACAGGTGTAATAGGTACTTATGCAGAATATAATGCACATTTATTCAATTTATTATCTCTGTTTATCGACGCTTATATAAAGAATAATTCAGTACGACCAAGATGGCCATTATGAGGGCTAAGAATTAGTATTGTATAGAGTGTGTGTGAGTAAAATTTTTAACGTAGGATATTCTTTTTAAAACTAAGAATCATGTGATGCATAAATGTTGGCTAAAGAGTTGTCAATTTTGGTTTAAATAACCAGATTACCCTTAACCTAGATTATTAAACAACTCAAGGAGATCAAGTCGGCAGTGTAACATAACCGCTCAGAAAGGATATCCTGCTAGTCATACCCTCAGAACTTCGTTTTAATATTCAATATAATTTTTAATAATATATTCTTAAAAAGCATTATCTCATTTTAGGAAAAAAAGGGTTTAAGCTATCCACCAATAAAAAAATTATAATCGAATGAGTAGTTTCCGTGATACTGTTATTACATTTGCTCTTTATATGTTGGTATTCATTATGATTAATTATTGCTATTAATGTAGGATATTTAAATTAGAATTTAAAAATGCAATGTTCAGCAGGGTTCAAACAGCGGTTCGGTAGCTTTCTGTGCAGAGCTACATTAAACGTTGTCATTAAACGTTTGTTCATGTAACCGCTAAGATACTTAGGCTTTATGGGGAGCGCCATTTTATTTGCCTCAATCAGCACAACAAAACGATCATACCTTCTAGGTACTCACTATTTATAAGCATAGCAAATGCATCTTCTACCTAAATACACAACGCTTAATATGTTCCTCTTCTAAATATTACGACTAAGAAAATAAGTAACGGCAGATTGATGTGAAAGAAGCGTCTCTTTCCTCTATGCTTGTCACCATGCTATATCAAATGCATCGAATTCGTTTCTAAAGTATCGGAAGAGCTGTCACCGCTCATTGATGTATAACTACAGATCCGCAAGTCACCTCGGTTTCCTGGCTCTGATCCAAGTCGTGGTCCGCTGTAACATTGTTGTGTGCTGAGAACATCAAGACTTACATTTCGTGTAATTATACAAGATCGTGCAACAAGTCAATGGGCAACAGCATAGGAATTAACTGTTTGCGGGAACGAAATCATGTTGCGGCCATCACAGGAAAACTTACGCCTGAATAGAACGGCAGCTTCATCTCGCCAGAATGGCTAGAAGTATCTCAACCTTTTAGAGCGTGAATGTGCAGAAGAGCACGTCCTGAGCTTGGATCTGAGTAGCCTTTATATTGGGTTCTCTCATAAGTTCGTTCGCTTTGCTCGCAAGTTCCATCTATAGCGACTGCAAAATCTGAACCTTCTGTACACTCAAGTTATCATAGTTGTCTAACCACCCCTACGACTTAGAGATCAACAACCGGACTCGCTATTGGATATGTCAGTGTCTTTGTGATTGACGTTAGATGGAACTTGCGTTTAAAAACTATGGAAAGCGAAAAGAAACATTTCCGACATCTAATGCTGTTTTACTATCGTAAGAGTAAAACCGCCTCACAATGCCGGCAGAAAATTTGTGCTGTCTACGGGAAAGATTCAGTAACGAATCGAGCATGTCAAAAGTGGTTTAGCTGATTTTGATCTAGGAAATTCTCTCTAAAAGACAAACCTCGATCTGGACGGCCAATGGTTACGGACGTGGATAGAATTCATAAAACGATAGTCAACGATCCACAAATTACACCTCGGGTGTTGGCATTGGAGCACAATTTAGCTCGTGCTACTGTAGCCAGGAACTTGAAATAATTGGGTTTCGTAAATATTCGCTATGTATGGCTTCCTTACAAACTGAGTGAAGCGAATTTGATTCAGCGCGTTTCCATCTGTGGCTCCTTACTGAGACGCAATCAAAATGATCCCTTTCTGGAACGGCTGGTAACTGGAGATGAGAACTGGATTGTGTACAACAGCGCCCGAAAGAGTAAATCATGAAGCAAAAAAGGGCAGCCACTACTATCGGTTCCTAAACCAGGGCTGCATCCAAGAAAGGTTATGCTAGGCATTTGGTGAGATTGCAAAGGAATGCTGTATTATGAACTTCTTCCGAATAATGAGGCTATCAATTCCGAGAAATACTGTTCTCATTTAAATCGTCTCAAGGCAGCCATTGAAGAGAAAAACCGGAATTTGGAAACGATGTCGTCTTTCACCACGACAACGCCAGACCACATACCTTTATGGTGATCCGTTAAAAGTTGCGTAATTTTAATATGATGTGTACCCCAACCGCCATATTCTCCAGACCTTGCTCCATCGGACTTTCATCTATTCTATTCCCTGCAGAATTTCCTGAATGGCAAACGCCTCGCTTCCTTGGAGGACTGCAGGCTGAACCTCGAGGAGTTCATCATCCAGAAATCCTCCACATTTTGGAGAAATGAAATTTATAAGCTTCCAGAGAAATGAAAATAAATTGTCGACCATAATGCTGTATACTACGGGAAATAGTTTGTTTACAAAACCCAACTGCCGTAGTTATTTATATTTTTAACCACCTTGTGTTTAAAGTTTGTAAACAGAAAGTTCGACAACTACTGCCATAGCTGTGCTGCGAGTGAGATGTGTTCTCAGGCGTTCTTAGTGATTGAAACATAACGAAAAGCGAACGAACGTATGAGACAATCATATATAATACCCTTTATAGTGTGCTGGAATACAATATGATACATAAACAATACTCTTGGTCTTGAGTGTTAAATTCATTCCGGTTTTATACAGTTATGCATATTATATATTTATGGTTAATCAAAAAGGTATTCGTCTTCATTTTAATAAATTCTAGCAGCAAAAGTGACCTAGGGAAAACTACTGTTTAACCTTTTTCAGCTCGACTTTTTTTCGGTGAAAATCAGTTTTTAAACCAGAGGGCATGGAATGGAAGCTTGTTCCGTTACAAAATTGGCATACCTGATCTCTGAATCTTGGCTCAGTAAGCTAAAGCGCTCACCGATCAGGATTTCCATATCGGACTTAAGTAAGTTCAAATCAAACGATGATTTAGTAAGCGTGGATGCTCGTGGAACTTCGTTAGCACTGTAGTGGAACGTATCAAAGACATATTTCCGTTTATATTAAATTCAAATTGCGATATAAATAAATTTAAAGAACACACTGAAGTATAAACCAATAAGGATAGAACATTGTAGAAACCTAACCTTTCTAAGTCCAACTTGTTTTAGCCAACTTACTTATTTAGACTGCTTATCCTCTTCGTATATAGGCTTACACTCCCTAGGACTTACAACGGTCAGTGGCCTGTAGAGGAGCAGACGAACATCTGAAAACAACTTAGAATGAGGAATCGGCCCAAAATGGATAAAATAAAGATAATGGCGCAATTGGTTCAATGACCTGGAGGAAAACCGGAGAACCTAGAGAAAACCCACCCAGACGCCGTTTCGTCCACCAAAAATCCCATATGCCGGTCCCTGGGATTGAACTCGGCCTTCCTTGGTGGGAGGGAGCGGTCTCTAACCATTCGGCCACGGTGCCGCTCTACCCAACTTCTAAAAACAAATATATATAATAATTGAAGCCGAAATTATGAAGTCAATAATTATCATAATAATCTGAGAAGGATAGTGATATAAAATAAATAATAAAATATTTAATTTCAGTGTATGTATAAAAAGGAGAAGCATTGAAAAATTGTTGACTGTTAAAAGCGATAGAAAGACCAGACAGGCACAGTTTAGCTAATTAGGGACCAGCCTCAGGTATAAAGGGTAAAATAGCTGAAGCCAGTTTCTCTTGGAATTATGGGTGCAGTTGCACTGGCCGGGATGTGAAGGTCATTAGAGGCTTCATGACGCTAAGTATGAGGAGAGTTTTGAGGGGAGAGAGGGGAAGTTAGGAGTTTTTCCTCTTTGTAGCGCGGTGGTGAAAGTCATTCTGTCCTGAGCGATCGATGAGAGCGGGACGACATTCTCGTCGAGTTGTGAACATTGGCGGCGAACATGCAAGAGGGTAGAACGTTCAGCTGTAGTTAATAATCTTCGGTCTTGGTAAAGACACAGTAGCATCGTATGCATTTAAAAGTGATCGGCAAACCTTAAGATTCATTTTAAATGGTGAAAATAAGTGTTCCAAGAAAGCGTTCGTGTTTCTCTGTTCACGTCCACGCATACCCAGAGATTAAGATCTCATGCTCGAGCAGCCGTAGTAAAGTATAAAAAAAACAACTAGGAGGAGAAATGCAGCAATCGTGAGGCAAAGGTATTGCTTCATTGTTGGAGGACGTAGCGTGGCTGCGTCATAATGCTAAGAGGTCCCATTGGACTGGAATGAGTTATTGTGCAGAAATAACCATAGATATTACTGTTTGTGTTTCGGTGGTTTAAAATTATTATTATATTAAACGTTCTCTAATAAATAGCATACCAATACATTTGTAAACACCTCGCTTGAAAACGTTGAATATTTAGGTAATTTTCAAAACATTATGAAGCTATTAAAATGATAAGTTTGGAAGAGCGTAATAACACGTAAACTGTAACACTGTTCTTTCTGCATATTAAAATGATAGTCTTCTCGTTATTAATTTGGTTGCTACAGTTTTTCAAATTGGATACAACTATCCTTTGGAGTCACTGTGCATACCTTAGCATTGGAATGCAAAACGCCTCGCAAATAATATATTTTAGGTTCATGTGTTTTAGCAGGTAAATAATCAGTTGCTACTGAAGGCGGAATTCATTATTCATCCCTATTTAATTTCCGATACTGCTGCTACTATTACTATTTATGCATTACTATTTAAATATGTGTCATTTATGACTTTATTACTTTTAATATTTTATTCATTTGTTATTACCAATCATTTTATATGCATTTAAAATCTATTAATAAGGCAAAGAAGAAAGAGCTTGCCTACCGACTAGTTTTGAAATCAATTTGAAAAATATAAAATTACTATGCCCTTTAAAGTTTCCTTTCCTTTTTTGCTTCCAGTTGCAAAAACTCCAGTCTGTCAGATTTAACTATGTGTTTGACAAGTAGGGAGTAGAGGGGGAGCAAAACTCAGAAATAAAAGGACACATACATCACCGGTATTCATATCGACATTTTAAGGGAGCAAGACAAAACCAGCAGTCTTTTAAATCGAACAGTTTTGTTGCTTTCTTTGTTATAAAACATGTCCTCAACAATTTCCATTGATATATTATAGGTTTGAAATATGGACAGGCAATTGAATGTAAGAAAACTATGAAGTTTATATGTAATATCCTTGCAGCATTTGCTGCTTCCCAAATATCGCTGCTGTATGTTCAAGATTTAACTTACAATTAACATGTTGAAAAAGGGGAGATTGTTTGGTTTTTCCGCATGATCTGGTTAGTAGTAAAACCGTTATACACAGGTTCACACTCTAGCTATCCAGGATTATTTTCCACGGACAAACTCTAGGTAAATGTTTGACACGTATGTACTAAGTATAATAGTTCATAGGTT
This sequence comes from Deroplatys truncata, assembly GCA_030765065.1. Taxonomy (NCBI): domain Eukaryota; kingdom Metazoa; phylum Arthropoda; class Insecta; order Mantodea; family Mantidae; genus Deroplatys; species Deroplatys truncata. The sequence continues at coordinate 107,462,801 of CM060979.1, forward strand.
ATATTGGGGCAAAGTTAAGCAATCAAAGGCACGATACATCACGGTCAGCCTACTACTGATAACACCCATGTGGGCTGGCCTTGGTATATAGCTAAAGGTTAATTTATCGCTGTTTTTTCTCTTCCTTACAGTTACCATTGCTCTCAATTAACTACAGCGCTGCGAGAGAAAAAAATAGCGGCAGGTGAACCTTTATCCAGGTAGCCGGGTCAGCCAGCATGAATCTTATCAGTACGATTGCAAGTGCTTAGCAATAACGCACCTTTTCATTCGCTAATTTTTTACGACTATAACTAGAGAACTATTACACTTAAAGCACAGATTCCATAAACTTTAGTCTGAAATGTATCTGTAGCGTAGTATTCTGTGCAGCTAGTGCGCGAATTGATAAACAGATCTTATTTTATTGCATGAAGAAAAGAAAATGTAGTTCGATTTGAAAACGTTACTAAGAAGATAATTTATTTTACTCATTAATTCCTTGGAATTTGTTATTTATTGGCCTTAGAGCGTTTTAGTGTTTGTGTTCGTGCCATCACTTAGTTTTAGTAATTAGACGGTTTTCATTGAATGTTCAACGGTTTTCATTGAATGTTCCTATCTGTATGAAAAACCTAGACTCATACATATAAAATGGCATATGCAATTGTCCACAAGCTTAAAGAGGATAAGAATGCATTTTCATTTTCCTCTCCTTTCCTAAACCAAGCTAATTTCAACGAAAATGCGAGTTTTTAATGTTTTCGTGTATTTCCGGTGAACTACACTACTTCTACTACTTACTATACATAGTAGGGAAAGTAATAGTCGCTAATATTGATACTTGTAGAATTCACATGAAACAACAATGTGTAAAGAAAATTGGTGGCTATTTCACATCGGACTCCTGGAGTATGTTAACAATACCGCAAACTAAAAACAAAAACCTCAATAGGTAACAGAGTGAGAGACCGAAAGACAGAAATGGAAAGGAAGAAAACAATTTGTGAGAGGAGAGAGGGAGAAGGAGGAAGAGTGCTCTCTTTCGGCAAAAGGAAACCAAGAATGCCATGGTCGCAAAGACTATTTTGTGCTGTTGAAAAATCTGAAAGTATATCTCAATAGAGCGGAGACAACGCTTTCCTAATACGTGCAGTCTTTCACTGGTTCGGGAGACCTATCGATTTTGATCAGGATAGAGCTCGCGACCAACACTCGACGGTGGACTGCTGACGTCAGTGATTATAAAATTGATTATCTATTTAAATGCGGTGAGGTCTAGCGTCTCTGTTGACGGTGAAAATGAATACAAATAAGCGTAAACAAACACGATATTCACATAGTGAGGCTAATTAAAGGGGTACGTTTGTATTCGTATTGATTCCTACACATTATAGTGATAGGTTTCGTGAATTAGATGTTATTACTATTGATATCAAGAAATTTCATTTTCAGGATGATTTCATAGAAATCTGTGTGCACTTAAATTTACCTTAATGTAGAGTTGTGACATAATAATTACCTCACAGCAAGTTCATAATTACGGACTTGTTACACGTAGAATAAGGAACTACCTAAATATCCCCATACTAGAAAATAACCGTCCTTCAAGCGAATGATCAATTCTGCAACAAATAATCAAATAAGTACGATGGATAACCTGATCTTCAATTTCGAAATTCGCTTGATAATTTTGCTATTATGGCTGTCCCTAGGCTGTCGGCATAATGCCTTGGATTCTCGGCTATAGGATTGAGATTTTCAATATGATTCTACCTCTTCAACTTTAGCCTACAAACGACATTTGTGGATGAACCATTATCACTCATTGTCTAATAGTGGTTTACTATAAATCCCGAGACTTAAAATACGATGTCGCAAGTCGTCATTGGGGTGTTTTATCTCAAAATTAATTGGAAAACGCCTTGTGGTTTACCGTAAAACTGCGAGTCAGTTGAAATTAGTGTCGTACCGGTATGTTGACATGGTAACCCGGTTAGAGCAACGACACGGAAACCCGAAAAGCTGTGCTTCAAATCATGGCTATGCCATTGAATTATACTTTCCAAAGTTTACTTATGTTTCACTATTGTCCTTTCAAATGCCAATAATTTTCAAAGATGCCACACAGAAAAACATTTAAGCAGTTTATTGCGGTGGAAAGGTTTACAGGTAATTATATCAATTTTTAAAAGTTGTTCCTAAATTTTCCACCCTGAGTAATTGCACAGTCATATAAAGTACGCTTTGTCTCCCTTATCCAAATTATTTTTGATTAACTTCCTACCCAGAATGTAATCCTGCTCAAAATTAACTTTTCAGAGCCACTGAAGATACATAAAGGTTTGCTATTTATTTCTATTTAGGCTTTCTGGGTTGAATCGTCTGTGTCACTGCAGCTGGCGGTACGGCTTGTAAAAGCGTGACTTCAGCCTCAGGCTTTGCTCATCAGTCACTTTGCGTGACCAGTCTCTTTGTAGTTGTCAACTTTATTCGAACTGTCGTGCTTATTCGTTACGCGTATTATTCGTACTAGTTATAAAGTTATAGTTTGTATGTCTCTACTTGGGTACATATTACCATAAATAATTTTTATGTACAATTCCTAGGTGAAAAACAATCTTGCAAGGAAGTAAGAAGGTGACTTTAGGAGAACTTATAGGTGTAGCTGCGCAATTTATGGATATCTATCTATAAAACTTTGTCAGTGAATTCTTCCTCAACACTCGATGAAAAACTAAAGACCACTAGGACGTCCTCACTTAAGGGAAGAGAATTTAGTACATTGGAGAGCCATCTCACATCAAAATAAGTAAATGAAAATATAAGCTCAGAGATACATATATGTATTTGAATGATAAACTAATAGAGGAACATTAGCTTTTACTTTCTTTACTTTCTTTACGACGTTATCTATGGTAGGCGGAGCTATATAACACTGCAGTTCTATAACCAGATTTCACCGAAAAGACATGTTTATAGACTTCTCGAACTGCCCAAAAGGTATTTTTTGAAAAAGGTTGCGAGCAAACAATATCGAAACATTTCCCCTATTTTTTATTTTAACAAAAGATGGTGTAGTATCTTTGTTAAAATACTATGCGTTTAAGATCTTTGTAGGACTGATACATCGTGTATTTTCATCGTGTATGTGACCTTTATTATGAATGAATTTTGTATAATTGATAAATCATAGCAGATAGACAAAAACGTACTGCTCAAGAAATATAAAGACAATTGAATTCCTTTAAATCATTTATATAAAATAATTTTAGGCTGTTTTAAAACTCTTCATCATTACGCCATTCTTTTTAGCTCATGGAATCACCGGTAACAAAATACTGACATCGCGAACAGTTGGGTGTTTGCGTGTGTGTGTTTTTTTTTTGTATATATTTTTTCATACTGTACATGCAAGCTATACAATCAAGTCCATATAGCTTTAATGTGAAATTATTCAATTCAAAAAGTTATAAAGTAACATAACGTAATTAGAAGAATCATTTTTTATAGAATACTAACCATATTATATAAAAGATTATGTGGAGCTATATTGGCTACATAAAGTCACAACATTTTGTTTTTAAAGCGACGCCATAAATATATGGATGTAGCAGACAATATTTCATAAGTATACTGACGTGCATAAAAAGTAGCTCATAATGGGGTCATGTTGGTACTGACAAATCTAGCTCCACCCTCTGCCAGCGTAACCCCTCTCGAGTACAGTGATTTCTAGCCACTAGATTAGTAAGGTTAGATTAAGATTAGATTAAGGGATAGGAAGGGCAATAATGCCCTTAAGCAATGCGATCATTGCTGATTTACTATGCTTCCAGGGATTGACAGGATACTTTACTTCCCAAAAAATATGACCGAACTGCCGAAAGGTAACATTAAAAGTTAGTTATCCATTTTCTCTCTAGAGGAGTACAGCTAAAACAATGCTTCGTTGATCGGGAGCAAACATAAAGTATAATACAATAAGAAGGTAGAAATAAAAACGAAAGAGTGTTTTGATTTTTGTTCTGTTAACAACTTAAATCTTGTATTTTCATTCTATATCACCGATTTCTTAATGTGGGATTTCTTATTGCGTCCGATGGCGGCAATAACGTTAACCATAGTCTCCATGTCGATGGTGGTTTTCGTACAAATGTCGTAGCTGTCGTTCATTTTAACGACACATGCCAATAATGCTTCACCCCTGCCTTCAGATGGCCGAATACTGTTATTCGTTTAGCCTTCCCTGTGTACCAATCGTAGTGTAACTCTTTCATAGAGGCGGTATCCGAACCACCATTTCTCATCTGTTATAACATCGTTCATGTTTCAGTTCTGTGTCTCTGAATTGTTTTTCAGGCTAGTCACATAGAAAACTGATTCCGGTTGAGAAGAACAAAATTTCACTACCTGAAGGTAGAAACCTTACAGAGAGAAAAACACTATTGCGATCTATGGGAATAGGCGCTGTTTTATGCACATCTTCTGTGTACACACGCGTGCATAAAAGTGGTCCATTTCTCCAGATCACCATAGTGTTTTTCTCTCCGTAAGGTTTCCACATTCAGGTAGCCAACTTTTGAATTTGCCCCACCAGTATCGGCTCTCTATGTGACTGACCTGAAAAACAATTCAAATACATAAAATATAACCAATGAACGATATTTATAAAGTATGTGAATGAAGGTATGGTAGGACGTCGCCTCTAAGAAACAGTTTCACTAGATTGATACACAAGGAAAGCTTAAACCAACAATTACAATACAATTCGGCCTTCAAGAGGAAGGGGTGAAGAACTATTTGCATGCACGGTTAAACTGGACGACAGCCACGACATTTACTTATATGAGCGACATGGAGACGAAGGTTAAAGCTGTTGTCACTACTAAACGGCAATAAGAAAACCGGCCTTAAGTAAACGGTTATAGTTATAGTTTGAGAAGGGGTGGGTTTTATGCCCAAGCACTGCGAACTTAAGATCTATTGCGCATCCCCCTTTCATCAGTTAAGTAGTCTGTTGCTCGATATGAACTTAACCAGACTGCTAACAGAGGCTTTCGATAGTTCATCTATCTTTGGAAAGTGACTGCCAAAAATACTTGCTCTTTGACTCGCAAGAGCAGGGCAATCACATAGTAGATGAGTAACAGTCTCTTCTCCTTCTAGACATCTACTACAGATAGGGTTGTTAAACAATCCCATTCTGTATAGATTAAACTTTAGGGCACAGTGTCCTGTAATGAATCCTGTTGCCCATGCAAGTCTTCTTCTACTAAGACCGCGCAAGTATTTTGCCCGGCTGTTATCCAGGTCTGTAATGAACAACTTGGAATGTCTGCAACCCTCAATGGAGTTCCAGTAGTTCTTGTGTTCTGCTTGAGCCCAGCACTTAATAGCCTGTTTCACTGGTCTGTAGGACACTCCCAGTACAGGCTCCGGACCAAAGAATGGGATTTCACTGCCAATCTTGGCTGCTTCATCTGCTTTCTCATTGCCTGGTATACCTATATGTCCTGGCACCCACATAAGTTGAACCTTATTGTGTTCAGCCAGTGCCATTAAGGATTCCCGGCATTCTGAGACGATTATAACTAATATGATTTTCCGGGTTGTTATGCCGTGGTCTGCTGAAGAAAGATTTCCCAGACGTTTCGTCCACAACTGCGGTGGACATCTTCAGTGGCGCGGACGAAGTCTTCTCGGTGAAAGTATCGCAGCGTCTGATGCGTTGGCCGTTAGTGCCGCTCTCTTTATAGTGTGGGCGCTCTCTGCTGATTGGCCCGCTGGTATAAGGGGGCTGGCGCCGGCTGTGTTGTTGCTCTCTTCTGATTGGCTCGCAGTGTTTTTCGGTTTTGTATGACCTTTCTTGTTTTTGATGACTAGATGCCAGTTACTGTTGAGTTTCAATGCTTCTTCTTTCCTATTGAAATTATTGGGATGTTTATAAATCTCTATTGCTTCGCGTTGTAGCCGGGTATGGTAATGCTTTATGGAGGAAAGAATGTTGGTGTCCTGAAATCTAATGATGTGTTCGCCCTCGGCTTCAATGGCATGTTCGGCGACTGCCGATCTTTCTGTATGGCCCAGGCGGCAGTTCCTTTTGTGTTCGCTCAGTCTGGTGTTAGCGCTCCGCTGTGTGGTACCAATGTACACTGAACCACACGAACAGGGAATACGGTAAACACCGGCCGATGACAGGGGGTCTCGGGGGTCTTTGGAAGAGCGCAGTAGGCTGTTTAATTGTCTTGTAGGTTTGAATACTGTTTTGACGTTATGACGTTGAAGTATGTGTTCAATACGGTCAGTGACATTTCTGAAATATGGCAGAAAGACAATGGACTTGCTTTTGGGTTGGTCCTGAGTAGCCGGTCGGGGCTTGGCCGGACGGCAGGCTCTTCTCACCTCTTGGACTGAATAACCATTTGATTGTAGAGCTGTTTCTAGGTGTCGGATTTCTTGTGGAAGTAAGTGTGGTTCACAAATACGGGAAGCACGGTTTGCGAGTGTCTTAATCATAGCACGTTTTTGTCTAGGATGGTGGTTGGAGTTCTTGTTAAGGTAACGGTCTGTGTGTGCGGGTTTGCGGTAGACAGTATGACCCAGCGTGCCGTCAGCCTTCCTGCTAACGAGTACATCTAGAAAGGCTAGTTGGCCATCCTTTTCTTGTTCCATTGTGAACTGTATACGCTGTTTGATGCTATTTAGATGTAACAAAAAATCTTGAAGGGCTAGTTCACCATGGGGCCAGATGACGAAGGTGTCATCCACATAGCGGAACCAGGCTGTTGGTTTGAGTGGAGCTGAGTTTAGTGCCTTTGACTCAAATGCCTCCATGAAGAAATTGGCCACAACAGGGCTAAGGGGGCTGCCCATGGCAACACCATCTATTTGCTCGTAGAATGACCGGTTCCACTGGAAATAAGTCGTAGTCAGGACATGGTGAAAAAGTGTAATGATATCATCAGAGAAGATGGGTTGTAACAACTTCAGAGTTTCTTGTACTGGAACCATGGTGAATAGAGACACAACGTCAAAACTAATTAGTAAATCCTTAGGTAGCAATTTGAGGTTGCGGAGAATTTGAATGAAATGAGTAGAATCTTTGATGAAAGAGTCGGACAAGCCGACATGGGGTTGTAGAAGACCGGTTAGGTATTTAGCTATGTCGTATGTGGGAGAACCAATACCACTAACAATGGGCCTGAGCGGAACATCTGGTTTATGGATCTTGGGTAGCCCGTAAAGTCTAGGCGGCTGAGCTTCGGACTTGGTAAGGCGGCGTTTTGTCTTCCTTCGAAAGCGAGGAGTTCTTGATCAAAAGATTAGTTTTCCGTAGAATACGGGCTGTCGGATCACGTTTAATCTTATGGTAGGTTGCTGGTTGCAGGAGTTCAGAGATTTTCTGTTGATTGTCTTGTTGGTTAAGAATAACTGTGGCATTACCCTTGTCCGCTGAGCAAACAATGATGTCTCAAGACTCAGGACCAACCCAAAAGCAAGTCCATTGTCTTTCTGCCATATTTCAGAAATGTCACTGACCGTATTGAACACATACTTCAACGTCATAACGTCAAAACAGTATTCAAACCTACAAGACAATTAAACAGCCTACTGCGCTCTTCCAAAGACCCCCGAGACCCCCTGTCATCGGCCGGTGTTTACCGTATTCCCTGTTCGTGTGGTTCAGTGTACATTGGTACCACACAGCGGAGCGCTAACACCAGACTGAGCGAACACAAAAGGAACTGCCGCCTGGGCCATACAGAAAGATCGGCAGTCGCCGAACATGCCATTGAAGCCGAGGGCGAACACATCATTAGATTTCAGGACACCAACATTCTTTCCTCCATAAAGCATTACCATACCCGGCTACAACGCGAAGCAATAGAGATTTATAAACATCCCAATAATTTCAATAGGAAAGAAGAAGCATTGAAACTCAACATTAACTGGCATCTAGTCATCAAAAACAAGAAAGGTCATACAAAACCGAAAAACACTGCGAGCCAATCAGAAGAGAGCAACAACACAGCCGGCGCCAGCCCCCTCATACCAGCCGGCCAATCAGCAGAGAGCACCCACACTATAAAGAGAACGGCACTAACGGCCAACGCATCAGACGCTGCGATACTTTCACCGAGAAGACTTCGTCCGCGCCACTGAAGATGTCCACCGCAGTTGTGGACGAAACGTCTGGGAAATCTTTCTTCAGCAGACCACGGCATAACAGCCCGGAAAATCATATTAGTTATAATTGTGACACCGGCCGTGAAAACCTACGTTCTTACATGACTCGCCTCTACGGGGAGGAGGCATACCGTCTGATCGTCGTCTAGAAGTGCTACGCAAACAAAAATCTTCTTTGCTGTGTTCACTTGCCTTTCTTCTACGCTGCCGAGACTCGGGAATTATTCCTAAATTCCTACGACAGAAACGACATTTTCACCACCGCTGCCGCCAACCGCATTTACAATCGCTCTGAGCGGGCCTTGCTCCGAGAACGCATCCATCAGACCAGACGACAACTCTCTGCCAACAATAGTCAACTACTCATCTTACATCTTCAAGTAAGTAACTCACTACACAGTTTTGATTGGGACAACACTGACAGAATCACCTACAGCTCTATGACATACAATCACAACAGCATGACCACTCGTCACAAGAAGAAGATTGATGGCCTTACTCCCTCCATCAAACCGCCGACTACTCTCAACCACTGCCGCACGGTAGTGAACTTATCTGATCACCAGCTGTCACCTGCTGAAACGTCACTCCTTGCTAAAGGAGGTAACTACGCTGTTGTCACTCCAACGTTACCAGTTGAAGACATCATTTTCACATTGAAGCAGGAATACGAGTTCTGCCAAGGCTTGCAGCTGATGAAATTCGCCGGGAATCTGCCAGGGTTCTCGAGAAGGCCAAACCTCCTACCAGTAATTTAACCAATCAAGAGAGAACTGCATTAAAGAAGCTGAACTCCAACCGAGACATCATTGTTTGCTCAGCGGACAAGGGTAATGCCACAGTTATTCTTAACCAACAAGACTATCAACAGAAAATCTCTGAACTCCTGCAACCAGCAACCTACCATAAGATTAAACGTGATCCGACAGCCCGTATTCTACGGAAAACTAATCTTTTGATCAAGAACTCCTCGCTTTCGAAGGAAGACAAACGCCGCCTTACCAAGTCCGAAGCTCAGCCGCCTAGACTTTACGGGCTACCCAAGATCCATAAACCAGATGTTCCGCTCAGGCCCATTGTTAGTGGTATTGGTTCTCCCACATACGACATAGCTAAATACCTAACCGGTCTTCTACAACCCCATGTCGGCTTGTCTGACTCTTTCATCAAAGATTCTACTCATTTCATTCAAATTCTCCGCAACCTCAAATTGCTACCTAAGGATTTACTAATTAGTTTTGACGTTGTGTCTCTATTCACCATGGTTCCAGTACAAGAAACTCTGAAGTTGTTACAACCCATCTTCTCTGATGATATCATTACACTTTTTCACCATGTCCTGACTACGACTTATTTCCAGTGGAACCGGTCATTCTACGAGCAAATAGACGGTGTTGCCATGGGCAGCCCCCTTAGCCCTGTTGTGGCCAATTTCTTCATGGAGGCATTTGAGTCAAAGGCACTAAACTCAGCTCCACTCAAACCAAAGCCTGGTTCCGCTATGTGGATGACACCTTCGTCATCTGGCCCCATGGTGAACAAGATCTTCAAGATTTTTTGTTACATCTAAATAGCATCAATCCGCGTATACAGTTCACAATGGAACAAGGAAAGGATGGCCAACTAGCCTTTCTAGATGTACTCGTTAGCAGGAAGGCTGACGGCACGCTGGGTCATACTGTCTGCCGCAAACCCACACACACAGACCGTTACCTTAACAAGAACTCCAACCACCATACTAGACAAAAACGTGCTATGATTAAGACACTCGCAAACCGTGCTTCCCGTATTTGTGAACCACACTTACTTCCACAAGAAATCCGACACCTAGAAACAGCTCTACAATCAAATGGTTATTCAGTCCAAGAGGTGAGAAGAGCCTGCCGTCCGGCCAAGCCCCAACCGGCTACTCAGGACCAACCCAAAAGCAAGTCCATTGTCTTTCTGCCATATTTCAGAAATGTCACTGACCGTATTGAACACATACTTCAACGTCATAACGTCAAAACAGTATTCAAACCTACAAGACAATTAAACAGCCTACTGCGCTCTTCCAAAGACCCCCGAGACCCCCTGTCATCGGCCGGTGTTTACCGTATTCCCTGTTCGTGTGGTTCAGTGTACATTGGTACCACACAGCGGAGCGCTAACACCAGACTGAGCGAACACAAAAGGAACTGCCGCCTGGGCCATACAGAAAGATCGGCAGTCGCCGAACATGCCATTGAAGCCGAGGGCGAACACATCATTAGATTTCAGGACACCAACATTCTTTCCTCCATAAAGCATTACCATACCCGGCTACAACGCGAAGCAATAGAGATTTATAAACATCCCAATAATTTCAATAGGAAAGAAGAAGCATTGAAACTCAACAGTAACTGGCATCTAGTCATCAAAAACAAGAAAGGTCATACAAAACCGAAAAACACTGCGAGTCAATCAGAAGAGAGCAACAACACAGCCGGCGCCAGCCCCCTTATACCAGCGGGCCAATCAGCAGAGAGCGCCCACACTATAAAGAGAGCGGCACTAACGGCCAACGCATCAGACGCTGCGATACTTTCACCGAGAAGACTTCGTCCGCGCCACTGAAGATGTCCACCGCAGTTGTGGACGAAACGTCTGGGAAATCTTTCTTCAGCAGACCACGGCATAACAGCCCGGAAAATCATATTAGTTATAATTGTGACACCGGCCGTGAAAACCTACGTTCTTACATTCTGAGACGAGCTTTGATTTTATTGATGGTGATTCAAGTGCTTTAAGGGCAGCTTGACTGTCTGAGAGGATAAGAACACTTCTATTCTTATATCTCCTTTTAATGCTTTCCATGACACTGCTAGGATTGCATAAACCTCAGCCTGGAAAACTGTCGCTAAGGTACCAAGACTATAAGAAATCTTGGTACCATTACCGTAAAGCCCAGCCCCCGTTCCCGATTTGGTTCTAGAACCATCAGTATACCAGATTGTGCCTTTATTATTATGAGGTTTTACCAGTCTTTCCCATTCACTCCGATGTGGATAGGATACCGTGAATTTCAAATCAAACTTGAATCTTGTTTCAAGAATGTCAGTCCCCATGTTGAGTATCTGTTGTACATTCTTATCCCAAGGAAGCTTGAGATGATTAATATGTCCAGTGTTAGACACTTTGGTTTGGCGACAAATACGGTGATACGCGATCATGGCTTCTGCCTTCAGCCATAAGTGGAGAGGTGTGAGCCCAATCAGCATCTCCATAGCCGCAGTTGGAGTAGTTTTGAAGGCTCCCATAACTGAAATGCAGAAGGTCCTCTGTAATTTACAGAGTTCCTTTCTGCACACCTTTAAATTAACTCTAGGCCACCACATCAGTGCGGCATAAGAGAATATAGGTCTCACCATGGCAGTGTATATCCAATACACTATGCTAGGTTTCAGACCCCATGTCTTGCCAAGCATACCTCTACATGTCCAAAAGACTCTGTAGGCTTTGGTAATACATAATTCCATATGATGTTTCCAAGTTAATTTCTTGTCTAAAACAAGCTCAAGATATTTAACTTGTGTTGAATAGGGCACTACTTCACCAAAGAGAGAGAGTCTGGTTAAATCAGCCCCCTTCTCCTGGTGAAGGGGTACCACTACTGTTTTGCTTGGATTAACAGTTAGATTATTCATCTTGCACCAAGCTTCCACTTTCTCAAGCGCCATTTGTAGCACTTGAGAAACTGTGTGAGGAAATTTCCTTCTTATGATTATTGCAATGTCATCTGCAAAACCAATTCTGAAGTAACCATCACTATTGAGTGCGCAAAGAAGTGTGTCCACTACAAGGTTCCATAGCAGGGGTGATAAAACACCCCCCTGCGGGCAGCCCCTCTCCGTGGACACATCCAGCGTCTCCCCACATAGATTCATGGTTATCTTCCTATGTTGTAAGACAAAACGTATCCACTCACAAAGAAGTGAAGGTACATCGTGTCCATAGAGGGCGTTCGTCACGACATCACAAGATGTCATGTCAAACGCACCTTCAATATCAAGAAAAGCACCAATGGCTATTTCTCTGGTATTAAGCGCCTTCTCAATAGTCGAGACCACTTGATGAAGTGCTGCTTCCGTTGATTTCCCTGTTTGATAGGCAAATTGGTACTTGTTTAATGGATGTTCCATTAAAACGTAATCCCTAATGTGCCTATCCACTAACCTCTCCAAAGTTTTAAGCATAAAAGAGGAGAGACTTATAGGGCGATAAGCCTTAGCCTGGGCGTAACTAGGACGCTCTGGTTTAGATATAAACACCACCTTTGTTTGTCTCCAAGCCATGGGTATATATCCATAGGCTAGACAAACTCTAAAAATACCACAAAGTAGGGATTGAACTGAATCAATACCATATTGTAGAAATGCAGGGATGATTGAATCTGGGCCTGCCGATTTATATGGTCCGAATGACTTGACAGCCCATCGTATTTTAGTGACATTGACTACGCTCCTGATTAGGTTCCAATTCTCTCTGTCCAAAGAAAGATGGTCCAGATTTGGTTGTCCCTTCACAGAATTGCTGTCATTGTTTACCTTAAAGTCTGGAAAGTGAGCCCTCGCAAGTTGCAGGAGCGTCTCAGAACCAGACTGTGTGTACGTGCCATCAGGCAGTTTAATAGTGCTCACAATTTTTTTAACACCCTTTGCCATATGTTTCATGAATCTTGCACTGCTGGGAACATTCTCCATCCCCTGGCAGTACTCCCTCCACGAAATCCTTTTGGCTTTACGTATTTCTTTGTTATAATTGGTGAGGGCTTTTCTATATGAATCCCAATCACCAGTTTTTTTTGCAAGTCTAAATAATTTCCTTGCTTTCTTCCTAAGTCTGCTTAACTCTTTAGTCCACCAAGGCACAAGCCTTGGCGAGTAAGCTACCTTAGGCTAACAATTTTGATAATTGGATAGGAGAATTGACCGTTGTATGTCATCAACGGCAAACTCCACATCCAATATCGAACGAATGTTCCTTGAGATACCCGATGTCAATGCTGATAGATCTCGTCTATATCCGTCCCAGTCAGTTTTCCTCGAATTTCTGCAAATCACTGGTAGAGTGACTTGTGCTCTAATATTGAAGCATATGCATCTATGATCAGAGAGAGTGATCTCCGATGATACACGCCAACTTGAAATTAGGTTCTCAATAATATTAGTCCCTATCGTTATGTCAATGACTTCCTCCCTTCGCAAAGTTACAAAGGTTGGTTCATTACCTCGATTTAGAATATTAAGGTTTGTACTCACCAAGTACTCCATTAACTTTTCTCCTCTGTGATTGATATCAGTGCTCCCCCACAGTGTGTGGTGTGCATTGGCATCAACCCCCAGGATTAACTCCTTTCCATTCTCTCCGCAATGGGTCACAAGGTCCCTCACCGCTATCGATGGTGGATCAGAGTCTTCGTAAGGGAGGTAGACAGAAGAGAGTATTAAAACTCTTCTCTCTCCTGCCTCCTCCACTATTGTTTGGATTGTAGTTACATCCCTGGAACAGTGCTCAGTAAGAAGCAATGCGTTTATCCAATTCTTAGCATAAATACATGATCTTGGATTATTATTACTAGGTCTATATATAGTGCCCTTAGTACAACTGATCCCTCTAATTGAACCTCTGAAGAGCCAAGGTTCCTGTATGAGAGCAATATCAACATTGTCTTCAACAAGTCTCTTACTTAGAATGGCTGAAGCTGCCTTACAGTGCTGCAAGTTAATTTGAACTATTTTCATAATTGCATTAACCCACAACACTTACCTTAAGCAGTACCCGATGCGGATTCTCCAGAGTCCCCTATCATCGTCTCCGGACTGTCTCCGCCATCGCTGCCTGCCTTCTTCGCTTTGTCTGCTACTGCCTTCCCCTCTGGGTCAGACAGGATCTTAAAAAGGGCCCTGTCTACCCCGGTATAGGCCGACATGCCAAGCTCCTTTATCTTCTTAGCAGACTCTTGGTCCACCATTAGGATTAGGCGTTGACCAGAGGAGTCTGCCTGCTTATCAATGATTTTCCAGTGTTCTATATTCAGCTCCTGGTTTAATCTTTGAATGCGTCTTAGCAGCACCTTAGGATCATCAGTTGTAATGTCCCGAGTCTTAAGGGCCACCTTGACTGGCTTAGGTAGATCTTTTGGATTTACTACTTTGAGAACTAATCTCTCCTTGATTTTAGCTCCTTGAATATGTTTTTGGAGCCAGCTACATGACTGCTCATCATCACAATAATATATCAGAGCCCCATCCTGTAGAGAAAAGGACCTGAGTTTAGGTAGAGATTCACTGGTTGGCGCCTCATCTATCTTCCTCAGAATCTCAGCCTGAATGGGTCGAATGTCCTCCCCAATCAGCTTTCTCTCAGGATAGGACTCTTCCACAATTGCCATCTTGAAAGCGGCCAAAGCTTCCCTGTAAGTAACACCAGGTTCAGTGCCCCTAGGCCTCTTAACAGGTTTGGCTTTATCCGAAGGAGGAGTATCCACACTTGTCCTGGTTCTTTTAGAAGTCCCTGGATCAGTACGGACCTCCACCCCTTTACTCTGTGAGTTTACATTACCTGTGCCCTCACTCATTTTCTTAGCTTTTTTTATTCTTCTTCTGGCTGCCCCTGATAACTTCTTAGTGTCCAGGTGCATTCTATTAATTCCAGATGCTGTTGCACCCATTTGTTTATCTAGTGACAGATTTCTCTCTGCTGGAGAGTCTCTGTCACTTGACTTTTCTTTGTCAGGTGAGAGATTTCTCTCAACTGGAGAGTCTCTCTCACCCGCCTTGGTGATATTTATTTTATTTTGGTCCATATTGGTCCCACGAGTACCAGGGAAATAAGTCACCCAATACAGAGCCCCGTATATATTGGGAAGGCTAATTACTTCAGGGTGTCGCCTGGTGCCCTGAAGAGATCGTTCACGACACTGCATTTTTTACCACCCCAGTGCCATTCATCCCTCGGCACGATGCATTCCCACCTTGGATTGGGTGGACCAGAGCCTCTGGAAGGTCCTCCAGCTGGGAGTCCCTCAAGGTTCTCCAACTGGGAGACCCTTTGGGTTGGATTTTCTGTTGAGCCACTTCTTAGTCTGGTACCTCATTACGAACCTCTCTGGCATGAGTACCTCTACCAGCACAGCTTAGTAAATCACTGGTACACGGAAGCCTCCCCACCAACTACAAGGTCCTGTGGCTCCTAGGGGAGGTAAGTAAACGGTAATTTGGCATGAAACTATAAGGTTTAAGTTATAATGTTGCACTTCGGTAGTTCGACCATACTTTGGGGGAGATGAAGTACGTCACCAATCCAGTGGCCACAATTAAACTCGAAAAACAGAGGTGGTCACGCGGGTAGTAGGTGGGGCTATATATTGTCAATATCAACATAAACAGCTCTGTTCCATTATGGGCCACATTTCATGCACTGGTTATTTGGATAATACTTAAGAAGTAGAGTCGCTTGCATTCCAATTTGCCAGGAGTTAACTCTCTGGCTGCCAACCTGTCAGCTGTCGTGAAATGGGGTACAAAACCTAAAAAGACCGTTTTTGGGGTATATACTTAAATTTGGCGATTTCTGCTTATCCTTAATGATAAAAATATAGACATATTTATGAAATCTATTGTTGTACAAGGACAATGATCCACAAGAATTTCAAACAAAGTGGGAGTTTCGTAAAACTTGGAACATACGGATAAGAAAGAAACAAGAATTGCTTTCCCAGCTCCGGTATTACATCGTCAGTTACTGTCAGAAATTGTGCCCTAGTTCACGAATCTCCTAGAACATGTAACAGGGATTGAGATTTTACTAATGCATCGTATTAGCATTTTGGAAACAAACTTACCATATCTCTTCGTCTATAGAACAAAACCGGTTTGATAGGCAATTAAAAAAAACAGCTTAATAACTAATGAATAGCGTAACACCACGGCTAATGGTGCAGGAAAATCTATATCTAACGTATGCCAGGCTCCCGAAATGTGTTCTGTAAGCCCTTAAGGACAAATATGTAAAGTCGCCACTGACGCCTTGTTCCTATCCTTAGGTACAGTCCCGGAATACCTCTTGAATATTTCATGCTTCACGATATTAGCGTGTGCCCAAGCTATCGAGAAGAGCTCGCCATCTTTAAAACATTATGGCTATAATGTGGCAGCATTCTTTTAGAAGGAGGTGAACTAAAATATTAGCATAGAATTTATAGCTCTCTCTCTCTCTTCTTCCCTTCCTTATTCTTTCTCCCCTCTTCTCTTCCTCTACCTTCCTCACTTTCTCCCTGTCTTTTTCTCTCTAATATATATTACAAAGGAGAACGAGAGCTAATAAAAACTGTGTATGAAGTTTTACTCTTTTAAACAACGTTAAGTTTAACCTTTTATAATTGAAAAAGGTTTAGTATCTTGCCACTTGTAGCTTCAAACCCCTGCAATCGAATACTGTAATCATTTTACAGAAGCAATAGTTTTCGTTGCTTATTTTTCATTTAGAAGCAGAGATATATTTCCTGCATCTTCTGAAAATTGTTAAATGGCCTATGGAAACTGACAAGAGATTTATCACAAAAATACCTTATCACTGACTTGTATAACTTTACGTAGGTACGTCTAGATTATATTACATTGCTCGCGATTTCATTATATGAATAGATAAACTTCAAGAGAAAATGTAAAGTTGACTTAAACTTAAAAAATGTACGTAAGGGACTTACACCACGAATCTTTACAACTATTTATTTATGAGGCTACTAACAACGGATTCTTTAACATGCGATTTTAGTAGTTTATATTGCTATCTCAGTGTATTTTATATCGTAAGTTCTCCTTATTGACTTCTTCTATTTTATGATTACCTAGCAGAACCCACAACTCTGCTTATGTTTTTGTTTCTTTCCCTTTTTTGTGAGTTTAACATAATTTAACTAGGTCATATCGGACTGCGAATGAATGCAATCAATGAAAACATGCTGAAACGACCTCAGGATCCATAGAACCTAAAGAGTTACTCTTAATTCGTCATCTGAGGGCAAGTCAAAATCCCAGAAGAAAAGCCTATTCAGTAACTTACCCTAATCGGGTTTAAAACTCGGGACTTGTTAAATGCGAGCCGGAAAAGCTACTCCCCACATCACAGAGGTGATGTGTTCGCTTTGTGTTAAAGGGGATATTCTTATTTCCCTCCATCCTAGTCCTTTTCTTCCTGTCTTTCCTCTCCCTATCTCTCTCTCTCCTTTTTACTGTTCACGTCCTAACCTGCACTCTCTACACTTTGTACAACTTACATGCAATGTGATATTTTGAGAACCGGTAGTAAAACCGCTTCTTCTGTGGTGTAAATAGAAATTAGACATTAGTAAAACTTATAACAGTATACACGCTTCGGTGTTCCATAGGCTTGTTGTCCGTTCAAAATGACTTTGTTACCTTTGTACTCCATTTACACACATGTATAACAGCACGAAACATTGATGTAACATTTTTAATCTTTATCATATCGAAAGTATGGAAACAATACATCTTTTCAGAGATGTAATGCCTTTAAAATTTTGTTCCGTAAACTTTTCATAAAAATTGAATAATAAAAAAAATATTTCTATAGATGTTGCTCCCCATTTATCCCTTTTTAGTAACCAACTAAGATATCAGAACCATTTTTAACTTGGATTTAAGATATATTATATACCAAGTTTTATAGCAATCTGTTTCGCCATTCTTGATTAAAAAGGTGTCCTCCAAAGTACTCGTATCTATTTAAAACCCAATGATTTACGTCAAGGCCATCATACTCGTTAGAATTAGGCATTCTTTAAAAATTTAATATTACAAGAAAATATCGGATACAGGTTTAGTGTATGCAAACACAGATATTTCTTATAATGATCAGTGATTCTGCACTATCCTCTTCTAGGATAGATAATGTAGACTTTATGCTGAGTTTTCGAAAAATATTTCATGAATGCTAAGAATGATAGAAATCCCCTTCTATAGGAGTAAGTTATTAATAGGCTAGGAGGATAGCCCATCACAGAATTAAAAGGCCTAAGTCACATCTGAATGCATTGCCACCAAAATTACATTCAGTGTTTTAATCCCTGAGAAGTATTCGGTGAGAACCTAGCATGTGTTCCAGCATGGTACTGACTTAAGATGAAATCTTAACCACCAACTCGGAGGTATCAGTTCCGTTAATGTTGTCTTAAGCCTGTCGTACAATAACTGGCGGTGCAGAAAGACAAACTCGAACTGTGCCTTGGAATTATGCAATTGTGCTGTAGCGTGTTTCAATCTTATTTAGGAAGGTTTAATGCTGTATTAACCTAGCAAAGATATTATAACTCTGACTCCGATAATTAAGGAAGGAAAAAAACAACAAACACGACGTTCACAAAAGTTAGGTTTGTTAATGTTTTATGAAATATTGCTTATGGATTCAGAAATTTGCCATTTAGGGATGAAGATATGAATAGCATTGTTTTTTTCATTTACATCAATAATATATTTGTTATGTTTACTTAAACAAAATAATAGAGTAATGGAGAATAAAATAAGGATGAGAAATGATTGTTGCTGCTACGTATGGAAAGTAAGTTTGAAGATGATGTATTTCAACTGTTGGGGAGACGAACTTGTAGTAGTTGCAACCGCACGTATAGTAAACAGTTTCCGGTAGCCTTCGCCCAAAGTTTACTTTCAGGTGGCCTTTGCCCCCAAGTTTAAAAAAATATTAACTTTGTAATTTAACTGTTTCTTTAAATATTAAATGTTTTTGTTTGCCTCTGCTGCGTCAGTATTATTCTTAGAGACACGTTTCTCCTAGCAGGGTTGTGATGCAACAATAATGTGGGCTTACAGAGATTGTAATTTTACTTCACTCCTTTTTATTAATTCTTGACACTATTTAAATAACACTTCACTGATATAGAGAGCTGTGAGATTCTTTAATTAATTAATTACACGTTATAACACGTAAACTATTTTTCGTTTCATACGAATATGTATTAAATCTCTCGAGGATGTGTCTTGCGTCCGATTAGGAACACTGTCTGCAGGCAACTGAACTCTAAGTTTGTAAAATTTTGCTATATTTCAGTTTCTGATTGGCTAATCCTACTCCAATAGAACACCTTCATTTAACTAAAGCTTTTTCTGGTTGTTGATTGGCTATTTTATAAACTGAGACTAAAATTACATTATTGTTACTCGAAGAATCACAAGTAGTACTGTTAAACTTTCTTACGCATTATTGACTCAAGGTTACCTCATTGTTAGCAACTTTTAACTTATTATTCTCACAGCTCCTACATTATTAAATTACGTAATATATTCACATAACATTATTACACATGGATACAATAATATAAGCATATGCAATGACTATTATACATTTTACAAATTATTACATACACATATTGCTGCAAGGCGGGCTGTTATTGAATTTACATATTATAGAATTAGACTGAAATTATTTAAGTATTAAAAATAATGCTTCAAGGAAAAAGCAGTTAATAATAACAATATTTATACCATATAATTTACAGATGATCAGATATTGTTGGTAGATAACAGATTTGACCTACAGAAATAAGTTAATAATTTAAATGAGGATATTAAAGGCTATAACATGGAAATATCTTATTAAAAGACTAAAGCCATGGCCATAGAAGGGATGGACCAATTCAGAGTAAATGTTCTCATTGAAGACGAAATAATAGAAAAATATCTACCTTCAAGTATCTGGGCTCCACAATACTAATAAATAACACAAATGAGGGTATTGAAGAAAAAAAATGATATTTAATGAAATAAATGAATGCATTACAGATATTTTGGGACAATCACGCGAAGAAATGTCAAAATCATACTATATGACTTAGTATCAAAGCAAGTATATGCTTAGTATATGCAAGTGAAAAATTGTATTAAAAAGAGAGAAAAATAAAAGTTGTAAGCGGCACAGATGAAATTTTAGGAACTTTAGTAGGAGTAACAAAAGCAGACAGACCATATCAGAGTCAGCTGACATTAGACATAGTCCAGGAAATAGAAAAATATCAGAAAAAATGGCTCCTTCAAAATATTCCAGTCAAACATTGCTTTATAAACCATTTGGAAACAGAGGAATTGGACGACCCTGAAGAAGAAGATGGAGGGATGAATTTGAAAATTAGCCTCGGAACAGATCGTCTGGCCTGAACAGTATTTTGGAAGAAGAAAAAAAATGGGTTTGTTGTGCTCCTTAATTGTAATATTCTGTTTTGAGGGGAAAATGCTGTTCCACATGGAACCACCTCATAGCTAAATTACAAACTTTTCTGTTAAACAAAAACTACTCTAATTAATGTTAATTAATTAATTCATTAATTAATTTGGTTGAAAGTTAGAATAAGACTGAAAATTTCAATGTCATAACCAGGATTTTAACCACGGATCTTCGGTTTTCCATACAGTTGCTCTAATCAGCCGTGTTACTATGGCAACATGTCGTCGCGACATTTAATTGTCCAACTGATAACTAACACTGATTAGCATAATAGGCTAACTATGAAGCCCGGAACTTAAAATAATTAATAGATTGTAAGTTTTATGTTATCTCAGAATGAATTTGAGAACGCCTAATGGTTTACCGGAAAAGCATCGAGTAAGAGAATTTTATGTGCTGGCATGTTGCCAAAGTAGATCAACGGCACGGAAAGTCGAATATCCTTGATTTTAATCCCGACCATGGCTTTACATTTTTTGGTCTGATTTTACCTTTCCAACTCATCAGGTTTATAAACACAAAAGATAAAAACCTAAAATAAATAAAATGAATAACACAGTACTCTTGTTCTCTTATTTATATCTCCCTCTCTCTCCCTTACGCGCGCACACACACACTCTTACATAAAGTGATTTTGTTTGAAAGAGAGGGGAATCATATTCTAAAAATCAGATCATGCCCAATACTTTAACCATGGTTTTTAGATATACTACAACCAAAAGCTACCCTATCCGCCCCCCTAAACCGAACAGCAAATATCTCTTCATCTTACATATACATATATGTTACATATACTTCGGAGATGTCTAAGGTTATCTAGGCTACGGAAGATTTCTACCAGCAAACAATTTGAAATGTTACGAGCGTTTTAGACACGCTATTTTAATTTATTTGTCGGTTGTTCAGATGTTATTTGTTATTGAATTTTAAAAACAGTAAACATTACATGCACCTACTTAAAATACTGCATATAAATTATATAAATAAAACAAAAAACATTTATTTAAGTAGGTATTTAAGTTTAACATTGACAAATTTGAATGTCTAGGAAATAATAAAGGATTTTGGTTAGAAACGCTTGCAAATTAAGTTAAAAATCCACATTTACAGCATGTGAAAAACCATTTAATTTTTTTTCGTGTTAACAAGCTCAAGTTCGTGTGTATTTTTTCCTAGAATAAGTTTTTATCAATAGCTTATAGCCTCTTAGTTATATAACATTACATAAAATTCAAATAAACAAAGAAGCCTTCATGTCAAGTACATGACATTTAATAAATATATTATAAATTATTTACATTTTGATAAAATGAATAATAGCGACAATTTTTACTTCCTCTACTACGTACGTTGTAGTGTATTGCATTCGACCTAAAAATTTAATATCGATATTTCATCAATAATACATGTTTTATACCTTCAAAAGCAGAGAAAGCATTTTTTGAAAAAAAAATCTACATGCGTATGTTTGGATGTGTATGTTATCAGCAGCATGTAAAGAAATGCGCAATAAATACCAAATTTGGTATTTAAGTTTAGAAGTTTGCAAATATATCACAGGAGGATTTTCTAGAAAATTCCTCTACAAAATGGTTTTTCGTTATTTTGTTTTTTTTTCAAAAATGACCTACTTTTATCAAAATATCAAATCTTTAAGATATTTACACGAAAAATAAAATGTATATCTCGAATTTTATGGAAATAGCTTATCAAGTCCTCTTTAAGGAATTCTACACAAGGTTTATAACTGGTAAATCACAAGAGATAGATAAAAATTACTACACCAAAAATGTAGATCCCTTAAAATAAACAATTTATTTCCAATAACTCTTCTCTAGTATCAGCCATTTAAGACATATCGGTTTTTATTGGTTTCAATGTTTCAATACTTTGCCATTTTATTTTTTGAAGTACTGCCCACCTTCAGTTGTTTCTCGCGATGTCATGGAAGAGCATGAAATTTCAATGTCAGTATGTAGCCACCCGTTTTTAAACAGCCGTCTTTATCAACTTTGTACCTAAAACGACATGCGTAATAAAACTATTTATACAAACCTTTATAACGATTTACCTACATGAACTAGCTAGAAGAACACACTTTTGAAAGAATGGAATTAATTGTTCTGTCACACAAGCCCCATGTGTTGGACAAGCTTGGAAAGGTAGAATCAGACGAATGAAAAATTCAGTGCCATCGTCAGGACATGAACCACGCATCTCCCGGTTTTCGTCCGGTTGCTCTAACCACTGAGCTACTATGGCAACATGCCGGTACGATATTAATTTACCTAATAGTGGTCGAAGCTATGAAGCTCGGGACTTAAGTACTTACAACATTGTAAGTCGCCATTGGGGTATGTCATCTCAATACAATTTGAGATCTGCTTGTGGTTTACTGTGGGAATTTAATGTCCTACCGGCATGTTGCCATGGTAGCTCAGTGTTTATAGCAACCGGACGGAAACCGGAAGATCCGTGGTTTAAATCCCGGCGATGGCATTGGATTTTTCAGTCATCTGATTCTACCTTTCCAATTTTGTAAGACTGGTTTGCAGAAGCTTTATAGAAATAGGCAATAGTGGATAGAGAAAGTCATGCCAGTGTAACACACGAAATTTTTCCATGTGGGGTGTGAGTTTTGTATCTTACTGTCCCATCACTGGAGGGTGGTTTACTTAAATGCGAAGTTTTTGGGTTACGCTCTTCACACAAGCTCAGAAGTTTTTCTAAGGGTGCTTTTCTTTTGGGTTTAGTAGATCTTAAAACGTACGTTTGGGTAAAATCTGGATACCAAATTTTTGGGTGAAATACAATACTTTCACTATCACATATTGCTAGATGATAAGGTAGAAATTTACAATCTAGGATGCAGGATGTAATTATCAGAGGGGACCTCTCGCCACTGTATATTGTAGCTACACCCCCCGGGAAGCAGGGATGAAGTGTATAAATCGCAGGAAGTCGCAGGTCCGCAGGCAGACGGGATCACGGAAGTCCCCATCATTTCC
Organism: Deroplatys truncata; assembly: GCA_030765065.1. Taxonomy (NCBI): domain Eukaryota; kingdom Metazoa; phylum Arthropoda; class Insecta; order Mantodea; family Mantidae; genus Deroplatys; species Deroplatys truncata. Next base: position 107,486,254 of record CM060979.1, read on the forward strand.
AGTACGAAACACCCACTTTCGCCAGTAGACTCAGAGTCCCGCTAGAGGTTGACGAAGCGGCCATTGCAGACAGGCCGGCAAACGCGCCTTGTTGTGGGCGAGGAGAAGTGTTCCAAAGCGCAGCGACCAGACGCGCTGCGGAATCCAGAGACACTGTTAAATTAAATTAAATTGAGTTTTATTTGTGGGCGCTCTTTAACTGCTGGGGTCCTTAGCGTCCCATTCTATATTGGGCGCGAAAGCCGATAATTTTGCTCAGAGGCCACTTTATCAGGCTTGTGGTTCTTTTACGAGCCGTAAATCTACGACACGGGACCACCGGCTTTACTTCCCTTCCGAAGGAAGCCATGCTAAGGATTTCCGAAAAAATCCATCGCCCTCCTCCGGGTTTGAACCCGTGACCTCGGGAATTGGAGGCTAACATGGTAACCACTACACCTCGGAGAACGACAGGGACACTGTCTGAAACATGAAAGGAAGAGATATGAAATGACAGGAAATGAAGGAAAGGAGAAATCGTCGTAAAATTCACCACGCCTAGGCAACCCAGAGGAAAACTACGAAAAACCCCATGATCAGAATAGGTGGCCATCGGAATCGAACGCGGGACCTCCCGAATCCTGGCCACAGAAATTGGCACCTGAGTCATCTCGCTTGGTAAACTGACAATGAGATTTCAAACATGGCTATCCTGCCTTGTTGCAGTAATTTTCGCCAAGCAATACGTTGCAGAGGAGAAGGTATAACTTCATAAATATCCCTTAGATAGGGGTAACCGTAACAAATCTGATGCATTACATTAGCTGACTTTCTCTGCCTTCTTGCGTTTCTTCGTAGATACACAAGTTATTCTTACGAAAGTTTAGTTTCTATCTTCTTCATTTTAATCTAGACAAAACTTTACGAAAATAACTGCATTACACATTTGTTTTATAATAGATATAAACGGAAAGGCGATAGTCAAATGTTTAAGAACTGGACGTTATGTACTGGCTTTAAAATTGCATGCTCTTTGCGTGCGATCGCGAGAAGCAGTTGAATATCGAACAGACTTAAAAAGTATGACCATTTATTGAACAATTCGAACTATTGACAACGGATATCTCGGAAATGGCTGATGCCACAAAAGAGTTATTAAAATAAATTGTGTGTTTCTAAAGAGTTTTACATTTTTACTTTCTCTACTACGTATAGTAAGTAGGGGAAGTATTGTACTCCACCCAAATATTCGGTATCGAGATTTCACCGGAAATATATGTTTTGAGAGCCCCTGAATCCAAAAACAGCATTTTTGGAAACATGTCCGTGTGTGTGTGTGTGTGTGTGTGTGTGTGTGTGTGTGTGTGTCTGTGTCTGTCTGTGTGGTTACGAACAGCATTACTCAGAAACGAACAGTCGGATAAACACCAAACTTGGTATTTAGGTTCAGTATCTTCCAGAGATGCGACACGAAGGTTTTCGAGAAAATCCCCCATCCCAGATTACCCTTTATATGGAACATTTTTCGAAAATTTTAATTCTCTCAAAAATGGCTCTAACGATTTTGACTAAAATATCATATGTTTAAGATATTTTCATGACAAATAAAATGTATATCTTGAATTTTCTGGGAATGTCTCCAAAAGTATTCTTCATTGTGAACGACTTTTGCATAACTGGTAAACCATAAGACATAGACAAAATTTTACTATACAATAAATGTAGATCGCGTTAAAATATACAATTTATGTCATATACATTTTTGTTGTTGAGTGAACCATTTTCGAGATATTGCTTGTTATTCCCTTAAATTTTTCAATGCTCATTTCCTCAAATAGGAATTCGTTATTCATTTTTTGTCTTGGATATGCAAAGAGTATTAATCTGTGGCAAAGAGAATGGTGCTGCACATATCAACCAGTATTAAGAGATATGTCCATGCTTAAAGACTACTGTATTTATATATTGCCCTTGCAAATACAAAACAAGGGGAACATATCGTTTCAGCAAATGTTTATCTCGATTAATATGAAATAGATGGAGAATAAGAGTTTGTACAAGAATAGAGAAAGTCATGTGAGTGTAACACATAAGTTTTTTTGCGTAGTACGTTTTCTTCTATGCTTAGCTTTTACCAATTGTACATTATAGAAAGTTTCTTGCAAACGAAGTAGACTTTACATTCTATTCTTAGAAAATTCAAGATATACGCTTAACCTACTTTATTTGAACTTATCCTTTAGTTGATAGAATATAAATGCTTGCGCTCATTGTGGTAGATTTCGTTTATCACGATTTCTCCGGTCTTAAGAGGAGATACCTGTTGCTGTAGTAAGCTTTAAGAAAGGCGCTGAATTAAACTGGTGTAGATCAAGCGCTCTGCTTCTTTTAATCTGCTAGTGGGTTGTGGTTGTTGTACGCTTGTATTTTTTGCGAAAGAGCTGCAGCCGAAGCGGCAGGAACCCGTTTTACTACTACAGCAAACGGCGCCGTGGTAGGAGAAGTAAGGGACGGTTCCGTTCCCTCTAGTTGGGGTAGGGATCCTATATATAGCTCGCAGCATCACCTGCCGGCCACGGCATCGATCTCCGCCACATGTACAGTCTTTCTGTGTCACCCGGAAAAGCCAATTCTCCACTCGGTACGCTACCTTAATTGAAATAATTGACTGCAACGTACACATTTTCCAGAATATGAGATGATACGGGTCAAATGAAAGGGCACATATACTGCTTCTAAACACATCTGCTGTAGCTTGTTTTTAATTGCAGGCACTCGAACTTCCTAATGATTATGAATTTTTGTTTTATTCAGCATATTTGCTAATAATTCCGCCAGTAAAGTTTGTTTGTTGTACCGGGTGGAAGGGATATGTATGCCATCCTTTAAACCAGAGATAGACCTCAATGAGTGCATTGAAAATGTTTATCACTTTTGTTCTGTATTTCACCGATTTGTAGAAAACGATTTGAAATACAGAGACGCTTAGCAATACGGCTCTTTTTCCTACAGTTAGATGGCAAAATCAACTTTGGGAAGTAGATTGCGTGCTCTTTCTCCGATGCCATTACGAAGTTGTTGGTGCATTACAAGAACAATATTAACGTGGCTAGTGTTGTTTAATTCAAAAGACATTTCTTTTGTGTATTTGTAAGGGAATGCATAATGAAACCAACTAAAGCCGAAACATTCTTGTTAAGCTTTCAATCAAAAACTAAGAGAAAATAACAGCTTTAACTTCGAACTTATTTATTTTGCATTTGATGTAAAACGCAAATAAGTACAATACTTTATGCTATCAGATTAAAAAAGTTTCGGTGGAGAAATAAAGAAAGATGGGAATTTTAATTAGACAGTTTCAAGAAATGCAATAAAAGAAAGTGAATGATTTTATTTAAATGTTTCAAAGACGAGGGTAACAAAAAACTACCCCATTTTGATTTAAAACGTCAAAAAAAACAAAAAAAAAAACAACCAAGAACCACGTTCACTCGGGAGCATAAAATGTAGCCCATTTCTCAGGTCGCATTAGTGATTTTTCTTCTTCAGGTTTCGACACGCATCTAACCAACACTAGATTGCACCCAGCACTTGTCAGTCTCTCTATAGCTGGATTGAAACAAATCGCAAGGAACAAACGTGAACCAGTGAGTGACATACTCTGTGAAATATAGGAGGAGTCACAAATAACTTCTCTAAATTAATTCTAGTCTGATTCGTCTTAAGAAGTAGAAGACCTGCACAATGTAACGTGATCAGCGACTCGACCTTAGAGAGGGGATGCACGAGAATGCATTGCATTTCTGAAATGCAAAACAGCCATAAAATTTATGTCAAACGTTTCTTTTGAAATAGACAAGGAAAGAAAGTCTAAAATGATTGTCATCATCCAAATAATGTCGGAAAATATATTACTTAAATGTAAATGTTTGTAAATTCAGTAATTTTTGAGGACCATAAGCATTTGCTGAATTATTATTATTATTATTATTATTATTATTGTTATTATTATTATGTGACTAAAATACTTAAAATGTACACCGTGATAAATTCACTATAAGATTTGCCTAAAGTCTTCCATGAGGAAGGAAATTTTTACATTTACTGCTTTATAAGAGACAATATATTCAAATCATTTTTGTTATATTTGAACCGTTAATCATAAAAATATGCTTTAAGGATTAGAAACGTATTCTTATAAAACCAAATTCTACATTTAAAAATACTGTGCAATTGGGCAGGTTAATTTAATGTCCGTGTTGCATTAGATTGTGCAGTTGAACGAGGATGGACATTGTGTTGAAAATGGGAGACTTGATTCTGATCAGGCTATTGGTATTTAAATGGCCGGAATTATTGGGAAAATTTAATGATACAGAGTTACAGCATGAGGATAAGACTAATATGATACTGCAAGATAAAGTATATAAACCGTTATCAGCACTATTTATATCAACATAATTGTTATTAACTCAAGTCAACTCAACATATTTTGCAGAAAACTCCTTAAAGAAGTTTTGATTAGTTTTTGATGTATGCAGAAAAAAACAAACTAAAAATACAACATATTAATGAACTATATAATTTTTTTGATATGTCAATTGTCTGTATTAGTAATCAAACACATCTATATCCTAATATAGAATGTTCTTTGTACCAAAAGATTTATTATATCTATTTCATATTGTTATTTTTAACTTAGAAACTAGGTAATATAAAAATGACTGTGTAGGTTTCAATTACTATAGTAGAACACAATAGTTTTGTATAGGAGTTACATTAACTTTTTGAATATTAAAAATATAAGTTTTATATACATACATAAGTATATATAAATGAATATGGAATTTAAGCATCACAGACTGTTATTTTTCAAACAAACTTGCAAATATAGCAGCGTTTAGTGTAATACTTTGTAGAAAAAATCTTAAATGTATAGAACAGTAGGACGAATTATACTGCGTCAAACAAAATCCCCATACCGTTAAAGCTGAGCTGGAAAAGTACTCGAGTGAGTTAGGATACATGACTCTAAAGCAGAAGTTCTGAGGCTGACATCCTAATAAATTAAATTGTAATATGTATTTTCACCCTAATTATTCCCATAAATTCTTCTTGTATAACTAAGGCAGGAATGAGTTGAAGGAGCCGGAGGAGGTCCCAGGTCCGAAGATAGACAGGCCTGCAGAGACGCGCAGTGGTCTAATATTTCCAGTTTGAACACCCGCGCACAAGAGAGCGATCAGCGATCTTAACTGGTGGGACGGCTCAGTCTGGCGTACACGGGGAGAAATCTGCGCAGGTATCCACGCCATCTGCCTGGTACGTCAGTACCACAGGACCTGAAATAACACCTTAAACGTGAAATGTAGATGAAATGAGAGGAAATGGGAGAAAGGAGAAATCGTGGTAGAATACATCACCCCGGCATTCACTTTGGCGACCAGGGAAAAATCACGAAACACCGCATGATCAGAATGGGCGGACACCGGAAATCTAACCCAGGACCTCCCAAATGTGGACCATAAAAGTTGCCGCCATCCCGCTCGGTAAATTATACGCTTAGGATGTGAACTGTATATCACCAAACACTTAAACATTCCTCTTAGTGCTTCAAAATTTTGGCTTTTTCTAACACAAAATTGCACAAAATACACTATTGTGCATTACATTTACAACGTATTTGTACGATTATTTCTAACAGTAGCCTACTGACCTTCATTGTATTCAGCGCAACCATGAAGGAGTTTCTACATATATTTCGGTATACTCAGGTTCGACCTCGATAGAGACAGGTTGAATGTCTATAACAGTCATTTATTGCTTTACAGAACAGATGATTTCCAAACAATTTTATACACCGAAACAATCTTATATTATTCCGTATTCTATTAAGACTAGAGCACGAAAAACTTACGCACGATTATCTCTTCCATGTCAGTCCATCTATCCTAAGCATTCGGCCAAATTTCCATTTGCAACCTAGCTCGTTTCTGTAATTGGAGCTGTTACAGAGATAAGCCGAATTGTCATATTCCACGATAAATTTACGGGTTCAATTCATTCATTTCCTGCTCCTTTTCGAAATCTTCTGATAGTTAGTAGAGTGTTTTACACAGACAAAGGAAGAAAGAAGGAAAAAAGAAAGGGAAAAAAGTGAAAAGTACGTAATGTAATCAACTGGGCAGTCTTTTCTAGTTTTTAATGTATGAAGGACCACAGTGTAGGATATTTCATGAAGTGTGTTAACCACATTTTGCTAGAATCAACAACGAACATTTGGTAAGTTTTCTTTCGAAAAGCGTCATCAAAACGCCAAGTTCATGTGTTCAGAGAGCTGTCAGTTTAGAGGAAGAATATCTGAAAGTTTCACAGGTCCCTCAAACCCAGGTAGTGGATGACAGATATTCTTCAATATTAGAAAAATAATTTAGTGCAGATGGACTAACTTGCAGTAATACGCTGCTATAGATGAGTCCTAAAATCATAGTATTTTGTTTAACTGCACGTTTATATTTTTCGAGGTAAAAGTCTTATGTGTTATTTTCATATGCCTTTCTCTAGCCACTATCGTTTATTTTTGTATAGCTTCTAAACGCTATTCTTACAAAAGCTTATTTTTCTACCAACTTCGTATCAATCAAGATAAGCGTTTGCAGAAATAGATTAATTACACATTTTGTTGTAGGTACAAGTGAGATGTTGAAGCGATAGTAAAATGTTTAAAAGCAGGTCGCTTTAATCTTGCTTTGAAATTCCATCCTCTCTTCATATCTCGGAAATGGACAATGTCACAAAAGAGTTATTTTAAATAAGTGTTTTAAAGGTATCTACGTAGTTTTGTATAGTGCTTAAGCTCCTTTTTTATCTCTTACGGTTTATCACTTACACAAAATCCCTTCCAAAGAAAAGGCTATTCCCAGAAAGTTCAAGATATACTTTTACTTGTTCATTTTGGTATTTATCAGGCATTTCTATTCTGAGTTATGCTGTTTGCACACACACTCACACACACACACACACACACACACCACACCACACCACACCATGTGCGCAGGCTCGCGGGATTTGTTTTAAAAGATCCTTTTTTCAGATTCAGAGGCCTCAAAACACGTATTTCCGTTGAAGTCTCGATATTGAATTTTGGGTGGAATGTAATATTTCCTCTACCTACTAGTACGTAGAACAGAAAGTAAAACGGCACGTTAAGAAAAATGTGCGCGTGTGTGTGTGTATGTGTGTGTGTGTGTGTGTGTGCACGCGCGCGCGCTGGAGAGAGAGAGAGAGAGAGAGAGAGAGAGAGAGAGAGAGAACGGCATAAATCACATGGAATAGCCAGGAGTAATATTAAAATCCGGTGCTTTTTACGATGCAAAGCGAGCATTTTATCGGTATTCTCCCGCCCTGAAGTCGTTGTCTAAACTGAACAATTTTCATTATTTCTTTACCCTCTGAAAAAGACTCTAACAAGGTTTGTTAAAAGATCATACTTTTGAGATGACGATATGACGAATAAGGCCTGTCTTAAATGTTGTGTAAATATTCTCTAAAGTCTGCTTCATTCTCATCGATTTTTATGCACGTTCGCTTTATTTTTTATTTTGTTTTAACATTCAGCTATAACATTATGTTCAGCTTTTTATTTCTTTTTTTTCTTTATTTTTCATAATTTAACCCTAATTCAACTAAATACTCTTATTTGTATTAAAGTTTGTTTGTTTTTTTACCGATCGAGGTGGCGCCGCGCTTACGTATGCGGCTCGCATTCGGGAGGTCACGGCGTTTAAACCCCCGGGCTACCAACCTAACCGAAGGATTTTTCGTGATATTCCTCGGTTGCTAGGCGAATGTAGGGTTGGGTAATTCGATCGGCGATTTTCCCATCATCCTTTTTATTGCTTCGTATCATTTTCTTCTTCTTCACCGCCATACCAGGCATTAGGCTGATTACCCATCCTGAAATACTTTGATCTAGAGTTTGCTTACTCCTCGACAAGCTACTGACCCAATGATTGACTCATAAGTCCTTGGAGATACAAATCCTACAAAGAGGAGGGTAATCTGTTGAAGAAGCAGAACTTTGTGCTTTTGGTCATAAAGTTTCACTGTCACATAATAAATTTGATACTTATATTGCATTATAAAGTGATAATACATTTTGTTTATTTATATTTTAATGATCTCCGTGTAATCTATGATTTTCTTATAGTGAAATTGGAAAGAATACAACATTTTCAGAAATTACAAGTGAAAAGAAATGGGAAGTAGGGAACAATCTGTTATACTATGTCACGTAGATTGCAACGGCCGGAAATACCTACACTATGTAGAAGAATAAGAAGAGATAAGAAAAACTTGTTACAGGAAGCATTGGGGTGCAATTAAAATACATTTTAAAGGAACTATAATTTTTGCAATATTTTACCATTTCCCAAATATTGGCTTGTTCCCTTAAATAGCCTAATAGTCTTAAGCAATACGCTCATGTTCGCGTAAAGGGTAGAATGTAGAATGTGTTTATTAGAGGGGGGATTTCACGCACTGCGACCACCCTGCTATATTGACCCCCCAGGGGCAGGGATGAGGCGAAGAAAGGTCCTAGGTCCGCAGGCAGACAGCCCACAGAGTCGCGCAGAAGTCCTTAATGTTTCCAGTTTGAACACCCGCGCACCAATAGAGAGAGGAATCCCAAGATGGCGACGCAGCGACCCTAAAGCGCAGGACAACTCGCAATGGTGTTGGGAGAAATGTTTCTAATGCGCATGTATCCACGACATCTACCCGTCACCGCTAGCACTACAGGACCTGAAAATACACCGGAAACATCAAATGGAGGGATGAAATGTGAGGAAATGGAAGAAAGGAGAAATCGTGGTAGAATACACCACCCCGGCATTCGCCTTGGGTGACCAGGGGAAAACCACGAGAAACCGCATAGCCAGAGTGGGCGGTCACCGGGAATAGAATGCGGGCCACAGACGTTAACGCCTGAGCCATCCCACTCGTTCGTGCAAAGAGTAGCTATGTATGTAGGTACTGTCCTGGCCTGCATACATCGCTGTGCTTTTAAAACACATGCTCATCCTTCTTTATACCTACATCTGTGTTTCTACTTCAAACTTCGTTTAAAACATTTCTATGAAATATTAGTGATTTACAGGAACTGAAAAAGAAAACAGTATATCTTGTTTGCATTAATTACATATTTGACTCTTCACTTTAATCATACACATCACATATTTTATACTTTTTTATTATATAAATTATAAAGAAAACTTGTTGCTGAACGCGTTCACTATATCCTTCCAATTAAAGTATAATAGAACTTTGATTGCGCTTTCTTCTCAGGGATGATATTGTCATAATGCTCTGTTTATGTTGATGAGAGGTTTTATGAGTAAATAGGGGAAGCATATATAATTACTATAGAACACTCAAATAATACATATTTAATTGCATAGAAGTGTCAATATCCTTTTTGCTTAAAGGCACAGCACTCTTCTTGCGCAACATAATTCAGGCTGCCGTCAAAACTTAAACAGTATAGTAACCAGACAGGAATTCTTAAGCAATCGGTTTCAAGTTATCAATATTGAAACCATTATCACTCGTGACCGAAATTGCGCCCCGCAGTCAGTTTTATACGTCAATTGCGCCTCTGAATTTTTTTTGGGGCATACGTCAGTTGCATCCCTGGATTTCTTAATTAATACAACAATTGCGTCTCTGAAAGATTTGAATTGCTAGTCCCAGAATTTTAAATTCCTGGCACAAACAACATTCTATTAGTACGGAGTTTTAAGTACATTTTGCTTTTTATTTTTTATTTATTTATCAAAACTTCTATAAAATGGTAGATGTTGGGATGAGCAATATAAAACAAACTACAGTAGACCCTCGTTTAACCGAATTCCAAGGGACCGAAAAATAGCCAATTCGGTTTAACGAAGTTTGAAATAACGAGGTTTTGTAAAAGTAGTCCCGTATTATCTGAAATGGTAAAATACAACTGTTGAGTTCACTTTCTCTCTTGTTAAGCGTACCAACGAATGAGGGTGTTCCACATCTAAGAAAAAGTAAACATAACTGCTGTATATGGTATATTTGGCATTTGTTTAATTGAGAAAGTATACTGTCAAATGATTGTCGTAATTGTTTTTAAAACAGTACTATTTGGAACAATATTTTCTCATTGAATTGGTGAATCGTATAATGCAACAAAAAATAACCTTAATAAACACTTTAAATATACCGTTTTTTAACACTAAGTTTTATTTGGAACACATGTTTTAGTTACAACTCTTATCCATTACATATTTCAGTTCTATAATTTGAAAAAAATCTTCTTTTTTTTTGTTGTTGGCGGACCGTTGGTCGTAATATTATGGCACTCTCTGAAGATGCCACATCCAGGGCAACCTGAAATGCCATGAAGACATCAGAAGGGACAGCAAATCTCTCGCGAACAGAAATTGCAGCTGCAGCTTCAGCGCAGAGTCGTATCTTTATGTTCCTCCTCAGATGATGACAGTAAAGAATTATCATTCTCTTCTCCATCATCAACAGATGTATGGTTCTTCAGCAGCACAGATGTTATCTATCTACGTCCATTCTTCCATAATACGGTATAATAGGGCACCAACCGGGTGTAAGCGTGTAGAAGAGCATTATCAGAATCCCAATTGTATTAACATTATTAATTCAGATGAGGATCATTGGTTTCCTGTCCAGTTTCAGCAGTGTTATCAGTTGCTGTCCAGGCCTTCTTAAAACAGTTAGTTATGGTGTCTGTTGTAACTTCATCCCAAGCAGCAGATATGTTGCAGATAGCTTGCAGTACAATCCTATGTGGAACTGTTTCTTGTAGTTGTATTACACCGATGGCAGTCGGCGTCTGTAATTACATTTCATTGAGGCGGTTATTCCTTGATCCAGTGGTTGCAGACGGCTTGTAGGGTTAGCTAGCAAGAAGACAACTTCTATGGTCGGAAGTTCTAGGTCATCGAATTGATGTGTCGAGTAGTGGTCCAAAGTTAGCAAAATGTTCCTCTTTCTCGCAGCCATTTGTTGTTGAATCTTCAAGAGATTTTCATTCAAGCTTTATTGCGATTTTAATACCGACTTCGCAGATTGAATAGGTTGACCTTTTTAAAAGTACGTGGATTTTTGTATTTTCCGATCACTAATGGTTTGAGCTTCTCATAACCATCTGAATCAGAACACAAGAACAGCGTCAATCTCTCCTTGCTGCATTTTCTTCCACGGCATTTTCCGCCCATGGCACGTAGTGTTTTTTCAGGCATGAAGTTATAGAAAATGCTTGCTTCGCTCATATTAAATACATATCTTGGATGATGAGAGAGCTTAGATTGAAACTCTCTTGCCCACTTATTGGCATCTTCCTCGTTTCCTCTATGTGCCTCCCCACAGACACTGACAGCACTGAATTTGTCTCTTCTGAAAATACCATAGCCATCCCTCAGAAGACACAAGCCCAGAAATTCCTTCTTTCCTGGAATTTCCCGAACCTATTTTTTAAATCATGGGGCCCGACAGTGAAAAATAAAATTGAGAAAAACTATGTGAAATGCGTAACAGAAAATACTGTAGGCGCAGCACAATATACATATTCGGTTTAAACGCAGAATAACATTTGGAATATGTAATAAGGGGACCAAATTTTAGTTCGCAGTACGAATTATCCGAAATTCGGTTTAAGCGGTACATTTTTCCGTGTAATTCGGCAGGAACCAAGCAGCTACTACGAATTAACCGAGTTTTCGGTTTATCCGATGTCGAATTAGCGAGAGTTTACTGCATTAAGTTTAGAATGAAATGACTCGCAGCCATTGGTAGTTCTCATTGTTTCTGTTGGAGGAAAAGTGGAATCCTGAACTATATACGTTTCACAGATGTAATCCAAAAACTGTTCAACACGGTGGTCTTGTGGCTGAGAAGGCATTAAGTCATATCTGAATACGTCATCGCTAACTGTAGAGTCCAAAAAAGCAAACCAAAAACAATTTCAAATACTGTTCAACTTCGGAATTGTTTGAGCGGTATTCGTTCACAGGTCCGAGACTCTGTATCTTACGCCACCAATACTGTCCTAGATGAAAACGACACACTTTTATTTCTAACCTTGGAAGAATTGTTTTTGTTGCAAGATGAATAGGTATGTAAAATCTATGTACACTCGCGAGAGAGAGAAAACTCTAGGCTGACTTTACCACAAGCACAGTTATGTATTCAACAGCCCCCTCGTAATTCTTCCTCGTTTTTCCAGGTAGTAGAATGGAAATAAGGGGTATGTATAAATTATTAAACACTCCAAGTACGGTTAATAATTGGTGGAATAGTTTTGGGCAGCTTTTAAAAGTCTCATCTTTGTATATATTTTCCATACGACATATGACCCTTAGATTACTTACCGTGGAAAGTCACACTATGTTGTTTTCATTACATAATAAAAAAGATTCGCCTTTATTTGTAGTTATCGATAAAGAACGAATCGCTTGGTGTGCCTCAGAAGCATTCTGGGGTAACTCCGGAAGCAATGATCGCCTTGCACGTTGAATACGTTGTTTTATTAATGTTTCACCACAACTCGTCAAAATCATTGAGTCACTGGTTTTAAGTTCATGCAGTAATTTAGGTGGCCTCTAACTAAAATTTTCAATAGTTCTCCTTTTAAGCTTATCACTTACTTTTTGTCTGTTTATTACCACTTGGTCTGGTTTGTTGTGGATATGTTCTTGATTGCTCTAACTTTATGAAACACTTACAAGATTTCATGCAGCACGCCCAACGCGAAATATTGTCCTGTAGATCCTTATGATATGTAAATTTGTAACCATCAATCACAAGTAAAGGCTTCCCTTCTCACTTGTCATCGATTCCATGGCTCGTGCACAACTGAGAATGAGAACTATTACGTATGCCCAGTTTGATTTTATGGTTATATGACGTAGCAGAAAGCATTCTAAACAGTGCTTTGTAGCGTCTCTTAACAGAACGCGAAGTTCTGAATATGTGTTTGGCTGTGTCTTATCGAAGAACCTAAACCTACCCAAGCTACCTAAGCAGGTGGCTGTGGACGCAACTAACGTATATATTTTAAAAACCCCAGACGCAATTGTACTGATTTTTCGTAAACATGTTTACGTGGACGCAATTGACATAGCCCTTATCACTAGCAAAAACCGGACAACAATAGGCTCACTAATAGGCAAAAACCAGTTTGAATGTTGACTTCAAACGCCAAAAGACTGTACGAGAGATGGAGAATTGGTTGGTTACCTACGATGTCCCTACTTATGTTTCAGTAATAGTTCAGTTTTGTTTCCTTCTGTCCTCGTTTTAATGCCTAGAAATTCCAATGCCTGGTTGTAACACATTGTGTTGACTTAGGGTTAAATATTTCATTTCATAAACTTAAGAAGGCGAATAAGGACTCAATACCTCGAGCCACAAGCCTATTCAACGCTTGTTGCTAGAATAAGTCTGTGGCTCTGATAATCAGATATTCTCTCCCTGAGATTGATGACGGTCTCCTGCATTGTTGCATGGCCATTCATACGGTAATGTTATGCTTCCGGAAAGTGTGGCTCAAGACTATCCGTGCACTAATTACCCGATAAAGTGCTTTGACTGGCTTCCACATTTGTGACAACAGCGGCACCAATGGTTCATTTTTCACTAATACAAAATAAGCATGTCATGCAACTAAATAATATACGAATGGAAGAGATATGCAGTGTGGACCATTTAAGTTGAGACTGTACAATATCTCCAAAACTAAGTGCTTGATATTATGGGGAATAATTACCCAATAAGGTGCTTTGGCTGGCTTCCACATTTGTGACAACAGCGGCACTAATGATTCAATTTCCAAGAACACAAAATAAACATGTCATGCATCTAAATAATATACCGCATGGAAATTACATACAGGATGAACCATTAAAATGAGACTGTAGGATATTTCCAAAAGTAAGCGCTGTAGAAAGAAATATCTTCAATAAAAGTTGCTTGATATTATGGGAGAAAGTAAATCTATTAGTCATGTTTTGTGTGGAGGACGTTATGACAGTCATTTTAGGGTGAATTTAATTTTTTTAAATGGAAACCTACAATTATGGTCAAGTTCCTGTAACTCGGAAAAGGATAACAATTTCCCTGCGACTGCACTAGAGCTTTGCTATCGTTTGCCTGTTCCGAGAGAGTCGCAGAAGGTTTTACTCATCTCTCCATGTGACCTGACCGCCCTGTTTAATTACCAGCTCATGCACCCTAGTATGGCTTGCTAACCAACCACAACATTCAAGTGCACATATGCGGGTGGTGATACATTGCTGCAATCCCACGCCGAATAAGATTCATCTCTGGTTTGTTAGAACACAAATTTATACACGTATCTACTATTCACGTGCGCTAATTACACAGGTGCGCACCGCAGCCAGAAGCACATATTCCTTCGTGCACTCTGCCCACTGCTTATCAAATACGACAGACGTAATACTTACTGGTGTGTAAAGGTCACACAGCTCTTTCTAGACATATTTTTAAAAGCATTTGAATAATTTTTTCCTGTCCCCATTATGAAGGCGTAGAAGATATTCTCTAAACCAGAGGTAGATAGTGAACTGAAAACGCTTATGAGCACTTTTTTCAGAGTGTTATAGAAAAGATCCTTGAAAAAGATTAACATGCGTGCAGGGAAAATCACATTTGACAATCCTACCGCAGAGTAAAGTGTGCACTCTTTCCGATGCCGCTGCGAAGTGATTGCTGCATTGCGAGAAATGCATTAACTTTGCAACTGAAGGTTAATTTTCAAGACAGATCTTTCGTGTATTTTATTGAAATGTTAATGTTTAATGTATTATAGGACATCTAGTTAACATATTGATAACATTGATAGGAACAAGACATATTTTTTGCATATCGATAATATTAATAATAATTGAATATTCCTAACGTATGTGAACATCTTATACACACCAACAAGGAAAGACGAGAATGTTCTATAGGTGTCATAGCTTCAGGCATTGGAAATTTCGGATACTTAGTGGAAGTACTTATACAAAGCGAAACAAAATCTGGTGAAGATTCTTTACAACCTTTGTTCACGCTAATAGTGACGCTATGGGCATTCTGAAAAGCGTGGTTAAACCTAAAGAAGCGTCTAGAAAACACGAATAGCACTAAGATACTATTAGCAGACACCAGGGGAAACAGAATTCTCGTAATAAATCACAAAATTAGAATAAAAATCCACCAATAGAAATATTAGGAAAAAGCTTAAAGGAAAATTACATATCACGGAGGGGCTTCCGGGATCGGGGCAGAGCACCACACGCAGGCCAGACAGACCCCTTGGAGGGAGGGATGAAGGGAGAGTCCCGAAGGTCGACCAGATACGCATGCCGACGAGGACAAGCTAACGTTTCCAGATAGAACGCATCCGATGCCGCACGGTCCCTGTCCACAAGCCACTAACCTCCAGGGTCAGCGGAACCCCAGCTGAGGAGAGACCTAACTGAGCGGTACCACAGTGACGCCAGGGAAGAAACCTTTACAGAGCATAAGCCACCGCCCAGCCGCAACCCGCCGAACACTGTCGCCTGGTCCTACAACCCTGAAACAGATGACAAGGAAGATGATGGGTACAGGAAATGAGAGGAAGGATAGTCATGGTAGAAGATGAACCATCCCAGCATTCGCCTGGCGATCCGGGGAAAGCACGAAAAACCCATGGGCCAGAGTGGACGGTCGCCGAGGATCGACCCCGGGACCTCCCGAATGCGGACCATAGACGTAACCGCCTGAGCAATTCCGCTCGGTAAATATTAGGAAGTTTCGATAGGCGACAAAAATCGCATGCAAACATCGGAGCGTAATTCGTCCTACAATTCTTACAAGTCTCTACCAGTGCTTCGTCATGCTTAGTCCGCTGATTGTATTTGAATACCTTGATATTATTATCATTGTTGGTCATCATTCAAAACGACGACGGGAGACAGTTTAAATGCTTCGGGTTCATAATTCAATAGCGAAGGACTTTGTCGTATCGCGGTTTCAAAGAATACGCGATGGGTTTATGGTTGCATACACAGATATAAAACATTTGTAACATATTCACAAGATTAAAAAGAAAGCTTGGTTTAATAAGTATTCATATATTAAAAGAATTCAATCGTAATTATTTCAAAAACCATTACTCACGAATACCCAAGTTCAGATTAGGAACAGTCTATGCCGACGCTAATTACCTAAAAGTAATTAATTAAAATCAACGACCAGTTTATCTGATCAAACCGCCGCAAATGGTGCTAATACCGTGAGACCACATTAACTTCTCTTTACGTACCGCCGCAAACTACAAATTACCAAATCTGCCAAATTGATTTAATACTGAATGAAGATATAAAAAAAAATAAATGTTTTTAACTTAATGTAAACTTCAAATACGTAGAGTAATTTATAACTATAAGTTACAATAAGGTTCAGGTGCTTATTCAAGCATTCACTGGGAACTACTGAAGTAAAGTGGGTATTTGAATTCACTTTAAGGAAGTACTATTAAGAGAAGTAAATGGTTAGATTTAAAATTGTAACCAGTGATGCTGTGAAATAAATGATTTATTTAAACATTGAACAAAGGGCAATAAAAATTCCTTTTATGTTGTTTAACGGTATGAATACGTTAAATATATATGATGGTCGTGTCAAAGAGCAAACGGAAGCACTAAGTGGCATCTAAGGTGCTCATAAGTGGACGATCGCTGACCAAACACGTACAGTCGAGTGTATGGAATCGTGCCGATATAATGCACAGTAGTATTTCTTGGTAAGGAAATACTAAACCACTACTGCCATGCCCATTCCTCCACCCCTTACCTGGCTCTAGCACTCTACTTAAAATGTTTGTCTTACTCCCTCTTTTCCTTGGCTCCTGAACGTGAAACCGATCTGAGTTCGTAGGTTAATGTGTGCCAGACTTTTGACATTCAACCAATATGTGACGGCTGGTGTGGACTTCGTTGCGAGGCATGCTACTCAGATGAAATATTTTCATACTCCTTCCCTTTCGCCGCTCACTTAGGCCTGACCTTTGTTCTAATGCGATGTGTCGGACTTGAATTAAAACCAGTAAGAGGTTCACTCACCCAGAGTTGGTGTGCAACACACGAGGGTAAGTCAGTAAGTATCCGCACACTATTTTTAGTTTTTTGTAGGTTGGCTGTATCGGCTTGTCTGCGCGCACGTCAACATGCTGTCCCTTTGTCTCCGCTTGTGGAATGTTTGACCGTTATCACTCCACTGAGTGAGGAGCATGGCTGCTCTCCTCAACCTTTGCACTAAAGAAAAAACAGCATGCGGTCATCCGTTTTTTTTGGGGGGGGGGGTCTTCTGAAAGTCCACCAGGAGCCGAAATCCATCGAAGACTTTCGCATAGAATGGGAACAGTATTTTACTCCGGCGAAATGCGTACGAATGGATTGAAAAGTTCTGAAATGTCAGACAACTGTGAAGGACGAGGAAAGAGCAGGCGCCCATCCATATGCACTAGTGACGCCAACATTGAGATATGATTCAAAGAACCGAAGATTGACTGGCGATGAAGTGGCAAACCCTATATATTTTTGGTCCACTTAAAAAGCCTTAAGGACCCGTAGATTTACCTCAGACCAAGAAGTGAAGGAAGCGGTGCATACATGGCCTGCTGCTCAGCCCAAAAACATTTTTTCTGGGGGCATCAAAAACCTTGTGTAACGATGGACCAAGTGCAATGAGAAGCATGGGAACTACGTTGAAAAATGAGGTAATTGTAAGTTTATATTGTTGTTATAATAAATTTAAAAATTTATGTACGGATGCCCTTTGACTTACCCTCGTAGATGATAAGGAGTTTTCGCCAACATTAAATAAAATCGCTATAGGAAACCACAAGCATCGGCACATTTCCGTGCACTCGACTGTACATATTAATAAAGGAAATTGCGTTAATGTGCTCGGATGCCTTACGTTTGTTTATTCCTTAATCAAGGTTTACAACACAACTTTTCTAAAGTTAAACCACAAAACTCATTCTTACGTAAAATTATCTTCATTTCTAACACTTAACCTCATATATGCGTATAGAAATGATAACATTAATAAATGTCTTTGTAGCACAATAACATGCGCTTTATGCGCGCAGAAGGCTGCCATGACCATCTGTTGTAAATAAAAGAAGATAACATGCCAGCCATGAATTCATTATAAAAGAACGAGCATTAACATTTCAGAATACATTGAATTTGACATCTCGGAAAATGTAAAACCAGATCCTCGTGACAGTAAATTTGCTGGCATATAAATGAACCCTTGCGGTACAACATTCCATTACTGTTATAATCCTGGTCGTTGCTAGCGTCTTCATAACTGTAACCGCAACAGAATATTGCTGCGGAAAAGGTTATAATATCTAGATACTGCATGTTATGTATCAATGTTAGTATGCTTCCTATGATTCCCATTTTATAACATTAATGACGAAACTGTTTATAGAAAATTAAGGATACTTTTACCTTTTTATTTGCCGCAGGAATATCTCAAACTTAGTTTAAATGGTTTTGAGAGAAAAAAATGTCGCAAAAATTTCCCCATGTAAACGTTTAGAAATGATACATACGCCATGTATC
Organism: Deroplatys truncata; assembly: GCA_030765065.1. Lineage (NCBI taxonomy): Eukaryota > Metazoa > Arthropoda > Insecta > Mantodea > Mantidae > Deroplatys > Deroplatys truncata. The sequence continues at coordinate 107,504,922 of CM060979.1, forward strand.
CATCAAAGATTCACGACTTAAATACGAAATTGGATGTTCTTCTAATGCTTTTATTTTTGAGATGTCCTTTTCATATGCACGCGCACACATACACAAATGCGGGTGCGAGGGCTAAGCATGTTCTGTCACAAAAATTAAAAATGTTACACTTAATACCGTAAAGATACGCTGTTGCTCATTTCCAACAACATTTTATAAGGCATAGATTCAAGGTAGTGGTGCAACTTCATTCCCAGTAATCCTTAGAATACTCCGTCTTGGAAGTATGTTGCTGGAGATTAACCAAGGTCTATTTGGGATAAATTGTCTATGTATTTCCTGCACGCCAGGTTCTACTTGAAAAGTATAGATGCTACCAGGCAACACCATTTTAAGTTGATCGAAAACTCCACTCATGATACCAAGGGTCGAAAAAGTGTTCTCTCTGTGGTAAATGTGAGATTGTTTTATTTCAAGGAAGGTAAAATGAATAGGGGATACTTTTATTTTAATTACAAATTATTAAACTTGCCATTTATTTTTAACAACTCACCATGTTTTTAAAATGTTTCCTACGAAAACATACTCGTATAAAAATCTGATGTGTTGCACCCATATAATTTCCTCTAGCCACTATCATTCATTTTTATGTAGCTTCTACAAACTATTCCTCCAAAGGTTTACTTTTCTATGTACCTCACAGTAATCAAGATAAACGTTTGTAGAATTAGTTTCATTATACATTTCGTTGTAGGTACAAGAGGATACAGAAGGCTGAAGCGATATTCAAATTTTTAAAAAGCGGATCATGAATGGTGTTAACACTTCAAAAAGACAATATTAAAACTTCAAACCAACACTAACGAATATATCGGGATTGACTGATGCCATAGAAGGTTATTGTACATAAATTATGCGTTTTAAGATCAATATTTTAGTAGTAACTTTTTGTCTATCAGTTACGATATTTACCAATTATACAAAGTTATATAAAATTCATTCCCAATAATAGGACTTCACAGCCTGTTCGCATAATATTCAAGATATCCGTGTTTTAGTCATTTAAACACGTTAAATATGTTATTTTAATCAAAACCGTTAAAGATACTTTTGAGAAAATCCAAAATAACGTACATATTTTCCATTTATGGTTGGTTTACCGTAGAGAAGTTTTCTTGAAAATATCCATGTCGTATCATGATTTAAATACCTCGTGTTGTGTCTATCCAAAATTTCGTTTTTGCATTTTGCTCTGTCTCTGTCTCGCTCACTCGAGGACATTTTTCTAAAAATGTCTTTTTTTTATTCAAGAACCTCAAAACGCATGTTTCCGGTGAAATATCCATATTTGAGTGTAAAGAAATATTTTCCTCTACAAGCATAAAATACATACAATACTTCAATATTCATAAGTAACAAAAGTTGGTATTGTTATAGCTTTGGCTATATGTTACTCTTGGTTTTAAACATAAATAACCATAATTCGTGCGAAACCTTTACGTTATATAATTTTCTTTCAAATATAACCATAAACGATATGGAGCCATAATAAAAGAAAAGGAACTTGCAGGAAGCTTGAACCAAATGTTTCTCTAAATAACATCGTTCTATCTATTATTTTACCTGTTTTATTATTGTTTACTGTTAAGAGGTATTCTAGTAGTCACATAACGTACATGTTGCCATTAATTTCTCTGATTATTATGTCCTTTCCAGTAGTACAGTGAGTCGTGTGTTTTCTTATTCGTGGATCTATTTTCAACTTTTCCCAAATTTCTTCATTTCTTGTTTTACCTGCGAGTTCGATTACAGAAAGCTCATGTCAGATTCTGATATTTTTTTCATCACTCATCCCTTTTACACACATGCTTATTTTATGAAGCTTTAACCCAGTCTCTTTTTCGATTTTAGTTTTAATGCCCGTTTAATTGGCCACACAATTTTAAGGATTGCAGTTTATAACTGATATCTAAACACTATCAATACGTCAATTAAAATGAAAAATATTAGAAATTAAACACTTGCTCTATTAATTTACTCTCTACTAGCAGAACTAGCTAGCTCCATTCGTTTTATTGCAATAACTGTATATTCATCTCTCTGTCGCTCTCTCTCTCTCTCTCTCTCACCCTTTATCCTTCGTTCTATCTCTGTCTGTGGCAATATTTAGAAAATCGGTAATTACAGTTTAATCTGGTTGATTTATAAAAGTATTTATGCCCTTATGCTTATTTGAAACTATACTGGTCTACATTAGCAGGTTTAAGAAATCGACTAAGAAACACTGGTCTCAGCTCCAATAACACTCACTTTCATATTATTCTTAATTAAATGTTTTTGGGAACAATTGCACATCAGTAAGCCAATGCTGTTGATAGGACCTTAAAATGGCGTATTTAAGGGAATATATAAATGGAATAAAGCAACAGCAGTTATTGCTATACTTATGTGGTACTATACAAACATATTAAGTGCAGTCCTTCAGGAACATTTTATAGTGATTTTAGAAATTCTTGTAATTTTAAATTGCAACTTAAGTTAGAGGTCGTTAAATCCTGAGATATTGTGATATCTATATTGCTAAATGTATAATCTAGTATACACTGCTAAGGTACAGACTCGTGAACGCGAGGTCTGTGATTCAAATCTCGTAGAATCCCTCTCCCTGACTAAGATTTCATGTTTTCCTCAGCCCTCACAACTAGAAAATGCCGGGAGGTACCCCAAAACTTAGATCTACAACGTTTCCTTTCATCATTTATCATTTAATTTTATATAGCAACAGTGTCCAGCGCCTGTGGTACCGAATGCAGTAAGAACGTGCTAGTTATACAAGATTATAAAAAATTTAATCCGAATGAAGAGAATTTCAAAGGCTATTCCCAGAAAAATTCAAGCTATATATTTTATTTGTCATGTAAATGTCTTTAATATGTGGTAATTTAATCCAAATGCTTAGTTACTTTTAGAAAATAATTTCAAAAACTCTTCCATGTAAACGGTATTTTGGGGTAGGGGATTTCCTGAAAATCTGTGTGTTGCATTTTGGTACTGAACGGAAATACTAAGTTTGGTATTCATCTGAACCTTGTTTTTGAGTTTTACTCTTCACTGACACACACACACACACACACACACACACACACACACACACACATATAACCTTTTTCTAAAAATGCTTTTTTGGAATTCAGGGACCGCAAAACATGTATTTCCGGTGAAATCTCGGTATCGAAGTTTTAAAATATCTTCCCTACCTCTATGTACATGGTAGAGAAAATAATACAGTCAACTGCCAATAATCGAGGAAGCTATGCTAAGTTAAAGATGGCCCATAAAATATAATTTATTATGAGTAATTGACTTCATATTGAATTACAAGCCAAAATGCTGTCGTATTTGTGGTGTTCTGTGTCATTGAAGAACACTATCCTACCATTGTAGCGTCAACTGTAGCAAAATGAACAAGCGTACCTATGCCGCGCAGTAGTTAATTCATCAACTGAGGCAAATCTAACCACGAAAGTTCATCTCACGTGCCCCTAAAACCATAAAACATGCTTATAGTTGTTGATTCAACCATGCAGCGGACACAATATTTTGCTAGTCTGCCTAGATGTCTGTAAACCTACAGCTGAAATACAAATTTCGGCCTTTGGTGGCCTACTTTATGAAATTTTCATATTAGGATTTTGTAGTTGAAAAATAGTTTTCATAACGGAAGAATTTCGGTGTTTTAAGCTGAGTAAGAAAAGATATTTACGACTAAATTTCACTCCATGCCGTATGTTTCAAAATCTTTTTAGATATCCCTGTTTGTAACAAAAAACAAATTCACTTGCTTCCTAAAGTTTCAATGTAAAGTATAAAACAATTTTATTTGCAGGTTTACAGAATTATTGTAACTCATAAAATATTATTTTATAGGTCAGTTCATAAAAGAGATCAATAAGTAACCCATTTTACTTTTATTTAAACCTTCAATTTACTCGTCGATCAGTATTAGTCACGTCTTCCGCAGCGAGTGATACGCAACGGTCTGAAACGAATGCTAGGACATGCCAGTATAGTCGTTCAAACCTAGTTGCCACCTCTTAACGTAGGAAAACTCATACTTACACAAAACGAAAATATCAAATTGCGGCGAATCCAGGCACTTAGGGAAGTGAGTAAGTCAATATGCCAAAAATATCTTTAAGTGACACATCTCTTTTGGTGTAGTCCTTATACAAAATTATAGAAAAATTCTTCTGAATGAACAGGACTTTACAGATTATTTTAAGTAAACTCAAGATATACGTTTTATTTGTCATATAAATGGTTTAAGATTAATAAAAATTCTTAGCGTCATTTTTGAGAAGATCAAAAATACTTAAACATTTTCCATGAGGCAGTATTTTTAACAATTAAATGGTTTCAGTTAAATTATATAATATAAAATATAATAACAGCCAGTCTTAAAGCAAAGTGTGTATAATATGATATATAAAATGCATGTTACAGTCTTTGTATTAATGTTTATATTATTATATACATGTTAAATAATCTTATGTGAATGTATTACGTAATTTAATAATGTAGGAGCTGTGCGAATAATAGGTCAAATATTGCTAACAATGAGGTAACCTTGAGGCAATAATGAATCAGAAAGTTTAATAATACTACTATTAAATAGCCAATCAACAAAAAGAAAAACCTGAAAGTTAAATAAAAGTGTTCTATTGGATTAGGAATAGCCAATCAGAGATTTGAAATACAGATACTTACAAATTTAGACGGTAGAAATCAGTTCAGTTGCTAGCATACAGCGTTCCTAACCGCACGCGAGACGCGTCCTCGAGAAGTATAATACGCATTCAGTGCGAGACAAAAATAATTTACGTGTTAAAAAGTGCAAGTAAATAATAAGTAAGCTCTGTATATCAGTGAAGTGTAGTTTAAATCGTGTCAAGAATTAATAAAAAGGAGTGAAGTAAAAATTATAATCTGTGTAAGTCTACATTCCACTCCTTGCAAAGAAATTCATTTCTCTAACAATAATACTGACGCAGCCGAGGAAAACATAAATATATAATATTTAAAGAAACAGTCAAATTACAAATTTAATATTTTTAAACTTGGGGCGAAGGCTACCGGAAACATTGTACCATACGTGGTCTAACAATACAACTCCTTCCTAAAATTGGTTTCCATAAGTGGGGCAGAAACTACCTTCCTCGAATTGACGCCCAAAACGTCGTGCAAACAACGTAATAATATTACCTTCCTCATCCACTTAAGGTAGTCTGGGGTGGAGGGTTTTCTTGAAAATCTTTGGAAGATACGAAAGTTAAATTAAAAGTTGGTATTTATCATACATTTCGTTTTTGAGTAATGCTATTCGCAGATACACACACAGGCACACACATACACATGAGACTTTTGCTAAGAATCATTTTTGGGGGCATTCGGGTAGCCTCAAAGCAGAGGTTTGAACGAAATCTGTATCGAATTTTTGAATGAAATGAAACTATCTCTCTATCTAGTGGGCACGTGGTGGAGAAAGTAAAAATATATGTGAGCCTATAATTACTGAATTGCTTTAAGTGCTCCATATTTGTACTACGCCAGAATATGAGCAAAAGTTACCTTTTTCGTGCTGAAATAAGACCAATAAAATATCATTACCCCTAAATGGAGGAAGTATTGTATTCAACTCAAAATTCGGTATATAAGTTTTATCAGGATACCGACCTGAAATGCAATGAACCCTCCAAAATATAATATTTTAGATATATTATATATATATATATATATATATATTAACTGCATGGTTCAAAAACGATAATTTATATAAATACCGAATTTGATAATCCAGACAAACACTGTTTAAGCATTCCAGATGAAGAATCTCAAGAAAATTCCTTCAAACCAAACTGCCCTCTACGTACGAATTTCTGTTATTTAATTTGCCAGAAACGCTCTAACAGGTGTAATTAACGGACTATAATAGTATTAGAGATATTAGGGTGGCAAATTAAATTTTCTATGAATTCTATACAGTTTTCTATAACTACAAAATCATAGGCGGTAGACAAAAACTTGTACAGGAAAAATGTAGAGTGTATTAAAATTCACAGTTTGTGCCAAATGTTTCGTCTTTCCGTGTGTCATGTTTACGTTTTCACTAAGTGCGTCATCCAGTTTGCGGACGATGTCCTCATAATGGTACAGAACTAAAGTGCCCAATTCTGTTTACCTCCACTACAGCGACAGCGCCGAGCCATTGGCAATGGAGCGAAAGTGGAGGATGGTCATCAGCCGGAGGAAGAGAGATGCGCTTCTCCTGGCGAAGGTCAGTCACTGGCGGCCGGAGCGGTCTCTGAGGTTGTGGCGGAGAAGAATCCCTCGAGTTACCTCGGCCAAATACCTCGGAGTTTTCCTCGACCGCGGGCTCACATTCCCCCACATGTCAGGGTATAGGTCGGTCTTGGCCACGCTGCTCTCAGGCGGTTGTACCCTTTATTCAAATTCACCATGCCCACACACCTCAAACTATGCCTGTATCAGGCGATTATCCCGCCCGTGATCCCGTATGGCTGTGAGGTCTGGGCGGCGGCAGTGACCACCATCCGCAGATTGCAGACCGTCCAGAACAGTGTACTACGGATGATCCATGATATCGGACGTAGATTACCATCATCAGTTCTCCCATACATCGTAGACATGGTTCAGGGGAGAACCCGCACCATGTACACGAAACTCACTTACCATACCCACCATATGACGGTCGCTAAGATTACAGGGCACCCAGAAGAAGAAAGGGCTATCGGTTACCCAAGAACGCCTTAGAACCTCGGGCATAAGGGGTACCACTCCTAACCGCCACCAACCCCCAAGTTAAGCAACATCGGGTTTGATCACTCGCTGGATGAGTGACCGTCTAGCAGTGACCCACCCGCCTTCTAACTTGGAAATTCTTCAAACCTATACCCAAATTCCATCCTGCTTAGCGTCCAGACGGCCAACTTTAACGTGACGACCACGCAGGCGGGCGCCAAAGTTAAGCAGCATTGGACTTGGTCACCACTTGGACGCATGACCGTGCAAGTAGTTTCGCCGAGATCCAGTCAATATCAGTGCAGGAAGCTAAACTCCGTCCATTGACCACAAACATAAAACATTGCGAAAATCTTTATTCACTTTCTATACCACACAGGTAAAGCCGCACTTGCGGCTAAGTATTGTGGCAATTAACATCCCGTCCAGGTAAAGCTGGGCAACCTGCTCTCGTTTGCTGGATTGCTGGAAGTAAGTCATCTGATGGACATGCCTGAAAGTTTGCGGTTCTTCTTTTTTCTTTTCATCGAAAGAGACAGCAATATTCCAAGGGGACTGCTAAAATTAGTTGAATTTAATGTTGATACAAAAACAAAAATATGCATATGATTGATATTTATTGGGAAATAGAAATTTAAATATATTATGCTATGTATATGATATAGTTTTGAAGGCTAAAGCTGAAGAAATCTCCATCGGTTACTCCATTGCAGGAACATTTAATATGGAAGTGTCGGTAAATAAAACTATACACGTGTATGTTGAATTCCCATTAAGATGGGAACTAGATATTCATGTAAAAAATGTTCAACATGTTATGAACTTCAAATATCTAGGAGTAAATACATCTAGTCATCAGGATGTAATAAGGGAAGTAAGAGACCGAGTTTATAACAACTTCAGCCTATCAGGTTGCCTAGGGATGTCACAAGAAGAGTAAATATCTTAACAGTGAAATTAAACCGAAAAGTTATAAAACCGTAACAAGATCAGTGATGATATGTGGCGCAGAAACTCCTCCGGAGACAAAAAATTCACAGCGGATCATGAATACCATACTAGGCAAATCAGATTGGGCAGAGTGGAAAATGTAAATGTGAGACACAATGTAATATTACGTTTGTTAAAAGCATCATAAAAGGTAGAAAGAGAGTGGAATTCTCACATTCAGAGTCGACAGCACTAGTCTGTCAAGAAAGCTGGAGACGCAGTCCCAAGAGAAAAAGAGATTTTCTTGGACCAAAAAAGCGGCAAAAAGAAGAACTGATATCGTTAACGAGTTATTCCTTCTGTGATGACATAACGGGCCATGGGCTCATACAAAAGCAGAAGAAGAAAGAGTTAAGTTTTCATTTATAAATACGTATTATATATGTAACTAAGCGTATATTATTGAGTTTATATAATTGGTAGGTAAAACTATACGGCGAATGACGTACCATGAACGAAATAACACTTCTTATATGACTGCTCTAATATTCAGGGTGGACAATTTAAGCTGAGACTGTACTATATCTCCAAAACTAAACGTTGTGGAAAGAAATCTGTTGAATAAAACCTACTTGATTTTATGGGGGAAAGTAAATGTAATTAGTCGTGTTTTATTTAGATGACGTTATGATGGTCATTTTAGAGTCAATTTAAATTGACCCTAATTGTAGGTTCCCATTTAAAAATTAAATTGGCCCTAAAATGGCTATCATAATATCCTGCAAATAAAGCACACTAATGGCATTTTTTCCCCATAATATCAAGCAACCTTTATTCAAGACATTTCCTTCTACAACGTTTAGTTTTGGAGATGCTGTACAGTTTCAACTCAAATGGTCCACTCTATAACGGATATTTGAGCTTATCCAGGATATAGAAAGTCGTTTTCATGCATCTCATCACTAAGAATTAGCCTCTAGTTGGATGTCATCTATGCGCTTTCCATTGTTTTGTTTATTATGTTATCAGATCATGATAGACTCCCTCAGAAAGTCACCAAGCAGTACGCTTCGTTTGTATTTCACAGTCTAGTGAATGCAACATTTAAGTACAATAATGATAATGCTTCTATTTTGTATCGGCGTTACAAGGAGAAACATTAACAGAAGTCGCTTGAGGTTACCTATTGCCCTTGTAAATTTAGTTGCAGCTTCGACCTTAGCCTTAGAAGCTTCCGGATATATCACCGCATTGGCTAGAGTATTTCCTTTATGTCCCAGAGGGAATTACAGACACTTGCTAATTTGCTGCGCTGTACTCGATGCCCTTTCCTTTCGGATGCAACATTTTGCCGGTGCGTCTTTGTTTCTCCCTCCTTACTTTGGATGACGTCAGCACTCTCTTGAGAGAACATTTTGCAAGTCTTTGTGTACGGTCCGAAAGCCTTTCCTCGGAGAACTGTTATATCATCAATGTTCTTTTCCTTTTCTTGTTCCATTGTGATCAGTATTTCTACGTCACGGCTGGAAAAAACCAGCTTGTTGTTACCGAGTTTGCTTCAGTGTAGACCCTTCCATTGCATTATATACATTCCTGCAAAAGTGGAGGATCCTTTTTCTTTATTTATGCCGCTTATTATCTGGATTTTTTCGATAAAGACGGGCGGATCGTGTATTGAATTTTATATTTTTACGTAAGTAACGGAATTAGCTACCCAAACCTCACTAATTATTCATAGTATTACATTAATTATTTCTTCTGATAAGTGTACCTGCATCCTAAATTCAATTTTTAGAGAATGAGGCCGTCCGTTCTGTCCATTAACCTGCAATTTCATATCATTATACTTAAATACATTAAATGAATATAATAAAATTAAAAGGAATAGAATTCAAATAAAGATTTAAAATAATGTACATTTTCTAAATGGTATATAAAATAAACCTTTGTGTCGAAACGTGGGTATTTTTCCAGAAATTCAATAAGGTATCGGTCAGCAGGTATTAAGGACAACCTTCCTTGAAGGTTATCTCTGGCGCCAGTAGGTCTAGATACATCTTCTTTGTATAGCATTCGCTACGTGACACAAACAAAAAGTCCACAGATTAAACCGGGTTCAAAGCTTACTGTCATATCTTAGATCTCAAACACCAGCGTAGAAATACAACTGTCCGAGGGCGTATAATAAAATGTAAACTATCCAATCAGAACAAGTTTAATAACAAATAAAATTGGCAGGAAAACATCACGTGAGTCGAAAAAGAGACGGAAGAAAATTTCTGTCACGGCCGAAATAAGTTTTTCTTAGACACATCATTCTGCAAACACACCTTCGTGAGTCGAGACGCCGCGCGACAGGGAGAAATGTCCGCATGCGACTGTGAAGTTAGACAAAGATGTCGAGCGCTACTCGCGACCATGTAAAATACACTATTCAAATTCGTTCCGTGTGATGACCTACTGATGCAATTTAGATTCTGCAAACATTGGCTCGGACGGGTACTGGTTACGACGACGAGTGAACCTTTCACGAATTAAGACCGACCATTTCTTACATCCACGCGGTAGCGAATGTGACAACGAGCAAAGGGAATAAATTTGTTATAGCATAACGAACATATAGTGCATTCATTTAAATTAGCCCCACATTCAGGGAGCACCCACACCCTGGAAGATTCAAAAATCGATCCCAGGCAAACCTAGACAAATCTAGAAACCAGTTACTGCTTTCCAGCCTTGTGTTTCCCTGACTGTCACCAAACGTGTGGGGGCGACGAATGCAGCGTCTCAAGGATAATAGCATTACTGGGATGTTGACAGAATTACTGTGTCCATACTTGTTTAGCTCACTACTAAATTAAACCCTAATATTGCATTGATTATCATAAGACCTACATATTTTGACTTCAATTATTCTTTGGCATTTTGAAAGGCCAAACGGAAAACAAAGATACCGAACGTTTTATCGCAAAACATCAAAGCATCGAAGTGCACCTGTGTCACGGTGTCCTATTTTGAGTAATTCATTAGGTATTAATGAGAATACTATTTCGCTGTACTCATATGTACGACAAGAGCTAAAAATAATGGAGAAATTTACGGTTTATCCCTAACTTGAATCATTTTTACTTTGTAACCCTATGTCAATAAGGTGAGAAGGTATTGTATTCAACCCAAAATTTCTATATCGAGATTTAACCGGAAATACATGTTTTGAGGCCGCCTTAATAAAAATAATTAGAAAAACGTCTGATTGTATTTGTGTTTGTTTGTGAATAGCGAAAACTAAGATAAATACCAAAGTTGATATTAAAGTGCGACACGAAGATCTTGAAGGAAGTTCTCTAATCCCAAACAACTATTTGGGAGGAAACGTTTCGATAGTTATAATTTTCTTAAAAATGACCAACATTTGGATTAAATACTGTAGGTTTGAAATATTTAAATCACAAATAAAAAAAATTGTCTTAAATTTCTTCTTGAATATTCTGCGAAATCCTCTTCAGTCGGAAGAAACTATGTGTAATTTTCTATAATTAGTGAAATTTTAAGACAGAGAGAAAACCGCACTACGCAAAAAAGATGGATCTCTTTAAAACACGCAATTTATTTCAATGGCAGTAGCCATATGGAAAACATACGTTATTGGTTTGAATTTTTCAAAATCTTTATAACCTGTTTAAAGTGCTGCCGCTGTTAGCTTGTTTCTCGTAGTGACATGGGTGTCTTTTCTTTCCACTGCGAGAGCATGTTACCAATAATAAACATTATATGCTGTTTACGTTAAGTACTTTTTGCTTAATTTAAAATAATTCCTTGGCAAGAATATATTTTTTATCATATAACGGAAAAAAAATTGCAATCAGTTGTTAAATTAGCTATATATAGTTGATACGTGGTAGTGCGAATTTTGTAATTACCTTTTCGTATCATATACGAGTGTTCCAATGAACTATGAACCAGCTGCGCGGTGTTTTTACACTGGGCGTGTGGACACGTGTTTCCCGCCGCTGCTGCAATGAACGATACGCTACTGTCACTGTCTTTGCTGTGCTCTGCACCATTACGTTGACTATGATGGGGTGCACTACAGTTGTTACTAGTTACACTATGTGATCAAAAGTATCCGGACATCCCCACAAACATCGTTTTCATCTTAGCTGCACCTACTGCCTGGTACTCATTAACCGCGACCTCAGTAGTCATTAGACGTCGTGAAATAGCAGAATGGGACGCCCCGTGGAACTCACGAACTTCGAACGTGGTCAGGTGATTGGGTGTCACTTGTGTCAGAAGCCTGTACGCGAGATTTCCACACTCCTAAACATCCCTAGGTCCGCTGTTTCTGATGTGATAATGAAATGGAAACGTGAAGGGACATGTACAGCACAAAAGTATACATGCCAACCTCGACTGTTGACTGACAGAGACCGCCGACATTTGAAGAGGGTCGTAAAGAGTAATAGACAGATATCTATCCAGACGATCACAAAGGAATTCCAAACTGCATCAGGATCCACTCCAAGTACTATGACAGTTAGACGTGAGGTGAGAAATCTTGTATTCCATGGTCGAACGGCTACTCATAAGCCACAAATCAAGCAGGAAAATGCCAAACGACGCCTCGCTTAGTGTAAAGAGCGTCAACATTACACGATTGAACAGTGGCAAGGCGTTGTGTGGAGTGACGAATCATAGTACACAATGTGGCGATCCGATGGCAGGGTGTGGGTATGGCTAATGCCCGGTGAACGTCATCTGCCAGCGTGTGTAGTGCCAACAGTGAAATTCGGAGGTGATGGAGTTATGGTGTGGTCGTGTTTTTCCTGGAGGGGGCTTGCACCCCTTGTTTTTTGGCACAATAACAGCGCTGACCTGCATTGATATTTTAAGCACCTTCTTGCTTCCCACTGTTGAAGAGCAATTTGGGGATAGAGATTGCATCTTTCAACACGATGGAATACCTGTTCATAATGCACAAGCTATGGTGAAGTGGTTACACGACAATAACATCCCTGTAATGGACTGGCCTGCACAGAGTCCTGACTTGAATACTGTAGAACACCTTTGGGATGTTTTGGAACGCGATTTTGTGCCAGGTCTCACCGACCTTCATCGATACCTCTCCTCAGTTCCGCACCCCGTGAAGAATGGGCTGTCATTCCCCAAGAAACCTTCCAGCACCTGATTGAAAGTATGTCATCAAGGCTAAGGGTTGGCCAACACCATATTGACTTCCAGTATTACAGATGGAGGGCACCGCGAACTTGTACGTCATTTTCACCCATGTGTCCGGATACTTTTGATCACGTAGTGTATTTATTATTGTGTCCTGTATTCAGTATATGTTTACTATTGCGTCACGTGTATTTATGCTCCACCATGTCAAAATGTAGTATTTATACGACTGGTAGCAGTACTTTAATGGACCTCATTAAAGTACACCTGTTCATTAAACTATTGGTATTCGACCAATCATAAGTGGCCACGTAACATCGTGAAAGCGAAAGTATCGATTATTCTGCGTAGTACGTCTCACAACTCTAGCAACTTTGTTTGACACAGGTGCTATATGGTCATTGTATTGTAACCATAGATAAAGGAGTAAGGATTGTAACATTACTCAAACCAGAAACGAATACTTATGAAACCTTTAATTTAGTTACATAGTCCAGCTTCGCTCCGCTCGCTCGGTTAATAATAATATTCGCATTTTAATTACTACCATTATAGTCTCGTTGCATAATATACTATTATGTATAATTCGCATGTGTTAACGCGGTCAGCTCGTCAAGTGCAAATACGATTTGCAGAACGATTCCCGGGTGTAAAGCTTCCAGGCTGTACAACAATCCTTAATGTGTACAAGAAACTTCACGCCACAGGTAGTATTCGGCCAAAAAATCCTAAGAGACGACGTAGGGTTCTTATCGAAGAAACATAGATGAAATCGGCCATCGATTATATTGGGAGTAACCTAACGGGCATAAAGCTTTTTTATATCAATACTTTTATAAACACAGTTAGTTAGAACTCCCACACTGCCTAAATAGCTTTTGAAGCTCGTGGTTTAGTGACATAAAATTAGGTGCGTGAGGATAGACCTATACTAAGAACCTAAAAACTGTATTAACGGAAGTATTTCCAAATCTTTTATTATGAATGGAATTCCCATGTATTTTTATATTTGGAAATAATGCTCTCTAAGAGCTTTTCAAAAAGAAACCAGCTAGATATTCTCTACAAATTCGGTTTGCTAATTCGAAGAGAGAGAGAGAGAGAGAGAGAGAGAGAGAGAGAGAAGTGTAGACCTAAGCAATAATACGAGTAAAGCGCTTCATTGATCGTCCTATGTTTATCCACAGAAACATGTACATTGAGAGATCTTATCTAATGGATTGAATCTGACATCTAGTGTGTTAATAATTCTATCTGATGTTGAGCGAAAGGGAAACAGTTATAATTTGTATCATGGTTGGTATAGAGTTAAGCAATGGTCTGATCGAGAAGCCGCGAGTTGAATGCATCGGATCGCAATCCAATTCCACATACAGCAGTGACATTGATCGTATGGAAGTCTAATAACAGTGAAGGCATAAAGGACCTGCCCTGATCCGATGCCAGAAAACTGCAATTGATGAGAATATTTCATTGGATGTTCTCCGTGTACAAGAAAATCCAAAAGCTTTTACTGCAAATTTGACGTTAGAATCCAATATAAGCAGAAGTTACGCGATGAAAATCCCTAAACAAATCAAGTTTTTCAGGAACAGAGAACGTTTCCAATAGAACAATGCAATGTTGTGAATTAATGACGGAGCACATTAACAGCAATCCAGTTTTTCTTACAAATTGTATTCTCAGATAAGCCCACATTCTTCCTGAATGGATCTGAATAGACACACAACTGCCGATATTGGTCATACATAAATCCATAATGGATGGATAATCATACATAGTATCGATAGAAAATTAATTTTTTCACTTGTATTATTTGTCCATATAATTGGTCCTTTCTTGTTTTAGAGAAACGCTAAGCGTTAATGAATTTGCTTATCAATCGAGTAGTAGGATGTAGGATGTGTTTATTGGAGAGTAATACCTCGCGCAGTGCAACTAGCTTGATCTATTGCGACTTCATCCCTCCGGGAGGCAGGTATAAGGTGATGGAGTCGTAGGACATCCCAGTCTTCAGGAAAACGGATCTACAGAGACGCGCAGAAGTCCCTAATATTTCGAGTTTGAACACCCGCGCACCAGTGACGAGGAATCCCAAGAAAGCGACGCAGTGATCCGAAGAGGTGGGATAGCTCACTCTGGCGTTCACGGGGAGAAACCTTTCCAACGCGCATATTGCCAAGCGCAGGATCTGAAAGAACATCTGACACGTGAAATGGAGATGAAATGAGAGGAAATGGGGGAAAGGAGGAATCGGTTTAGGATCACCACCCCGGCATTCGCCTTTGCGACCAGGGGAAAACCACCAAAAATCCCATGGTCAGAGTGGGCGGTCACTGGGGATCGAACCAGGAACCTCCTGAATGCGAGCCTCACACGATACCACGGAGTCATCTTACTCGGTGAAATCCAGTACTGCTGGCTATCGCAAACTTCTTTTCAGACCCAGTCCAGAGATGACATCTGTTTCCAACACATGAGCTCCAGCTGCCTATGGACAGATTGTTCAGTAGCACTTACACCAGGGATTCTTACAACGAAGGGTTGATAGGAGAGATCACAGAGTGGCCAGCATGCTCCTCAGATTTGTCACCACTGGACTTCATTTTGTGGGTCATTTGAAGTATCGAGAAAGACCCAACCATTTAGGTATTGAAAGTGGTACAAGATTTTCTAAAGCATTTTTGTCACTTTTAAATGCTTTCTACAATCATACGTCAATCAGCTAAAGGCAACAAGTTTGAACGTTTCATTTAGAAGGTATTTGGTTTTATTAAGGATAGAAAATTTTAATATTGCTTTATTATTCGATTCACTTTCTGTTTAGTTGATCTAACAACAGTCGATGTGCACAGAAGTATCTAACTTGCATACTTTTTTTGAAAAATCTGTTATGATAATTATTCGAAAATATAAAAATATATTGTTCATTCCATTTAAAATAAAAAAAATGGAATTACTTGTGGTGAAATCGGAAGTAAAACAAAATGTCATAATAAAACATTTGAGTACTTTCTATAAAGCTATCCCCACATGCCGATTTTCATATCCCTGAACTGCACACTTCAAAAGTTATTTAAGTGGTGCGGGATTTTTAACTAACTCTGCATAGCGTATATTATCTGAATTTCTAGAGGCAATCGGGTGAAAGTATATTTCAGATTTCATCTCCTATTAAGTTTTCTCTTCCAGATGTTTGCGCCGTCATCCACTGCGATGAGATAATATTCTTGCTTCTCGCCCGATTCTTTACCTGTAGGTACAAGTTACGTGAGTGGTTTCATTCCTTTTCTGGAGTTTGTCAGTCTGTTGAGAGGAATTTAAAATTCGTTTAGACACCAAGAACTCCAGACTCATGAAAGCCATTCATTGACTGCGGGATCATTCAGACGATACACAAACACACCTTAGCCGTGCGTGCGTTTCCTTTAGACTTCGTGATTTATCAATTTCTCCTCCGAACTTCGCCCATCCCACCTTGTATATCCCTTATTTATTTTGGCAAATAACCTGATCCGGTATACAGTTTTCATCCATTCTTTCTTATTTCGGGCATCTTCTTTTCTCTCCTTCTCCACTCCCTCTCCTTTTGTGTATATATATATATATATATATATATATATATATATAAGTATAAATGTGTGTGTGTGCTGAGTCTGTTTTTGGTTCATTTCCCTTAATTTTACGCTCTAATTCATTGCAAATACACATTGATCTGAAGTGTATTGCTTATGGAGTTTGAACTTATTTTTTTCATTCATGTTTACTTACTTAGAGTAAGTAGAAGTATTACATTCCATCATTTCGCCTGTGAACAGCATAACTAAAAAACAAACAGTCGGTCAAATACAAAATCTGGTATTTAAGTTCTAGTATCTTCCAAAGACGTGACACGAAGGTTAAAAAAAATTAATTCCCCAACTTCAATCTACCCTATACAATGAAGATTTTTCGAACTTTTTGATTTTCTCAAAAATGGCTCTGACGATTTTGATTAAAGTACCATATATTGAACTAATTGCGTGAAAATTAAAAAGTATATCTTGAATTTTCTTCAAAGAGCCTGTGAAGCCCGTTTCATACGGAAGGAATTTTGTAGAATCTTGTATAACCGGAAAATGTTAAGCGACAGACGAAGATGTAATACACAAGGAAATATAGATTTCTTCAAAACATATAATTTATTCCAAATTACTGTTTTGTGCCATAAGGTATTTCCAGAATATCCATTATGAACGCTACAATAGTTCAATACTTGTCATTCTTTTAAAGTCCTTTGATATTCGCTTTCTCGCGATTGCATGAAAAGAGTATGGAATTTTAAGTCCAACATATAGCATCCAGTTCTTAAACGTTTGATTACCGCTATTTCCAACGAGCGAGATGGCCTGCGGCAAAGCGTGAGGCTCGAATTTGGGAGATGCCAGGTACAGTTCCCGGTGGCGGGCCACCTTGACCATGGGTTTTCCGCGGTTTTCCCTGGTTGGCACAGACGAGTGCTGGAATGGTGTACTCCCTCGCGGATTTCCTCTCTCAGCAATTTCCTTTTATTGCATTTCCGTCTTTCATGTTTCTGGTTGACTCCGGGGCTGTGGTGCAGTAGGATTCGGAAAGATCGTCGAGCTACCCTGCTGGGTGATGTTTCCCCGGTCCCACCAGAGGGATGTCTTTGAGCGACCCTCCCGTGGCCGGGTGGTCAAATCTGAAACTATTACTGAGCTCTGCGCGTCTCTATCGACTTGCACCGGAGTGGTATGGAACCCGTACGTTTCCTGCGGTCCCCTCACCTCATCGTTCCTCCTCGGGAGATGTACGCATCAAAGATCCATTGGGGATCGAGATGCTAGGTGTTCCCTCCATCAGCTGGTCATAGTCACGGTCATCGATATTCCCTTTGCATCTATAACAAAATATGCATAGATTTCATGTAGTAGATGAAAAAAGAAGCTTTCGTAAGAATAGTTTATATACACACTAATAAATGATGGGGGTAGAGAAAGTTATGTGAATTTAACACTCAGATTTTATTACTCATGCCTCAGTGTCATATAAGAAAAGTCAATAATGTTATAGCATTTTCTTTTGTGCATCCTTTCGTATAGTCTCCGGGCTGTGTTACTACTTGCAGTGCGAAGGGAGCTAGTTTGATCCCTGGTGTCAATATGGGGATTGTGTCCCTCAGCGAGGTCTGGCACGGGATGAACTCAACGAGGTTCTTAGAAATCAATTGAACAGCTACTTTATCCGCAACTAGTAGCCCTTGTCTCAAACTGCGCCAAAGCAGCCGGATGGAGGCGGCATACTGAGTACATACCACCCCATAAGTCACTCTATTCATATCCGTGTGAACAGAGGTAGAGAATGCAGGGGTTGTCGTGTAACCTTTATCTAAATAAAGCTGCTGTTCCAGCAGTTTCATTTTTTCATTAATCCTGATTATATTTCGCCTTTAAGATTTCCTTAGATGCCATAGATATTATTAAACGTGTTTTAATTGTTAGGTATTAATAGGTATTTTAAATACAATGTCATATCACGCACGTATCTCAGCAATTGCCACACTTATTATTATGCAGTACAGCAAAGGTTATCTCCGTTTTCTGATCTTGGCACATGTATTTCATGCGGAGTCTAAAATAGGGACGTTACTTCTAACGCCTGGAGGAATATTAGTAATTCTTTTAAAGCAATTATTGTCTCATGCATAGTTAGCAAAAGTACGCTGTTTCGTCAGACTAAGTGACTTGTTAAAATTTCATAATTGATACCATTTGTTGGCAATTTTGAGTGCTTAATTAAGTACTTCAACAGAGACCCAACCAGTGTAGAGGAAGTTGAACAACTTGTCGTATAGCACTGTAATTAAAACAGGTCAGGAAGCAGTGCCAGTAGATCGCTGATGATTGCGGTAGTCAGCGAGGTAAAAGATAGAGACATATCTACCAGAAATTCTTCAGGTATGTAAGCTTGATGAAATGGCTAGTTTAGGTCCTTAGGACTTATGATATAGAATAAATCACTTGGACATGATTTTATTGAACTTAGTCGTAGTCACTCCACACCACTCCACTCCACTCCAATATTGCTTCTCCATTCCACTTTAAGCAAGGAGCTCCTACTCCTGTACTACCCGTCCTGTGTATCGAGCGAGAGGGCTGCGAGGTAACGTGGGAGGCTTGAATTCGGGAGATCTCGGGTTCGACTGCCGTCGACCGCCCACTATGACTTTGGGTGATTCGTGGCTTATTTTGGTCCTTAGGTGAATTAGGGTGTGTTCTCGAGTGCAACGACTTCCTTTCAAAATTTCCCTTTTATTCCATCCTTCTCATGTTTCAGTCGCACTTCTGGGGCGGGACCCGAAAAATGCGCGATGCTTGATCCAAGGAAACAGCATTCCCCGTGGATCCTAGAGGACCGCTTAGTTGAACGGGTCGTTCATTGTCCTCTCTCGGCAGCTCCAACAGTGGGACGGGCCTTCGGGCCACGAACTTTTATGGACTTCCGCTCGTCTCTGTGGTATCCCTGCCTGCAACCTGTAGCCTCCTGTGTTTCCTTCACTTAATCCCTTCCTCCTGGGGATGGTAAGGGCAATAGATCTCCCGCAGATTGCAATGGGCGAGATGTTCTCCTCCGTTGTATACCCTATAATCTTCCTGCCTAGGATTCGAACATAAACCATTTGGGTCGCTACAATTCCATAAACGTTTCCTTGCCAGCTTTTTATAAAACTCACCGTTATAACATAATTATGCTTCCTACATCGTAATAAATAACGAATTTAAATGAAAGCAAACTATAAATAAAACAAAATTAAAACTTCGACTTTTATGAAATGCTTTTAAGGAAATATATGTTCACTTAGGTACTCGTGTTACTGTTTATATTAGAAAAATTTAAAAATACTGAAAGATTTGCACATAAATGAGGTTCAAACATCATACTATGTTCTTAAAACCTATATGTTATTTATACTCTAAACAAACTGCTCTATCGTTACAAAATTGGACTGATATAGGTATATAGAATTGACACATAATGACTTAATAGGAATAACAATTTTAAATGAACTATATTAAGGAAAATACTTAGTATTGTGAAAATAGCCTCTTAATAACAGAGCAGTTTATTTTATTGGTCTTTATGCAAACATTAAGTTTATATTAAATTAAAAGAAATGCTTTCGATTTGAGTTGCACCATCCTCATCGTGTTGTGTACCCTTCTCCCGAAAGACAACTTAATTGCCCCTAATTGGCCAGTAATTAAATTTCCGTACATCAGAATCCTAAAAGGGTTAGAAAATTGCATTAAGTGTATACTCGATGTATCTTGTGAGGTAAGACCTAAGCAATGAAGTCAAATTTTGCGAGAATAAAGCTGTGGAAGGGAACTCCTCCCATATCCATGTCTGTTCTGAATGGACCGATTTTAAGCTGGGCTAAAATTAGCGGCGGTCGCACTGCTGAATGCATTATTCATCGGAAACCTTCCGCCCACGTGGTCCCCACAAAAGCGCTGGTAAATTCGGTTTCCATAAAGGACTTGCTCACCTAGATGTATGCGGTTTTGGCTGGATATACGAGCAAAGTTGAGACATGGATTACTAAGGGTCCCAAGAATGGTATAGCCAAGATCTTCAGCTCATCCACTTAGTCCATCTATGTTGGTTAAGAGTAGGCTTTCTTGCATAATGTTCCCAGGTTCTAGCTTTAGTTAAACTTAAATTATTTGGGCAGTAGTTTTCTCCCAGTAATTCTTGTTAGTCTCAGAGAATTTCACACACCATCAAATGCTTGGATTTCCGAATTCGATTACCCATTAATTTAGTCAAAATATATTCATAATCATATTAATGTTGACATATTCCCGTAGAAAGCGCTATACATCTACGTGCTGGATTATGAGCCAATGGCCAATTTAGTCAACTGCAGAGCGCCTCTTTCCTTTCGTTGTATTATGCACTGGAATTTTCTGTAATAGCTGACAGTAATATGTGTATAAATCTAATAAGTGCTGTGAAATATTTTAAAAACCATAAATAACACTTCCATGTTAACACATAGGATATAAAATATATTTCAATTTAAAAACTTTGTATTAAAAGCATTACTTCTCATAAAACCATAAAGCCTGCGAGTATAAGCCGTAGCTCTCTATTGTTTCTTTCATATGTCTTTTTCGTCCTTTGTTGTTTCCGAAGGGTTAACCTTTATAATGCCTGCACCATTCAAAGATGTCATCTAATCGTTTCTGGAATATCCCCTTGAACATATAACTATGTGGTAAACCTAGTATTACTCATTTTATAGCCAATAGTACTCAGGACCTTTTTATAGGCACTGATATTTCCCTATCATATACACAATTTATGTATCTTTCTCGTCTATTTTGTGATTAGGTACATGAATTTTACCCTGAAATATATATTCTCATAAGAATATTTAAATGCAGCATTTTAACAAATAATAATTTAACCAACCTAAGAAATTTTTTATACAATTCAGCATTTCATGATTAAGTTTTAAAAGATACCATTATATTGCCACAGTTTCATTGCTTCGCATTAAATAGCTCTATCGAAGAGACATATTCGAGGATGATTTTGAATATTCTAGAACATTTTTGTACCTTTACTTTAACATCACACATATTCAAATTTGTTCCTTCTTACCTTTCTCTTACATAAACGTGAAAAATATCAATTTCGGGGAAATACATAGTTTGTTAAGCCCTGTTGATATAAGTTTCATGGCATGTGCAGACAGAACCAGCATGTACTAGCGCCATTGTACCTAGTAGTTTTCAAACTGACTGCAGAAAGAAACCTAAGCTCAAGTTATTGATGGTTTAAGTCGCTCTTAGAGGTATTAGTGGAATTTAGTTAAGATTTTTATAAACGTAATATATTAATAAAAGTTAGCTCTCATTGGACTGTAACATGTCAGTTCTTCCACCCACTGTTTTGGAAGCATTAAGAGCGTGGCTCAGTCTACAATCAATGAGAAAGTGCAGGCACAGAAATACATGAGAATGATAATAACCGTCCACTTTCTTTTATTTGACTTTCTGATTTACCTTAAGATAAATTAAAATCAATAACATTTTGTAAAAGGATATCAGTAGTATTTCTTTAGCTAAACCCGAATGCTTTTTCTTTGTTTTTAATTAAATACACGTGTTTTCCTCCAAATGAAAGTAATTTTGAAAGTAACTCATTATAAGTTTCGTAGTTTATCGTGTGGTTTTTAAAAGTCTAAAAATGTGCACTTAATTCATGTGCAAATATATTTTCCTTTTATCACTTAAAATGACTCTTAAGCATGTTTGAATTCTTTACAGTTTGTTCTGTTTGTTCTTTTTCTGTTTGTATGTTTTTTATTCGTTTTCACTGAAAGTTCTTTGTGTGCATGTATGCGTGTGAGTGTGTAAATATATATGTGTATGTTAGAGAAAGAGAGAGCGATTATTGATCTAGAGCGACCGCAATATACATAAAAGAACTATTAAAATATATCGAATGTGGAAGCGTACTGAACTACAATAACAAGTCCTTCCTCAAAAGTGAACAAAGAGTCCTAATAAGTTGCTACCTATATTTCAATAAATAAAGGTAGCACAAACGATAGGGATGATGCTTCTAATCTAGAGCAAAAATGATTGTGAATTTGGGACAAAAACCTGTGTTCGTTCTCTTTCTGCAGGAAAGGGGGTAGATACGAAGTTGAGGATCAACTCCTGAAGGGAAACTGCGCAGACGACAAATTGCATAACGCCGCGGTAATCTACCCCGGATTTGGGCCCAAGATTGGTGACCACATGGTATGGTCAAGCCTGGAGAGAAATGAAGTTCAGCCTCGCAGGAAATTCTGTAGGAGATTGCACATTTTCTTCACACGATTTTTATAGCAGGTCTCAAAACTCCTAGAAGGTGCAACACTTTGAGTTCCACACATAAATAAAGTGTAATAATGTATTACATAGTGCATCGAATATGGTTGTAACTGTATATCAACATATGCATTGCCATTCTGGACATTTTACATGAAAACAAAGTTGAACTGAGAAGAGGAAGAGAAAGAGGTCGAGAGAAATTTTATAAATATATATTGCTTTATTTCTTTATGTTGTAATTTGCATTTATTTTATAATTCTGGTATCACCAGCAGAATATAAACCAATACTGGTTATGCCCTAAACCAGGAGTGGCGAAGTAGCCTTCCTGCGCTGCATCACCAAATATGCAACACGCGTGACAGTGACCAAATGGAGAACCAGCCAGAGAAGGAAAAATACTGTGAGTCCAAATAACTCGCGATTCGAGTTTTCGCCGCCTGGATTTGTTTTTATCAATGTTCTATATTGGCAGCTGTATCTTACTTTAAGCACATTTGTAGCTTGCACAAGTGCATAGTATCACCAAAATCATAAAACAACAACGACGATGAGATGATATTGATGTATTTCTAGTATGTTGGTATATTATGAAAAAAGTGTAGTGGAAATCCATTTGTATCTGAACGTAAACAAATTCTCTAAATAACTTGCAAAATAGGTAGTCTATAACTGAATCCAACTATTGTTGTCTTCTACAAAAGTAACATCTACATTATTTGTCAAACCAACAATATATAATCATTATTTGTTTGACATATAAATTATTTTCTTTGCGAGGGAAACACAACATTTGATGGACCAATATTAGCGATTCTCTTGTAACTCTAGCGTTAAAGAAAGGTATATCATATAACCAGGGAACGCCGAACACCCCAGAATACCCTTTGTGAGGAAATTCTTTCATAACCAAACAAGTCTGGTAGAAAAGGGCAACAGGTTACCTAACGACTGATAGGAGTAACAATTTCATATAATTACATATAAATCACAGGCACTAAGATAATTACATATTTGTATTAATACACCTATATAATCACATTTTTGATCTGGTGGACAACCATGCCCCCTGAGTGCTTGATAATAACAATACAACCCACATTTCCCCTTCATTAGATCATCAGTTTGTGCTGAAATAAATGATAGCAAATGGACCACAAACCAATCAAACACACGAGCTTACGTAATTAACAGGAGTATACCGATTTTACATTAATAACATTTATACTTTTGTATTTCGCAACTTTAAATCAACTTTGACAAGCATACGATTTACTACGAAACGTTTATATAAATCTCTATATTTATATGGGTGAAAAACCTGAATTATAGAAAGAGGTAATAGGTAATCGAGGCTGTCAATTACAGGCTGCTTTACAACATAATACCAAGCTAAATCCATCCTTTGACGGCCGCACACATATCGCGACCACACAGGCAGAATGGTCGCATACTAGCTTCCAGTCACCCATAAAGCTGCTCCGACAAATTTTTAATAAAGTCAACAAAAAAATTAAGTTTCAAGACATCCAAAATACCTAGTTAATCACATGAGTATTGAGGTGTTAGATAAATAGCATCAGTGGTGTAGCTGTTATTTGTTAATTTTAGTACATTAAGGGAATGTTACACTACGTGATCAAAAGTATCCGGACACATGGCTGAAAATGACGTACAAGTTCGTGGCGACCTCCATCGGTAATACTGGAAGTCAATATGGTGTTGGCCGACCCTTAGCCTTGATAGCGTTCACTCTCGCAGACATACCTTCAGTCAGGTGCTGGAAGGTTTTTTGAGGAATGGCAGCCCATTCTTCACGGCGTGCGGAACTGAGGAGAGGTATCGATGTAGGTCGGTGAGACCTGGCATGACGTCTGCGTTCCGAAACATCCCAAAGGTGTTCTATAGGATTCAAGTCAGGACTCTGTGCAGGCCAGTCCCTTACAGGGATGTTATTGTCGTGTAACCACTCTGCCACAGCCCGTGCAATATGAACAGCTGCTCGATCGTGTTGAAAGCTGCAATCGCCATCTCCGAATTGCTCTTCAACAGTGGGAAGCAAGAAGGTGCTTAAAATATCAATGAAGGTCTGCGCTGTGATCGTGCCACGCAAAACAACAAGGGGTGCACCCCCCTCCAGGAAAAGCACGACCACACCATAACACCATCACCTCCGAATTTCACTGTTGGCACTACACACGCTGGCAAATGACGTTCACCGGGCATTCGCCATACCCACACCCTGCCAGCGGATCGCCACAGTGTGTACCGTAATTTGTCACTCCACACAACGTTTTGCCACTGTTCAATCGTGGCGAGGCGTCGTTTGGCATTTTCCGGCGTATGTTTGGCTTATGAACAGCCGCCAGACCATGGAATCCAAGGTTTCTCACCTCACGTCTAGCTGCCATAGTACTTGGAGTGGATCCTGATGCAGTTTGGAATTCCTGTGCGATGGTCTGGACAGATGTCTGCTATTACTCTTTACGACCCTCTTCAAATGTCGGTGGTCTCTGTCAGTCATGTCCCTTCACGAAATTAATGGTTCTTTCACACAAGCCGTGTGTTGGACAGGGTTGAATAGGTAGAATCAGATGACTGAAAAATTCAATGCCAAAGCCGGGATTTGAACCACGGATCTCCCGGTCGCCGTCCGGTTACTCTAACCGCTGAGCTACCATGGCAACGTGCCGACACGACATTAAATTCTCAAACTGATTCGCATTTTTCCCGGTAAACCACAAGGAGATCGAAAAGTAAATTTTGACACTTAAAAGCGATACAATACTTTTTATTGAAACACTAACCACACCGCCATCTATCAGCTGATTGTGGATTGTGGAATGAATGCAACTCTTAGCACCTCTGCGGGAGGATCATACTGTCATTCCTACTGTTTATTTGTTTAACCGTGGAGTAGGTCTGTCTCAGCTAGATAGTGTTACACTCTTGGCTTAACAAAAGCTATCAGTGTTAATTCTCAGTATTGATCTCCACATTCCTTCTGCATGTGGCAAGTGGTATTTTGATTTCCACATTCTTTAAAATAACCTGTAAATGGCCAGAAAATTGCGGCGTTATGTTACTAATTCGAAGTGGTACACAAAACGGAACTATTTTATGTCTAAATCATGGTTCTAAAACAGCTTAAAGAATGACCTGGAACATTATGAAATCCTGATGTATGAGTGAGCACACAGTCCCATTACTCCTGTCTAATGCCCTTGTGTTCATATAGAATCTTCATATAATGTCTACGTCCGGAGTGTCTGTATGTAGACAATTATTTTCAGAACAGAGTAGACGACTTAGTCTAGAGAGTCCGCGTATATATCATTATTTTCATATGACTGACGATTCTGGCTGGAGAATCCGCCCATTCTGCGATTTGGATGAGGAATGGGCACATATTTTGGCGGAATGTGCACAGTGGAGAACCAGCGAACGATTAAACAAAAAGAAAAGTTCTTAAGTCCCTCAAGAAAGAGATTGGCATGTTGGGAGCTACTGGCTGTCCCGAGGAACTGGCAAAACATGGGCAATTTTTGGCTAAAGTGCGCGAAGCTAGGTAAGATTTGTTTAGGTAATCAACGGTAATTTATCTCTATTTTCCTTTTTGTTGTTCCTTTTTGTTTTGTTTTTCTTTTTCTGTTGTTTATTTTGTCACCATACTTGTATCTTAAATATGCACGTACGATCAATGACCCATGCACTAAATACTTGTGTAATAACTTCAATGATTTGAAACTAATAAAGGTACCGTATATATCTATCCATCCATCCGTCCGTCCAGCATCCATCCATCCATCCGTCCAACCATCCATCCATCCATCAATCAATCATTATTTTCATAATAAAGTATGATTCTCCTGCGTGCACAATGTGATATTCTTCTCAATATTGTTGGAGTCATGGTAGTAAATACGTGTCAAACAGCATCCTTAAGTTTGCCAATGCTCTCCTAACATATACTGGCAACCTTCTGTTTAATGTATCCTTATATGCATTGTCAGTAGATGAGAGATCAGGACTCCAAAGGAGTAGGTATATGTGGAGAATCTTGTCCAATCCGTTGATTATGAAATATTTTCTGGCGGAAATAGCATACTGGGTTGGTACTCTATCCTACTGGAATCAGAATCATCCAAGATCTTGCAGTTGCGGAATAAACCAATGACGTCACATAGTGATATGTTATTCGATTCATACCACGTCAAAGAAACAAGGTCAAATCATGTGGGTTAAAGACATTTCAGTTCAGATCATGAAATGTGATGGGTTGCTCTGGAGTTCTTAAAAAAATGTGGGTTCTTTTTACTCCATAAACAGTCTTTCTCAATTTTGCACTGCGGTATATTACAGATTCGGCACTCGTCACTTTTTCCTTTGAAGGAACAGTTGAAAAGGCATCGGGAAATTGCCCAAAGTCTAACCCCAAATCCTTGAACCCTCAACCCACCTTTCTTGATCTGTTTGTTTGTCAACCAACTTATGAACAGCAGTTTCTCCTACCACAACATCGTTATGGTGGGGAGAATTTATGAAACCTTTAAGTGAACTCTCGCTGAATATCTCTCATTGAATTTCCTGTGTGGGGTTGTTTGTGAGTCCATGTATCACTACGATCGGTTCCTTAATGGCATAAGTGAACTAACCAGCTATGACCATCACCGTTACAAAATAGAATACAACAGTTCATTAACATATCTGTAATCCATAAGGAGTAATGGCACTTTGTACTCACCATGTAGTCATTTATTTGATATGCTTATGAAAAACATTCCTAAAACACAGTGCTTTTGTTTCGCAATGCGGCTACCGCAGCTCGAACCCCCGCCGAAACAGTTATAATATCCCCCAAGTTCTCCGCAGTGTCATATTTACAGTTACAATTACAATGTTAGCAAGCACATACCTTATCATAAGAAATATTGGAAATATTATCCTTCTCTATTTACAAATTTTTGGCACTAAAGGAAATTTTCATTCCTACTTCAGAGTTAAATATCAAGTTTAGTGAACTTCTCGCCTGACGTTTTCTTTTAGTTCTTACAATGAGTTTGGGATTTGTTGCATACACCTTAATTTTCAAGTACCCTATAGATAAAAATTGCGTACAGCTAAATTGAGGGATCGTGAGTTAGTAATTGCTCTATCCTCAAAAATTTCCCAAATTAAATTTAATGATTCATTGTTAGAAAAATTCAGACTGACATTCAAACTGGATCAGTTGCTCCAAAAATGGTGTACGTCATGCCTGTACCCCTTTGCATTTATCATTTCTTTAAAAATTATAGATCCTATTATTCTGTATGCATTTACTGCATACCAACTTTCGGCTTATGCAAGCAAATCTCGTATGTAAATCCGGGTTTCTCTGTACTCCAATATTTGTTATTTTGCGACGAAACATAGCCATATATATAGAACCATACTTCGTCAGAGAGGAATATGCCTGGGTGAATTACTGTATCATTTCGTAAAATCCAATTACAGAAATTCCTCCGACTTGATCATTATATGTAAATTAAATGTAGGCAATAAACCCTATACATTGGAAGAACTAAAAGAAAACTTCAGGCGAGGAATTTCGGATATTGAACTCTTGAGTGTGAATGTAAATTTCCTGAGAAAATGCCAGAAATACGCTGATAGAAAATGACATTTCCAACATCCGTGGTGTAGTGGTTACCAAGCTAGCCTCTAGTTCCCAAGGTCGTGGGTTCAAACCCGGCGGAGGGCGATTGGTTTTTTTCGGGCGTAAAAATACTTAGCATGGCTTCCTTCAGAAGGGAAGTAAAGCCGGTGGTCCCGTCTCGTAGATTTACGGCACGTAAAAGAACCTCAAGCCTGATAAAGAGGCCTTTAAGCAAAATTACCGCCCAATATAGAATGGGACGTTAGGAACCACAGCAGTTAAAGAGCGTCCATAAATAAAACTCAATTTAATTTCTCTCTTGTGACAAGGTATGTGCTTATTACCATATTAATTGTAACTGTAAATGCGGGAACGTGAGACTGTTGCAGGGATATTGTAACTGTTTTGGCAGGAGTCCGAGCTGTGGCGGCCGGCGCGCGAGCTGCCGTGCGGTAGCCACAGTACGAAGAAAAGGCAATGCAGTATTTTTAAGTTAGTTCCTTCTTATATAACTACTTTCGATTTTTACTAAGAGATAATCCGGACATTATAACATTACGCTCGAGTAGCAACCAACTTTTTAATTGCCTGCTTCATTTACCGGAAACCCTACAAAACTCATTTAGACAGGGTAATTAAAAGCAGTCTACAGGTAGATAACTAACAAGGCATCGCTCAGGCCGCTATTAGCCGTGTGCAACTAGTTGATCAGCTGGTTGATGACGGTGTATTGGGGCACTGAATTAAATTGGAACCATTAGCAATCGGTTGTACAACTGGAAAAACTGTCCCTGCAACTAGTTGTGTCCCAACAGAGTCGGGGACCACTGTGGTATATGCAGCCTATTAGCTGGATGCGACCATGGTGCGACTAGTTGCACAACTGACTAGGCTCGCATGCGTCTCATAGGTTCTGCAATACAAGACAAACAAAATCAGTCTCATTTTTCATGTCAGTCGTGGCGAGTTGTTTTTGGTTATTATAATTTTATGGTGTTTTGTCATGGCTAGTGACGACAGTTATACAACTGACGATACTGAAGAGACTGTAAATAATGAGAGGCATTTTAATCTTAAATGTGATTTTTAGGTTAAATTCAAATACCCTGCATGAAATGTAATTATGTAAGGAACACTGTGGACATGACGTAAACCATATTTATTGCAGAGAAGGAGAAAACTACGAGAACAGGAAAGAAAGAAGCTACTGCACAGAAACAAGAATGATAGTTGAAGAATTTGAAAATGAGATAAATGCCGAAGACCTAATATATGAAGTTGAGAAAAACAAAGTTTTCTGTCTTGTTAGAATAAATAGTAATTCTATAGTTCCAAAGTGTGTATTGTAGTCTTTAACTGAGCTAATGAACTAACAAGGGGTTACGCCTTCTCTTTTAAATTAGGACAGGAAAGAGGAGCGCCCCACTACTCGACGCCATATTTGATACTTACAGTGTGCAAACCATTTAGAAATACTGCAGTCGACCAAGTAGTTGAAGCGCTCAAGATGGCTACGCGATTAGTTGATCAGTTAGTTCTACACGGCTAATATCACCCTTAGGTGATACAGGCGTGTTTCTGAGCCATGGAATGAGTAGAGACAAAGGACATATATAAGCTACAATTGGTGCACTAAGTCGGGTTATCATGAACTGTAGCAGGCACACTCATCAGTTCAGTATACTAAGCTAAACATTTACAACGAACAATTCAAAGCCTAAAAATCTGTAAGAAACCAATGATCATTGGAGAGTGTGAACAGGTGGTTGTTCTGTGCATATATTCTGGGAGTTGCTGTATGCTAAACAGCTAACTGCCTTCTTGAATAACTTTTGGTTTATTTGGATTACGTCGTTCTCTGCTTTCCTGTTCTGAGTATATTTCTTTTTCCGTCTCTAGATTAAAATTGTGAAGTTATATAGTCTTGAGATAATCCTAAGTGCAATTTCATAAACTTCTGGAAATAAACGCAAAAAATAGAAATATAATTTCAGAATTCCTATTTCATCATCTTCTTTGGCTTTACAAAAGTTGCAATCCTGAGCGACTTTAGAAAAAAACTGATTCAGGTAAGAATCTCTGGATTACTTACTTTGAGCCATGATCATAGATGTACATGAATTTCAGATTTCGTCAGCTTCCTAAGATAATACAAATGAATAGAAGATCAGCTTCATACAGGAGCATGGAGAGGTAAATGGATGTGTACCTATGAAATAACTATAGAAGCCCTCAAATATTCCAGATTAAATATTCCGAAGCAAAAGACGAAATTCTCAGGCAGGTCAGCTGATCTCACGATTTGAACTTGAAACCTGCAGAAAGAGCCCAATCGTTTACCTCAGCCATAACAGTTGTCACATTTCAACTATGAAGTGTATCTTAAAATCAGTAATCGAAATAAGTTTTACTGCTAATCACCAGAAGTTCATATCCAGATACCCATTCACAGAGATGTGCAAATCAATTAAGTTGAAACATATTCGGATTCCCAATTTATATACAAACTTAGCATTCTAAATATATACAAGTACTCACTAATTAAGCATAAAACTGTATTAAGCATATTACTCTATTTCTTGCACATCATTTATATGTGAGGTGTAGACGATTTAATGTCAGTCATTTAAGACACTAGATCATACTTTTGGTCTTAAATGAAGTCACTTGATTGAATAATTGAATACATGCAAGCTAAAGTGTTATATCTATCCAGTCAAATTTTTCATTGTTTATTAGAAAATAATACTTTTGCTTTGATAGTATCTTTCCAAACCAATTTAATAAAATTGGTTTAAATGTTCTGCACATTAAATAATGCTGCACATTAAATTTTCAAAGTGATACAAGTTACTGTATTTATAAATGTATCCAATAAAATGAAATATGGTACGAAATGCATTTATAAAAGTGTTTTACACAAAATTTGAGCAACTTCAGTCTCTCAGTTTTACAAACAAATGCGTTTAATTTAGCAACATTTAGATGAAAATTAATTATACATATAGATTAATTCTTCAAAGTGCTAGTTTGGGTATCAATCAATATATAGAATTAAGTACCCTGGTATTATTAATTTGATCTATGGCTGTAGTAATTTTAATGATGTTGATAAATAAATTGCGAAAGTGTTCAAGAAATAATTTTTTCTAGGCATACTCTTCCAAATTATTTCATAAAATGTCGCAATTTTGTTTCGTCAATTTTCAAATTTGCTGAAATATCTCTAAATTTACTGTTTGGAAATGGATTACAGAAAAGTAAATAATGCAGAAATACTAGAGCCTATCGGCTGCGTTTCGGAACCTATATTGTAAAGTGTAATATAGCTTCAGAAGGAATGCGTATTTTCTACACTGTAAACATTTTGTGTGGTTTAATATTTGTAACTTCTAACTCATATATCGTTGACGCCGCTCGAACATAAACTCTGAAAATCAGGTATTGATATTTCACTAAATTCCTGAAATTCCATAGTATGAAGATTCTGCTATGTTTGGAACGCACTCTGTTTCTCTCTTCATACTCCTGCAGCGGGATATAAGTATGGTGGAAAAACTGTAAATACCTTTTATATGGTAAATCATTATATTCCACTGATTTCGATAAAGAGGATACAGTACTCAGCAAATGGAAATTTACGACGCTGAATAGTATCTGTGGCATTTATTTCACAAATAATTGATATTTTAGCCCAGATCAAAATAAAGGCTTTATAATTTCATCACTCAAAAGTGCTTGTTTTCATTTACGCTTCGGAAGTTCTAAGGTCTCGCTCAAAGTAGAGGGAATTATTTTTTCGTTTTGGATCACTCGTCAATAATAGAATAGCCCCCAGGGTAAAACACCGACATATATCAAAGGCAAGCCACAATAAAAATATATTATGGACTACATGGCAACACGGCGGAGCACGCAACATTAGTGAATTAGTCGGAAACGCTCGATAGAGACGGTTTTCCAGAAATGTCAGGACACACTTTCTCTAGTGCTTACCTATAGTAAGTAGGGGAAGTACTGCTTTCTGCCTTCCTTCAAAATATTCGATACAAAGATTTAACCGGAAGTACTTTGAACAGCTTAACTCCAAAATGAAAAATCGTTCAAGTACCAAACTTGATATTTAAGTTCAGCATCTTTCACGACTGAAACGCGAAGATTTTCAAGAAAACCTCCCTACTCCAAACTATCCATTGCATTGATTATTTTTATTTTTATTTTCTAAAAAGTACCTCTTACGATTTTGATTAAAATACTCTATACTGAAACCGAGCAAGATGGCTCCGCAGTATCATGTGAGGATCGCATTCGGAAGGTCCCAGGTTCGATTTCCGGTGACCGTACTCTCTACCATGAGGTTTTTTGTGGTTTTCCCCTGGTCACCAAGGCTAATGCCGGCATGGTGTATTCTATCACGATTTATCCTTTCTTCCATTTCCTCTAATTTCGATTCCATTTTACGTTTCAGGCGTGCTTTCGGGTCGTGTGGTACTAGTGGTGCCGGGCAGATGGCGTAGATGTGTGCACGTTGGAAACATTTCTCCCCGTGAACGCCAGAGTGGGTTGTCCCATCTGTTGAGTTCGCTTGTGTCGCTCTGGTGCACGGGTGTTCAAACTGGAAATATTAGGAACCTCTCTGCGTCTCTGTGAGCCTGTCTGCCTGGGACCTGGGAGCTACTACGCTTCCTTCACCTCATCCTTGCCTCCCGGGGTTGCAGCTACAACAATAAAGATGGTCGCAGTGCGCTAGGTGTCCTCCTCCGATAAGCACATCCTACGTCCTAGCAACTATTAAAGATTCGTATTTTCATGACCAATAAAACCTGTATATAATCTTATAGAAATAGCCTGTGAAATTCATCTTTATTCTGAATGAGCTTTGTATAATTAGTAAGGCGTAAGAGATAAAAAAATCTTCCTACACGAAAAAAAACTGTAGATCTCGTTAAAGCGCACAGTTTATATAGAATACAATTTTTTGTGGCACTAACGATTTCGGAGATATTCCTTGTTATTGGATTGCATTTTTAAATACTTTATCTTTTTGTCCAGTGGAAAGCTGCTCTTCGTGTTATCCGATGGTCACACAAAGAACATGGAATTTCAAAGAAATTCATAGCGATCCATTACGTACTGCCCACGTTTCGTTTCCAACAATAGAACTGGTACATCAATTATCTTTCATTACTTTTTTCGATCGTTTAACTTGTTGGCCAGAACGCGACGGTTACTGCACGTTCGTTGGTTTAGCTGAGTCAGTGCATGTCTGATAGATGACCTCAGT
The DNA here is from genome assembly GCA_030765065.1 of Deroplatys truncata. Taxonomy (NCBI): domain Eukaryota; kingdom Metazoa; phylum Arthropoda; class Insecta; order Mantodea; family Mantidae; genus Deroplatys; species Deroplatys truncata. Next base: position 107,538,640 of record CM060979.1, read on the forward strand.
TGTGTAACCACATTCCTGTACCATAAAGTTTAATGCTATTGAGTTTTGGCGGAATGCAGACTTTGGGATCATGAAACTGCTGGTTGTTCTTTGAGTGTGCACTTATTCCAGTATCTAGTAAAACCTCACCTTTGTGTTCTTTTTATCTTATTTTGCAACGTTCTATTACTTCTTCCTTATGTGACTTGAAAGTTGTCATATTTCTTTTCTGTATCTACATATACTTACATCAAGCTTACAGCAACACCATTTAACTTATTGAAGTATTCAGTTTTATAACCCATTTATTTTTCAAAATCGTAAACTAAAAAAAAGTAGAATTCATAACAATAATTATAATATGTTTGGCTTTGACTTTACTTTAAAGAACACAGTATGTTGTATTTTCCATATAAAATGCAATATAACACTTAAAAGAAGAATAGTACCAGTCTAAAAAGTGTTCATATTTACTTCTTAAAGTAATAATAAAAACAGTAAATGTGTAAAATGCAGCAATAAAGGGAAATTCGGTTATTGTAATCTGTGTTATATACGCAGGCCATATTACCAGGTTTATTTTTATTGTTTAAATAATTGGTAACTGTACTTAAAGAATAAACATGATCACCTGTTGTTTCATCTAGTGGGAGTGTAACAAGAAGCACACGCTCATAACAGAAATATGGATTTCGCTGTAGGTCTGACCTGTGGGCGGGAGTTTCATGACTTCTTGTGAAAGTTTCCATGAACTCGAGCTGTTGTATTCTGTTAATCATGCATACTCCACTGATTGACATTTCGAGTGCTACATCATTATTTTATTTCTACACCAGGGACAACACGAAATAAGTTGTGGAAACATATTTTCCATTTCAGTGCCGCATTCTATTTTCTTGGTTATGTAGCATGAGGGGCAGCAATGCAGATACCATGTTCGCTTCGTAAACATGAATCTTACTCTATAAGCTTAATCTGTGCTTTAATAAAATTATCCCTAAATACTCTCGAAAACTATTAAAAAAACACTACAGCGCATAAAAATATTAACTTTATTGCTTGCCAAATCATAATTGAAGATCTGTAATTTCAAACTACAAAAGGAGAAAGATAATGATCTACATTCCCTGGCAGGCCTGTAGCTCAGTCGGTAGAGCACCTACCTGCTTTGCGAGGGACTCCGGGTTCAATTCCCGGCTGGGGGTGGGAATTTTTCTCTAGGCAAGATTATTCCCTGTCCTCCCCCAGAGTCTGGAAGTGTGAATGTGTGCGATCTAATAATAAAAGCCCAAAGTGCAAGAAGCTCAACGACAAGCGAATTTATTTGGAGACTTAATTGCGCTTAGCATGAAGTGTTCAGAAAAACAAACAATACTACATATAATTTCAATAACAACCTAATGGATAGAAACAATTTTATGGTTCTTATGCACTGTATTCCTCAAAACCTTAAATTTTTGTACTGTCTCTTATTAAAAACAAATCTAAAAATATCATAAACGAGTACATTTTTAAAACCAATGAATGCGTCATAAACCCAAAACCCTGAATGTAAAGCGCTTCCTCGCATGTATTTTACGTAAAGACGATCTGGAATGAACCATTCCCAGATAACATCATTATTTGGGATTCAAACTCGATGCCTCTGGATCAGAGCACACTTAAGCACACCTAAAGCCAGAAAATGGAGAGATACGAAATGTTTTTATATGGTTCAATTTTCATGTTATACACTCAATTCGAATGTTTAAAAACGTAAAATCGAATAGGCATTTAATAATTTATTTTTATTTACTTTGGTATGGTTTCTTCTCTTTTTTAGTTTTTATGATTAACATTTTAGGAAATAAAGCTAACTCCTGGATTAAAACTAAGAATGTTTAATATATTATGAGGTTGGTAAAATTGAAATCGACGCTTTGAATTACAAAAACCTTTAATTGAAGAGAAGAGATTTAGAGTGTTATTGCTCGGCATAATAAATTTTGAATGGTAGTCCCCTTGGAATGTATAGAAACATCATGCAATAGCTTCATCCATACAAAGATTTCATCATATCGATTCTGATGCCCTCTGCTTCGTTCTTCGCCCGAAACAATTAATGCATAGTTATGTATATAAATTGGTAATATCCTCCAAGATCGAATTAATAATTGGAATTAAGACATGTTTACTTTCGTTTTAGGTTTTAAAATAATGAGCTTATTAATTGTCATTATGAATATATTGTTATAAACGATGTTGTAAAGACGATGTTTAAATCCCCGACCTCTGTGACCTTAAAAAAAGGTTTTATTTATTTGTTATTCCGTCCTTATGCTGAATTCGTACGCCTGAAGCTTGAATATTCATCTTGATTACAATGATTTGTAAACAAAACTATGCAAATTAGCAGTGACTAAACAAAACTTATTAGTAGGGTCTCAATATTGTAAATACCTAGAATTGCATTGCATTGCATTTGTTCAACACGAATTTTAAACGACGTACATCAAAGGTGGCACTTTCCCCAAATCGAAATAGTGTTTTTACCTCCATAAGTTTTCCACCTTCAGGAAACCAACCACTGACTGACCAATTCTATATGACTGGCCTAAAAAACCGTTCAGGGACTGAAAAGCAAACTAGTGAACGATGTTAATGATGTGGGAATGCAGATGTGGCTCACATACCGCCTCTATGAAAGAGAGATGCTACAATTGGTACTTAAGGAAGAGCTAAACCAACCAAAATAATTTGACCTTCTAGGGAAGAGGTGAAGAATTATTTCTTTGTGTCGTTAACCTGTATGACATTTATATGAGAGCTTTCATCAGCGACATGGAGATGAAGGTTAATGTGATTCCAAACGGCATTAAGAAAACGGTGGAGTACCATGAAAGGGTTTAAGATATTGTGACTTTGTCCAGTTTTTCAACTGTCACTTCTCTCAGTTCTCACTGTTACTGTTCGAAGTTCTTATCTAGTAAAATTTTACTGGGAGGTCACTTCGGTCACACTACCACTTCACTAATGTGAACTAGTTCAATTCTGTTTTTACACTTCGCTTGTGTCTTAGCCTCTTCACGCCGGACAGCCACTTCACTCGGGAGTGGAACACAAGACCTCTACAACCCGTCGCTCCGCAGTATCACTCGCTGTACGTCATAATAGTGTCACCAACTCGCTCGCAGAATCGCTCTTGAATCATAGCAGAAACTCACTCGTTAATTCGCTCGCTCACTGTTTGACTCAACCCTACTCAACTTGTACTCGCGAGAGCGCTCGCTTATATAGACAGTGGAATATTTCCACAAGATTCTGGAACGTTCTAGAACTATTTCGATATTTCCTGGAGGGGGAAGAAGCTTCCAGAAGAACCTAGTTATCCACCGATAGCCCGCGCGGTGTTTACGCTGGCGAGCGGCAGTTATAGTTGTTTTCTTGACGCCCAACACCGACCTCCCGATAACCTTGGGCCATAGGCACTACATCACAATGTTAAAAGAACAAATAAAAACTATCGTCTTTATTTATACAGTTCTATTGTATAATATTTCGTTTTTGCGCCAAAATTCACGAAGAATTGCCTCAGTGGTACTCCGCTAATGAAAACAAGGACACATTGGCTTGTAATGCTAACCAGAGGAGATCACGCTGACAGAGGGTGAAGCTAGATTTTTCAGTACCAATATAAACAGCAGCTGTTTATAGGCCACTTTTTATGCACGTCTGAACCAATACATTTGTTCAACACGAATTTTAAACGACGAACATCAAAGGTGACACTTTCCCCAGATCGCAATAGTGTTTTTACCTCCATAAGCTTTCCACCTTCAGGAAACCTAACACAAGCACTAAACGGAGCGATACGGGAGACAGTGCAGCAGAACGACGACACGGGTACTTTATTCCGGACTAGGCAAGACCCTAATTAACACACGCGAATGCACGCAATAATGTTACGTTTTCAATGCAACGAGGAATTTTAAAAGTTACACAGAATAAAGCCAGTTTTCACTAGAGGGAAATTTAAGTAAGATGTTTCTGCAGAAATCAAAATATACACTATGTGATCAAAAGTATCCGGACACCTGGCTGAAAATGACATAAAAGTTCATGGCACCCTCCATCGTAATGCTGGAAGTCAATATGGTGTTGTCTCACCCTTAGCCTTGATGATAGCGTACGCTCTTGCAGGCATACTTTCAATCAGGTGCTGGAAGGTTTCTTGGGGAATGGCAGCCCATGCTTCACAGAGTGCGGATCTGAGCTTCACAGAGTGCGGAACTGAGGAGAGGTATCCATGTACGTCGGTGAGGCCTGGCACGAAGTCGGCGTTTCAAAACATCCCAAAGGTGTTCTATAGGATTCAAGTCAGGACTCTGTGCAGGCCAGTCCATTACAGGGATGTTATTGTCGTGTAACCACTCCGCCACAGTCCGTGCAGTATGAATAGGTGTTCGATCGTGTTGAAAGATGCAATCGCCATCTCCGAATTGCTCTTCAACAGTGGGAAGCAAGAAGGTGTTTAAAATATCAATGTAGGTCTGCGCTGTGATCGTGCCATGCAAAACAACAAGCACCCTCCAGGAAAAACACGACCACACCATAACACCAACACCACCTCCGAATTTAACTGTTGGCACTACACACGCTGGCAGATCACGTTCACCGGGTATTCGCCATACCCACACCCTGCCATCGGATCGCCACATTGTGTACCGTGATTAGTCACTCCACACAACGTTTTGCCACTGTTCAGTCGTGTAATGTTGACGCACCTTACACCAAGAGAGGCGTCGTTTGGCATTTTCCTGCGTGATGTGTGGCTTATGAGCAGCCGCTCGACCATGAAATCCAAGGTTTCTCACCTCACGCCTAACTGTCGTAGTACTTGGAGTGGATCCTGATGCAGTTTGGAATTCCTGGGTGATGGTCTGGATAGATGTCTGCTATAACTCTTTACGACCCTCTACAAATGTCGGCGGTCTCTGTCAGTCAACAGACGAGGTCGGCCTGTACGCTTTCGTGCCGTACATGTCCCTTCACGTATCCACTTCACTATCACATCAGAAACAGCGGACCTAGGGATGTTGAGGAGTGTGGAAATCTCACGTACAGACTTCTGACACAAGTGACACCCAATCATCTGACCACGTTCGAAGTCCATGAGTTCCACGGAGCGTCCCGTTCTGCTGTTTCACGATGTCTAATGACTACTGAGGTCGCGGATAATGAGTACCAGGCAGTAGGTGGCAGCACAAAGCACCTAAGATGAAAAACCATATTTGTGGGGGTGTCCAGATACTTTTGATCACATAGTGTAGATTTGAAAAGAATACTTCTTGAACTATAATTTGTACAGCCCTCGCTACCACGGCCAGAGAAAAGTGATCTCGTCGCTCAACATCGTCCAGCATTAACTACAATTGCAGAAGTATTCATCCGTCCTAAATTATTGGAAATAGATGTACAGATTTATTCATAACCAGCGCCATTGTGATGTTTCTTTAAGGTTTAAGTGAGTTTTTAGAAAATAGAAAAAAACGCTGTATAATCTAAGGTCATAATAAAATATCTTTCTGTATGGCAATTCCACACATTTATGACACACATCTAACATTCACATCTAACATACATATAAAGTTCCTATTCCACAACCGAGCGAAATGGCTCCCCAGTAATGTGTGAAGCTCGCATTCAAGAGGTCCGGGGTTCGATTTCCGCCGGCAGGCCACTCCGACCATGGGCATTTCGTGGTATTCACAGGTTGCTTGGCAAACGTTTGGTTGGTTCCTCTTCTATCACGAATTTTCTGTCCCCATCAATTCCTTTCATCCTATCTACCTTTCATTTGTTTCGGGGTTGCAGGACCAGGCGAAGGCGGTTGGTGTGTTGCGCCAGGACGGTGGAATTTAAGCTTTGGAAAGATTTCTCCATAGCGCTTGGCGGAAATGCTGGGGCTCCCTTCCTTCCTGTGAGCGTCTCGTCTGTTCCCGGGACCCCCAGGTTGGTGTCAGGGTTGGTGTCATGTTGGAACCATTAGGCATCCGTCCTTGCAAGCGCACATCACCGTCCGGGTCTGGTCGTCCTTTGGTTCTCCCCTTCATCTCTTACTCCCAGGGATCACGTTGGAAGCACAAAGAGCCTATTATGGCCCATGTGTGGTGTTGTGCTCCAGTAATTGGAGACTACTCCTTCCGACTGCTCCTAATTCCTACTTCATTCACACATTGTAACTTTGTAGTTGCACATTCTTGCTCATGCATATACATTTGTGTATTAAATACCAGTCCGTGCTGAGGGAGACAAGTAGCAAACCCCAAAACTATTCATTCTCCTTTGTCAGATTTTCAACCAAGCTTACCATGAGTAAACAAATTAACGTTTTTGGGCTTCTCTGTATTTAGGTACCCATATTACCAATCTGAATTTCATTAAACGTAACGTATTTATACCTTAAATATAGGAAGAAAAGTTAGTGGTTATTGTAGCTTACAGAACCACAATCAACATCTGAAAACAGAGTGCACCTAGATAACCTTGTTTCCTCGGGAGCGCGAATTGATTTATTAGTGTAAGCCTTGAAACTCATAACTTTTTTATATGAACATATAAACTGCTTTTAAAACTTGCTCTGTGCATGTAGTAAAATTCAAAGCGTTATCCAGGTGCAGCTGTTTAGCAGAAATCGATTCGTTGCCAGAGCAACGGGTGCACAGCTCCACAGGTGGGATATAAAAACCCTGACGTTATTGACGACAGCCATTAATTTTTGGTTGAGTAAATTTCCTCTTTTTATATTAAGTTAGGTTTACCTACAAAACGATGCCCCCCAGGGTAGTTAATTTCTGCACAAATTTCATTACTGCTAATGTAATTGCGGCGAATGACACCAAAAATATTTGTTAATGCGTTAGGGCGTTAGCAAAAGGCAGTACGGTAACTGGTCTTACGTCAATTAACGAAGTTGTATTTCTATTGATAATCTCGTCTAGAACACTTGGTATGGAAAATAAAATTTCAGTTTAGGCCGTATATTTCAAATATATCATACGTGCTATGTTTATAAAAGGAAGCGTTTGAGGTTATCGCCAATTTCCTCTCCAAATTGTTATCCTTACAGCGAGAGTTGAAACAGCAATTTATTTTATATCTATAAAATCCAGCAAGAGCAAAGAAATGTTATTTAGAGATTTTAATTTTATGAATAGGGATGTAAGAATGATATTTAACGACTACGTAATTACTATGAGGAACATTTATTTATAATTTATTTGATGTATATATATCTAATTTCGGCAAAATACGAAAAGAAGATATAAGAACAGAACTTAATGTATATTTAATAAATAGCAAAATGGAAAAACATCAGAACACATGGATTCAACAAGTTCAAAAAATGGCAGATTCAAGATTGCCTAAAGTTGCATTTCATTATCAACCAATGAAAGAGATGGAGGGAGCAAAACTGTGAGACGGAACGGGCATTATGCCTATGCCGTGAAATGCAGAAGAAGATATATAATCTCGAAAGTTTAATTTATTTTGTGTACCATAATGTTCATACTAAGTACACGTGTACTTAGCTGACAATGATCCACAACTGTTTATAATTGCAATATAATGACTGTTTAGCTAAATAAGGACTGTATAAATATTTATAAAGCAGCAAAAAGATCGTGAAATATACATAACAACCACCAGTAACTAATAGTAAATACTGTACATAATATTTAGGCTTAAACAAATTTTAAACCATCAGATCGCTTCATACAATAATTTCGTCCTAGTACAGCAGGAATATTTTATTTAATTAAAATAGCTTCATGTAAGCAGAGGCGTTGCGGGAGAAAAGATATTTTCATCACCATCGAAGCTACTACATGCCATCCTTAGTGGAATTCTGCATCGATTAATTCCATAATACTTAAATGTGTACGCTGATAATAGATATTGTGAATGCAATTAATTTAAAAAGTATTATAAGGTAGTAGTTCCACAAAGAAAGACCGACTATCACATTGTAGTTCTTTACATATACGTAAATTCAAAGTGCAAAATACAATCAACTTGGATAAAAGTACATATAATGTATTTATTTGCAACAGTTCGTCACTGTTCACCAAACGAGATGGCTCAGGCGGTTACGTCTGTGTTCCACATTAGGGAGATCGTGGGTGCGATTCCCGTGCTCAATTTTCTTAACCCATGGCTGTTTTTGGGTTTTTTTTTAGGTTGCCAGGTGAATGCGGGAAAGAATTCTTACATTCTCCAAATTTCCTGCCCCTTCACCTCATCTCCAATGTCATTTCACTTTATTTTTCATCTATTGGTCTCTTTCAGGGTTAGAAGTGTTTCGGTGCAACATGGCAGGGCAAAAGGATGCTCTTTGTGACTCTCTCCGTCCCTCGAATTTCGGCTGGCTGCCGGGGGTAGCCGAACCTACTTTAGAGGTGCCGGACCCCCTCTGTGCGGGGTGGCATGCCCGGCCTGGCTTCCGTTGGCCGGGGAGTCTCTATCTGAAAATTTGGAGACCCTGCCATTCCTGTGCCGTCACTCTTGGTTCCGACCGCCGGGTATCCCCTCTCGCCTCATATTTCCTCCCGGGGACGTCCCAATCCAATCCACTCATCACTGTTCATTTTCTGCAAGCCGCAACCTGTGAAGCATCGATTTGAACATTGCTGTGCAGCTATATAATTACTATTTCAAAATATCGTACAACGTTTAGGGCAACGATAATTAAATACTACTTCAGTCACCACAAGGATGTCAGTTTGGATGGAATTTTGTCACCTGGCAAAATAACAGTAGAGATCGCAAACCAGTATTTTAGCCTGCCGGTGTTTTCCTTAGCGAACGGATTTGTGCAAAACGTGCAAAGAACAAACACTTCTTGAAGGTACGGTGTGCTCTAAGTGACAACGGTAGTCCTCCTGTTGACCCAGGTAAACTAACAAACATCTGTAGTCGGTGTGATGCAACTTGACATGTTGTTTGCTTGGAGGTTACGTTGGCGGATAGATTTATAAATATTTACATAATCTTAATCGAAATCATCATTATCATCATAATTATTCTCACCTTCCAAAGTTTGAGTATTATCCGTTCCGACTTGAAGGAATTCTTGATCTTCCCATCCTGTGTTTGGGTGTCCTAGTTCTTTTCCCTTCCGATGATCTGTATGTTATAATTTTAGTAGCCTTTCTTCTTCCATTCTATTTGCATGTTGCTTAAAGTTTTATCTATTATACGTTCATTTACATTGAATACTTCCAGTTCTTCTCTGAGTTTTACTTTCTCTAAATCGTATAGTAAATAGGGGAATTATTGTATTCCACCCAAAAATTCATGTGAGATTTCACCGTAAATAAAGGATGAATCACCTAAAATTTGCACCGCAAATATTTCTGAAATAGAAGGTGCTATTGATGTGCAGTTTTCATAGCATTGATTGGTACTCAGGGGCTCCTGCATTTAGGCTATAAACAGATTTTAATAATACTGAGAAAGTTCGTTTTTTGAGCAAATATAAATTTTTTTCAAATAGAACAATGGCTAGTTACATCAAAGAACAAAGATAGGATAATTAGAATGTTAATGGTCTTTGTTGTAGGATTCTAGTGCAAGTGGTTTACGAGAAATCGTATTTTGAAAAGTTTCCACCCCAACAATTGTTTCTCCCATTCAACCTGCTTAGTTGCTAGGTACGAAGTTGCTATGTTTGTTTGCATTGTGTTTTATGTTCATTGATTGCATTGCGACTTTCTGGTCAGTTAGTTTGTGACAGTTCAAGCAGTAAGTCGTGAGTGGAAGATGGGGTTTACTAATGCAGAAAAAGCCGACATGCTCATGGTGTAGGGAGAGTGAAGGAAGAATGCAGTTCGTTCTTGTACGGTGTAAGCGGAAACGTATCCCAATAGACGTCAACCATCTCGGCAATTATTTATCAACCTCTTCAACCAATTACATGAAAGTGGTACTCTAACACCTAGAAAACGTAACAGAAACAAACAGGTGACTGGAGAAGAGGCAGAAATTAATGTTTTGGCTGCCGCTGCAGTAGATACGCAAATTAGTTCCCGCACAATCGCACGTGGAAGTGGCATAAGTCAGGCAAGTGTACTGCACATTCTCCGTCGACATGGTTCCATTCCTATCACATCTGTCTCCATCGAGAGCTGCATGGAAACGATTTTGAGAATCGTGTTAACTTTTGTACATGGACATTAAGACATGATACTCCAGATTCATCATGTATCTTGTTTAGTGATGAGGCAACATTTACTATTCATGGCCAGATAAACCGCAGAAACATGACTATTGGTCTGTTGACAATCCCCGTTGGCTTCGCCAGGTGGAACGTCAGCGTCCATGGGGTTTAAACGTGTGGTATGGGATAGTGAACCATCAGCTCATAGGCCCTTTGTTCACAGAAGGAACAATGAACTCGCACAAGTATTGCAGTCTCCTGACAGATCATCTGCCACAGATGCTAGAAGACGTTCCTTTGCAGACTGGGAGGAACCTGTGGTACCAACATGATGGCTGTCCAACCCATAGTGCACGAAGTACTACAGCTTGTCTTAACGGATTGTTTCCAAATCGTTGGATTGGACGATAAGGACCTGTACCTTGGCCGGCCCGTTCACTGGTTCTGACCTCTTTAGACGTTTTTCTGTGGGGAAGGCTGAACACACTATCTACAAGGATGTACCAACTACACCAGGCGATATGAAACGACGTATTCCGCTGCAATGTTAGAACGTTTGCAGCAGTCTTTCGATAGCAGCGTGTATTGAAGCTGACGGTGGTCATTTTGAACACAACATTTGAAGGGCTATGTTCTCTTTGCTTGCAAGAATCCACAGAAGTATTGTAATTCCTTTTTTTTCTCTCTTTCTTTCTTTCTTCCTTTCTTTAGTGTGTGCTACTACAGGTTGTACAAGTGTTGGTGCGTAAAGTTTTCAAAATAAGATTTCTCGTAAACCACGTGCACCAAAATCTTGCAACAAACGCCACTGACATTCTAATTTCCCCTACCGTTATTCTGTTGATGGAACTAGGCATTGTTCCATATAAAAAACTGCATGTTTACACTTTCCTAGGATTATTAAAATCTGTTTATAGGTTAAATGTACGAGCCCCTGACTACCAATCAATGCTGCGAATCCTGCACATCAATAGCACTTTCCATTTCCGAAATATTTGCGGTGCAAGTTTTGAGTGATTCACCCTGCATATGTATTGAATCTCCCTGAACCCAAGAAAGAAAAGTTGGTGAAACAACGAAACTTGGCTTATTCCAAGAATACGACACGAGATATTTAACAAATCCCAATTACCCCCTAAATGGAAAATTTTTCGAAAATTTTGATTTGCTCAAAAATGGCTCCAACGATTCTGATTAAAACACCATATGCTAAACAATATTCACATGCCAAATAATATGTATATCTTGAATTTTCTGAGAATAATATGTTAAATCCTCTTCATTCGGGAAGAATTTTATATAATTCTCCATAATTGATACATGTTAAGCGATAGATGAAAAGTACTGCATCAAAAAAGTAGACTCCTTTAGAACACACACTTGATTTCAAATACGTTTTCTGTGCCACCAGCCATTTCCGAGTTATCCTTTAGTAGTGATTAAAATTATTTAATAACTTTGTCATTCTTTTAAAGCTCTTTCGACATTCAGTTGTTTCTCCCGGTTGACATTAAGGGATTTTAAAACCAGCGTATAGCGTCAGTTCATAAACATGTGACTATCGCTATTCCCTTTATATTTGTAAGAAAGTGTTCAACGTTTTCTGAAAAGATTTGTCTGAATTGAAATGAGGTAGATATAAAAATAAACTCTTGTATGAATAATTGTATACACACTAATTCACGATAGATGGTAGAGAAGGTCAGGTGAATATAATACATTAAATTTTTGCTTCGATTATGGTCTATTCTTTGGTGTCCGGCAACCTTCATTAGGAATGTCGTTTCGGCTGATTTCATGTGTTGTGCTAATCTTATTGTTAAAGTCCAGTTTCACAACTGTGTATTAATCTTAGGACTGCTATTGCTTTGTATAATTTAATTAACGATTCTTTTCTTGATTTATTATTTAAATAAGTGCCATTCATATGTCTAAATAGATGAATTTTATCTTTAATATTTTGATCTTATGGGTAAGTTATATTGTACCCCAGGTAGTTGAAATGCATCACTCGTTCTATTACTTTATTATTTAAAATTATTTTACCTCTGGTATATGTTTTTATTTCAAAGGCCTTTACTTTTGCTTTCGTAATGAGGTCTTTATATTATGCTTTGCTGCATGAAAACTAAAGGATATATGCAGCTACTGAAGATTATCTATTGCATCTGCGAGTAATACTTAGTCATCTGCAGAGAGTAATTTGTCTACATATTTAGTTTTTATATTTATCCCGCTGTTTTTCTTTCCCTATTTCCATTCTCTTATGTGGTTTAGGTATAGATTTAACAATTTGGCGATAATGCACATCGCTGACGTACTCCTCTGTTGTATGTGTCATCTTTACCATTGTAACGTCCGTTTGTTATCTAATTGTAGTATTATTATAAATTGCTTTAGTGGCTTATAATAGGTGGCACGGTATATCCGCTGTTGCATAATTGTCCATAACCACCGTTTTACTCTATCTAATGCTTCTTCGTAATCTATGCAGGGTGTAGGTACACGCTCTTAAATATGCTCCTTCCTTTTTACATTCTCTACCACGTAAATAGTAGGCAGAGAAGGTATTGCATTCCACCCAAAATGCGATACCGAGATGTCACCGGAAATGTATGTTTTGAGCCCTCCTGAATACAAAAAGAGCATTTTTAGAAAAAGGTCCGTGTGCATCTGTGAATAGCGTAACTCAAAAACGAAAAGTTGGGTTAACATCAAACTTGGTATTTAAGTTCAGCATCTTCCAAAGATGCGATACGAGGATTTCAAGAAAATCCCCCACCACAAACTACCCTTTAAATGGATGATTTTTTGAAGTTTTTGGTTTTCTAAAAAATGGATGTAAAATTTTGTTTAAAATACCACATATTAAAGACATCAACATAGCAAATAAAATATATATCTTGAATTCTCTGGGAACAGCCTTTGAAGTCCTCTTCATTCGAAAGGAATATTGTAACCTAATCTTGTATATCTGGTAAATGATAAGCGATAGAAGAATACATACTGCTGATATCTTTAAATCACAACTTATTGCAAATAACTGTTGGTGGCATCAGTCATTTCCGACATATCCGTTATAAATAGCTTGAATTGTTCAATTATTTTAAAGTTATGTTGATTTTCAATTGTTTCTCGGGATGTAATCGAAAGAGCATGGAATTTTAAGATCAATATGTAGTTTCCAATTTTTGTACATTTGAATATCACTATTCCCTTTGTATACATAACGAAATATGTAATGCAGCTATTTCCAGAAGGGTTTATCTCGATTGAAATGAAGCAGATAGTATAATAAACTTTCGTAAGAATAATTTGTATAACCTTGTGATAAACGATAGAGAGTGGAGAAATTCATGAGAATGTAACATCAGATTTTTTAATGCTGTATATATGTATTCTCAATTCAATATCTTCCATTGTGAAATCCATTTTGTTCCTTCAGATGAAATCACAGCACTTAAAATGTACGACAGGAAGCATTTATCAGCGGAATTTGTGCTATAAAAATAGGAATTGAAGAAGTGTAACTTAATATAGAGCTGAGTTATGAAGTTCTTACTTAATGAAATTCCAAAGGTTCGTGAAAAGTAATAGAAAGTGATTGTTTTAGGCTTGCTCACCTGTAGTTTAGGGAGAGGACGTGTTAAGTGCATTATTTTGCCACTACATATAGTTTAAAGGGTATTAATCAATAGTAATAATTTTGTTTAATTTTGCTTATTTTTCTAATTAGGAACATGTATAACATGTAGACATGTCTCTGTTTATTAAAATAAGTCCTATATGGATTTAAATGTCCATAATTTTTTTGGCATACGCATTTTAAACATTATGTGCAGTATATGAAATTTGTCAATGTAGGAGTTTCGATTCTCCGCTGAAGCGGCGTTCCCAAGACTTACGTTTCAATTTTAATGTCATCAGGGTCCATAGATAGGTGTCCGTGGACTACGGGCCTAATCATTTCCATGGTTATGAAACTTTGCTCGAGCCAGATAGAGGTCCATCGGGTGGAAAACTACACGTTTTTGATGCTTCAAGTCTTTGATGGCATCTAACTGGAATATCTTGGACACACATCACTGAGGGGCAACTGATTGCAGCGTCAGCTCTTCTTGCTCCTGGCTCTCAGCTAGGAACTCGATGAGAGGTGTAGGGCAGGTAAGACAAGCCACGGATAAGAGGAATGTATGATGTACTTTGTATCTACGTAGTAGTAAAACACAAAGTTTGCACTTCCTTTCACTCCAACCTCTTGTCTAGAAATCTCGGAAAAAGCATTACGTCAAACAAAATAAATGTGATACATCACACATAATTGAGTCGATTGACCCTGACTCAAAAGTTAATTTGTGTTGTGGAAAAAATGAAAAGTGGTGAAACTCGTAAAATATTCACCTCTCGACTACTCTTAAAATGACGTTATGACTATGGTAGATGCTATCACACTTAGAATCATTCCTTACTGTAATCTGCCGTTGAAGAAAAAGAAGCAGAAAGGAAAAGAGTAGATAAAGGAGATATACTTTTTCTTTAAGTGATTAATTTGGGATTCACTTACTGTTGTGTTTTTAACGACGTAATTATTTCCTTGTTATGTCATTTACGACTTTCGTAAGTGCAGCTGGAAAACCTCAAAACTAATGTTGTAATCCTGATGCCTGAGCGTTGTATTATTTTAATGAAGTATTTTTCCTGTTTTTAAAAACTGAATTGTAATGACCGAACAAAAAAATAAAAGCTCTCTATTTTGTGAAACTTTCTCTCAAAAGAGAATGTAGCAAACGATAAAATGATGAATGTGTACAATTAGTTGAGAATATTATCAATTATCTCTATTGCTTGCTGCGTGCTCTAAGCCCTTGTTAAACTCTCTGCTCTGGAGTATATAATCGCACTGAAACGCGCTCTTCGAATACTAGAAAAAACATTTCCCTAGTTCCCTTTTATCTACACAACTAGATGCTGGAGTAAGCAGCAACAAACAAAACGAAAAGCACTCGGCGGAAAACAGGGTTTGCGAAAGTCCTATATAAAACAATAAAACACAGAAGAAAAATATTGCAAATTACAAAAGCACAGAGCATACTAATATATTTCCTCGTGTTAACAGTATTTAACGAAGCACTTTTCAGGTTATATGCGATAAAATGAGATAAAGTTAAAAGCGATTACCACGTTAAGATAATCAAAACAACGGACAGTAAAATGTTCTCCAATGTCGAGGTACTGAAGACAACTTTCTGTAACTCCACTCTGATTGAAATCACTAAACATGGAAGAGTCATTATGTAACTGATTTCATTTTACGTATCTGCATTATCCTGTATAATTGCCCACAACTGTGGAGGATATAAATATTAGTCATTTATGTACACAGAGAGCCAAAGAAAATCTTCGGCGGATTTTGTGTGGTTTTTTTGTGGTCTTTTGAGGCGTGTCCTTCACCTTACCTCTCGCAGAGCTCGGTGGCTTGATAACGCAGCAATAAGGGGGAAAAGAGGGGAGGTTAGTGCCTTTGCTTTTCCTGGTGTTATTGAAACCAAAACATGTTTATTATTTCAGAACCAGTCGTGCCGTATACTAGTGAAATTACTCGAGGACGTTCGTGAGTATGTGGGAGGCTGGTCGCACTGTTACAGCAATTCCAACCGCAGTGCATAAAGGTGTTTTTATAGTAAATTACTGGATAAAAATATTCCAGAAAAGTGGGGAAGACAGTCCACATACTCGTCAGAAATTGGGCGCTTCCCGTAAAACATCCGCAGATGATGATGTTCGTTTACAAATGCAAATTACTCTTTTGTTAGAATTGACTGATCATGTTTAGAAACTAGAGATAAATATGTATATGGTTTACCGTATATGACATACATATTATGGCAATAAAATTCGGTTATACTTTTGTCTATGATTCTGTTGTATTCCTATGATCAGTAATATGTTAGTAAAGGTAAGTAGGAGTATACAACGGGTTTCAACACACACATGTATGTGTGTTTGTACCCGTGTAATGGTTAGACGGTTTTAGAAACCGTCTATATGAGTAACGTGAGGGGATTACGTGATGTTGAGAGTCTAAGGTGAAGCTCGTCCCTCTCTCTCTCTCTCTCTCTCCCTCTGTGGTTTTTTTTTTAAACAGGTATGTGTGTGTGTGTGTATGTGTGTGTGTGTGTGTGAGAAGCCGTGTAATGAATAAACGGAGTTAGTACCCGTGTGTGGGATAACGTGACGTTTGGGAGTCTGAGTGGTAGAATTCTGAAGTCCGTCCCCCTCCCTGTAGCACGTTATTTCCCCTCGTGAAGTTGTTGATACACTGTATTGTTATGTTGTGAAGTTAAATGAATAATAAAATAATTAAAAGCCGAAAAAAAATATCTGTAGCACGTTATTTCCCCTCGTGAAGTTGTTGATACACTGTAATGTTATGTTGTCGAGTTAAATGAATAATAAAATAATTAAAAGCCGAAAAACATATCTGTGTGTGCGCGCGTGCGCGCTCACGTGTAGTAAAATTTTGTCTATTTCTTATTATTTTTTTACCAGTTATGCAAAAGTCGTTCACAATCAAGAATCGTTAGAGCCATTTTTGAGAAAAATGTTCCATGTAAAGGGTAGTCTGGGATGGTGGGGATTTTTCTTGAAAAAACCTTCGTGAAGATACTGAACCAAAATACTAAGTTTGGTGTTTATCCGACTGTTCACATACAGACACACGGACATGTTTCCAAAAATGGGGGGTCTCAAAACATGTATTTCCTGTGAAATCTCGGTATCGAATTTATGGGTGGAATGCAATACTTACTATACGTAGTAGATAAAGTAAAAAAATGCAAGAAGAGAGGCAATGAAGTGAGAAAAAAAGATGTATGGCTTAAATAATATTGGAGTTATGTGTACGGTTACCGCGTTTGCTAAAAAAACTAATGTATGGCTCCCGCGTTCAGAGGCAGAGGACATGTGAATTCGAGTTATGTGTACGGTTATCTCGTCATATCCAAGGTTTTGTTTTCAATGTATGAATCAAAGAAGAAGAGATCCCGTTCAGTAAGAAGGCAATGAGAAAAAAAACTAAGGGGGCTAATAATATTCGAGTCAGGTGTACCGTTACGTACGTACGTTTTCGAGTCCCCCCGCAGGTAAAAACTTGGAATCTTTCAACAAGAAGGCAAAATAAGAAATCCATGCGAGTGATTCCCGTTCACGCTGGATCAGTAACAGAAGGGTCAAGACAGCAATGAACTATAAATTACTAAAATTAAATGCTTTAAAAAAACCTCGGCATATCGAGCCTACATGCTGAGACATGCAAATGCAATGTCTTTTCTCTCGTCTCTGTAACCCGAAGGCATAGACAGAAACCAGGACTTCAGAATTTTTAAATGAACCTAATAATTATAGGTTATGGAAAAACTGAAAGTAGCGTAAGAAATTGTCTGTAGCAAAAAGGAAGCAGCAACACGGATCCTACCAATGCTATAATTATCGTAAGTACAGGGGCCAGGTGGACAAGGTAATTTTTTGTCACGAACGAATGTCAGCCAATGGTCAGATAACTGCGTGCGCATACGTGGAAGGAGAAGGGAAAATAGGCGTAATAGTATCGTGAACTTATAAAGACGTAGGATACCGTTCTTAAGAACTTAGTACTTATTCCGCTGGACATGTGACTGCAGCATAGAACAAGTGTTTGTGGGGAGGGGGGGATTAACAACGTAGGGGACATATAAAATGTGTAAGGGAGTACGAAAAAAGACCATTTGCAACAGAAGTGCGCAGCCAGGAAAGAACATGGATGGTAAGTGAAAAAAATTATTATTTCTTACAATTTCGATCTGTGTGTCTTTTTACATATACTTCAGTGACCCAAACGATCGATTCAATGTGTCTTTTATTTCCGTGTTTTTTCGTGACCTAAATAATATAATCCTGTTGAAACGCGTCTGTATGTTTCAGATCAAATCATAAGCCAGCTCAATGAAATTGGAGAAGGCGCTCCAATAGTACCAACAAAGAAACTTTCAGATCTGGAGATAAACGTGCCGTTCAAAATAAACAAGCTGAAGACGCTTAGCACGAGATATGGGGAACGCGTCGTAGTAATATTAGATCAGTATCAGATCTTTCTTCCCGAGCGATTTAAGAGTATGACTACAGAACAGAAAACTGCTATAAATGAAGGAGGCTATCACCTTGTGTACATGGGACAAGAGACGCTAGCTAGCGGGTATCGACGTCACAAGATTACTTTTTTACAAAAAAAGGTATATTAAAACAGTTTTTGCATGTGTTAGCTCAGTTTAGAAAAAAAATAATGCATCTCGGAAAAGAGAAAACAATTCTTAATGGAATAGTTCTAACCTTTTGACCTTTTAAGATTAATTTCACATAACTATAATGCATGGATAAAAATCTTGTCTTTGTACGTGTATCTCGAAATTTCAGATTATAGCCAGTCGATAAAATGTTACTATTTTCACTTCTCAGATCGTTGCAATAATGAATAGTATAATTTTCAGACGAGTTCAAACATGCAGGAGAATTCTCAAGCGAAGGAGATGCATCTGCAGACACTGCAGTAATCCACAGAAAATTAGACTCCATTACAAGAAAAGGTGAGTTAATGTTCGCATGTATGTGTTAAAACAAAACATTACATTTTTTAAAATAATAAAGTAATCGGATAAGATAATAAATTTTTTCAGCTTAAACATTCAAAAAAAATATAATTTGACAATATTTCTTTTTTCAGCTATAAGTAAAATTCCATTTCCTCTTTTTAATATATAACTTTAATGTCAGTAGCATCAAACATTAATAATGAAGCAGTTTTGTTATATAAGTGTATTTCATGCTAAAAAAGGGGTATTTTTCTTTTCAGCTTTAAAGAGAATTAGATTTCAGGTTTTAAACTTTACTTTGAAATGAAATGACAATTTTGTTTTCAGCCTTAATAAAGTGAACTATATATTTTTTTTCAGCTTTCATGCATGCTTCAAAAAAGTAACAAATTAATATCACGAAAAACGAAAATTCGATTTAAAAAACCTTACTTGAAATGAAATCAACATTATTTCCAGCTTAAAGATACTTTGACATCAAATATTACTGTAAATAAAAAATGAACTATTTGTTATAGATTTTTCAGCTTTCATGCAGGCTTCAAAAACGTAACAAATTAATATCACGAAAAAAAGAGAATTCGATTTCAGTTTTTTTAAAAAAACTTTACCTGAACATTTTTTTTCAGCTTAAAAGATATCAAAAATGTATTACTGATGACACCTCATTTATTTCAATTTCAGAGGAACACGTGCACGTGATCTCAAATAAGACCGGATCCCCGAACAAGAGGACTACGTCGCCGAAAGATGATAGCGCGTCTCCATCAAATAAACCAAGAACAGAATCGGTGAGTGAACAGAGGCAGAAGGATCTTGCATGCATGACCATTGAATCGGCATTTAAAAATCGGATCTATACGAGTCAAATAGAAAACTCGGTGGGAATGATAGATCCTGAAACATTTCTAGATGAATGTCAACCGCTCGTTAGCAGTGAAATTCGGAGCAATCTCGCTCGTCATTTGTCAGGAATAAAGTTATGTGCCACATTAGTATGCAAATATGTCATCCAAACACCCGAAAATGAAAAGATCGAGACATTTAATTTCAATAGTAAAATGGATGCTATCTTACAAGGTACAAACATTAGCGATTGGTATGAGAATAAACTTAAACATCCCATATTATTCAACATTGATACATTCGAATCGAAAAGCAGTTCGAAATCACTATACCAAATATGTTCGTTAATTCTAAATTTCTGTCACTACGATCCGCTAAATGCAGGTTGCAACATAAAAGTGCCAGATTTCATAAAACACAAGAGAGCAGTGACCAATATTAGGAATACTGATAACAAATGTTTCGGATATTGCCTACTGGCATCCAAATTTCCGGTAAAGCGTAACAGCTATAGAGTGAGTTCGTACTCCAAGTACAATATGTTTAAAGAATTTAATTTCGCAGGAATAAAGTTTCCAGTATCTTTAGATGACATACAAAAATTTGAAAAGCAAAATGATAATATATCTATCACTGTATATGGTATAGACGAATATTCAATTATTCCATTATATCAAACCTCGGACCGTAAAGAGCATCATGTGAACCTCTTAAGAATTGCCGATGAAGCTAGATCACACTATTGCTTAATAAATGACCTATCTCGCCTGTTGTCCTCACAATTAACTAAACGCAAGTGTAGGATGTGTATATGTGAGGCATGCATGAAATACTTCTCGAATGAAAGCAACCTAGCTAAACATAAAAGGAGATGCATGAAATCGCAAGTTGTTAGTATGCCTGAAATAGGGGTAAATGACACCATTCGATTCAATTCATACTCGAAGTGCTCTCCGGTGCCATTTGTCATATATGCAGATATGGAATCAATACTTAAAAAAGTGCATTCATGTCAGCCCTCCGCAGATAGCAGTTGTACGAGATCACTACAAAGACACGAAGCAGTATCAATAGCTTTAAACCTTGTATGCAATTATGACGATACCTTATCGAAATTCAAAATCTTTAGAGGTCCTAATGCGATTCAAGATTTTTTCAGCGAATTAACTGTAATTGCAGACGATGTAATCGATATTTACTCGAAAAACAAAGAGTTAAATATGACCGATGCAGATAAAATAAAATTCAGAAATACTGATTTCTGTCATCTGTGTGAAGGTAAATTTGAGTCCGAATCTGACAAAATATTAGACCATTGTCATTTGACCGGTAGATTCATAGGAGCGGCCCAGAATTCGTGTAATCTGAATAGAAAGTTACCAAATTACATACCGATTTTTTTTCATTGTCTGTCAAACTACGATTCACATTTTCTCGTGAAACATCTCGCTTACGATCGAGAACCCATATCATGTATTTCACAAACATCTGAAAACTATCTATCATTCAGTAAGAGATATACGTCCAATGGAAAAATATTTCAGATTTCTTGATAGTTATAGATTCCTCGATGATAAATTGAGCAATTTAGCTGATATGCTAAACCCCGAGGACTTTAAAAATACAGAGCATACGAAAATCCTGCACATCGGCAGCTAATGATACGTAAAGGCGTATTTCCATACACATATCTGGATTGCGTAGAGAAATTGAAAGAGACCGCATTACCAGATATATCACAATTTGATGATATAACAACGGAAGATTACTTGCATGCTCAAACAGTATGGCGAGAGTTAAATATCAGAAACTTAGGCGAATACAGCGATCTATATCTTAAGACTGACACATTGTTATTGACTGACATTTTTGAAACCTTCAGAAACTTATGCCTAAATTTATATAAACTAGATCCGTGCCATTTCTACACTGCTCCCGGGTTGGCCTATCAAGACGTGTTAAAGACGACTAAAACAAAATTATCGCTAATCACCGACAAAGAAATGCTAGAGTTTTTCGAGTCAGGAATCACGGGTGGGCTTTGCACGGTGTCGCAGCGATACTCCAAAGCCAATAACAAGTACATGAATGAATACAACGAATCTCTACCACCTAAATACTTGGCACTTTTCGATTGTACAAACTTATACGGATTTGTTATGGCAAGACATGCAACTCCATGTGGCGAACTCAGATGGTTAAATAGAGATGAAATTAATGCAATAGAATTCTTAAACGTACCGCCAGATTCGGAAACGGGTTATGTGCTTGAAGTCGATCTCGAATATCCTAAAGCCATTCACGACGAACACAACGATCTTCCACTGTGTCCAAAGAGCGAAATATCTCCAAAGGATACATGCAATAAGCTCCTTGCAACACTATCTGATAAGTCAAAGTATGTCTTGCATTACCGTAATCTACAGCAATGTGTAGAATTAGGAATGAAGTTGAAATACATACATAGAGCAGTGGCTTACAAACAATCCTTCTGGTTAAAATCATACATTGACTTGAACGCTGCAAAACGTGCTGAGGAGAAATCTAAATTCGGTCAGAATCTATGGAAAAAATGAATAATTGTGTTTATGGAAAATTTATGGAAAATGTACGTAAGTATAACGATTATCGTCTCGTTACCAGTTGGAAACAAGCGAGAAAGCTGATATCGCGTCAAACGTTATTGCGTTACATTATATTTGACGAGAACCTTGTGGGTATCGAACTGGCAAAGGAAGAAATTCCCATGTGTAAGCCCATATACATAGGACAGGCAATACTTGACATTTTAAATATGTGATGTACCACTTTTATTATAACATTCTGAAAAAGAACCTAAATGATTTGTCTTTAAATTACATGGATACCGATTCATTTTTGTTTGAAACTAGTACAGATGTTTATGATTTTATCAAAACCAACATTCAGCATTTTGATACAACCAATTATCCACCCGATAACATATATTCGATACCTCCGGTAAACAGGAAAGTAATGGGCTTATTTAAAGACGAATTATCGGGCAAATTAATGACAGAATACGCTGGACTAAGGTCTAAGCTGTACTCATATCGTTAAGAAGTCAAAAGGCGTTTCAAAGGCTGCAATGCGTTCAATAACTTTTGATGATTACCTATCTTGTCTCAATGACATGAATGTAGCACATTATGCCAGACAAACAACTTTCCAAAGTCGTAAGCATAACGTTCACACAGTAGAAATGATCAAAATTGCATTGAGAGGGCTTGATACCAAACGTTATATGATTGAAAACTCGCATAAATCTATGGCCTGGGGACATTTTTCTATTCCAAGAGATCCTGCTACCTCTGAGCACAGCTGACATTGTAATGTAATTCGAGAGAGAGAGAGAGAGACTATGTGTTTTTTACCTTATTTGAAAGTATGCCATTTCATGTAATTCTGTTTAATGAGAGAGAGAGAGACTATGTGTTTTTTTACATTATTGAAAGTATGCCATTTCATGTAATTCTGCTTAATGAGGGACTTGGTAAACCATACTTTTTTCGAGTTCACATGTCCAGTACTCATTTTCTTTGTAATTGAACTTTTTATATACTTTGAACATCACAAATCTGGTTTTATAAATGAAAACACATGTTCACCTGAATAAGTGCTCATTTTTACATCTTTATACTTTTTTGGGATGAGAGTTATATTTCCTTTAAAGTTTATGGTATATGTTATGTAAACCAATTTTTTTGAGTTCACAAGTGTTGTTTATGAATGTCGTCCCAAATTAATGTAATTCTGCTTAATGTGAGAGATTGTTGTGCATTTCTTATACTTAAAGCTTTTTATGATGTAAACCATACTTTTTTTACATGTCCTCCTCAATAAGTACTCATTTTTAGAGAGATTTCTTTTTATGCTTTGAAGTTCACAAAATCTTGTTTTATAAATGCAAACACATGTCCACCTGAATAAGTACTCATTTTTACATGTTTATACTTTTTGGGGGGTGATGGGGAATATGTAGGGTTATTTTTAAAAAATAAATATAACTCAATCACTTTTGGATTCTGTTGCTTTATTTCTTAAGAAATAAAATTATACAACACACATCCTGAATCCTAAAAACATTTTGTCTTAGTTTTTTTTGCATCTTCTACACTACAGCATTCCTTTCTATCCATTCACTTTTTGGAAAGCCTAGCCACTTGACGAGTAACCTATTCCCACGTCGACGTAGTACTTTTTCTACCAGATATGTGTCAGGGTAACTAGTTCTTAATAATTCATGACCATAGAATCCACCTTGTATTAACTTCCCCTCACCATCTTCCAGATGATAAGTGGGTGGGACTGTGTTTCTGACCCTGACAATGCGAAAGATTTCAGTGCTCCAATTAGGTGTGTAACCTTTCTCGAGTAGACCCTTATGCCTAGAGATCCTAACACGTTCCCCAACACTGAACCTCCTGGCGTTCCTCTTTTCGTACCTCATAACATCACGACGATACACCGTGAGGAGGAGATCGTTGTTCCTGACGTCGCGAGGCTTCATCTGAATCGTCGAATGGTAAGTATTATTGTAGATGTTAATGTTTCTTGGCAAGAGATCCAGCCATTTATATGAACCTTTAGTCAAAAATTCCTTATGCATCATAGTTTTAAGCGTTCTTATTAAACGCTCGACAGCAGCAGCCTTAATGACACTGAATGTACTATAGTGATTAATTCCATACCTGGTCATTAATTGCTTGAAATGCTTATTGTAAAATTCCTTGCCGTTATCGGATTGAATATTCTTAGGTGTTGTATTCAGATCCTCCAGTATATCTCGCATTGCTTTTGTAACATTTACTCCGGTCTTGTCCTTCACAGGTCTTGCATAAGCCATTTTTGAGTAAAAATTAACAGCAATAAGAATGTATTTATAGTTTCTGTTTTGTTTTATGTATGGTATCATTTCAATAAGGTCTATTTGTAATAAGTCATTAAGACCTTTACTAATTATTTTCCTACGTAGAAATTTCCTTCTGGCCGGGGAATGTAATTCACTAACGATGTTTCGTCTAATCATGCTATTATTTTCGAGTTTTTCAATTCTGTGATGATCTCTTGAATTTCCGTTGTATGATTCAAATTGCCAGCCTCCCTCGATGCAATGAGCAATCTGAGTCTGCTAATCAGACTATTAGGATCGGACCAGTATACGTAGTCCAACTTCCTACCCGGAACGTGCTGCTTCCATTCGAGACCGGAACCGGTCGCAGTGTCGATAAGCCTGCGTATGATATTCTTATATTTATACCCCTTGTTCGATCTCAGACGACCGCTGTTGCTGTAGCCCTGTCTGTGAACTAGAGTTTGTTTCAAAATCTGAGAATAAATATCCAGATCGTCTTCCGTATACGATGAGATCTGAGGTACTCGCTTGAATAATAGTTCGTACAGCCCGGGGCTAGCCTCATAAGTCTCATCTCCTATCTGAACACTGTTATCTGCAAATGTAATTAATTTATTTCCTATCTTATAATCCCCGTCTTCATACCGTACTCCAAAGGTAACGTCCAGATCGCAGCCGCTAGCTGTTCGAACCTTCTTCAGATAATTCACGAGGGTATCGGCTTCTTCTTCTTCGGGGTGAGAGAGAGGGGTTTTACTTTTTTCTTGATTCTTTAGTATATCCTTCAGAGGAACGGTGACGGGCTGAAGAACCTCGGACATCACGCGTTGGGTTTCGAACCTGAGACCCCTCAGGGAACGTAACTTTATCCTTATCGCTTTACTGTGTCGAGCGATGGACTGCTTGAGTCTGATGCCTTCTACATCCATCGTAAAATGAATGCAGATTTAATCAATATATAGGAGATTTTTAATTCGATACTTAGAATATGTCCATCTTTAGCACGATTAACTGGAGCTGTGAAGGTCAACTTATCGCCCATCATGACGAGTGCAGGATAACTTTCAACGCGTTTATCATTTATTGCAAATATTGCATCCGTTCTCGTATTGGGATGCGATGATGAATCATATTGCAGCCAAACACCTCTCCGCTAACCGGGGACCTGTAGTATCCGAGTCCCGAAGTTAGCATGTATCTGTGTGAGTTACCTCTGTACGGTTTCGTTTCCAATGTAATGATGAGCTGTCCACTCATTTTCCCTAAAATAGTATTTATTAGATTCACTCGCGAATTAAGATTAGCAATACTATTCATAATTGAGGCTACCACGGTATCAAGATTTTTTTCTACTGCTGCAATAATTTCTTGAGGCATAGAAGCTAGAGTTCGGTTTAAAACTGTCTGTGTTTCCGCATTTTTCTTTACAACTAAATGTCTAACATATTTTTTATTTGCGGCATCGTTATCGTCCACGGGATCGGTTGTCTCCCTTATCCGTTTCTTTCGAAAGGAAACGTTACCGTTCGAATCGGGAAGCGGTGTGTGTGTATGTAATCCAAAATATATTTTTTATTCGGAACATCATGATCGTCAACTGGAGGCAATAGTACCTTCATTCTTATCGTATCCAGAATGACATTCTTTTCTGCATCGCGTTTGAAAGCATATTTACTCAGGTATTCCATTAGGCTCTGATGTTGACCTTCGAGCGATGTTTGCACGTGCTGCCTAAGCATAGCCTCAAATTCGCCCATACGCTGATATGAAGTCTTTTCGGTGAACGTCTGCATTCGATGCTCGACGATAGTCGTAAGCGTATCCACATAGTGTTTAGTCGTTGCATCATATTCTTCTTCAGGATCCTGAATGTTGCATAATCGCTTTTTCTTGAATTGATTTATAATATAACGGTTAAGCACACCCCTGGATGGAATGATCCTGCGCGATCCGAATCTGTCGATACTCATAGCTGTAATGAGCGATACTCTCTATTTATTCACTCTGATAAAAAAACATCGAAACCGTTTCTGTATCGTCCTTCATTCAGTGGAAATTCAGGTACCATGACAACAAAGGGTCTCGAGTTCGATCTGTCATTACTCTCCCATACTTGCTTACACAACTCTCTGAATTCCGTAAAAGACATGTCAGTATTTACGTAATCGTCGTTTATGTGCTTTAAGTTGAGATTATCTTGTCGGAATAATACGATCATATTTGCATTGTCTCTAATTAGATTTTTGGGTACCTTTGCATAAGATTGTGCAAGATATACAGCATCGACGTTACGGTGTCTGCCCATGCTGTAATACGAAGCTATTTTACCCTGTTTCTCGTTGATGACGTCATCGAATACGAATATGGAATTTTCTCTGGCTTCTGAGGTTTCCAGTACTTTTTCACCGTCCTCGAACGTGTACACTCCTATATCGGGTATGGTTTTCAGCACTTTGAGCAGGTACTGATATTTCGGTTGATGCAGTGATTTCGAGTAAATGTAAAGATTCTCGAACCTTAGCCCGTTCTCGTGGATTAGCAGGTTGAGTAAGATTTTCGTCTTCCCCGCATTCGAGCTACCCAGAATGAGCGCTCTGACGTTGCTCGGGAAGAGAGAGCCGTGCCTTCCCTCGCGAATGTCATTGTCGAAGTCTAAAACTTGTATGGGTAACGAGCACTTTTGCTTCACTACTTCCATCGTGCGACTAAGATTATAAGTTATATCTTTCGCTTTTTATTTTCATAGTGTATCATGATCTCTGAACGCGCTCGGAAGGGTTCCGGAGTACTTAATTCTTTGATTAATTCTCTACCGTTTGAGGCTCATTTGCCCGGTTACAGGTACTGCGGTCCCGGAACTAAGCTACATAAGCGATTGCAGCGAGGGGATCCTCCTATAAACGCATTGGACGCTGCGTGTCGAGAACACGATATCGCCTACGCCACACATCAGGATACTGTTCCGAGGCATTTGACTGATAAGGTTCTTGTGGAAAAATCCTGGAATCGGGTGCAGTCTGCCGACGCTACTTTTGGCGAGAAGCTTGCCGCTAGACTTGTGACCGCAATCATGAAGGGAAAGCTGGCCATGGGTGCCGGATTGCGCAAACGTCGGAAGAGAATACTACCGCCACCCGCTAGAGGTGGGATCTTACCTTTGCTACCGCTTTTGGCAGCATTGGGTGCTGCAGGTAGCTTGGCAGGTGGAGCCGCACAGATCGCTACCTCGGTGAATAAGAAACGTGCTGCGGAGAAGCAACTGAACGAGCTGGTTCGTCACAATCAGCACATGGAAGCATTAGCCACGGGCAAGGGCAGAGGTCTTAAGAAGGGAGGTGGACGACGCAGGAAGGGAAGGGGCTTGTATCTACGTCCAAAAACTCGGGGCGAGGTCTGTACTTATCCCGGAAAAAGCCTTAAGCGGTGCGGAGATTGAAACTTATGCTGAACGTCTACGCATTCCTAATTTTAGAGGCGTATACATGCTAGATAAACTGCCTCTAAGATCTAGACGTGCAGTGAGGATCGTCGTCAATTTGGACAACTCGCAGAATCCCGGTACCCATTGGGTTGCTATACGCAAGGATGGAAATTTAGCCTTTTATTTTGACAGTTTCGGCAATATGAAACCTCCAAGAGAGATGGAATCCTATCTCGACGGTGTTAAGATCATGTATAACAGGCACAGGTATCAGAATTTCGATTTTGTCATTTGTGGTCATCTGTGCTTGCAGTTTCTGTTATAAAACACTTTCGACAGGATGTTCGAATGGTCAAAATGAGTTACACTATCACTGTGAGCGGATCTGATTCTAGTTTCTCTACCCATTTGAATCCGCCACTCCATCTGGATCCAGATGGGGTTTACGAGATTGCTCTACTGAATTTCGAGACATTTTACTCGATACCAAATGTTGATCCTAGCAATAACCTTTTCCATTACGTGCGGGATGGAAAACTTGAAACTGTCGAAATTCCACCTGGAACTTATGAAATAGAAGATATAAACACCTTCCTCAAGGATAGACTCAAAGCCGGCGATGACTTTTTTCTCCGTCCCAATAATAACACTATGAAGGCTGAGGTTCGGTGCCCCTACGTTATCGATTTCGCTCGAGAGAGATCGGTGGGCTCTCTTCTCGGTTTCACCGGCAAGCGCATGGAGGAACCGGGTGTACTGACCGAGTCTGACGAACTGGTGTTCATTTTTAAGGTCAGCATCATACGCGTCGAGTGCAGCCTTGCCACTGGATCCTTCATCAACGGTAAAAGCGGGCATTCTCTCTACGAGTTTTTCCCGTCGGTTCCTCCGGGCTACCACATCTCGCAGGAACCGCCTAGTCCTATATATCTACCCATCATCGACACGAATCTCATTGATCATCTCAGCAAGCGCGTGGTAGACCAGAACGGGGATACGCTCGACTTCAGAAACGAAACTATAACAGTGAGACTGCACATAAGACGGAATGGGAATAAATTTTAAAAGGCATTACTATAATAAAAAGCTTCTCTCGAGATGATACCTACTCAGTCTTCGACACGCAAACTGCTAACACCATCCAACCGAGAGTTCCTCGAGCGTCTGGGATTCAAGGTTCTGTAATGGATGTTTTAGATGTGACCGGGGTTCCGACGTTTGACGATAAGATTAGTAAAGAGGAGGAACATGTCTTCCTACCTTACAATACGTCTGCTCTAGATGTGAATGATGAAATTAGAATACCATGCCAAGCCAAGGATTTATACACGCTTCCTAGCAGAAGTTACCTCTACATAGAGGGATCTGTGACAAAACCTACTGGCGAAGATTCATCTGCAACACTGACCAACAATGCCATGGCGTTTCTGTTCGATGAAGTTCGCTTAGATATGAATGGTACTACCATAGATAGAACGAGAAATCCTGGAATTTCTACGACTATGCGCAACTATGCGGCTCTCAACACTTTGGACTCCAATCGCCTGCAGAACGCCGGCTGGACTATCCCGGAGAACCTGTAGACATCGTGAACGCATCGAATGGTATATTCAACGCTATCGTTCCTCTTTCGATGCTTCTGGGTTTCGCAGACGATCACAAGGAGCTGATACTTAATAGCAAGTTTGAACTCGTTCTCATTAGATTCTAAAAATTCTAATAATTGTGTGATGGGCAACGATGTGACTATCATTAAACTAAACCGCATCGAATGGAGGATGCCCGTACTTAGACTCTCCGATGCCGAGAGGGTGGAGAAACTTAAACTCGTCCAGTCAGATCGCCCACTGCACGTTGCTTTTCGAACCCTGGACCTTCACACTCAACCTGCAGTACCGCAGACTAAAGCGTTCACGTGGAACGTTGCAACGACATCGAAGCTTGAGAAACCGCGTTTTGTCATAGTGGGTGCACAGACCGACAGACTGAACTACCTTGCTAAAGATAGCTCTATCTTTGATCACTGCAATATCACCAATCTGAAGCTTTATCTCAACAGCGAATGTTATCCGTATCATGACATGAATTTGGATTTTGCAAATTCAAAGTCTGCATCTCTGTATGATCAGTATTCTAAATTTCAATACTCTTATTATGGCAAAGAAAATTACCCTCTTTTGAAGAGAGGCGATTTTCTGAAATATGCACCACTATTCGTCATAGACTGTTCTCATCAACCGGAGGAGACCGTGACTGGAGCCGTTAACATCAGATTGGAAGTTCAAGCATCGGCGAATTTTCCTGCACAAACATCTTTGTTTTGTTTGATTATTCATGACAAATTTTTCACTTATAAACCCCTAACTCATGTTGTTCAATCTATCATATAAGAAATGAAAAATGTATTTTTATATCAATAAAGAATGAAATTTTTATATTTTTTTTATTGATTTTAGCATACATCTCCTTTAACTTTTTTCTGACACTCCTACCTCTAACATCGTATGAACACATTGATTTATGAACGTCATGCAATTGAAA
Source organism: Deroplatys truncata (assembly GCA_030765065.1). Taxonomy (NCBI): domain Eukaryota; kingdom Metazoa; phylum Arthropoda; class Insecta; order Mantodea; family Mantidae; genus Deroplatys; species Deroplatys truncata. The sequence continues at coordinate 107,569,122 of CM060979.1, forward strand.
TAAATATATTTCAATGTATGGAATTAGTCTCTTCAGTCCTGCTATTGCAACAATGTCCAGGTTTATGACATTTTCGTTTAGACACGTATTCACAAATGCTATTTCTTTAACTTTATTCATATGCACTGTTACGTTATATGCATAGATTATATTCTCACTGTACGATAAACGAGGAAGCTTACCGTCTTTCACATACGTTTCAATCACAGCTATATTTCGAACTATTATCTGCCAGTCCTCTTTTGTTATGTATACAAAAGTTTCGTCAACTGCTTTGATGAAGAGGGATGCGAGTTCGTAATGCAGTCCTATATTCACACGATGCTTGGAGCTGATGGAGATGTCGTCGAGCATAAACACGCTATTTGGATTCATCTTCCTCTGACTTTTCTGGAATGGGGTCAAAGATGAGCACTATAACGTTCTCTCGAGAGGCTTCCAACATCTTCTTCTTGTTTACGACCTTTGCCTTGTTCCTCTTCTTGTCAGGCTTTTTTTCGGACCTGTAGACATATACACAACATCTCTGTTTTAACACACACGAGTCATTAATAAAAAAAACTCTTTCTTTTTATTCACAATGGTTCTGCTTACCTTTCTTCTTCTTTCTCCTCCACGGGTTCGAATGTCGACACCGACCGATCCACGTCGCGATGCGGTGGCACATCTTCTCCTTCGGGCGTTCTGTAAAAACAAAGGCACAGGTTTTTTGCTAGCTATCTTTTTTCTCTCCCTACTACATCTATTCTATCGCATGTTCTTTACTTACTTACCCTTTTGCTTTGAGATACACGTCGCAGCACTCTCCACAACGGAAGAATGACGACATCTGTTGATGCTGTGATGGTTCCTTACAGATGATGGTATGCGTATCGCCATCACATATTTCCTCATGCTTATCGAGACAGTGCTGCTTCATTTGCTCGTACTCCTCGAGGTTCACCCAGCAACAATTGTCACTATCGCTCGCGATTCTGATTATTTTCACTACTCATCGTGCTGGCTCACAGTCGACTGTGAACGCCGATCCATTCTCGTTTCACATTTAATGGATAGGGGCGGTGGTGGGGATTGAACATGCTCGTTCTTGCACTGACCTGGTTTATACCGTTACGCACGTGGGCACTTTCTCACATACACAGTCTTCTGTAACATACTCATGCAGCCTAACATTCATACACCTAACTCGAATATTATATTAGCCTCGCATGGTTTTCTCATTTTATAGTCCATTGCCTTCTTGATGAAAGATTCCAAGTTTTTAGCTGTGGGATCTCGAAAATTATTAGTGCGGTTCTTGATGCATTTCAGAGCCATACATTAGTTTTTTTAGCAAACGCGGTAACCGTACACATAACTCCAATATTATTTAAGCCATACATCTTTTTTTCTCACTTCATTGCCTCTCTTCTTGCAATTTTTTACTTTATCTACTACGTATAGTAAGTATTGCATTCCACCCAAAAATTCGATACCGAGATTTCACAGGAAATACATGTTTTGAGACCCCCCATTTTTGGAAACATGTCCGTGTGTCTGTATGTGAACAGTCGGATAAACACCAAACTTAGTATTTTGGTTCAGTATCTTCACGAAGGTTTTTTCAAGAAAAATCCCCACCATCCCAGACTACCCTTTACATGGAACATTTTTCTCAAAAATGGCTCTAACGATTCTTGATTGTGAACGACTTTTGCATAACTGGTAAAAAAATAATAAGAGATAGACAAAATTTTACTACACGTGAGCGCGCACGCGCGCACACACACAGATATTTTTTTCGGCTTTTAATTATTTTATTATTCATTTAACTCGACAACATAACATTACAGTGTATCAACAACTTTACGAGAGGAAATAACGTGCTACAGATATTTTTTTTTCGGCTTTTAATTATTTTATTATTCATTTAACTTCACAACATAACAATACAGTGTATCAACAACTTCACGAGGGGAAATAACGTGCTACAGGGAGGGGGACGGACTTCAGAATTCTACCACTCAGACTCCCAAACGTCACGTTATCCCACACACGGGTACTAACTCCGTTTATTCATTACACGGCTTCTAACACACACACACACACACACACACACACATACACACATACCTGTTTAAAAAAAACCCACAGAGGGAGAGAGAGAGAGGGACGAGCTTCACCTTAGACTCTCAACATCACGTAATCCCCTCACGTTACTCATATCGACGGTTTCTAAAACCGTCTAACCATTACACGGGTACAAACACACATACATGTGTGTGTTGAAACCCGTTGTTTTCTCCTACTAAGGTATATTAAACAAATTATATTTTGAATAGAGGGAAAACATGCTTTATTTACTTATTTATTTATTTATTATTTAGTTATGTTTGCTTCTATGCAGCAACAAGTATTGACATTACAGTGAGAACACAATTCTGTTTATTTTTTGTTATAAAGTGCTTCCTTGTTATGTATTTAGTGAATACTATTCAAGCATTAATTTGCACTCCCTGAAAATCTTCTCACACTACACATTCTACATTTCGTTAACCTGGGCGCTCATCGAGTTTTCCCCTTAGCTTTTAACCCTTTCAAAGGCGTGTCCTGCACTAGCCGATAAGGTATGGGCTACCAATCATGATAAGAGGTCTGTATGACAAACTGAATGCACTCACTCAACCCCTTCTCTTTTAGCCAATACGATCGAGAGCGTAAAAATATATATCGTTTCTATGCCATTTTGTAACCTTTGTTGTGGCTATTGGTGTAACTGTTTAACAGAAGGAGTGGCGCAACCTTGCACCGTGGCCTTTAGCAACCAGTGAAATGGCCATGGCTTCGCAAGGTTACGTACAACGATAAATAATGTGACATAGACGTGAGGTGCAGTGAGATTTTCTTTGGCGCTCTTTGTACAAGATGAATGAAAAATCAAACAATTAGTTTTCACTCTTTCGTCGTGTGTAGGAAAATTAAATTTCTTGCACTTTTCTGTTATTCTACATTGAAATATTAATATAAGCATTACTGAAATTCAGGACCAAGTAAGAGTTGATTTAGATATTGTATTCCTTCCAAAAATTCGATACTGAAATTTCACTGGAAGTACATGCTTTAGGAATTTATAGAAAGCTCTCTGTGCTCTGTAAGCAGTATAACTCAAAACAAAAATTTGTTTATGTTGGTATTTAGATTCAGCATCTTCCAAAATTGCGACACGAAGATTTTCAAGAAAATTACCCAACCCTAAGGTATTCTTTACATAGAAATTGTTTCGAAAATTTGGATTTCTCAAAAATAGCTCTAATGATATTGTTTAAAACACCATGTGTTTAAGATATTTTCACGACAATCGAAATATATATCCTGAATTTTCTAGGAATAGCCTCTTAGGATCTCTCAATTATTTTTGCATAACGGTAAACCGTAAGAGACAGACAAAATCGTACTACATAAAACATATATCTCTTAAAACACACATTTTATCTGAAAAACTTATGCGGCGATAAGCATTTTCAGATAGTTTTGTTATTCGTTTGAATTCTAAAAAATTTTTACTTTTCTCAATGCAAATAGATATTTTCTTTCTTTCTTTCTTTTTCGTGTTCTTGCAAAGAAAAACTAGTTTCAAACCATCACATAGCGACAGGCTTTGAAAAGCTTTAACTATCGCCTTAGTTTCTGTATACTAAGTAAATGTTCAAATAAGTAACAAAGGTTTCTCTGTAATAACCAGAAATAGATATAAGAATAATCTTGTGTAAGAATATTCTTAGAAGGGTGAGAGAGTCATGTAAATGTAACACATAAAATGTTTTCGATTTACTAAGGACCTAGTCTTGCCTGAATTCCACATTTGTTTTTATAAATGTTGTAACTTTGTATACAATTTGGTGTTGTACAGGAAATAACGTATTAATCCTCAAAGTGCGGACTGTGTGTATACCAAATGAAAGTTCTGGGTCTCTACAATATTAAAATTCTAAAATTAATTCGTTAATTGCCAAAATATTTTCAAAGTATGCGTCGATTTCACAACAATTGGCTGTTGTAAGTACTTTGACAGCTATATTTGTTGCTAACAAACAGAAGAATACGTTGATCACAGGTATGTCACCAGATGTTTACCCACTAAAAAGAAGACGGTGCTACAAACTTAAAACTAAATATGCGCTTAGAACTAAATTATTTTGTTCTGAGCGTTTTATTATATTGGTTTATATGCTCTATTTTTGAATCTTGAAAGTCCGGAATAGCGTACCAATCGAAGCTGCTCAGTCTTATAGTGTTGCAAAGATATTAAATTCTAACTGATGTGTTAATCACACATGTCACGAAATGTTTATCCGCTATAAATAAGACGTGCCACAAGCATAGCAGTATTGTTATATTATTTTGTTCTGTTTGTTGTGTTATATTCGTTTGTTTAATAATGAGTCATCGTTTAGGACGTCCAAGGCGACGTGATACAGTGCCAACGGATTCTTCAGCAGCAAGAGCCAGAAATCGAATGAGGATACAAAATTTTCGTGAAAGAGATGTAAGTCCATTAGGCCATAACAGTATTAAAGTAAACTCTATTGCAGAGTTCAGCAGAGTCTGCTAAGTTAAATGTGCAACTATTGTGAGTCAAGGCACTTTAAAAGTGAAATTTTGAATGGACATTTCAATTCATGTTGCCATAACGGTTTGCATATTTTTTGTAGCCGCGGATAAACAGAAATCATAATTTAATGTAAATGATGCTAACTTCATGAAGCATATAACAGCGTATAAACGTGATATGGCATTTACTTACTTTTCTGCTAACCGTAGTCATATTCATGGAGTAGGCCCTTACTGTTTCAGGATTCAGGGATATATATATAATATTTAATACCCCATAAATTATATACCATCTTATGGTCAATTATATATAATAGATTCCACTCTTGTCAATAGAATTAGATGTAGATATAAAACAAATTGTCTAAATTCACAAACAGTTCACATTCTACCCAATACAGCATAGGTATTTCATGTTCACTTTAATAAATAGTGGTAATTTCTTTAACATTGGCGGCGTCACGTAAAAATGGCTGCTTACAAACACTAGGTATGTTCTGAAACGTTATGCACAAATCCACTGTTGTACAAAATAAATTTAAATGAACTTATCCTACGGTAGATGCGCATTGCATTTGTTAAACGACTCCTTTTTATTTTTCTGAGTTTCAAATTTGGGGTGTACATTAGATTCGAGTGAATACGGTATTATTTCATTCTGTTCAATATGTTATACCGGATTACGTGCTTATTTTGTGTATATTTTGTTCTGTGTTTTTAATAACGTGTCATCGTTTAAGTGAATCTCCACGGCGGCGTTGCACAGTGCTAAGGGATTTTTAAACGGCAAGATCCAGATTGGATGATGGCACTAAATATTTGTGAAAGGGATGGGAGTCACTTGGGTCTCAACACTATTCAAAATGAAAACTCTATTGCAGAGTGAAAATTTACTCACAATATTGTGTTTTAAGTTATGTGTAATTAAGTATATGAACATTATTGATAAATACATTTCTGCTTTCAGCAATTAATTTTTAATTCGCAGTTAAAACTGTGAGCCACTAGTACACAGTAACCGGCACCTAACTGGGCGGGTCGGGCAGGATTCGCGATGGCATCTAACGATGACGTCAACGAAGTCCACCAATAATTCAGTGAGTTGTTGGCTCTCGTACAGAAGACTGTCACCGATTGAACTTCGAAGTGTGCATGCTAAAAGTTAAACACACAGACTTAGTGTAAATAATGGAAGAGCAGAAAAAGAATAGCCAGTTTTGCACAAGTAGGCGACGGATATAATACACTACGTGCATTCCTACTTCAGGAGAGAAGCGTCTGCTGACGGGCCATTATCCGGAATTGAAAATGTGGTGAACTAAAGCTTGCGGCGTAAGCGTGCTCCTTCGTAAAGTTTTAAGAGCTTTACGACAGAGGGGAATTTCTTACAGCGAGAAAACTAATATCCCAAATACATGAAGCAACACGGTGTAAGGGAGTGGAAACATATTTTAAGAATTTTGAGGCCTTACGATTTAAATTCGCAAATGCAACGATGGCAGAATATTTATCATGGAAAGTAACGGCACTGATGTGACCAGAGTAAGGTTTTTGAGAACTACGAATGAGATAAGGACATCGGGAAACAAACATGCTTACTAACTCGACGAAACATGGACCATGTATATAAAATGTGCAAACTGACATTACTGTGTTATTTAAACAAATTCGAAGCAAGATAGTAATAAACGAAAACTCACAATATAATTTTTAGGAGGCAAATGCATATACTACGGACGTTTACACATAGCAAATACATAACAATTTTACAAACAACATAGGTTATTTGTGAGTTACATAGCAGTATGCTATTTTCAAGATGAATGGATTAGGAATGAATCTTTAATCTTTTACTTCTTTTTACCTGTTGTCAAACTTCGTCTTCTTTACGATTTTCACATTCCTGTGTAACTGAAATTAACTTTTACTACAAGAAACAAAAAATAAATAAGGTAAGATTGAGGAATAATAATGTACTCTACATACACGTACTATAATACACGTATAACATAATTACGGTTATAATAATTCATTTCGTCCAGTGAAGTACGCTTCCTGCTGTTTATTGTGTACGTAACGAAGAACAAACGTATAGCTTTTACGGAGTGCTTCTCAAATATTGGAAAAAAAAGTGTTACATGAAATAGGCATTAAACAAAATTTGAGCATTCATGAAATACTTGGAATGCTCTTATATCTGCCTTACATTACATATTGCTGTTGATAGTTTTGTTTGTTTATTGAAGTTGTCCATGTCTGCAGTTAGTTTACTTTATATTGTTGAAGAGAAGTTTGCCGTAGCTCAAGAAACAGGCAGAATGGCAACTAAGAAGTACTAGCTCTGTCTCTCTGCGCGACCACCAATTTCGCCAAGTTAGCTAACGGTCACTTATAGGTGTTACCAGCTAGGCCTGAAGGCTTGCGCCACCATACTTATAACACACGAATTTTGAATAGTGTTTAACCCCGCTTTTACTTCATACTGCACCACAGACAGTGGCACTAATGATACTGAAATGAAACTAAATAATAATTGAGAAAGAAAATTTAGGAACGAAGCGTTCCAGGCATAATTTTAATGTACTGGTATTTGCCGATTATGAGAACTGTGGAAATCCTAGAAAAAGCCTCAGTCAGGGAAGTCGGTCCTCGCGAAAATTGAACACCAAACCTTCTGATCTCGTGTCTGTGCTTTAACGACCTCAGCTAGCCATGTCTGTCATATAGCATACGATTCAAACGTTGTGGCTTATGGTTACGTTGCACCGCCTGCATTATGGAAATAACACATTATAGTTCCTTGTCTCTTCTAATAATTAAATAAACAATTTTCTGTGTTTCCATATAGCTGCATACAAATCTAATGTCTTACACTCACTAACTTTCCCTACCCATTAATACTTCTCATAATTCCTTCTAAACTATTATACTTATGTATACTCATATTGAGGCAGTATTTTTAACATTTAAATAATTTCAGTCTAATTATATAATGTATAATTCAATAACAGCCCGCCTTAAAGCAATATGTGTATGTAACAATATATAAAAAGTGTATATTACAGTCATTGTATATGTTTATATTATTGTATACATGTTCAGTAATGTTAGGTGAATGTATTACGTAGTTTAATAATGTAGGAGCTGTAAGAATATTAGGTTAAAAGTTGTTAACAATGAGGAACCTTGAGGCAATAATGAGTAAGAAACTGTAATAATGCTACTAGTCATTCTTGGAGCAACAATAATGTAATTTTTGTGACAGTTTATAAAATAGCCAATCAACAACCAGAAAAAGCTTTAGTTAAATGAAGGTATTCTATTGGACTAGAATTAGCCAATAAGAAACCAAAATGAAGCAAAATGTACACATTTAGAAGTCAGTTGCTTGTAGACAGCGCTCATAACTGGACGCGTTGGTTGTAAACAGTGTGCCTAACCGGACGCAAGATGCGTCCTCTAGAAATTTAATACGTATTCAGTGTGAGACCAAAATAGTTTACGTGTTTAAAAAGTGCAAGTATTTAATAAAAGAATCTTACAGTTGTCTATATCAGTGAAGTGTTATTTAAATCGTGTCAAGAATTAATAAGAAGGAGTGAATTAAAAATTATAATCTGTGTAAGCCTACATTCTTCAGCCGCACCACGCCTTGCAAAGAAATCCATGTCTCTAACAATAATACTGACGCAGCCGAGGCAAACATAAATATATAATATTTAAAGAACAGTCAAATTACAAAATTAATATTTTTTAAATATTGGGACGAAGGCTACCGGATACCATACGTGCGGTTGCAACTGCTTCAAGTTCGGCTCCTCAACAGTTGAACTACAATACAACTCCTACTTCAAATTCGCTTTCCATACGTGAAGCAACAGCCTACTTCAAATAACACAAGTTAATGTCTTTCTCGCAGTCAATAATAATCAGGATCACCTGTCGAAATTCAGCGCACTGTGTGTGGAAGTCCTCGCTCTTCCACGTGAAAGTCACGCGGGCTCAACCTCTTTCCTAATACGTGTTTTTCTACAAATCTATGAAATACAGAGGAAAACGGTTCGTAAACGTCTTCACCGTATTAATTGAAATCTCTGTCAGGATCAATACCACTTCAATCCGGACTTGACGGTTTCTTATTAACCTCGACGAGCCTTGATACCTGATCCTTCAAGATATTGCTCGCTTAGGAGAGCTTTACCTCTTACCTTCACTTTCACCATTGGCTTAGAATAGGTTATTGATGCGCTAAGCAACTTACGTAAATAAAGATAGCTGTTTAATTGAATTTTATAAAATTTAATCCGTAAGAAAAGCCTGCTGGGAAGGACAGTATTATATGTTATTTGCTGTTAGAATGTGGGTCAAAACTATATTAAATAGTTGCATGTAGAAGGTACAGTAGTTACTGAAATAAACTACATTCTAGCTGCCTCCATGGTCGTGTGATCAGGGAACCGACTTCTCACCCGAAAGTTCCGGGTTCGATTCCGGGCCATAGGGTGGGAAGTGTGGATGAAAGTGCGTGTGAAAATAAGTTAAAAACGACGAAAACCTACAGTAATCTAACCTAAAAAAAACAGTTCAAAGAGTAAAAGCACCATCAAATTTTTCGGTCAAAGCTCCCGATATGACCACAGCAGTTACAGGCGGCTATAGAAATTAGCCCAAAAATTTTATACTGGTAATGATATGCATTTGTATGTATGCATATGTGCAGCAAGCGTTCTCATTATTACTGTAATAATAATTAAAATTTGTAACTTTATCTTTCTATACACACCAATTATTATAGGGTTGTCTCATAAGTTCCTTCGCATTTCCTTATGTTTCAATCACTAAGAACGCCTGGGAACACACCTCACCCGCAGCATAGCTACGACAGCGTAGTTGCCAAACTTTCCGTTTACAACCTTTAAATACAAGGTCGTTTAAAAGATAAATAACTACGGCAGTTATGTTTTGTAAACAAACCAGTTTTTTCCTGCAGTACACACCATTATTGTTAACAATATACTGCCAAGTTCCTGGCTACAGTAGCACGATCTAAATTGAGTTCCAATGCCAACAACAGAGTTGTAATTCGTGGATTGTTGATTATCGTTTCATGAATTCTTTCCACATCCGTAACCATTGGCCGTCCAGACCGAGGTTTGTCTTTTAGGGAGAAATTCCCAGCTCGAAATCGACTACACCACTTTTGACATGCTCGCTTCGTTACTGCATCTTCTCCACAGACAGCACATATTTTCTGCCGGCATTGTGAGTCGGTTTTACCCTAGATGGTAAAACATCATAAGTTGTCGGAAATGTTCCTTTTTGCTTTCCATAGTTAGTAAACACAAGTTCACGCCGTTCTATCCAACGTCAGTCACAAATACACACTGACATATCCAATAGTGAGTCTGGTTGTTGTTCTCTAAGTCGTAGGGATGGTTAGGCAACTAGAATAACTTGAGTGTACAGAGGGTTCTGGGTTCTCAGGCGCTATAGATGCAACTTGCGAGCAAAACGAACGAACTTATGAGAAAACCCAATAAATTCTTCCCTTAACCCTTTCTCCCTTACTGGGATGTCCGCTGTCTCCTTTTATATTTCTAAATTTGTTTATTTCACTCCGGCCCTAATATTGCTTTAAAGGTACGCTGAGGAGCATGAATCAGAAGAATTAAATTCAATGTGCATTCGGAGTCCATCGATCACGGTACCTCAAGGTGGAGCGCCGGCGCATTAAGACGGAGATTTATTGCTTCCAGTCTTAGTAATGTCACTGGGTTAAGCTGTTAGGTTTAAGTCCTTTGATTTTATCGTGTAAAAGATTTAATTCTACTCCCGACATATTGTGACTTTGTCCAGTTTTTCAAGCTTCACTTCACAATTAATATTCTCAATGTCACTTCACTGGGACTTCAGTTAGTTGACATTCTCACTTCACTATTGTAAACTAGTTCAATATCCCCATTACTTCTCTTTCCTTCTTGACGTAGCGGCGTATTGCAATACGAACGACGTAGCTAATTCTTCCGGATGAACACTCGTTGGGGAGAGAACACAAGACTTCAATCTCTCCTGCAGCAGCACTCACTGCATGTCGCAGTTGTCACAAACTCACTTGTAGAACCACACTTGATGTCGCACTAGAAATGCACTCGTTAACTCACGACTAACTGGCTCAACTGACTTCTCTCGCGAGAACGCTCGCTTATATGGACAACGGAATCTTCTGCAGAATATTCTATGACTATCTCGACATACCAAGAGAGGGAAAAGAAACTTGCAGAAAGTTCTGGTTATCTGCCCATAGCGCTTCTAGTGTTTACGCTGGCGCGAGCGTTGCTTATCTCTGTTTACTTGTCTTGCCGGCGCTGAACTTGCTGCGCCACAATATTTTCTAATTATATCCATTCATCTAACATCAACTGTCTGATTTTGATTTTCTTTTTTCTTTTGTTATCCATGATTTATTACCAGTTAGGGGTATTGGGACTCTAATGTCTTGTAAAATGTTAATTTTCTTGTTTTTCTTGTTTTGTTTTGCAAATTTTTTGTAATACCAGATGTTCAGTTATTTAGTTGTTTATACCGTTACGTTATTTTCTTATTTGTTCGATTTTAGTGTTTACATGTATATTCCTTAACTATTAATTCATAATATTGATGATAATAATAATAAAATAGTTCTTAGAATCACATGCTTGAAAAAATATTGCTAAATTTGTTATACATCAGCAAATTTCCAGTCCCTTTGAAGCAAGGGGAAAAAAGGAAATAAGGTGTAGAAGGTTTTCTCTTATTAAGGTTTGAAATTATTTGTCTTAATCACTGCTAAATGCAGTTAATTTGAACTGTCTCTCTTAATTGTCAAAGAAGCCCTTACATTTTCTGGGCGTATAAACGCTAAAACCAAAGAGCGCCGTTACTACTGGCGTTTGGGTTTGTCCACTCGTTAAAACACAAGAGCCTGATTAACCTCAGCTCCTTTCCTGCTCGGTAAATAGCCTCTCATTTGCTCTGCTACCAGTTCCACAAAATGCCCATTCTGTACAATGGAACGGGATTTTCTGGAGTAACTGGTACTTCGCTTGCCGCAGACTGGCCACTGAAAGAGAGCTGACCATAAAATATGTGATTGGGAGACAACTAACAATCGACAGTTCGGACAAGTGATTAAGCCATATTGTGCTATCCCAACGTGTGGCCATTGATCCATTCTTTCACGTGCAAGATCTGCTTTTCAATTATCTGCTGTAACTGATATAGTTATGCAGTGGTTCACCTGAATGGCCGCGTTGATTTAGGACTACAATACGCCCCAAAATAATTACTTGCCTCCGTATTTTTGGGAATGAAAGGTTAACAAAAAGTCATTTAGCATCTCACAATGCGTTTTGTGCTTAGAGATTATGCAAGTTAGGAACTGTGAAAATTAATATGGTATACTGTTCATAGCCTTTTTTGTACAATTAATATTAACTAAACCCCACTCCACACAACTTCAAAATGATCATTTATTGTGGTCCAGAAAAGAAATTCAGTAAAAGCTATTTCTATTTTATAACATAGCAAATTTTAACCTAAATAGCTAGAATAGAACCCTTAGCGCTTTATCGGAATACCATTAGCCGATATCTTATAGAAGGTTGGCGAAAACGCTTTTGTTCCCAGAAACGGTTAGATATGCAAATAACATAACTCACCTAGCAGCATGTAAAATGCTGGGGAACCGCTAAAGGATTACCAAATGCACTTGCAAAGTACGTTTTTACGACGCCTTGCTTATCTACTGAATGGTTTTGTGTAATATTTGTGATAAATAAATAAACCGCACGAAATCGTGATACAAGTTTTTCCATCACTGGCATAGAGTAACTTATTTGATGCTTTTTGTTTTTTCCAGATTGACCATAAACCATATTCTTTCACTTCACGATTATACAGGAAAGAGGAAAAACCTTAAACTATTTGCCTGTCCTTTTAGAAAAACCAAGGAAGTAATATAACTCTGCAAGCTGCATTTTATAGGATAGATAACGTGTGTCCATCTAAATCGTCTGTCATTACTTATATGCCAGTGATCCTTTTTGCTTTAATAAACTCATTTAATTAAGCTGCAGAATTATACAAATTGTTCTCCCCTTTGAACACTCTGAAGCGGAATATGAACTTACTCGCCGTCTCTTTCTAGGTTTAAAGTAAACCGGTTTAGATTATGAAAAAATGCGTTCACACTATCGAAACAATCTGATGTACTACATTCACATAACTTGCTCTACTCCATTATCGTTTATTTTTACAGAGTTATACAACCTTTCTTACAAAACCTTATTTTTCTTGAGGCAGTATTTTTAACACTTGAATGATTTCACTCGAATTATATAATGTATAAATTCAGTAACAGCTCGCCTTAAAGCAATATGTGTATGTAACAATACATAAAAAGTGTATATTACAGTCATTGTATATGTTTATATTATTGTATACATGTAATAATGTTATGTGAATGTATTACGTAATTTAATAATGTAAAGCTGTGAGAACAATTGCTTAAAAGTTGCTAACAATGAGGTAACCTTGAGGCGATAATGAATTTGAAAGTTTAATGCTACTTGATTCTTGGAAGCAATAATGTAATGTTTGTGACAGTTCATAAAATAGCCAATCAACAACCAGAATAAGCTTTAGTTAAATGAAGGTGTTCTATTGGAGTAGGATTAGCCAATCAGAAACTGAAATATAGCAAAATTTACAAATTCAGAGTTCAATTGGTTGTAAACAGTGTTCATAACCGGACGCGAGATGCGTCCTCGAGAAATTTATTACGTATTTAGTGTGAGACGAAGAATAGTTTACGTGTTAAAAAGTGCAGGTAATTAACAAAAGAATCTCACAGCTCTCTATGTCAGTGAAGTGTCATTTAAATCGTGTCAAGCATTAATTAAATGGAGTGAAGTAAAATTATAATCTGGTAAGCCTAAATTCTTCAGTCGCACCACTCCCTGCTAAGACATTCATGTCTCTAAAAAAAAAAGTAAATACTGACGCAGCTTAGGCAAACATAAATATATAATATTTGCAGAAACAGTCAAAAATTACAAAGTTAATATTTTTAAACATTTTTGGGGGCAAAGGCCACCGGAAAGTACATTTAGGGCGAAGGCTACCGGAAAGGTTTTACCATACGTGCGGATGCAGCTACTTCAAGTTCGGCTCCCCAACAGTCGAAATATAATACATCTTCTTCAAACTGACTTTCCATACGTAGCAGCAACAAACCTTCAACTTGGCTCCCAAAGCTTGGGACAAATATCAATACAACACTACTTCATTCTGTCTGCTTTATCTTACACATTTTGTTGTTGGTATAAAGCGGATGTAGGAAACCGAAGAGATAGTCAAATGTTTAAATGCGGGCCTCTATTTCCATAACATCGCAAGTAACAGGTGAATGGCTGCAGCACTTCAAAAAAAGACAAAAGTATTGAAAAATTCAAACCAACAACTGCGAAATTCTCGGAAATTTCTGACGCCACAATAAAAGTTATGCGAAGTAAATTGTATGTTTTAAAGAGATACTACATTTTTGTGTACTGCGTTTTTGTATATCTCTTATGGGTTACCCGTTTTATAAAATGATAGAAAATTCCTTCTGAATGAAGAGGACTTCACAGGTTGTTCCCAGAAAATTCATTTTATGTAGTTTATTTATTATGTAAATATCAAAATTGTTTAAGCCATTCCTGAGAAAATAAAATATTTCGTATAATTTTCTATGTTAAGGTAGCTTAGGATGAGGGATTTTCTTGAAAATCTTCGTGTTGCATGTTTGGAAGACATTGCATTTAAGTAATATGTTTGGTTTTCAATGGAATATTAGATTTTTAGTTTCATTCACATGGCTTTCTCTACTCAATTTTCTGTTTATTAGTCCATTTACTTCTTTTTAATACAGACAATCTTTCATTTCGTTTTAGGTTTAAGAAGAATACAATAAGTTAAAGTGTTAGTCAAGTCTTTTCAAAGCCGATCGCTATGTGATGGCTATGAAATTCCGTTATTTTTGCATCAATATGAAAAAGAAATAAAAAACAATAGCAATTTGCTCTTGAGAAAAGTATGACGTATCTGAAAGCAAACCAAAGGCAAGCAATATCCAGAATATGATTTACTCCGGAAAAAAATGTATTTGACAAAATACTGTGCTTTAACGAGATCTACGTTTGTTTATACAGTGATATTTTTATCTTTTACTTATGGTTTACCAATTATACAAAATCCATCCAGAATGAACAGGGCTCAAAGGCCATTCCCAGAAAATGCAAGATGTACATTTTGTTTGACATATCTTAAACATATTATATGTTTAGTCCAGATTTTTGACAATTAGAACAGACAAATGGCTGTACAACACCTTACATCATTTGTAAAAGGATGATATAATAATTTCCTAAACTAAAACAAAGACTATCGCGTTCAAAGATAGACATTAAAAAGAATAGAAAATAATGATATATGACGTCCAATGGAACAGACAAAGCAGTCTCAGTACCTAGGCTGTGGCGTCACGTATGTGAAAGATCTAGATATGATATAGAGAAAAAAAACTACATAAATTCCAAGCAATGTGCTGAAAACCATAGAAAATTTAAAAATAAATCTAGAAAAGATACAACATTGAAATTGTATTCAATAGTTTTTATTCACTTCTATTCACTACACACTAGTAATACTCTATGGTAGCGAAGCATGGACTCTTAAAGCAAAAGATAAAAGCAAACTGCAAGCAGTAGAAATGAAATTCTTACGGCAGTGAAGGGATGTGCAAGAGAACACATTCGCAACGAAGTAACAAGAGAAGAGCTAGAATTTAAACCATTATATCAACTAATACAAGACTGCAGACAAAAATGAGTAGATAATCCTTTACGAATGGCTGACAAAAGAATTCCGAAAAGGTTTTAAAGTATAAGTCTAGAGAACACAGATGGTTGGAAGGCCAAAGAAGCGTTGGAGAAAACAGATGTGAAACCACGACGTGTGTAGCCCAATCCATGTGGAAAGTCCTCTTCATTTGGAAGGAATTTTGTATAATCTTTTATAACTGGTAAACATTAAGCGATAGACAAAAACGTACTACACATAAAATGTAGATCTCTTTAAAACGCACAATTTATTTCAAATAAGTTGTTTTGTGGCATAAGCCATTTCTGAGATATCATTATTAATGGTTCTAATTCTTCATTTCTTGGTAATACTTTGCGGCAGTCATATTTTACATCGGTCGCACCACGTATGGGTAAAAAACTTGTGGTGGTCTTCGCCCCACGTTTAGGCACAAACGTTTGCGGCGGTTTCGTGTGTTAATAAAATTTGTGTAATAATTTTAATGTAATATCTGGTAGAGCAAGTATCTCTAAATAGGGCTGGTACGGCTGCAGAATAATGTTTACACAAATTACTACTGTAAGTTTTTACTTCTTCATTAATCCTTCATGGCAGTTGAATAACAATTTACTGACATCTTAATATGGAGCTGTGAGATATTATTCCTAATTACACTTTTAAAAGGTCAAAATTTATATATTATCCGTGCTGCACTAAATTCTCATGTCTACACACACTAACATATAACCACCAAACCGAACTGCTTGGGTACGCCACTTTCCAGCGTCTACAGTTTAAACTTTTACATTTTTATATTTTTAGTTTCTGATTGGCTAAGCCTACTGCAATACAATACCTTTACTTTTTTACTTTGGCTTGCTTTCCGCACCCACGTAACCATTTACAAACTGTTTTGAACATTACATTAGTATTGTTCCATGGACTGTTGGTAGTTTTTTTTAACTTTCTAAGTTATTATTGTTTCAAGGTTACCTTATTGTTAGCAATCTTAGGCTTCTACTTTGTGACTCTGTTTTGCTACGAAAAGCAACTTGCTTCTATTCTCACAGCTCCTACATTAATAAACTAAGAAATATATATTTATATAACATTTTAGACATATGCATAATAAAATAAACATAATACAATGGCTATAATATACATTTTATAAACTATAACATACGCATATTGCTTATAGGGGGCTATTATTTTTTATACTATATGATTAGACTGATATCATTTAAGTGATAAAAAATACTGATCAACTTTGAAGTCCTTTCAACAGTATTGTTTCTCGCAGTGTATGAAAGGAGTATGGAAGTGTAAGACCAGCATATACTGTTCTCTCTGTACCCTAACGAAATATGTAATTATTGTGTAATGTAGCTATTTCTGTAAAGGTTTATTACGATAAAAATGTAGCAGATAGAAAAATAAGCTTTATCAAGAATAATTTGTATACCCACTAATAAGCACTAGAGTGTAAGGAAAGTAATGTGAATGTATCACATCAGATTTGTAGAAAAAGATTCGTGCGTGTGTCTGTGTGTGTGTCTGTAAACAGCATAAATAAAAAAATAAATAAATAAATACCAAACTTGGTATTTAGGTTTATTACCATCCAAAGGTGCGACACGCAGATTTTCAGGAAAATCCTTCCACCCCGAACTACCCTTTATGTCGATTATTTTTCGATATTTTTTATTTTCTATAAAGTGCCTGTAACGGTTTTGATTAAAATATCGTATATTAAATATATTTACATGCCAAATAAAATTTATATCTTGAATTCTGTGGAATAGCTTGTGAAGTCTTCTTCATTCGGAAGGAATTTTCTATAACCTTGTAAGACAAGTAAACGTTAAGCGATAGACGAAAACGTACTACACAAGAACTGTAGACTTCCTTAAAACACACAATTTATTTCAAATAACTTTTTTATGGCAATAGCATTTCCAAGAGAAATTGGTCTTATCGGCTGTTTCTTTTATAACTTATTGTAGCTCTTGTCGTTGAATTTCTTGCATTTCTAGTTTTTTAGTCATTAGATGTGGACACATTCACACTCTCATTCATACTTCCAAACTCTAGGGAGGATAGGGATTAATCTCCGCTAGAGAAAAATTCCCACCCGTAGCCGAGAATCGAACCTGAGACAGCAGGCAGTTGCTCTACCGACTGAGCTACGGGGCCAGCCCAGTTCGAATTGTTCAATACTTTGTCATTCTTTTCCAGTCCTTTCGATATTCAGTTGCTTCTCGCGATTGCACGCAAAGAACATGGTATTTTAAGGCCGGTGTTTCGCGTCCAGTACTAAAACGTTTGACTATCGCTATTCCCTTTTGTATGTGTAATGCAGCTATTTCCAGAAAGGTTTATCTCGATTAAAGTGAAGTAGATAGGAAAATAAGCTTTCGTAAGAATAATTTGTATGCCCACTAATAAGTGATAGAGGGCAGAGAAAGTCAGATGATTAATCCTTACATTAGCCATAAGCTGTCACTCCCTTTCACAACACAGGTTCAAAGAATGATGGTGATTTATATTGAAATTTTAAATCTAGACTATAATGATTGGGCCAATAAAAGAGTTTTATTGATGCCAAAATTAGAAAGCTATAACAAAGGTACATTTTAATAACCATTTATTTTAAACCAATCAGTTTTAAACCAGCCAACCCTGCTATCTATAGCCGCTCCTGGAGGCTATCCATCTCCCGTGTCAGCATTTTCCCCGGAATGGGGAAATTTCCGCTGCAATTTCCGCACGAATAGCAGTCCTGAAATTCCCCAATTGTTTGGCGGGGAGTGGACAGGAATCTGAAGCTGACAGATCCGAAGATCTAATGGAACACAAGGAGTAGTAAAACCTGAAATAAGTTTTGCAATATTTTCTTACGCTTGTCGTTAACTCATCTCAAACGTTGCCATTGCTTTCTCTGCGGTTTATGCAGTAAGTACAGGAAGTGTTGCATTCGATCCAAAAATTTGGTGGCGAGAGTTTACCGAAAATACATGTTTTGAGGCACCTGAGTTCAAAAGACAATTCTCAGAAAAAGATTCGTGAGGTGTGTGTGTGTATATATATTATGTTTAAGATATTTACATGAAAAAAATCTGATGTGCTACACTCACATGATTTTCTCTACTCTTGTATAAACTATTTTTACAAACGCTTATTCTCCATCTACTTCATGTTAATCGAGATAAACATTTGCAGAAACTATCTTGTTGCTAATTTTCTTGCAGGTGCAAGGAGAATATGGTAGGCTTTAAGAGATAGTTAAATCTTTTAAGAGTTGGTTACTATGTGGAGCATTCCATTCTATTTGCAAGTCCAGGATATAAAAAAATCATTATACCATCATTAAAAACTATTGCTAAAATGTTTGACTATCGCTTAAGGCCTACTGTTCCCCTTGTTTTGTATTTGCAAGGGCAATATAGAAGTACAGTAGCCTTTAAGCACATACATATCTCTTAATAGCTGGTTGCTATGTGCAGCACCATTCTCTTTGCAACAGATTAATACTCTTTGCATATCCAAGACAAAAAAAAAGAATTCCCATTTGAGAAAAAGTATAAGTATTGGAAAATTTAAGGGAATAACAAGCAATATCTCGAAAATCGTTCACTCAACAAAAAATGTATATAACATAAATTGTGTATTTTAATGCGATCTACATTTTTGTGTAGTAAAATTTTGTCTATTTTTTATGGTTTACCAGTTATGCAAAAGTCATTTACAATGAGGAATACTTTTGGAGATACTCCCAGAAAATTCGAGATATACAATTCATTTGCCAAAAAAATGTCTTAAAATTATGGTATTTTATTTAAAATCTTAGAGTGATTTTTGAGAAAATTAAAATTTTCGAAAAATGTTCCGTGTAAAGGGTAATCTGGGGTGTGGGAATTTTCTTGAAAACCTTCGTGACGCATCGCTGGAAGATACTGAACCTAATACTAAGTTTGGTGTTTATCCACTGTTGGTTTCTGCGTTATGCTGTTCAGACACACACATAGCAACGTATATGTTTCCAAAAATGCTTTATATGCATTCAGTGCACCTCAAAACATGTATTTCCTGTGAAATCTCGGTTTCAAATGTTTGGGTGGAATGCAATACTTCCCCTACTTACTATACGTGGTAGAGAGAGTAATAAAAATGTATATATTGAATTTTCTGAGAATAGCCTGTGAAGCCCTCTTCTTTCGGAAAGAATTTTGTATACTTTTATACAACTAGTAGATCATAAGAAATAAACAAGAACATGCTACCTTGAATATATATAAATCTTTTTAAAACACACAATACCAGATGTCTGGGAAAAAAAGGTTCCAATATTTACAGAGGAGGTAGTATGCAACAGAAACAAGAAAAACAGTCGCAATAAACACTCGTTGTAAACCTAATATCTTCTGAGTTATGGTCTTATTTTGTACTAGGAGAATATCTTCCACTCCGAGCGCTTTGGCACGAAACGAATGAGAACACATTGTACATAGAGGCTTGTTACTAAATGGCGCATGCTTTGTTGTGACACTGCAGTACTGTAATTTGTTGTCTTGTCCCTCTCTGGACAGGGGTACTGGCCCATTTTCATCATAGGGTTAGGTGACAACTAACACGAATCTTTCAAGAGCGATGAATTGGTCGGAGAGGGCCAATACTTTGGCCAAGCCGTTCTACTGACCTTAACCCTTTAGATTTTTGACTTTGGGGACATTTAAAGACCATGGTGTATGCAGTCCTCATAAATGATGTGCAGACTCTTCGAGAACGCGTATTCATTGCCTGTGACGCAATCCGGCAACAACCAGAGGTGTTCCAAAGAATGCATGATTCCATGAAATGCACGGTGGAGGGCTACATTGTTATGAATGGCGGCCACATCGAGCACTTTCGTGACGAGCAGATGAAATACATGGTAATCATTTACGGTAGTGTAGTAGACCATAACTCAGCAGGTGTTAACTTTACGACCAATGCTTATAGGAACTGTTTTTCTTATTTGGTTCCATACTCCTCCTCTGTAAATATTGAAACCTTTTTTCTGGACATCCTGTATATTTCAAATACATTTTTTGTTGCGTCAGCGATTTTCTAGATATCCGTTCTTATTGGTCTGAACTTTAAATACACTTGTGACCTTTTAAGGTACTGTCACTTTTCAGTTGTTTCTCGTGATATCATGTAAAGAGTATGGAATTTATAGACCAGAGTGTAACTATATGACAACATATAGTTACACGGCTTTTAAACAACCGACTATCAATTCGTTTCCTCTATCTCCCTTGTCCTTCAACGAAGTGTGTAATGAGTCTATTCTCGATTAACATGAAGTGATACAAAAATAAGCTTTAAGCGTGTGATGATAATAATATGGGGTTGAATGTAATGAAACACTTTATGAATATTCCAAAATTTAATGATACATTTTTTTTAATTCAGTACATGAACTTACTACCCCGCTGGTATTTAATGAGGCTCCTGGGAGTTGTCCCAAACCGTACAGGTAGGTTCTGTTTATGAAGCAGTGACCTTCTAAAATAAATGCGTCAGAAGAATTATGGAAATTAATTTAAATTCCATAGCTACACGCAGAAGTATTTAATAAAAGAGGACTATGCACTCAGTACTATGTGTTAGTTTTGGATGTTCCTTTAAAATGAAGTAACGCATGATTCGTTCAGTTAAATTTGGGTGCTTCTTAGCCATTAAAAATCGAAAACACCATGCGTCGTATATCATATAATGGCGCCGACAGGAATCGGTTTAAGACAGAGCATTTCTGAAAGGTATCGTTAATGAATGCTACAAGTAATATGAAACAGTAAATTCATCTAAGAGTATTAAAAATATTATCCATTTTACCTCCCTTTTTAGCTACAAATTTTATGTCTATTTTTAGGAACATAATATGAATTCGTAGACTATAAAGACAAACGAATTAATATGACTTTTTCTTTTCTTTTTTTTTTTTCTTTTTTCTTTTTTTTTCTTTTTTTTTTTGGGTTATCGGGAATAGGAAGGATTAGGCGTAAAGTAGATAGGAGAAGTAAGGTAAGGTATTGGGGTTCCGCTTCCGCACCCCCGTTAGTACGTGGAAAGATGGGTGGCTGCCAGCTTATTGCACTGGCAGCGGAGTAAGGAAGTGTCCGGGAGACGACCATGACCGAGGCCCTGGCCGGCCCCCGGGTAGGTACGTGGAAAGGAGTAGGAAAGGTTTTGTAGCGTTGTTTACGTTTCTTTTTATTGTATCATCCGTTAATTTTGGCGCGGTCCTCGAAAGGAGCCCGCTGGTGTTCTGAAGTTGCTTGGGAAGAAGCGTGCCGCTTCCAGCTGCATTAAATATCCGTTTGTACGTTCCTGCTCACTCCTCATGGCCGAGAGGGCAGATGTCCATTCGTCCATCGTCGTGATCAGGGTTGTCGTCGTTTGCCTAACCTCCTCTAGGCATTCTGTCGGAGGTGGCTGTGCTGATGGTGGTGGCAGGCTGGCGATTGATTCTTCCAGGCCTCGGATGGCTGTGTCGGCTCTTTCAAACCGGCGTAGGCAGCGTGCGGTGAAGCTGTGGAAAGCGGTGGTGAAGTCTGTGACGATGGTGTGAAGGTCCTGGATTGCGCTTTCCAAAGCGTCAAGTCGATCGAGTTGTGCTTCCAGGTTGGTAGCTTGAGCGGCGGTGGAAAGTGAAGCGAGCGCTTCGTCCTGTTGCGAGATGCTGGATCCGATGTTCAGGACCTCTGAATGCAGATCCTGGATTGCATCTCGCAAGGTGGTGTCTGGTGCTGCGAGTGGTGGCGGTGCTGGTGTCGGAGATGTGGGTGCAGGTGCTGAAGCCGGAGTGAATCGACGGCTTCTCGGATACAAAGGGCACTGTGCCTGCCCGGTAAAATGGCCGTGGCCATTGCAGGAGGCACAGTACCGGCGTCGGCGGCGTAGATCGTGACTGGTGCACTGCGCTGTCAAACACGGTGCTCCACAGTAGTGGCACTTGGGTTGTGCAGCGCAGGTGTTGGAATCGTGGCCGAAGCAGCAGCATCTGCGACATGGCTGGTGAGCTTCCGTTCGGCTGGCCTCAACGCGAAGAACCTGCCCTAACAAGGGCAGGCCGGACCTGAAGGCAGCCTCTCGGTCGGACGGATCAGCCAGTTGCAGGCGGACGAAGGTGGTTGCTCCTCGAGACGTGATGATGCGTGTGGCCTTCAAGGCAGAAGGCCACCGGTGTTGAGCTGCGGCGAGGACGTATCTTGTGGGCAGGTCTCGAGGAACTCCAGAGATGACTGCGCTGTAGCGCAGTGGTGTAGCATGTTGTGGTGGCTGCTGCGATGGAGGTGCTGTTGGCGACTGTTGTGGATGGAGGTGAGGTGTGGTGCTGACTGGCTGAGAACGGTGAGGTTGCTGGCTCTGTGGCGATCCAGCGACCGCTGCCCATAAAGGCCCGGTCACCGGTGGCGAGGAGGCAGGACTCCCGGCAGCTGCCGGGGGAACGGCCGGCGAAACTGCGGTGGCGAGGCTCGGTGCAACTTCTTCAATTGATGGCTCGGCGGTGGCCTCCTCGGCGGGTGCCAAAGGAGCTGCGGCGGGTACCTCAGCGGCTGTCCGGCGTGTGCGTCTACCCATCTCCGAAAAGGTTCCCCCTAATATGACTAAACGAATTTGGGAAAATATCCAAAAACAATGAATGATAATATCACACAACTTAATGCTATAAATGCTGAACTGCTGGGACGGGTATTACTTTATAAAATTAACGGGTAAACGAAACCAGAAAATAATTTCCTGCTTAGTGCATTAAAGCCAAGACGAAAACAAACGAAGTTGAATCGCTTCTGGGCTTTAGGCAGTGACGTCGCAGGTTCCAAACCATCCCCATCCACGTACAGTTGGCGTTTGAGGGCAGGACTCACCAGACCGTGTTTATCTGCCCGTGAGTGACTGATAACCTCTGTTGCTTACATTCTTGTATTGACATAATGGTCTGAGAGATAACTTGAAGCCAACATCTTAATGCGTGATGTTGACAATAACGGAGATTTGTATTTGAATACAGTTCTGATAATCACACGCAATGCAATCTACAGGTTTAAGCGACAAGTACCTGAATATATACCAAATAAGCTCCGTGTAAATATTGTCTACCATATTGGTTAAGCTCATGTCACACATGCAACTCACAGGAAATAATCCGAGTCTATGATCGTTCCTGATAACCTGCTATAAAATGTAATTACTTTTGCAGCGGAATGAAGAATTTGAGAATTCAATACTCAGTTGTAGTTATGCTACCCTAAACCAGTAGTTGTGTTTTTATCATTGCAGATAACAATTATCAGAGATACGTTACACGTTGGCAAAGTTAATAGAACGTGCATAAATATAGCCCCTCTCTGGCTTATATTTATACTGTACTGATGTTATGACTTATAGGCCATTGTGTCAGAATAAAACTTGTTACAGTCACAAGAGTAAGATTTGTAATTGGCTGGTTTGCCAATGACGTGGTTTGTTGTATTATCTGACTTTTAATTAATATGTTATGATTAAAGAGACAGCATCGCCAACTTCTTACTTCCTTGTTCAATATGTGTTTCACTCCCACTCTACAATCTGACATTTGCCAAAGGAAAAGTAATATAGGTTACACACCACGGCACGGCATTCAGGCATGTCGTTATGTTTAGGCTCCAGGCCTAAACCCCTGCCAGTCTGGATCCTAAAACACGTCAGTGTAATATATGGCTACTTTGATAATAAATAATTAAATAGTTTGAAAGAGTATTATCTTAATTTTCGTCCCTTTTTGCGCTGCCTGCTGCGTAAAGTTATCTTTTGGTAAACGTTCTAATTTAAGCGTTACAATACTTGTTGACGTATGCAAAAGAGAGTTGCTCTGAACAGAATGCAAGAAGGGTCCTATCCTAAGAGTAAGCGTTGCTTACAAGCTGATTCGGATTCGTTTGAACAAAATGTTGAACAATCCCAAAGGAAACTAGAATATCACTTCTTTTCATATACGCTCGCAACAGAACGATCTCGGTGAACAAGCCTAGTGTAGAACATTTGCAATAAATGTTGTGGACAAATTAATTAGATAATCTACATTTGCAGATACTGCGATCACTTTTTCATGCATAATAGAAGAGACCTACCAAAACCTTCTCTTGTAAAATGATATTCATAAGCTTAAAGTGTACAGTGAACAAGCAGTAAACAACACTAGTAACAACTCTCGGTAACAGAACATACCGAGCTACTGAGATTGCATCACATGCAGCAACTCTCCAGTGACATAACATGAATGTTACATGGCGTGTTTACCTCCAATCTCACGGCACGTAAACGTTCCCTGGAATATCTACAAGTCCCAATCTGGTGTTAATGTGACATTACATTGCAATTAGCAATCATATTATCTCCACTTACGGTTTTCTTGCATTGGAGAATATGAGCAATTCGTTAAGAAAGGACATTAGTGTAAAAGCAATTAAGATGTGACAATGAACGTTCATTGGAACTCCTCCCAACAGAATGTAGAAATTGCTTTAGAAAACTCTCGGAATGTGGCTTTTAATGATAAACTGGGCTTAAAAGTGACCATTCACAGATTCTATACACTTATATTTATTTGTTTTGATCTTTTCGTAGTGTATAACCTAATTTCTAGTCAAAAGATAAAAAACGGCTACTGGAACGACAATAGACAAACACACAATGCAACTACCACCATCATTCAGTTACTGTGGTAAACGGTGTGGGATGGGCTTCTTCAAAAGCTGCTTCTGTTTCTTAGGTGCTTACTGTAACAAATCTTCAATTCTTATATTCCATTTTTAATAGATGCTTTTCCGTCTTGCTATGCAGGAAGTTTTGAAAAATTCGTATGCAGGAGGCACGTTATTCGCAAAGTGTGAAAATGCATTAGTTTAATTCACCAATAATTACTTTTGCAATGGAAAGATCCACACCTCCGAATTAAATGATGCAAAGAAGTATAGTATATTACTCGCGTTTTGCGTTTCTTCTGGAACAATAAAGTCAAGAATAGCGTTGATGGCAACAGCAGCGCGATGCCACAGTGCTACAACACTTTCAGTCCCTCTGCTGGAGAGTTACAGACACGTACTACTTGGTTCAACAATGGTCGGTTGTTCCCACTATCTATATGTTCGTGAGTACTATCACTGGTTACTCCTTGTATTGATTCCGACACCTCTTTTCTGGACCATTTTTCCTTTAATAAACTTGACAGCTTTAAAAGCGTGGTAAGCCAGGCAGCTGATTAAGTTTTATAATGAAATGTTTGGGATAAAATGAATTAGTATATTTAGAACCAGAAGCAACATTTATAGGGTATGACCATAGATTGATACCCAAAACAGACACTGTTATGGAATCCATATCAAAATACATCGGTAGACCCAAGGGTAGCTGAATTCGTAGCAAACTGACTACTTAACAGAGGATTTCGTAATTATTATTACTGTTGTTGTTTACACATTATTACACAGTCTATTGTACTGCCGGCCCCACTGCACTGCTAACTTAAGTGGATCATTACCACATAAATGGTAAAAGGTCTGAAGGTGTTTACCCAAAGGATCTAGAAAATTATTAATGCTACTGAAAAAAAAAACAATTTAAAACTTTCGGATCCATATGTTTTTGACCAAAATCGGTTTATGAGGTAGAACAGCATGCAACAGTACCTTATTTCTTAAAACCTTTTGACACCTGATCTGACTACTTAAATTTACGCTTTCGTTACGATTGAACTGAAATGAATGCCTTATAGTTAATGGGGTAGCACAAATTTATTTGAAATACTTCAGCAATTTAAAAAGGCACATTCTTAGATGTATTGTAGCCTAATTAAGGAGCGAATTTGTTCACCATATCTCTCTCAGTAGTGCTTCATAGTATTCAGCAAGATTCCACTCTAGGTCCCTGGATAGTAAAATGTTGCGCTCCTGTATATGGTGACTATAATGACCACTCTACTGATGATAAGAAAATGCATTAAGTTGTATTGGTCGTTTAGATTCACATAGTGTTATCTGCCACTACACTGCTTGAGTGTGTAACGATCACATCTGTGATTCACAAACCTAGAGATTTAGCTACTAAGTGGCGTCGTTGTACCTCTTGAAGAGACTAAATGCCAAAGAAGAGTTTATTTCAAAGGAACGTCTTTTCAGTCAAAACAGAAACATAAAGAAATTTATATGCAATTCTTGAACACTAAAATCACCCAGATTTAAAATGATAACTAAATCTGAATTATAAATGGGCATCTTAAAATAATAAAGATAGTATGAATTGTCATTTATAGTTCTAAAATATCGAAGCTTCACATAATGCATTCTGTAACTAAATGCGAGGAAGTGAAGATCGAAAAAAAACAACATACTTTTTAATTTTTAAAGAGATTTTCAAAGCTAAACTACTAATGAAATGAAACTTTTATGCGGAAGTAAAGACACTATATCCCCGCATATATAGGGGGCATATGTAAGTATATAGTAATGATAGTTTATGTATAACAAAGATCTGCGTGCGATACTCACTTCCCTGGTGCTCTTTTTTCCATTTGTTAGGACTTTGGACAAACATCTGAGCAACTCAAATTTCATGTTCAGGGTTGTAACAGTGACTGGTCGGTCACTTTTCCGCACTTACTGATAGACCCTGTCTCATTAAATTTGTTGCATAACTTGTAAATTGTGAACCTCGAGGTACTTCAAAAATTTTCTCTCGACCCCCTTCGCAATTTTCTATCTTTCCGTATTGTTTCAAATTCCAAATTCTTTGGTCTTTGGTCAAATACAAGTAACTACAAACTGAGTAAGGTTGAGAAAATTAATAACCAGATATATAGCCATAAACAACAAAAATGCTCATCTCAATCCACCAATGTACCAATTTTACAACTATATGCCTACTTATACCCACATGTGTATATAATGCACCCAAGGCAGGAAAAAATGTTATATTCAACATCCCAATCATGATTAAAACCAAACAAGTTGCTGCTGGCTCCAAAGTTTGTGGTAAATGAAAAACTTTCAAAACTATAAACAGTCTATTGTATATTTAAAATAAATATCTGTCTTTAGATTATGTATTAAGAAACATATTTTCCATTTATTTCGTGATAAACGGTTTTAGAAATAGTTTCATTTCACGTTTCGTTTTAGGCATCAGTCAAATCTTTAAAGAGCGGGCGGCGGTATTCTGGCATTGAAATTGCGGGAAGCAACTTAATGGCGACAGCTTATCAAAAGATTACAAAGGATTGAAATATTCACACCAATAACAACAATATCTCTGAAATGACTGATACCATAACAAGTTATTGGAGATGAATTCTATGTTTGAAACAAATATACATTTATGTTAAGTAAATCACTAACTCATATGATTTATCAGTTGTACAAAATCATACAAAATGAATTCCGATTGAAGTGGTGTTCACGGGCTATTTGCAGAGAATCTAAGGTATAATTTTGTGTATCATGTAAACGTCTTAAGCCTGTAGTAAGTTAATCAAAATCTTTAGAACTATTTTTTGACCAAAAATAACGAAAATGTTTTCTTGTGAAAGGTAGTTTGTGTGGGTCATTAGTTTCTTGAAAATCTTTTCATAATCTTGGAAGTTGTTGTACTTAAACACAAAGTTTGGTACTAGGTGTGTCTTTAAAATAAGCACCGGTAACGTTTTAAAAAATAACGAACATTACTTTCCAAATACTTTATTATCATTCATTACCTTACACTACTTCTCCACATAGTCACCGCCGTTATTCAGGCACTTGTTGCAACAGGAAACTAGTTCTCGTGTGCCTTTGTCATAGAATGGTGCCGCCTATTTCACAATATCATCGTCTTTGAAATGTTTTCCACCAAAGAATTTCTTCACGTGAAAATCGCTTGGTGCCAAAATCGGATTATAGGGAGGTTGGTCGAATTATCTCAAACCAAATGATGTGTTCAAATCTTGAGTTTGTTTGACTGTGTGTGGCCGGGCATTGCCACGCATTATTTTTTTCCCATACACTTTACACAATTGGCGATGAATGTTTACGCCAGCAACATCTCTCATAATCAAAAAAAAAAACAAAAAGAATCGCTGATCTGACTTCATAGTCGGCGGGTCGTTCGATTGTTTCGAACATTTCGAAACGCTCTAACAATAGGAAAACACAAAGTGATGATCGCTCATAGCTGCATCAGCTTCCTAATGAATGGAGGAAGTGATCGCGCATGCTCAAAATCAGCGCTGAAGCGGTAAAATAATAAAACGGTATTTACTTTAAAAACTTGTCTCGTATTTGTTCGACTTCTCGTTTTGAGTTATGATTTCAGCGACATACATAGACCACCTTTTTTATAAACAGCCTTTTTTGGTTCAGGGACCTCAAAACATGTATGTTAGGTGATATTTTAATATAGAATTTTTGTGTGGAATGCAATACTACTTCTGCCTACTATTAAGTAGGTGCTAGAGTGCTGAAAGTAAAATGAACGCTGCATCGAATTTCGAAAGCTATTGTGTTATAAAACAGAAGATATTTTGAAATAAAAGCTTGCATTACGTCTCTGCTGTAGCAGCTCAGACATGAATTCCACTGAGACAACAAGGGATAGATAACAGCGGCTGTAATTGGAATTTGTGACGGATTAAGAGGCCCTAGGGCATGAATCCTCAGAGTACTCGGATATCCACTGTATTCAACAGCTCATTCTGTTACTCCATAATCACATTTAATCACTGTCGTCGTCGAACTCATCAATTCGATATCAACAATGCCATAGAAGCGTACATTCACATGAATGTCTCTACCCACTGTCGTTTATTACTTTCTCTACTACGTATAGTAAGTAGGGGAAGTATTGTATTCCATCCAAAAATTCGATACCGAGATTTCACCGGAAATACATGTTTTGAGATCCCCTGAAACCAAAAAAGCATTTTTGGAAACATGTCCGTGTGTGTGTGTCTGTCTGTCTGTCTGTCTGTTTGTGAACACCATAACTCAGAAACGAACAGTCGGATAAACACCAAACTTGGTATTTAGGTTCAGTATCTTCCAGAGATGCGACACGAAGGTTTTCAAAAAAATCCCCCCACCCCAGATTACCCTTTACATGGAAGATTTTTCGAAAAGTTTAATTTTCTCAAAAATGGCTATAACGATTTTGATTAAAATATCATATGTTTAAGATATTTTTATGACAAATAAAATGTATATCTTGAATTTTCTGGGAAAGTCTTCTTCATTGTGAACGACTTTTGTATAACTGGTAAACCATAAGAGATAGCCAAAATTTTACTACACAAAAATATAGATCGCGTTAAAATACACAATTTATGTCATATACATTGTTTTGTTGAGTCAACCATTTTCGAGATATTGCTTGTTATTCCCTTAAATTTTTCAATACTTATTTTCTCCAATGGGAATTCGTTTTCATTTTTTTGTCTTGGATATGCAAAGAGTATTATCTGTTGGAAAGGGAATGGTGCTGCACCTAGCAACCAGCTATTAAGAGATATGTATGTGCTTAAAGGCTACTGTATTTCTATATTGTCCTTGTAAATATATATTCCACTTACATCTACAAGAAAATTAGCAATAAGATAGACTCTGCAAAAGTTTATCTCGATTAACATGAAGTAGATGGAGAATAAGCGTTTGTATGAATAGTTTGTACAAGAGTAGAGAAAGTCATGTGAGTGTAACACTTCAGATTTTTTTATATTATAGCTTCCAAGGATATATGTTAGCATAAATAGTTAGTAGGTTATTAAGGAGAGAGCGAGGCCACTTTTTGGGCATGTATGGGAAAGGATAGGGAAAACGAGGCTAGATGGGGCGGTTCAAGGAGGAAAATGGGTTTATATGGGAGAGATAGGGAATACGACGACCAATACTATGCTAGACAGGGTTGAAGGAGGGAAATACGTTTATATGGAAGAGATAGTAGAGAGCTGTTAGGCTAGACAGAGGCTGAGGAGTAGAGTATGGTTTATATGAAAGGTATAGGAAAAACGAGGAGAGGTATTACACTAGACAGAGTTGAAGGGTAGAGTATGTCTTTTATATGAGAGAGGTAGTGAACAGGAGCAGGGGTGTTAGGCTAGACAGAGGTCAAGAAGTAGAGTATGGTTTATATGAAAGGTATAGGAAAACGAGGAGGGGTGTTAGGCTAGACAGAGTTGAAGGGTAGAGCATGTCTCGTATATGAGAGAGGTAGGGATCAGGAGCAGGGGTGTTAAGCTAGGCATAGGTCAAGAAGTAGAGTATGGTTTATATGAAAGGTATAGGAAAACGAGGAGGGGTGTTAGGCTAGACAGAGTTGAAGGGCAGAGCATGTCTTGTATATGAGAGAGGTAGGGAACAGGAGCAGGGGTGTTAAGCTAGGCAGAGGTCAAGAAGTAGAGTATGGTTTATATGAAAGGTATAGAAAAACGAGGAGGGGTGTTAGGTTAGACAGAGTTGAAGGGTAGAGCATGTCTTGTATATGAGAGAGGTAGGGAACAGGAGCAGGGGTGTTAGGCTAGATAGAGGTCAAGAAGTAGAGTATGGTTTATATGAATGGTATAGGAAAACGAGGTGGACTGTTAGGCTAGACAGAGTTGAAGGGTAGAGTATGTCCTTTATATGAGAAAGGTTGGGAACAGGAGGAGGGGTGATAGGTTAGGAGAATTGAGTATGTGTTTATAAGGAGAGACGAGAAAACGGAGAGAGATCCTATGCTAGGATAGACAGGTGTTAAAGTTAGGTTAGATAGGAAACCAAGGAGTGATACTCATCTAGAGGGGGGGCAGGAGGAATGCGCTTTATGAGAGGTAGGGATACGGGGAGTGGTGTTAGGCCAGACAGAGGTTGAGAGTAGAGTAGGTGTTTATATGTATGAGAAGTATAGCACAGGAGGAGGGG
Organism: Deroplatys truncata; assembly: GCA_030765065.1. Classification (NCBI taxonomy): domain Eukaryota; kingdom Metazoa; phylum Arthropoda; class Insecta; order Mantodea; family Mantidae; genus Deroplatys; species Deroplatys truncata. Next base: position 107,600,540 of record CM060979.1, read on the forward strand.
TGTTAGGCTAGACACAGGCTGAGAGTAGAGTATGCGTTTATATGTATGAGAGGTATAGGAGCAGGAGGAGAGGTGCTAGGCTAGACAGAGGTTGAGTAGAGTATGGCTTATATGAGAGAGGTAGGGAACAGGAGGAGAGGTGTTAGGCTAGACAGAGGGTTAGGAGTAGAGTATGGTTTATATGAGAAATATAGGAAAAACGAGGCGAGGTTTTAGGCTAGACAGAGGTCGAGGAGTAGAGTATGGCTTATATGAGAGGTATAGGAAAACGCGAAGAGCTATTAGCTTAGGAGAATTGAGTATGTGTTTATAAGGAGAGATGAGAAAACGGAAAGAGATCCTATGCTAGGATAGACAGGTGTTAAAGTTAGGTTAGATAGCAAACCAAGGAGTGATACTCAGCAAGAGAAGGGCAGGAGGGAATGCGCTTATGAGAGGTAGGGGATACGGGAGTGGTGTTAGGCTAGACAGAGGTAGAGGAGTAGAGTATGGTTTATATGAGAGGTATAGGGAAAACGAGGAGAGTCGGTAGGCTAGACAGATAGTGAAGCAGTAGGAATATGGACTTATATACAGGAGAGATAGGGGCTAGACTTTGAAAGCGACTTTAGGCGAGAACTTCATGGAAATATGTTTCATGTCAATGTTAGAGCGCTAATTCTAGACATTCTCATCACGTAACCTATTCAGGGAAAAGGTGACTCGCTCAGGGAAAAGGTGACTGCTCAGGGAAAAAGGTGACCAGCAAAGGGAAAAAGGTGACCAACGGGAAAAACGTTACCAGCAAAGGGAAAAAGGTGACCAGCAATGGGAAAAAGGTGACCAGCAAAGGGAAAAAGGTGACCAGCAAAGGGAAAAAGGTGACCAGCAAAGGGAAAAAGGTGACCAGGAAAGGGAAAAATGTGACCAGCAAAGGGAAAAATGTGACCAGAAAAGGGAAAAATGTGACCAGCAAAGGGAAAAACGTGACCAGAAAAGGGGAAAAGGTGACCAGCAAAGGGAAAAAGGTGACCAGGAAAGGGAAAAAGGTGACCAGCAAAGGGAAAAACGTGACCAGCAACGGGAAAAACGTTACCAGCAACGGTAAAAACGTTACCAGCAAAGGGAAAAAGGTGACCAGCAATGGGAAAAAGGTGATCAGCAAAGGGAAAAAGGTGACCAACAAAGGGAAAAAGGTGACCAGCAAAGGGAAAAAGGTGACCAGCAAAGGGAAAAAGGTGACCAGCAAAGGGAAAAACGTGACCAGCAAAGGGAAAAACGTGACCAGCAAATGGAAAAAGGTGACCAGCAAAGGGAAAAAGGTGACCAGCAAAGGGAAAAATGTGACCAGCAAAGGGAAAAATGTGACCAGCAAAGGGAAAAAGGTGACCAGCAAAGGGAAAAAGGTGACCAGCAAAGGGAAAAAGGTGACCAGCAAAGGGAAAAAGGTTACCAGCAAAGGGAAAAACGTGACCAGCAAAGGGAAAAACGTGACCAGTAAAGGGAAAAAGGTGACCAGCAAAGGGAAAAGGGCAGGGAAAAGGCGGTCCTCTCACGGGAAAAGCTAACCCACTCACACTAACAGGTAAGTAATTCAGTTAGTATCACAGGGTAGGACAGGTTCCGGGAAGCGGATATAGCATAGTTCCGTATGATGTTACAGGTAATTCAGAGAGTATCGTAGTTATTTAGGATAATTCAAGTAACATAGGTGTTTAAAGTCACTCAGCTAGTATCACAGGTACTCATGGTAATATAGAGAGTAATTAGATCATAAACATTACTTATCCAACGTTACAACAATTTATATACTTTTTTCTAAATCTTACAAACTTATTGTACGATGCGGAGAGGGATAAACTGCATATTGATTCACAAATTGAAAAGCTTTGCGTCAACATACCTTTATTTAAGTTTGTTTAGATGTCTCTCCCCTTTTATCTAGGCTTGAGACTAGCACTAGGATTGCTCCTAATGACAGGGTTACCACCTTCCCTTCCATCTTCTTCTTTCTTCATCAGGCGTCTGCTAGTTGCATATCAGTACACGGATAAACTTCATTTTTAACATTGTAGACTCACGAGAAAATCTCCATCTTCGACTTACATTCTCTTAAGCACTGTTTGTAATACTGTAATGTCCATACGCATAGGTAGTTATACCGTCCTCAGCAATAATTCTTTTATCATCAAAGGGATTCAATGCAATTTTATTCACTTGCACCGTGGTAACACCATGCTTTCGCGATAGGAATAGATTCATGGGCGTTCTGATGATTTCACAGGTTTTAAGACAATCAGTATAGCTGTCAAACGAAATGTACTGCTTAATAGCGCTACGTTTTATACCTTTAAACTTTTTTATCATTGAGCCTTGAATATCTAAGGCATACATCTTAGGACGTAGTCCAACAAAGCGTAGGATGATTTTGCTATTAGCCTCATCTTTAAATTTTCCCAATACCTTCTTGTTCTGAGTAGAGTGGCATATATGATTGACAGGGTAATCAGCTGTATCCAGATGCTCAAGAAAACGTAGCTTGTCCTGGTACACATCTTCAGTTGTAACACGATGAATGAACGAATCAGTGTCCATATACATAAGCTTCAGGTTTTCAGCTCCATAATAAGGCAACAACACGTCGTAATGATAGTTATACATTAATGTCTTGGAGATGTCCAACACACTCATACCAATGTATATAGGCTTGTTGAACACAATCTGACGATAGGCCATATGTACAGCAGCTAGATTAGCAGCATATATCGTCCTGTCGATAAACGTAGGCTTGGCGATCAGCTTCTCTAGAGGTTTTTCATTTGTCACCAGTCGTATATCCACACGGCTACGCAGGTTCTCCATAGTTTTTCCAAACATGGCGTTGTTAAAGAGCTTGTAGAGATCCTTCTCGAAATCATTTGCAGCTTGTTGTCGTAGCCTGTTGTTAAATTCCACATAAGGTTTCAACCAACGAGACTGTCGGAATTTTAGCACACGATGGATTTTTGTTAGTCGTAGTCCATGACTAAGAGCTTGCTTCAAAGCCATGTAATGCACTACATACTTCTTTCGAGGTCCAAGATGAGGTATCAGTTTCTTTGTAGATGATTCCAATGGTTTCATACACTCTGGCAGGAACAGTAGATCGTTGTGTAGATCGTGAAGTTCAGTAGGATACTCGATGTCGACTTCTAATATGTACCCATGAGGATCATCTTCTTGTAGTGTTTCTAAGTTGATTTCTTCAGGTGACACCCACTGAAATCCACCAAAAGGAAGGGCGTGACACATTGTGCACCCATATTGGTTATTAGCGTCCTCGTATGTGATAAATTGGGTTGGTCTCGACGGATCAAACTTATCCATATAAGTGTTATTAGCCTCAGCATACCGATGGGAAACTTGGCATAAACCTCCTCTTATACCTGATTCCACCATGAGTAGTTGATCATAATCTTGTAACAGTTCCAGCTTAATTCCAGTATACAGTAGCATGGCGTCCCATGTAAGACCTGGAGAGGTAAAATAATGGGCAGGATCAACTTTGTGTGTTTTAAGGGTTTGCTCTCTGAACGTCTCAAAGACATCAGCTAGGAGAAGTACATCCGAAGTTAAGTAGAGATCGCTGTACTCTCCCAGGTTTCTCACATTAAACAGCTCCCATACATTTCTAGCATGATCGTAGTCAGTATCAGTAATTTCTTCTTCATTTAATCTATTGTAGAAGTAGTCCTTAGGAGGCAAGCAGGTCTCGTTCAGGACATCCCATGACGTAACAAAATCATATGGAAATACACCCTTACGGGTCATCAACTTCAATTTGTCTTCTCCAAAGTACTTTAGTGTTTCAGGATATGAGGTTAGATTTTTTACCAACTTATCCAAGCTTGTACTGAGGAATCGGAAGCTGTCCACAAATCGAAGCTTTATATCTCCTACATACTTGGTGAATGAGATATAGCTTTCTTCAGAGTTAGGAATTACCTCCACACGTTCACTTGTACAACCCAGCTCCTTAACAATGAAATGAGAGTCATATCCGCTAAGGTTATGCATGAAGACTGGTATATATTTAGGTGTTTTACAGGCTAAATTACATTCATTATGAAGACTTCCACGATATTCACCGCTGATGTGATCATGGTCGCGTACTTTATAGTTCTCTTCTGTAAAGGGTTTTTCACACAAGTAGCATGTCGTAGAAGACTCAAAATCCTTTTGCTCTTGATCCGTAAGTTTCAGAGGCTTAGCAGATTTGTATATGTCATCAATCATTTTTGCAAGAGATGTCAGGTACAGCATGAACTTCTGAGCAGCATCAGCACCACGATACACATAGGGTTGCTTAGGAAGACCAGTTTCGAGATGTTCAACTCTGTATGTAGGCTTCACGTAAACACAGAAGCTCATTGGTGTGTGCTCTTGATAAGGGGTTGTATAGGAAGTTCCAGGATTGGGTGTACATGTATGGCATGGAGTGAGAATACTCTCAAAATCCGCATTAATGACATAAGGTACTTTCAGCATCCTCTCAACATTTTTAAACTGTACAATTGCTTTCTCCTTGGTAGGCATAACTACCCGTGCAACACCATGTTGATTACAGATAGTCACATGTTCTTGTAGTTTTTCCTGTCCACTTCGTCCATATCGATCATCAAAATGTGTAAAGCAGCGCTTACAAGTATAAACCCGTCCATTATGGCTAGTTTTCTGACGTCGAACGAGTTTCTCAAAATTCTTTATATATACGTAGTGAAGTTTTCCACAACTGTCACTCAATAATAGCAGGTCACGATGTTCAGGTAGTTCAATATCAGCAACCTTTATTGGATACACCTCATGCTTCTCATCTAGACCGAAAACGTTAATAGATATCTTGTTAAGCTTCTCAAATTTAGGTATTTGAGAAAGTGGAGTAGGATAGGAAACACAGCTGAAGTCGTACTTATCTTGAAGTTGCTTGTATTTGCTGACGCGTTGAGGCTTGGTGCTGACGAATTTGGCCAGTATAGAGTACATGAAACATTTCTCGTCGATAAAGTTCTGAATGTTTATACACGCTTCTTTAGCTCCGACAGATGACGGTAGTGGTATGTAGCTACTTCCTCGTAACGGGTTGTACTTGTTGATACGAAGTCGAACTCCTTCCACAGCAAGTGGGGCCCAGCTGCTACCCTTAAGCTGAGACTCCTCCATTTCAGTCACCAATTTCTTGAATTTCACTTCCATCGTTGAGTCCAGATCAGTTTCCAGGAAAACAGCTTGATTCCGTGTTTTAAATGTTTTGTCACAGGTTTCACCAATACTGTTAACAAATCGACACTCAACCAGCAGACTAATTTTAACACTCTTGTAAATACCAAGCTCTTTATGCACAGCCTGGATTATGCGTTGTTTTGCTTCATGCAGATACATATTCAGGTCCTTAGGTGATTCACATCGTATAAAATACGATTTCAATCGTCCTTCGAATGAAGTTTCGTATTCTTTCATGTCACAGTCCTCCATTGTTGACAGTAACTGATGTTTAGTTGGCTCCAATCTTCTTTTCCTCTGAGGACTGCTTATTTCACATATATCTTCGTGTCGCTGGCCCTTACAACCATCATTGAAGGTCAAGCTACAATGTTTACATTTGAAGAGCTTCTTGCAGCTCATCTCGTGTCTTCTCTTGTGATAACCTCGGAGGAACGTCTTCCCACATTTTCCGCATGCATATCCAGTAGCGCTTGGAATAATATCCTTATACGCTGAGTTATTCATCTTTATTCTTGATATAATAACGTATTAATCCTTCTTCAAGGGAAATGTAGACCTCTTCACCTTGATATCACTTATAAAGCTGATTATTCTTGGAGAGAACACAATGTTAACACCTCAAGGCTAATTAGCACAATGATGTCCAATACCCTAGATCACCATATTTATAGAGGGAGCACGAACCTTTTAGATCAATCATAAACTCGATCCATAACTAGCTGTATATGTTTGCTCCACGCGTATTAACCTCACGCCCAGAGTCAGGATGCCTATGACGTCACACCCAGAGACAGGATGTCTGGCAGTATCAAACACGTTTAAACTCGTCTCGTAACTACATGTATATGCTGTCACACCAACAAGAGAAGTATTCCCACACGCTCATTCAGTCAGAGGTTCCATTCAAAGCCTACCACCACCCATTACACCAAAGCTAGTACAATCTCTATTATCAAATTACTTAAAAGTAAAGGCTTAAAAGGTAACGTAGAAGATTTTCTCCCTTGTTCAGTTAAATGTGTGTATATACTACATTATTTCATGTTTTCATTCCCTTTTCAATTCTTCCTTTCCATCTTCTTCCAGAAAGACCATTACATTTCACTACAATCACGAGCAAAGCATTTTTTCCAGAGTTTCACAGATTCTAAGCTTCTAGAATCGAACCCGGTAATAGTTTTAATAAATGTATTTTTAGTAATTTAGCTCCCTCGCATCAGCATCTACCATTTAATCTTTACTCGAACCTGATAGGATTCATAGGCTTGAAGATATATGAAATCACCCCTTCGGGATTCGATCTGAGTACTTTAAAGTACTTTTTGTCATGATAACGATATTTAGGAACTAGGTACTCTGTTTACGGTTTACTTGACGTGTCTATATAAATTAGATTACGAGTTATTAAATTTGCAAGTAAATTTCATTAAATCGGTATTCGAACCCAGAACACCAGGAACAAAATAATTTATAATATTAGCTTGACATGTTAAACAAAGCTGTATGCAGTTACGCTATCAATCCAAGTGATATATTCTAGTGTGCAGAGGAAAATTAAGGAACTCATTAAAAGATGGGAATCGAACCAAGCACAACTGATTGACAATTATATACAGCATTAATTACCCAGTACAGAACCTATCAAACATGCTTTAGCCCACTCCTCTACCTCATTTAGTTCCAGAGATAATGAAGATTTAAAATTAAGAATCGAACTCAGGACACCAGATCCCCAAATATAGATCCGCAAGAAACTACCTATTGATATAAATGTAATAAAGTTTATTTGACGTCTTTATCTTAAGTACTTTAGGAGTTATTAAATTTATAATTAAATTACATTTTATCGGTATTCGAACCCAGAACATCAGAAACAAAATTATTTATAAAATTAGTTTGCTATGTTAAAAAGAGTTGTATACAGTTACGCAATCAATCTAAGTGATATATTCTAGTATACAGAGAAAAATTAAGGAAATCATTTAAAAATCGGGATTCGAACTAGGGACAACTGATTAAAAATTATATACAGTATTAATTACACATTATAACAGCTATCAAACATGCTTTGGAGCATCCCTCTACCTCTCTTAGTTTCCGAGATAATGAAGATTTAAAATTAAGGATCGAACCCAGGACACCAGGTATCCAAATGTACATTCAGAAGAAATTACCTAATGATATAAATGTAATAAAATTTATTTGGCGTCTTTATCTTAATTAGTCTCAGAGTTATTAGAAGTTGAATTTGTAATTACTCGTGGGATTCGAACCCTGGCATCCCGGACAACTCGGATTAATATCTCAAGGACGCGGCGCATTCCAAAGAATTGATTAGTTTTTATCCCATTGTTCTATCTCTTTTCATTCAGGAGATATAAGCGATTAATCAGTAGGGTAGAAATGATGGGGGGGCTAATTAGTGGGAGGGGGGTAATTAGCATATTAATTGAATTCCATGCATATTAATTGATCTAGAACCATCATTTTATCCCTACAGATTAATCGCTTATGTCTCCTGAATGAAAAGAGATAGAACAATGGGATAAAAACTAATCAATTCTTTGGAATGCGCCGCGTCATTGAGGTACTAACCCGAGTTGTCCGGAATGCCAGGGTTCGAATCCCACGAGTAATTACAAATTCAACTTCTAATAACTCTGAGACTAATTAAGATAAAGACGCCAAATAAATTTTATTACATTTATATCATTAGGTAGTTTCTTCTGAATGTACATTTGGATACCTGGTGTCCTGGGTTCGATCCTTAATTTTAAATCTTCATTTTCTCGGAAACTAAGAGAGGTAGAGGGATGGACCAAAGCATGTTTGATAGCTGTTATAATGTGTAATTAATACTGTATATAATTTTCAATCAGTTGTCCCTAGTTCGAATCCCGATTTTTAAATGATATCCTTAATTTTTCTCTGTATACTAGAATATATCACTTAGATTAATTGCGTAACTGTATACAACTCTCTTTAACGAAGCAAACTAATTTTATAAATAATTTTGTTTCTGGTGTTCTGGGTTCGAATACCGATAAAATGTAATTTAATTATAAATTCAATAACTCCTAAACTACTTAAGGTAGAGACGTCAAATAAACTTTATTACATTTATATCAACAGGTAGTTTCTTGCGGATCTATATTTGGGGATCTGGTGTCCTGAGTTCGATTCTTAAGTTTAAATCTTCATTATCTCTGGAACTAAATGAGGTAGAGGAGTGGGCTAAAGCATGTTTGATAGGTTCTGTACTGGGTAATTAATGCTGTATATAATTGTCAATCAGTTGTGCTTGGTTCGATTCCCATCTTTTAATGAGTTCCTTAATTTTCCTCTGCATACTAGAATATATCACTTGGATTGATAGCGTAACTGCATACAGCTTTGTTTAACATGTCAAGCTAATATTATAAATTATTTTATTCCTGGTGTCTGGGTTCGAATACCGATTTAATGAAATTTACTTGCAAATTTAATAACTCGTAATCTAATTTATATAGACACGTCAAGTAAACCGTAAACAGAGTACCTAGTTCCTAAATATCGTTATCATGACAAAAAGTACTTTAAAGTACTCAGATCGAATCCCGAAGGGGTGATTTCATATATCTTCAAGCCTATGAATCCTATCAGGTTCGAGTAAAGATTAAATGGTAGATGCTGATGCGAGGGAGCTAAATTACTAAAAATACATTTATTAAAACTATTACCGGGTTCGATTCTAGAAGCTTAGAATCTGTGAAACTCTGGAAAAAATGCTTTGCTCGTGATTGTAGTGAAATGTAATGGTCTTTCTAGAAGAAGATGGAAAGGAAGAATTGAAAAGGGAATGAAAACATGAAATAATGTAGTATATACACACATTTAACTGAACAAGGGAGAAAATCTTCTACGTTACCTTTTAAGCCTTTACTTTTAAGTATTTGGTAATAAAGATTGTACTAGCTTTGGTGTAATGGGTGGTGGTAGGCTTTGAATGGAACCTCTGACTGAATGAGCGTGTGGGAATACTTCTCTTGTTGGTGTGACAGCATATACATGTAGTTACGAGACGAGTTTAAACGTGTTTGATACTGCCAGACATCCTGTCTCTGGGTGTGACATCATAGGCATCTTGACGCTGGGCGTGAGGTTAATACGCGTGGAGCAAACATATACAGCTAGTTATGGAGCGAGTTTATGAATGATCTAAAAGGTTCGTGCTCCCTCTATAAATATGGTGATCTAGGGTATTGGACATCATTGTGCTAATTAGCCTTGAGGTGTTAACATTGTGCTCTCTCCAAGAATAATCAGCTTTATAAGTGATATCAAGGTGAAGAGGTCTACATTTCCCTTGAAGAAGGATTAATACGTTATTACATCAAGAATAAAGATGAATAACTCAGCGTATAAGGATATTATTCCAAGCGCTACTGGATATGCATGCGGAAAATGTGGGAAGACGTTCCTCCGAGGTTATCACAAGAGAAGACACGAGATGAGCTGCAAGAAGCTCTTCAAATGTAAACATTGTAGCTTGACCTTCAATGATGGTTGTAAGGGCCAGCGACACGAAGATATATGTGAAATAAGCAGTCCTCAGAGGAAAAGAAGATTGGAGCCAACTAAACATCAGTTACTGTCAACAATGGAGGACTGTGACATGAAAGAATACGAAACTTCATTCGAAGGACGATTGAAATCGTATTTTATACGATGTGAATCACCTAAGGACCTGAATATGTATCTGCATGAAGCAAAACAACGCATAATCCAGGCTGTGCATAAAGAGCTTGGTATTTACAAGAGTGTTAAAATTAATCTGCTGGTTGAGTGTCGATTTGTTAACAGTATTGGTGAAACCTGTGACAAAACATTTAAAACACGGAATCAAGCTGTTTTCCTGGAAACTGATCTGGACTCAACGATGGAAGTGAAATTCAAGAAATTGGTGACTGAAATGGAGGAGTCTCAGCTTAAGGGTAGCAGCTGGGCCCCACTTGCTGTGGAAGGAGTTCGACTTCGTATCAACAAGTACAACCCGTTACGAGGAAGTAGCTACATACCACTACCGTCATCTGTCGGAGCTAAAGAAGCGTGTATAAACATTCAGAACTTTATCGACGAGAAATGTTTCATGTACTCTATACTGGCCAAATTCGTCAGCACCAAGCCTCAACGCGTCAGCAAATACAAGCAACTTCAAGATAAGTACGACTTCAGCTGTGTTTCCTATCCTACTCCACTTTCTCAAATACCTAAATTTGAGAAGCTTAACAAGATATCTATTAACGTTTTCGGTCTAGATGAGAAGCATGAGGTGTATCCAATAAAGGTTGCTGATATTGAACTACCTGAACATCGTGACCTGCTATTATTGAGTGACAGTTGTGGAAAACATCACTACGTATATATAAAGAATTTTGAGAAACTCGTTCGACGTCAGAAAACTAGCCATAATGGACGGGTTTATACTTGAAAGCGCTGCTTTACACATTTTGATGATCGATATGGACGAAGTGGACAGGAAAAACTACAAGAACATGTGACTATCTGTAATCAACATGGTGTTGCACGGGTAGTTATGCCTACCAAGGAGAAAGCAATTGTACAGTTTAAAAATGTTGAGAGGATGCTGAAAGTACCTTATGTCATTTATGCGGATTTTGAGAGTATTCTCACTCCATGCCATACATGTACACCCAATCCTGAAACTTCCTATACAACCCCTTATCAAGAGCACACACCAATGAGCTTCTGTGTTTACGTGAAGCCTACATACAGAGTTGAACATCTCGAAACTGGTCTTCCTAAGCAACCCTATGTGTATCGTGGTGCTGATGCTGCTCAGAAGTTCATGCTGTACCTGACATCTCTTGCAAAAATGATTGATGACATATACAAATCTGCTAAGCCTCTGAAACTTACGGATCAAGAGCAAAAGGATTTTGAGTCTTCTACGACATGCTACTTGTGTGAAAAACCCTTTACAGAAGAGAACTATAAAGTACGCGACCATGATCACATCAGCGGTGAATATCGTGGAAGTCTTCATAATGAATGTAATTTAGCCTGTAAAACACCTAAATATATACCAGTCTTCATGCATAACCTTAGCGGATATGACTCTCATTTCATTGTTAAGGAGCTGGGTTGTACAAGTGAACGTGTGGAGGTAATTCCTAACTCTGAAGAAAGTTATATCTCATTCACCAAGTATGTAGGAGATATAAAGCTTCGATTTGTGGACAGCTTCCGATTCCTCAGTACAAGCTTGGATAAGTTGGTAAAAAATCTAACCTCATATCCTGAAACACTAAAGTACTTTGGAGAAGACAAATTGAAGTTGATGACCCGTAAGGGTGTATTTCCATATGATTTTGTTACGTCATGGGATGTCCTGAACGAGACCTGCTTGCCTCCTAAGGACTACTTCTACAATAGATTAAATGAAGAAGAAATTACTGATACTGACTACGATCATGCTAGAAATGTATGGGAGCTGTTTAATGTGAGAAACCTGGGAGAGTACAGCGATCTCTACTTAACTTCGGATGTACTTCTCCTAGCTGATGTCTTTGAGACGTTCAGAGAGCAAACCCTTAAAACACACAAAGTTGATCCTGCCCATTATTTTACCTCTCCAGGTCTTACATGGGACGCCATGCTACTGTATACTGGAATTAAGCTGGAACTGTTACAAGATTATGATCAACTACTCATGGTGGAATCAGGTATAAGAGGAGGTTTATGCCAAGTTTCCCATCGGTATGCTGAGGCTAATAACACTTATATGGATAAGTTTGATCCGTCGAGACCAACCCAATTTATCACATACGAGGACGCTAATAACCAATATGGGTGCGCAATGTGTCACGCCCTTCCTTTTGGTGGATTTCAGTGGGTGTCACCTGAAGAAATCAACTTAGAAACACTACAAGAAGATGATCCTCATGGGTACATATTAGAAGTCGACATCGAGTATCCTACTGAACTTCACGATCTACACAACGATCTACCGTTCCTGCCAGAGTGTATGAAACCATTGGAATCATCTACAAAGAAACTGATACCTCATCTTGGACCTCGAATGAAGTATGTAGTGCATTACATGGCTTTGAAGCAAGCTCTTAGTCATGGACTACGACTAACAAAAATCCATCGTGTGCTAAAATTCCGACAGTCTCGGTGGTTGAAACCTTATGTGGAATTTAACAACAGGCTACGACAACAAGCTGCAAATGATTTCGAGAAGGATCTCTACAAGCTCTTTAACAACGCCATGTTTGGAAAAACTATGGAGAACCTGCGTAGCCTTGTGGATATACGACTGGTGACAAATGAAAAACATCTAGAGAAGCTGATCGCCAAGCCTACGTTTATCGACAGGACGATATATGCTGCTAATCTAGCTGCTGTACATATGGCCTATCGTCAGATTGTGTTCAACAAGCCTATATACATTGGTATGAGTGTGTTGGACATCTCCAAGACATCAATGTATAACTATCATTACGACGTGTTGTTGCCTTATTATGGAGCTGAAAACCTGAAGCTTATGTATATGGACACTGATTCGTTCATTCATCGTGTTACAACTGAAGATGTGTACCAAGACAAGCTACGTTTTCTTGAGCATCTGGATACAGCTGATTACCCTGTCAATCTTATATGCCACTCTACTCAGAACAAGAAGGTATTGGGAAAATTTAAAGATGAGGCTAATAGCAAAATCATCCTACGCTTTGTTGGACTTCGTCCTAAGATGTATGCCTTAGATATTCAAGGCTCAATGATAAAAAAGATTAAAGGTATAAAACGTAGCGCTATTAAGCAGTACATTTCGTTTGACAGCTATACTGATTGTCTTAAAACCTGTGAAATCATCAGAACGCCCATGAATCTAATCCTATCGCGAAAGCATGGTGTTACCACGGTGCAAGTGAATAAAATTGCATTGAATCCCTTTGATGATAAAAGAATTATTGCTGAGGACGGTATAACTACCTATGCGTATGGACATTACAGTATTACAAACAGTGCTTAAGAGAATGTAAGTCGAAGATGGAGATTTTCTCGTGAGTCTACAATGTTAAAAATGAAGTTTATCCGTGTACTGATATGCAACTAGCAGACGCCTGATGAAGAAAGAAGAAGATGGAAGGGAAGGTGGTAACCCTGCCATTAGGAGCAATCCTAGTGCTAGTCTCAAGCCTAGATAAAAGGGGAGAGACATCTAAACAAACTTAAATAAAGGTATGTTGACGCAAAGCTTTTCAATTTGTGAATCAATATGCAGTTTATCCCTCTCCGCATCGTACAATAAGTTTGTAAGATTTAGAAAAAAGTATATAAATTGTTGTAACGTTGGATAAGAAATGTTTATGATCTAATTACTCTCTATATTACCATGAGTACCTGTGATACTAGCTGAGTGACTTTAAACACCTATGTTACTTGAATTATCCTAAATACCTACGATACTCTCTGAATTACCTGTAACATCATACGGAACTATGCTATATCCGCTTCCCGGAACCTGTCCTACCCTGTGATACTAACTGAATTACTTACCTGTTAGTGTGAGTGGGTTAGCTTTTCCCGTGAGAGGACCGCCTTTTCCCTGCCCTTTTCCCTTTGCTGGTCACCTTTTTCCCTTTACTGGTCACGTTTTTCCCTTTGCTGGTCACGTTTTTCCCTTTGCTGGTCACGTTTTTCCCTTTGCTGGTCACCTTTTTCCCTTTACTGGTCACGTTTTTCCCTTTGCTGGTCACCTTTTTCCCTTTGCTGGTCACCTTTTTACCTATCCTGGTCACCTTTTTCCCTTTGCTGGTCACCTTTTTCCCTTTGCTGGTCACCTTTTTCCCTTTGCTGGTCACTTTTTTCCATTTGCTGGTCACCTTTTTCCCTTTGCTGGTTACCTTTTTCCCTTTGCTGGTGAACTTTTTCCCTTTGCTGGTCACCTTTTTCCCTTTGCTGGTCACCTTTTTCCCATTGCTGGTCACCTTTTTCCCTTTGCTGGTAACGTTTTTCCCGTTGCTGGTAACGTTTTTCCCTTTGCTGGTCACCTTTTTCCCTTTGCTGGTCACCTTTTTCCCTTTCCTGGTCACCTTTTTCCCTTTGCTGGTCACCTTTTTCCTTTTTCTGGTCACGTTTTTCCCTTTGCTGGTCACGTTTTTCCCTTTGCTGGTCACATTTTCCCCTTTCCTGGTCACATTTTTCCCTTTCCTGGTCACATTTTTCCCTTTCCTGGTCACATTTTTCCCTTTCCTGGTCACCTTTTTCCCTTTGCTGATCACCTTTTTCCCTTTGCTGGTCACCTTTTTCCCTTTGCTGGTCACCTTTTTCCCTTTGCTGGTCACCTTTTTCCCATTGCTGGTCACCTTTTTCCCTTAGCTGGTAACGTTTTTCCCGTTGCTGGTCACCTTTTTCCTTTTGCTGGTCACCTTTTTCCCTGAGCAGTCACCTTTTCCCTGAGCGAGTCACCTTTTCATGAATAGGTTACGTGATGAGAATATCTAGAATTAGCGCTCTAACACTGACATGAAACATATTTCCATGAAGTTCTCGCCTAAAGTCGCTTTCAAAGTCTAGCCCCTATCTCTCCTGTATATAAGTCCATATTCCTACTGCTTCACTATCTGTCTAGCCTACCGACTCTCCTCGTTTTCCCTATACCTCTCATATAAACCATACTCTACTCCTCTACCTCTGTCTAGCCTAACACCACTCCCGTATCCCCTACCTCTCATAAGCGCATTCCCTCCTGCCCTTCTCTTGCTGAGTATCACTCCTTGGTTTGCTATCTAACCTAACTTTAACACCTGTCTATCCTAGCATAGGATCTCTTTCCGTTTTCTCATCTCTCCTTATAAACACATACTCAATTCTCCTAAGCTAATAGCTCTTCGCGTTTTCCTATACCTCTCATATAAGCCATACTCTACTCCTCGACCTCTGTCTAGCCTAAAACCTCGCCTCGTTTTTCCTATATTTCTCATATAAACCATACTCTACTCCTAACCCTCTGTCTAGCCTAACACCTCTCCTCCTGTTCCCTACCTCTCTCATATAAGCCATACTCTACTCAACCTCTGTCTAGCCTAGCACCTCTCCTCCTGCTCCTATACCTCTCATACATATAAACGCATACTCTACTCTCAGCCTGTGTCTAGCCTAACACCCCTCCTCCTGTGCTATACTTCTCATACATATAAACACCTACTCTACTCTCAACCTCTGTCTGGCCTAACACCACTCCCCGTATCCCTACCTCTCATAAAGCGCATTCCTCCTGCCCCCCCTCTAGATGAGTATCACTCCTTGGTTTCCTATCTAACCTAACTTTAACACCTGTCTATCCTAGCATAGGATCTCTCTCCGTTTTCTCGTCTCTCCTTATAAACACATACTCAATTCTCCTAACCTATCACCCCTCCTCCTGTTCCCAACCTTTCTCATATAAAGGACATACTCTACCCTTCAACTCTGTCTAGCCTAACAGTCCACCTCGTTTTCCTATACCATTCATATAAACCATACTCTACTTCTTGACCTCTATCTAGCCTAACACCCCTGCTCCTGTTCCCTACCTCTCTCATATACAAGACATGCTCTACCCTTCAACTCTGTCTAACCTAACACCCCTCCTCGTTTTTCTATACCTTTCATATAAACCATACTCTACTTCTTGACCTCTGCCTAGCTTAACACCCCTGCTCCTGTTCCCTACCTCTCTCATATACAAGACATGCTCTGCCCTTCAACTCTGTCTAGCCTAACACCCCTCCTCGTTTTCCTATACCTTTCATATAAACCATACTCTACTTCTTGACCTCTGTCTAGCCTAACACCCCTGCTCCTGTTCACTACCTCTCTCATATAAAAGACATACTCTACCCTTCAACTCTGTCTAGTGTAATACCTCTCCTCGTTTTTCCTATACCTTTCATATAAACCATACTCTACTCTTCAGCCTCTGTCTAGCCTAACAGCTCTCTACTATCTCTTCCATATAAACGTATTTCCCTCCTTCAACCCTGTCTAGCATAGTATTGGTCGTCGTATTCCCTATCTCTCCCATATAAACCCATTTTCCTCCTTGAACCGCCCCATCTAGCCTCGTTTTCCCTATCCTTTCCCATACATGCCCAAAAAAGTGGCCTCGCTCTCTCCTTAATAACCTACTATAGTTCATTACATATTTTATTAATACAGGTACAAAGGAGATAACAATGACCAAATGTTTAAACATGTGTCGGTATATACTGGCTTTGAACTTCCATGCTTTTCCATGACATTGCGAGAAACGACTGAAGATTGTCAGTATTTTAAAAAATGAAATAAAGTACTGTAACTTTCAAACAAATAAATCGAAAATGGCCAATGCAAGAAAACAGGTTATTTGAAATACATTGTGTGTTTTAAACAAACACGCTTTTTCGTATTTCGTTTATCAGATATGTTATCCACAGATACACGCACATGTGCGCACACACATATACACATGCATATTTGTCTACAGTTCTGTTTTAATGTATTCTAGCGAACTCGAAACGTATAGATATTTCTAATGAAACTTCGATATCGAGTGCATGTGTCATCCATGGCAAGGTTTGAAAACCTGTAGGTCCAAGTTTTTAAAACTTTGTGAATTCAGTGAATATGTAATGTTAATTTATGTCTGGTGCTTGGTATAAAAAGAATTCAGGCTTTACCGAGACTATGATCCTTTCCAGAACTATGAATTTACTGAAACATAATTTTTAGGTTCATTCTTTATAGAAAGTATTCTTTAAAAAGCTAACCACTTGTGAAAGCGGTTCTCTAAGATATTAGGGCTTGCTCAGTTAGAAGATGTGCGGTTTTTAAATTCACAGATTTTCCATAATGATACACTATTTCGGCTTATTGTTTCAAAGTACTGAACTTACAGAAATTTAAACGAGTTTCTTTTAATCCAAAAAATTCTGAAGAACTCAGTATTGTTGTAGAATATTGTCTCCATTTCTCTTTTACACGACAGAAGTATTTTTCATAAACACAAGAACTTAAGAAAGTGAATAAAAAGCTTTGATTGGCCCCATAGCTCAGTCGGTAGAGCACCTGCTTACTGTGCGAGGGATCCCGGGTTCAATTCCCGGCTGGGGGACTGGGAGTTTTCTCTAGTCAAAATTATTCCCTATCCTCCCCAGAGTCTGGAGGTATGAATGAAGGTGTGAAGTGTCTGTGTGATCTAATGATAACAATAAGCTAATACCATTCCAATAGGCCATAAGCTCCAAAGGAAAGGGCCGCCGATAAGCCAATGTAGTTAAAGGTGGCTTATAAATGGAACTTAAAAAACTCTGATGTGTTACACTCACATGGCTTTCTCTACTCTTGTACAAACTATTTTTACAAACGCTTATTCCCCATATGCTTCATGTTAATCGAGATATCGAGATGTTAATCTTATTGCTAACTTTCATGTAGATGCAAGGGGAATGGTAGGCTTTAAGCTATAGTCAAATATTTTAAGAGCTGGTTGCTTTGTGAAGTATTCCATTCTCTTTGCATTACCAGGACAAAAAAAAAGTGAATAACGAATTTGCAAAATTTAAGGGAATAACAAGCAATATCTCGAAAATGGTTCACTCAACAAAAAAAATGTATATAACATAAATTGTGTATTTTAGCGCGATCTACAATTTTGTGTAGTAATGTTTTGTCCATCTCTTATGCCTTACCAGTTACGCAAACGTCGTTCACAATGAAGAATACTTTTGGAGACATTCCCAGAAAATTTGAGATATACATTCCATTTGTCATGAAAATATCTTAAACATATGATATTTTAATCAAAATCGTTAGAGCCATTTTTGAGAAAATTAAAATTTTCTAAAAATATTCCATGTAAAGGGTAGTCTGGGGTGGGGTATTTTCTTGAAAACCTTCGTGTCGTGGAAGATACTGAACTTAAATACCAAGTTTGGTGTTTATCCGTATGTTCGTTTCTGGGTTATGCTGTTCACAGACACAGACACAGACTCACACACACACACACACACACACACACACACACGGACATGTTTCCAAAAATGCTTTTTTTGGATTCAGGGGATCTCAAAACATGTATTTCCGGTGAAATCTCGTATCGAATTTTTGGGTGGAATACAATACTTCCCCTGCTTACTATACGTAGTAGAGAAAGTAAAAAATTAAAGTTTTATGACACGATTAAAAATCACAACTCCTGCTATAAGTAGCGACGACCTTCGAGTTTGTTATGATAAAACCGAAGTATCATTGTACCAGCGACACAAAAGTTTGCTCGGAATAAAACATACTCTACCTTTCTCCATGATGTACAGGTAGCGTGAGTGTCTGCTTCAATTCAACATTCAAAAAGTCCCAAGTTTGTATCTTGGTTAGAATGAGTTACTTGTATAAGATTTTCTTTACGGAGTTTTCACTTATTCTGAGAAGACGACGTCGAGAGGTAAATGTAAGCTCTTTGGAATATCGTACCATTCATTCTCCTCACTGACTTACTCGGTAGGAAGTTAAACTAAACTATATCGCGTCCCACGCCTAAAAGACAGTACAGGTTAAATAGGACTCACTGTGAAGCAGTATTTTGAACACTTAAATGATATTAGTCTAATTATATAATATATAAATTCAATAACAGTCCGCCTGAAAGCAATATGTGAATGTAACAATATATAAAAATATATATTACAGTCATTATTATGTCTATATTATTGTATACATGTGTAATAATGTTATGTGAATGTATTAGGTAATATAATAATGTAGGAGCTGCGAGAAATAGGTTAAACGTTGCTAACAATTAGGTAACCTTGATGCAGTAATGAATTTGAAAGTTTAATAATGCTACTTGTGATTCTTGGAAGCAATAATGTAATTATTGTGACAATTTATAAAATAGGCAATCAACAACCAGAAAAAGCTTTAGGTAAATGAAGGTATTCTATTGGGCTAGGATTAGCCAATCAGAAACTAAAATGGAGCAAAATTTACAAATTCAGAAGGCAGTTGCTTATAGACAGCGTTCCTAACCGGACGCGAGATGCGTCCTCGATTAATTTAATACGTATTTTGTGTGAGACAAAAATAGTTTACGTGTTAAAAAGTGCAAGTAATTAATAAAAAATATCTCACAGCTCTCTCTCCCTATATCAATGAAGTGTTATTTAAATCGTGTCGAGCATTAATAAAAGGAGTGAAGTAAAGGTGTAAGTGTGTAAGCCTACATTCTTAGTCGCACCACTCCCTGCTAAGACATTCATGTCTCTAAAAAAATAAAAATACTGAGGAAAGCATAAATATATAATATTTAAAGAAACGGTCAAAGTTACAAAGTTAATATTTTTAAACATTTGGGACAAAGGCCACCGGAAAGTACATTTTTTGGGGCGAAGGCTACTGGAAACTTTTTACCATATGTGCGATTGCAACTACTTCAAGTTCGGCTCCCCAACAGTCGAAATACAATACAACTCCTCCTAAAATTAAACTTCTTCAAGTGTTGTCACATGCTCGCAAATTTGGCGCCTATTTGCGATCGATCTATCAATATAATACCATCTTGTGATTGATACATTACCAAATAGTGAAATATCTGCCATTTAAGGTCATTGTAAGACATTATAATTTTCACCTGCACTTTGTCTTCTCTTTGTATTTTAGTACTGCGAAACGTGATTTTATAGGCATAAAATATATATAAAAGAAATATGGAGGTATAAAATGATAAAAGCTATAGTTTGGTAGGGTATCATCACTGTTTACCCTTGACAAAATTACATTCAATGTTTTGAAGCAGCAAAGAATGAACGATACGCCACATTCCGCTTTGCACTATTCCATTATATTACAGTTATCCTCCGTCGCTAAGCGAATGCTGGTTTGAATAATTTGATTCGCGAATTTTTCTATTGTCCCCTTCATCAGTACACTTCATTTTCTTCTTCTTCACCGCCATACCGGGCATTGGGCTGATCATCCATCCTGAATATGCTATGATCCAAAAGTTTGCTTGCTCCTCAACAGGCTATTGACCCAAGTCCTTGGGAGTGTAAGTTTTATAAAGAGGCAGGCTATCTGTTGAATAAGAATATGGAATATATGATATCTAGTCAAAATTGTGAAACAAAACAGATCTGCAGTTATTATTAATAATCCGAATACAATAATTCATTTCACTGTCAGTCTTATGTAATTTGTGCATGACATTACAAGGCAGGCACAATAGCATCAGCTACAGTTTATGCATTGCTAGTTTCTCAGTTATTCTTCTGTTTCATTAGGGAAATAAATAGATTGGCATTTCGCTTCTAATTTATTGCCATTACAATTGTATATGGTGGCGCCGTGGCCGAGTGGTTAGACCGCTCGCTTCTCACCGAGGCGGCCGGGGTTCAATCCCAGGGACCTGCATGTGGGATTTGTGGTGGACGATGCGGCGTCTGGGCGGGTTTTCTCTGGGTTCTCCGGTTTCCCCCGCCATTCATTCCACCAACTGCTCCATCATCACCTTTCCTTTCATCCATTTCACCCACATTTCGTTTCATCTACTTCCTTCATCCCATACCAGGCATCGGGCTGATCACCCATCCTGGATGTTCTGTCTGATCCATGAGTGTCTGCTCCTCGACGGGCCTCTGACCCCAGGCACCCGCCTATAAGTCCTGGGGGATGTAAGTCCTACATAAGAGGAGGGTAAACAGATAATGAATGAATGAATACAATTGATCAGTTTTAGTAGACATTTCTATTATACCATTCCATTTGAAACCCTTCTTGTCTTGTCTTGGCCGATACGGTTTCCGTCATTGCCACGGACGCACTTGTCTTGGGTTATTGTGCTATTTGTATCGTTTTAAAGCCAATACATTATGCCTCCACCCTTTACCATGGACTACAGCCATGAGCCAAAGCCATGCTCTGGGCTGTTTTAGTTTCTATTTTTCACAATCTAAGTTACCCTGAAACACTCTCATCGTGTTAAGATGTTTTTTTCACAGGAGCATATGCTGTGAGAGATGCAATAATTGCCCTCAGCTAAAGTCTGTTACATTTAGGTAAGCTTCCAGCTCTTTTCTTACATGTTTTCTAATAAATGATTTATCATGTTTGTTTCCTAGAGTTCTAAGCCAGATTTTATGATCTACTTAGGACCATTTCTTAATTGTCTCTCTTACTAAACATAAAGATATCCCTAGAGCCGACTCTGGCCCAATGAATTGTGCAGCGGCTCCTTGTCTTCCAAGTTAATCAGCTTTTTCCTTTACCTCTATGTCACTATGACCCTGTATCCGGATGAGTTAAACTTCATTCTGTTCTGCAAGTTGGTGAACATGCTTATCGAAGGGAATCCGAAACCTTTAATTAATATTGAAAATATCTGCAGTTATATTCAAGCCCAAAATGTTGCGGCTTTTATAAACCTTTGTCATGATCCATTTTTACCGTATAAATCACGAAAACAATCGTAAACTGCATAATTGTGAATCCGTTTTCTGCTACAACTTGGTAAACCATGCCAGAGCGTTGAATTGCTTGGTCCTGGAATTATCGACCACCTGTTTGTTGATGTTGTGGACTTTTATGGAAGCAGTTCTTTGTCATTAAACATTGGTTTTCTGATTCATGATTATTTTTGCTTATTTTCTTCTGTCCTAAATGTAACACGCTCGTGGTGTCAACAGCAGATTCTGGAAAGAGTTGAGCATTTCGGTGGCTTTAACCTTTCGTTCATATGAAATACTCTAAATACATGCTTTTTGGCGCGGCAGGAAAGCTGTGTTCACAATGGAGCTCCAATCAATTACACATTTATGTAGGGATTTCCAGCTGTCGCGCACGTCCTGCAGAAATCAAGCTGAAGTATGATTAATGGGAAAACCGGCGCGGTTTGTAGAATGGCACAGCGCTAAAATATCGCTCGCGTCGCAGAGATGGAATCGTGAGCATATAAAAACAACATTAACATGATTTAGTGATCAGCTGCATGGTGTGCAACTGCAACACTGTCATTATTCTTCCTCTTTTCATACCCCATAATGTCTGTTTCCTTTAATGATGTGACATTCAAGGGAACAATGTTTAGAAAAAGTATTTCTCAAAACTGTAAGTTTTACATTGTAAGAGAACCAACGGTCTGCATGCCTCGCAATTTTGTGCAACATTGAGGCGGAGATTAAACATATTTATTAAAAGCACTTGGCTCCCAAATCCGGTGTATAAGGCATTAAAATTCACTAGTGCAGCGGTTCAAGAAAAACATATGCAATTCTCTCCACGTGTATTTAGTTAATTGCTAATTTTCACAGGATATCGCCCTAGGATCTGAAATGTAAATGAAATAAAATACGCAGAACTTTAGAATTAGTGGAGAGTAGACGTTTCATTAATTTCTTCATGTCCGCTGATTTGCATTTAGAAACAGTTTTTTGATGGTGCTAATTGATTGACATAGAGTTTTTATTTTCTCTACTACATACTTAGTAGGTAGAGGAAATGGGTACTGCATTACAATAAAACATTTGATAAAGACATTTCATGTTTTGAGGCACTCCGAATAAAAAAAACGTCCGCGCCCGTGTGTGTGGAAAAAAAAGCAAACTTGGTATTCAAGTTCAGTACATTCCTAAGATGAGACAAGAAGATTTATAAGAAAGTCCCCCCATTCCAAACTACTTTTTGCGTTTAATAATGTTACATATTTAAAGAAAATCCTAATGATTTTATTAATATATCATATACTTGAGACCCATACATGTCAAAGTGAATATCTGGAGTTTTCTGCAATAGCCCGTGAAATCCTTTTCATTCTGAAGGTATTTTGTATAACCGGTAAACCATAAGCGAAAAACGAAAACTTATATTCCGCAAAAACTGTAGGTTCCTTTAGAACACACTGCTTGATTTAGCAGTTTGTTCACTACAGTTAGAGTTTCCTTATAGGGATCTCTGATTTACACTCTAGTGACGACCTTCCACGTCTTATTAGTCCGTTTAACACACGTTGGTCTAAATGGCACTTAGATCAAGCCAACTGGAACCTTTACTCCCAGTTGACTGTGTTTAATTACAATCAACACGATTCTGTGGATGTTTTAGCCAAACATATCACAACGAAGATTCTTTTTGCTACTGAACAATTTATTCCTCGGACGACTGCCCACTCCCGTCGATTTCCGATCCCTTGGTGGAGGTTGATTGCCGGAATGCCATTCATTCTCGCAGGCGTGCTCTCAGGGATTTGCAGCGTCATGCTACTATTGGATAATCTGATATAATACAAAAAGTGCTTGCCAATTCTAGATAACTCATTGAGGATAGCAAAAAGATATCATGGAGAAAACTTGTAGCTTCATTTAATCGACATATACCTTCCTCTGTTGTATGGAATAACTTAAGGCGGAAAATCTGCCACGTGCCAATTACCAGTCTTAAAACAGCTGCAGGAGCTGTTGACGTGGCTAACACATTTGGAGTGCCTTCACTCAAGCATCAACTCGGAGAACTATCCGCCTAAGTTCCTTGCGGTTAAGACTCAGATGGAATCTCTAGGTTTCTGTTTCATTCTGGGAACCTTGAAGATTACAATCCGTTTTACCATGGCGGAGTGAGAACATACTCTTTCATCTTCGCGACTATCAGCACCAGGTCTATATGGTATCCATGCATTAAGTTGCAACAGCTCTCCTCTTGAAGGTAAGGCTTTCCTGCTCGAGGTCTATAATCGTGCGAGATCTGTCACATAAAAGTATGTAAACGCCACCATCATATCCATATTCAAAGCTGGAAAGGACCGTTATCTTCCATCCCGCTATTGTCAAATTTCTATCGCCGGTTGCATTTGCAAGCTGATGGAACACCTGATCATTGGACGGTTGGTAAGGTGGCTGGAAACTCACAACTTACTGACCAACATCCAGTAGATTTTCAACGTCACCGTTCAGCTGTGGAACATCAGGTATCATTATCGACGCAGTTTATGAACAGATTCACGAATAATTGTCAAACCGTTGGGATATTTTTCGGCCTCGAGAAGGATTATGATACGTGTTGGCGAGCAGGGATACTAATTCCCTACACACCCGGAAGACACCTGGACGGCTACTACGGTCCATTCAGGACTTTATGAAGGAATGCGTTTTCCGAATAAGAGTCGGCTCGGTTTTTCCAACCTTTTTGTTCAGGAGAATGGAGTATCTCAGGGAACGATACTAAGTGTTACACTGTTTGCTATAGCAATTATTTCGATATCGAAATTTGTTCATCCAGAGGTATCGTCATGCTTATTCGTGGACAACATTTCCGTCAATCGTACTTCTCAGCGTTCGCCTTTTTGGAACGCCGTATTCAGCAACATTTAGAAATCTTCTAGTACGGCGTTATAAAAACGGCTTTCATTTCTCAATTGAGAAGTCAGTCTGCGTTAACTACGACGATGTAGGAGACGTTTACCACCTTTACTCCGATTTGGTCCATATGTACTTCCATTCGCAGAGAGACGAGATTACTGGGATTGAACTTTGATAGGAAACTTAGCTGGTGATCATACACATACAGCAGAAAGCGCTGTGTGACCATTCTCCGAATATTCTTGCGGGTATTAGAGGGCAAATCTTGGGGAGCGGATCAGGCAGTGTTACTTTGACTCTGTCGCGCACTGATTTGATCCAAGTTAGACTATGGCTGTATCGTTTATTCTTCAGTACGACCATCTGTGTTGAGAAGCTTAGACATCCATATCGGGGAATTCGTGTGGCTGTCGGAGGTTTTTCAAATAGCCTAGTTTTGGCTCGGTTGCGTAATGGCCACTGCAATTTTGTGCACAGTCACATTTTTTTAAGGGGGACTCTGCTCCTCTTTGTTCACTGTGTAGCGAGATCTGTCGGTCCGTCGTGTGTTCTGGAGTTTATTCCTGTAGCACATCTTCGAGACACTCTGTAACTGCCGGTCAGTCTTGTAGAAGTCTTAGCGGACGATAACCAAGTGGTCGAAAGTGTTTTTAAGTTTTTGTCGAAGGTAAACTTTCAAATGAGGATTAATTATGTTGATACTTAGTTTTGTATACTCATCTTTATCTCTGGTTTTTGCTATACTTTTTATATTGATCTTCATCTCTGGTCATAACCATGATTTTTTATATTGACACTCTGGCCTTTGCCATGGTCAGTTTTATAAGGCGTTAATGACCTTGTAGTTGACCGCCCTTAAACATTAATAATCACCATCGTCATCAGTGCTGTTTAAATACTGGATTTTTTAAAGCTAGTATTTCCAGTGGTTTCTATTTAGCAAATGTCATTGTCTTTTTAGGTACAGCTAAATATTATTAAAATTATCAGGTCCTAACAAAAATACAAGCTTCTTATGCGCATGGCTTTATTTGCCTGATTTATATATCTTTATGTGTGTGTGTTTGTTTACATAACATAGCTCAGCTTGCATGTCTAAAAACCAAATTAACTGAAAATCACAACATTTTCTAGTCTCATGCCTGTACTCCACTACTGTTAATTTAAACATCCCAGCCAAAATCTTAAAACCCATGAAGTATCCTGGATGATTTTGGCTGTAGGCTTATTTGGAGTTCCAATATGAATATCATAATCATTTTGTGTTTATCTCGGCACAGTATATAACAAAAGATTGGCTCTTGTATAACAGCATATGTTGCTTTAGTTTGAGCAGCTAATAGGAACACTTTTTCACCACCTTCGAATAATACGATTTATGAGACTTCCCATTATCACCAACTCCTTATGGTTCCTCAGAAATTAGTAGCTACACTTAAAGTTGGAGCTTTTAAAAATCCAACAGTAAGCTACCCAGAGAACTGTGGAGCAGAACAATTAGGAAAACAACTCGAAAGAAACGTAAACCATCACAAATTTTCTACTCAGTGATATCAGCTAAGCATCATTTCTAATATTCGTGTAAGATGATTTTAAGCGTGTTCTTAATATACTGTATTGCTTTTCTTCCTGTTGTTTAAAATAGTTAAATGAGTCCCATGAAACCAAAATGAACAAATTCCACTTTGGAATAGGAGAATTAATATAATTAAGTCTTTCTCCGGGTTCTCCGGTTTCCCCCGCCATTCATTTCACCAACTGCTCCATCATCGCCTTTCCTTTCATCCATTTCACCATCATTTCGTTTCATCTACTTCCTTCCTCCCATACCAGGCATCGGGCTGACCACCCATCCTGGATGTTATCTGATCCATCAGTGTCTACACCTCGACGGGCCTCTGACTCCAGGCACCCGCCTGTAGGTCCTGGGGATGTAAGTTCTACATACGAGGAGGTTAAACAGAGAAATAATAAGAAGAATTCTCATGTGAACTTTTTAAGCCCTAAGAAACATGTATTATTGCTTTAATTGTTTCAAATAATTAAATTTCAAGCAGCAAACAATATTGTTACCTACTATGTTTCTTATGTTTTACTGCACATTTCAGACTATAAAACTAGCATAAATCTCTTTTTCTCCCTCTCCCCCTCTGTGTATCATAGTATTATGTAAAATATATAATTTTTTATACTTTTATCTATTTATTTATTTATTAGAAAATTAATATAAATCTATGTGAGGTGACAGGAAAACAAAATGCAAAGCCGACGCACACTGAAACAAAATAATATAAAGCATTCATAATAATCGTATGCTTTATTTACTACAAGTAATAACCACTCCCTGTGGTGGTAAACATTGTCAACTTAAGAATAATAGATAAGTCGAAGTTAATATCGATACGTTTGACAATCATACTCCAATGTTCGGATGAAGAAACTTCTCCATAAACGTAGTGTTATTTTATTTCAATACACAGTATTATTTTTACTTTCTCTACTACGTATACTAAGTAGGGGAAGTATTGCATTCCACCCAAAAATTCGATACCGAGATTTCACCGGAAATACATGTTTTGAGACCTCCTGAATCCAAAAAAAGCATTTTTGGAAACATGTCCGTGTGTGTGTCTGTGTGTCTGTGTGTGTGTGTGTGTCTGTGTGTGTGTGTGTGTCTGTGTGTGTGTGAACAGCATAACTCAAAAACGAACAGTCGGATAAACACCAAACTTGGTATTTAGGTTCAGTATCTTCCAGAGATGCGACACGAAGGTTTTCAAGAAAATCCCCCCACCCCAGACTACCCTTTACATGGAACATTTTTCGAAAATTTTAATTTTCTCAAAAATGGCTCTAACGATTTTGTTTAAAATATCATATGTTTAAGATAATGCCATGAGAAATGAAATGTATATCTCGAATTTTCTGGGAATGTCTCCAAAAGTATTCTTCATTGTGAACGACTTTTGCATAACTGGTAAACCATAAGAGATAGACAAAATTTTACTACACAAAAAATGTTGATCTCGTTAAAATACACAACTTATGTTATATACATTTCTTTTGTTGAGTGAACCGTTTTCGAGATATTGCTTGTTATTCCCTTAAATTTTCCAATACTTATACTTTTTCTCAAATTCGTTATTCATTTTTTTATGTCCTGGACTTGCAAAGAGAATGGAATTCGACACATAGCAACCAGCGTTAAAATATTTGACCATCGCTTAAAAGCTACCATATTCCCCTTGCATCTACAAGAAAATTAGCAATAAGATTGACATCTCGATATCTCGATTAACATAAAGCATATGGAGAATAGGCGTTTGTAAAAATAGATTGTACAAGAGTAGAGAAAGTCATGTGAGTGTAACACATCAGATTTTTTTAATTAGGAATGGGTCAAAACAACGGTATGTATGAGGTTGCGGCTAAACGAAATAAGACAAGTGACAAACGTAATAACAGAACTTCGTATTCCAATAATTGTTAACATCCCCCCCAAACAGCTGTATTAACGGTTTTCAAAGCATTACGATAGGCAAGCTGTACATAGAGAAGGTAAGGGAGCGAATGA
The DNA here is from genome assembly GCA_030765065.1 of Deroplatys truncata. Taxonomy (NCBI): domain Eukaryota; kingdom Metazoa; phylum Arthropoda; class Insecta; order Mantodea; family Mantidae; genus Deroplatys; species Deroplatys truncata. The sequence continues at coordinate 107,628,725 of CM060979.1, forward strand.
GGGCGAATTGTGAGAGTGAGTAAAACAGAAAGGAGATATAAGAAGGAAAAAGAAGGGAAAGGTAATGACGGGGATACAGGGAGAGAGCGAGGAGAAGGAGAGAAACAGGAAGTGGAAAGCAGTGTGACAAGAGTAGCGAATGATCTACATATTGCACAATAACGCGAGCAGACATGTCGGTTTCACAAATAACAATTTAAACGTCTGATACAGCACAACGTCTCGAAAACCATGACGAGTGAGCCAAATAATTACATACACGAAAGTTGAAAATATTGCTGTAATGTTATATTTTAGAATTCCTTAAAGCAACCAAGTGAAAGCCATGAGTCTAAATGTTGTCATAGAAGCTAAGATTGTAAGGTTAAAATAAAAGAAAAGAATCGCGATCTCATTTCGCAAAGGTTAATTGCAAAAACTATAAGCAATTAGTAGTCGTGAGTGTGGTGTAATTAAATTAATTTATTTTACAGTATTAATAAGCAATAAGACATATCCATGATGGTGTACTTTCTGATAAGTGACCATTTACTCTAATAGAGAATGGTATGCCTCAAGGCACATCTTTGAGTGTTAAACTATTTATTGTAGCAATGAAAAATATAGCAAATCACATATTTTCACCTGTTAAAGCATGGATCTTTGCCAACGACATTTTTATTTTCTGCAAAGATACAAATGTATATATCAATCAAGAAATTCTACAACACACATTACAATCATTCCAACACTTCCAAAACAGGGTTAAGATTTTCTGAACATAAAACTAAATGTCTCCAGCTTTTTCAAGCTAGAAATAGTGATATTAAACCCAAATTATTTATATGTGGTTAAGAAATCAACTACTTACAATATTAGAATACTAAGCGTAATTTTTTATGAAAAACTGGATACCTTACATAAAATCATTATCAATTGAATATAAAAAAACACTAAATATACTAAGAAATTTGTCTGATAATAACTGAAGATACGACAAGTATGTACTAAGCATAACTTTTAAAACACTGATCAGATCCAAATTAGACAATGACTCAATAATACACAATTCGGCCAGTTCTACAGTATTAAACGTCCTTCGCCGTATACAATCTGCAGCCACGAGAATTATATTGGAAGTCTATTGTATAAGTACAATTGAAATTCTACAAATGAAACTAAATGAGCTAGTACTTGGGATACGCAGGGAATATTTAAGTATTAAATATGCAATCAAAATAACTGCTTTCCCTAATAATATGCTCCACAAATATGTATTCCCTGTAAAATCTCTCAAACCAGCCTAAATGTTCATTTAATTCGCTTCCATTTCATGGTCGTATTGAATATTACATACAGAAACTATAAATAAATTTACCAATGGCAACAATTGGAAATCCTGAAATTGCTCCTTGGAACCTAGAACATAATTTTGTTGATTGAAAATGTGTAAACTTAGCCACCCAAGACATGCATAAAGGAAACAAACTTATACAAGAAATACAGATGCCATATAACCGTGTAATGGAACAAGGAAAACAAGCTATATTGTTTTGGATTCCATCGCACGAACAAATACGAGGCAATGAGAGAGCGGACGAAGCAGCCAAAGTGGCCATTCAAAAACCATTTAATGCAGGGATAACAACACGCCATTCAGACTTATACATCTGAACCAAAATCATGGGAAAAATGGTCTCAAAATTAGGGAAGATCTTCAAGCAACAAAATGTATTTTTACAAACTTAAACAGGAAACATCAAATTATTATTACCGCTTAAGAATTTGAAATACAAAGATGGCACACTCCTGTCTGATCACCAAAGAAACTTAACCGCAGAGTGCAAACCATTGACAGTTTCCCATTTACTCACACAACGCCATCGTTATAACCCACACAGGAAAGTATATAACTTCCCAAATAAAATTAGCTGTCTTAATGATTCAACAATGTATAAAAGATTATAATGCTCTTACAAAATATACATTTGTATAATAAAATTTTAAACCATGTCATGTACATAGTTATAACTATTTTAATTGTATTATCGCATAAGAAAAGATTTATCTGTTTAATATCAAATGATATTATGTATGCATATTCCTAGAAATCTATTACTGTTCAACCACCACTGTATTAATGTGAGAGTCGTGAATAGACCTTTGTAGGTTAAAGCGACTTAAAATAAATGGATTAAAAGAAAACCAAACAAAGAAAAACTTGATAGAATACATTAACAGAATACTGGATAATTCCAAGAGTGTTATAATCTTGCAACCAATCCATTATGAACGAGGATTACAACAAACCAAGACTTCACTAGGAGGAATTAATTATACGGGTTAATAATAATAATAATAATAATAATAATAATAATAATAATAATAATAATAATAATAATAATAATAATACACTGTCACACATAAAACACGACTTCTCTCTAACACCTCCTTAACTCTTGTAGATCAGTATTCTTTCAAGGAACTTTAAACGTGTTTAATAGCATTTGCAACAACAATGAACTGCCTAAATCACCACACTGTTACTAAATTTGTCAGGTTATTCTTCATCTCACAAGTTAGTCGCAGTCATCATGGTGTTCCCAGAATGCATACTCTTAAATTTTTTTAATGTTGCCAACATCACGAGAATACACGTTATCGTGGTAGTAAAACAAAATAATAAAAAGACAAAACTAAACCGTGTCAATAGATTTCAGTAGGCAAATTTTTTTTTGGGGAAGTGGTAAACAATTATTTCTTCTTTAACAGATTAACCTCTTCTTTGTAGGACTTAATCCCCAAGGACTCACAAGTCAATGCCTGTCGAGGAACAAACTTTTGGATCATAGTGCATCCAGAATGGGTGATCAGCCCCATGCAGTGAAGAAGGAGGACATGAAAGAAGTTCCGTGATGAAACGAACGATAGGACAATTCGCGGATCAAATTATCCAACCCAGAATTCGTCTAGTGACCGAGGAAAACTAAACGATTATTATTAATCGCTATAATTTTTATTCGTGTGCTCCGGCGATACTTCTTGCTGGAGACGCTTTCAGACATCCCAGCTTTTGAGACACGAAATTTCCATTCTTTGTTGTCGTTTCCCGTTCAGGGGTCTAGTGATGGAGCCACGTTCCGTCCGAGATTAAAGCAGAATTCAATTGACTGATCTTCTCGTATCGCTACATCAAAAGGGCTTGTGTTTGCCTTGGTGTTAAGGAAGTAAAGTGCCGTTGCTTTACAATAGCTCCCTGTCAACAGTTACTTCTATACTAGACACAACTATCAGTAATCTATCAGTTGCTAAACGAGTACTATTACAATAAATCGGTTCTGGAACAAATATAAAACAGCTTAACATTGAAAAGTAAGTACCTATCACAAATTATGTAAAATATATCAAGCATAACCATTCCTAAGTGATTCCACATACTTTTATACCAAAGTATTACTTCCTACCCAAATAAATTTTATTACGAGAAATATATGGAAACTACCAAAAATAACTTCAAATTGAAAGCATTATAAAGTTTGTAGTAATACTTGGAGTAGGAAGTAAATAAAAGTCAGTTTTTTGACCAAGCAATGCAATTTGATACGTTCACACCAAGACGCTGTTGCTGTCTGTTTTAATAAACATGTAAACAAGCACTATTCATAAACAACATTTCTCAAAAATTTGTGAATTAACATTTCATGTTTTCTTTACCATTTGAGTTATGCGTCTTTGTTTATTTTTGACTATCGAAGCGAAGTTTTTGCGAGAATTCGCACGGAAATACGAGCAATATCAATGTGTAATGGCTGGTAAAGATGGAGTGTTGCAATGAAAAGGCTATAATGTTAATCAAGCTTTCTCAGTATTACCCCGTTTGATCTGCTTACAATTTGAGGATAGGAATGCTAGGAAAAATACTTACATGGAAATGACCTAATATAAGTTATAAATCCAGATACTTACCATTAATTTACTGGAGAAGAAAGGAATCTTTCAGTATTGGAAGGTTTGTTATGCACAGCTATCAAACTTCAAATAAATGTAAACTTAACCTCTACATTCAATTGTACCATTGACGGTTTATGAATTAACTTTCCTCGCTTTAATACATTTCAACAGTAATGCCTGGAATGAAATACGTCTGCTTTTCTGGCTCCGAGTACTTGACAAATTTGCAAGCCTGCTGGATCGAGAACTTATTTATTTATATATTTATTTTATAAACGTATATCCACACCAGCATCAATCTTTCCTACCTTTAAGTCTACAACAACAATTATTATTATTATTATTATTATTATTATTATTACTGTATTGATTTTACATTGCTTTAACTCCTTGGTCATATTGCGACGGATCTGCTAGTGGATAACTCTTAGAACGATATGTGATGGAAGTTAGCCTTCTAGGTCTCATCCCTGTAACCAATCGCTCTGTCACGTGTCACAGAGAACCTAGCGCATACCTACCGGATCTTCTGCTTCGTGCGGTGTGGTCCAGTCCAACCGCCGCTCTCATTTAGAAAGGCGGACAGTTAGCCTTCTAGGTCTCATCCCTGTAACCACCTACTGCGTGCCGTGCAGATGGCATTAGGGTGTCGTCCAGTCCAACCGCCGCCTTCACACAGAAATGCGCACCGTTAGCCTTCTAGGTCTCATCCCTGGAAATACCATCTTGCTTCGTCACGTGCCCACAGAGACACCAGCGCATAGCAGCCGGATCTTCTGCTTCGTACCGTGCAGATGGCGTTAGTGTCGGCTGGTCCAGTCTAACTGCTTATATTGTCTGTGGATAGATGGCATAGCATTAGCTATTAACACTTATTTTTCATTTTACTATTATTTTAGACTTAAGGTTGAAATTTGGGCCGAGGTATTAAATATCCAATCCGGTATTTACCTTGGCGACTGAGGGAAACCATGAAAAAACCTCAGATTTTAACCCGGGCCCTCCCGAATGCCGTCCACAGACGTTACTGCCTGAGCCATCCCGCTGGGTTCTAAAACAATGTAGATTTACTTAATTCAACAATGAATGCGACAGCATCGTTTCCTTCTTGATCATAATATACATTCTAACCTCGCAATCAGCATTCTTCCTTTGGACATAACGCGGGGAAAATTTATTAATTTGTTTTATCACATATATTAATTAACATTGTTTATTACAAATATTTATTAATTAGTGTGAACTCAACATTACTCATAAACCATTGAGAGTATATCGAAACGAAGTTTATCCATAACAGTTAGTAATTTCTGTAATACCATTCAGAAGTATTTGCTGTTAGATGATCCACGTTTCTTGCCTGGAATATTGGATAACCAGCAGAAGGCATTCTTTGATGTAAAGCTACAACCAAAAGCGGGATGTATTGAAATCTGGTATGCTATGGCTGGTAAACGCTTTTTAATTATGTAATATTAATTTAATATACCAATTAGTCAATGCGTTGATGTTTTAATTATTTAGGTAGGGCTTTGAGAGCTCATTTTTTATTACTCTCAGGGGCGATAGTCGCAAGATAAAAAATTCTGACATGTTGCATTCACATGACATACTCTACTCACTTCTAAAATTATTTTACAAAAGTTTATTCTTCCACCTATTTCTTGATAATGCGTATAGATAAACCTTCATAACGGCTCACTGCAAACCTCCGTTTAAGAACATTAAGATAGTTACCATTGTAAATCTGTATATATGCTATGTCTTGATATACATTAAAGGTAAGGTTCCTGATAGGCAGCATAGATATAATCTACACTCGTATAATACAAGAAACAAACGGCACCTTGATATAGCATATCATAGATTAGCTAAAGTAACAAACAGTTATAATGTTTTAGGTATCAGACTTTACAATAACTTCCCCTTTGAAATATCTGACAAACCACTTAACATTTTTAACAACAAACTGTATGATTACTTAAAAGAAAATCCTATTTATAATTTAAGTGAATTCTTTGTAAATCATATGGACAAAATAGGCTTAAAGATTATATACACACACTGCCGTTTTTGTGAAAATTGCAACCCCAAGAAAGCGTTTCCCGAATGACTCCAAACTTGGTGGAAGTGTAGAAGAGCGTGCAGACAATAAGTGCTTAGATTTGCAAAGAGATGGATACACGTAGGCCGAGCAGAGCCCTCTCGTATCGGTCCGACAAGGTCAGTGTTGCGCCCAGTGTAGTCGGTACAGAGCTGTCAAACAACGTGGAAACAATATAGTAAGTGCCATATGCCTCGTCGACGTCATAGGGAGCCATATCGGCATGTGAGCGAGTTCGAACGGGGTAGAATGATCGGTCTCCGGGAAGCGGGTTTGTCATACCGTGACATTTCGGCTCGTACAGGGCATGCTGTAACGACAGCGATGCGTGTCTGGAAGCGGTGGATAGATGAATGTCGTACGCAGCGAAGAGCAGGCACTGAACCACGGAACATGACCACAGCACGGGATCACCGTCATCTTGTCCACATGGCCATAACGGACTGTACAACTTCATCCACAGTGTTGGCTCGACGTTGGAGCACTGCAACAGTGTGAACTTATATGCATCAACGGTTCGTCGCCGTATGTTGCAGGTTGGACTGGTTGCATGCATGCCATTACGTCAGCTTCCATTGTCCAGAAACCACAAGCTCCTCCGACTGTAATGGGCACGTGAACACCATCACTGGGGTGCTAAGTGCCAAAATGTAGTCTTTTCGGACGAGTCTAGCTTCAACGCGGCCTACAGTGAATGTCGCATACGTGTCTGGCGGTACCGTGGTGAGCGCAATCTGGAGGGCTGCATTGTTGAGCGGCATAGCGGACAAACACAAGGCGTGATGGTTAAGGGCGCCATTGGTTACAACAACCGATCTCGCCTTTTAAGAAATTGAGGGCAATTTGAACAGCAACCGGTACCTAACGGGGTTGTAGAGCCTGAGGTACTCCCCATGCTTCAGGTATGTCCACAGGCCACATTTCAACAGGACAATGCCCGACCACATATTACGAGGAATGTAAAAGCCTTCTTCGAAGAGCGACAGGCCTTACACCTCTTTTTGAGGAAAGGCAGCTCCTCCCGGACCATCAGTTTGGTTTTCGCCATGGGCACTCCACAACCCTGCAGTTACTGCGACTGGCCGAGAAGGCCTCCCTGGGCTTCCAGGAGAACTTCAAGACCATAGCAGTGCTGCTGGACGTAGAGAAGGCCTTTGCCACAACGTGGCACGAAGGCCTTTTGTACAAACTCAAGGAGTCAGACATCCCTCCCGCCTATCTTGCCCTGATAAGCAGTTTCCTCCGGGATCGCACATTCAGGGTGAGAGTGGAGGGGAAGGTTTCCTCAGTCCGTCCCATAACCGCTGGAGTCCCGGAAGGCAGTGTACTGTCCCCGCTTCTCTTCGCGGCCTACATGTCGGACTTCCCCACGGAACCCAGGACTGTTACGTGCCAATATGCCGACGATGTCTTCATAATGGCACAGAACAAGAATGCCCGATTCTGTTTCCCTCCACTACAGCGACAGCTGCGAGCCATTGGCAGGTGGAGCGAAAAGTGGAGGATGGCCATCAGCCCGGGGAAGAGCTCTGCGCTTCTCCTGGCGAAGGTCCGTCGGTGGCGGCCCGAGCGGCCTCTGAGGTTGCGGCGGAGGAGAATCCCATGGGTTACCTCAGCCAAATACCTCGGAGTCACGCTCGACCGCGGCCTCACTTTCGCGCCACATGTCAGGGCATAGGTCGGCCTCGGCCACTCCGCGCTCAGGCAGCTGTACCCTGTATTCCGCTCCACAATGCCCATACGCCTCAAACTACGTCTATATCAGGCGATTATCCCGCCCCTAATTCTGTACGGCTGCGAGGTCTGGGGATCGGCGGCAACGACCACCATCCGCAGACTGCAAACCGTTCAGAACAGGGCGCTTCGGATGATCTATGATACCGGGCGTAGATTCCCATCACATATCCTACATACCCATTCCGGTCTCCCATACATCGTGGACGTGGTGCGGGAGAGAACCCGCACCTTGTACACGTAACTCACCTACCATACCAACCAGCTGGTTAACTCTTTGGGCCGCTATGACCACAAGGCGTCGCGGCGGAGGAAGAGCTACCGGTTGCCGAAAGACGGCTTGGGCCCCCGAGGCTGAGGTCTGCCAATCCCTCATTTCACAAACTTCCCCAAGTTAAGCAGCATTGGGCCCGTTCGCTAGCTAGATGAGTGACCATTTAGCAGCGATCCGCCCTGCCGCCAACTTGAGTACCCCATCCCATTACCTACATTCCCATCATGCTTTGCTGCCATGCCGGCCTGCTTAACTTGACGACCACACAAGCGGTCGTCAAGTTAAGCAGCATTGGGCTTGGTCACCACGTGGTCGCTAGTCCGCCCATGAGGGGACACCGAGACCCAGCCAATGGTAGTGCAGTAAGCTAAACCCCGCCCAAGACAGACATAAATCAAAAGCTTGTGTACATTCTTTTTATCCTTCTATATCGCACAGGTAAAGCCGCATACGCGGCTAGGTACTGTGGCGATTATATTCCGCCCAGGTGAACCTGGGCGACCTGTTCTCGATTGCTGGATTGCTGTACAGGTACCATTACTTCACTGGCCTGCACATTCACATGACATGTCACCCATCGAACATGTCTGGGATATGGTTGGTCGGCACCTGGTGCGTCACGGTCCTCCATTAACCAGTGTCACGGATTTGTGGGCTCGAATACAAACTGCGTGGAGGGAAATCCCTCAGGAACTTATTCAGAACCTTTTTGATTCAATGCCACGGTGTATAGCAGCTCTAATTGCAACGCCCAAATACTGAATGTTAGGGTTCAAAAGTTATGTATAGATTTTAAAAGTTTATCATTTGTTACTTGACATGTACCTAACCTGTGGTATTAAATTCATTGAATTTATACGTTTCCTTCTTGGTGTTGCAATGTTCACAAACGGCAATGTGTGTGTGTGTGTGTGTATGTATATATATGTATATACTGTAAATAATGACAAAGTAATTATCAATTGTAAATGTGGAACTGACTTTGTACAAGCTGATGCTGTACAAGCTTAATGACAATAAATATATTATACTCATTTCGTTGTAGGTATAAGAAGAGTAAACTAAGATAAAGCGATTGTCAGATCTTTTCAAAGCCGGTCGCTAAGTGATGGCTTTGACATACTGCTCGAAATTCTTGGCATGAACACAAAAAAGAAAGGAAAAAAGAAAAACAGTGGTGAGTTGCAGTTGAAATTATGAAGTATCTGAAAATCCAAACCAATAACAAAGAATATCTCGGAAAGGGTTAACGACAGAAACAATTTTACTTAACATAAATTGTGTGCCTTGATAACATCTATGTATTTTTTGCAGTAAGACTTTTTATTAGCTTACGGTTAATCAATTATAAAAATCCTTTATATAGGATAAGCAAGACTTCCAGGGGTTATTTCCAGAAAAATCAAGATACACATTTTATTTTTCATGAAAACAGCTTAAACTTATGGTATTTTAACCAAAATCGCCACAGAAAATTTTTTCATATAAAGGGTAGTTGGAGTGGGGGATTTTCTTCAAAATTTTCGTGTCGCATGCTTGGAAGGTTCTAAACTTAAATACCAAGAATCGTATTTAATCGACTTTTTCTTTATGAGTTATGCTGTTTACAGAGGCGCGCACACACACAGTGGCCTTTTCTAATTTTCTTTCTTCGTTTCAGAAAGCCTCAAAACAGATATTTCCGGTGAAATCTTGTCATGAAATATTTGGGTAGAATGCCCTACTTCCATGACTTACTGTAAGCACCTAGCAAAGAAAGTAAAAAAGTTTTGTATTTATACAGGGGCCTCAAAACATGTATTCGCTTGATATTGAATATTTAGTTCAATACAGTACTTGCTCTTTCTGATGGATGGCAGAGAAAGTAAAAATAAGGTATTTCAAAACTCAAACCATTCACAAAGAATATCTTGGAAATGGTTAACACCACAAAAAATGTATTTGTGTTAAATCGTGTGCTTTAACGAGATCTGTATTTTTGTGTAGTAAGACTTTGCTTATCTCATACGGCTTACCAATTATACAACAGCCATTCATGATGAGGATTTCACAGGCTATTCGCAGAAATTTCATTTGTCACGCAAATGTCTTAAGCATATAGTATTCTAATCAAAATATTTATGTGAAAATAAAAGATAAAACTTATCTTTGCCAAATTTAGTTTGGGGTTCAACGATTGCCTTGTAAATTTTCGAGTTGCATCCTCGGGAGACGCTGAACTTAAATGTCAAGTTTGGTATTTAACTGACTTTTCAGTTTTGGTTACACTGCTCACAGATAGACACACAGACACAAAGTACGGACCTTTTTCTAAAAATCGGACTTTTTTTATTTAGGGACCTCAATCATGTGTTTATAATAAAATATCCATATTTCATTTTTTGATTAAATGCAATGCTTTCTCTACTTAGTATAGGTAAGAAGTAGAGAGTCAACGTATAAAATCGAGGAAATTTGCATTAGCTTATGCTTCTTCACTTAGCTTTTTACAATACTATTATTTCTTACTTTAATGAAGATGGCTTGATTGTAGATTAGTATCTAATTACTTCCAGTATAATCTAAATGCCTAAATTTATCGATTAATTTACTTCGATTCGCATTTTGCAGTATAACAGGTATTTACTTTTTAGTGATGCAAATATTTGCTTCACTAGCGGTCGCGTTCAGATTCTGTAATCACACTCAAATATGAGGCACATTGAGAATGAGTAAACATTTCTACATATTACGACAATTCGTACGTTCCTGAGGCCCTCCTCTCAATCAAGGCATTCAGACTGAATGATTACTATCAAATATTACACGAATGCTTAGGTTCACGAGTAGGTCTTGCATCTCCTCTCCTCTCCTGCCCTCCCCTCTCCTCTCCGGCAAACGCGTTCTTACCGAATTTATCTTACTGTCTTCTTCGGCTAGCGACAGTGCTACAATGGCGGCATGATTGATAGCTAAGCGTACTAACACAACATATTTTGTAGTGCCCTATTGGCTTATTTAAACACGTGAAAGAACGCAATCTTTACCTATTTACACAAATTATTCCAATTAGTTATACAGAATATGTTTGTTTAGCTTACTAGCTGTTGCCTATCAGAACGTAATTTGCATTACATACATGTTCCGTGTATGTGAGCGAAGTCCTTTCTTCAGTATTTACTAATTCACATGAATTGTATCCATAAAATGAGAATTCGCATCATCGTATAAAACCGTTAGATACGATAGTGATCCAGGAAGTAACGACCGTTTGCCCATTCCCGCTGCGCAGAGCACTATTGAGCTTTTATCAAAGGTCGAATAATTTCTTCGACAACTTCTCTCAGTGTAGTGTGAATGTCAGTTGAAACAAGTTCTTATTTTGCATTCTGTGATGCTCAAAATGAACTCGGTGATACAAAGTTCCGCGGACTGTGAGGTGTTAGATACTCTATTTTTTTAATGATCTGAAGTTAAAACCTGCAGAAGTTTACCATCGACCAAACGAGGTGTATGTTAATCTAGTAATGAACGAAAGAAATGTGAGAAAGTGGTATGAGCTATTCAACAATGGACAAAAAAGACTCGACCTGGTGGTGCGTCACTTATTACAGGTGATTTGAACTATCAAGCCAACAACAAAATCGTGGAAAACAGACGACTTACAGATATATTTCCTAAACATTTCTCGTTCTTTGCTTGCTGAAACTTTGTCCGAACATCTTGGCTTAATGGACTGGAGCAGCCGATTAAAACACAAGAATTATAAAGCTTATGAACAGACATTACAAATGCTTAAATAATGCAGGAGATTAGGTGGAGAAATAACGTAAGCTGCAATTTTGTGACATTTTTTTAAATAAAATAATATTTTTGAGCTTATTAAAGCCAAACAGTCATTACACCCTGGATTACCCTCGTAGTACGTATATTATACACATAATTAGGCTTGCTTTCGCTGATTAGGCTGAATGTTCATCATATGTGACAAATTAACTAAATTCGCTCTTTGGCAAAGTTAACGAATAAATGAACATCTCCTTAGGCATATTCTTTAGTAGAATAATCTACTTACGGCTTCAGTGTAAATACTGAGAAGCTCGGTTGACGGAGTGTGCCTGCTAATTGCAAATGGTTTACAAGGCGGAGTTTTACAAATAGAACACAGGTATACTTTACTGCGCGAATCAACGTAAATTTTTTAAACCTTGAAAAACATTTCTTTTGTAATATTATAATATTACTTGGCTGCCTGACGTTGCTCGAATGACGATTTGATTTATTTCATTTGTGTCCCCTCGTTGTTTGTGGCAATATTGTGTAATGATATAGAAGATACGTATAGCAAATCCTCCCCTTTACCACTTATAATTGTAATTTCGTACAACCACGGCTATTCCTAATAATGGATGGAAAAATCACCAGATACTCACGCAAAAGGACTTAAAACATCAGTGGAGCACCTGAATTCCTTAGCTTCCCCCGACAGTCTGTCCAATCTGTTGCCGCTGGACGCTGTTTTATTTTTGCGGGGGGGCTTAACTTCCGCTGTACAGGTGGAATAACGTTTGTTCTGTCAAGTTCTTTGCCTTGGTACTCGAAATTCTGCCCAGGAGTTTGCATTTAGAGAGATAGCACTGTTTGAATTATGTTTGTCTTCTCTTGTTTGACTGTTTTTGCCGGCTGCTGGGTTGATGACGTTCTAGGACGTTCCGGTTTGGGCTGGGAGGTACCTGGAGCTGCCTGCCTCAAGACAGTTGCGAGGAGATTGCAACAGGAAAGGTCTTTCCACCCCTGGAGCAGTGAAGCCTCTGGTTGCAAGAACGTTATAGGGGTTGTATGACTTAAGGTAGGACGGTCTCCTTTCGGTCATTTTAAAATCTTTTAGCTTGTCTGTAATTTCGGCAAAGCCTTGGTAGTATGTATTTTATACGTGTTCGTTTTTGTTTAAAGGTACGTTTTCATTGGCAATACATACAAGCTTTTAGAGCGGTGTGAGTTTAATACGTGCTTTTCCTATTTACTTAAACGTTCGCAAGAGTGCTGGGTAAAGTATAAATCATTATAATTTCTTTGTCATGTATGTCTCCTTCAGGTTTTGATTTTAGGTAAACTGGGCGCATTGCGATTATAATTATCTCAGGGCCAAATTGGATATGATCAGAGTATCTGTTTCTTTCTTCGTTTCGTAATTTTATCATAGCTCAAGTCCAGTAACTATTAAGGTCATACTAGTTTCGTGAAACTTGAATAAACAAATTTATACATGTAAGTGTATAAAATGAACAGCATTATAAAAGCAACTTCTCAGTTTATGTATTGTACAGTTTATCAGTTTTTCTTAAGGAACTTACATTTCGAAATAATTGCATAGTTGCATTTCATACTTAATTAGTTTGCCTTTAAGGAACGTTATGTTTGCCAATGCAATAATTCTACGGTTATCAAAGTAACTTGCAATTTGCATGCTTTATACCTTGCTAGTTTGCTGGGTTTAATTTTCAATTTTAATTCGAATAATTATACCCTTCCTCTTCCCATTTTTTCAGTTTTCCTTCACGCAATTTACATGTAGTGTTGTAGTAATTCAACAGTTGTAAAGTAAATTCAAGTTACATACATTAACTTTGTGTTTCAATTTTATTAATTTCGTAGTTCTATTTCACACTTTACCAGTTTTCCTTTTAAGCAAATTCGCATTTGCTACAATTATTTAATAGTCATAGAAGTAACCTGATATTTTGCATGCTTCTGGCCTAGATATTTTGAAATGGATTGGGAATTTCAATTCTAATAATTGTGCTGTTCTATTTTATACCTTATCATGTTTACTTAAGAAGCTTAAAATTTACCACTTCAAGAATTGTAGTTGTAAATGTATCTTAGCCTTTCACACTTTTCCTGTATCGCAATTTTGGAAATTAATTTTGAACTTCGATGCTAACAATTGTACAATTTTTTATACTTAATCAGTTTTCCTTAAGGAACTTTATATTTGCTATGACGATAATTCTATAGTTACAAAAGCAAATTAGCATTTTATATGCTTCCTAACTTGCCAGTTTTTTCTGGTTTAATTTAGAGTTTCAATTTTAATAATTGTTCAGCTCTATTTCATGTCTTATCCGTTATCCTTAAGGAGCATGCATTTGCTGTTGCAAAAGGTTTACGGTTATTAAAGTAACTTAGCATTTTACATGCTTTGCAAGTTTTCTGAGATTGATTTTGAATTCATATGTTCTCGTAAATTATACAGTTGTATTTCCTACTTCATCACTTTTCTTTAAGAAACTTTATATTTGCTAGTGCATTAAGAAAACAGTTATGAAAGTAAATTGGCATTTTGTGGGCTTCACACCTTACTAGTTTTGCATGTAGCTTTAAATTATAATTCCAGTAATTGTTGAGATCTAAAAGAAACTCGATACAGTGTTACCAGCTGAGGAAAGTATCCCTGAACGGTTTAATTTTAAGCAGTTGCTTGGTTGGTGAAAAGGACTTGAAATGTTATTCTGCACAGTTCTGCAACATATACTTTTGCTTTCTGTAATGTACCAACGGCGTAGCTTTATAAAGATTATTTTAATTGCTCAATTTGTGCGTGTTGTAGTCATTTTGAGGTAATAAAGTGTTTGTATGTGGAATAAGGGGTATTACTCTGGCACTGTCACAAATAGCGTCTGACCTTAAATAAATTGCGACCTAATTCCCACGCTCCTACCCATCGCAAATCTTCCAAGTTCTAGAAATTCTGCAAAGCCTTTAACTAATCGTTACTGTGAAACACTAATCGATCAGAATGCTCGAGTAACTAGTTATATAATTACAGTAGGTGGAATTTTAATCTTTTGTGCCTTCTCTTTGCTCCTGTAGTTATTTAATGACATTAAAGGTACACGATTTTCACATAATATAGAAACCCTTAACATATACAAGAAATAGAGTTGAAGCTGGTGAATATGTAGATTCGGCATCCCAGGTCACCAAATTCATTTTGGGTGGTATACGACCATCAGTTGTTAATTAAAAAGTAGAAGTTATCTGATTTCTAAGGTTAGCAGTTTTCTCTCTTTGTACATTTATTTAGTTATTTAGCATGTCCTGGCTAATGAAGCTGATTACACCATAAGTATAAAATTGGGTCATTAAAATATCTCGTATATTACTTGGAATAAAATATGCGCGGAATTTTTCTTTTATTTAGTATGCATATTTTGTGGAGTAACAACTATTATTTTCTACTCCATGGAGTAGTTGAGTTGAGACGGCTCTCAACTAAACGTCAAGGCCTTCTTCGCAAGCATGTATTTCTACAACTCCAACGTGTTCGTATTCAAGTACAGGGGCTTTGTAAATTATTTTAACTGTTATTAATTTATGAAAAGAAATTAGAAGCTGACCCCATGTCCGACAGAAAGACCTGGGCTTTTCAACGGTGAAAAGATCATCAAATTCGCTGTAGTGGTTTTTGAGATCTCACACACACACAAGCACGCGCGCATACAAATTTTCGTTTATAATATAAATACAGATTGAATCACGTGCATCGTCACATTTAATGCAAGAGTCAGGACTCGCATCTTAATTATTTCTGTTGTAAGGCAATATACATTATGTATTAATTGAAAGATTTGTGAACAAAGCAAATAGGGGAAAAAATCCGTATTAATTGTACAAAAAATTATTAAATTGCATGGGAAATACTTTTTAATTGATATCTAAACTATCCTGGAAGCTCAGACAATGGGGTATTAATTACTATAAGAGAATATGGAGTACAGGAATTAATACAGGAATTTTAAACTTGCTACTTAAAGAATGGGATTCCTGAACGTACCTACATTAGGCAAAAATTCAGAAATAGTTCTTGCCACAGGAACTATTACTTTATATAAATTGTATATATGTTTACCAGATCAACTTTTTATAATTAATATTCCTTACATTTACCATCAAATTATTTTTAAATGACATTTTAAGACGCATTCTAAAAATTCACATTCACATGACCTTCCCTATCCTCTATCTTTATTAGTGGGTATACAAACCATTCTTACTAAAGCTTATTTTTCTATCTACTACATTTAATCCAAATAAACCTTTGCAGAATTAGCTGCATGACACATTTCATTATAAATACAAAAAGAACAGCGAGAGTAAAATGTTTAAGAACTGGCCTTAAAATTCCACACTGTTTCCATGTAATCTGGAGAAACAACTGAAAATCAATGGGACCTTAAAGAATGACAAACATTGAACAAGTCGAACCTTTAATAACGGACATCTCAGAAACGGCTTATACCACAAAAATATTTATTTTCAATAAGTTGTGTGTTTTAAACAGATCTACATTTTTTGAGTGGTACGTTTTCGTGTGTTGCTTAAGGTTTACAAGTTATACAAGATAATACAAAATTCTTTCCGAATGTAGAGAACTTCCTAGGCTATTTCCAGAACATACAAGATTCACATTTTATTTTAAATATAAATATCTTTCATATATGGTATTTTAATAAAATCGTTGAGGCCATTTTTTAGAAAATCAAAATTTTCAAAAAATGTTTTTTGAAAAGGGTACCTGGGGTGGAAGTATTTTCTTGAAAATCTTCGTTTTGCATCCTTGAAAGATACTAAACTGAAGTACGAAGTTTTGTATTTATCCGACGTTTCGTTTTTAAGTTATGCTGTTTACAGACAGACGCATAGACAGGCAGGCAAAGACACACAAACTCACACACGGACATGTTTCCAAAAATGCTTTATTTGGATTCAGGGCGCCTCAAAATCTATTTCCGGTGAAATCTCGGTATCGAATTTTTTTGTGCCATGCAATACTTCCCCTATTTACTATACGTAGTGGAGAAAGTAAAATTAAAGTTGTAAATTTTAGTGCACATAGAGCTCCCATTTTTGGGGAACAAATTAATAATGAAAACGTGGATAAAGAGTTATTTTATACATGGGAAATTTTCTTAAAACGATTAATGGTTCTGCATCACAAGCTGTTAGTAGACGTAGATACATATAATGATGTAATGATGACTCAGATTTCAAATTTGATGTATAATGCAGTACTTCAAATCTAGAAGAGGCGTAAGCAAAGGAAATAATAATCGTTTAATAGAGAACGTATTTTTCTTTCATTGCATATAATAGTGATGACATCCAATTGCAAACCGAGTTGATCCCACTGTGGCTGACGTCTTGATTATAACTGACTGCTGCAACAGAGTTAAATCCAACCACCACTTCTACTGATGTCAAGCTGAAGCATGCAGTAAAATTACATAATGACCAATGTCCCCGACACTAGTTTAGTACATGCTTTGCTGGCAGTTATATTCTCAATTATATTTTACCGCACATCATACCTTCGAATATTTTGAGAAATAAAATATGATTGTTGATATATCAATGAATCTGTGTTCGTGTTTCTTTGCAAGGAAGCATCGCATAGTTTTGCGTGGCAGTGACATCATTTTGGAGCCCATTCATGAGTACCAAAGTTCCTATAAAGTATTTCTGAGAATTAAAGATGAAGATTTCTCTCAACTGAACTGACTTTGGCTACTTTTGGATTTATGAAATTAGGTACAAAATTTTAAGAATATATTAATTATTAAAGATACTAAAATTACAAGCTATACGTATTTAGTTTTGTGCAAGGCACCTGAAAGCTCCCACAGTGAGCAGCTCGCAGAAGATGGACAGAGTTATTGTAAGAAGGATGTATAGGATAGTTCTGTGTTATAGCTTATAAACATTTTAGTTGCTGAGCCGCTACTTTGTCTTTGAACATTTTTAGTATTACTTTAGTTTTTATAGAAAATATATTGTAATTTATTATTTTTCTCTACTTATAGTCGTTTTGACTACTAGGCCATATTGCGTCTTATATCCATACATACGAGTACAATAATAATTGTTATACATTGTTACAAACATATTTTACACTATTAAGTCTTGAACACAGCTAGAACAGTATAATAACCTACTACCTATTATATAGTTTTATTTCATGCGTTATATTTAAATCTTGTTATACTGTTTGATGTCTTTCAAGAAAAAAATAATGTTTTTAAAATGTTGTTTAAAGTTATAAATATATACTTTCAGGGATGTTATGTATTCTTCTCTCTATGGTATAACTTCTGCATTTAGTGATGTGTTCGATGGTGATACGACAATTGCAGGTCTCGCAGTGAGGAGCATTTTCTATGGCGAGTAAGAAGGAATGGGTTAAGCGTGAATGGCGTATTCGTAAACGTGATAAACCAGTTTTTTTTTTTGGAGTCTGCAATGTGCAGAGTTTGCTTGATGTTTTAATGGTCCAATCTTGCTTCCATTTGACAGTTGGATTGCAAAAAAAAAATAATTTTGAGCATCTCTGTAGGGCACTGAAGTACTTTAAGTCTTGCACTATATATTAATGAAGTGATTAATATTTGTGGTTTTATCTTAAATCCTTTTACCATACTAGGTTACGTATGTATATTGTGTTTAACAAAATAATATTACTACTGAACAAGATGTTCAAAGGTTATTTAGGTATCTGTAAGGGATTTACAATACATAATATTATTTGAGCAATGCAGAACTCCTAAATAAGCCTACAAATCATAAATCGATCGGTTGCAGAAATTTTAGAAAACTTGCTGCAAACGAAAAGAAACATGAGAAATCTAAGCCATTATACGTTAATGATGACGGCGATGATGATACTTATTTTACGTTAATACAAAATCCAATCGAGCTATATTGTGTTATTTTTCATGTTGAATTTATTACGTTTTTATTACTTCTTTGTTTCATTTTATCCCATTTTATAAGTTTCCACTTGCTTTCTGTAACCAACCCTCTATGCAAGCTTCAAAATATCTGCTGTAATGTAAGGGAACCCAATGTTTTTCTCCGCAATTCGCATTTTGAACATATAAGGCGAGGCAAAGGCCAGCCTACCTCTTTTTTTTTAATCGCTTTTATCTTCTAATCGAGAACGAGCTACCGATATCGATCCTTTATATTGAGGTTCCTCAAAAAAGCATGAACACACACGGCTGGCTTTCTTCTTGCTTCCAGCTTGCCTGTTGCTTTGAACTGCTCCTCTCTTCTCCCTTTACCTTTTGTATTCAGCGTCTTGAGAAAGCTTTTAAGCGGCATACGCCTAATACATATTACTTGGAAGCTTCGCATCTCCTCGCAAATTTCACTTTCCCATACTCGACATTCTTCGCGTTGTCTATTGGAATGCATCTCGCAGGTAGAAGGATGTTATATTATTTCTTCCACATCTAATATAGACATGTTGAGGAGCTCTTCGAGAAAGGGAAATGACAGTTTAGTTCTTTCACAGAGTTTGAGGATTACCGCCAAAAGAAACAATATTATTACAGTTAAAAGTGAATGCACACTGATTAAAAATATTTAATGTGTTACATGACTCTCTACTCCCTATCGTTTAGTAGTGGGTATTCAAATTCTTGTTAATACGACACTTACTTCATTATTGGTTTCGCTGTAGGTTTAAGAAGAATATAGTAGTCTAATTGGATAGTCTGGTCGCTGTATGATGGCTTTGAAATTCTGTTCGTTTTCGTTGATACGAAAAAGAAAGAAAGAAAAAGAATAGCAATTTGCAGTTGAGATAAGTACAAGGTATCTGAAAATTCAAACCAATAGCAAAGAAAATCTTGGAAGTGGCTAATGCTATAAACTTTTTATTTGACATAGAGTGTGTGCTTCGAGGAGATATACATATTTTATGTAGCAAGATTTTGTCTATATCTAACGGTTTATCAATTATACAAAAGTGGTCCAGAATACTTAGAGGTTTATTTATTAATTTAGTTGTCAAAGAGATCTTTTATAGATATTAATTATTTTAACTACATTCTTCTGAACCTTTTACAATAGAAGACTTGCATCAACTATTGAATTAGGATCTTCTTGACCACAAGACTTCGGGGGTAATCCCTGAAAATTAAGATAGATATTTTATTTGTCGTGAAAAGGGCTAAAACGTACAGTAATTTCATCAGAATCGTTACACTATTTTTGAGAAAGTTAAAAATAAGCGGAAATTTACTATTTGAAGTGTAGTTTGTGTGGGAATTTCCTTCAAAATCTTTGTGCCGCATCTCTGGAAGTTCATGAACTTAGACCAAGTTTTGCATTTAACCGACTTTTCTTTTTGAATTATAGTGTTCCCACGGAAGTTTTTCTACAATTTTTGGGGGTTCAGGAGGCATTAAAAGATGTACAGTACACCCTCGCTAATTCGAAATGGAATCCGAAAACTCGGCTAACCCGTAGTAGCTCCTCGGTCCCTGCCGAATTACATGGAAAAATCTACAGCTTAAACCGAATTTCGGATAATTCGTACTACGAACTAAAATTTGGTCCCCTTATTACATATTCCATATGTTGTTCTTCATTTAAAACGAAATTGTATGTTTTCCGTTACGCATTTCACATCATTTTTTTTTTCACTGTCAGGGCCCATGCTTCAAAAAGCGCTCGGGAAATTGCCAAGAAAAAAGGAATTTCTGGGTTGGTGTCTTCTAGGGATGGCTATGTCGTTTTCAGAAGAGGCATAGAATCAGTCTTTCAGTGTCTGTGGGGAGGCACATACAGTAAACTAGGAAGATGCCAATGAGTGGTCACGGGAGTTTCAATCTAAGCTCTCTCATCGTTACCCAAGAAATGTGTTTAACATGGGTGAAGCAAGCATTTTCTATAACTTGATGCCTGAAAAAACACTACGTGCCAAGAGCGGAAAATGCCATGGAGGAAAATGCAACAAGGAGAGACTGACGATGGTTCTGTTGTGGCAGTATTTTATATCACAACAATGTAAATGCCAGAATGATTGTAGTGTAAATAAGCATTATTGTATGACATTGATTTGAGATGTTTGTTAATTATAAGCATTGTTAGGAAATAAGTTTACACGGCCTCACTGAAACTGACAATAAGAGCGAGTAACAATGAGCGAGGGGGTGAGTTGTTTATCAATTATAAGAGACAAACAAATGACGTCAGATTAGCGCGCGTTTCTTAGAAATGGAGGGAATATCTTCCCTAGAGTATATGTGTTCGTAATTTTGATTGGATATAAAAATAGACGCTAATGTTGGCGCGTTTTATTAACCAATAGTAGCTCGATTATAATCTTTAGGCATATCGGGCGAGGGAGTGTAAATTATGAAGCCAAGAGACGGGTAACGTTCAGTCCAACAGAAGCACTCGCGGGTAATACGTCGTTCAGTCCAACAGAATCATACACAGGTTATACTTCGCTCAGTTCAACAGAAGTATTCGCAGGTTATACGTCGCACAGTTTAAGAGAATCATTCACGCGTTACACGTCGCGCAATTCTACAGAATCTCTCACGTCGTAAAGTTAGTTATAAATGTGAAATACGCGAATTAATAACGTGCAGCAAATAAGTGATTATAATAACATTAGAAAATATAACAGTTTCAGTCGGGCGTGTATCAAGAATAATTATGTGAAATGAATAAAGTGTGACGGCAATAAAAGTGTAAAAACAAATTCTTTTATCAGTGTTATCTTTCAGTAATAAATCCTTTCCGTTTACACACCCTGTTTAAGAGATATGCTCGACTGAGAAATAATAGCTAGCCGGAGGACAAAGAACCCAAATTCAAAATAGTAAAACAATAACAGGCGCCCAGCAATAAGATAACACGAGTTACCGCGACACTGTGTTGTAATTCAGATGTTTCTGAGAAGCTCAAGGCATCAGAGATTGGAAAATATAAAAATCCACGTTGTTTTAAAAAGACAAACCTATTCAATCTGCCAAGTCAGTACGAGAATAATAATAAAGCTTGAACGACCAAATCTCTTTAAGATTCAACAACATATGACTGCGAGAAAAAGGAATATTTTGCTAACTTTGGACCACTGCTCGGCACATCAGTTCGATGACCTGGAACTTCCGAACATAGAAGTTGTCATCTTACTAGCTAACACTACGAGCCATCTGCAACCATTGGATCGAGGAATAATCGCCTCATTGAGGCGCAATTACAGACGCCGAATGGTTAAGGCTGCCATCAGTGCAATAGAACAAAAAGAAACAGTTCCACATTGGAATGTGCTGCAAACAATCCGCAACATACCTGCTGCTTGGAATAAAGCTACAACAGAAAGCATAACTTAACTGCTTTAAGAAGACCTGGACAGCAACTGATAACGTCGCTGAAACTGAACAGGAAACTGATGATCCACATCTGAACTTATAATGTGGATACAATTGGGATTCTGATAATGCTTTTGTACACGCTTACATCCGATTGGTGCTCTCTTGTACCGTCATTATGGAAGAATGGACGTAGGTAGACATCTATGCTGCTGAAGAACCATCATTTGCTGATGATGCAGAAGAAAATGATAATTCTTTATAGTCATCTTCTGAGAAAGAACATGAAGATACGACATCGCGATCCCGCGCTGAAGTTACGGCTGCAATTTCTGTTCTCGAGAGATTTGCTGCCACTTCTGATGTCTCCGTGGCATTTCAGGTTGCCCTGGATGAGGTATCTTCAGAGAGTGCCATAATATTAGACAAACCGTCCGCCAACAATTTATGATTTTTTTCAAATTATAGAACTAAAATGTTTAATGAATAAGAGGTTTAACTAAAATGTGTGCTCCGATTAAAACTTAGTGTTAAAGAACGGTTTATTTAAAGCGTTTCTGAAGGTTATTGTTTGTTGTATTATACGATTCACTAATTCAATGAGTATAATATTGTTCCAAACAGTACTGTTTTAAAAACAAATTACGACAAGCATTTGATAGTATTCTTTCTCAATTAAACAAATCCCAAATATTCCATATACAGTAGTTAGTTTTTACTTTTTCTTAGAAGTGGAACATCCGCATTCGTTGGTGCGCATAACAAGAGAGAAAGTGAACCCAACATCGTGTTTTACCATTTCAGATAACACGGGATTATGTTTACAAAACCTCGTTAATTCAAACTTCGTTAAACCGAATTGGCTTTTTTCGGTCTCTTGGAATTAGATTAAACAAGGGTCTACTGTATTTCTTATAAAATCTCGACATAAAACTTTTGGGTGGAGCACAATACTTCCTCTACTTACTGTATGTGATAGAGAAAGGAAAAAGTAATGTGTTATATTCACTAGCCTTTATTTTTTAACAGCTTCCTCAATATACACTTACGATAATTTATTTTCCTATTTACTTCATATTAATTGAAATCTACCTTTGAGGAAATACTTCCATTACACATTTCGTTGTAATTACAAGGTGAATAGTGGAGACCGAATCGACAGTCAGAACTATAAAGTGGATTGCTCTATGCGGGCCTTCGTATTCTAAATTCTTTCCCCGATATTGCGAGAAAAATTTGAATATGCGGAAAAATGATTAGCATAAACTGGCGATGTTTGGAAAATTTAAACCAATAAAAACTGATATTTTGCAAATAGAAATGCTAGAAAAACATTATCTGAAATAAATTTCGTATTTTAAAGAAGTGTATTCTTTTACGTGGTAGGTTTTTGGTCTGCTTCTTATGGTTTACTCGCAGTATAAAATTATACAAAATTCCTTCCGAAATAAAGAGAACTTCATATTCAGAATTACAGCTGGAACAGAAAATTCAAGACCTAAATTTTATTTGTCATATAAATATCTTTAATTACATGGTATTTCAGTACGAGCCGGTAAAACCATTATGGGAAATACAAAACGTGGGGAAAAATTCCATGTAAAGGGTTGTTTTAGTTTTGGGCATTTCAATTGCATTGGATTGCGAGGCGGAGGGGATTCGGCACCGATCCAGGAATTAGGATATTGTACCGAAGCTCTAGATTGAGCGTCCCCGGAAGGAAAGGATGAGGTGAAGGGAGACACGCGCGACCAGAATCAGGAGTGACGGCACAGCAATAACAGAGTCCCTACAGTTCCATATATACACGCCCTGGCAGTCGGACAGGCTGGCCGGGGACCCTGCCCCGCATTGGGTCCAACGCCCTCCCGGCAACTAGCCGAGGGACGGAGAAAGTTCATAGAGAGCATCCTTTCCCCCTGCCATGCTGCACTGAAACTCCATCGCCGGCACTTGCAACCGTGAAAGAGACCAAACATGGAGAAGGATGAATGAAATTATTAATGGAACGAAATGGTAGAACAGAAATTGGAGGTGAAAGAAACCACTCCCATTTGACTGACGACCTGGGACAACTCCGGAAAAGCCCATAGATTAGATTGGGTGGTTGCCGGGGATCGAACCCGGGACACCTCTAATGAGGACCACAGGTGTTTTTGATATTTGTTCGAAAGTCTTCGTGTTGCATGTTTAGAAGATATTGAACTTAAATACTAAGTTTAATAATTATTGCACTTTTCGTTTTTGAGTTGTGCTGTTTATAGACACACACACACATTTTTCTGAAAGAAATGTTTTAATTAAGGGGCTTAAAAATATGTATTTCCAATGAATTTTTGAGATAGAATTTATAGGTGGAATGCAATACATCCTCTACCTACCAGTTACATGGTAGAGAAACTGATAAAATGAAATAGGAAATTACAATGAATTTGTTCATGTTGAATACCATCAACATTTATGAAAGGTACTAATCCACGTGTGAACAAGTGCGCATAACAGAATTCCGCTCGTTATAATTTAGAAATGCGCAGATTATTTGAGAAACATTTAGCGTTATATGATAGGCTTATCCTTTTATCACTTTATTCCTGGGTAAATTACTACATCTTTATACAAATGCAGAATAAACTGACTTCCTACACAAAGTAAAACGTAACTGCAAAAACCTTTAAAATTACATAACACATGATTCAGGCACATATGGGTTCCGGCATAATGTGGTTATTGCACATAGTTAGATATTATTATGAAGAGAAAGGAAGATAATGGGAGAATAAGAATAAAGAAGAATATTCAATGGAAAAGAATCCCAGAAAAAGGCCTGTAATCATAAAAACGCACTTAATATTCCGTTTCTTCCTCTTAAAACCATTCCCTTCTTTCTCTTTAGAGCGCCGTTGTTCTTGGACATATTTTACAGATCCAATACAGCACATCATATTGATGTTACTCTAAAAGTAGTCGTGCTTTAAAAGAAAATACCTCGGAGCAGAACACAGATCCCTCTGATTCACAAGAGATTAAGCAGAGATAGCAACGGGAAGATGGCTAATGCGAAATCGGAAACTTTATAGAGGATCTGTTGTGGCTTCACTCACGACTGAGAGCTTCTCGGATATCGGTTTTCCCTAGCGATCTAAATAGTACGTCTCATATCGGACTTTTATGGAGTAGAAGCTTGAAAATCATGTTAATATACTCTCCGGATCAATACTTAAAGGTATCTATAAGCAAGATGATAGCAGTAATTTCATTAGCTGTATTACGTTAATAACTTTACATTTTTGTCTTCCTCTGTAATATATTTATCACAATCAAGACATGGAAATGTAACCAAAAATAATGCTTACAAGTTGGCAACAGCAGGAGCTGTTGTAGGCAACTCTACTGTGAATATGAGAGTAGAAGGTCATATATCCATATATGTATTTATAATTGAATTCGTTGTAAGTGTAACATTTACCTAATTCTTCTCTCAATTATTTTAAGTGCTGCGCTACACATTTAACACTACATATATTATTTTAAATTCTTTGTAAAATTCCGCATACATTTAAATTACCTTTACGAATAACCGAGCGGGATGGCTCTGGGTTCGATTCCTGTCGACCACCCCTCTGGCCTTGGGTTTATCGTGGTTTTCCCTGGTCGTTAGGTCAATGCTACGGTGGTTTCTCATGTACCATAATTTCCTTTCTATAATTTCCCTTTCATTCAATTTCCTTCAGGTGTGTTTCGTGGTGAATGCCGGACAGGTGATGCGGATTCTCGTTCCCAGTAAAGAGTGTTCCCTGAACACTAGAGGGCTGCTCGGTTAAACGGATCGTTTGTCACCCTCCCTGGAAAACTCCAGTATGGGTCTGGTCTTCCAAATAGGAACTGTTAGAGACTTCCAGTCGTGATAAAGGACTTGAGGCGACCTTAGCACCCTGTGGTTCCCTCACTTCATCCCTTTCTCCTGGGAGGGGTTGGAAGCCGAAATAAATCTCAGTAGGTTGCACTGCGCGTCGTGTCCCCCTCCTTTGTATACCCTACACCCTATCTGTACTAATGGTTTTGAAGGAAAGTGCAGTCATTTAGAAGATAAAATTTTGTGTTTTCTTATACGACAGTTGCATTCCTGGTACCTGTTCTCCACAGCCTGAATGACCGTTTTGGAATATCCTGTCTTTCTGTATGCTTACGCTACCATTGCCTTAAATTAAAAATTAAATTGAGTTTTATTTAATGGACGCTCATTAACTGTTGTGGTCCTTAGCATCCCATTCTATTTGGGCGTGAAAGACAGGAAATATTACTCAGATGCCTCTTTATTAGGCTTGAGGTTCTTTTGCTTGCCGTAAATCTACCACACGGGACCACCAGCTTTACTTCCCTTCTGAAGGAAGCCATGCTAAGGATTTTTACGCCCGAAAAAAATCCATCGCTCTCTGCGGTTTGAACCCGCGACCTCGGGAAATAGAAGCTAGCATGGTAACCTCTACCTACGGAGGACGACTACCATTGCCTTGATGAGCTCGCACTAAAAGTACACGCTATCCTACGTTATTGATCCTGAACCTTTAACTCTGTGTATAATGTTAGTTACAATTACAGCCAGTGCATGTGTATCATTGATCTCATTAGTTTATGATTAAACTTCCAAATGTGATAAAAAAGTATTAAATATTGAAAATTGTTTGCTTCCTTAGTCACATTGATTACGACTTACGAACAATTGCAGTTGCTGACAACTGGTTCAAATAAAGTTTAAATGTATGTATATTTTATTTTAACTCAAATAATAATAAATAATATTTGTGCAGACGCATAAAAATTCGGCTTATGCATTCATTTGTTTTTCCAGTTTCTGAGCGACCGGTTTTGATGACGACTCCAGCCTCTGTTACACCCAGCCGCTTTTTATAGTTATACGCAGTTCCTTTCAGCGAAACTGGCATAAGCCTAAGTGAAAAAATCTCATTTCTCCTCTTCACTTTTTTGTGTGTGTGTGTGTGTGTGTGTGTGTGTGTGTGTGTGTGTGTGTACGAGAAAGATATCTTACACCAAGCGGGCCAGCTAAACCATGCTCTATTTATTTGTCTAACGTCGACCCGAAGGTAAGGAGGGTTGCCGCATTACAAAGGAATGGCTATTCGCACCGATGGCAATACTTGGAATACTTAATGCATTCATTATACTGCTACGAAATGAATGGAAAGAGGAACAAACAGTTACGGAACAAGTGGGCGGGGCATCGGACGGGACAGTCGGATAAAGAAAACATACGCAGCTCTGAGTTGCATTTACTAGCGAGGCTCAGGCGTGCAAAATGTAATATTGTTTTCATTATTTGACTGTACATTCCCCTACTACCTTCCCCTCTGATCCCTAGCCATGATTGCGTTTCAATAAAAACACTGACGTCCTCCTCCATGTGCATTCATAACGTGGCCGACTAGTGCTTAGTGGAGCTGCTTAATGTTTGGATACCTTCGATTAAATAGCACTGTCCCTGCAGTGGTTACGTGCCGACTTCTACCAGAGGTTTTGGATTAAATTCTCAGCCTGAGTGCAATATTCACTTGATTTTTTTTTAATTTGCTAGAATTATTTCCTTTACTTTGCAAACTTTTTGTTTGCCAAAACGCTTCCAGTCTGTGAGAAATGTTTACAATGGTTTTCTGAACAAGAACATCTGAAAAAAGCTTCACCTATGGCTACTGTGGATGAGCTGTTTATTTTTTCGTTCTTGGTAGTACTGTACAGGATTTCGGTAAGCGACAACTAAAATGAGTCTCATGGTTGTAGCCATCATACGTTTTCTTTACTCTCTAACTCAGTATGAAAGTTATCGGAATTAGGAAAGAAGAAATAAATGTGTTAGATAAGTGTGTTTGTTCTGAATACAATGCCGTCAGTCTTAACTTTGAGTATTATAAAAACTTCTTAAGCGTAGGTAACCTCTTGGGCGTGTTATGAATGAATAAATGAATGGAGGAATGAAGAACAGGGAACGCGAATCTACTGTGTTTGCCACCCCTAGGAAGATCGAATGAGGTGAAAGAACCGCATGAGGCTATAGGCCACAGGCAGGCTTACAGCGACACGCAAAGGTTCCTAATGATTCTAAGCTTGATGACACGGTCACAGCAGCAAGCTGCTTACAGACAGCTTTCCCCCGGCGGAAGCGGGGAGAACTCGAATCAACTGAGGCGGCTTGGAAACGGCTGCCATCTGGCAGGGTCGAAAAGAAATTTGCAACGAGCAAGCATCTGCACCATCTGTCCGACAACGATCGACACTACACAGCCCCTAGGCCTGCTTGAAATATTCAAGGGGAAGCAAAATTTTAGGAAATGAGGGAAAGGAAATACATGGTAGAAGAGAAACCATCCCAGAATTCGTCCTGCTATTGGAAAATCATGAAAGAATGGTCAGTGTGGCCGGCCCTAGGACTCGAACCTAGGACCTCCCGAATGCGAGCCTCACACATTACGCGGAGCCACCTCGCTTCGTTAAGATTGTTGTTTATTTCTACTTTCTTCTACTCTGCATCTTACAATTTTTTCTATGCACTTAGTGATAATCTAGATAAAGCTATGCAGAAATAGTTTCACGACAAATCTCTGTTTAGGTACAAGAGGGATAGGGGAAACCGAATCGATAGTCAGATGTTTAAAAGTGGGCCGCTATATGCTGGCCTTGAAATTTCATACGTTTCCATGACATCGCGAGAATAAGTGCAAAAAGACAGCACCTCAAATAAATGATAAAGAGATTGATAGCTTCAAACAACTAATAACGTATATCTCGGAAACGGATGATGTCGCACAAAAAATAATTAAA
This sequence comes from Deroplatys truncata, assembly GCA_030765065.1. Classification (NCBI taxonomy): domain Eukaryota; kingdom Metazoa; phylum Arthropoda; class Insecta; order Mantodea; family Mantidae; genus Deroplatys; species Deroplatys truncata. Next base: position 107,657,745 of record CM060979.1, read on the forward strand.
TATTTCTGACCGAAGAGGATTTCACAATCTATTTCCAGAGAATTAAAGATATAGGTATTTTATTTGTGATGTAAGCATCTTAAATATGTATACATTTTGGGCATTTTCTTGGGAATCTTCGCTTCGCATTCTTTGGTAAACATTGAACTTAAATAGCAAGTTTGATATTTACCAACCATTTCGTTGTTTAGTTATGCTGTTCAGACATACGCACATTCAGATGCTTTTCTAAAATAATATACTTTTTTATTTGGGGGCGTTCAAAACATGTACTTCCGTTGAAGTCTCGTCAAATAGGCCATACGAAGATTTTCAAGTCATCCCAAAGTACCCTTTACATGGAAACCTTTTTGAAAATGTTTATTTTCTTAGAAGAAGCTGCAATATTTTCCATTGAAATATTATATTTTTAAGATATTTTTATGACAAACTAAATGTATATCTTGAATTTTCTAGGAATATCCTCTCAAGTCCTCTGCATCCTGAACAACTTTAGTAGAATTGGTAAGCCCTAAGATATAACACACAATCTTACTACACAAAGAATGCAGATCTCGTTAAATCACACAATTTATTCAAATACATTTTTTATGGAGTCAAACACTTTCGAGATGTTCATTGTTAGTCTGAATTTTCAAATACTTATATTTTTTTTCAAGTGCAAAATTGCTATTCATTTTTTACTTTCTCTACTACGTATAGTAAGTAGGGGAAGTATTGTATTCCACCCAAAATTTCGATACCAAGATTTCACCGGAAATACATGTTTTGAGACTCACTGAATCCAAAAAAAGCATTTTTGGAAACATGTCCGTGTGTGTGTCTGTCTGTGTGTCTGTGTGTCTGTCTGTGTGTCTGTGAACAGCATAACTCAAAAACGAAGAGTCGGATAAACACCAAACCTGGTATTTAGGTTCAGTATCTTTTAGAGATGCGACACGAAGGTTTTCAAGAAAATCCCCCCACCCCAGACTACCCTTTACATGGAACATTTTTCGAAAATTTTAATTTTCTCAAAAACAGCTCTAACGATTTTGATTAAAATATCATATGTTTAAGATATTGTCATGACAAATAAAATGTATATCTCGTATTTTCTGGGAATGTCTCCAAAAGTATTCTTCGTTATGAACAACTTTTTCATAACTGGTAAACCATAAGAGATAGACAAAATTTTACTACACGAAAAATGTAGATCGCGTTAAAATACACAATTTATGTCATACACATTTCTTTTGTTGAGTGAACTGTTTGCGAGATATTGCTTGTTATTCCCTTAAATTTTCCAATACTTATACTTTTTCTCAAATTCGTTATTCATTTTTACTTTCTCTACTACGTATAGTAAGTAGGGGAAGTATTGCATTCCACCCAAAATTTCGATACCAAGATTTCACCGGAAATACATGTTTTGAGACTCACTGAATCCAAAAAAAGCATTTTTGGAAACATGTCCGTGTGTGTGTCTGTCTGTGTGTCTGTGTGTCTGTCTGTGTGTCTGTGAACAGCATAACTCAAAAACGAAGAGTCGGATAAACACCAAACCTGGTATTTAGGTTCAGTATCTTTTAGAGATGCGACACGAAGGTTTTCAAGAAAATCCCCCCACCCCAGACTACCCTTTACATGGAACATTTTTCGAAAATTTTAATTTTCTCAAAAACAGCTCTAACGATTTTGATTAAAATATCATATGTTTAAGATATTGTCATGACAAATAAAATGTATATCTCGAATTTTCTGGGAATGTCTCCAAAAGTATTCTTCGTTATGAACAACTTTTTCATAACTGGAAAACCATAAGAGATAGACAAAATTTTACTACACGAAAAATGTAGATCGCGTTAAAATACACAATTTATGTCATATACATTTCTTTTGTTGAGTGAACTGTTTGCGAGATATTGCTTGTTATTCCCTTAAATTTTCCAATACTTATACTTTTTCTCAAATTCGTTATTCATTTTTACTTTCTCTACTACGTATAGTAAGTAGGGGAAGTATTGCATTCCACCCAAAAATTCGATACCGAGATTTCACCGGAAATTCACGTTTTGAGACCTCCTGAATCCAAAAAAAGCATTTTTGGAAACATGTCCGTGTGTGTGTCTGTCTGTGTGTGTGTCTGTGTGTGTGTGTGTGTGTGTGTTACTGTGAACAGCATAACTCAAAAACGAATAATCGGATAAGCACCAAACTTGGTATTTAGGTTCAGTATCTTCCAGAGATGCGACACGAAGGTTTTCAAGAAACTCCCCCCACCCCAGACTACCCTTTACATGGAACATTTTTCGAAAATTTTAATTTTCTCAAAAATGGCTCTAACGATTTTGTTTAAAATATCATATGTTTAAGATAATGCCATGAGAAATGAAATGTATATCTCGAATTTTCTGGGAATGTCTCCAAAAGTATTCTTCATTGTGAACGACTTTTGCATAACTGGTAAACCATAAGAGATAGACAAAATTTTACTACACAAAAAATGTTGATCTCGTTAAAATACACAACTTATGTTATATACATTTCTTTTGTTGAGTGAACCGTTTTCGAGATATTGCTTGTTATTCCCTTAAATTTTCCAATACTTATACTTTTTCTCAAATTCGTTATTCATTTTTTTATGTCCTGGACTTGCAAAGAGAATGGAATTCGACACATAGCAACCAGCGTTAAAATATTTGACCATCGCTTAAAAGCTACCATATTCCCCTTGCATCTACAAGAAAATTAGCAATAAGATTGACATCTCGATATCTCGATTAACATAAAGCATATGGAGAATAAGCGTTTGTAAAAATAGATTGTACAAGAGTAGAGAAAGTCATGTGAGTGTAACACATCAGATTTTTTTATGTCCTGGACATGCAAAGAGAATGGAATGCGTCACATAGCAACCAGCGTTAAAATATTTGACTATCGCTTAAAAGCTACCATATTTTCCTTGCATCTACAAGAAAATTACCAATAAGATTGACATCTCGATATCTCGATTAACATGAAGCATATGGAGAATAGGCGTTTGTAAAATTAGGTTGTACAAGAGTAGAGAAAGTTATGTGAGTGTAACACATCAGATTTTTTCCCTCGTGTTCATGCAAGAGAACGGAATTTCAGAGCCAACACATATCAATCCGCTGTTAAAACATTTGACTGCCGCTTAAGCCTACCGTATTCCCTTAATACCGCTGTACCTACAAGAAAACATGCAATGCAATTTTGTACAATGTTTATCTATATAAATATAGAGTAGGTAGAAGAATAATCTTTTGTAAGACCACTCTGTGGAAGTACTACTAGAGAACGATCATATGACTGTAATACATCAGATATTGTTTATATAAGATGAGAGTCACTAAGCAGCAGGTACGAAGATATTGTAGCGTATGTGTAATATTTTGGAACTGGACACTCCATGCTGACCGTAAAATTCCATCTTATTTCTGGAAACAACTAAAAATCAATAGGATTTTAAAAGAATGGCTAAGTATTGAATAATTCAAACCATTAATAACGGATAATTTGGAAATGGCTGATGACACAGAAAAATTTATTAGAAATAAACTGTGTGTTTTAAAGAGATCTACTTTTTTTTGGTAGTACGTTTTCGTCTGTCGCTTAATGTTTACCAGTTATACAAAATTCCTTTCAAATGAAGGGGACTTCACAGGCTATTCCCAGAAAAAATTTTATTTGTCATATAAATATCTTTAATATATGGTATTGTCGCGTCGGACACATTATTGTTGTGTATAATATTGTTGCGTTAAGTTCTTGTCCGGCGCGGGAATTCCATCTTCCTAGTTGGGGAATGAAGGCAAGTCGGAATAGCTTTTTTGTGTGTGGCTTGGCTTCACTTGTAGCCAGAGTCCAATGTAGGTCTTCAAAGAGAAGGGTTGTGTGTGCGTGTGAGAGAATGTATGCGTGGGGCATCTCCCCCAGTTTTTTTCTGTAACCTTTGCCTATAATGTAGGGCACCTTGTTAATTATAATAAATCAGAGGTAAATGTAAATTTATGTATTTTAATGTTCTAAAGATCCCACGTCCGCTTAGTTTTGTGCAGCAAGTTCTTGGTATCTTTCGCTTGCCTCTGTAGCTACGTTCTCCAATGTTTATGCCGGGGTAACTAAATTTAATATTTTAGCTGCAAACCTTTTGGCCCACCCCGGTGTGTAACAATATTAAATATTCCGAGTACATTCAGAGTATAATACCGAAGATATTATTGAGGCAATTGTTATCTATACTGGTATTATTTACAAAGAAAATGGATATTTGTTTTATTAAGTAGCTCTGATAAATCTTTAACCATTGAAAAGGCCTTTCCTTACAGATTGAAATTGGGTAAAAGACACATAATTTAAATAAATAAAAAACTAAAAATGATTTACAATACTGTACATTATAATGTGATCATTTTGCAGTTAGGAAAGTACATGCTTGTAAAGAAGACCTTAACTTTTCGATGAGAGAATAGAAAATGCATAGTTTTGTTTTTTCATAGAAAATGTAAGTAAAATAAAACAAAAACCGCGGACATTTCGTTATCAGCATTAATCACGATTCTGCTCCTGAGAAAACAGAAGGTGTATCGAAAAAGAAAGACAATCTGACTGCTAATAACGGTCTGATATGTATACGATACGGATACCACAATTTGTTAATAAACGTGTAAGAACGTTTTGTTATATTTCCCGGTATGTCGTAATCGAGTTCATTATGGCGCATTGTAAACAATTTATTGTAATTAAACATCGGATTTGAGTGCACTAAAATATCTAATATATGCATGTATGTATGCTGTAAAAATCTTTAAAATCTACTCTCTAGCTTCGAAAACATGCACTAAGCACGCACTTAAATTGTTAACGTTAAGCTTATAATTTTTTGTATTTACAACATGCACTCTTCTTTATACATCATTCCGGTCGTTGTAACTTGATTTTCAGTATGCAATGATGATTTTCTCCAAATACTCAGCTGTAGGTTTATTGGTTAATATAGGTTTAGATACTGAGAAGAATCTTTCATCTACAGATGTTATTGGGGAAAAAATTGAAAGAACTCATTAACCCTGGGGAAATTTCTTCAGAGAGCACTACGTTTTCACTTTGAAGATGTTTATTCACCGAACACAAAACTTTTATATCAGAATTTCTCTCTAAAACGCTGCACAATTTTACGCTTAATTTTCCTGCATACTGTAAAGGAGCACCCTCAAATTTGTTCTGAACCTCATGCAGCGGATTTTTAGATTTTTTTTTGTGTCTTCAGCCTCACAATGTGCCTTATTACAGCTAAATACCTTTGCAAATACTGTCTCCTAGTAAGAACTTTGTTATTTTGACTCCAATGTACGTAAATGTTAATTTTAAAATTACAAATTTAAAATAACCAGCATTATATTCTCAATGATTGGTAAAATTATGCAATTATAGAGCAACATCAGAAATACGCAGTTATATCCACCATAAAGCTTTACACACAAGCACAAAACCACATGAAACATGTTGGAAAACTCAATCTCATATCACAACAAAAACAAACTAAATATGCATTTTGTTAAAAATTCAATGACTAGTTGTAATTGTGCTCAGCATAACATCAGAGATTATTTAACCGATTGTTTATTAAAATTGCAGACAATTATTTTTCTCAGCTATAGCGGAGTATAGCCTATTTTTAAATTATTTAACTTGGTACCTTGAGAGTGAGAATCTTAATATTCACTACTTTTTGGCGCCATTTTCGTTTTTAGGAGCTTCTGCATTAGATGAAAGCTGCCTTTGTATTATTAATTAAGTTTGGTTTTAAAGTTTATCTACTTAATTATTTAAACAGTACTCCACCATTCCGATAATTGCTTCACGTCCAAAAGTATTTGCACACTATACAGCATTTAAAGAACTTTAATGAATGAATAAGTATATTTATTTACAAAACGGTATAGATACACAGATGGGCGGCGCCGTGGCTGAGTGGTTAGGCCGCTCCCCCCTCACCAAGGCGGCCTGGGTTCAATACCAGGGATCCGCATGTAGAATTTGTGGTGGACGAAGCGACGTCTAGGCGGGTATTCTCCGGGTTTTCCGGTTTCCCCCGCCATGTTTCATTCCACCGGTGCTCGCTCATCACCTTTCCTAACATTCATCTCTCATCTGCACCTATCATCCACTTCCTCGTTCTCATTTCGGGCGTGTGGCTGATCACCCACCCTAATCTCCCGCTCTCTGATCCGTAGGCCCTTTGACCCCCGTCAAGCGTCTGACGAGCCTTGACCAGGGGCGTTGTACGTCCTAGGAGTGTAAGTCCTCGGTTGGGGCGGGCGTTAAGGAGGGAAGGCTCTGTCCCAGTTTGGCTGTTTCCGTCTTGTAGTTAAGTTTATACACACAATTATCCCTATCAATCGCAAACCGTACGTGCTGAGGGCGGATCGAATAATTTTTTTCTGCCTTGATATTGCAGCTGGAATGTTGGAAATTCACACAGATATGGTTGAAGTTTTCACTACAGAAGGTATTTTTTATTTCATGTGCAGCTCTAGCGAGAGAAACGTAAACTACACAAAAAAGATGGCGCGCATATTACTGTCATTCACGTGTGAAGAGCAGAGAGGAGTGGTTCGATATTTGTGGGCCAAAGGGCATAAACCGAGTGATAGTCGCAGGGATATGTGTGACGTGTATGGGGATGATTGTATGAACCGCAACAATGTCTCCAAGTGGTGTGTATTCTTCCTAGAGGGCCGTGTGAACCTTAGTGGTTCGCCACGCTCCGGGAAGCCGGTATCAGCTGCAACCCGCAGAATGTCAGAGGCATTGAGGCGGCAATTTTGAACGACCGGCGTGTGCAACTGCGAACCTTATCGCAACAGTTCAACATTTCCTATGGTACAGTGTATGATATTGCTCATGATATGTTGAAATTTTGTAAACTTAATGCTCGCTGGGTGCCTAAGAACCTGTCAGACAACCACAAGGGCCAGCGAATGATGAGCTTTGGATCACCAAACGCGATACACCGCAGAAGGGCACGACTTTATGAAAGGAATCGTCACTGGTGATGAGTCTGGGCATACCACTACACGCCCGAAACTAAGCAGGCAAGTATGGAGTGGAAGCATGCTAGTTCCCCAGTGAAGAAAAAATTCAAAGTGACTCAATCTGCTAGGAAAGTGCTTGTGACGGTGTTCTGGAATATGTATGGTGTTGTATTGATGGACTTTGCTGAACACGGGACCACTGTGAATGCTGCAGCCTACAGTTACATCGTTCCCTTCGTGACAAATGTCACAACATGAATGCTGACATGTCAAAATTCTTCATGACAATGCTCGCCCCCATGTTGCTGCTGGTGATCGTCAGAAAGTCACCAAATTTGGTTGGGAAGTTCTCCATCATGCACCATACACTCCGGACCTTGCACCGTTGGACTTTCATCTGTTTGATCCCATGAAGAAATTCCTGGCCGGCCAACGCTTTGCGACAGATGCGGAAGTGAACTCAGCAGTCCGCAGGTGGCTATACTCCAAGGAAATGAACTTCAGCGAACAGGACATATCGAAACTGGTATCACGATTAGAGAAATGTATTGAGAAATTTGGTGACTATGTCGAAAAGTATGTAAAAGGTGCAAGTTCATTTGTGATTTTTTGTTGTTGTTTTAACTATTAAATTTTTTGTAAAAAAATTATTGTGCGTTACTTTTCGATCCGCCCTCATATATACAATAGTATGGGAGATTAATAATAATAATGATAATAATGATAATAATAATAATAACCACAAAAATAGAAGTGAACGAGAAAAAAATACTACTATAAGAAAACGTCATCACACGAAAAAAGTAAAACATTTTTATATATATTACCTATAAATAACCCACAGGTCAACGGTAAACCGTATTTCGACGCATAATTAGGCCCTATTATAGTAAAAAAAGAATAGTTAAGCGAATAAACATACAACACACACTAACAATAAGTGGAAAAAAACATAAAATGAAATAAAGAGTAAAACACTAACAGGAATGTTTGACTCTTCTTACACTCCCACTTCCTACTATCAGCCATCTCAGATCTCAGCTGTCTCGCCTTATGTAGAAATGTCAGATTGTCAGAGAGTGGGAAGCTTAATCAGATCTAAAATGTGACCTCTCTCGATATTTCATACGCATTTCTATGAATATTATACGGGTTTCCTCATTCATTAGAAATGTTACTGGGTTATGCGAGATTGAAATTTTAAGAGATAAAGGGGGTGTTTCAAAATAAAACTCTTATCGTTGTATAATAATAAAAAAGGATACAGGATGAGCTAAATTAATTTAATAATCATCATTTGAGGTTTAAAAGCTGCCCTTGCAATTCGGGTAAACTATTTTAATGTTTATAAAAATTTAATTTAATTTTACCATGGATATTAGGTACCATCTTATGTCTTAAAACACGTACATACAAGATGTAAATACATTCAGATTGATTAAATATTGCAATAAAATCCAAGTTGAGCAACCTCAAATTCATTCCAATGACAAACTGGAAATTAAAACTCAAAGTCACTTGAATATGTGACATATAAGTGCGTTCAAAGCTGATATAATAAGATACACAATTACTTTAAATTCGGCATTTAGGTTTACAGCATTGAAAAGAAAGTTGGAGACAGAGTGACCCGCTACCCCCTCTATGGATTTGGATCTTCTGCTTTTCACATTTGTGTAAGGCAAAAACAATTTTCTTTATAAATATTCATGTGCAGATCACCTCTCTTGGGGTAGGGAGAGGTAATCGCTGTAATTGACAATGTAGGATACTGAAATAGTTATGACATTAGCATTTCTTTTTGTTTGAAAAATTATTGTACTATTTCAACATTTTCCGTTATATTACTGTCTTACATTCTACTGTCTTCAAGACCGGCAGTGGAACAGGTGCAGGAATTCATGGATGGGCATTTAGGGTGACGTTTGTGTCTATTTGGACAACTTTGTTGCAGTGTCCCATGCAATAGTTGCCTGCCTCTGCAATAACCTACAATGAAGCAGCAACATCTGGATTCTCTCAGATAGTAGGCGACTATTAAAGCAATTCCAAGCTACTAGATTGGTTTAGGAATTCTCACAGAATCTAATTTAGGTGGCATAAAACACAATAATGTTACAAAAACAAATTGAAGGCATGCAAAATAAGACCGTTCCACGAATAGGACCTGCGGCAACTCCAGCTAGACCTGAAACAGTTTTGGGAATTCCACGAATGCATTATACAAAATAATCAGATATACTGAATCAGACTGGAAGAGAATAAACACAGTAAACCAATGATGGATAAGTTTTGCATTGTTGGTGACCGAAGAGTTCCTGAGACTTACGAAACCCAAATGAGGCTGGTAGTTGTTCCACTCTCAGTACACATCTTCACGTAATAAGAAAACACATGTTAAACTGTGTAATGATGAAGAGGAGACGTCCTCTCGTATTATCCTATAATGTCTATGCTTAGCTGACAGGAGGTGCAAGCTCTTTGGGGTCACTAATCCAGAGGGAGAACTTCCTGACAAGAAACTAATTAATAAACTGCTGGCCCTAATACACAGCACAATCGGTTTTTACTTTCTCTGCCTCGTACAGAGTAGCTAGAGAAGATATTGCACTCCACCTAAAAATTCGTAGTCGGGATTTCACTGGAAATACATGTTGTGAGGCTCTCTGAATCAAAAAAAAAGCATTTTTACAAAAAGGTTCCGTGTGTGTGTGCGCGCGAGTGTGTTTGTCTATGAACACCATAACCAAAAAGAAAAATGTTCCATAAATACCAAACTATCCTTTACATACAATTTTTATTTTCGAAATTTGGATTTTCTGAAAAATCTTTAACGATTTTGATTAAAATATCACATGTTTTACTTATTTAAAAATGACAAATATAATGTATATGTTGAATTTTCTTTGAATAACCGTTGAAATACTCTTCATTCAGAAGGAATTTTGCATAATGTTGTAAAACTGGGAAACGTTAACTGCCTTGGGCGGGCATGCCTCTGAGTCGCTGCTTAAGCAGCGCACGCCACAATATCACCTAGTCCGTTTTTATTTTATTCTCACAAACTCTTTACCACTTAATACACCATTGTTGTAACTATCCAACTATAGAGGTAGAACTAAAGACACAAGAGCATTGCAACAACAAAATGCTGTGTTTGTAGATTGCTGTGATAGGACACGCAAAGAGCAAGTTGCACTTTGTTATGTTTTCACATAACTAGCGATAGAATTTACATAAATGCGGTATTATCATGGGATATCTTCTAAAAGTTACTTAACACTTTTTAGGGTATTTTATAGCCTTTACTCCTCCAATTATCTCTTCAAGGAAATAAACGTCTTGCTGATTGATTTTGATAATACAAATTATTTGAATACAAGCTTTACAAGGAAAACTAGCGCCTTTAATTTTTTTTTACAGGAGACCAAACATACATCATTATCATCTCGAAACTGTGCTCTTTAACAAACCTCTTACAGAACTGAAATAAGTATTTTGAGTTATCACGGTGTAAACAACATTCTATTAAATGTTTCTACACTATAAAATCGCTGTGTTCACAACAGTGACGTGACATTTGTTTCCCGCGTATCAGCCTACTTCCTCTTTGACACCCCATTGGATAACTCAGCAGCTAAAGGCTAAACACAAGTAGAGTGGGGGCGATTTATCACTCCTGAATACTCGCGCAGTCCGTGGACCGAGGGATTCTACTAAGTTGGATGCACTGGAAGGATTGCCTCCTGCGTGGTGTAAGTGGTTACCATGATAGCCTCTAGTTCCTGAGGTCGCGGTTTCAAATCCGGCGGAGGACCATTAATTTTTTTCGGGCGTAAAAATCCTTAGCATGGCTTACTTCGGAAGGGAAGTAAAGCCGGTGGTTCCATGTCGTAGATTTACGTCACGTAAAAGAACCTCAAGTCTGATAAAGGGACCTCTGAGCAAAATTACCGGTCTTTCACGCCCAATGTAGAATGGGACGCTAAGGACCACAGAAGTTAAAGAGCGTCCATAAATAAAACCCAATTTAATTTTAATTTAACTGGAAGGATTGGTGAATGGTGCAAAAGGTTAGAGACAGAAGAAACATATACATGGAAATAAAAGGCGGAAAAAAAGCAAAGAATGGATAACATCAATAATAATCTATTATTTATTATAACATATTATTATTATTATCTCCTGGATATCCTTAAGAAATCCAAAACACAATGCATTTTTATACACGAAAACAAGGATAGAATGAACTGCCTCATGAACTAAGATCGGAAACGTTTTAGTAAACGATTAGCACACTGAATATCTCTCATCTAATTCATGCATACTGGTGAACGTTCAATGCAATTTTAAATACTCCTTAATAGCGACTTAAATTATTGAAGGTGCTTAATTTTATAGACTTATAATTAAACGTACCAGAGGATTAGGTTATCTCAATATAATACATATGGAAAATGTATTCGTGCTACCTCGATGGAATTTATAGCAGTTTTTGACACATATAGAAACACTATTTGTTCATAAATTCGAAATGTCTAGATTGTTTGTTGTATAAATTCATTTTTTAGCACGTTAATGTTTTACACTTATAAAAAATCAGATAAATTGAAAATTGTATTTGTGGGAAAATTATACCTCCCTATAATAGTGCCTTCGGTTATAGTGGGAAGTTTAAAGGTTACCTGGATTGCGAAATGTCACACTGCACTACTTAGCTTTGGTCTCATTGCAGGTACTATCATGGAAGCTTCATCGCGATTCTAGTCAGGAAGTTTAGAAGCATCCCTTGTTAAACAATACTGGAAATGCTTTGTGCCAGAGTGCAATACAATTTGTAGCAGCATACAGACAATTCGAAACCAATTGTTGCAGAGAGAGCGGAAGCGATAAAAGTGCACGAAACATCAAATACAAGAAACATACAAAGGAAAGGCGGACAAAGTAAACTTTAGGACAGCGAATGTGTGAACTAGACGATGATCTGAAATCAATTTGGTAGAAGTACGTTCGATTGAGATTTTAAGATTTGGTGGTATGTTTTCGGGCACATTTTCCACATGGCATAAGAAATGACGTTACCTTCATTATCTTAGTATTACTACTGTAGGCCTCTGACGAGAAAACGTTTGCGGGGTGTTCTGTTCTCCGAAAGAGTGAGGGGGTATAGTACCACGTGGCAACTCACGGTGTCATAAATAGACCTACTTATCTACATTAAAAACATCGCGCAACGTTAGTATCCCGGCGTGTTTCACTTGGAGCAGTGTGTAAGTGTTTTATAGAGAATTATAAAGATATTTGCAATGCCCAATAAGAAAGGTAGAACTCTACACATTCAAGCCCGAGAAATACCTGCTAAGGTTTTAATAATTGTTAAAATCTATGACGAGAAAGCAAGCAAAAGCAACTGGTCATTCAGCATTACTAGCAGAAGAGCGTATGTTTTCTAAGAGGCCTTAAGTCTTATTGATATGTTGAAAGTAGAACCGTAATTACTCTTTCTTAAATATCGATTGAATTGTTGATGTCAACACATTCCTTACAGACACATTCACGTGAGAGGAACACAGTAGGTAAGCATATAGACCGCGTGGTAAAATATCTATAGCGTACAGTGGGGGAAAGCTCTTAAATTACTGTAAAATGCCTTAAAATACTTGCAGTGAAAGGTTAAACATTCCTGTTTATACTGCATGTGCATGGTGCTCCTGTCGTGTAAATTACAACACCAGAAAATATATTTTACGGTCAAAATTATGAATTATTTTCTTGAAAATCTTCGCATTGCATCTTTGTAAGATGCTGAGTTGGTTTTGGCCACTTCATTTTTGAATTGTGCTGCTAAAAAGCAAACACACACATGCATATACACAAATCTTCTCTAAAAAGACGTTTATTCAGGGGCCCTCAAAATATGAATTTCCGATGAAGTCTCAATATCGAAATTGTTGGTGAAATATTATACTTTCCCTACCTACTGGTTATGTGGTAGAAAAATAAAATTATGATGAGTTACATTTACATGGATTTCTCTACCTGATATTGCTTATTAGTTGATATATAAACTGTTCTTTCGAAAGCTTAATTTATGGTCTGTTTCATTTTAATCGAGAGAAGCCTTTGCAGAAACAGTCACATTACACATACGTTATACATACAAAGGGAGCAACGATAGTCAGATGTTTAAGAACTGGACGCAATATGTTGGTTTAAAATCCAATACGGCAAGGAACAACTGATTATCGACAGGACTTTAAAAGAATGAGAAAGTATTGAACAATTTTAACCATTAATGACAGATTCTTGGAAATGGCTTATGCCACAAAAAAAGGTTACTTGAAATAAATTGTTCCTTTTAAAGAGATCTACACTTTCTGTGTAGCGCGTTTTCATCTATTGCTTAAGTTTACCCTTTTCCTTAAGTCCGCGAGCATTACCATTTACAGAGTATTCAATTATTGCACTTTAATACTTGTACATTCAAGAGATAGATGAAATATAACCAAACTGTTCTTGCAAATACGAAAACAAAAGAAAAGCTAAGAGAGTATTACAACATTGAGAAGTAATTAATAACATTAAATATATGAGAAGTGCACTATTATGGAAATTACTCTTTCAAAGAAAGAAGCAATAAGAAGACTCGTAACCAATTGCCTCCGACTGCGAAAGGAGACGGACGTGCCTGTGTGTCAGCTTCATGCCGAGTCCAACAATAGTGCATCGGATTGTTGCGATTGTGATGACTGTTAACAAATTGTTGTGGAGGGAGGCCATGACTTTGAAGACTTCGTCGTATGAATATAACTGTGTGTTAACAACGAATTTAGTGTTAAAACGCGATTCCTGTTAATTAAGATACATCCATAGCTTCGTCATCACATCTTCGACCTCTGTGAATAAAATCTTTTATAATTTTAGTGTAATAGTGTGCCAACGGAGTAACAGTAGTTAACGACAAAACACACAATCGTGGAATATCCAAATGCGTTCAATGGAGACAATACCACCAGATGCCCAATGATTTACAAACAGCAGTCAACTATTCGATGAACCCTAAGATAGTTGAATTCTTCAAAAGCATTAATTTTATATAAAAGTACATAATGTTCAATCAGTTTGATTAATTATAGTGTCACAATTTTATACTAGTTCATTGTAATGGTTCAAAATTACCAGTATGTTAAATAACCTCATTGTTTTATTGTTAAATATGTATTTTAGAAGCTGAAAAGTTACGATATAACTAATATGTTAAAACAACTATAAATTTTCAAAATAAAAAAAAACTCGTGACCATAGAACTACCTCTGTAAACTACTGACAGTTTTGTTACACTTCGGTTTTACCGATTCTTACCATTTCTCACATTCTATGAGGAGAAATTATTTTTAAAAGTATAAATTGAAAAAAAAAATCTGATGTGTTACACTCACATGACTTTCTCTACTCTTGTACAATCTGATTTTACAAACGCTTATTCTCCATATGCTTCATGTTAATCGAGATATCGAGATGTCAATCTTATTGGTAATATTCATGTAGATGCAAGGGGAATATGGTAGCTTTTAAGGGATAGTCAAATATTTTAACGCTGGTTGCTATGTGGCGCATTCCATTCTCTTTGCATGTCCAGGACATAAAAAAATGAATAACGAATTTGAGAAAAAGTATAAGTATTGGAAAATTTAAGGGAATAACAAGCAATATCTCGAAAACGGTTCACTCTACAAAAGAAATGTATATGAAATAAGTTGTGTATTTTAACGCGATCTACATTTTTTGTGTAGTAACATTTTGTCTATCTCTTATGGTTTACCAGTTATGCAAAAGTCGTTCACAGTGAAGAATACTTTTGGAGACATTCCCAGAAAATTCGAGATATACATTTCATTTCTCATGACATTATCTTAAACATATATTTTCATCAAAATCGTTAGAGCCATTTTTGAGAAAATTAAAATTTTCGAAAACTCTTCCATGTAAAGGGTAGTCTGGGTTGGGGGGATTTTCTTGAAAACCTTCGTGTCGCATCTCTGGAAGATACTGAACCTAAATACCAAGTTTGGTGCTTATCCGACTATTTGTTTTTGAGTTATGCTGTTCACAGACACACAGACACACACACACTTACACACACACACACACAGACACACACACACACACGGACATGTTTCCAAAAATGCTTTTTTTGGATTCAGGAGGTCTCAAAACATGTATTTCCGGTGAAACCTCGGTATCGAATTTTTGGGTGGAATGCAATACTTCCCCTACTTACTATACGTAGTAGAGAAAGTAAAAATCATGAGTTCGGTTTCAGTGGGCTAGTTACTTTCCCTACTACGTATAGTAAGTAGGGGAAGAATTGCATTCCACCCAAAAATTCGATACCGAGATTTCACCGGAAATACATGTTTTGAGACCTCCTGAATAAAAAAAAGCATTTTTGGAAACATGTCCGTGTGTGTGTGTCTGTGTGTGTGTCTGTGTGTGTGTGTCTGTGTGTCTGTGAACAGCATAACTGAAAAACGAACAGTCGGATAAACACCAAACTTGGTATTTAGGTTCAGTATCGTCCAGAGATGCGACACGAAGGTTTTCAAGAAAATCCCCCCACCCCAGACTACCCTTTACATGGAACATTTTTCGAAAATTTTAATTTTCTCAAAAATGGCTCTAACGATTTTGATGAAAATATCATATGTTTAAGATAATGTCATGAGAAATGAAACGGATATTTCGAATTTTCTGGGAATGTCCCCAAAAGTATTCTTCATTGAGAACGACTTTTGCATAACTGGTAAATAAGAGATAGACAAAATTTTACTACACAAAAAGTGTAGATCGCGTTAAAATACACAACTTATGTCATATACATTTCTTTTGTTGAGTGAACCGTTTTCGAGATATTGCTTGTTATTTCCTTAAATGTTCCAATACTTATACTTTTTCTCAAATTCGTTATTCATTTTTTTATGTCCTGGACATGCAAAGAGATTGGAATGCGCCACATAGCAACCAACGCTTAAAAGATTTGACTATCGCTTATAACCTACCATATTCCCCTTGCATATACAAGAAAATTAGCAATAAGTTTGACATCTCGATATCTGGATTAACATGAAGCATATGGAGAATAAACGTTGGTAAAAATAATTTGTACAAGAGTAGAGAAAGTCATGTGAGTGTAGCACATCAGATTTTTTTTACATTAGTTACGTTCTTGTATGTAACTTGTTATTAATAACCAAACTCTCCTTTATTACTTTCTCTACTACGTATAGTAAGTAGGGGAAGTATTGCATTCCACCCAAAAATTCGATACCGAGATTTCACCGGAAATACATGTTTTGAGACTCACTGAATCCAAAAAAAGCATTTTTGGAAACATGTCCGTGTGTGTGTCTGTCTGTGTGTCTGTGTGTCTGTCCTTGTGTCTGTCTGTGTGTCTGTGAACAGCATAACTCAGAAACGAACAGTCGTATAAACACCAAACTTGGTATTTAGGTTCAGTATCTTCCAGAGATGCGACACGAAGGTTTTCAAGAAACTCCTCCCACCCCAGACTACCCTTTACATGGAACATTTTTCGAAAATTTTAATTTTCTCAAAAATGGCTCTAACGATTTTGATGAAAATATCATATGTTTAAGATAAAGTCATGAGAAATGAGATGTAATTCTCGAATTTTCTGGGAATGTCACCAAAAGTATTCTTCATTGTGAACGACTTTTGCATAACTGGTAAACCATAAGAGATAGACAAAATTTTACTACACAACAAATGTAGATCGCGTTAAAATACACAACTTATGTCATATACATTTCTTTTGTTGAGTGAACCGTTTTCGAGATATTGCTTGTTATTCCCTTAAATTTTCCAATACTTATACTTTTTCTCAAATTCGTTATTCATTTTTTTTATGTCCTGGACATGCAAAGAGAATGGAATGCGCCACATAGCAACCAGCGCTAAAATATTTGACTATCGCTTAAAAGCTACCCTATTTCCCTTGCATCTACAAGAAAATTATCAATAAGATTAACATCTCGATATCTCGATTAACATGAAGCATATGGAGAATAGGGGTTTGTAAAATTAGATTGTAGAAGAGTAGAGAAAGTCATGTGAGTGTAACACATCAGATTTTTTTATGTCCTGGACATGCAAAGAGAATGGAATGCGCCACATAGCAACCAGCGTTAAAATATTTGACTATCGCTTAAAAGCTACCATATTTCCCTTGCATCTACAAGAAAATTACCAATAAGATTGACATCTCGATATCTCGATTAACATGTTATCTCGATATCTCGATTAACATGAAGCATATTCTAGGCGTTTGTAAAAATAGTGTGTACAAGAGTAGAGAAAGTCATGTGAGTGTAACACATCAGATTTTTTTTATAAAGACGTTGTAGGAATTAACCCTATTAGGAATAAAATTGTAGTAAGTAATGAGATATACGTACAACACTTTTTTAACTATTTAGGATGCGATGTTATCTATAATTATGACTAAGACTTAAATATGAAGTTGTGGAGATATCAAATAATGTGTGAAACAATAAGTAATAATTTGAAGCTTACACGGAAAGACACACAATTGAAATTTTATAAAGTGTGGTGATCCTTTTACATGGGAGTGAATCATGGATTCACAAGAAAAAAGATGAAAATGCATCCAATCAGCAGAAATGAAATTCCTACGAGCTATTAGATGATGTACCAGAAGAGACAAATAACAAGTGAATAAATAAGAGGCGATTTGGTATGTATGCAATAAATAATACTATTTTACACTTCAGGGAACATCTGCAACGAATGGAGGAAGCTCGTATCCCGAAAATGGAAGAGGGAACGTAGGATGACCCGGAAGGAGATTGCAATAAGAATGTAACAGGCCGGAGGGCCTAATACTTGCAAGGAGAGGAGGAAGAAGAAGAAATTTCCTTTACTCGGCATATTTTGAGGGATATTACTGGTCCTAGCTGCCCTTCCTTGTATTGTTCATATTTTATATCTGTCTGATGTATTTACCATTCGAAAGAAGTTGAACATAGACTGGGGATACTCTATATTTTAAGGAATAAATCAAATCAATCTTAAACTTTACGGTATGTTCAATACTATTCAAAAACTCAATAACTTTCCAACGGGCAATTATATTCTCATTGAAACAAATTCCTTAATGTTTACGCATATAATTTGATACGGTTCAACTAGGCCCCGTATTCGAGTTGATTGTATATAGATTAAACAAAGGTATAAAATATTGAATTTAATATTATAACTCGATAGCAAAAACCTTCATACGGAAATATTGCAATTGTTTGAGGAAGTAAGGTTCGGGTCACTGGCCTACGCCCTTTTCTTGGGAAAGGAATGGTTCGTCGGCACACATATACAAAGGCATTGAGCCATTAAAAAGAGTCTACGAGGAAAGTGGTATTTCTTTTCAAAGCGGAAGAAACATGATATTTGTGCCGAGAAAAGGCTTAAGTACGTGCTCCAGCATCAATTAAACTAATTGTAAGTAGTACCGTGGGAAGAGAAAGCTAAACAGAACTGAAATTTTAGCCAGTAAATTAAAGTCAAGAATAAAAACTGACGAATACGAAAATAGGAGATCGTCACATGATTGAAAATCGCACAAAATAATCACGTGACATACGCGGAGTAGGGATGAAATCAGACATGGCGAAATTCACAAAATACTAGTAACGACACTCTTCGCTAAACCATACGACAAGCAACTTCACTCTTAGCCGAACTCTGCGCCATATAACTACATTTTTAGCCGACCTCTGCGCCATGTAACTACACTCTTGGTTGAACTCTGCGCCGACAACTATCTTGACTCTTAGCTGAACTCTGCACCGTACAAGTTAGGCCGCGGCTATGAACGCAGGGAAAACATTACAACATTTCTTAATACTGCCGACTAACAAATCAGCTCGATGTCCGTCGCGGATAATTGACGAAGTGGTGGCTCGCGTTCCTGAATGTGTAACAAAACAGTATAATAAAGCCAATATTCACCAGAGCCAATGTTTTTATTATCGCAATCTTTATATGATTTTACCACCCCCTGTAGAGTTTACAGAGTCGACACTGCTCAACGCTAGCCGGAGAAAGAAGATACTTAATTGTTATGCATCGAGGAAGCGACCAGCTTCAAATTGTTATATTACCATTATTATAATATCCTAAAGTTACAGAAAGCTAGTCGTTTGTTAGCTATCGATTTTTGGTTTTGGACTTCTTGAAAACATTTAGCTTCTTGAAAAAGTATCTTTAGTGTTTGGATTCCGGGACCTCAAAGGGTATATTTCCAGCAAAATTGCTATATCTAATTTCGAAATTAAATGTAATGCCTAGTGTACATTGTGACCCCTAAGCTAAATCGATAGTGGCAGAAAGCATGTGTGTCTGATATCGACGCTGATGAGCTAATGACGCTCCGCTGCTTAAAATGCTTCATTTCGTGGTCATTGTGGGGAAGAGTGTTGTTTCGGCCTGGAACAAGTTAATTTTCCTATCGCTAATAACCGCGCCCTAAAATGTAGGGGTAAACCTGTCACTGGGTTTGCAAAAGTCCCGTCAATTGTAAACCAAGAGCCTCGCATGAGAATGCTCTGTGGTCTGTTGATGGAATAATAGCTTATAGCCACTGCTGGTCATCCTTGGGCGCATTACAACATCTAATCCTTGAAGATTTATGAGTGAAGGGTAATCATAATGGCGAGTATCATTAATCCCTTATTCATGTTATTACCATGTATGTTATAGCGCATGCGCCAGAAGACAGCAATTACACTCAACTCGTTCATCACACCACAAACAGGTGTTTACTCGTAATTAAAGGGTTTAAACGCATGAGGACCCGGCCACATGATCGTCATTATCATTGAGTTGCAACAGTGATGAACTACAACAGTGGCGTTGCATTCTGGTGGATCAGGAATCAAACTGTCACTTTAACATAGTGTCTCTTTGCTCTCAAGTTCAATGTTATCTACTTCTGTTCGTGGATAATATGCAGTATTCAGCTGATATACTTTTTCTCAAATAGCCTACACTTTTCGTGCCTAAATCAGTTCTTCACAAGCAATGCAAAATCTGACGTGATATGCTCCCACAACTTCCTCTACACATTTTAAATTCACATATATCCATTGCATACTATACACGAGGAGTAATCATATAAAATGTTGTCCTTCACCCATGTAAATTATTCATGAAGTGCTTAGTCACATACTGCATGCAAAACAATATTATAATATTTCATTGCGGTAACGATCTCTTGAGTTCGAAATAATAATAATAAGAATTGCAAACTTTCAGTCAGGTCCGTCAGATGACGCAATTGAGATATTGATATGGAATATGGAACATTTCAACAACGACTAATGCTACAAAGAAATTTATTTTAATAATTTCTGTATTTCCCTGTAGTAAACATTCATCTTTCGCTTATAATTTCCCAGTTACATAACATTTAAATTCAAAATATGCATTTAATTAATCGCATTAATTTATAAAATGTCTTATTTTATTAAATATCATCATGGGGATTTCAGGCAGTATTTTTAACACTTAAATGATTTCAGTCTAATTATATAATATGTAAATTCAATAACAGCCCGCCTAGAAGCAATCTGTGTATATAAAATGTATATTATAGTCATGGCATATGCTTATATTATTGTAAACATGTTCAATAATTTTATGTGAATATATTGCGTAATTTAATAATGTAGGGGCTGTGAGAATAATAAGTTTAAAGTTGCTAACAATTAGGTAACCTTGAGGCAATAATGTGTTTGAGAGTTTAAATGTTACTAGTGATTATTAGAGTAACAATAATGTAATTTTAGTGGTTTAAAAATAGCCAATCAACAACTAAAAAATCTATAGTTAAATGCAGGTATTCTATTGAAGTAGGATTAGCTAATCAGAGACTTGAAATACAGAAATTTACAAGTTTAGACGGTTGAAATCTATTCAGTTGCCTGCAAACAGTGATAGTAGCCGGATGCGTGATGCGTCCTCGAGAGGTTTTATACGTATTCATGTGAGACGAAAAATAAGTTTACGTGTTAAAAAGTGTAATTAATTAATTAAAGAATTTTTATATCAGTGAAGTGCTATTTAATTTGTGTCAAGGATTAATAAAAAGGAGTGAATTAAAACTTAAAATCTGTGTAAGCCTACATTCTTGTCGCACCACGCCCTGCCAAGATATTCATGTCTCTAAAATAATACTGACACAGCCGAGGCAAACATAAATATTAAATATTTAAAGAAACAGTTTAATTACAAAGTTAATATTTTTTTAAACTTTGGACAAAGGCCATCTGAAAATACACGTGGTGCGAAGGCTAACGGAAACTGTTTACTATACGTGCGGTTACAACTATTACAAGGTTCCCCAACAGTTGAACTATAATACAGCTCCTACTTCAAATCGGCTTTTCATACGTAACAGCAACTACCTACTTCAAATTGGCGTCCACACGTGGAGCTAAATAAATGAACAACTCCAGCAAAAACCTTCTTCAGTTTTGAGATAACAAGAGTACGAAGAGATTTACATGAAAAACGCAGTTTGATGTGGATTAATCTGCGCCTGGCATTCTTGAGTAAATGGCGAGTGGCTCAAATATGAAATTTTACATTTATTGTAATTTTCTTTTTGGGGTTATACCGTACACAAACGCAACAGATGGAAGGACGGAAACACAGAGACCAATACGCACGGGCGGGCGCATTACTGCGCGCTTAAACACACCGTACACACACAACACACCATATTTCTAAATATACTTTCTTGGGTTCAGTGGACCTTAAAACTGTGTTTCCTTTGAAGTCTTCATATCAGTTGAATGCAATGCAATAGTTGCTCTATCTTTTGACATTAGCCACTGTATACACCTGTACGGATGTGAGCATACTGGCCATTGACAATGAAATTATGACAATATAGGACATAAGTATTTCACTTCAATATTTCCTAAAAGGTTTCATCTATTAGGGTAATGTTTTTATGATGAAGATGTTTAATTATTTAAGTAAAACTCGACGGAATAGAACAAAGTATCGCCTGCTTTTACTGCGTTGTATTTTGCTTTAATTTATCCAGGAAATTAGTGGTAGTTGCAAAGGAAAGCTTAGCAGGAAAAGAAGAATTCTGTGCGAATCCCTAAAGAAAGAACAAAGGAAGATATCAGTCAAATGCTTTGGGAGGAGCGTAGAATGTATAGTACGGAATCCTTGACATCATAAGGAAGTGAGGTAAACTGATATTTCTAATAGGCATATGAAGAAGAATGGAGCATGTAAAATGGAGAGATAAAAGATAACAAATTAAAAGAATAGGTGAAAAATGCAACACTAATCAAGAAGAGGAAATAGTTGGTGGGTACTGTTAAGAGATGCACTTGAAGAATGGTGAAACGGAGAAAATATTGGGAGCAAGAAACATAACACATAATAGAATTAACTCTTCTTCCACACAAGCCGTGTGTTGGACAAGGTAAGGTTGTAAAGGTAGAATCAGACTACTAAAAAATGCAATACCATAGCCAGGATTTGAACCACGGACCTCCCAGTCTCCGTCCGGTTGGTCTAACCACTGAGCTACCATGGCAACATGCCGGCACGACATTAAATTCTCCAACTAATTCGCATTTTTCCCGGTAAACCACAAGGAGATCTCAAATTGTATTGAGATGACATACCCCAATGGTGACGTACAATGTTGTAAGTACTTTAAGTCCCGGGCTTCGTAATTTCAACCACTATTAGGTCAATTAATGGAATTAATTGTTCTTCCACACACGCCGTGTGTTGGACAAGGTTGGAAAGGTAGAATCAGACGACTGAAAAATGCAATGCAATGCCATAGCCGGGATTTAAACCACGGATCTCCCAGTCTCCGTCCGGTTGCTCTAACCACTGAGCTACCATGGCAACATGCCGGCATGGCATTAAATTCTCCAACTGATTCACATTTTTTTTCCCGGTAAACCACAAAGAGTTCTCAAATTGTATTGAAATACATTATTTTATTGAACGTAGACAAATGTGATTTTAGTACGATATTATTCTTTCTTACTTTGCAATTGTCGATTGAGACAACCTTAACTGAGGATTCGCAAAACAGGAATGAACGAAGTGGCCCAACTACTTGGCCTCCAATCTATAAATCAAGTGCTACTTCGAACCGCTATTTTAAAACCCTGCATGCTAACCGCAAGAGGTGCACAGATTCTTAAGCTCCATAGGACTTATTCCTTGCATTCACATGACTTTTCCTACTCACTATTATACAAAGTATTCTTAAAAAAACCTTTATATCTCTTACAAAAGTAATTCTGAATAAAGAGGACTTCAAAGAAAATCCAAAATGTGCATTTTATTTGTCATGAAAATAGCTTAATCAAAATCACTAGTTATTTTTGAAAAATAAAATATTTCGAAAACTTGTCTATGCAAAGTGCAGTGTGGGATTGGCAGTATGAAAAATCTTCGTGTCACATCCTTGGAACGTGCTGAACTGAATAGCAAGTTTCGTATTTAACCGACTTTTCGTTTTTGGGTTATGCTGTTCACACTCACACGTGGACACAGGGCGTTTTTCTAAAACATGCTTTGTTTATTTTATATGGCTTCAAAAACATGTACCTGTTTCGGTGTATTCTCGACATCGAATTTTTTAATAAAACGCCATACGTCCTCTACTTATTGTAAGTACATGGTAGAGAAAGTAGAAAGAGTTAATACAACAAAGTCTTCGTACCTTATTAGGAACTTTGTGAATGTTACAATTTTACAAATGCAATTTCCTGAATTACAGATGATTAAACTTGGGCAAGTTTTTCTCCAGCAAAGACGGGAAGTTTGAGTAGTTGATTTGAGTTTGTTGTACATATACCTGGCACCGAATATATTATTTTCTAAGAAACGGCGTCCTATATAGAACGCTGGGTATTATTTTTCTCTACAAGTCTTAAGAGTTTAAAATGAAAAGTTTTGAAAATAATACGATCCAGATTTATTAATTTTGTTCCTTCCATAGAAACTAAGTTGTCTTCTTGGCAGGGAAAGCCCCTTGAATAATGTAATATAAGAAATGGAGATCTTGTGATTCTGGTGGGGAAATTGGATCATATCTGAATCCTAGCTCTGTCGCCACAGAGTAGATTTATTGCTGTCACAAAAATAATAAACCGGCTGACAGAGTGGTGGCACATAGCTGTATTACAAAGATGTAGCCTTCTAGGTTATGCCTCATCACTCATACAGCCCTGACAACAGGTTGCCGCTTGCTATGATGGATGAATGCGGATTAAGTCCTGCACTTCTGGCAGTATTACTCGTAGGAGGTTTTGTGTTTCAGAATACAAGCCCTGTGAACGAAAATAATCTGCTTGTCACTCCTTTGAATTGCATACCGAACAAACAAGCGAATAAATCCTCTTGTATTCCTAATTTTGATACTCTTTTCTTGGAATAAGTTGCTTCCCCATTTTAGGATTCTATCATAACATATTTGTGAACGTTAATTAAGTAAAGTAACTATCTACAACATAGTGCGATAGATGCATTACAAAGCCACATTATCCCATCATGGAGGATTTTAGGATACTTTATTATTTGTTTTTGCTGTTGTAAGTGCAACATAAAGGAGCAAACGTTATTTAAACTTTATGAAGCGTTTCTGTTAAAACTTGCGTTATTCGATCTTTGCTATTTACCTGTTAAATGGTTAAGTAATTATTAGTAACTGATAAACTAGATTACGCAATAGTCATGAGTATGTTTGCTTGATTGTTTCGCCCCAAAAAAGTAACATCCTTTTTAAATCTAAACCAGTAACTTAACATCTACATTTAAAATTCAATATGCGGTGATTAAATCCTTTTAACTTAGCCATGGTTCAGAATATTAACAATCCAAGACGAGTGAATATGCGGAAACAATGTAAACTATTGCGGCGACCCATGCACAAAGCAGCTGAAAACGTTATAGCCCATTGAAGTTAGTTTATAGCATCGATGACATCATGTGTATCACCAAGTGACGCCATAGTATGCAGAATTGCACTCACCTTGATCGGTAGGCTATGGATATAAACGATTTTCATCTGTTTAAACTATAAAACATAATGAAATAGGTAGCTTTGCTGCAAACAGAGTTAATTGAACAAACGGGCACTGTTAAAATGAAATTAACATTTTGTAATAACGGATATATTTTATACAGGACAAAATGAATTCTCAAAAATAAGAAAGTCTTTTAACCATAAAACCGGAAGAAAGAGAATGTTAGTTGTGGAAGTACTATACATGAATTTTGCAATGTACTGATATCGTACATTAGTTTAGTTAATTCAATAACCAACTTAAATATGTAATAAAAGCTGCAACTTAGCAACTTAGGACTCAAATAACAATTAGTTTTTGCATTTTAATTTTCAAAGCTCTATTCTAGTGTAATTTTAGTGTGTACCGTGAGATGTACTACAAGTGTTACAGCAATTCGTATTGGTCAATTGGGTTACCTAGGCCACAAGTGGGCATTCTTCTATAATTAGATGGGGATGGTATCAAATTCGGATTTTCTTTCTGTTTACGAGCAAATCACACTAAGCTGTGTCAAACGGTGCATAGTAGAAAAGCTGGATGATGTTGTGCACAATTTGTCTTCAAATTATAGATACCTGTTTCAGCTGGGTTCTTCTAATTAAAAACTTCAATTAGTACCCAGATCCCCAACGAGGGAGGTAGCACTGCGATAAAGTGTGCGTGTAACATTCGGGAGGTTTCGGGTTTGATCCCCGGTGACCGCCCACTCTAACCGATGGATATTTCGTGGCTTCCCTTGGTCGACAGAAGAATGCTGGAATGGTTCATCTTCTATCATGACATTTATGCTCCTCATTTTCTGTCTGTATCCATTATCTTCCTTGTCATCTGCTTCAGGATCAGGCAACGGTGTTCGGTAGGTTGCGGCTGTGCGGTGGACGTGCTCTTAGTAGAAGTTTCTTCTCTGGCGTTCTTGCGGGACTGCTCAGTTTGGAACC
Organism: Deroplatys truncata; assembly: GCA_030765065.1. NCBI lineage: Eukaryota > Metazoa > Arthropoda > Insecta > Mantodea > Mantidae > Deroplatys > Deroplatys truncata. The sequence continues at coordinate 107,683,881 of CM060979.1, forward strand.
GCCTCCGAGTGGGTCCCACTGGGGGTTCTGCGGACGTGGGTAGGTACAGAAGGCGGAGTCTGGAAACGTTAGGAACCCCGTTCATTAAGTCCAGTGTTATCCGAATCTGGCGCCCTTCGGGTCTCACCCCTCATCCTCCTTCCAGGGGTCATGGCAGAAGCAAAAGGGGCTGCTGCGTGGTGCTCTGCCTCTGTTGCGGGAGCACCACCGTTCGTCCGTACCTTCACCTTTTAGCCAAACCCCTAACAAACCTTAGAGAGTCTGCCACCGAGCAGAAGACACAAGTTCCAGAACAGCTGTTTAGTTAATGTCAGTGTCTACTGCTAGTGTCATAATGGTGCTGAGGTAGATATTGTTCTTGGAGTTTATTTATTTACGTAATTTATTGTTCTTCAACTGTTGAAATTTATTGTTGTTGAAGTTGTACTGTTGTTAGGCACACGCTTGGGAAGCCAACTTGAAGAAGTTATTGTCTTGGAGTTTATTTATTTAATCAGCTCCATGTATGAACGTCAATTTTGAAGTGGATTATTTGTTACGTAATATGCTACTACGTATGAGAAGCTGATTTTTGAAGATGTATTTTTGTTGTTACGCTCCAAGGTTAAAAGAAAATATGTTTTAACTTTGATATTAAACTGCTTCTATAGATAGTATTTATGTTTATGTTTGCCTCGGCTGCGTCAGTATTGTTTTAGAGTCACGTATCTCTTAGAGAGGGAGTGGTGCGACAAGAATGTAGGCTTACACAGATTTTAAGTTTTAAATCACTTCTTTTTGTTAATCCTTGACACAAATTAAATAGCACTACACTGATATTAAGAGCTGTGAGATACTTTTATTCAATATTTGCACTTAGTTAACGCGTATATTTAATTTACGATTCACACGAATACGTAATATTTCTTTAGAGAACACATTTTCCCTCCGGTCACTACCAAGGTCTGCCAGCAACTGAACATATTTCAACCGTCAAAATCCATAAGCTTCTGTATTGCAAGTCTCTGATTGGCTAATCCTAGTCCAATAGAATACCTGCATTTAATTAAAGCTTTTTATGGCTGTTGATTGGCTAATTTTAAACTGTCACAAAATTTACATTATCGTTGCTCTAATCATGACTAGTAACATTTAAACTCTCAAACTCATTATTGCCTCAAGGTTACCTCATTGTTACCTCATTGTTAGCAACTTTAAACTTAATATTCTCACAGCTCTTACACTATTAAACTACGTAATGCATTCACATAACATTATTGAACATGTTTCCAATAATATAAGCATATGCAAATACTGGTACATACATTTTTACAAATTATTACATACATATTGCTTCAAGGAGGGCTGTTATTGAATTTACATATTAAATAATTTAATTGAAATTATTCAAGTGTTAAAAATACTCCCTCAGTGCGAAACCTGGGGCTGTTTGCTTGAGTACCCGCTTGAAGAAAGCCAAATGTAAAGTTATGTAGCTTTTAATTGGTTAGTTTTGAAGCTAAGGGTATTAAAGCATTTGGTCGAGGAAGCGGAAGCACATGTATTTCCCTTAACTGTCCGGTTTGATTACGGGGAACAATTTTACTTGATTAGCTGAATGCTAATAATGAGGCCATGAAAAGCTATTTTTGTAAGCTCTTATCTTTATACAGTCAATAAGATCCCGGAGAGTGAAAGAGAGGGAGGAATAGAGTGAGAGAGACCTGAATCCCACATTCCTACTACTTGTTCCGCATAACAAAGATTTTCTAAAATATATTTCTTATGCGCATGCTTTGGTAGAGTAAGGTTAGCCCTAAATAATATCTCCCTTATTTGTGGGGTACATTCCCAGCCATGACGACACGAGTTCGCGCATACATTCTTAATTTGGAACTACATTAGTGCTCGTTTATTACATCGTCTATAACATTCTCCCGCATTGTGTTTGCTCATATTTCTGTTCTGACAGTGTTTAAACGAATATTCATTTCTATGTAAATAATTAAGCAATGATTTAAATGCATTAGTATTTGATATTATGACGGTGCGACCAATTACAGAGAGTATTTATCATGCGATGGGAAGGCGAAATAAAAATAAATGCGTTCATATGGAGAATAATCAGAAAGCCGAATATCAACAAGCTGATTATATAATAAAATGTTCGTCCTTCTTCCAAAATATTAAAGAAGCAAAACGACGTGGAGACAGAAGTTTCTTGCGTGATATTAAAAACAAGGTTTCTTTCTTTTTATTTTCGTTAGAAGTGAAAGTTCTTTGAGGAGTTTCATTTGTGCAGAGGAGAGCAGATAAAAAGAGTTTAATACTTCCGTGTGTGTCATATTTTTATACGTTTAAGTTGCAGTAACAAGATTAACGCAGTAATATATAACATTGCACACATAGAAAATGAAGAACATTACCTGTAGTATTAAAGATATTTCCTTTAAGTATTCTTGAGGCAGTATTTTTAACACTTAAATGATATCAGTCCAATTATATAACATAAAAATTTAATAAAAGCCCACCTTAAAGCAATATGTGTATAATATAATATAACATTGTATTATGTTTATGTTATTATGTATATGTATAATAATGTTATGGGAATGTATTACGTAGTTTAACAATATAGGAGGTGTGAGAATAGATGCAAGCTGCTTTCAGTAGCAAACATAATTACAAAGTAAAAGCCGAAAGTTGCTAACAATGAGGTAACCTTGAGGCAACAATAAATTAGGAAGTTTAATAAGGCTACTAATAATTCTTGGAACAATAATGTAATATTTAAAACAGTTTATAAATAGCCAATCAACAACTAGAAAGGCTAAAAGTTGAATAAAGGTATTCTATTGGAGTAGGCTTAGTCAATCAGAGACTTGAAAGAGAAAAAATGTGCAAACAGGCGGGAAACGTTACAAGATAGCGTTCCCAAACAGATTTGGTACGTGTTCAGTGTGAGACATGAAAATTCATTGCGGTGAGAATAATATAAAGTTTACGTGTTAAAAAATTACAATTAACTATAATCTCACAGCTCTATTGTAGGATACATCAGTGAAGTATTATTTAATCGTGGGAAAGATTAATAAACAAAGTACAATACAATTATAATTTGTGTAAGCCTTGTTCTTTACCCACACCAGTCCTGCTAAGAGATACGTGTTCTGAGAATTACTACCGACGCAGCCGAGGCATACATATATAATATTTAAATAAACATTAAAATACAAAGTTGATTTTTAAACGTGAGGCGAAGGCCACCGGAAAGTTTGTATCGTACGTGGGGCGAACTCTCCAAGAAACATATCTCCCGCAATACGTAGTGCAATCACATACGAGGGGCTACAATAATTCCACTGCATTCTTAAACATTTGTTACGCAACCAACAATTCACTTTCTCACAGAATTTAGATAAAATGATAGTTTAAAACTCTCGAGCGGAAGGAAAGAAATTAATTTACGGTCTTATTTCCGTAAATGTACTCTCATGTAAGAACTACTGGACGAATTTCCGGCACACTGTAGGGCTAACGTAAATATGATTATGATTATTATTATTATTATTATTATTATTATTATTATTATCTGGTGACAGAACTTAATCATGTATATCCGGTACGTGATTATCTATGAATGATTACTTCATACAAAGTGATTTCTTCTTCCTCTTTCGATGATACACGTTGATGTCTTTGTTGATTAAATTCTGAAACGCTTCCGAACTATGGTTCCTTTTGGATGACAGCTTATAATACTCTTCTAGATGCATTTTGTATGCGTAATTCTGCAAGACCAATCTCTGATGAGTTGCATTGACTTGGATTTCTCTGCCCGTTATCGCTTCCTTTATGTAGCTACTACAAAGAACTCCCACGAATGTTTATTTTTCCGCTTCGTAGTAATGAAATAAACATTTGCAGAAATAGTTATCTTGCATATTTCGTTGTAAATGCATTTGGGAAAAGAGAATCGATAGTAAGCTGTCATTATATCTGGCCTTGGAATTCAATACTCTTTCCATGAGGCATCGCGAGAACATTGAAAAAAAAGTGAAAAAGTAATGAAAAATTCAAACGATTAATAAGGAATATCTTGATTATGGCTGATGTCGCATAAATAGTTATTTGAAATATTGGGTGTTCCAAAGAGATCTATATATTTTGTGTAACAGGTATGTGTCTATATCCTATTCTTTAGAATTATTAAATATTATACAACATTTCTTTTCAATGAAGGCTATAGGCTATTCCCGGAAAATTCAAGATGTACATTTCATTTGCTATAAAAATGTCTTGAATATATAACGTAATGGTATTTAAAATCGTTAGGGCCGATTTTGAAAAAGTCTGAAATATTGTAACATTTTCATGTAAATGATAGTTTGGTTTGGGTGTCTTTCTTAAAAACCTTGTGTTGCATCTTTGGAAGGTACTGAGCATAAATAAAAGTTTGGTATTTTTCGGTATTTCGTTTATGGGTATGTATTTCACACACACAAACACATAAGGACCTTTTTCTAAAAATATGTTACATTCGTATGAATTTTTCTACACACTATCGCTTATTTTATATATCTTCTACAAACTATTCCTATGAAAGCTTACTTTTCTATCTACTTCATATTAATTGATATAAAGCTTTGCAGAAATAATTTAATTACACATTTAGTTGTAGATACAAGTGGGATAGAGGAAACCGAATCAATATCCTAGCTTTAGAAGTGAGACTATAAAATTATACGGATCTTAAAAGTGCATATTCTTACGATGACATTACGAGAAACAGCTGGATGGCCAGAATACTTTTTAAAACATTCTGATTTATATATTCACATCGCTATTTCTATTTCCTCTTCTACAAACTATTCTTGCAAAAGCTTATTATTCTAACTACTTCTTGTTAATCCAAATAAACTTTCAACTCACATTTATACATTTAGTTGTAGGATGCAGTAGCTAAACAGATTGTTAAAGAGCGTGTCGCAATGTGATGGATTTGAAATTCCATGCCGTTTGAGAGAAAAAACGTAAAACTACTACATATGTGAGAAACGTGTAATTATTTGGAAACTTAAAAGAATAACAAGTAATATCTCGGAAATAGTTAACCCCACAAATATTTAATTGACATAAATTGCGCTCTTTAACGAGATCTACATTTTATGTCTCGCAAGATTTTCTCCCCCTTACGATTTAGCCATTATGCAGTTTGAATGACTTTAGAGGCTATTCTCAGAAACGTTTAGGTATTTGTCATGAAAATATTCTGAATGTATGATATTTTAATAAAAATCGTTAGAGCCATTTTTGAGAAAAACAAAATTTTGGAGAAATGTTTCATGTAAAAGCTAGTAACACCTCCTCGGTTGGGAGGATTTTCTTGAAAATCTTTGTGTCACATCTTTGTAATTATGCGACTTTTCCTTTTTACATAATGTTGTTCGCAGACACACAAAATGCCTTCTCTACCTACAATGTAGAGTCCATTATATAATTAGACTGTCATAGCACCTAAGGTGTTCACGGCAGTAAAGCGGAACCAACTGCCACCACGTGGAGTAGATATTCCGATGGCCTTAAGTTGATATGAATGGATTCTTACTGGATGGAGTTGGAGTAGCAACGAACTCTGTTCCAGTCAATGTGACGTCGTTCATTGGATAGAGCAGACTTCGCTGCTATCCCGACTCCATCCAGTAGGAATCCACTCATATCTAACTTTAGCTAATCAAAGCCATCCTCTCCACGTGGAGTAAATCACGTAGTAGCAGTTGGTGCTATGTCAGTCTAATATAAAATGCACTATACGTGGTGGGGAAAGTAAAACAGTTCATATAAACTAAATTGTACATTAAATATTTTGTTACAGAAAAGAACAATCTATTATCATTAAACCGTATTGCTTAAAATGTGGGTAAACTGAATCGAATTAATGTTTTGTATATGAGCAGCATTATTTTATATAAACGGTATATTTTAACTCCTTTTATTCCATCCAGATTTATCTATCTATTACAGTTTAACAATTAAGAACATTTGGGTAGTATAATAAGAGCATAACTGGCCAATGTTTCAGAATTCAAGAATTGTACATGGAATGTCAATATAGCAAACTTACGGTTGCTTGGAATGAGTGAAGTTCATGGATACTGAAATTATACTAGACTTAATTCTAATTTTCTTTTTGAGTTATGCTGTCTCTTTCTAGGCATAAACCTCTTCCAAACAATGCCGTTTTTGGTACTAATCCATAAAGAACTGAAAGCAAATATATTCAGTGACGTTTAGCCGTAGACAGCACTTTCAGTACTCTTACATAGAGATAGCAAAACTAAAAGCCTGGGCACGCGCTTCCGTGCGTGCATGGGACAGAGAGAGAGAGAGAGAGAGAGAGAGAGAGAGAGAGAGAGAGAGACAGAGGGAGAGAGAACAACAAAACTCGAACTTGATAACTAAAATGAATTCCAAAGCTAATACTTAGGGCGTCTTTAAGGATGCAAAGCGAAGATTTTCTTTACCTTTTTTTACAAAGGCTTCTATTCTTAGTTATACTTATCTAACCGATAAAATGTAAATATCGTATTTTCTAGATATAGACTGTTGGGGTCTTCTCATTCTTATTGAATGTTACATAACTATTAAATCATAACATATGCACCTAAACAATCTACAGGAAAAATGTAATTCTCCACAAAACATAAAATTTACGTCAAATGAAAATTTTCATATGATTAAAGTGATTGTGAAATACACGCATATTATGAAGCTTAAATTGTGAACCAGCTGTATATCGTGTTTGAAAGTGCGCTTACTGTTTTCTGCTTCGGCTAAGTTTCATATATAGGGAGTTGATTATCGACTCCGCATTCTGAGTATAACATGCATGTATAGTATTGCCAACAATTAAGAAATAAAGGGTTCTAAAAACACTGTTTTCTTCTTAGTCTCTCCCTTAATACTGATGCAGTATACAAATTACTTAAATGTAAAGAATGATTGTAATATGCATATGCATTTTTATGTGACATTGATTTGAGATGTATATTGATTTTAATTATTGTTGAGAAGTAAGTTTATACGGCCTTACTGAAACTGACAATAATAGCGTGCAATAATGCAGCGAGGGGGTGAGCTGTTTATCATTATTAGAGACGAGGAAGTTACGTAATATTGGCGCGTTTTTCTGTAGAATTTGCTGGAACATTTTTCCTAGAGCATATGTATTCATAATTTTCATTGGATATGAAAATGGACGCTAATGTTGGCGCGTTTTATTAGCCAATAGCAGCTCAGTTATAATCTTTAGGCATATCGGGTGTAGGAGTATAAAAAGGGCTAGGTTAGAGGTAAAGTCCTTCAGTCCGTCCGTTCACCGAAAATATTTGTATGCTACACGTCGCCTTCAGTCCAGCAGAAATATTACACGTCGGCTATCGATTCGCAAGTTACGCGTATCAGAGTTATGAAAAATCTCAAGTATTGTAAAGTTAATGATACAAAAAGTTGAAGTACGTGAATTAAGAATGATCAGTAAAGAAGTTATTATAACAGTTTCAGTTTGGCGAGTGTCAAGATCAATGTGTAAATTGTGATAGTGAATGTGTTCGACAATAAAAAGTGTAAAACAAATTCTTTCATTAGTGTTATCTTTGGATAAAAGACCCCTTTCCGTTTACACAACCTGTATAAAGAGAAGTGCTCGACCAAAAAGGATAATAGCTAGCCGGAGGACAGAGAACCAAAATTAAATAAAATAACAGTAGCATTCTTTTAAACAAACACTAATACTGCCGCAAATTGCTAACACCAGATGGAGCTAACAAACCTAACAAAGAATCACGTCACAAAATGGCTTCACCAAGTGGAGTAAACACAAATACATAAGCATTATAAATAATACCGTCGCAAATTGGCTCCCAAACGTGGGGCTCAATAAAATAAAAACATATAAAAATATAACACTTCAATACCTATATAGATTAGTAGTTTTTTTTCTTTCGCACAGAAATTTTAGGTGCCTTTATAGTCTGAAATTTGGAATATGAAAGAAAATTTTGGGGGAATGCCTGCATGTTATGGTGAGCGATGTCATTAAACCTAGTTTAATACAACCACTCAGTGAAGAGCTGACCTAAGAGGCAGATTCTTTATAAAGCTTTACTTCTAATAGATGCTGTATCAGTGCTTCATTACCATGTTCCCTACAGCAACACACTGATAGAGGATCGTGTCTTTTGTCTCTCGTCAAGTCTGTACGGGGGATGGGCTTACCACTCCAGCTAATTAGTTTCGCGATACCCTCCCACCGGCAAGCACTGGGGTGGGGCGGCTTGGAAACTAAATTTGGAGGACATAAAATCAAATTAAATTCACCAGCTCAAGCTGCATATTAAAACAGTTACAGTTAATGCCAGTACAGCGTAGGTTTTAAAATTCCAACTAAGTTTCCCACGCATCAGCTTCTAGATACTCGGGAAGGAAGTAATTTTCGCTCTGTTTTAGACATCTTATTGTTTGATGTGCTGTATCATTCGTCCACTCATCTCGATTACAGTATTTTTTGTTCTGAATTTTCCGCTGTAGCTGCTTTGGCTTGCAACTTTTGTTTTACTCCTTGGCGTTGAAAAAAATGGCGTTGATTGTCTCCATATTTGTAATGGAAGCATATTTTAAATTTGAGCAAAACATAATACATCCTTTTGGCTAGAGTAAGCTTTTAAATAGTGACTCTGTGTATGTTATTATTATTATTTGATAAAATCAGGTCACAGGATTGTGATCTGTCATTTGAAATCCTTTGAAACGTGTTTATCTGTCATTTGATGTCATTTGTATGCCGATTCATGTAAACGTTTGTTTCTCCATCCACATAAAATGAATAATAAACCTCTGACTACCTGGTATAAGCTGTTACATAGCTTATACTTCCTGTTTCTAAATGATGGCAAACCCCTATATGTAAAATCATATTATTTAATGAGATATTAGCTCGGGTAGTTAAAGAATAAGAAGTAGTAAGATTGTAAGCTGTAATAAGTAAGTTTGCTGGGTAGGCAATATTTCCTTTTTATGGATTCCTCCTACACATGTATTAAATTTCTCATCCATCAATTCTGTCTCAACGCGCAAGAAAATGCATATATTTAAAACAGAAACACACTGACACGCAATATGCAAAGAATATAGAAATATGCAAATTTCACATCCATACCATAGTACTTTGGGTATCAAAGTGGATGCCGAGATATAATTCTCGACTTAGTTATATTAGAATTTCTTTAAAAACGACTACCACGGTTCAACTAGGATCGCCTACTACGTCAGAATTAGCTGAATTTGATTCATTGAACGAAAATCTAAATTCATGTTCAGAAAATTCATCCTTCTGTTTCTTTTCTTTATGTATTTGTTTTATTTTGTAGATTTCTGTTCTACTTTGAAATGGGTAACTATTTTATGCTGATTCTTCGTTACTGATTAACTTTTCAAATTTAAATAAGAAGTAGGTATACATTTTCCAAGGTGACAAAGGAAGATGATATGTAGGAAAATTTAAGAAATCTCAACAACTTTTTAGTGATATATCCCGTTACTTAAATAAAGTGCAATACAATATTAAAGCTGTGATAACACTTAGAACTTGTTTCCTAATAACATCGTGACTTTTAAAATCTATTCAATTACGTTTAGTATTCGGACTTGCCTATTTGTGCAATATAGAGTATCCATAAGAATTACTTCTGAAAAATCAATGCATTCCTTAAAACCTATGGCTAGTGAATTATCGAAAATTTCCTGTAATTATATCCCCCACTGAAAAACTATCAGTTTCGATGGTGAAATTTATATATAGAAATTCATTCTACTATTTGTCTGCTCTCTGTTCCTGGGTAAAGCTTTCCCCTTCAGCTGTGATGAAAATTTGGAAAAAGGTATTAATCTACAAGCAGCTACCCCTTATATTCGGGAACTGTTCCTTCAGTGTGCGTACAAAGTCACGGAGTTTTCCCACATTGGTGCTCTATGACATCAGCAACCGTGACTTTGCTCCCGGCTCAGAAAGACGAACTCAGGGTGAAGTGAGGGCAGGCAAGGTAAGGGGGAAGGCAAAACTATTAATAAGGAAGGAACTGCCTAATAAGGTAGATAAGTTAGATATTATAATTTTTACATGTATTATTGTGAAACATTACGCAGTTTTTTTCCCCACTAATGATTCTTCGGAATTTGATGTATACTTACGTCACAGAGGCTATGCTACAGCTCATATACTCCGGTTATCTAACCCTTATGCAAACGGCAAGCAAGTAAACAACACTTATAGCTTCCGAAAAATTTCAAATGATATCAGATATGCAGGCAGGGATGCGAATCACACACTATAGAACTGCTGTTTTGTTGAGGAGTCGACTTTTACATCAGCTACCTGAAATTGTATGCGACGCCACAAATTCAGGAGCGTAATACTTCAAGATGACACTGGCCTACACAATGACAACATCGATCATCATTTGTTATGACTACCACATTTACATAACGGCGAATAATAAAATATAGATGGAATTTATGCCTTTAGCTTTTATTTCCTAAGCTAGACAAGCACATTCTGTGCCAACATTATTCAGGAATTCCTTAAAAGTATTTCTTCTCTTAAGTCTTAAGTGGCAAGAACTGGAGAACAAGCTACGTGTAGTAGATGCTATCTTCCCAAGCTTCTGGGCATGCTGCGCAAGCCTAACATTTTAGAAACATTTATTCCATAAAATGTGTTTATCTGCTTTAAAGCTGAATTCCAGTTTCGACCTATATAATAGAAATTATTACACTTGTTTGTACGTAACAACTTTGCAGTTTGCGAACTACAAATGTAGTTGTGTCAGCCTACCCCTAGGCTTGCTTATCTCGGACACAGTAGGAAAAGCATGCCTGCACAGGTCATTTACTTCCTGTCCTTTCCAAGCCCATATGCTTGCTTATGTAACGTTGGAAGCTCTGAGGTCAGCGCTTGATATCCCTAATTGCTTATTAGATTTTAATTGTGCTTGCAATGAGTTCAACATTTATAAATCAACATGATTTATACATAACAATTTGTGTATAAATCACAACTTCTTTTGTTAAATCTGTGACGCAGATAATATTTTCTGCCCCAAGTTTAAGCGCAATATGACGCAGCCACTCTCCGTCCTCCAACAATGAAGCAATACCTTTGGCTCACGGTTGCTGCTTGTCTCCTCCCAGTTGGTTCTTCTTTTGCCACGGCTGCTCCAGCATGAAACCTTAACCTCAGGATATGCGTGGGTGTGTACAGAGAAACACACAAACGCTGTCTTTGAACACCATTTAAAATAATACTTTAGGTTTGCCGATCACTAGTAAATGCATACGATGATACTTTGTCTTTACCAAGACCGAAGAATATTAACTACAGCTAAGCGTTCTACCCTCTAGCATGTTCGCCACCATTCTTCTCCACACGACGATAAAGTCGTCCTGCACTCACCAGGCACTCAGGCAGACTGACTTCCACCACCGCTGCACAAGAAAACCAACGCCTAAACTTCTCCTCTCCCCTTAAACACTCGTCAACAAACTTAGCGTCATGATGCTTAGAGTGGCCTTCACCAGGCTAAGTGCAGCTGTACTCGGCTGTTTACCAGGAAAAACTTGCTTCAATGGTTGGTATTTACCCTTTCTACCTGAGGCTGGTCCCTAATGAACAAAACTGTGCCTGTGTGGTCTTTCTGTCGCTTATAACAGTCAACAATTTTCACAATGCTTCTCCTTTTTATACATACACTGATTTTAAATACATTATTACTTATTTTATATCGTTATCCTTCTCAGAATATTATGATGATTATTGCCTTCATAATTCCGGCTTCATCTGTAAAACCTAACTAACTGAAATTCAAGAATGAAATTAGAATATAAATTTTTATTAATGAATCCATAATGGAACATTAAATGTTAATAAATTAATGTGTTGAGGATAGAGGAATTTTGCCGAGTGAGATGCCTCCATGGTTACGTGTTTCCGTTGGGACGGCCACTCTAGCCTTGGGTTTTTTTCGTGGCTTGCCCGTGTCGTTAGGCGAATGCTCTGGTGGTTCCTTTTCTAGCATAAATTTCCTTCCCATAATTTATTTCCCTATTATTTCCTTTTATCTGTTTCACCTCATCTGTTTCTGGGTTATAGGACCAGGAAAATGCGATTGGCGTGTTACGGCAGGACAGTGTAATTTGCTCTATGGAAAGATTTCTCCCTGACGCTTGACGGGACTTCTGGGACCCTTCCTTCCTGGAAGTATCTCGTATATTCCTTGAACCCCCAGGTTGCGAGTGCCTAATGCAAGGCTACTAGATTGGTATGTTAGAATCGTTAGCAATCATGTTTTTGCTATGGCACATCATCCTCCGGATCTGATCGCCCTTCGGGTCTCTCCTTCAACCGTTATACCCAGGGGCCACCTTGGAAGCTGATTGACAGGAAGATATAAATAATTAAATAAAGAAATAATGCCAAGATAGAGAAATAATTGAAATAAATAATTTCCGTATATTAAATTAATGTGTAATGTAATAAGCTTGAGTTGAAAGGATTTGTCCGTAGAAAAAGGTAATTAGCGAGCAAATCATAAGTAATAGTTTTGGAGCGAACGCGTTAGTGTAAAGATTCTCTAACTGCATATATAGTTCAGCATGTTTTCAGAGTCATGTAGAAATGAAACAGAGTTCTATTTATGGACGCTCTTTAACTACTATGGTTCTTAGCGTCCCATTCTATATTGGGCGTGAAACACCGGTAATTTTGCTCAGAGGCCTCTTTATCAGGCTTGAGGTTCTTTTACGTGCCGTAAATCTACGACACGGGACCACCGGCTTTACTTCCCTTCCGAAGGAAGCCGTGCTAACGATTTTTACGCCCGAAAAAATCCATCGCCCTCCGCCGGGTTTGAACCCGCGACCTTGGGAGAGTCATGTAGAGAAATTCTGTTAAATAGAAAGGGAAGTACATTCCTAGAATCGGGAAGGTGTCACCTAGTAGCAGTGTCACATATGTTTTGAGTTTGAAGCGCATATGAAGTAATTTTGGTGGGGATAGTGATATATAGCCGGAGCTTAATTAATAAAAGAGTGTGTATATGCTAAAATTGCCATGTTATCTGTCTTTTCTTTTCGTGTACAGCAGTTCATAGCGCCTAAGACCGAGCTATTAGACACACCGGGTTATCAAATACTTAGTGTTAGCCGCGAGGGGTTTTGCCCGTAAGCATTTTAGCGACTCACGTCAAGTTACGCTTCTAGTATCTATTTTTGTGGAAACAGGTATTTCAGACTGTAAAATATAATGCAGAATTTGGCAGATATAACAATTTAGTTGTTATAGTTTCGAGTACTAAGATTTATAATCATTTTTATTCTTTATCTTCAAACGGGCGGCAACTCGCTTCAATAGCTCAAGTATTAGATCACATTAAATTTCTCTCAATTTAAACTGGTGTTATCGTTTCAAAATACGCCCACGTATACCCCGAGAGAAAGATCTTATAGCCAACCACTGTAGCAGCCGGCAGCAGACATTGAAGCAAAGTGTCTGGCTTCAAGAAATTGGTGTCGTCCTCCGTGGACTAGTGGTACCGTGCTAGCCTCTAGTTCCCAAGGTCGCGGGTTTAAACCCGGCGGAGGGCGATGGATTTTTTCGGGCGTAAAAATCGTTAGCACGGCTTCCTTCGGAAGGGAAGTAAAGCCGGTGGTCCCGTGTCGTAGATTTACGGCACGTAAAAGAACCTCAAGCCTGATAAAGAGGCCTCTGAGCAAAATTACCGGTGTTTCACGCCCAATATAGAATGGGACGCTAAGAACCATAGTAGTTAAAGAGCGTCCATAAATAAGACTCAATTTTTTTTCTCAAGAAATTGGCGCCTCGACGTGGTGCAGTCCGGCTTCAAAGAACAAAGAGGTTCTATGGCCATATGCGGTGCTGTGCGCCAGTTACTGAAGGCCCCTCCGTCTGCTCAAATGACTGTCGTTAAGGAGTTACCAAAAAGGGGGAGGAAAGTATGCTAGAAAGAAAGGGAAGTGAAATAACGTGGACTAAAAACTAAAGTTTGCACAACTATGTCTTTTATGCGACAATGAGGTGCAACTATATCAGCAGTATGATCTGGAGTTGAAGCTCGGTATTTACAAGAGACGTGATACTGCGGTGAAACACAGATCCTTGATCATCTTGCACAAAAAGCGCAGAATACCGTGAGATATAGACATTTAGCAGGATTTAGAAAGGCAGATACCCTGGATTCGACTTAATTCAAAAGAATTATTTAAGGAATGCCACATTAATACTGTCAATGCTGAGATATGGAGCATCACCGTGCTATTAAAAGACGTCCTTCTCGAAATAAAAATCATTGATCTCGTAAAATATCTGTTAGCTGAATCAAACTATTGTGGAAGAAGAAGAAAAATGAAGAAGAGGAGGGGATTCCGATAAGCATTGTTCTTAACACTATGTTTAATGAATAGAACCTTAAAATACAAACAAATAATTACTGTTATCAGAGCTAATATATTTATTTCTTTTCTGGACATAGCATCTCTCCACCTTCCCTCAGAATATTTGAGTTTATCAGTTCTTCTTTCTAGCATTCTTACGAGTTAGAAGAAAAAAAACCTGATGTGTTACATACACAACTTTCTCTATCTGTTTATTTTTTTATATCTTCTAAAAGCTATTATTAGAAACGCTTATTTTTCAATCTACTTCATATTAATCGAGATAAACGCAATGCAGAATTACTTTCATTACATGGTTTTTGGTAAAAGTGAGTTAGAAGAAACGGAATCAATAATAAAATGTGTAAAACCTAGTCACTATATGCTGGCCTTGAAATTCCGTACTGTTATGATATCGCTAGAAAAAACTAAACAGCGACAAAACTTAAAAAAAAAATCTTATCTGTTACAATAACATGACTTTATCTATTCAATAGGGTTCATTTCTATATACCTTTTAGAAACTAATCTTACAAAAACGTATTTTTGTATATGCTAATAAAGTTAACGTTTGTAAAGATACTATCATTAGGTACTTACTTGAAGGTACAAGAGTGATAGAACAAACCGAATCGACCGTTAGATGTTTATAATGGATCACTATATATTGCTCTAGGAATTCCATACTCTTTTTATGACATCGCAAGAAACAATTATGTAATGGAGGATTCAAGAAATAACTAAGTATAGGAGCATTCAAATCAATAACAAGGATATCTAAGAAACCATTTTTACCACAAAAGGCTGCTTGAAATAAATGTGTGTTTAAAATACATGTACATTTTTTGCATGCTAAGATTTTCCCGTCTGTTACGGTTTACCGGTTATATAACATTATATAAAACACTTTGCAAATGAACAGGCCTTCAGGTTATTCCCAGAAATATCAAGATATACATTTGATTTGTCATACAAATATAATATTAAATACAGAGTATTTTAATCAATATCCTTAGACCCATTTTGAAAATAAAACATAACTAAAACTTTTCAATATAAACCGTGTTTCAGACGAGGAGATTGATTCAAGCAAATCTTTGAAAATTACTAAACTTGAACGCCATGTCTGGTATCTTTATAACATTTCATTTTTTAATTATGCTGTTCATAGAAAGCTAGAGAACACACACACGGAATTTTTTCTAAACATACGTTTTTGTATTCTGAAGCCTCAAAACATATATTTCCGTTGAAACTTCCATATTGAATTTTTGTTTGAATGCACTTGCTCTCCCTTTCAGGTACGTGGTAGAAAAGAACACATGGTAGATATTCCTAAGGTGCACACAAAGAATCTCAATGAGCTTGAAATGTGCTTAAAATGAAATCAGTGATGAGTTCGGATATTCCTTAATGAACATACAAATACGTATACTATAATAGATTTTCAATTACCTTTTGTATTCACGGAGTTACTTCATAATATTCTGATCCTGAAGAGACGAGCGCCACATTTCTAACGTTTAAAAGAATAACTGAATGAATAATTGGATGAAAGTGGTAGATGCAATCTCGCAAACAGCAGAGACACAAGTGTTGCACTGCCATGTGCGTTAGAATCGCAAATTTCCCGTGAGTATGCAGATTCGACATATGTGCAATTAACACGAAACCGCTAGGCCAAGAACATCATGGAATCCTTTCTCAATCTATTGCATTATTCACATAAACGTAACGCTCAGACCAAAAGTATTACATTGTGTTATTTTCTGGAAGGTAGAGAAGGGGATATCTGGGCGGAATTTCATTCTTTTCTGTTCATTGCTGTGCTCTGTCTTGTTAAAATCCTGCTTTACGTTTATAATACGCACCTATTTGTATCTTTTATTTTGAGCCAAGTTTTCTTAAGCAGTCTCTACTCAACCAGCCATAATTAAAACTGGATTCCAAAGACCTGTAAATGTTTGCATAAATGTGATCTTGCCCACACAGCAGTTAATGCTATATAATTTCGCAATTACAGAATTATAACGTAATAATTTTTATTATTATAATATTTTAAATGTTTTTAAAGAATGAAAAGCTTTGTACATTATAGTTGCCTTTCATTTAGTAGCTCCTGATGTGCTAAATTCAAGAAAACTTAACATATATTAACAAATTTTTGTTTAATTCACATATAAAATTTCAATTTCGGTAGGAAGTTTTTTGTATGCATACAGAAGGAGAACACCGCGTCGATAGCAGCTCTGCAGTAGCGAACTCACCCAAAAATTAATAAGAATGTATTA
The DNA here is from genome assembly GCA_030765065.1 of Deroplatys truncata. Taxonomy (NCBI): domain Eukaryota; kingdom Metazoa; phylum Arthropoda; class Insecta; order Mantodea; family Mantidae; genus Deroplatys; species Deroplatys truncata. Next base: position 107,700,656 of record CM060979.1, read on the forward strand.
CTGTCGGAAGTTATGTTTAACTTACATCAGTATAAAGGATGGGCTCAGTGAAACAAAATATGTAATTTTTCTTCTTATAAATCGCGCTATAAAAACATTTTATCACGAAAATACTTCATTTCCGTGCGTAATCTCAGCGCTAAGGAATACTCGTATAAGAAGCCTATTTCTTAAAAGCCGTATATCCTCTGCTCCAATAATAAAGTTGCCAGTTTTGCTATATGTTATTGTTATAATTATCATTATTATTTTTGGAACTCGGTTTTTAATATTAAGGTAATTATATTACTTGTATTTTCTCACTAATAAAGAAACCATTATGTAGCAAAAGATTAGCATATCTTCAAAATTATAATTAGCATATAACCGTTAGAAACCTCCAGAGCGAAGGATACTGTAACCACATACTACTGGGTGTTCGGGATAAAAAAACTGAGCGCTCACACGGTGTTGCCCGAGCCAGTACCGGGTGGCTTCCCCGCTCCTCACACCCCACACTCACGACAGGCTTTCTGTCCTTCAGTTACCACGTAGTAATTAGCGTCAATAGTCCACTTTCATTTCCGAAGATGGCTAGGCAGTTATATTTGCATGTAAATGTTATTTTAAATACAAATCTTTACCGCGTTCGTGAAGAATTCATCCTGAAGTTTCCTGCACGGTTGCCTCTTTCCAGAATTCGATTCACGATCTTGTGAATAAATCTGAGGCTATTGCACAGTGCAAAACAAACACAGAATAAAATAAAAGGAGTAGAGTGTTAACAGAAGCAGCCTTAAACGAAATTGGCAAAAATCTTGTACGTTCGCCACGAAAATCACTATCGAAGTTAGCACAACACGTTGGAGCTATAGTGATTAGCATACAGAATTTGCTGTGAGGTAAGAATTAATTTTGTTATATTTTTGGGTGCAGGTTTACAAGAATTTAGATTTAAGAATCGAAGACAGAGCACTGGCACGGCCGTCTGTGGTATTGTCTACATGGCTATAGACCATGTACCGAAGACCTATGTACTCTATGTTCCTTAATTTCCTCATAAACTATTCACTATATTATGAAAACTATTAAAAATCTTAATAGGGAGATGATCCCAAACTGTAACCTGCAATGTCAGATTTCACGATAATGTAGGTATCTGAATTTCTCTTCATTTGGAAAACTAAAATACGTTAATTCAGGAGTTTCACTAGACTGTATGATAAGCTTATATAATATAAAATAAAATAACAGCCCGTCTTAAAGCAACATGTGTATAATATAATATATAAAGTGTATGTAAAAGTCATTGTATTATGTTTATATTATTATGTACATTATAATAATGTTATGTGAATGTATTACGTAGTTTTAACAATATAGGAACTGTGAGAATAAAAGCCGAAAGTTTCTAACAATGAGGTAACCTTGAGACAACACTAAATTTGAAAGCTACTAATAATTCTTGGAACAATGATGTAATATTTAAAACAGTTTATAAATAGCCGTTCAACAACTATAGAAAGCTTAAGTAAAATAAAAGCATTTTATTGGAGTAGAATTAGCAAATCAGAGACTTGAAATAGAGTAAATGTACGGTAGACGCCAGACGCTACAAGGCAGCGTTCCCGAGTAGTTCGATTTTATACGTATTCAGTGTGATACATAAAAATTCATTACGGCGAGAGTAATATAAAGTTTACGCGTTAAAAAGTGCAAACAACAATAAATCTCACACCTCTATAGTGTGATATGTCAGTAAAGTGTTATTTATTCGTGTGAAGGGTTAATAAACAAAGTACAATACAATTATAATTTATGTAAGCCTTCATTCTTTAGCCACACCACCCCTGCTAAAAGATACGTGTTCTAAAATAAAAGCAACCAAGGCATACATATATGTAATATTTAAATAAACATTAAAATACAAAGTTGATTTTTTAAACGTGGGGGCGAAGGCCACCGGAAAGGTGAACGTGGGGCAAAGGCCACCGGAAAGCTTGTATCGTACGTGGGGCTACAACACTCAGATTTAGTTGTAGATTTCCAAACATGTGCACATATTTCAAGATTTGTGGACCACTAAGATTGCCAGAATGTCCGTTCACCAATCATTGCTGGAGGTGTTTTCCATAACATAATATGTTTGTTCATTATTATCAACGCCACTGGTTCAGTGCAATAGCACAGACTTTAAACTATTAGTGGAGTATTAATTTAACTTAAAATGTATATTATGAATGATTATGTTGTTTAAACCTACTAACATTACAGCAACATTTTACTTCCCAATCAAAATATATTATACTACTGCAACTGAGGGTGCAACTCGTCTTTTATTTCAAGCCCTTTCAGAAGTAAAGTGAGCACCAAATCAGCTTTATTTTATGGTTTTCCTTGATTTTTTTAATATTTCCTTCTCTCTACTCTGCTGTACAATAATTGCATGCATTTAATGAGGATATTGTAACGAAATTAAATACATCCGACTGCACAAAAATATGCTTTTCATTGGTGTACCAAGAACATAAGAAGGAGCATTTAGACATTTTGGTGATAAAATAATGCTTGATAAAATAGTCAAAAATAGCCCTTTTAAAAGCATTTACTTCATATATAATTCTCAATCTATAAATTGTACATTTTTATTCAAACATCTGACCAATTAAGGGTTTGCCTACCTAGATGGCATTAAAGCTAAAAACCATTTATTAAAATAATTATAATATTAAAATCATTAACTGAGATTATTTAACTAAAATATTAATTAACTACATAAAATAATATGGCGTTGGAAAACATGACAATGACAATAATAGAAAAATCACAGCAATAATTTAATACATACTATGCAGGGTGGACCATTTAAGTTGAGACTATGCAATATCTCCAAAACCAAGAATTGTAGAAAGAAATGTAATAAAATTTGGTTGATATTATGGGGGAAAGTAAATGTGATTAGTCCTGTTTTGTTTTGAGGACGTTGCAATGGTCATTTTATGGTCAATTTAATTTGACCCTAATTGTAGGTTGTCATTTAAAAAAATTAAATTGACCCTCAAATGACTAACATACTGTCCTCCAAATAAAACACGACTAATGGCATTTACTTTCTCCCATAATATCAAGCAACTTTTATTAAAGACATTTCTTTTTACAACGCTTAAATTTTGAGAGATTGTATAGTCTCAACTTAAATGGTACAGCCTGTATAATTATATAAATTCAAATTTAGATATAATATATAATTAAACAATGTGTATCCCATATTAATTCTGGAATCGGAAACTCCCGATAGCATTCATCAGAAATAAACAGAGGCAGTATTTTTAACATTTAAATGATTTCAGTCAAATTATATAATATACAAATTCAATAACAGCCCGCCTCAAAGCAATATGTGTGTGTAACAATATATAAGGAGTGTATATTACAGTCATTTTAAATGTTTATATTATTGTATCCATGTTGAATAATGCTATGTGAATGTATTACGTCATTTAATAATGTAGGAGCTGTGAGAATAATCAGTTAAACGTTTCTAACAATGAGGTAACAATGAGGTAACCTTGAGGCAATAATGAGTTTCAATGTTTAATAATGCTACTAATCATTAATGGAGCAACAATAATGTAATTTTAGTGACAGTTTATATAATAGCCAATCAACAACCAGAAAAAGCTTTCGTTAAATGAAGATATTCTATTGGATTTGGAATAGCCAATCAGAGACTTGAAATACAGAAATTTACAAGTTTAGACGGTTGAAATCAATTCAATTGACTGCAGATAGTGCTCATAACTGGATGCGTTGCTTGTGCGTCCTCGAGATATTTAATACGTATTCGTGTGAGACGAAAAATAAGTTTACGTGTTAAAAAGTGTAACTAATTAATAACAAGAATCTCACAGCTTCTATATCAGTGAAGTGTTACTTAAATTGTATCAAGCATTAATAAAAGGAGTGAAGTAAAATTATAATCTGAGTAAGTCTAAATTATTGTCAATCACAACCCTGCCAAGAGATACGTGTCTCTAACAATAATACTGACGCAGTCGAGGCAAACATAAATATATAATATTTAAAGAAACAGTCAAATTACAAAGTTAATATTTTTTTAAACTTGGGTCAAGGGCCACCTGAAAGTACATTTGGGCGATGGCTACCGGAAACTGTTTACCATACGTGCGGTTGCAACTACTACAAGTTCGGCTCCCCAACAGTTGAAATATGTTTTGTATCCAAAAATTCCAAGGTAACATTGCCTGATTTATCAAAATTTAATTTGTACAGCAGAACATAATGATACTTGGTGTGGAAGGCCCTTATAACGTCATAAAACCAATTAGTAACCTTCCTGATTTTTTTCTGTACTCTTAATGCGCTTTTAACAGGGCACTTTTCCTTGACACACAGTTCTATAACTGCTATAAATAATTTAGAGGCTTACTTGCTAAGTGATATAACCATAACATTTTCTTGTAGACATAAGAGAGATATAAAGAAAGCCAAAGCCATATGATTTGCGTAAATTATGAGATTTTAAGGTAAATTTTGCAAATCTTAACAATGTATGTAGTTCAAAATATCTAAAATTTATGCAGCTGCATAGCAAATGAAACACAACGCGTTCCTGATTCCTTTTAATTATCAAATCCTAGAAACCTTCAACGGTCATTAGGAAGTGGAAAGAACATCTCATATTATGTCGATTTTATCATTCAATTAAATTTTTGGTTTGGCTTTTACATATATTGCTTATAAATTTTAAAAAGCGGTAATTACATCATGAGCTATTGCTATTACTCCAGATAAAATCATAGTTACAAGTATTTATAGAAAGTTAATTCTAGTAAATTTCCTAAATAGCTCTCCATTTTGGGGAGGAATGAAAATACTTCTCCTTATCCCAAAAATACTAACAAAATGTTCATTCATGCTTTTGATACAAATACGGAATTTTTTCATAACAAAAAGCGAAAGAACAAAAAGTAAACATTATCCGTTCTTGTCAACTGTTTCTAATTTTGTAGCTTTATGTACAAGTACATTGTTGTTTTATGAAGCAACAATCTGAAGATAAAGAAACGCTATAAAATTATGATGCTCTTGAACTCAAGAAACAAAGTTTTGTTGATAGAAAATTATGCTTGTTATGATAATATATTAATGAAACACAAACATTTTATATTCCTTTGTGAGAGGGGTAACGTCACGATGAATCAGGCTGATAACTCCAAAACATGTGGGTGATTGCAAATACAAAAACCAGAATCTCTCATTACAATATTTCCAAATTTACAACTACTTTTAAGTACCGACAATATTTACTTAAAACTGCGCTGAATTTAACTGTAAGAATGCCAGAGGCTATATATGGCTTGGTGTTGTTTAGGTTTCTTTGAGAGTATTTTTCTTTATTTAATGCCGGTTATTATCGCTTTGAAATAAAAGATCCGAGATACGTTTTTGAAGATCTATCAATCCAAAGATGTTATTATAAAAGAAGTGTGTGTGTGCGTGTGTTTTGTAATTTTTAACGACCATTCTTAACACATATGGCAACACAGGCGTTAGACAATAATGATCATGAAATGAATAATAACTGGGAAACGAAACTTTGGGACAAGGCCTAAGTTTTAGGTACCTCCCGGCATTTGCCAGTTATGAGGCCTGAGGAAAACAAAAAACAAAAAAACCTCAAGTCATGGAGAAGGGTGCTGGCGGGATTTGAACCGCGGACCTCCGCGTGCTTTAACGAGATCGGCCACCCGGTTCGTGTATGTGTGTGGAGGGGACAGACTTGTGGTAAGCTTCATGTTTAACTACGGAGTGCTTTAACTATACGGAATGGCTCAGTCGATAGCGTCTAAGGCTCACGTTCGCTAGGTAATTGTTCGATTCCTGCTGGACCAGCCACCATAACGTTGATAGGTATTGTAGGGTGTTTTATATACTTTACTGTTACGTTTATATGTTCTCCGCTTTTCAGCCGTTGGTTTCTATTCCTGTTTTCCCTAGTTTCTTATCTTCCCATTGTCCTTCTTCCAGGTTATTCTTACGTATGGTTGTGCTTATTCCGCGATGCCACGTCTTCCGTGCTCTTCCAGTTTATTCTTACCAGGCACAGCGCAATTCCTCGACGTTCGTTGAAATGTCAGTATAATTCCAGGAATCTTGTTTCTACTTTATCAATAGCGGTTTCCTCTGCATCTATTTCACTTATGTATATGTTGTGACTTTGTCCAGTTTTTCAACTGTCACTTCTCTCAGTTCTCACTACCTAGCTTTATTTTTCTCTAGTTCAGTTTCACTGGGAGTTCACTTCGTTCACAATATCAGTTCACTAATGTGAACTAGTACATATTCTCCGTCGCTGCACCTTCCTTCTTAACGAAGCTTCTTCCTACCGGACGGTTCACTTCACTTGGGAGTCGAATGCAAGTCCTCCGCAACCCGTCGCTCCGCAATAGACTCGCTGCACGTCACAACAGTTGTCACCAACTCAATCGGAGAATCGCTCTTGATGTCGAACCAGAGATGCACTCGCTAACTCGGTCGCTCATTGACTGACTCAACAATTCTACTCGCAGTCGACTCGCGTTCAACTCGACTGACTACCGCGAGAGCGCTCACTTATATATTGAATGTAATCTGTCCACAGGTTCTCGAACATTCTAGTACTATTTCGACGGCTTTTTGGAAGAGGATTCCAGAAGATTCTGTTTATCTGCCGATAGCGTGCTCGTTGTTTATGCTGGCGAGCGGCCGTTATCGTTGTTTATTCCGACCGCCCGGCACCGACCTCCCGATAACCTTGGCCTATAACTGCTACGTCGCAATATGTATTATATGCTGTATATTCTAAATTTCTCGTACTTCTGCACAGTTCATTCATTTACGTTGCCGTTATTTGTTTATACATTGTTTTCATTTATTGTCCAAATTTATGCACAATATATGAGGATACTCTCTACTGTAGTTTTTAATGCGTTTTGTTTTTACCCTTTGTCAGATTTCCTACGCCATAGGAACTATTCAACGATGGAATTGATTTCGAGTCTAATTCACTCTATGATTATCTCCTTTACGCAGACACCAGATTTGCCAGTAAATAATCAAGGTATTTAAATTTGTCAACACCTTTAATTCTCTTGTCATTTACTTTCAAATCCTCTACCTTCGGGGTTACTTATATACCACCACAAATTTTCCTGTCATTTCGTTTTCTTTCATCTTACAATGGATGAGGAGAGAACCTAACATGCTGCCCGAACTGGTCAGTGTGGACACAGGGAGCATGGAAACTTAAGCCGGAGGGTATTCAGCTTGGAAATGTTGGAGACCTCGCTACACCGCGCCTGCCACTATCTAATTTGGCCACCCTTCATACTCATTCGCCTCCTCCGATCCTACCGTAGGTTTCATCTGTTTAATAGGCCTAACATTGATCGCAGCGTTGGACCCTTCATCCATTTCTAATTCATGTTAATTCATACACATATACGGGATAGGCGAACATTTGCAGAAATTTCTCTGACGTTACAAGCAATTCTTTACGTGGAAATGTTTAATTATTTTTTATTTCCTCCAAAAATTGATATAATAATTTATACTAAAATACCAACAGTTTTGACTTTGGTATGTCAGTTAAAGTCAGAGGCTTCAATTTTCAAAAAATAATCTATAAAGTCTTCTTCATTCCTGTTTACTTTTATATAAATTTTTTAAATCGTAAGAGAAAGACAATAACTGACTGAGCAACGTAGAGCTCACTAAAATAGTAGACTTATGTTATACCTATTATGTAATTTTAGAAATATTTGCCACAGTATGTTAGGTTTTCCCGGTTTGAAGTTACTTTGCGTGCTTTAGCTATAGAGCTGTTTCAAAATGTGCGCATTATAGCATTAATGACAAAATTTCAGATATGATGTAAAGAATCGAGTGTTTTCCACATTTTGCTTGTAATCAAACTCTCAATGCCACTGAAACCATTTCGATATAGTGATTACTGTAAAACGGATAGAAAAATCCCTTGCTATAGGAGTAATATAATATACAAGTGATACTTGTGAACTGGTGATTGTGAACCAAGTTAGTTTTTAGATAGACTATGTTTGGTAGGGATGGTTTTTGCGGCTTGCTATTATTTGCATATGTAAATAAAAAAGTGCAAATGATGGTTAGTTTCCAAAATAACCTGAATGAGCATTTAAAATGAATTTTACGAAAATGAAGCAACAAGTATTCCATTTGGAAGCTATTTGCAAAGTAGGTACGTACTTTCCAATTTAACAAAGTAAAACGCTGACGGAAAACTGCTACCACTTTAAGAAAACGAAGTAGGTTTAATGTCCATTAGAGAAAATTGTGCTCTTATACTCGCATCAGTGTTTCCATAAGGCAACCGCTGTAACGAGAACTTGTGATAACAAGATTCCGCTACGTAAAATAATAAGAAACAGTCTCGGTTTAGTATTCTCGTGGTTTCCTGTGGAGAACCGCGCAGATTCTAACAGGTAACCAACTCGGGAGAAGTCTACAGTCGGTTTCAGAAAGTTTCATCTCGTTTTCCTTTGGAGACCATTCCTAATTCGTTCTTCGCTTGCATTAGAGGGAATCTAACGTTTCATCCAACTCATGCAAAAGCCAGTCTTCAAGTAGACATTCGAAAATGTAATATATGTGTTTTTTATTATATTGCTTTATTTAAAACACATCTGAACGAAGACATCACCATAAGTAATATTTTTTTGTTTGTTACTGCGAACTGCGTCCTTACTGAATTAGTGCTGAGAATTGTATCAGAACTACCATCATAATCACTCTCGTCGTTTCCTCATCGCTAGAGCAAGGATAATGTTGAACAAAAGCGTTTGAAAATTTAGTATAAAATTATTCTAACATGTTTCAAAACTGACACAATAATTACAAAAATTCACATAAACTTATATTTATTAAATTTATTAAAATTGAAAACTATGAATTACTTTATACATGGCTATAAATGCTATACTGGCAGAAAATGTAGGTATAACAATAATGAAAGCTTTCGGAATTTCATTAAGGATTATACAGGGTATTCAAAAATAAGGAACAGATTTTAAATATTCATTTTAATGAACGACAATGGATAGCGACTCATACGGTGTATTATTAAATAAAGGAAAGTTCAAAGTTTTAACCCCACCTATTACTTCCATTCAGTGGCTACAGCGGCGCTGTGTTTGTTTACGAGAAAATGGCGACGCTACAGGAAAATTCGCTTTGTGTGCAGCATTATGCAAAGAGTGGATCCATTGTTTCATTGAAGCGTGCATTTCGTTGTAAGTTCAACAACGAACCGCCTCGTCATAAAAAATTTACAATTTATACAATAAAGTCGTAGATGATGGTTGCATATACAAACGGAAAAGCACCGGTCGTTCTCGCATAACAAATGGTGCTTATTTTGAACATATAAAATACAATTTTGAACCTTTCTCTATTCAGTGATATATCTCATGTGTCGCCATCTATTGTCGTTCATTAGAAACAAATATTTAAAGTGTGTTCCTCCTTTTTGAATAACCCTATATGTTATATATATATATATATATAATGTTATATGCTCTTGAGTGAAGAATCTGAAAGAATAAGAAAATGTTTCTGAAGCAGGTCTTAAAAAACCAGGATATAAAGTACTTTGAGTTCTCAGTTTATAAAAAATTCATAGCGAATAAAGAAGATTCACAACATATAACGTGATACAAGGAGGACAATAGCAACCTGGCTGCATACATTCATTAAAACAATAAAGGGAAAACTGACCTCGCTGATCCCTAGTTTAGAACATTAATTCGCACCTGTAATGATACGTTATTCCATGAAAACAGACAGCTCTCCATCCAGGAGCAACTGTTTTCAGACTTATCATTAAATAGGAATGCAATTATTTCCCTAGTATGTGAGTAAAGGATATACAGGACTACTCTTACTTTACACTTGAGTAGTGAAATTTCTGAACTTTGGAAAGTTATTCTTACGTGAAATGCTGCAATATCAATCCCCTTATGTACTCTATCTAAATACAAGAAAATTACTAAGTAACGAAGCAAAGAGCAAGATAATGTCAAAATGATTATGTAAAAACAAAAAAGCCGAAAATAGTAATTAGTATAAACTGGCCAGAAATGACCTAATTATGCATTTTCATAATCTGGGACCTATGCTAAGGATTTGTTGGCAATGCCTATAATGCAACAATTAAAAAGTGATAGGCCATCAGAATTCGGTTCCTACCCATCAAATATTAATAGTTTCTAATATTACAGCCTCACGTTTGCTTAAATCTCCAAAATTTTGGAAGATGACGCTTTCCATTATTTGATGATTGTTTCCATTTGCATCTTGCTTGACATTTTTCATTCACTGAAAAAGTTGTCTTGTAACTTTATTTTTACTTTCTTTACCACGTGCATAGTAAGCAGAGAATGTATTGCATTCTACTCAAGAATCTGATATCGAGATCTTACCGGAAATGCATGATTTGAGGCACTCTGAATCAAAATAAAGCATTTTTGAAAACTTGTCCATGTGTGTGTGTAAGTATGTCTAGAACAGCATAACCCAAAAATGAAAAGTCGGATCAACACCAAACTTAGTATATAAGTTCAGCAACTTCAACGGATGCAACACGAAGATTTTCAAAAAATCCCCCTACCCCCAACTACACTTTATGGAAAATGTTTCGAAAGCTTTTATTTTCTAAAAATGGCTCTAACGATTTTGATTAAAACAACACATATTAAAGATATTTACATGACAAATAAAATGTACATCTTGAATTTTCTGGGAGTAGCCGGTAAACAAAATTTATTTCAAATAAGTTTTCTTGTGGTAAAAGCCATTTCTGGGATATCAGTTTTACTAATGTTTCAAATTGTTCGTTTCTTGGTCATTCTCTTAAAGTCCTTTCTACATTCAGATGTTTCTCGCGATTGTAAGGAAACAGTATGGACTGTAAGCCTGTCATATAGTATCCAGTTCTTAAATATTTGACTCCCGCTGTTCTCTTTTTGATCTACATAACGAAATTATAATGTTGCTATTTCTGCAAAGATTTATTTGGATTACAACGTAGTAGATATAAAAATAAGCTTAGTAAGGATGGCTTGTATACCCAATAATAAATGATAGAGGGTAGAGAAAGCCATTTGAATGTAACACATCAAAAGTATTTTATGTTACATGATATAATCGCTTATCATGTTTAATCTGTGGGCTATGATTACATATTTCTTTCCTTTGTTTTCTCTTTAATGTTTTTGTAACTGTCCTATAGGAATGCGTTATATTTTATAACTTCATTGGAATTTTGTATCTTCGCGTTTTAACATTTTCTTCCAATTCATAGACAAATCTTCATAAATTATCTCCATTCTCTTATATAAGTATATCCTCGGAAAAAGTGACATTTTATATTCCAAGTGTAATTTAGGTTAATGCCTTTAATCTTTTGTTTTAGTTCTCCGAAAATAGTCCATATGGATGTTAAAATGTTGCTGAGAGAAAATCCACCCAAGCTAGAGACTCCTAATATTTATGCTTTCTTTTCAGAATTGTGAGTTCGCAAGTAGTGTTTTTACTTTTGTTTCTTTATGCCCATAGACATGTAAAACTTTAATTATGTACTGGTATACCTTTTTTATTCCAAAAAGTTGTATTATTACCCTAACGAAAGCTTCGCCTAAGTATATAGAAACAAATAGTTCTTAAATTAAATTCTCTTCTGCTATTTTATTATTTGCTTTACACGTAATACATTGTCCATACACATAATACATTATCCTTTCTGAAACCGTCTTAATTATTTAACAATAAGACTTCTGCTATTCTTTCTAGAAGTGTATTTACTATTTTTGTAAATATGTATTATTTGTATTTAGTGGACCTATTTATATTAGTTTGTCTCTATATCTTCCTTAAATTTGGATTTAATTTCCTGATATCGCTCGTGAGGCATATTTTGTTTCTCCATAAATAATCATTAATGTTATAATTTTACCATTCTGTTATTGATATTTTAAGAGACCTAAATTCTTATAATCATACCTGTGGTATTGTATTGAACATTGGTGCAACTATATTTTAAGTTTGGAAAGGACATTGCACAGTTTGCGTAATTGTGTATTGTGAATACTTAAACATTTCAACAAATGAGATATAAAAATTTTAGATACTTTAAACCTGGATCCAGTGGAGAAATGAAGTGTATAAACTAGGCTGACAAAATATGTAATAGAGCTGGATAAAGAATGAAGAGTGAAATCAGAAAGAGGAAATTAAATTGGTTGTGGTATCGAATGCAAAGAAAATGCTTGCTATAGTTCAGCAATTTAGAAAAAAACCCTGGGAATGGCAACTCACCTGGTCATTTATTCCCCCTCTTTAAATATTATATTTATCATCGTCATCATTCATCCCTGGAGCAAGCATGGATAGGGTATACGTATTCCTTCACTTTAGTGATGTACAAATTTAATGTGTACATATGCAGATTGGGATCTGAGACGCTTTCTTGACATGACAAAAGTTTCACTGAACTTCCTGCAATTATTAAATGTTTACTAAACTTTGCTTGCTCTTTTAGAATAACGTAATTGTTATTTTTACTTTCTCTACTACGTATAGTAAGTAGGGGAATTATTGTATTCCACCCAAAAATTCGATACCGAGATTTCACCTGAAATATATGTTTTGAGACTCCCTGAATCCAAAAAAAGCATTTTTGGAAACATGTCCTGTGTGTCTGTGTGCGTGTCCGTGAACAGCATAACTCGGAAACGAACAGTTGGATAAACACCAAACTTGGTATTTAGGTTCAGTATCTTCCAGAGATGCGACACGAAGATGTTCAAGAAAATCCCCCACCCCAGATTACTCTTTACATGGAACATTTTTCGAAAATTTTAATTTTCTCATAAATGGCTCTTAACGATTTTGATTAAAATATCATACGTTTAAGATATTTTTTTTGACAAATAAAATGTATATCTTGAATTTTCTGGGAATGTCTCCAAAAGTATTCTTCATTGTGAATGACTTTTGCATAACTGGTAAACCATAAGAGATAGACAAACGTTTACTACACAAAAAATGTAGATCGCGTTAAAATACACAATTTATGATATATACATTTTTTTGTTGAGTGAACCATTTTCGAGTTATTGCTTGTTATTCCCTTGCATTTTTCAATACTTATTTTCTCAAAAGGGAATTCGTTATTAATTTTTTTGTCTTGGATATGCAAAGAGTATTAATCTGTGCAAAGCGAATGGTGCTGCACCTAGCAACCAGCTATTAAGATATATGTTGATGCTTAAATGCTACTGTATTTCTACATTTACTTGCAATTACAAAACAAGGGGAACATAGTGCGCCTTAAGCGAGTGAAATATTTTTAGAACTGGTCGCTATGTGTAAAATGTAATTCTCTTTGCATGTCAAACGATTGTTTCTGCAAATGTTTGTCTCGATTAATATGAAATAGATGGAGAATAAAAGTTTGTAAAAATAGTTTGTACAAGAGTAGATAAAGTCATGTGAGTGTAAGACATCAGATTTTTAACTTTCTAACCTAAGCGTTATAGGTAATTAGTGCCGTGATTTTCGTAAGATTTTTATGAAATAATAATAAATTAACACTTTTCTTTCATTCAAAATTTTGGCCACGAGGCTCCTATTTCAACAATTTCCAAGCTGGCTTTTTATTTCATCTATAAATTATTATGACACCTCTGATGCTTGTTTCTTTTTGTGTAAATCCAAAATATTTTACAATTTCATTATAATCAGTTCTTCTGTTACGACGCGTAAATTATTAATCGGGGAGCGTAAATTCATATCAACACTTTGCTTTAGTTTACAGGTGTTTCCTACGTAAGGAGATGCTACTGGACGTGTATTGCGAAGTTAAATTTCCTTCCTACCTATTCGTGTGACTTGGAACCTTGTTGTACTTTTCTGTGATCTCCTACAGAATCCTTCCCAAATTCACCCTAAACTTAACGCAGAAACTAGTCCTATCATCCGCGATTACAATTATGTTCACTACTCTTGCGTATTTATTTTTTGCAGACTAGTCTTCTCTTCTCGATCCTGAGTGGCACTTTCTGTTGAAGATAAAGAGTCTACTCCTGTTGGTAATTTTTACTTTCCCTACCACGTACATGGTAGATAGAAAAGGTATTGCATTGCACCCAAAAATTCGATACCGAGATTTCACCGAAATACATATTTTGAGGTCCCCTGAATAAATAAAAAAAGTTTTTGTAACAAAAGTTCCGCGTGTGTGTACGTGTGTGTGTCTGTGAACAGCATAACTCAAAAAGGAAAAGTCGGATATGTATCAATCTTGGTATTTAATTCAATTTCTTTCAAGGATGGGACACAAGGATTTTCAAGAAAACTGCCCCACACTAACTACCCTTTACGTGGCACACTTTTAAATTTTTTGATTTTATAAAAATGGCTCCAACGATTTTGATTAAAATACCATATATTAAAAGTTTTTACATAAATAAAATATATATCTTGAATTTTCTAGGAAGAGCCTGTGAAGTCCTCTTCTTTCGAAGGCATTTTGTATAATCTTGTATAACTGGTAGACGTTAAACGATAGACGAAAATGTACTAAGCAAAAAATGTAGATCTCTTTAAAACACAATGCATTTCAAATAAGTTTTTTGTGCCATAAACTATTTCAGAGATATCTGTTATTAAATGTTCGACTTGATCATTAACGTTCTGCCAACATTCAGTTGTTTCTCACGAATGCATGGAAACAGAATGGAATTTTAAGGCCAACGTTTAAGGCCAGTTCTTAAACATTTGACTGTCGATGTTCTCTTTGCATCTATTGCGAAATATGTAATGCAGCTATTTCTGCAAAGGTTTGTTTGAATTAAGACGTAGTAGATATAAAAATAAGCTTTAGTAGGAATGGTTTGTATACTCACTAATAAACGATAGAGGGTAGACGAGGTCATGTGAGTTTATCGCATCAGATTTTTTTTTATTGCGTCTTTAGAACCACAACCTTCCTTACTATTTTCGCCTCTACATACATACTTCTAATTAACTAATCTTTTCTGTTTGAAATTAACTCCTAATATTTTCCTATCGCTTGCCTTTTCTTGTCATCTTCACAATTTATCTTGATTATTTAAATTGCATTATGAAACTGCTTTCTTAACATTGGGTAAATACATTTCTTTGTTACTTTCTTCTTTTTTCTTGAACTGAATTTATTAACACGCAGGAATCAATATTCAACTATTTCTTGTTACATTAAATGTCTTTATGTATTACAAAACTTTTATACTTTTAAATTTAAATTATGGTACATTGGCTTTGGAAAGTTCTTATCCAGATGATCCCGTTTCAGCATCAGCCATTCGCAACATGAATGTAAGTATTAGTTATTTCATATTATTCGCATAAATATTCTTGCCGGAGGCAATATATTTTATAAATTGAAAGTAATTATTATTTGTATATGCATGTACAGTGCATTATGAAACCTTGTTTATATTTTTTGTGATTCAATTAATTTTACCGCATTATTATAAAACGCGTATTTATTTCTATGAATGGGTATAATGAAATGCTTTTGTCCTAAGGCTCAATTAGGTATTTGCTTTTTGCATGTACAATGAGTCCACAAAACTATACAAAATGCGTGTAATAAGCCAAGCTTCATTTTACAATGACACTTGTAAATGGAAAATTACTCCTCAAACCTTGCCTATTGTCGCAGTTCTCAATGGCTTGTGTTTTCTTATTTTTTGGGCGCTTATTGTTTTATTATTTTTTTTAAATCTGGGTTCTTTGTCCTTCGGCTAGCTATTGCAACTCAGTCCAGCACGTGTCTCTAAGCAAGGTGTGTAAACAGAAAGGAATTGCTACTAAAAGATAACACTGATAAAAAAAATTTTGAATCTAGACTTTTATTGCCTTCACGCTTAGTTAATAATTTACATATTTAATCTTTATATACGCCTGACTGAAACTGTAATATTTCCGAATGTAACTACAGTCGTTTTAGTTTCCGCGCATCAATTACTTCGCGTACTTTACATTTTTGTAAGTAACTCTGCGACGTGCACCTCGTGAGAGATTCTTCAGAACTGTGCGACGTGTACCTCGTGAGAGACACTTCCGAACTGTGCGACACTTGCTTATAGCTCGAGAATATATACTCCTTCACCTCGAGTTGCCTAAACATTGTAATATAGCTGCTATTGGTTACCAAATTGCGCCCACTTTAGCGTCTGTTTTGGTCAGCCAATCACTACTACTAACATATATACTCTAGGGAAGATATTCCCTCCATTTCTAAAAAAAAAAAGGCACGCTAGCCACGTCATTTGTTTATCTCTTCTTAGTGATAAACAACTCACCCCCTCGGTTTATTGTTACCCACTTCTATTGTCAGTTTCAGTCAGGCTGTGTAAACGTATTTCCTAACAATACTTATGGCTAGCAAACATCTAAAATCCTGTACATACAATAATATTAATTTACACTATAATCACTTTGGCATTCACAGCATATTATGATATAAAATACTGCCTCACTATTGATACCACGTAGCCTTCGTAGAGCCTGTTTTAAAGGGGAGACCATGCTCTATTCCGCTAATGTTAAATTTACTAACATTATCTCAGAAACTGTGCAAGATATAAGACTGAACTTTTTCCATGATGTAAATGCATTCCTTCCACGTTTACTGATATGCTTTTATACAATAATGTGGTTTATTGATTTAAAAAAAATATCCAAGTAAGGCCATTGAGGTATTGCTTGTGTCATTAAAATTTAATTTAGCTATCTTAAATAGTTCCTGAAAAAACGCATCATTTATAATAAAAAATGCCATTTAGAGAAAGCCCTATTCAAAGAAAAATTGGAGAAATGTTCTCATATGTATTCACAAACAAAAATAACATTACTTGGAAATGTGAAAGCTGCCATATTTAGGAGTGGTATTAATTTGTAGACCAAACATTTCCCTAAAAGATGCGATATAATTTTCTATTCCAAATGGTATGGGAGCTTTTTTTCTGTGAAGTGATGCATTAATTGGCGTACAAAATAGCAGATGCACTACCACTTTTAAAAATATATCCATAATATAATTATTGTGCATACACCAATAAAGTCCTGCGCGGTGGACTAGAGCGTGGATCTCTGGTTCTCGGCCACTCAATGAGCCCGAGTTCGATCGCACTCATGGGAGTGCGGATTTTAAGTCCCGGATATAAGACCGGTGCCTACTCTGCATTGTGAGGAAAATGAGGAACTGCGATAGGCAGAAATCCCGGCCACAGAGGCCAGCATTCTGGCTGGGGGATGCTCGATGCTGGTCACATCACCTCCTCTTTTCGGTTGGATGATCGCCCATCTCTGCCGTGCGTACCTGAGCGAAACATGCATTAGGGTTTGGCAGAAGGTCCTTAATGGGCTATAGCGCCACGACATTATTATTATTATTATTATTATTATTATTATTTATAACAGTAAAACATATCAAATTAAAGAGGAAGTTCCAATATATAAGGCTACATAAACAGGAACTCAAATGAATTTTGGCAACTTTAATCATTCAGTCTCCCCTTAAATATTTATGAAGGGAGTGTTATGCTGATATTAAAAAATTCCATGTTTTTGTTAGTTAAACCTTTCAATACAAATATTGGATATTAGAGTCGCAAATAAGACAGATTTTTCTTCGATACTGGGGAACATATACGGCATTATTTTCTGGGTTACCACAGAGTTTAAGCAGTAAAACTATAATGCAAATTGTTCAGTATAAGATTTTGTTTGCTCTTTGAGTAAACAGATGGACCATGCCCATAGTTTATGATTTCAAGAAAACAGCATTAACCTCAATGTTTCCGTTTTGCGTTTAGAAGTACGGAAGTATTACAGTAGATAATAGTGAAATATACATTTCTAGAAAATATAAAATCACTATTTTGTCCATGGTCTTAAGCTATCAGAAGATTTACGTATATAAAGCCCACCAAAAGTAAACATAGTCCGCCTTTTACTTGAGAATTCGTTTACTAATTAACACAAACGTCAGTACAGTATACTTTATAACTATAGTTTGACTTTATGCCAGTGACTTGGCTGTACAGCTCGTGCATCTGCCATGGTTATCAACTCCGATTAATATCTCACTGCTCTCTGATTTTTGCGTTCTACCCAACGATCCTCGTTACGGTTTTCCGCTTTCGGTTCATTGGAGTCTCGTAATCGAACGATTTTATGTATCTTCACAGAAATAAATTGGCTAGTATCAGATCCATGAACTTTGGTGTACTAATTTTTAAAACCTCTAACAAAACATTTTCGGCCCATGCCTTATCTTATCAAAATATGGCTGTGAATGGCCCATAGTATCACTAACTCAGGCGCGTGCCTGATATTAAAGTATCAAGCAAGCCGGTCGTTGTATTCTAAATTGATTAGAATTGAAAACTCCAGCTTAGTTTGATTAAGACTAGGTTAAAAATTATAATTTTTTACTATTTCCTAAGAAATGTAATACTAATACACCAAAAATATTAGGCACTATGGATGTCCCATATTATTATAATTTGACCACTCCCTTTTTTTCAAGGACCCAATAGTCCTGTTTTGACTGTTGGTTTACATTTGTGAATCTTAGATATAGTGTGAAGATAAATGATGATATTAGGAATTTATTAGTTAGCTATGGAGTCCTTATGCAGCACATAGCCAACATTATCATAGTGATTATGACCGAGGTATGCCTGGATTAACGTGTACCCATAAAACAAAGCTGTCTATTAGCATTGGTATTGCTCTGTTTTAATAAATCATTCGGTTTCGCCTGCTTCAGCATTATTCTTTAACTAGTTCTGTACGTTTCTCAGAACTTCTACAATTCATATGTGTTACTAACAACAGAAAAAGCATATAAAATATTTGAAAGAGGTAACGTAATATTTTGTCCCCATGAGGTTCAGTTACTTCCAAATGCGAACTTTTTTCTTCTTTATTGAAACTATAAAATTAAACACATTTGGGTATCATCCAAGTTAATGGAGATATGCGATAGTTGCTTATCTATTTAGTCAAAATTTCATACTTCCTCATATTTTGCAAAGACATGTGTTTCACTACTTTATTCACATTGCTCAGCTTGCATCACACGTCATTTTGATACCTAAGTCGTCTTAAGAAAACGCCTTATACTATGGTGAACTATAAGAATAAATAATATAAGGTTAATCGAGTATAACTTTTACAGGCACATACATTTTCATGCAGAAATTGTCCATCAAAATTTTGAAATCCGGACACAAGGTTGGCCGGAGACATTAACACACGAGCTCGTGTGAAGTAGGCCCGCGGTTCTAATCCCGCCAGGGCTGTTCCCTCTGAGTGAGGAATTTTAAAGTTTTCCTTAGTTCTCATAACTGGCAAGTAAATTACCATAAACGTAGTCCTGGAACTTTTCTTTCCCAAAATAATTTCATTGTACCCACCTCCTGCTGTGCCGTATATAATAAGAACATTGCTTAAAAAGGTTTGAAATAAATAGAAGAAAAAGCATCTAATTATTCTTGGGCTCGCATTAACAATTCCCAGTTCTCCATTAATTCACCTGTACACAGTTTCACGCCTCTCCGGACCCAACCATCGCGGAGATTTTGTGTCACGAGATACAAGAATTGTGTTTGCCTTCTCTAGCCTTATAGCGACAAACCAGAATTTTCGGAGTGATATACTTATGTAGTTGTTTACGTACTTGCTAAGTAGAATCGATTCCAATAGTTTCACATTGTACTTCAAAGTACCTAGTTGTATTTTTGGCGCACAGGACTGCGAGTACCATCCCACCACAAGCATAGAAGCTAAACGAAAATCAACAGGAAAACGAAATCAGGATTTGATTGGACTGACTACGGAGGGGACTCGGCACCGATCCAGAGTGGATATTGTACCTACGCCTCACGAGGAGGCGTTCCCTGGAGGAAGAATGAGGCGAGAGGTGACACCGGGTGGCCGGAAACAGGAGCCAGGGCGCAACAATGACAGGATCCCTAAGTTTCCAGAGAGGACAACCCGGCAGAACAGGGACCCCACTCCACACAGAGGGGGTTCAATGCCCCTCAAGGGGGTTCGTATACCCCAGCAGCCATCCGAAAGCCGAGGGACGGAGAGTCACAAAGAGCATTCTTTTCCCTGCCAAGCCGCACTGAAACACCATTGTCGACACCTCCGACCCTTAGAGGCCAACGAGATGAAAAATGAATAAAATGAAGTACGAAACGAAATGCAAGGACAGGAACTTCGGGAATGAAAGAAATCACTCCAGCATTCGCCTGCAGACCTAGGAGAACCCCCCGATGGGCCAGAGTGGGCTGTCGCCAGCGATTAATCCCGGGATCTCCCGAATGCGGGCCACAGAGTAACCGCCTGAGCCATCCCACTCGGTAAACGAAACCAGAGAAGAAAAAACAAAAACGTTGGCCACTGTTTTACTTATTTTCACCATGTTCTTCAGTAATATTCAGTTTGTTATTTGTTAAGCTTACAGTACCTGGATATCAGGGATGGCTTTTAGTATGATTAAATACAATAAACTTTTACTTTAGTTCTATGTAGACACAAATACCTGCCTGTAGACACAACTTCCTATAAAATTGTAGTAAAAGTAGATTAAGTTTTGCGTACATTAATGTAAACAAACCATTCAAGAGAAGCCTCAGGAATCGTCAAATATTAAATTATCTGTAGAGCAGCATAATTCTAAGGAGGGCCTGTGTATGCACTGAATGCGTTTCAAGCAGTATAGAGGCCAGAGAGTGTGTTATAATTTTTATTTATTTTTTATTTGTGTGTACGTTCTCATTTTCAAATTTTTTCCACAAAATGTACTTTTTATACAAATCAATGAAATGTTGTATGCCTCCTTATAAATAGCAGACTAAAGAATTACGAGATGAATTTCTGTTAATTTGCTTAGTTTTGACTTATTAAGCAATAATATTCATATTGTGTAAATGAAAGTCACATGTATTTTCATTCAAACTACTGTGATAATTAGAAATTCATCCGTACAATTTGTTAATATAGGATGCTGCAGTGGGAAATGACGTTTTTATAGACTTGCTGTAGGACACTCGGAACGAATTAAAATAAAACCCATACACTAGAAGTGAGCTAGTACATTGCAGTTTATTAATGTTTCATTAGTTTTTAAAAACTATATTTTGTAAGTATCCTGCACGGCAACGAATACATCCCTGCAATCTGCTGTGAAAGTTCTGCATGATTCGCCCCAAGAAAACAAAATCGATGCCACTAATTTCATTCCTTATGTTTTCTTTCAGCTGAATGATGGTGCGACGCTTGTTGCAATGCACCTTACTTTTCAAATAACCCCATAGGAAGTACTCAGCTACAGACAAATTAGGAGATCCTGGTGGCCAGTCTATGTCTCCTAATCGTGAAATTATGCGTCCTGGAAACACGTTTCACAGACATTCAATGAACCACGAGCAGTGTCCGCTGTTTCCTTCTGAAACCATAATTCATCATAAAAATTAATTTTATCAAGAGTTTTCAACAATGTGAGCACTTGTTGGTACCGTAATGAGTTGAAGGTCACAGTACGTGTACCTACTTCGAAAAAGTAAGGACCAATAATTCCATAGCAGAGACGCCACACTGGATTATTTACTTTTGGACTGTGCAGTGGTTTTTCCTGCACTTTTAAGGGTTGTTCACTATAAAAAGTCTGTTTATTTACATAACTAGAAAGGTGGAATGTGCCTCATCCATCATAATCAGTATGTTCGGAATATCCTGATTAGAATTCAAAATGTCAGTACACTGCTACAAAGTTGCATTCGAGGAAGTTTTATCAGTTAGTTTAACTCAATGCACAAATTGAAATTTGTACGGATGCAACTTGAGGTCACAGCGTAGAATGCAGCAAACACTTTTGTGCGATAGAATCAAAGCCATTGACTGACGCCATGCAGTACGAGGTGGACTTCGCTGTACAGCTTCTCTGACACTCGCAATTTTTCAGGCGTGCGGACTATTTTTGAACTACCAACAAATTTATCACAAACTTTGCCAGAATTGTTAAATTTACTCACCCACTTTAGGATGGTGTTTCAAGACGGAATTCCTTCATGCCGTGCGACATTAAATTCACTTCTAAATCTTCTTTGCCCACAAGTGACCGATTTCAACTAAAAAAAAAGTTCTTACTGCGATCACAAGTTCTGCCACAGATCAGTTACCCATGTTAGCTTTTATAACACTGAGAAAAGCAATTGCGTGGTTTAGGGATCCCATTAGCAACACTGCTGGTACGTCATTAAAAACTGCTAGAAATAAGGTGCGTTCTAAAAATCGGCATACCCCACACCACACCCTGTATAATAGGTATTAAACAATTGAAATGAATCGAGCTGAAATTGTGGATTTTAGAAATCTCACACATAAGTATCCTTAATGCAAATGCAGCCGCTGTGTTTTTTCTTTCTATCGTTATGGGGAAAGAATCCGGAGTCATTCGGGCGCACGTTTTCAATAGAGTGCACTAACAGCATCAACGTTACGTTTCGAAAGCTTGATATTGATGGGGATTATAACGCCTAAATTATTATAGGCGGAGAACAAGATAAAATGGTGCGCATGCTACTTCGCCCTTGAACCTTAAATTCTTCATCACAGTGATGGAATGATTTTGGAAGTTAATTATTGTTTCCATTCCAAATTTGTTTTTCGATGCTTTTTCAATAATTCCACATAATTTTTTTACACATGAGTATTTTATGTTCAATATCTTCTTGGTACATAGATAGGAGAAATCATGCAACCTAAATAGCTAAAACTTCCAACTTGTTCAATGGCTTTGTTACTTATTATTTTTGATCTTCCGTTGTATTTACCTTGGAAGGAAATGCATTTAGTTTTATCCGTTGAAATTCTTAAGTTATATTCTCTTTTATGAGTTATAAATATTTTATGAATTATACATTCCTTGTCTTCGCGTCTCTATACTAGGTGATTCGGTGATTCATTTTACAAAAAGTGCTGAAGAAAGCACTTCGAAAATAGTTGAACAGGGTTGGCTTAAGGCAATTTTTCTCAAAAATCATTAGTCAATATACAGCTAATTTTATAGTGTATGCTAATGTAGTTAGAGCTTTACATTTACAGTTTTATGATTTATCATATCTTATTTTTGTTCTCCTTCTTCACTTTCAAGTGCTAGACTTACAACCTGTTCTGTCTTCACTCCAGCCAACCCTTTCTGGCAGGTCTCATTCTTTTTTCTTCACATGGTTTGTGTGGCAGTATTTGTTTAATAATTCCTTCACCTTCCTCCATTCTTTCTATAAATTCTATGCAATGATGTTTGTCTTGTCATCATCAGTATCATATCATCCACTACATGGTAGGACGATACCGGTGCGTTCCGACTCACGAGTTTGTCTTCCCATCGAAGCCTTGGTCGACCAACACTTCGTTTTCCGTATTCACAAAGGCATCTAATTGGTACTAACGGTGTCATTCTTAATATGTGTTGGAACAATTTTTTGTTCAGTTTCATAAAGCAATGTATTTATGTCAACTGTGCGTAGCTTATTTTGTATAATACCTATCGTGCCGTACACTGTCTCTTAAGAGTATATCCAGCCACATAGCGTAAGAATTTCAGCTGTTTCAGTCATTCTCTTAATTTTGAAATTCATTATCCAGTTTTCGGATTCATACATTAATAGCGGTAAACAATTTCTTTTTTGAAATTTAATTATCGTTTCCTTTCTAAATTTGTTTTTCGATGCTTTCTTAATCATTCCACATAATTTTTAACATGAGTATTTTATGTTCAGTATCTTCTTGGTACATAGATAGGAGAAATCGTGCATCCTAAATAGCTAAAACTTCGAAATTGTTCACTGGCTTTGTTATTTATTATTTTTGATCTTCCGTTTTATTTACCTTGGAAGGCAATGCATTTAGTTTTATCCGTTGAAATTCTTAAATTATATTCCTAAGCCTATATTTCCGGTGAAATCTCGTATCTAACTTTTGGGTGGAATGGAGTACTTCCTCTTCTTATTATAGGTAAGTAGTAGGGAAAGTAAAACTATCTTTGAAAGTTCAAGCCAATAACAGAAACTAGCCGGAAATGGTTAACGCCACAAAACTTTATTTGCCAAGAATTTGTGTGCTTTAAAAATGGCTATATGTTTTTTATATATTTTCTTTCTTTCTTTCTTTTTTATAATATGAGTTGGTCTGTATATTACGGTTTACCAATTAAACCAGGTCATTCAGAATGAAGAGAACTTCACAGGATATTTGCAGACATTCTCAAATAAATTCAATACAGAGATTTCAGTGCGAATATACGCTTTGAGGTCCCCTGAATCCAAGAAAAGCATTTTAGATAAATGTATGTGTGTGTGTGTGTGTGTACTTGGCGTGCCTGTGAACAATGAAAAGTCGTTCACATCAAGGTAAACAACAAAAATTTGTATTTAAGTTCAGCGATGTCCTGGATGCGGCACGAAGATTTTAAACAAAATACTCCGCCCTAAATTACCCTTTACATGGAAAATTGTTTTTTTTTCAAAAATGGCTCTAACGATTTTGATTAAAATACCAAATGTTTACGATATTTGCATGACAAATAGAACATATTTTTAATCTTCTGAGAATAGCGTGTTAAGTCGTCTTCATTCTGAATGAAATGTTATAAACTGAAAATTAAGAGATAGGCAAACTACACAAAAGACGCAGATCTTATTAAATCACACCACTTATGTCAAATAAAATGTTTTGTGGCGTTAATCATTTCTGAAATATTCTTTATTATATGTTTGAATTGTCAAATACTTCATACTTTTTCAGCTGCTATCGCTATTCAGTTTTTTCTCGTGCTCATACAAATAGAACGGAATTTATAAGCCATTACATAGCGATCCGTTCTTAATATATTTAATTATTGTTGAAGCCTTCTGAATTCCCTTATTCCCCTTGAAGCTTGAGACTGTATTCCCGACTGCATAAAAATAGATGTTAATTATTGTTTACATAAAAGATATTAAGATTTTCATTCCTTCATTTTGATTATTTCTTATAATTTTAACAAGCTTTTTTTAAGTTTTGTAAAGCTTGGTTAATAACCATCGCTGATATTAAGCTGTGTTTATGCAAGATTTTCAGTAAAAACAAGTCGTGTCCGTTTGAAGTTCAATTGTTTGCTTTAATGCGAACGAGTGTGGAATGCTTGCGTCTCTATTGTTGCCGGAGAGCTCCCCCAAGGTGAAAATTTAGTTTTTTATAACGACTGTAAAACACATTTACTGTTAAAATATTTAACTGTCACCAAATCGTTAGAACTCAGCCTAAACATAAGATGGAAGAATTAATAAGAAACCAAATTGTATGTCTTGAAAAGGTTGCTCTTGATGAGATATGTAAGGCTATGCTTATCCAGATTCGTGGCAAGTTTGCCAATCGTCAAGACACCGGGATGCTACTTGTGTATACAGAATTTCACGATTATTTTCTCCATGAAGTATTTTTATTAATATATTACTGTCCAAATAGCCTGGTTAGCGCGTCGCGTGTCACGCGGTGCTCTTTCCGCATAATGTGTTTAGTTGCTGACTCCAGCAGTAAGCGTCGTCAGTAGAGTTATCGGCCTTCAGACCGTATCATGTGATAGGTGTACCTGGCGAGATGCTGTTGTGTGTGTGAGCTAGAAGTGCAGAGAGAAAGACGTAAACATAATGGTTCTTACAAAGACATTGTGCAGTTGCCGAAACCAAAGTACGTCTGGGTGTTTTATTTACTGTGCACCAAATCATTACCCTGACGTTATCTCCTTCCGCTAAGATAACATTTATAGCATAAACACTTCAAGACGCACTCTGAGAAAAATTTCTGGCGTCTTTAGAACTTGAGGAGGACACCGAGAAGACGGTTGTCTCTTATGATGGGCATAACGTCACCGATAAGCTGCACGGGAAACAGGTAGGGAGCCGACAACTTCATCTACACCACCATCGTACAACAACAATGTGGAAAAAGCTTTCAGGCTACAAGGAAATATTTAATAAAAACATGTCTGCTAATCTCGATTAGGATAAAGTAGATAGAAGAATAAGCTATATTAATAATGGTTTGTTTAAGAATGGGAAGAGAAAGTTATGTGAATGCAACACATCAGATTTTCTAAAGTGGTAAGTCACTATGCTTTTTTTTATTATTTTTGTTCGTGGTCATACAAAGAGTAAGAAATTTCAAAGTCATTACACAGCGATCCAGGTTTTAAAGATCTGATTATCGGTTTAGCCTTCTGTATCCTTCTTATACCGAGAGACCCAATGAACTATGAACCAGCTGTATGGTGTGTTTCCACTGGACGGAGGACACGTGTTTCCCGCCACTGTTTGCAATCAAGGCCACGCTATTGACCCTGGCTTTGCTCTGCTACGGAGTATTGTCAAATAAACCATACAGTCAATATTCCGATAAGAACAATTGAAAGTGAGTTTGAGGGGGACAGAATTATTAGTAGACATTTGCGCCCCCGTCAGTCCCCCGACCTTACCCCCTACGACTTTTATCTCTGGAGTAAATCAAAACATAAAATACACAACACAAACCCACACACCCTGGAAGAATTAAAACAAAATATCCCCCAGGAAGTTGCCAGCGTTTCGCAACGTGAACTACGTTGAGTGATGGATAGTTTCTTAAAGAGATGCCAAAAATATATAACTTATGCCAGTTTCAGCACCTCTTTCATAACGTTGGCAAGTAATGGCTTTAAACATAGCTAAGGAAATTGTTGTATGGTTGCATCAGCACCATTCTATGATAACCATAGATTGCGACGCGCGTCGCCATCATGAATCGAAAAAACACCGCGCAGCCGTTTCATAGTTCATTGACTCTTACAAAGAAGTGTATATAATATGTATAATGAACGTTTATCTCTATTAAAAGGAAGTAGATAGAACAATAAACTTTTGTAAGAATAGCTTGTAGAACAGTGAGAAAGTCATGTGAATGTAACACACTTTTGTTTACACTATGTACTTAACTAACCGTTCTCTGTTAATTGTATGTCCCAAAAACAGTTTGATACCAAGCGACATTAAACAAACTATAAAACCCTGACAGCATTAAAACGTCTTGTAAAGTATTTAGATAAATTCATTAAGAACTTCACTAGTGTAGTGGAATAACACATATCGTTCAGAGTATGCACATATAAAATGAAGCCTTCAGCAATTAGACTTATGTCAATTTTGCATAAAGCAGCGGAAATGCAAGATTCGCGTTGTTAGCTCCACTGGCGTTAACAGAGGCTTATTATCAGAAACACCGCTCAAAGGCCAGAAATGCGCAAAACAGAATTTGCTGTCTACTCTTTTGTAAGAGTGTCCAGTCCAGTAACGAAAACCTGCCGATGCTTTTAGTTCCACACCAGCCCTGGGTAGAACACGATACCTTATTGGTTTAAATTTAACTCTGATACGCATGCATTAGTCTATGGCCAGGCCTAGGTGAACTGCGAAAGGCGAGAAATACAGAAACATTTCACCTGAATGACTGGAATGTATGCTTCACCACAATGGTCCACACCAGACCCTGGATGAGTCCGACTCGTATTGGTTTAATGGCAAATGTCTTGCACTAAAGATTAACCTGTGGGCAAAATTCGGTTTTAGGCTCAAAAATGAAGGAAAAAGTGGGAGTTAGACAAACATTAAGCGAAGTGCTAGAATTAGGTAAGGGTAATGAATGGGTGTGGCAGAGGCGGTTTAGTATATCCTTACCAACAAACCACTGCGCATTATATCGTCATAACTCCATTCACACTCGACTATATCAGCGTACTTATCCCCATAAAATTCTAATTGACTTATACCTCTTAAGCCAAGAAATTATAATATTTTAAAAATCTGATGTGTTACACTCACATGACTTTCTCTACTCTTGTACAAACTATTTTTACAAACGCTTATTCTCCATATGATTTATGTTAATCGTATTGCTAATTTTCTTGTAGATGCCATGGGAATTGGCAGGCTTTAAGCCATAGTCAAATATTTTAAGAGCTGCTGTGAACAGCATAACTCAGAAACGAACAGTTGGATAAACACCAAACTTGGTATTTAGGTTCAATATCTTCCAGAGATGCGACACGAAGGTTTTCAAGAAAATCCCCCCATCATAGATTACCCTTCACATGGAACATTTTTCGAAAATTTTAATTTTCTCAAAAATGGCTCTAACGATTTTGATTAAAATATCATATGTTTAAGATTTTCATGATTAATGAAATGTGTATCTCGAATTTTCTGGGAATGTCTCCAAAAAGTATTCTTCATTGAGAACGACTTTTGCATAACTGATAAACCATAAGAGATAGACAAAATTTTACTACACAAAAAATGTAGATCGCGTCAAAATACACAATTTGTCATATACATTTTTTTTGTTGTTGAGAGAACCATTTTCGAGATATTGCTTGTTATTCCCTTAAATTTTCCAATACTTATACTTTTTCTCAAATGAAAATTCGTTTTTCATTTTTTTGTCCTGGTAGTGCAAAGAGAATGGAATACTCCACATAGCAATCAGCGCTTAAAATATTTGACTATCGCTTAAAGCCTACCAATTCCCCTTGCATCTACAATAAAATTAGCAATAAGATTAACATCTCGATATCTCGATTAACATGAAGCATATGGAGAATAAGCGTTTGTAAAAATAGTTTGTACAAGAGTAGAGAAAGTCATGTGAATGTATCACATTAGATTTTTTTGGGTTCAGGGGGCCTCAAAACATATATTTTCGGTGAAATCTCGGTATCGAATTTTTGGGTGGAATACAATACTTCCCCTACTTACTATACGTAGTAGAGAAAGTAAAAATGTGCATTAAGCAGGAAAGTTTTTGTAAATTTAAGTGTCTTCAAGAGAAGTAATTGATTTACAAATCGATGTTATGGTGACTTAACTTAGCTAATATGCAACCGTAATGTTTAATGAGGTATTTAAATAACAACCAATATATGTGAAGAAGTATTCCGTATAATTGGCGGTGATAATGGTTCAGATTGCGCCGTGGGATAGACCCTTCAGTCTCGTCTCTTGGTAATGTTTATGTTGCTATTACCTCTCTCGCCCCTCCTTCCTTTTCCAGTAATGGGAGGAGGTGTGGGATGCTGAGGCTGCTTTGCATAAACAAGTTATTTCGTTGCCAATAAACCATTATTAGCTGGTCATCAGTGCAAGCAAAATTACAGCCACTCCTATGACC
Organism: Deroplatys truncata; assembly: GCA_030765065.1. Taxonomy (NCBI): domain Eukaryota; kingdom Metazoa; phylum Arthropoda; class Insecta; order Mantodea; family Mantidae; genus Deroplatys; species Deroplatys truncata. Next base: position 107,730,032 of record CM060979.1, read on the forward strand.
GACAGTAAATACCTCATAAGTATCTCGTTATCAATTTCCTTTCATGGGTTTAAAGCAAGCGGGTGCATAATACGAGCTGATTAAAAGTAATTGTTAAAATTGTTAGAATTCTTGTGATTCTTCATGCTGTAATATTTTATCTAAAAGAAATAGTAGCTATGGTACAAGTTAAGACTATAATTCAAAGAGAACATGTTTTTAATAAGCAGCCGAGTGAAATATTTGCCTAGTTCTCTACATTAGCATTTCAATCCACAATAATTGTATGGCTTTATTCGAAATAGAACAATAAGATCAATGTTGGAGTTATTCAAATTAATTGCTCTAATCACTGCTTATGCACTTTATCACACTAATTAATTTTATGTTAAGTATTCTATGCAATAATCATTGTATATGAGTTAGAAGATTGTAAAAAAAGGATACCAAAGAATTTTTATTTGATCAAATTACATCCTCCCAATTACCCTTCTCCCTACATTTCTTTGTAATTGTCATTATATTTCCGTTTAGGTGCGATAAATTTATAGTTGATCACAATTAATAGTTCAGCCTAAATGCTATTTATTATGTGAACCATCATATAAGTTAGAAGATTTAGCATATGAAGGAAAAGGCTATTACTCATCACCACTACCACTCGAGTGTTAATCATGACAGGCGACTTTGAAATTATTTTCTGTAAATCACTCGGAACCCGGATAAAAAATTCAGTTTTTAGTAATGGACACTCTTTAACTATTATGGTTTTTAGCGTTCCATTCTGTACTGGGTGTGAAATACCGAAACTTTTGCTCAGAGGCCTCATTATCAGGCTTGAGGTTTTTTACGTGCCGTAAATTTACGTCACGGGACCACCAGCATTACTTCTCTTACGAAGGAAGCCATGCTAAGGATTTCCGCCGGGTCTGAATCCGCGGCCTCGGGGGGAACCTGAATCGCATAACGGTCCATAATTAATACGTAATAGAGTACGTATAATGAACATTCATAAATTTTTATTATCAAAATTAATTAAAACTTGTGAGTGATATACCATGCTGTTTAAAAGACGATGATGCTACAAAATACTTCTTTGTCTAACTGAAGACGCCTGATGCTTTTAAATCCCGCGACGCAGTGGCACTGTTTGTTTGCGATGCAGCCTAAACGGAGGAAAGCACTAGGGAGAATCATGCCCATTAGTCAAAGTGACGCAATTCCTGTGATCTGAAACTGTATGTAAAACACCAAAATCGTTAGATATTTCTTGGATGGTTTAGAATGAATATACAATCGCGAAAACGAAATAATAATAATAATAATAATAATAATAATAATAATAATAAATGAGGTAGAATCATCTTAACTAGAGTTGCAAAATACCATATAATATATAACATCAAAACGTGTTGTACAATACTGCATTAATCATAGTATGATAGTGTAATACACGCAACTTTGGTCCTGCGCCGTGGCGCAGTGGACTGGAGCGTTGTGCTCTCGTTCTCGGCCACGGTTTCGATCCTACACATAGGGGTGCGAGTTTAAGTCCCAAATATAGGACCGTGGTCACTCAGCATCTTGAAGAAAATGAGGAGCTGCGATAGCCACCGGTCCTGGCCTCGTGAGGCAACTTTCTGGCTGGGGGATGGTTATACATCACCTCCCCGTATCAGTTGGATGATCTCTGCCGTGCGTACGTGGGCGTGAGGCCGGCAGTCGAGTTGGCAGGCCCAGGCCCTTTGAGGGTTGTAGCCCGCAGGATTTATTTGCATGCAACCTTCACTACCGCACGATCGCCGTCGTGCATAACAACCGGAGGATTTCCCTCCTTTAAGCAACAGGATAGCACATTCTAATGGAATAATCGATGCTGAGAGGAACTTATAGATATTTCTCGGGATACGAGCTGCTGCTCAATGTGTCTCACTTCTACCCGATGGAGAGGATTGAGCGGCAAACAACGATAAGTTCGCTATCATCTAAGCTATGAATGTCCATCATAAGCCGCAAGTGAGCGTAATTGGTGCACCCATGTGCGAATCTACATATAAACCAGGAAGTGACTTTCTCCGGCAAAAACCGAACAAAAACCGAAAAGGTTGTTACAATACAGTGGAATCTCCGATATAAGGTTCACCATGCAGTTGCACCACACCAGTTGAGAATCAACAACCGGGATTATCGTCTGATGAGAGGTCAATTAACCTTGGGAATTTTTTTAGCTCTTAGAAAAACGTCACAAATCTGACCTAAAATACTCTACTTTTACTTGCTGTGTTTTATGAAAGCTTTTTTGACAGAGAGTTTAATGCTAATTCTGGTTTTCTTTTGCAAGAATGAGTGCAATTATTGTTAATTGAAGTATAAACCAAGTCACTATAATGTAGAATATTGCCAGTCATTATATTTTGATTTTTGTTTTATTAAAATTACTTCTTCCATATTTAATTTAGTAACAAATAATGTATTTATATATTTGTGTTTACTTGGGTTTCTATAATAATATTGTAATGACGAAATTAACACCATTTTTACTTTCTTTACCACGTACATATTAGGTGGAGAGGGTATTGCATTCCACCTCCAATAATTCGATACCGAGATTTCACCGGAAATGCATCTTTTGAGGCCCACTGAAACAAAAAATAGTATTTTTAGAAAAAGGTCCGGTTTTATGTCAGTCTGTCTGCCTATGTGTCTGTGAACAGCATCACTCAAAAAACGAAAAGTCGGATCGACCAAACTGGAATTTAGTTCATCTTTTAAGGATGCAACACGAAGATTTTAAAGAAAATTCCTCCACCCCAAATAACTTTACATGCAACATTTTTAAAAAAAAAAATATTTTCTTAAAAATGACTCTAATCATGTTGACTAAAATACTATATATTCAAGATATTTACACGACTAATAAAATGTATAACTTGAATTTTAAGTCCCCTTCATTCGAAAGAAATTTTGTATAATCTTATGTAACTGGTAAATCTTAAACGATAGACGAAAACGTACTACACAGAAAATGTGGGTCCCCTTAAAACACACAATTTATTTCAAATAACTTTTTTGTGGCATCGGCCATTTATGAGATATCCGTTATTAGTGGATCGAATGGTTTATTACTTGGTCATTCCCTTAAAGTTCTGTTAACATTCAGTTGTTTCTCGCGATTGCATGGAAACGTAGGTATGGAATTTTAGGCTAGCATATAGCGTCCAGTTCTAAAACATGTGACTATATCATTGTATCTATAGCGAAATTTGTAATGTAGCTATTTCTGCAAAGGTTTGTGTCGATTAAAACATAGCAGATGGAAAAGTAAGCTTTAATAAGAATAATTTATGTACTCACTAATAAGCGATAAAGGGTAGAGAAGGTAATGTGAATGTATCACATGAGATTTTTCAAAACTGAACCGTAATATTTTTCACAAATCTTCATGTTGCCGATCCAAATGTCACCAATGATACCAACTGCCCAATGCCCCAATTTGGTATTACACCAAATATACAGCTCTGGTTTTAAACCATGCTACATCTCAAATCGTAACACTCAACCTTCAAAGAGTCCTAAGCTGCAGGTTGCCAATCTTACTCTCTTCAGTTTCCCATGGATTCATCAGACTCTCTCCGCTTTTCACCAGGGAAAATTCCTTTATCATCATCACCATTACCATCATCATCATCATCATCAACACTTCACGGTATAGGAAATGTCTCCCGTTCCGGTCTCATACTTCTCTCCATCGCTTCAACGGTCTTCCTATATTTCTATAACCTCGTGGTTTGTACATATATGTTTGAAATAGAATGCGGGTATTATTCATTCCTTGTACATGATTGTTCCATTTTTCTCTGTTTGTTAATATTTTGCCATTTAGAGAAAATATACTTAATTCTTCCGTTATGTCCTCATTTAAAATTCGATCTAATCCTGTACACCCTTCTACTGTTCTAGAATATTTAATTTCTGCAGCTTTAATTTTACTCCAATTCCTCTCTTTTATAGCCCATGTCTCCAAACCATACAGTAAAACAGGAACTGCCATTATCCTGTAAAATTTTAAATTTGTTTCTCTTCGAATTTTTCTTTTCAAAGTGCTTGCTATTATTCCACAAATGTATGGAACTTACTCACTTTATTGTTTATTTCTTCGTTATTTGTTTTATGTTATATTGCAGCCCAGATAGTTAAAACTTCCAAATTGTTCTAACACTTTGTTATTTAAAGCTGTCTTAGATCTTATTATTTGCGTTCCTCTGAATGCCATTGCCTTTGATTTCTCGACCGAAATCTTGCGTCAATTTTTGTAATGTATAGATAGTAATTTGCAGTCTATTTTCACTGTCTTGAATTAACACCATGTCACCCGCAAAGAGTAGCGTATTTAGTGTGTCGTTTTTATTTAATTTTATTCCAAATTGTATTTCTTCTTTTAATTTTGGGAGAATATCACCTATGTATATTAAATCACAGCGAAGACAAACTGCATCTTGTATTAAACTATATTAATTATCATTTCTTGTCATAATCGTCGATTTCTTAAAGCAATATTTATTTGTGTTTCTTGATATATATTTTTGAGCACATATATTAAGTGTTTTGGTATCCTTTTTAGCTAATATTTGCCAGAGTCTACTAGTCCTGCTGACCTTAATGAGTGCTTTTTTCTACATCGATAAAAACTATATGTGTTTCAAGGTTATATTCCCTTCTCTTTTCAATGATTTTGTTAATTGCAAATATATTGCCTATACAGGATATGCCCTTTCTAAATCCTGTTTGATTTCCTAATAATAGTGGTTCTGTGATTACATTTAATCGTTGTTTAATGATTTTTGTATACACCTTATATCCTGTGTTCAGGAGATTTATACCTCTATAATTACTTTGTATGACTTATAAAGCATTTGAGGGTCATAAATACGCAATGTTCCGTGGATTTTGGTGCAAGATTGTACAGGTAGGTAACTCATTTGAAGCATGAAATTTATTCTACCTGTTCTTTCCTGAGTTTTTAAATCGGATCAGATACGGTACAATTTCCGTTAAAATCCGTTAAATTGCCTACTAATTTTAAACAAAGCTGGGTGAAATAATCTTATCATTCGTATGCAGAGAAAACTCTAAAGGGAATACCCTTTCTTGGAATAAGGCGTATCAACATATGTAAATTGAAAGTGTGCCGGGTGAGAGCAGTTCGCCCAGGGGAATGCTCGAAATGTGGAGCGGGTTTTCGACATTCCCGCACGGCCTTCCGTATAAATGTTATTTACTTTATGTTTTTATTCTTCTTCTGTGGTTTTTCCAGCTTCGCTTTAATGTTTGCAGCATCTCTCTTGTTCCAGGAATAAAATGAACAGTGTCTCATTACAATAACAAAAAGGGTCCTTTTCATATACTCTTCTTAATCAGTGAATGCATTTTTTATGTAAGATTTTCGTTTCTACTTACATTTAAGAGATTGAGCGGGATGGCTCAGGTGGTGTCTGTGGTACGTATTCGTGAGGTACCGAGTTCGTTCCCCGACGACCGCCCACTGTGACTCATGGGTTTTTCGTGGTTTTTCGTGGCGAATGCTGCGATGGTTTTTTCTCTGCTATGATTTCCTTTCCGTCATTTCCCCTTCATTCCATTCCCTTTTCATCTTCCAGGTGTGCTTCTAGGTTTTGTGGTATATGGCGGTGCCGGACAGATGGTGTGGATGCTTGCTCACTGGATAAAGTATACCCATTGGACACCAGAGGGCTGCTCGATTGGTGGGTATTTCATCGCCCTCTCGGGACGGATTTACTGCAAGTTTGGAAACGCTGAGGACTTCCGCACGTCTCTATGGCCTGTCTGCCTACAGCCTGTAGCCTCCTGTGTGATTCCTTCACTTCATCCTTTCCTCCTGGGGGGATTGGTGTGCAGGAGGTATCCCCCTCAGTTCAACTACCTTACCTATACTTAGTGAAGAGTATTACATACATCTATGGGGTCATACAACACAAGCTAGCATGATTCAGGAAGCCATCATTCCTTGCAAGTATCCTGACTTAACATGATACACTGGAATTGATTGTAAAACCAAATTAATTACAAACCGTATTTTGTACAATAATTAAAAAGCGTTTAAAGAACTGTAATTATGACTCCTTTAGTAAAGTTTTATAAGATAACAGAGTTTTATTTCATGGTTCATAAACTTTAATTCTGAGAGAGAGTCTAAAAGGAAATTTAGAACACATATTAAAGATTGCACTTTGAAAAGTGAAATAAAAATAGGATATTAAATCAGAATTACAATCGATATATATATATTGTTATACACCGGGAAAAGGTTTGAAGCTAAAATATTAAATTTAGTTACCCCGGCATAAACATTTGGGGGTCGTAGCTACAGAGGCAAACAGGAGAGGAAGAGGCACAAAGCTAAAGCGGGCGTGGTATATTCATAAATAATACATATAAATTCACATTTAACTCTGGTTTATTATAAAGTTACCTTGGTGCACCTACATGGTTTCCAAAAGGTTACAGGCAAACTTTGGGGGAGATACTCCACACTCACACGGCAACACCCATTCCTACATACAACCACACACTCTGAATATATACACTAGACTGAGGCCACGGTTCCAGACTGAGGCCACGCTTCCACGCTATCAGACAAAGAGGCTCGTCCCTCACTTGCTTTCACCCTCCCTGGCTAAGGAGATGGAGGGGAATATGCCGCGCCGGATAATAATTCAACTCACAAACGAAATAATTAGTTCAACAATATCATTATACACAACAATAATGCACACACACATACACTACAAACATAATAATGAGCTTTATTTCATGGTTCATAAACTTTAATTCTGACAGAGAACCTAAAAAGAAATTTAGAACACATATTAAAGGTTGCATTTTGAAAATTGAAATAAAAAATTGGATATTAAATCAGAATTACAATCGATATATGTATACATCGACAATACGGATTAAAAGTAATAATAATTAATAATGCGTAATAGTGAATATAATAATGCTTTGCTAGCTCTCGAGCAGCTCCATTCGCTGCGAAGTAGGCTAGGGTATTCCTTCCAAAGAATGTTAACTCACAAGTCATGTGCAGAAAATATGTGCGAATTATATTACTCACAAGGTCACACATACAGTAATTATTTAATTACCGCAACTTTATACTTACCTAAACATAAAGTTATTACGAAAATATTGTCACCAGTACTAATTAATACTGTTGCATAGCAAGAGTACTAAATTTCTACAATTAAAAAGTGGAATATATATATTGCGTGAGTCTTCTCATTCTGCGGATTGGTAACTAGGCAACCCTGCATTTTACAGACGATGCGAAATGTAGCCCGCTGATTAGGGCTACAATGGTGTTCGTTGTTAACGTGCTCTAGTAGCGCAAGGTTAACATGCTGAAAAGTCATGGTGAAGGTCTTAGGTTCAAATTAGCTTGCGAATAAATGTTTTTTTTATTCATTTCTTGCATTTATTTATGCTGTTCATTAAAGCATATTCTACATATAACACTTTGTGTTTTAATGAAACTCATATAATTAAACTAATTAAGCGAAACGACATTTCCAGGCTAAACTAGTAGTATTCGTTAAATTTACTAAACATAAAAACTACTTTCAAGCAGCAGTATTTGAACCTGAAACCTTCACCACTGTGGGTCAATGCGCACACTGTTGCACTACGAGTGCAAGTCACTGCACGCACAGCGGTGCAAAACAGTCATTTCGGCCGACATTGATACGACGCGATGCGTTGGACAGTGTTTACGGCATAGCCTCTACAACGCCGGGATTGCATAACTTCTCAATCCGCAGACTGGGAAGACTCACCCGGTATATGCGAGTATATTCACTATATTTGTAAGTTTAACACCCGTTTTAGTGCATATGACATCACAATAGGTGATGGACACTGATGATACATGAAATACAGTATCTCTCAGTTACGATGACTGAGAAAACCTGGAAAAAATTGCCTAATAATTCCTTATGTAGAGCCGTAGAAACAGGTGAACCTGACTTTTTGTGAGAGTCCGTAGTAGTGGATAGGCTTAAAAGTTATAAAAAACGTAGCCTTTGAAATAAGCCTCAAGATTACGATATTTAGAATGTATTTTAATATCCCTGTAATATTAATGTTTTTCTCTCTTTATACAATCCTCTAAAGGCCGCACTTTTTGAAAATTGTCTGATTAAATACAGGTTATTTGCTTTTTGAGAGAACTGGAGGTTGTTTGAAACAGAAGAAGAAATCTAATGTGCTAAATACCTTTCTCCTCTCATTACTCTACAAAGTGTTTTTAGAAAAGCTTGCTCTTTTATGTATTTCTTGTTAATCGAGATAAAATTTAGTTAAACATTTGGACATTTTTATTGGGTATAAGGCTACAGTGAGTAATGCAATAGTCAGATTTTTAAAAAACGTGTCGCTATGTGATCCTGCTTGTATGACCACGTGAAAAGCAAATAGCGACTTGTAACTAGCAAAAAGGATGCTATCTTAAAATTCAAACTAATAAAAAGGATTATATCGGAAATTGTTAACGTGACAGAAAAATTATTTCATGTAAATTGTGAGCTTTAAAGAAATCCACGTTTTTGTGGTAAAGTTGTCTATCTCTTACGGTTTACCAGTTACACAAGTCATTCATAATGAACAGGACTTTAGAGGCTATTTTAAGAAGACTCCAGTTATGCATTTTACTTCTCATGCAAATCTTTTAAACCTATGGCACTTCAATCAAAATCGTAGAGCCAGTTTTGGAAAAATAAAAAATATCGAAATTTTTTTCATGTAAAGGTTTGTTTACAGTAGTTGAATTTTATTTAAAATCTTTGTGTCGTATTCTTGGAAGACGCTGAACTTAAAAACTAAGTTTAGTATTTAACCAACTTTTGATTTTTGAGTTATGCTGTTCACACAAAGACACACACGCACACCTTTTTCAAAAATATTATTATTATTATTATTATTAAGGTACCATCAAAACGTGTTATTTCTGGTGAAATCACAGCATTGAACTTTTGGATGGAATGCAAAACCTTCTCTACTTACTGTAGGCATTAAAACAAAGTAAAACGGTGCTAAAGTCTCTTCAGCATAACAGACCAAGTTAAAGTAAATAAAGTGATATTTAAAACAAGCGCCATGGTTTACATATATATGGAATGTGCAGATGTTCAACGTGAGAAAAGCTGATCAAAATGCTTAAAGCTTAAATATGAACTTAAACCTTAGTGTGTATTCCATGGAACATTTACAGTATTTGTTTTTCTGATAAAACTAACAACTCTTGATCTTTGAAGCAGTCTTGCGAGCTAAAGTCAACGGGATTCACATTTGACCGTAGACGTGGTCTTTGCAAAGCTTCTGCCAACGTATTCCCAACGGCCTTCCTAATTTCTCTGCTGTGCATATTTTAGAGCTACAACTACGCTATAAAGATATTTCTTAGAAGGGATCCCCTTACCTTATTAGTCGAAGTAGCCTCAAGCAACATAATAAATACTCCCTTTATTTGGACTGCAACGGCCAAAATGTTTATTCTTCTTCTCTTTGAAAAATAAATAATATAACAGCTGAATACGTAGTACATTAACCATCTTCTCTTTAGTTTTATTTTGTTAAATGCTTGTAAAGCAGAAATGAAGAACTGAAAAGCAAATTATTGTGTGTCTATCCTCTTTCCAAAGCCGTAATGAGGAAACTTTTTTTTTTAAAACGTTCCTCTGTTTTTCCCAGTTTATTTTCACCTCTTATTACCGCAACTACTGTTACACATATAACTCACAGACATACAAACACGCATGCCTATAGCGGGACTCGAACCCGCGCTCCTCCGTTTGGTGGAGCGCCGAAGCTATACGCTCCAGCGACCACGGCCACGAGGACTGGCTTATTCACAAGACAAGGAAGTCACCTAAGGACTACTTTAATTTTCTTCCATCCCTGTACTGATCCTGGTGCCGTCCTTGCACGTAATTATTAAAGAGTTCCTTGATAGAGAAGCAGAAAGAATCCACATTCGCGGCTAACCCAGGAGTATATATGCTGAAAATATGAACTCCCCTATTAGTGCCGTCTATGTATGATAACTTGTGTGAGCGGAGGAAGAAGCTGCAGCGGTCTTACGTTAGATCTTGGTCTTCCTTGGACAGCCTAGTCACGAGTTTAAAACTCCATTGCACTCTTATATTTGCAATTTCATTCGATGAGAGAAAGAAAATTGTATAACTCTTTTGACTTGCTGATCTGCAGAAGTTGTACATCCATTCCATATGCAACAATAAAATTCTACATCCTCTAGCATCATGTTGTCAGTCACTTATAGACATAAAGTGATCCTGCGGTGGTCAGGTCATTAAAATACACGAACTCCTGTTAATTGCAATATTTCGTTTTCTGGGATTTGTGATTCCCAAATGCCTTCCGCCGCATCAACTTTAATTAAACCAATCTCTCACACTGACATAATCATGGATAATGACGTTAATGAAGCTATTCGGGCTATAGAGCGAGTGAGACATAATTAACTCGCTGAATGAGAAACAGACACACGGCGTTCAGTAGGCTTTTTCTTCTTCCACGTCACGAACGTAATCTAATTTGATGGCTAATTAAAAGTCTGTCACAAAGTTGCAGGAATCAAAAAGTGCTTACTTTAGAGCATTTGTATTTACTATTATGTTTCAGCGGCTGAATGTATCGTCGAGTTAAGAAGCGACAATTTACGGAAATAAAGGAATTGCGATGTCCCATAAGTAGACTATCGCAAGTATAAAAAAGTAGTTTTAACAAGCTTAAATCGTTTCTCCTTTCCCATTAATTGCTGCGTTGCTAATAACAAATCTCCCCCTTCCAAATATGATTATCTAATAAGAAATACCGCGCCCGCTAGAAACAATTGAGTATATTCTGCACAAAGCAATTCTGAAGAACGATTTAACAACTGAAAAACCAAAAATTCTCAGAAGGGGAAATAGAAAAACCATCTAACTAATACTTCATACACTTACGAAGAACATTAATGATCATTAGACAGGCCAGTAATTTTTGGCCTTAGATTTGCGGTAAGGAACAGATTTCTGTTCATTGTTTAGAAAGTGAAACTTCATTCTTTGACATATCTGAAGTGTAGTTTATCCCACAAATACACTTGAAATTCATTTCCGGTGATAACAAAGCTTAAAGTAAGTCGAGTGCATGGAGTCCTGTCTATATGATGTGCAGTTGGCAAGGAAATATTAAACCGCTTCTGGCACGCCAAGCCTTCACTCCTCGCCTGGTTCTAACACTCCACTTAGTGTTTGTTTTACTGCCCCCTTTTCCTTCGCTCCTGAGTCTTAAATCACCTGTATTTCACAGGCTTACTTTGGAGTGCCAAACTTTTGACATGCAACTAATCAAGACGAATTCACCCAGGAGCTGGTGTGGACCTCATTGCAAAGAATGCCTAGCAGTAACCTAGGTGAAATTTTTCCTTACTCCTCCCCTTTCGCCCCTCATCTAGGCTTGACCTTTGTCCATAAGCTAATGCCAATATGAGATTGAGAAACATAGATGATAAGGAGTTTATGGCAGCAATAAATAAAGAAGAACACTATTGGAAACCAGAACCATGGGCACGTTTCCGTGCACTCGACTGTACATGCTTTTTCAGTATTTATATGAGGATCTTGGTAAAATGATGCAAAACTATTGACTGACCAGAATCTGTTTTCACTTCTTTGATGTTTGTTATAGTATTTGCTTGCTACGACCGTGAACTATAGGTACTGCGAGATACAACAATCCTTAATAACGAGCTGTGTTTTAGTCTTTGAACCAACACACCATTAGCAAGAAAAGAAGATGGAAAGAGAAACAAGAAAAAAAAATGTTGGATGCTATGCCAATATGCGGCAATCGCCTCCTCCGTCCGTAGCTGTAGGCTTACCTTGATGCATCTCCCTTGTTAATTCCAGAAGTTCGCAGTGGGCTGGTTCTCTGCAATTTTATCCTCGGCTAGCTGCAGTAGTTTTCTTTAAACTATATGGGAGCATGGACTTATCCTCGGTAAAGGAAGCGTAGATCTCGGGTGGTGATATAGGAAGACATAGACGTGCTTTGGTTATGAAAAGATGACACTGCCGTTTCTTTTTTATTTAATTAACACACTTAGTATACAACACTGGTATTGTCGCCGTAAAATACTGTCCACCGCTGTTAAAATGCGGCGCGGATATGACACGAAGTATAAATATGCTTATTATCTCTTTACGAGTAGCGGTTCTTAGGTGTGTTTCTAAAACTATCTTTATTCCCATTTTTGGCGCGTATCTCACATATCTTGCAGCATCTCTCCCTGACCACACATGACAAAATGCCAAACTGAAATGAAATGCAAAACTGCCCAACTGACAAAACTACCAAACTGCCCTGCCGAAACTGCCATGACAAACTGCCCCGAATTTGCTCCAAACAGATCCATTTATAGTCGCAGGCTACTGAGGCTGCTTCCTTTCCTATTGGTCCATTTTTAGCGCCACTCGACGCGTCTAACTATTTCGTATAAACTTCCAGGGATCTCATTGGTCCAAGTTTAATATAAATCGCGGTTTTTCCTACATTTACCGTTAAGCTATCCGCCTCTCTCACTTGGTCACGGCGAATTATCAAATAAAGGGACAAAGGCGTTACACCCTCGCTGTAGGAATAATGGCCCTGCGACCAAAGAGACGTCATAAAACTAGATTTTCTGCCTTCGAAGGCACTATTCCTGTAGCTAAAACATTTCGTCGTGGACAGTATTTTAACATAGCGCTTAAATTATTTACATTAAACCATTTATAACCCTTCTAATATTAGTAACCTAGATACATACATAACGTTAAATCACCCTTCTTAAAATATACAAGCAGTATAAGAAAAAGATATGTACATAGTATGATTTAACATCAATAAAAATTAATTAATAAATTATCTATAATTACAGTTCTCGGGCACGGTCTAGAGTTGCCGTTTCAAATAGTGATTTCATTAAATCTCCAGATACCTTTTGCTATGCTTCTGGTGAGAAAATAGCGCAAAAAGTGTCGCTACAGCTTTGGGCGCACACACACACACACACACACACACACACACACATGCACCCACCTTATTCTGGAAACTATTATTCGCCAAACTTTCTAAGCAAATATTAAACACATGGGAGGGAGAAGCACTCCTTTCAATACCGCTTCCTATTTTCATTCTTTCTTATGTATGTTATTTTATCCTGACTCTTATTAATTGCTTTATATAACGATTCCTTAGAACCTTCTCCGTTTTCATCAGACTCTTCATAGGTAAGTGTCTTTTTTACTTCCTCTGCTACGTATAGTAAGCAGGGGAAGTATTGTATTCCACCCAAAAATTCGATACCGAGATTTCACCGGAAATACATGTTTTGAGGCCTCCTGAATCCAAAAAAAGCATTTTTGGAAACATGTTCGTGTGTTTGTCTGTCTGTGAACAGCATAACTCAGAAACGAACAGTCTATAAACACCACACTTGGTATTTAGGTTTAGTATCTTTCAGAGATGCGATACGAAGGTTTTCAAGAAAATCGCCCCACCCCAGATTACCCTTTTGGAAAATTTTAATTGTCTCAAAAATTGCTCTAAAGATTTTAAATAAAATACCATAAGTTTAAGACATTTTTATGGCAAATGAATTGTATATCTCGATATTCCTAGGAATGTCTCTAAAAGTATTCTTCATTGTGAACGACTTTTGCATAACTGGTAAACCATAAGAGATAGACAAAATTTTACTACACAAAAAATGTATATCGCGTTAAAATACGCAACTTATGTCATATAATTTTTTTTGTTGAGTGGCCCATTTTCAGATATTGCTTATTATTCCCTTAAATTTTTCAATAATTATACGTTTTCTCAAATGGGAATTCGTTATTCATTTTTTTTGTCCTGGTAATGCAAAGAGAACGGAATACTCCACATAGCAACCAGCTCTTAAAATATTTGACTATCGCTTAAAGCCTACCAATTCCCCTTGCATCTACAAGAAAATTATGAATAATATTAACATCTCGATATTTCGATTAACATGAAGCATATGGAGAATAAGCGTTTGTAAAAATAATTTGTACAAGAGTAGAGAAAGTCATGTGAGTGTAACACATAAGATTTTTTCAAATATACTCCATGAGATGCCTTTTCCAGATCTACAAATGCCAAATACTATTACTCATTTTTCTCTACGCAACGTTTTACCGGTTGCTCATAGCAGTCATTTCCATCGCTTGTTCTTTTGTCTTCCTGAAGCTGTACTGGTTTTCTATTAACTCACCTACTATCTTAAAACGTAGACGTCAATTCAACTACTCTAAACGAAACCTTGTCGTATGAAAGTTGAGGTTATAGCACTGAAATAATTTTATTTCTTGACATTGTTTTTGGCGAGTTGTGGTCGAGTGATTAGACCTTTCGCCTCTCACCAAGGTGGCCCGAGTTCAGTTCCAGAGAACCGCATGTGGGAATTGTGGTGGACAAAGCGGCGTCCGGATGGGCTTTCTCCGAGTTCTCCGGTTTCACCAACCATTCATTCCAGCAACTGCTCCGTCACCTTTCCTTTCATTCTTCTCACCGTCATTTCATACCATCTCCTTCCTCGTTTTGGGCTGATCATCCGTCCTGAATGTTCTTTCTGATCCTTAGTCTTTGCTCCTCCGACAGGCGTCTGATCCCAGTAATTCCTGGGGGTGTAAACCCTAACAGCGGGGAGTATAAACAGAAGAAAACTGTTTTGCATACTACAATATGTATTATGCTTATGGCCTTGCTTTTCTCTTATTTTCTTTCATTTTAGTATATGACTCCAAGAAAGCACAACCAAACCATTCTATGTAACAGTATCTTTATTTCAGCTAAAGTTTACATTCTAGATAATTTTAAGGAACTTTTGATTTATCTATACTATAGATAAACTTAAAAAATTATTGAAGCTCTAAAATAGCTCTATATTTTAATAGACAGCATTTATTTTAGATTTTAAGCGAGCAAAGGCTTATTTGCTTTTCATAGTTTGTATTGTCGAAGAAGAAAATACACGCACATTTTACTCCTATATTATTAATAGGCAATATTATAGTTGCATTTTATAGTACAGCTAAAAAGCATCAAAGGAACCAAACAAATAGCAACAAGATAAAGGGGTAAATCACAAGGGAAACCTCTATTTTGAATTCCGTACATTTATGGGTATCTATCGGCTATTAGATGACCATAGAGCATTCTGTAGAACGCGATGCAGAGTGGCAGCTCTAAGCAGTTGCGGCAGTATCTCCTTCTGTCCGATGTTGTTGTGGTTTTTAATGCCCGTTGCTCGCGGCTTACCTTTATGCAGCCTCCGCGTTGACTCCAGATGTTCGAAGT
Source organism: Deroplatys truncata (assembly GCA_030765065.1). Classification (NCBI taxonomy): domain Eukaryota; kingdom Metazoa; phylum Arthropoda; class Insecta; order Mantodea; family Mantidae; genus Deroplatys; species Deroplatys truncata. The sequence continues at coordinate 107,745,452 of CM060979.1, forward strand.
ATGCTGGTTCTCTGCACTTTTTTATCCTTGGCTAGCTGAAATAATTTCTAGAGTATGTGAGAGCATTGACTTTTCCTTGGTAAAGGAAGCGTAGATCTCGGGTGTGGTAAAGGAGAGAAACTAGACGTGCTTTAGCTATAAAAAGACGACACTGCTGTTTCTTTTATTTAGTTATTTCTGGTGACACACAACACTGACATTGTCGCCGTTAAAACACTGTCCACTGCTGTTGAAACACGGCGCTGATATGACGCGAAGTTTATATATTTAGTAGATCTATTTACGCGTGGCGATTCTTAGGTGTGTTGCGAAAACTGTCTTAATTCACTTTTGGCGCGAGATCTCTCAAACATCCGGCAGCATCTTTCCCTGCCTGTAGTTTAGAAAATGAGCCTCGATTTTGATCCTAGCAGATCTAGTTATAGTCGCAGGCTTCTTGGGCTGCTTCATTTCCTATTGGTGCATTTTTAGCGCACTCAACGCGTCTCACTATTTCATATAAATTTACAGGGATCTCATTGGTCCAATTTTAACATAAATCGCGGCTTTTCCTAACTTTACTGTTAAGCTTGTCTCCCTAACTTCGGTCATGGCGAATTATCGTACAAAGGAACAAAAGCTCTACGCCCTCGCTGTACGAACAATACGTTTGCTACCAGAGAAACATCGTAAAACTAGACTTTTTGCTTCGAAGACACTTTTCCTGCAGCTAAAATTATCCCGTCGTGGACAGTATTTTAACATAAAGCTTAAATTATTTACATTAAACAATTTAGAACTCCTATAATATTAGTAATCTAAATACAGACATATCGTTAAATCACCCTTCTGTAGCTACACAGGCAGAAAAAGATTTGTACATAGCATAATTTAACCTCACTAAAAATTAATTAATCAAATTATTAATAATTACATATCGCGGGCTCGGCCTAGAGTTGCCGTTTCACATTTTAACTACTATTAACTTCTGGAATTTTGGTAAATGTAAAATATTTGTTTTTATTTAAAGGTTTGAAACAAATTGTAATATTCAAGTAGCTAAATAGAATGCAATTTTAACATTAGAAGCGGGGAACGTTAAAATTCCAAAGACGTAACATGCCAGAACCTTTAGATAGCAAGTTTCCAAAGATGCCGAACGTGTGATAGTCGCTACCGCATACCAGCAGCGGTTTCAGGGCGGCACATGGAAGTAAAGTCAAAGCTTTGGATCTTCCATCAACAGTGTTGCAGAAAGAGCAAATTGCATTTACGGAATAAACGATGTTTGGAGAGAAAATTATTGTGGTTACCACTGACCGCTACTTCCACGTTCCTTGCTTTCAACTATCCAAACCACATCTCTCGGCGTCTAGCGGGAGAAAATGAGAAGGAACTTCAAGAGCAATCAGTAACAACCAGTGGGAAGGTAGTTCAGCTTAAAAGTGATTGCCTGGTACAGAAACATACTGCCACAGAGTGATATTGCATGACATACTTGGTACATTTGTTTTCCAAACGCTAGACTCCAAAGTGCAAAATTCTATAGGTAATATTTTGTGTACGCTTCTTCCTACTTTGTTCCTTTGGTTTTCTTTTGTTTTGATTTTCATCACTACCCTAATTCTGCTGTAATTGTTAAACTTTATCAGTAAACATATTATAGATTAAGATGCATTTTAGTATTAAGGAGGTGCAGAAACATATGATAATTTGTGAGTTACTGAATGCCAATTTGTAGCTGAAATAGACTCCTCGTCGCCACAAACCGCTTGCATTTTGCAGACTCTTCTTACTTCTTCACCTAGGAAGGTACGCAGGTGTTGTAGCTCCTGGCTATTTCGTAATTATGGGTCTACAAATTAAATTGAATTTGGTTTCTTAATTCTGAATTTTACGTTTATAAATGACAATATTTCACTTATCACAAATATAATTTAGTTTTTTTTCATGTAACAGCGCCATTAGGCATCCGATTTGCTAAGGCAAAGGCACTTTTGTTCTCACTGTTAAGTGGTTTTCAGATTTTCACTCTTTTCTTCATCTTTGCCATTGATATTATTACTTATGTGATAAAATGTAAGTGTTTTGTAAATCACTTTACCGCTTTGGATTTGAAGATGCTGCATAGCTGAAAAATCTGTGTCGATTTCGATCTCATCTGTGATCTCTTCATTAGCTTTACCAATAAACCTGATTTATTTTTCATCCCGATAAGATACATTAGCAGAATCCTGAAAAAGTATGGTAGATATCCCTATCTGAGTAAAAACTTGTTTGTATAGCTCATTTGATAAATTTGATAAGATTTCACTTTAGACGATAAATTGAGAGACATGCTTCATTGCATATCTAAACACGCTGTGAATGTTAAGTTCAAAAGTGAAATTTTGCTTCACATAACTAACAAACTATCCGGAAAATATTAACAATTGAAATTATGAGTCCACAGCTCAACACAGAGAGTAACAATGGAGGAACGCATGTAGGAGAATGATCTAAAGCGTAACAACACCACTGCATTCAAAGGAATTTGTATTTGGTACTGCAATGCCTTTGCTGTTGGTTTAAACTGGCATAACAAAATTGTATTTAGAAAGCATTACAATAGAGCTAGACTGACTGGTTGAGAATAAAATAGAATAATTAATGTTTGCGAAGGAGTGTTAGCAGTACACTCGCAACTAAGAGTTATGAACAATGAATAACATATTAACATTACACGCCTAATGTTGCTTGCACACTAGAACGCCTTAAGGGGGTTAATTTTATCCCAAGTAATAAAATGTAGTGTTTAGTATTATAATCACCTTATACTAAGCGAATTATAATCGAGAACATTAATTATGAGGGGCTCAACAAGTAAGTTACAAATGATTATGGCAGGCCAAGAAACATTTATTGAATGCTGCACTACACTGCAAAGTGACACAGATACATTACACTATTTTTATACATGAACACCAAGTCTCTCTAAACAATGGCCTGAAAGTTCTACCAATTGTTCAGTTTCTCAACGATAGAACTTCTTCATCGTTGGTAAATCTCTTTCCCCACCAGATGTTCTTTCAGCTTGCCGAATAAATGGAAATTGCTTGGTGCAAGATCTGAACTGTATACCGGATGCTTTCATACTTCCCACCGAAAATGTTGAAGCAAAGCTTGAATTATGCGCCTCCAAGTGAGGTGTAATATTGTCGCGCAGAATAATGCCTTTGCTTAATTTTCCACGCCTCTTGTTCTTTATGGCTTTGCGCAGCGAGTAAGAAACGGTATTGGTGGTTGCAATAAACTATGTGTACACAACTCCTTCACGGTCGAAGAAATCCGTAACGATTACCTTCACTGCTGATGGCGCAACTTTGAATTTCTGATCTCTCCATGCCATAGACGCTCTCTTTGTTTAAGATCTGAAATGATGCACCCTTGTCTCATCGCCCGTGATGATGCGGCCTAGGAAATCATTGCCTTCCATGGAGTAACGCTAAAGGAAGTCCAGAGAAGCCATAAACCTTGTGTCTTGGTGTGCAGCTGTCAGGGATCGTGGAACCCAGTGTCCGCACAATTTCGATACCTCAGATGATCTCGGATGATGGAATGAGCACTGCCTATTGGGATACGCATCTACTGAGAAATGTCCGCGATAGCCACGTTAGTAGTAATTGTCCCGGATGAGCCAATTGGCTTAACGATATTCCTGCCGCTAGGGGCGCTAGTGTCGCTAGTGTCGCTGCGTGCGACGGCGGCGGCGGTAAGTTTGAAAAGCGCCCTGAGCGGGAGGATTATCGTTATTGCAATTGGCTCATCCGGGACTGTTTTCTTTATTTATAATTTGAATACAGTACATTGGATAAAGATATGTATACATAGTTTTGATTAACATGATGTATTATTTGCTTAACATATGAATACATAGTTTGAGAATAACATAATGGATTATTTGATTACAGGAGATTAACATATGAATACAATAAATGGACAATATAAGAAATATTAGGAGAAAAAAAAGCACATTAAAATTCATAGTTTGTTGAGGCACTAGGACACACAGATTTCGCGCACAACAATGATTTTAAAGTACGTGGTGCACTTTGAGTCCTCGTCATCGCTGCTGCTGCTATCGACGGTAAATTGGTGGATAGGTTTGGTGATGCAGGTGACGAGCAGGTGAGAGAAACTTTCGTTGACGAACTCGGTGAAGGTTGGTATATAGATGGGGATGGTAAATTCGTTGTAATGGCTGGTTGAGAAGCATCCTGTGGATGTGACTTTGTTGGTTAGAGCAGGAATGATGCTGTTGCCGAGGTATATGATGCATAGTGCGTCTTGTTGATGCTGGTGCACTTTGGTAGGTACGCATTTGACGTGGACGGCGTGAGCCCCTTGGACCTCGAGTGTGATGGTGACAACTCTGCTGTTGCGGAAATAGGAGTTGGAGATGCAGAGGATACGGATAGGTGAAGCTGCGTTGAGAATGAGTTGTAGGTTAAGATTGTTCCCCACGGGGACGGGATAGGCTTCGTCGGACATTATTTAGGGTTATATGGGGAGAACGTGACGATGTGACGTTTGAAACCGCTGCGTAGTTTTTCCTCGCCTGCGTATATGATGCAGAATGAGGTAGAGTTGAGTTTGTTGATGAGTTCTGGAGAGGCGTTTGCAAATCTTGTTGGTAGGAAAACTTCTGTGTCGTTGTCGAGTTTGGCGACGAGCTTTGTACCGTGAACGGTGTCGATTGTTTTGACGCCGACGACACGATATGGTACGTGCTGTTGAAGCGTAGATACGCTGAGAGTGTGGGCGCTGCTGGAAAGTTCTTCTAGCTCTTTAAGGACGTCCTGTGACATTATGACGGCACAGATGGCAGGTTTTGATAAACGGGGGAGGACCGTCTATATGAGTGGTTTGATGAGGAAGGTTGTAGTGTTGTTTACACCTGCGATAAGGTGCGCAAACTACCTGTGCGTCTGTGGGAAGTTGGTTCCACACAAGGTCGACGTCGCTTGGGGGATAACGTTCGAAGATGTATATGCCGTTCTGCAGCAGACTTGGCGTTCCCTGGGCAGTAGCAGGTGGATTCTTCGTCCGTTATCGAGATACCGAAAGAGCACGATGAAGCAGTTCATGTGGTGCTTCTAGCGGAGTACCTTCGAAGGAATTGTTGAATTTGCTTGTTGAGATGATCGAGGTCTTCGTAGAAACCGAGTTGACACTGCGTGCACAGGCGGGTGAGACGGTGCTTAAGTTTGCAGCTGCACGTTTGGTGAAAGCAAAACGAGCAGTGGAAGTCTTTACACGACGGTCGTGGCATTCCCCACGGCTGGCTAGCACCGAATGAAGGGGAAAAGAATGCGCGTGCATAAATATAACCCAACTGCCGGAAGCAGGAAATCACTGGTGGGGGAAAAGTTCGTTGGAGATTTACCACATCAGGGGAAGCACTGGTGGGGGAAAAGTTCGTTGGAGAAACACCACATCAGGGGAAGCAGTGGTGGGGGAAACGTTCGTTGGAGGTTGACTACATACGCCGGAAGCGCTTAGCGATTATTGCACAACATCCGCAGGAAAAACACTGTGTCCGTTGATTTAACGGTTTTCGTCTTGGAGGAGAACTCTGTTTTGAACAGTGCTGAACATGCAAACGACCACATTAGGGAGAAGCACTGGTGGGGGAAAAGTTGGTTGGAGAATTACCACATCAGGGGAAGCACTGGTGGGGGAAAAGTTGGTTGGAGAATTACCACATCAGGGGAAGCACTGGTGGGGAAACGTTCGTTGGAGGTTCACTACATCCGCCGGAAGCGCTTAGCGATTATTGCACAACATCCGCAGGAAAAACACTGTGTCCGTTGATTTAACGGTTTTCGACTTGAAGGAGAACTCTGTTTTGAACGGTGCTGAACATGCAAACGCCGTGAATGTGATCGGGTATGATATAGGATGCTTCGCGACCCAAATGCGCCGCTAAGCACGTGCCGTAGCACATGGGGTTTTCGTTTAACATTTGCTGCATTTTGTCTGTGGAAATGTATTGCTGTTCGTAGAAAACGATGTATAAACCTCTTGCGGGCACAAATTGGAACCACTGATGTTGTACGTCTTCTTTATCTGCTTTGAACCGGATATCGTTGAAGCACATGTTAGATAGCACAAAATGAATTTTGGTTTCGCAGCTGTGAACTCTGGCGGAGATGGATTTTCCGTCGTAGGTGCTGTCGACGAAGCGAAGTGCATAAGGTGTATTTTTATAGGGGTGACCGTCCACCTCGTAGTTTTTAAACATCTTACTGTCATGGTAGTACACCGACAGGTAATTTCTGTAACCCATGATGCGGGAGCGAAGGGCGCGAGATGTTTGGGTGAGGTGCGGTTGGAACGCTGGTAGAAATACATGCGCACTAAGGACTATTTTGTGAGATGCGCAGTGCGAAATGGGTGTTGAGGAAATGATGAACCTCGAGGAATGTTCTAAAATTGGCGCACCGTATGTACTTGGTGAACTGCGTGAAATTCATGTTATGTAAGGGAACGTTGGAGGCATGGTTGTGAAGCATGTACTTGTGGTATGCCATGATTTGATTTTGCACGTCCGTCTCTTCCTTCTTTTTGTGGTACATGATGTCGGTAATGATGCGCTGCAGGGTATGCAACACGTGCCATTCTTGTTGGTTGAGCGTAACGGATGCGCCTTGCGGTTCTTTGAAAACGAGCTTTAGCTTTCCGAACACAAACTTAAAAACGATGGTGACGCTGTCGCTGAACTGAAATTGCTGTAGACGTCCCTGTGGGTCATTCAAGCGTTTGTGAATGATGGGGATGGCTTCGACGAGTTTGTGCCACTGCGAGGAACTCATGACGACTGCGTTGTGCTGTCCACATTTGGCAATGGTGACGACGAGATGGTGCGGCAGCTGGGGGGAGAATCCCACACTGACGAATTTAGTTTGTTGCGGGTTGAGGAAGTAGATATCCGCCAGAGGACCCACAACTGCACTGTGTTGGAACTGTGCTGGCGGGGCAGGGCTGTCGGGATGCTGTTGGAGGTCGAAGATGGGTAGTTTCCTTTTTTCCCCGGGTTTTGAGGTGGTCGGGGTTTGACATCCGGTTATACTGGAACACACAAAACAATAATAATAATGTGAGGGATAGAGAGATAAACCGGATAGAAAAAAGCAAGCTAATACATAGGTGCGGACCTACCTGGTCGGCGTGCTGCATGGCAGCATGACTGTATCCGCGTGCTGCATGGTACACTCTTAATGAGGCGAGCGGCACCGTGACGTTGCTTTTTATATGAGCAGGAGCGTCTTCTGAAAGGACGTGCAAGACGATGGATAAGCTTAGATGTGCTGAATAGTGACACACACACACACACGCACGTACTCACCTTCAAGGGTTGACAAGTTTGCTGATCGTCAGAGCACTTTGCGCGGCATGCGTCTTTGAACGTTTTGCGAATGACGACATCATTATGCGCGTGATTGCTGACGTGAAATTTTGAGAAGAATGTATGCTTAGGTAAGCCGGAGCAGCGGTGGGTGAGGTAGGCGATGACGTAATGACCGCAAGTGGTGCTGTCGAAACCTTGCAGCCTTCTGGCGTTGGTGGACCAACGCGTCCCGCAGACCGAATTTAAGAACCGGAGAAAATGGGGCGAAAGCGGTCCTATACCGTAACTGTCAAAATATTCTGCATGCGAGTTTTTGTCCACAAAGATGCAAACCCAGTGTTGCCCGGATTTGGTGCTGGGGTCGGTGTTAGCCACTAGCGCCAAGGGAGGCGTTCGAATGCCGTGAAGTACGGGTAGTTTATCGCAGGGGTAGACGCCTAAAAAGTGAGAGCGCGTAGAGGGGCATGTCGATAGAAACCGTTGAATTTGAAAGGTGTTCATGATACCAAAATGGATCGGTTGGCGTCGATTTCGACCGTGCGATGTATTTCCGCTAGCAGCAGAAGTATGACCGGTTCTGTCAATTTATCGGCAAAACCGATGCTTATAGAGACGGTTCCGTGGCGCTGACCCGAGATGTGAGACTCGTTAGCGCTCATGTCTGCAGTGAGATCGAAAACCATTATCGTATACCCTTGCGGGTAGGTTTCTCTGGAGATGGAGTGTCCCTCGTCCATGAAATGAATGCCTAGGCCGTCCTGCAGGGTTTGAAAGCATTGCAAATAGTGTCCCTTTGTAAAGTCGGGTTGCAGAGGTTGGGAGGGAACGGGTTGCCCGTTCACGTAGAGCTGAAAGAAGTTCATTTTAAAATGTTTCAAGTTGTACGGATTTGAGTTAAAATGGCCGGAATAGGCCTTCTCGGTGACCATGGCTACTACCACTCTCCTTGGAACTTGCCCTACGCACACGTCGCTAAACGTCATTGCCCTGGACTCCTTGGGGATGCTGAGAGCGTGAAAGCTGACGTCTTTGGGATGGTACTTTGCGTTGCCCTTTGCGAGCACAGCCTGGTGCGCGAGTCTTATGGTCGGCGAGGGCCGCACCGATTTTAAGCGTAGCGTGGCAGACACGATGTCGGCGTACCCCTGAAAGGTATCTACGTCGGAAAACAGATAAAACTGGGGAGAGGCGGGAGTGAGCTTGACGGTCATGCTAACGTTGTTCAAAAGCAGCTTCTCCTGTCTAAAAAGAGCGTTGGACAGAGGACCGATGAGCTGTACGACGTTGCTCCCTTTGGTAAACCCCTGACGCCACTGAAAACCCGCATTGGCGATAAAAGTGTCCATGATGCCTGCCGTGTCCTTTCTCCAGATGGTAGATTCTAGTTTGGTGTTCATGGCATCTTCGGAGTAATTGAGAAGCGTCTCGAGGTAGGTTCTATAGGGGTAACCGGCTTGCGGCATGGAGACGATGACGTTATTGAGTGTTACCTCCATCTGTTGAAACAGGGAATTTAAGGCGTTGTTGACCAGAGTGGCGTTAGCGTCAGCGTTTAAGGCCTCTCCTTTGTCATCTACAATGCGCACCATGAGTTCGAGTACGACGTAGGTCAAGTCTAGGTAATCGTCCGCATTTCCGGAATAATGAAAGGTGATGGGGGCATTTTTCATTAAAGTGTTTTGAGGGTTTAGGTATAGGAACCGTGACTCCTCGATGCTCATCTGAACCGGTACCTCTGTAAAGAGGTCCAGTTCTGAACTCATGTGGACGGCCGCGTCTGCCATTACGAAAATACGTCTTGCACCTTACGCCTACCGCGTTTCAGCTTGGACTGCTTGCTCTTTTTGGATTTGCTCGGTTTTATTCTCTTGAGGCGCCTGGCGCCGTAACCGAGCATGGCATCGAGCTTTTCGTCGGCTTTTCGCTTTAAATTGTATCCGGACTCCTTGAGCCTCCGTTGGAGCGCTTGCTTTGGCGCTGCTCCCGCCGCAGTCACATCGGACAGAACGTGAGCGCCCGCCTTTAAGGCCTCCTTTCCGACTGCTTTTGCTCCGCTCTTTAAAAACGGTAGCAACCTTCTGAAGAGTCCTCCGAGGGCTGAAAAGAGACCGCTGCCTCTTTGGTAGCGCTTGCCCCTGTAGAGGGTGAAATCGCGATGGTGGAACGCGCCGCCGGTCTGATTGAGGTAGTACCGCGTTACGGCGTGCACGTCCATTACGCCTGTTTCGGACTAAAAGCGAGAACTATAGTAGAAGAAAATCCGTCGGTGAATGGCAAGAGATCGCCGTAACCGTTCCTTAAATCTATGTTGACCGTCTTGAAGTCTTGCTGAATCAAGGGTACCCAATTTTGTGGAAAAAACGTCTTTTCGTCGCTCATGTAAGTGTTGTTGCTTCTTTCGTATTCCACGGCCACGCTCTCTATGACTTGGGCGAAGGTGTCGCCCACGACTTGCGGGGACACTAGATTACAATAGATGAACATTTCGTAAGGAAACCCCATATAAGGATCTACGGGGTGTTTAGCAGCTTTTTCGAGAATGACGTTGACGTAGTGCTCGAAACCCAACATTTTTGCAATAGCGGGCGTTAAGAGCAAACTGTGGATGCGGTGTAGAGGTCCCGGAGGGTCCTCCGATTTTGAAACGTCTCGTTTGGGTCTGACGGAACGAGCCGCCGCGGGTTTCTGCTGCCCCGAAGCCCGGGGCTTCGGTTTCGGTTTCGTTGGGTCTCTGGTGGGGCGCATCGTTGAGAGCTTCGTATTTGCCGACCGCGTACGGTACGACCGTGCGCGCGACATTTTCCACAAACCCGTCGAACGGAATGTCGGGTAGTGGTTCGGGATGGGCGACGGCGGCATTCACGCCCACCGTCTGCTTGCGCTCGTCGAAGAGGAAGAAGTTTTCCACGTGCAAGTGTTCGAGTAGAACGGCGTTGACGAGGTTCACCAAGTCTTTGGGATTGTGCACGATGCCTTGCGGCATTTGCAAACTGAATTTGGAATGCGTGGGGAGGAGCGTCATGGTGTACTTGGTGCCCGCCAGACGGGCATCGTCTGGCAAAAGGTTATAAAATTTCACCGGATACCTGACCTTTTGCAGGGCGACCTCCCATTCTCCCTGCAGATCGATTCTCTCCGGCAAGATGTTAGAAAATCTGGCCGTGGTGTTTCGGTAAAGTGTTCCATGGAAGCGTTGCTCACGAGAGTGATGGAGAAGGACTTGGTCTTAATCATGTCGAATCGATGGTCGAAGCCAGAACCCACGAGTTAAACTTTGCCGGTTACCCCTTCCACTTTACCAAGACCTGCTTGTGGCGCCCTCGGCCCTTGGTCTGTAAAACGCGTTCGATCTTAAACGTCCGAGGTACCGCGACCTTTTGTAGCTCCTCGGTGTAAAATGTACCGTCTATGGCTTCTCCGGCCAGATCCTTCAACTTATATACCACCGGCCGACCACGCACCACCTCGGCTATCCGAAATATTTCGCCCGTCCAATTCTGCTCGTAGCCCTTGTCGAATTTCATTTTTTTCTTTAGAGATGCGCACGTGATCGCCGACGGAAAATGTGGGTTTCCCTGCGCGAGGTAGGGTCCTATTTCCGTAGAGATTGCGGTACACTCGTAAAATGTTAGATTCGTTCACGTCTTTCGGAGCCATTTTTATGGACCTGTGATGCGAGCTATTGTACGACTCGAGTAAGGCCGGAAGGACTTCCAGGTATCTGTAACTGTTTTTGTGCTTGAAATACCTCCACATCTTGGTTTTTAAGGTGCGGTTGAAGCGCTCCACGACGCTGGCTTTAACGTTATTTTTGGTTGTGTAATGTTTCACGTCGTGTTTCTTCAGAAAGTCGCGAAAAGTCATGTTGGTAAACTCGGTTCCCTTGTCCGTTTGGAGGACCCTGGGGACGCGTTGGGAGAATATGGAGCGAAACGCTTGCGCAACCTCGGTACCCAGCTTCGATTTCAGGGGTACGGCCCAAGAATATTTGGAAAATACGTCGATAACGGTCAGAACGTACACGTAAGGTTTGTTATGGTCCCTCACGCTGTTCATGACGTTTAGATCGGCCTCCCAAAGATCGTCCATATTCGTCACGTGATAACATCTGGTGGGGAACCGCTTTCTGACCGGTTTGTGCAGAGTGTAACTGTCCTGAGTTTGAAGGAAGGACTCGATGTTCGCCTTAGACGCACCCGTGGCCTTTCGAAGGGGCTTGACCGTACCCAAACCGGCATAGTGTTCCGGTTTGGCATAGTATCGCCTTAGCGCATTCCATTCCTTCATGCTTTACTTGTACAGGGGTTGCCAGACGCGTTTGCGAAAATGGTACGACGCGGAAGGCGATTTCGATTTCTTTTTCGGAGTGGCAGGGTTTGCCCTCTTCTTTTTGCGAGGCGAGAGGAGGTTGACCTTTATGGTTCGGGGTTCGACCTCCTGCTTCACCGGCACGCGTTCGTGCACGTCTTCGTAATCTCGTCGTCGTCGCCGTCGCCGAGGAAGGGATTTCTGACTTGTGCCACGAGATCGAGGTAGTTTTCCAATTTATGTTTTACGAGCCGCCACTTTGCGCTCTGCAGGTTCTGAATTTCTTTAGCTAATCTGGATATGGTGCGGTCTATAGCGTGAAGCTTATCGACGGTCTTTGGTTGCGGTGCAACGAGGATCTGCTTGCCGTACTTGATCCTGTTAATTTCGACACTAGCGCGCCGCCAAGCGAAGCCAAGACGGGTAGGAGAAATGCCGGCAAAAAACCTCCTTTTTGAACCAAGATGCTCTTCTTCTTCTTCAGAGGAACCCGTTTATCCGTCAACTTCCTCCAAGAAGCCTTGTGCTTCTTTAGGCGACCCAAGCACTTTGCGGGAAGTTGCACGTGACATCTGCACACGTTGAGCATGCATTCGCTAATGGCCTTGATCAGATCGCCATCGGCATTTTTTAACAACTGTTTGCGCAGAGGGGCCTTCGCCTTGGCCAGAGCCGTCAAATTACCGTGCTGTCTCGCTATGCGAGGACTGTTCAGCGTCGCAAGCCTTAACCTACCTCTAGCCATGCTTGCGCGATAATGACGTTCGCTCCGAAAGCGGTACTTTTTATTTAGACTCAATGGCCTCAGTTGGGTAAGACTCTGCCGGGATAATATAGAACGAAACGAACCCGAGTCTCGGCGGTCTCAGTTGGGTACGAAATAAGAGAGGTTTTCCCCCGGCAGCACGCCGGTTCGATACCTGTATCGGGCGGGCGTGTACTGAGTGCAGTCCAACACGAGATACCCGTGAGGTGGCTTCTCGAAGGCCTCCAAGAGAAACCTAGAGTTCCTGGGTTCGATCTGCTGGCACAGTCTCTCGATCTGCATCTTGTCCCGGTTGTTCTTGAAGACCACGACGTAGTTTGCATTCAGAGAGATGTTGCGATATTTCTGACCCTGCGGAAACACGTTCTGCAGGATGTAGACGATGCCGAAGCGCTTGTGATGGGACTCTCTGGTGAAAAAATTGGACACGTCCTTCCCGCCACCCTCCAGCATCAGATCGTCGAGGACGACCAGGTCGTTCTCGCCCACCGAAGCAAGTTCGGGTATGCCCGCGTGGATCTCGCAACGCAGAGCCGAGGTTTAGAGTCTCGGCGAATACTCCGGAGGGTGGCACCACAGCACCCTCCTGGGGGGCACGTCGAACATCCGGTGCGCGTGGCGTAACAGGTTTTTCACGAAGGTCGACTTGCCGCAGCGCAACGGCCCCGCCACGAGCATCGTGCTGGGAAACTCGAATCGCCCCAGGTCAAGGGGACCGGGCATCGTCTCCTCAGGGCGCCCGGTTCGAAATGACTTTGGCGCGGCTGTAGACGTCTCATTTATGCGTTCCTCTTGAACCCGTAGGGATAGGAATCGTGATCGCCGGCGAGTACGCGCTTGTTGACCACCATCCTAAACGTCTTCGAGCTGGGTTCGGTGACGACCGTCCAAGACGGTTTCCGCGAAATCTGCGTGTCCGCCAGCTTCACCGCACGGTCGTTGTCCCTGAGCACCACCTCTCGAATCACCTCCGCGTTCACCAGCTCCAGGTTGCCCGAATTGAGCGTGATCCCCTTCACCTTGCACACCCAGAAGGTCTTGCCCGTCTCGGGGCAAACGATCTCCATGCAGTAGCTCTTGGGCCCCGTGGAGGCGAACCGGGCGATGTAAGAGCCCCTCCCGTACTTCTCCAGCTCGTCCGTCATGTCCCCCAGGAGGCGTCCAACGGACGGCGTCAAGTCACCCGGAGCGGCGGCGACGACGACGGAATCGTTGTCGAAGTAGCAGACCCGTTCTTCCAGCCTCTTGAGGTAGGAGTAGAGCACCAGGCGCGCGTGAGCCGTGGTGTAGGCTGCCAGGACGGCGTTGGCGGCGGGGTTGACCTTGCGGCACTGCTCTCAGTACCTCCACACCGCGTACACGATCCGGTCGGTGACGGGCACGTAGGTCTGCACTTCCACGCCCGGGTCGTTGAGCAGCTCCAGGAGGCGGTCGTACCGGTCCACCAGCTCGCACGTGGGGAGGTTGTCCTTCTGCCCCAGTTTGCCCCAGAAGCTGTTGAGCATCAGCTTGTCCAGCTCCCGCCTGCCGGGGTTGGTGGCGACGGCCTGGGGATCCAAGGCGACGCCTTCGTGTTCGAAGAATTGCTCCACGTACTGCTGCTTTGCGGCAGGTTCGTCGCAATCCGAGGGCCAGCCGGAGGCTTCAGTCTTGATCTTCAAGAACTGATTCACGTAGTCCTCGAAGAGACTCTTGGCTCCGGTGGTCGGTTCGTGCCGCACCACGTCGTACTCCCACATCTCGTGGACCCGGAGGAGGCGGTACCCCTCCTCCAGGGCGACCTTCATCTCATCGATCACCCAGGTACCCAACAACGCCCTCTCGCGCTCTCCGTGGTGGCACTCGTCTTGGTTCTCCGCCTCCGCACAAGCGCGGCATAGCGGGAACATGAGCTTGCGCCGGTAGCACCGGGTGGTACAGGTGTTGCGGCGGTAGAACCTCGCACTTCACCAACCCGCCCCCCACGTGTTCCAAGCGCGGGAATCGATCCACGTGGATCTTGGGGTGACCCGCGGGGTAGGGTTTCGTCTTGTTCACGTACGGGTACAGGCTGCATACGTCGTAGTAGTAGATCTTGCTATCCCCCTTCGCCTCGCAGTACGTCTTGGTGCAGTTGGTGCGACCTCCGTAGAAGGCGTGTCTGGGGTTCAGGGGTTCGGGTACCGGAAAGTCCCTTGCGTGGCGCGCGAGGTCCTGGTTGGCCTTCATCGCGGCGTTGAACTCGCACTCCCACATTTCCTACACGGCGTAGCCGGCGGCCTTGATCTTGGCCGTGACCTTCTCGGTGCTCACTAACCTGGAGGCCATGGTTTCGTGTCCCGAGTTATATATCACCGCATGGCGATTGTGAATGCACCGCCTGCAGCCGTGGTAAAAGCAGCCGTGGAAAAAGTACGCGGTTTTTTCAGCCTCTCTGTACCCGTCCACCTTGCGCCCCACGATTTTAACTTCGCGTCCTCGCATGGCGTGCTGGATGACGATGCGGTTTTGCATCTCTAGCCAAGTTAGCCATATGCATGCGGCGCGAGACTGACGGTCCGCTAGTCGATACCCGCCCGCTGGCAATAGGGCAATTTTTTTAAGCGGCATGAAGCGCTTTCTATACACGCACATGCACGCCTGCGCGATGGTGACGCATTCTCTGAACGGGTCTATTCCGTTCTCGTCCAAGAATTCCCTTCTGAATTTGAAAACTCCCTGACTGAGTAGAAATACGCCCATCTTGCAATACGCCACCATTTCCGCCCTCATGTCGAAGACGTACCCGGAGGACGCCTTTTCTTCGTGCCACTGCTCGAAGGCTTTCCGACCCTCCGCCGACATGCCCTCCGGACAGTAATGCCTTTTGTCGGGAATCGAACCCACGTACTGCTCGTTTTCCTTCGTGTTAAACAGGTACGGGAAATAACCTTTACATTCCTTCAATCCGAAGGTCTTGGAAAAGCGGGAGAGTGGCATGGGTATGAAGTTGAGCGAGTCTAGAAATGTGACGTCACCGTACCTCATCCTGTAGATCTTGCTCCCGTTCATGATGAGCTCCGGCGCCCAGTCTAAGTGCGCCACCATGTACTTTAATAGAAACTGCCCGTCGTAAGCTCTGAGGTTATGCGCCACGACGTAGACGTCCCAGGCTTCGAACCTCGCCTGCGCGATGTGCTCGAAAAGCTGCTTCACGGGTTCGTCCATGAACACCCATTCTTTGCAACCGCATTCGGTGCAGTATGCCGTCTTGCGGCGTTCGTCGATGCAGTGTGGGCAGGCTTGGTACAACACGCACAAGTTAGGTACATGCTCGTATGTGTCCTTTTTGCCGGTATATGGAATGTTTTGCGTGCATTCAAAGTCGATAAACATAAACACGTACCGGTTTCTTTTGTTCTTTGCGGCATACGGCTGCATATAGCACATGTGGCTAGAATTCACGTGTGTCTTGCAATGATAGCAGTACTTTTCCCCGCACTCGTGCGCGGTTTTCTGTACCTCGCATTCACGAGCTTATTGCAAGACGTGCACACCTTTTCTACATCGCACACCGACAGCGCCTTTGGGTAAAAAACGCCTTTCTTTGCGTGGTTTGCAAAGCATGTCGGTCCCTTAAAATCTCTGTTGCACTCGGCGCAGCGTATGTAGGCGTCAAATCGCGCATCGCACTGCTGATGGCATTTAGCACACCTGGCGTCGCACCTGTGAAATTCTTTTTTGTGTGCCGAGGGATGATGACACCGGCGGCAATACCATTTGCATTTAAAGCACTTGTGAAGGTTCGCGATAGCATTAAAGTGCCCGGCGTGGAGCATGACGTCGATGTATTTATCGCATTTCTTATCCGACGCGTACAGCACGGGCTTCCCCGTATGATCGCCAAACACCGTCACAGCGTAGCCCTTTAACGCAGCGTCAAAGCGTCTGTCGTCATCTATCGTGCAGCTGTCGTGGCCTTGACCGATGCTCGCGCACAAGGCTACGGCCTTCGATTTTTGCAGATAATCTGAGCGCGTCATCGTACTGTAGTTGACGTCGCGATCCACTTTGGCTTTAACTACAACAATGGCTCTTGCAAAACACAAGTTGTCTTTGTTGGCTATTTCGACAATGCCTTTATTGTCCCTATAGGCATCGCAAGGTTGGTGGCACGAACCCGGGACCTCCTTGGTCCACACAAACGTCACATGAAGAGGCCCGCTTAGCAAGAATTGTTGGTTACTTTGCATTACTTTTTCGATGTTTCCAACAATGACATCCGCATTCAATTGGTCTACGCGCCTCACGCTCATGTTGAAGGCTTTGGACGTCTCCTTTTCGTCTGTTATGGATATGCCTAAATATCCGGGTTCGTTTTCTAACGGGATCTCTTTCGCAAAGTTTAGAATATCGTTAAACAAATGCGATACCCATTGCTCCGGGTTAGCACCTCTGGGGACCGGGTTTACGGTAATTTGCGACTCTGTAAAGCCGGAAAAAAGCTTTGGCAGCCTTCTCTGCTTGTGTCCTATAATTTTGAACGTAGGCTGCAAGGTGCCATCGCGACTTCCCCCGGGTTGCGGCTCCATCTTATCGTCCGAATGCACCGATCGCTCTTTCCCTGCAAAGTGCTGCTGCTATTTTGTTTTTATTTTAAACTATTTTTCGTCAAATAGAACGATTTTGTAGAAAAACCCACTATCGCTCCCGTTTCTCACTACGGCCGTTTGCTCTTGGCAACGGGTTTTTATAAGCTCGCTTATCGCAACCGCAATTACAACATGCGCGTCGAGTTAAATGCCTCATTTCGCCACAAAATTGTCAAAATGTAAAAACGCGGTCATCCTGTCACGATCCGCCACTGCGCGATCCCTACCACCGACAATAAGCTGCATTTTAACGCTGACGAACATCCGTTTCTCACGCTCGATTTTCACTTACATCACCACACGTTCTTTGCGCGTAGTGCCAGACGTGGGAATGGCTGAAGCGAGCAGAGGTGTAACGCATGCACCCGCATTAGTGCAATATTTAAAACTATGAGTGTCGTGTGTAGTGTTTTTGTGTTGTGCCGTGCATACGTGTTATGTAAAATGTAAGAATTAAATAGAATCAGCAGATACTTCCTTTCTAAGGAGTAACACCAACTGTTGAATAAAAATTCTCAAGTGTTACGTTCGTATGACCTCTACCCTCTATCTCTTATAGGTGAGTACGAAAGTTTATTTTCATATCCACTTAATTTTAATCCAGATAAACTTTTCGGGAAATGGTTGCATTGCTCATTCGTTATACATCCAAAGGGACGCTATACACTGGCCTTAAAATTCTAAATTCTTTCCATCAACATGGCGAGCAAGAACTGAAAAGCGACATACCTTTAAAAAAGAATGGCTAAGCATTGTACAATTCGAACCATTTATAACAGATATCTCGGAAATGGCTGACGTCACAAAAAAGGTATTTCAAATAAATTGTGTGTGTTTTTAAAGAGATCTAAATTTTTTGTATTGTATGTTTTTCTCAAACCTTAGCAGTTATACAAGATCATAGAAGATTTCTTCCGAATCAAGAGGACTTCACAGGCTATTTCCACAAAATTCAAGATATACATTTTATTTTTCATATAAATGTCTTTAATATATGGTGTTGTAATTAAAATCGTCAGAGACAGTTTTAGAAAATAAAACATTTCGGAAAATAGTTCATGTAAAGGGTAGTTTTGGGTGGAGGGACTTTCTTGAAAATCTCTGTGTCGTATCTTTGGAAAGTACTCAACCTAAATACCAAGTTTTAGTATTTATCCGACTTTTCATTTTTGAGTTATGCTGCTCTGACACATACACACAGAATTTTCTAAAAATGTTTTTATTCAGGGGACCTCAAAACAAGTATTTAGTTTTCCAGTGAAATCTCAATATTGAATATTTGGATGCAATGCATACCTCCTCTACCTACTATTTTACGTGGTAGAGAAAGCCCCTAAATCAATATTATTACATGCAGTTGTGAAAAATATTACAGCTATGATTAATAAATTCTGGGATTACGAGAAATTTGTTAATATTAGTTTAAACGTATATAGTTGCAAGAAAAGTGAGTATAGCTAGTTCGAAACTTAGTGTTGTTGTCACAAATAAACGATATAGAGAAAACTCTGATTTTCATAAAAGTAAGATTAAAACTACTTGCTTAAGGTAAAATGCTTGTCTCATATTAAGAATATTCTCAGATATTCGGAGAATGGCGCGAAAGTTGAGTCTGACGCCTTGTTATTTTTATTCCGTTTTTTCTTCAAGTGGGTTTCTCTATTGTTACATTTGTATAGTCACTGTAACTATTTTTACTTTCTCTACCACGTACATAGCAGATACAGGAGAAATTGCATTGCACTCAAAAATTCCATACCGGGATTTCACCAGAAATACATCTATAGATTTGCACATTTCAACTTATTACATAATTGGCTTATATTGTGCATGATGTTTCATTTAAATACCCACAAACTGGGTCTGTGATTATTACTTATTGTTTTTATGTGTTTCAGTGGGTGAATAATAATTAGTTTGTTGGTATCGTTATCACAGTACTGTTTCACTTGTGAAATTCCGTTCTCTTTGTATGAAAATGAAAAAAGAAAAGATAAAAGAATGACGAGTTTTAGTGAGAAAGGTCTAAAGCTTTTAAACATTAAAATCAACATGGAAACTTTGTAAATAGACAACGCCACAAAGTAATAATAATAATAATAATAATAATAATAATAGTAATACACATAAATTGTGTGCTTTAACGTTCTTGTACAGTTCTTGTACAGTAAGGCTTCGTTTCCTACGGTTTAACAGTTGTACAAAAGACATTCACAATGAGACTACTTCACAGCTATTCCCAGAAAATTGAAGTTATACATTTTATTTGTCATGCAGATATCTTAAACATACCCTACCGTAATCAAAAGGGTTAGAGCCATTTTTAAGACAATAAAAATAACGAACTTTCTTCCACTAAACGTGTAGTTTGCGGTGTGGTAATTTTCTTGAAAATCTACGGTTTGTTAAATTTTCTTTTATACGCTACTATTTTAGTGTGTGTGTGTGTGTGCGACTATGTGCCTAGTATCCGTGCGCCACAAGCCAAAACGACGACATTATAGAAAAACTTTATCATTTGCCTACCGGACAGGGACAACCGCGAAAAACCTGAAAAAAGCTCTAAGAGTATTCTAACGCTTACCGATCTGGCAAAACCCATGAAAACAAGATAGTACACTTTTTTGCCGCTTTCGACCGGCAATGAGAACCCTGCTCCTACGTACGCTAGCGACCAGGTTTTTGGTATAGTTAAATTACGTCTGTGCAAAGCGCGGCTGTACCGCTTTAAAAAACCTAGGTATATCAGTGCGTAGTGATGTTGGTTGATCTTAAAGCTGGTTAAGCATTTTTCAAAAACAGTTTGCTACACGCTACCATTAAATGTGTGTGTGTGTGTGCGAGTATGTGCCTAGTATCCGTGCGCCATAAACCAAAACGACGACATTATAGAAAAACTTTATCATTTGCCTACCGGACAGGGACAACCGCGAAAAACCTGAAAAAATGCTCTAAGAGTATTCTAACGCTTACCGATCTGGAAAACCCATGAAAACAAGATAGTACACTTTTTTGCCGCTTTCGACCGGCAATGAGAACCCTGCTCCTACGTACGCTAGCGACCAGGTTTTTGGTATAGTTAAATTACGTCTGTGCAAAGGGCGTATGTAGCGCTTTAAAAAACCTAGGTATATCAGTGCGTAGTGATGTTGGTTGATCTTAAAGCTGGTTAAGCATTTTTCAAAAACAGTTTGCTACACGCTACTATTAAATGTGTGTGTGTGTGCGCGCGAGTATGTGCCTAGTATCCGTGCGCCGACAAGGTAAAACTTCATCATTTGCCTACCGGGCAGGGACAACCACTAAAAACCTGAGAAAACCTCGAAAATTAGAAACGGCTTCGTCAACCACTACAGAAAACGCCTACCAACCAGGGAAAACCTACGAAAAAGCAGAAAGCTTGCATTCGTTTACCAACCGCAGAAAACTCCCAAAAAATCAGTTATTTTTTAAAAAAACGAAAAAACAAAAAGAAAAAAAGAAAAAAAGGAAAAGACGAATAATATAAGTATGGCAACTGCAACGTGTGTGTGTGTGTGCGAGTATGTGCCTAGTATCCGTGCGCCGACAAGGTAAAACTTCATCATTTGCCTACCGGGCAGGGACAACCACTACAAAAAACCTGAGAAAACCTCGAAAATTAGAAACGGCTTCGTCAACCACTACAGAAAACGCCTACCAACCAGGGAAAACCTATGAAAAAGCAGAAAGAGCTTGCATTCGTTTACCAACCGCAGAAAACCCCCAAAAACTAGTTATTTTTTTAAAAAAAAAGAAAAAAAGGAAAAGACGAATAATATAAGTATGGCAACTGCAACGTGTGTGTGTGTGTGTGTGTGTGCCTATTTAATTTTTATTTTCTTTACCACTGCACACATTTGTGTTACAATATATGCATTTTCAATTTTGGGAAAACCTATGAAAAAGCAGAAACAGCTTGCATCGTCTACCAGCCAGAGAAAACCCCGAAACACTAGTTATTTAAAATTGCTGATGAATTCTGGATAGGCTTTTGCAAATGTTGTTGGTAGCAAAACTTACCTTTACCATCACCTCCAACATACCCCACTCCCACACCTTTTTTCTTTCCACCAATCATAATCTCTCTTATTCTTACCAATCAACAACTTTCATTTGTTCCTTTCCACCAATAGCATCACTTCTTATTCCCACCAATCACAACTTCACACGTCACTTTCTGTTATACTTTTTATCCCTCGTTCGCCATCTTTCCCCTCTTTCAGCCCCAACCTCCGCACAGACAACACCTCACCGCTCCTTAACCTCAACTTCATGCCTCCGCCATCTTATTTAGTTCCCATTTTTACCACCGCGCCTCTCATCTCCGAACCAGATTGCCGGCAAGAACAGATCTCGTTCATTCACACCTCGACGGTTGACTCGACAGCAGCTACTGTGAACACCTACGTCGTACACTTTTTTGACCGCTTTCGACCGGCTATGAGAACCCTGCTCCTACGTACGCTAGCGACCATCACGATGGTCCAGTACCAGGTTTTTGCTATAGTTAAATTACGCCTCTGCAAAGGGTGTCTGTACCGCTTTAAAAAACCTAGGTATATCAGTGCGTAGTGATGTTGGTTGATCTTAAAGCTGGTTAAGCATTTTCAAAAACAGTTTGCTTTTATTTTTTCGCGTCGCGTGAAGCTGCCGCTCTTTTGGTGACGCATCCACACCAGTAACAGGTAAGTACCACACGCATAATTATTTTTCGGACCTGCTTGGCGTAGGAATATATCCTTTCGTGTTTTGGTACTGTAACCTCAAATCTCCTTACCCTCCTCTTGCGTCCGCCATCTTGTTTAGTTCTCACCGCATCTCCTTGTCGCAGACCCTCCGCCATTTTTAGTTCCCACTATTTTAACCTCAAAATCTGCTCTTCTAAGCTCTTGCTACCGCCATCTTCTTTTAGTTCCCATTCTCACCACCGCGTCTCCTTGCCCCCACCTCTTGCGACCGCCATGTTCACCACTAACCTCCAAATTTCCTCGTCCTTAAACCTCTTGTCTCAACCATCTTGTTTAGTTCCCATTTTCGCCACCGCATCTCATATCGCCCCATCTCTCTATCCACTCAAGAAAACTACCATCCAACGTTCAAAAATTGCTGATCAGTTCACGACAGGCTTTTGCAAATCTTGTTGCTAGCAAAACTTACCTTTCCCATCACCTCCAACATACCCCACTCCCACACCTTTTTCTTTCCACCAATCATAATCTCTCTTATTCTTACCAATGAACAACTTTCATTTGTTCCTTTCCACCAATAACATCACTTCTTGTTCCCACCAATCACAACTTCACACGTCACTTTCTGTTATACTTTTTATCCCTCGCTCCCCATCTTTTCCCTCTTTCAGTCCCGACCTCCGCACAGGCAACACCTCACCACCCCGCTCCTCTCCATCACGTGACCTCCATACTCTTTCATCTTCCTTCCTTCATCTTCCACCCAAATTAACGAACCAATCAAAACACTCCACGTCACCTGTTTCTCCTTCACCTTTCCCTAATCCTCAATTCTTTTAACTCGTCCCGGATGAACCAATTGCAATAACGATAATCCTCCCGCTCAGGGCGCTTTTCAAACTTACCGCCGCCGCCGTCGCACGCAGCGACACTAGCGACACTAGCGCCCCTAGCGGCAGGATTATCGTTAAGCCAATTGGCTCATCCGGGACTATTACTACTCACGTTGCGATCTCTGCGAATCATCTCATTGATTGCCTGGGCATTGTCGTGTGGTTAATATTGATGGCTTCCTTCCTGGTGAGCATCACACACGTCTGTACGGCCTTGGTCAAATTGTTGGCACTATTTCACTATAGCTGAGCCGACATTCGATTTGCTCCACATGCCGCCAGAATTTTACCATGTGTCTGTGCAATTTCGACGTTTTGCCCACAATAAGTGTACTGTCCCGCGTACTTCAACTTCAATGTATGTTTCCAAAAGTGCGCTATTTCACTCGCACACCGTGTTTGCACCTCTTATCAGCACCCTAGCAGAATTGTCTGCAGGAAGCCCGGAACATGAAGCCACAAAGCTTCTGACAAAGCGCCACAATGTGGCACTCACTCTTATTTCGCAAAGGTCTTAGTGTGAGATGACATATGTAACCTTACATTTTGAAGTCCTCTCGTAGTTCTGCAAGCAATTAATTTTTTCGTAAGCGGTGCATATTGATATAATTTATCATCTTACAGGTCTTTACTTTTCAATACGAATTTCTACTTACAACTAAGTTTAACAATGAAGAAAATGGCTGGTGAAAGGGTATTGTTGCTATTGTTAAGCGTTGCTGTTAATATTTTGTGGCAGTATTTTATATCACAACAATGTAAATGCCAGAGTGATTGTAGTGTAACTTAACATTATTGTATGACAATGATTTGAGATGTTTGTTAATTATAAGCATTGTTAGGAAATAAGTTGCACGGCCTCAGTGAAACTAACAATAGGAGCGGGTAACAATGAGCGAGGGGGTGAGTTGTTTATCAATTATAAGAGACAAGCAAATGACGTCAGAGTAGCTCGCTTTTCTTAGAAATGGAGAGAATTTCTTCCCTAGAGCATATGTGTTCGTAATTTTGATTGGATATAAACTTAGACGCTAATGTTGGCGCGTTTTATTAACCAATAGTAGCTCGGTTATAATCTTTAGGCATAACGGGGTGAGGGAGTATAAATTCCGTGCCAGAGACGGGTAACGCGCAGTTTGACAGAATAATTCACAAGGCAAACTTCGTTCAGTCCAACAGAAGGATTCGCGGGTAATATGTCGTTCAGTCCAACAGAATCATACAAAGGTTATACGTCGCGCAATTCTACAAAATCTCTCGCGTTGTAAAGTTAGTTATAAATGTGAAATACGCGAATTAATAATGTGCAGTAGATAAGTGATTATAGTGATATTAGAAAATATAACAGTTTCAGTCTGGCGTGTATCAAGAGTCAATATGTGAAATTAATTAATTGTTACGGTAATAAAAGTGTAAAAACAAATTCTTTTATAAGTGTTATCTTTCAGTGACAAATCCTTTCCGTTTACACACCCTGTTTAAGAGATTTGCTCGACTGAGTAGTAATAATAGCTAGCCGGAGCACAATGAACCCAAAATGCAAAATAATAAAACAATAACAGGCGCTCAACAATAGATAACACGAGATAACCGCGACAAATTGGCTCCTATACGTGGGGCAGATAAACATGAAGCATCTTCCAACTACCAACAAATATTCTACTTCAATTTATAACTGTTGATATAAATTTACTTGTCATTGATATCACATGAAAGGATTTAATTTGCCAAGTATGAAAAACTGATAGTTTTGCATAAATTGGCCAGTATGACCCCTCCAGGCGTTCAAGGTAAATGACAAGTAACTTTCGCATTACACCAGCAATCTCATAGCTGCATGGTACATATGCTCTATGCATCGGAAAATCAGATTACCTATCAACAATCGTAGTTTTCTGTTCAAGGGAAAGTTCCTCATGGTACCACTGTATCCGTTCTTCTATATCTTTTCTTCGGGGATCCATAGAGGAAGTTCCTCTTCGGTCGTACGTTTAATTTACTATTGCTATCCTCTGTGTGAATTACTGGTACAATCCAAATACTAAAACCTGTACACCTTCACGCTTGCTCTTCTGGTATTTGTAATTCTCATTTTCTTTCAGCGACCGTGGTCTATCATTTTGTATTTGACTTCAAACAGTACTCCTCAAGGTTACAAAATACGGCGTTTAAAAAGAGAAATGATAATACTAATGGTAACAATGTCAAATTTCTCAGGTTAAACATTTATGGCATTAAGATAACACAACATGAAATAAAGGTAGTCTTTTTGAAAAACGAAAAAGGAGCGAAAAGAAAGATCCTTTCTTAATAAGATAGGCACTGGATATCTCTTTACTATTCAATGGGGCTTGTAGTTGTTTTTGAACGACCAAGTGTGTCTTCAAAGCGAAATCCGCTTGACTCTGAATACGTATCGACTAATTTCGCTACCAAATACGAAAGAAACGTACACATTTAAGTACAAGGCGTTATAGTCTTTTTCCACGGCCAGTTACTTCTGCTTTAGACTATAGATGACTTTGTTTCTTTACCCTTTGTCTATTGTGTAGGAGGTAAAACTGTTTATTAGTTTCAGAATGTTACATGTGCAGGTTATATTGGAGCCATAGTATCTGTATACCCCTCCAGGATACATGGAGGCGACTGTGTTTTTGCAGCTACAGTTTGAATGGTCTTAACGGTCATAACCTTTTTGCCTATACAATAAAACATTCACACTAAAATAATACTGTTTTCTAAGTCTTGAAAAATATATTTGAAAATATGTTAGAGAACTTTTATTAATATTCAATGCATAAAAAGTGTATATTTTCCCAAAACAGTATTCTTTAAGATAAAATGACATGCACCTTGCTTGAACTATATTAATGGGTTTCAACTCAATAATTTTAGCAGATAAACGGGGTATCCACATTGAATTAACTTTTATAATCTGTTTTAGTAGATAGAATGGAAACATCTTAAAATTACACGCGATGCTGCGGTTATGGGCATAGCTTATCGCGAGAAAGACGCCGTCCTTCAGCGCCAACCGACTGCTAGGCGAATAAATAAGAAGTCGGAGTAGCGCTCTCGCCCTACGAAACAGAAGCGATATCGAGAGATAACCAGATACTTCTGGAAATTTTTGCCCTTCGCCTCCTGCGAACATTCCAGAAACTCTCGAGCTTGTATTTAAACGCGCATGCGTTGCTGATGCTACATAAAGTACTGGTAACTCCGTGCGTTCTACAAGTGAGTTTGTGACGCATAGTGAGTTCTGCTACTGCAAGCGATTTGAGATTGTTGTGTTCGACGCCCAGCGATTGAAGCTAAGGAAGAACAAGATGTTTAATGCATGTTTCATTGCGCCGCTACGTCGCAAGGAAAACTGAAGTGACACTGAAACTGAACTAAATCACATTGGTGAAGAGACAGTGAAAACTGAACTAAATCACATTAGTGAAGTGACAGTGGAGGCTGAATAAGATCATAACATGTTCCTTATCCAACTATTATTTCTTTCTCTGCTGCCGACTGAAACGGCAACTCTAGGTCGAGCCCGAGAACTGTAATTATAGTTAATTTTATTAATTAATTTTTATTGATGTTAAATCATAATATGTACATATCTTTTTCTTATACTGCTTGCATAGTTTAAGAAGGGTGATTTAACGTTATGTATGTATTTAGGTTACTAATATTAGAAGAGTTATACATTGTTTAATGTAAATAATTTAAGCGTAATGTTAAAATACTGCCCACGACGAAATGTTTCAGCTACAGGAACAGTATCTTCGAAGGCAGAAAATCTAGTTTTACGATGTCTCTCTGGTCGCAGGGACATTGTTCATGCAGCGAGGGTGTAGAGCTTTTGTCCTTTTATACGATAATTCGCCGTGACCAAGTGAGAGAGACAGCTAGCTTAACGTTAAATTTAGGAAAAGCCGGGATTTATGTTAAAGTTGGACCAATGAGATCCCTGTAAGTTTATACGAAATAGTGAGACGCGTCGAGTGGCGCTAAAAATGGACCAATAGGAAAGGAAGCAGTCCCAGAAGCCTGCGACTATAAATGGATCTGTTGGGAACAAATTCGAGGCATTTCATTTTGGCATTTTGGCATGTGTGGGTCATTTGCCATGTAGTCAGGGAACATTTTGCAAAACTACAGGCAGGGAGAGATGCTGCAGGATGTTGAGATATCGCGCCAAAAGTGAATGAAGACAGTTTTCGAAACACACCTAAGAACCGCTACTCGTAAAGAGATAATAAGCATATTTAAACTTCGCGTCATATCCGCGCCGCGTTTTAACAGCGGTGGACAGTATTTTAACGGCGGCAATATCAGTGTTGTGTACTACGTGGAGTAGTTAAATAAAGGAAATTGCAGTGTCATCTTTTCGTAACCAGAGCACGTCTATTTCTCCTTTTACCACCACCCGAGATCGACGCTTCCTTTACCAAGGATAAGTTCATGCTCCCACATAGTTTTAAAGAAAATTACAGCAGCTAGCCGAGGATAAAAATTCAGAGAACCAGCACACTGCGAACATCTGGAGACAACATGGAGGATGCAGCCAGGTAAGCCGTGAGCAACGGGCATCAACAAGAACCACAACTTTGGGCAGAAGATGACTGCCGCACTACTTATTCTAGGCATAAGTTAGATATCAATATTAAATCGGAAAATACACGTTTTGAGATTCCTATAACCCCAAAATGTGGGTTCTGTACAGTATAAGTAAAAAATCAAAAGTCGGATCAACGACAAATTCATAGTTTAGTCAGAAGTTTGCCAAGCATAGATTTTTCATGGAAACTTTCAGGCCTCAAATAGCCGTTACATGGAAAAACATTCGTTATTTTTTACTCTCTGAATAATGCTTCTAATAAATTTGGTTAAAATGTCATCATTATAGAGATATTAACACGAGTCTTGTGTTACATTCACGTGGCCTTTTCTACTTACTAAAAACTATTCATTCTTAGGCTTGTTCGTCTACTTTTGATTAATAGAGACAAACTTTCATTACATATTTACACATTTCGTTGTAAGTATAAGAACCATACAGTAGCCTAAAATGATAGATTTTAAAAAATGGATCGCTGAGCGATGGCTTTATAATTCCGTGCTCATTTCAATTACTATTTGAAAATTGAAATAAAAAACGGTGAATATATCGAAAATTATTAACGCCACAATGTGTTACTTTACACAAATTGTGCGCTTTAACGAGATTTTGTTTTGTGCAGAAATTATTCAATTATTCAAAGGTCATTCAAACGAAGAGTACTTCATAGGATTTTTCAATACATTTTATTTGTCATTCAAATATCTCAAATAAGTGGCATTTCAATCAAAACCTTTAAAGCAGTTTTTAAGAAAACCAAAAGTAACGAACATTTTTTTCATACAAACGGAGGTTGGGGATGGGGAGATTTTCTTGTAAATCTTAGTGATGCATCCTTGGAAGACCCGAGCTTATTACTCAGTTTGATATGTAACCTATTTTTCATTTTTTAATTAATCTGTTCACAGACAGACTCACATGTGTCGACCTTTTTCTATTTTTTTAATCAGGGAGTCTCTAAACGTGTATTTTCGGTGAAATGTTGGTATCGAATTTATGGGTGGAGTACTTCGCCTACTTATTGTGGGTAAACTGTAGAGAAACTAACAAAGTTAATATATGTGTGCGCTTTTGCACCTGCTATAAGACTGGATTGAAAGTCGTCCTCCGTGGTGTAGTGGTTACCATGCTGCCTGTGGTTTCCCAGGTAGCGGGTTCAAACCCGGCGGAGGCTGTAAAAATCCTTAGCATGCTTCCTTCGCAAGTGAAGTAAAGTCGGTGGTCCCGTGTCGTAGATTTACTGCACGTAAAAGAACCTCAAGTCTGATAAAGAGGCCTCTGAGCAAAATTACGTCTTTTACGCCAAGTATAGAATGGGACGCTAAGGACACAGCAGTTAAAGAGCCATAAATAAATTTCAATTTCAGTTTTTATGGATTTAAAACATTTGTCAATTTTTATTTGGTTTAACAGGAAATAGTTACTAATCAGTCACGATACGAGTGAGTGAGGTGGGAAGAGGAGCAGTTACGGAACAAGTGGGCGGGGCTTCGGAAGGACAGTCAGGAAAACAAAACATCCGCATTTCTGAATCGCTTTTACTAGTGAGGCGAGGCCTGCAAGTGAAGTATTGTTTGCATTGTGCAACTGTACATTCCCCTATCACCTTGCCTCCCACTCCCCTCTGATTCCTAGCATTAACAAGCTTGCATTGTTAACAAAAATTGCGGCGCCCTCTTCCAAGTGCATTCATATCGTTGCCGACTAGTATAAAAATGGACTTTTGAATGGAGAATTTGTACAATAAAAATGAAAATAAATAATAGCACGAAGAAGTCATGTGATCGTAACACATGAGGATTTTTTCAATACATTTTTTATCATACTGCTTGTCTAGCTCACTCCCTCCTGCATTTGTTTCACGCGGTTTAGGGAATGGCACAGCTTTGAAAATAGAGCCCCTACGTCTTTATTAGGCTTTTGTTTAACCCCATATATGTAACCTTTTGTAGCTTAATGTGGTGTTGCCAAAGGCTGTCTATGGTTGAAAGGATTAATTTGTAATAGTAGTTCGTTTTACAAACACCGAGATGCTTTGATGTAGGGGGGATGGAGGTTATCGCTAGATGCCCAAAGCTAATCCCGTGTACAGCAGACAATGCGACTCAGATTTCAATGATATTAAAACAACAATGTGATTTATGTGCCCTCATCATAAAGCTAAGCCAAAAGCACCATGCACGCGTGTATTTGTGTTTCTCTGATATTCATACATTTATTTAATATTCAAATGCATGATTATTTTTATACTAAAGTACTTCCATGCAGCAAACATAACAAAATAATTATTTTGATGGTTTAAGCATTTAATAAACTTAATGGATCAATTCCACGCGATTTATATTGAATTTCCTGTTCGTTTTAATAACTAAAATACTTTTTAAATGCAAGTGAATTTCAATTTAGGTTACAGAACATGCAAATCGCATTCGAGTCTCTTGGTTTCAAACCCGAAACCAATATTATCAGACTGAAAACTGCATTGTCATAGCGGGGATTTGAGCCAAGGATCTTCCGGTTGCTCTAACCAATGAGATACCATGACAACATACCGGCACGACATTAAATTGCCCAACTGATTCGCATTTTTCCCTGTAAACCACAAGGAGATCTCATATTAATTTTGAAATGACATACCGCAATGGCGACTTACAGTGTCGTAAGTATTTTAAGCCATGTGCTTCATATTTTAAGCAACTATTAGGTCAATTAGTAGTAATTAATTTTTTTTACACTAGCATTGTGTAGGACAAGGTTGGAAAGGCAGAATCATATTTATTGTTCACGTCTCTTTCGCCAATCAGCAGATATCAGATTTTGCACATTCCAACGCCGCCCACTGGTTGCATTAAATAAGAGTAAATACAACAGCAACTATGACCATTTAACAATTAACTACCAGTAAATTTAAGAGGAAAGCACCATCCTGTCAATGGCCAGATAAATATTTCATTGGTGGATCAGTAACATATCCGAAGAACCTCAATCCAAAGGTAAATTTAATAGAATAAATAGAAAAACAGATGCAGTATTGGTACAATGAAAATTAAACATACACGCCTAGGGTGTCATTAAGAAAAAAATGGAAGAAAACAATTTAAAGCTTTATAAAACAATGCTGCCCTGCATGGACTTCGTAGGAAAAAAGAATTTAGTCTAAATACGGCTCAGTTTTAATATTTTTGTTAGCTTTTGAAATGTGATTCCAATAATATAAATTTCTTGAGTACAGATACCTGAAAAGACCCTAAAACGTTTGCACTACTTGGAATTCTACTATCTACCTTATTAAAACTCGGTGATGAAAATATTATTAAATGAAACGAGTCTTACAAATGAACATAGGAAATCATATTTATGTAAGCATGAGTAATGCTGTGTTAGATAATCATGCAGGAGTTAGTGGAAACAAATGAGTGCTTCCAAAAAATATGACGACGAAAAGAAATTTGATAAACTGAAGGCTACACTAATATTAAGGACACCCCAGAAACTGTTATTCCTATATCCTTTACACCGAACATAATGTGAAATTCAATATTGGGCAAGCGCATAAAAATTCAGTTACATTTTATGCTGGCTTATAATTTAATATTTTTAAAAACTTTGATTTAACGAAATGCAGATTCTAGATCATTCCCATTATGTAAACCAGTTGGAAATTTATTGTCATCAAATTTGAAAACATGAACAATTATAAAGTATAAAATAAATAGTTTAGTGGCGATACTTTTTTAAAATTTAATCATAAGGTTTCAAATTAAATAAGTATAATTGTAATTTTTTAATCTATGATTATCATGAAAACTTTGCATTAAGAAAACAATAAATCGCTGGTTATATTGCATGAACTTAATGTTAACTGCAGTGTTCTACAATCAGTTCTTCAGTAGGTGTAGGATATCATAGGATACGACTACTTAACGAAGCATCTCGACCCCCGATGTATCTTTTAACCGTACACCTCCCGAGAGGAACCTATGAGATGAGGGAACCGCAGGAGGCGCATGGGTTGCAGAACGAGGCCGGCACAAGTCGACAGAGATGCACAAAGTTCTCTAACAGTTCCAGGTTTGACTACCCGACACCGACCGAACCACAGCACTAGAGTCAACCTGAAACATGAAAGAGAAATGAAATGAGAGGAAATGAACGAGAGAAGAAATCCGTGATAGAATATACACCACTCCGGTATTCTTCTGTCAAACAGGGAAAAACATGAAAAACCCGTGGCCGGAGTGGGCACCCACCGTAATCGAACCCTAGACCTTCCGAATGCGAGCCTCACACGTTATTAAGGAACCATCTCACTCGATTTTCAATAAGTATACTCACTCCGTGATATGGGTTAGCGAGTTCGAATCTTGGTTGGGATGAGCCTCATGAATAAGATTGTTTCCTCCGAGATGTTCCCTTATCCTCAGAGGACGGATGTCATGTAATTCTAAAGCCTTTGGACTCGGGGCTCATTTAAGCTTCATTTCTCCCGTTTCATTTATTTAATGTCTGGTATGAGGTCCAAAGTTAGAGAACACGAAGCTGCCGCTCCCCAAAGAAAAACAGGAAAAAGGTAGCAGCATTTGTCATTGTTATTTTGTAAGCTGATAAAAATCACTCGTCACCTGAAGTGAGAACACATGTAGTATATTTGTTAATTTAATATGACTGACAATTTAGTGGCTCTTACCTTCAAGTAGTTTAGTCACACAACAGAGAGGAGGCACGATAATTTTACAAATATCCCTGAAGTTTCAAGTAATACTTCCCGCAGACATTGGGGCGCTATTTCTTTCTTTGTTCACTTTTGAAAAACCGCTTCTTTTTAATATCTGGAATGTTCGATGTACCCCAAATGTAAATACTGACGGAGGAAAATATCATGCAGAATATGAAAATAAAATATAATTTAAGAGCGAAAAATTGTGTATTCTATAAAATACTAAAAATATGAAACATCTACGAAAATAAAACCTTCATCAAAATATGAAAACACCTAACATTGAATTGATGTTAGAAGTTTAAATCATAAAAACGTTTACACCTTTGTTCCTATACCGCCAGTAAGTAGCCTTGGATTAGAATGTGAATATGCTTTTTTATTTTTTCTCTCTCTGGGTATGATATAAAATGATCACTTGAAATAGGTATCTCATAGTAACTCATTTTATGGATTTATACACAATAACTCTAAGCATATAGATAAGCAAATAAGTTTACAGCGCTCACATACCAATTTTTCCCGTCGCGGTGAAAATTTCTGTGGGTGGGGATTCCCCTATCATAAAGATCCTCTTGCCCTCGTGTTGTCGGCGCCCATGTTACGGTTGCTACCATATAACATAGTCTTTTTTGCATGATCCACATAACGAAATATTGAAACAAGCTTACTTAATTTACATTTTATGTAAGCATTAACATTTTACTTGAGCGAACGCCCTCTGACCAAATTAGGAGGGTAGTAAACGTAGGCCATTATGAGAATGCCCTACGGATGTTGAATAATAATTGCTTCCATTAGGCATCGCTACATCAAACATTCATTTCATTCCCAATCCGCACCCCCTCCCCCTCAAGTCCACCGTAGCTCTCGGCGTTTTAATAGCACAAAACCATCTTTCAGCTATTCGGTATTGGTGTAGCTTCTCTCTTACTCCTCAATTTTATTTTCCGCCCAAGAGAAGCAATGCAATAAAAATCATGAAGCTCGAAAGCAACCTCTGCCAATGCATTGCTCGTATGGTTCCCATTTGCTTTTACCTAATTTAATTTATTTACACGTTTGCCAGAGCAGTGGTAGAATTATTAATGACGACGCAAAATTAATCACGTTTTAATCTAGACAAGGCACTCACGAAAATATGTCTCGCTAATGCATTGTAATGAAGAGCAGCTGTAAAAAGGGATAGCTAGTCATTTGTTTGATGATGAAGCGAAAACCCATTACACCGGCTGTCATTCACCAGCATTTGTCAATAGGCGAGTTTTGGGGTGGGACCGATCCATGGTAAGGTGGCAGTATAGTAAAATGCAAAATTAAAACAGAAACTGAAGCATGGATTTTTTTTTCTAACCCCTGCCTATCGTCAATGTTCAGGCGCATTGTATAATGTAAATGCATTTATTTCAGTGAAAATAGAAATGGGGCAACTAAATTGTGTGACAAGTCAGGTGAATAAAACATTGTCTTCCGACGCTTCTGTAAAGTACGCTAATGCCATTTGCGTGACTGAAGTAAAGAAAATGCTAATTCGCTTCTGAAGCATTCTGTAAATGTTACTCGCGTCTCGTTGAAATGGCTGCCCTCAAGCTTTCTTCATTTAGCCGTTTCACATACCTTAAGAACAACTGAACTGTATTGAATTCAGTGGGGTTTCCTCTAGTGCTATGTAGGTGAAAACCATTTCCAGAAATTTACGAAATCTAGACATTTCTGCGTGTGGATTTCAAAGGCAATTGTGCCTTAGAAGACATTGACGCCATTTTTTCGGGTGAAACGCTTGCCGGCCATTATCTAACGTGGAGCAATGATCATCCTCTCACACCGCATAAGAATAAGCACAATGCAATTTCTGGAAGCGTATTCTAGAATTGGGGAGGGGTACTTCAAACTACGGAGTTCTTCGTGAGGTAGGATGCTGAGAAGATGCTGTATTTGCTAAACTAAACATAGTTAGGCACTGGCGGCGAAAAATTAAAGGTGAGCCAAACACCTCTGAGAGCAATATGTTATCATCAAATTAATAACATATAGCATCCAAAATGGAGGGCGGGGGGTTACAGTGGGGATTATAAAAAAATTGGCTTAAACGATATCTGGCAAAGGGGTAATGAAAATACATACAATGCCGTGAAAAAAGTAAAAAACTATGTGATATAAACAGGCAAGAAACAGAATCTGATTGTAGACAAAGATTAACATTGGAGCTACAAAATGAAATAAAAACTGGGGGTGGTAAGGAAACATATATTTTGGAATTGGGTATAAAACAGGGAAGGAAATAGCATGGCTAAGGTTAGGAGGGTGGAAAGCTCGCACGATTGTTGAGGATGATGGCAGGAGGATTTGCCCATTATGCGGGGAACAAGAAGACTGGATGCATATTTTAGCAGCATCCGTGCAGATGGAGGGTATTATGAAAAAATTATTACCGAAAGTACTTTTGACTTCCAACAGACGGAGGACAGCATGCTGGAACTTGATTCTAAACAGCCAAAACTCGCCAAGCTTGGGCACATACTTAAAGGAAGTACGTATACTAAGACATAAGGCGTTTATGTACATTTTCTTTAAATATATGTGGTATTTGTGCATTTGCGTGCGTGAGTGTGTGTGTTTGTGTGTGTGAGTGATTCAGAGTATTTTTCATTTTATGTGTATGTACATAGTATTGTGATTGTAAAATAGTTGTTTTCTGGTCAATTTTGCAAGTCAAGTTTACAGACCAGGTATTTTTCTTGAGCGCATGTATGGTCTTATGAATCATACGATTGTGTTACACAATTAATTTAATACTAAGTACTTAATAAATACTACTACTACTACTGCTAGAATCCTTTAAGGGTAATTACCTCCCATTAGAGATAGGTTCAGCTTAGAAATATTCCCATAGGCCCCATGTGTTTTCTTTTCTCTTTGGAATTTAGTTTCTCTTTAAAAAATGAATATTTACTCGAAGCTGCCTGTGTCTCATCATGATTAGCTATTATCGTTGGGTACCTAATTTCCTTGTGATAAGGACTTCACACACTCACACACACATACACACATACAGAGTCATATTCAATTAATAATCTGAGGTGATGTGAAATATTACTATTAAATAACTCAACTCAACTTAGCTAAGGCTAAGCTGGGAGCAGTGATGTCCTATTACATTTTCCATTGGGATCATATTAATTTTCCTTCGCAAACTGAGTCAGTATTACTCAGAAATATTTACTGCGTTTCAATTGCTGCACGTATGAGCGATTAATTTAAAATGTACTTCGGTAACTATACTGCGTAAATTCTATAATTTATGTGTTTACTTCAATATGCATTGGCTACGCACGAACATGGCAGGAACGATATGACTTTGAGTTAAAGCAACTTTATCATTTTGAATAGAAATTATCATAATTATCTGAACATACTCACTGAATGGATAATTTCATTAATGGGTTACGTAATTCGATTTGGAAGTTATGGATATTTACTATTGCATAAAACTTCGGTAATTAACGAATACTTCAACGTTTTCCAGAGTAATTGTTTCGTTTGTATCTGATGTCCCATTATCTGCGACTAATATTAATATTTTCGTTTGTTGTAAATGAATTCTGAATTTCCTCTAGTACCCATTATCAAGCTTAGATAGCACTATCATTACGCTTTACAAAATGTCTTTCTTTATGTTTCAAGATTGTTAATATTTTGTTACAACCTTATTTATGTTTTATTCTAAAGTTAGTTAATGTTTAACCTATACAACTGCTAGTTTTTGTTGCTAGTACGGAATGATATTTAACGTAATCAAAGAAGAAAACACAGATATTCGTCATGAAAACTATAGCATTAGTGTGTGTTTCTATGTTCTATGATTTAATGACATACTTATTTAATTAAGTCTAGAGGATTCTAGTTGTTCTGATTTTTATCTTTTAAGGATTTTTATAACCTGTGCGTAAAAGAACTCTTACTTTTAAGCCACTTAATTTCAAGGTTAGCAGGAGCAGAACAAAACGTAACTGACACGTGATGTAGGATTATTGTGCATGTTTGTATTTTGTTTGGTACGCCAATGTCTCCTGATGTCATAGCAGATTTTTTTTTAGATTATTCAAATAAGCCTACCACTTCATAATTCAATTTAAAGAAGGGGTTATCTTATCTTATTCTTTAATGTTTGGCTATGAAGCCTATTCCGACGCAAAGATATGTTCCCATCTGGCAAAATCACCTCAATTAAAAAAAATTCATAATAATAAAAAATAAATTTCTGACAATTAATTACTATAATTATTAAGCTATATATCATCTTACCACCCCTTAATGATATTTAAGTATTTTTATTTAAAATCTAAATTGAATTATAATTAATATAAAACAGAATTCCTCCCCTAGAAATTGTTCTACCCAACGTGCTTAGTTAACATATGATTTTAAGCTTGTCCGCTGGTGACGCTCTTGATCCGGGTTGTCATAATACACAAAAAGTAATATTAAAATCTGCTCTCGATACTCGACAACAAATTTCAATGCTTCCAAAAATATATATACGAAATAATAGAGAAACATTATTTTTCTATAAGTTTTCCATAACAAAATGTATGTTTGTTCACAAAAGAATAGTTATGGGAAAAATCAGTGTACACGTGAGAATGCTATTAAATTTAGATATTTTTCATAATTTAATGTATATAACATAGTTTCCCGTATGGAAAAATGAAAACAGTTTGTATAAAATAAGAAAGTGTCTGCTATGAAGTTTTAAACCTTCAAATTGGCAATCGAACGCAGCCTGCGGAGAAAATAATATTGAAGGGACACAAATGTATGTATCCAGATAAGATTGGGATCTTACCTGGATAATAACCACGTTAGAACTAAATAGCTCAAACAAGGGTATCACTAAGCTACCATAAGAAGAAGTGATATTGTTGGAAGATGCACGTGAAAACTACATCTAGATAATCTGGTTTCGTAAGAGCTAAGGCGTTTTATTAAGATAAAACAATTTACAAAATATGCAAAGAGTGAATCTTAAGTGCGAACACGTTATTTTCTCATATAATAATACATTTCTAAATCATTTTAAGAATCCTTGAATATTCGCTGAAATTTCTATAATGGTATCTATATGATATTCAGTTGGCAGTATAAAATGCGAATCATTGAGAATGAGAGAAAATATTTAATTTATTCGTGTGAAAAACAATTTAGAAAAGTAGCAAAGAGGGATTTGGGTGAACAAATTAATAGTTAATTCAATAAGCTTTAAAGAGTGTGTAAGGACGTAAAAATGCAGTGAGAGAAGCAAGATAGAAGAAATACATCTTAATAGCAAAAAGAACATGTGATACGATTGGTAACATGCTTCGGATCGCAATACAGAGAAAATGTAGCCTGTAAATTTAAGCAACTAGCAATAAAGACAGATCGGCCAGACAGTCAACGAAGGGTACATAGAGTGGGATAGTTGGGGAATGTAAATGACATATTAACCAGCTACTCAGGTTATTAGCATAAGAATTATACTATTGTAAATCGCTGGAGGAAAATGCTCTGGAATAGAAAAGCAAAGAAACAAACAACGAGAAGCGAGCATGCTCACTGGCATCATATGTATTTAATTTCTGGGAAAATTTGTTGCCCGTTTTCTGTTTCTAATTCCATCTTGAAGGTGGTCGTCACCTTTTGAAGCCGTACCCTTTGCTTTTATATCTACTGTTGATTCTGCTGCCGGCTGCTGCAGTGGTTGCCTATGCGATCTTTTTAAGGGTATTCGTGGGTGTGTTTTGAAAGGATAACACCAGTTTAAATTAATTGAGAAGCTAAATGTGATGTAATACTTGAGCTATTAAAGGACGTTGCCGAAAATTTGAAGATAAAGAATAAAATTGATTATAAATCGTAACATTCGAAACCATAAATATTAAATTATTATACCTGCTAACTTCTGCAGTATAATTTTAGGGCTTGAAAAAACTGTTCCCGCAATGAAAGAAACTAGAAGCTTAACTTGCCGTGAGTCGCTAAAATGCTTACCAGCAAAACCCCTCGCGGCTACCGCTAAGTAACCGATAACACAGCGCGGTCTTAGACATCCCGAACTGCCGGTCACCGTGAAAGACTGTAAGCCTCTAATGCTGTACACGAAGAAAAGAAAAGACGACAAGACGCTAATTTTAGCATTACATGCTCCTTTATTAATTTAAGTTCCGCCTATTTATCGTTACCCCCACCAAGGTTACTTCATATGCGCTCCAATCTCAAAACTCCAACGTATGCGTATCTGACACTGCTAC
Organism: Deroplatys truncata; assembly: GCA_030765065.1. Taxonomy (NCBI): domain Eukaryota; kingdom Metazoa; phylum Arthropoda; class Insecta; order Mantodea; family Mantidae; genus Deroplatys; species Deroplatys truncata. The sequence goes on from CM060979.1 coordinate 107,783,729, forward strand.
TATGGGGTACCTCCCGGAATCTCAGAGTTTTATTCCCTTTCTCTTTTACAGAATTTCTGTCTACGTGACTGCTGACAACCTTAACTGCATTCCAGGAATCTCTATGCTAACGGGTTCGCTCCTCATCTATTGCTAACGACTTTGCTTGTTAATTACCTTTACCTCCGGACAAATCGTTTCAACTTAAGCTTATTACATTATACATTTATTTAGTATAGAAAATTATTTATGCAATTATTTCTCTCTCTTACTATAACTTCTATATTAAACTGTTTATATCTTCCTGTCAATAATTATTGCATCAATCTTCCGCAGCCATTTAGGGTTAAGATACCACTCTGAAGAAATCAGCATCACACCTTTTTTGTAGGAGATAGTCTGAGTTTCGTGTCACTCGTTAATATATTCTGTTAACACCTACCCACGTGTTCTTGAGCTACTTTACGACTCTCTGAAAACATTTTTGTCACATGTACTTCCGGCTCCTCCTCAATGATGTTATGGCACCTGTTACGTTCTCTTGGAACATGTAGTAACCGCTCTTCGGTGTATCCTATAATTAACCGAAATTTCCAACTGTAGTGAATAAGAAAAGCTCTATGTCCAGTCTCGTGACTGATCCGGTTATTTTAAATTTCCTGGCAGTCACATAGACTGGCTTCATTCCGTCATCTCTCATCATCGCGTCCGTTTACTGGCAACTACTGACTAACTGGGTGACGGCGTGATTGATTAATTCACTAACTGATGTTTTATATAGACCCAACTTTCCAGACTTACCCATTTAGAGTATCAGAGAGTTCACGTTATTCTTCTAGAACTTTCAGAACATTCGCCGTGCTTCTTTGCAATTTTTCTCTTACCACACCAAACCAGGAACACTCCAACACCTGCGACAAGTGGCTCCGATAATTCGCCCATCCCTTAGTTACAGCACCTATGTTAATGCTAAAACATTTAACCAGGAAGATTCCTCCATTTTGCCAGAATATTATTTCAGACATTACCTTAATTCTAAGAAAACCTTGCTTAATTTTTTAATTCCCAGTTCCGACTTGGTTAACAACTTAATATCTTTTTATATCAGCTCAACAATATCATCCCTGCAACCTCAGTGCTATGCTCTGATATTTTGCAGTATTCCTAGTTTCTGGCCCATACAAAATTGTTGCGATTGCCATCATAATTGTGTTGTTTTATTATTCAGATTAAGTACATTTTTAATAAGAGAGAAGAGCCATGTTTTTCGGAAAGAATTGAAATCAGCTGCCTTGTAAATACTGAAGTACATTGTTTTAGTCCTGTGCCGACAGAAGTCAGAGGTTCTGTTATTGTTTTCAGCATACTCCCTTACCACAAACACGGTGAAACTGTTCCGCGGCTGGTCACAAAACACAACCGATATCCGCTTGTCAGCGTTGTGCACTATTGGTCCTTTTCCGTTACAAGTCGCACCTGCAAGCATGAGTAGGTATATATGAAGACTTATTGCTGTCTAAACGTGCAGTGCTCGATGTACCGTATACCAAGATATATGCTCATTGTTTTGAAATAGTCGAACAAGCTGCTTCACTGCAATTACCGAGATATTTATGACGGGTTCAAATATGCGCAGCATTCAGTTCTGCAATAAATTCATGACATGCCAACAGTTGTTACTCTTTTCTCACAATTCCCTATTGATCGGCATGACTTTCTCTACTCTTGTACAAACTATTTTTACAAACGCTTATTCTCCATCTACTTCATGTTAATTGGGATAAAACTTTGCAGAAACTATCTTATCACTAAGTTTCTTGTCGGTGTAAGGGAAAAATGTAGGCGTTTATGCATAGTCAAATCCTTTAAAATCTGGTTGCTATGTGGAGCATTCCATTCTCTTTGCGTGACTAGGACATAAAAAAACGAATAACGAATTCCCATTTGAGAAAAAGTGTATTGGGAAATTCAAACAAATAACGAGTAATATCTCGGAAATAGTTCACTCCATAAAAAATTTATATGACATAAACAGTGTGTTTTAACAAGCTCTAGATTTTCTATACAGAAAACTTTTGTCTATCTCTTTTACAGTTTACCCGTTATGCAAAAGTCATTCAGAATGAAGAGGACTTTTGGGGACATTTCCATAAAATTCAACATATAAATTTTATTTGCCATTAAAATCGTTAGAGGCATGTTTGAGATAATCAAAATTGTCGAATATGTTCCATGCAAAGAGTAGTCTATAGAGTGGGGGAATATTTCGGAAAATCTTCGTGTCGCATCTCTGAAAGATACCAACTTTGGTATTTATTCGACTTTTTGTTTTTGAGTTATGCTATTCACAAAGATATAGACACACGCGGACCTTTTTCTATGTTTTTTACTTTCTCTACTAGGTAGAGTAAGTAGGGGAAGTATTGTATTCCACCGAAAAATTCGATACCGAGTTTTCACCGGAAATATATGTTTTGAGACCCCCTAAATCCAACAAACGCATTTTTGGAAACATGTCCGTGTGTGTATTGTGTGTCTGTGTGTGTGTGTCTGTGAACAGCATAACTCAGAAACGAACAGTCGGATAAACACCAAACTTGGTATTTAGGTTCAGTATCTTCCAGAGATGCGACGCGAAGGTTTTCAAGAAAATCCCCTCACCCCAGAATACCCTTTACATGGAACATTTTTCGAAAATTTTAATTTTCCAAAAACGGCTCTAACGATTTTAATTAAAATATCATATGTTTAAGATATTTTCATGACAAATGAAATGTATATCTCGACTTTTCTGGGAATGTCTCCAAAAGTATTCTTCACTGTGAATGACTTTTGCATAACTGGTAAACCATAAGAGATAGACAAAATTTTACTAACACAAAAATGTAGATCGTGTTAAAATACACAATTTATGTCCTATACATTTTTTTTGTTGAGTGAACAATTTTCGAGATAATGCTTGTTATTCCTTTAAATTTTGCAATACTTATACTTTTTCTCAAATTCGTTATTCATTTTTTTGTCCTGGTAATGAAAAGAGAATGGAATACTCCACATAGCAACCAGCTCTTAAAAGATTTGACTATAGCTTAAAGCCTACCAATTCCCCTTGCATCTACAAGAAAATTAGCAATAAGATTAACATCTCGATATCATGAAGCATATGGAGAATAAGCGTTTGTAAAAATAGTTTGTATAAGAGTAGAGAAAGTCATGTGAGTGTAACACATCAGATTTTTTTGATTCAGAGGCCTCAAAATATGCATTTCCGTGAAATCTCGGTATCGAATTTTTAGGTAGAATGCAATAATGCTCATACTTCCTATACGTATTAGAGAAAGTAAAAATGAAAACAATTGAACTTGTCTATTGCCCTTGTAGATATTTCTATAAAATGCCACATCATGATGGTGAGTAGCCTTCGGCTTTCCATCTTGCGTTTCCTTGGACGGCTAAACTCTTGGTATCCTCGTGGTTTGTGGTTCTTGACCATCAGTTAGTAAGTGTCGTTGCTCATTCTGTTTTAATGCCCTGCTTGTTTGTGGTTTAGTACATCGTAGTAAAGTGGTTTCCGTGGTCTCAGTTTTTAAAATGTTCAGGATGCTACATCCCTTTCCACTTCTCAGGAGACGCATTTCTGCTGCCTGGATGCTGTAAATCTACCTTCATGTTGGAGCCAAAATGTTTCTTCCACAAAAAAGAGGATGCCGTCATTACGCTTTAAACTATTTATTATCTATTTAGATAAAGATAGCCACAGAATGTAAGCTAGAGTATGATAAACACCCTAAAGTTAGTCATAAATGATTACATTTCGCTGTAAAACAGAGTCGTCCAATTTTGAAACTATCGTCTCACTGAAATGTAACCAATACGGAATTACAGAAATACACTATTTACAATGACCTTGAGAGTAAATATTTATGCTTAGTAAATAATATTATCCCCACTGTTCACCATTTCGCAACATCATTCTATTTTCCATTCTTGTTCTCTGGTTTTGCATTTTTAACTAAATCAGGACATGGGAAGTATTTTGCATATTAAGCCAAATATATGATCTGTGGACTTCTAAAATGAACATATTCCGTTATTTCTGGAATCTGGAATCAATTAAACAAATTACGAATACAACAGGCTGTTTCTCAACTAAATGGTACTAATATGACCACTGAAATTAAAGCACAAATAAAACGTTATTTCTGATTCTCTCTATACAACCACATCCAATACATACATGGTGTCAAGGATTTAGTGTATGTACTCCTAACAAACAGAATTGAAACATTGTATATGACTGTGGGTGTAAAAAATAGGTACTTATTAAAAGAATAATGCCATAATTGGCCGCTGATATATAGGTAGACATTTATCTTAAACTATTATGTATAGATTTTGTTCTGCAAAGTAGAACGTGCCATTTTTTTCTGCTTTGACTATTTGTTGCTGTGGAATCAAGAAATAAAAATAATATGTGTCGAACATTTCACATTATGCAATCCTATTAACATCATATCTGGACCTTTGAAAATCATAACTAAGTGCGACAGGGACAGTCAAATATCAATGGAGCTTCATCTGAACGTATGGGTGGAATCCTCCATTACTAGAAAGGACCATAAAGGAAACGAAACTTTTAAAGAAGAGCTACATATATATATAATTTAATTGATAAGCTGGAACAATATAAGGAAAAGTGAAAAGTGCATATTAAAAGAATGGATAAAGAAAGGATCAAAATAGTTATTATCAATTATAATTTGAAAGGAAAATTAAGTGTGGGAATACCAAGGTAAGGATGTACCTGAACACTGTAGAGATGGAAACGGGTAGCATGCTCAAACCTTGGAATGAAGATGATGAAGATGATGATGATGTTTATAATCACTCATGACTGCCTTCTCGCTTCCATTTCACTTATTCGTACCTACAGTTTCTCAAAAATGAGTTTCATAATTTAGGTTATGAATAGTGTACCTCTGAATGCTACCCAAGAATGTGGTTGATGCTCATTGATGTTTCAGCTCACTTTAATGGACAGTATCCGCAAACATGTTTTTTTTAGAGTGATTTATTGAATGGCCTAATCCGTCATCTTATTTGAATCCCATTTGCAGTTCTTTGTTTGTGTAAGCCCCTACCAGATATTGACGCTTTTAGAAGGCGAACGTAAATAGGATTTTATCAAATACTAAACACTCCAGGAGTTTTGAACGAAGTGCATTTAGAAATGGAACGCATGTTTCCAGGTGCAGCTATGCAGAAGGAAGCAAGCCTCTTCGTGAAGGTTTTACAATATTCAGTGTATCACTGTACCATTAGCAATGAAATCATCATCTAACTGAAATGTAGGATTTCCAGGATCATTTGCATATGAACTGTATTGATTGTTTTATTACAATTACCTCCTCAAAACCTTTGAGATCAATTTATTTATAAGCCCTGTTTAGGCATAATCACTTGTATGTATTGTGTTTCGTGTTTACCTTTGTCAATACGTGATATATTCCACGGAAACGCATACATTCTGGGAAGAGTTTCCGATAATATATTTTAAAATTAGTAATTTTGCAAATGATGAAATCAGGAGTGAATTTATATAGAGAAAATCAAAAGCTGAATGTGATTTAAGTAAACTATTTAAAATTAGAAGCAAAGTGAATTAATACGAAGTAATAACTTATTTTAACGTAATAAAAACATTAATTCACTCTAAGCTCTTGGTAGAACTACTCCCAGTCACCTCATTAGGAAGACTTTCGTTACTTTGATGAGTTTCTAGGCTATGGATTAAATTTATACTGGCAATACCTGGGTAAGTGATAACTACACATTGATAAATTAATAATGATAGATAGCCACGATTGGCGGAAGATAACGTTTTTCTGCGTTTTATTGATTGAAAGTAGTATACATAGCATAGAAATATCTTTTACAAGCTGATATCTGCTTGTGCTGGAACCCACTCACAGTTTGTTCCTCAAACACAAATGCTACATATTCTTTGAGGTATTTCTTCAATATAAACTGTAATATTTTGCTCACTGTGAATGATAGTTTTTATTGCTCTGAAATTATATTTTCCAGTGATTCAGTAGCTAATGCATCTTGCTTTGACTCTTGGCAAGTATTTCACTATCAAAGATATATTCTGTACAAATCACTTTTAAGAGCGCACAAGTGACATTGAAGAAATGTTCTTTCTTCAGAAATAGGTTCTGTTTCATAGAATAGGAAGATGGGATTAAAGCAGTGTCGAAAAATGTGGTGAGGTACACCTACAAAAACAAATGATTCAATTTACCTTAACAGTGTCTCCATAGTAAAACAATCGCATTGAGTGTTACCAAATAACAATTCTTCCTCATAATACCCTGCGCAATAACCGTGTGTAATAATCGTAGAGTTTCCATTTGTTCCCCATTTTCTGTTCCATGTGCGATGACAATCCATTTCATTTCCACTCCCAAACAGTTTCCGGATTGTAGGGCGTCCAATTACTTTTGTAGAAATAATTTATTAGCAAATCCCACGCTCTGCGTTTGGTATTGATTTCCTAGCACTATGGCCAAAACCGAGCCTATATAGGTACAGTGCTCGTGATAAAGCACATGAGGCATAGGTTATAATTTACTTGGATTAAGATTAATGCGCTGATGTCATTAGCGGTATCACGTAGTCGTTCATTATAGGTACTATTAATTCCTTACCTTCAAGATGCAAACCTCCTGTGAAGATATTTCATAATACAAAATTGGCAGTCCTACTACTTACATTGTTCAGTCTGTGAATGAATTTTCATCTTTGTGGTGTAAATAGTGGCGCATCTATTTAATAAGGCTGAAGATTCGAATTAGAATGAATAACTTAGACGTGGTGGCTGCTACATTAGAGGAAAAGAGCACTGGACACCTTAACTTTTAACACCTTGCGGATTTATGTATTGCTTTTTATTTGAATGCTATTAAACGTACAGTATATGTGGCAATTTAAAGTTTACAGCAGTTGAATCTACCGGGCTACTCTTCTACTCTACTTAATCTAAACAGGATCCCTAGTACATCTTGACTTGTGCGATTTTTAAAGAGCTTCTGCCCATGTGCAACTGGTATGATGTATTACTTATGGGGCCAAATACGTACGGGTCGTGCACACTTGAAGAAATTCACTAGCGCGCAAAGTTTTTCCCGCACTCTATTTCCACTCTATTTCTGAGTCCAAAAAAGTAGCTTTTAGTAAAAGGTCCCGCACTCGTGTGTTTGTGTTACGTTTGTGAATAGCATAACTCAAAAACGAAAATCCAGATAAATATTCGTAGAATAATTGTCAATTGAGTTTAGCATCTTCCAAAAATGCAATACCAAGTTTTATGACGAGATTCTCCAACATCAAACCACAATTTACATGGAACATTTTGCTTTATTTTCTTAAATGAAATATATGGTTATAAAAAGGTTCAATTAAATACCATATTTCTTAAGATGCCAAATAAAATGCGTATCTTTTAATTTTCTACAAATAGCCTGAGAAGTCCTGTTGATTGGTAATCAAAAACTAAACAAACAAACAAAATGTCGATTTCGTTAAACACGGCGGTTACGTACAGTCCATTTTTGTACTTTTGACGTATTCTTTACAACTGGTTTAAGTTTTCCAATAGTTAACACTTTTTAAGTGCTTAGGTAACATTTTTTTTTCTCATTGCGTTATTTAGTGGTATGGAATTTCAAAGCTGGTATAAACGACCCTGTTTTAAAGATTAACTGCCGCATCCGCCTCCTGTATCTCTCTTTTATCTAAAATAAAACATGTAAGAAATAATTTGTGCAAACGCTTTTCTGGATTAACATGACCTAGGAAGAAAAAAGAAGCTTTTGTAAGCATAGTTTGTAGAAGGCATATAAAATTAAACGACTCATGGCTTAAATAAAGTATGAATTAATAAATATAAAAATACACAATCAGCAAAACCTACTGAAAAAAATTATTTTCCTTACTTATTCTAATTTATCCTCAGGAGGTTTATCTCCTTTCCTAGGATTTTTTTCCAAATGAATTGCAATTCAATGTATAGCTAAAAATATAAAAAATTTTAAATCAACTATTCTAATCATATCTACCTTATTAACCTTTACTTTATTTTATTGAGTAGGAAATGATTAGATTGAATTAAATTGTTTAAACATTGTTTTAAAGATCAATTTTAAAGATTGACTGCCGCATCAGCCTCCGGTATCTCTCTTTTACATAAAACAAAATTTGTAAGAAAGCATTTGTGTGAACTCTTTTCTCGATTAATATTACGTAGGAAAAAAGAGCTTTTGCAAGTATAGTTTTTAGAAGACATGTAAAATTAAATGACAATAGTTAGATAAAGTAATGTGAATGCAACTTACTTACTTACTTACTTAGCACCTACTTATTGTAGTTCGAGAATGCGTCGCATTTTACTCAAAAATAGGATATCAGATTTCATCGGAAATAGATGTTTTGGGAACCCCTAAATAAAAAAATACTGCTTTAGAAAAAACATACGTGTACGTATGTGTGCGCCTGTGCCTATGAACAGCATCCTTCAAAAACAAAACCTTACTTTACAAATACCAGACTTTATATATAAGTTCAGCATCTTCCAGGGATACTACAGGGGTTACGAGGTCAAGACACTCCTCCCACAACGAACTGTCCTTTACATAGAAACAGATTGAATTAAATTATCACTTGTTTAAGATTATTTAGATGTCTAATTAAACGTAAATCTTGAATTTTCTGGGAATAGTCTTTGATGTCATTCTAAATGAATTTTGTATACTTTTGTATTAATGCTAAACTATAAAAGCTAAATAGAAACTTAGCATGCAGAAAAACACATTTCGTGAAAGCACAGCATTTATAAGCAACACAATAAAATTTCAAGAATTCGTTGATATTTGGTTTGTTTTATCCTATAGTTTATTTGCATCTTTTAAAGTGCTAAGGTACATTGGTTTGATAATGAATTTGTGTTTTTTACACAAGGCTGTGTGTAAAACAAGGGTTTAAAAGTAGAATCAGACTGAAAAATTCAATACAATAGCCGGAGTTTGTACCATGGATCTTCGGTTTCGGTCCGGTTGCTCTAACCAACTGAGCTACCAGACGGAAACCGGAACATCCATAGCTCAAATCCCGCTATAGCATTGAATTTTTCAGTCTGATTCCTCGCGAGGTCAACCCAGGAATATGAAATTTCAAAGCTGGTACACCACTATTGCGACCCGTGTTTTAATTATTATTCCTCTAGCGCTCCAACTTCCTATATCCCCTTGCATCTACAATAAAATACGTAATGAAACTATTTCTGGAAACACTTATCTCGGTTAAAATTAGATAGAAAAAATCTATGTTTGTAAGAATAGATTGTAGAAGAAATATAAAAAGATACGATAGTGGGTGGAGAAAGTCATTTGAATGTAACTTTTGTATCTTTCTTTCTCTCTTTCCATCCCAAAAGCTAGCTGTTGCGAATAAATATTTGAATGCTTTCCTCTCATGTAGCAACCATTGTAATTAAACACTTATTGCTTACTTTGAAATAAATCCTAGGTTAAATATATGGTGAGTAACGTAATATGAACAGAATGTGATGTGTAAATTTTTCATTGAATAGAGAAAGTAATATGAATGTTCACATCACAATTTTTAATGAAGGACGAGTACCCTTTGATGCCACTGTGAGTGAGTTTAACAGAGCTTAGTGGAAGATAAATGACTGATTGGCAGTCTTCATTCAACCACCAGGGCACCAGCCAGGGCCTTGGTCATGGTCCTGGTAAACTCCCATATCCGCTCCTGGCCTTTCGCAGCAGCACTTTCTGCCACCGATACATCGGGGATGCTCATGTGGAGCCTCGCCCATTCCCGAAATTTCCCATCATTTCCTTATTCTTCTTTATGAAGGAAAGGGACCTACGTTAGCGAACGATTGTATTTTCGGAGTAGTTTATGACAGTCGTTACGGACTCTTAATGTAGAGGTTGATACAAACGGAAGTATTACATAACGGGTTAACTCTATTGAAATGTCGTCATATGGATACACGCTTTATCATTCTGGAGGAACCGATTTCCCTTATCTTTCTTAATTTTAAATTCATTAGAATAATTTCATTTTTTTATTTTAGTGACAAGATTAGTGCATAGCACTTTCTTACACTGATAGACATTCTTAATCCTGAAGGCCTGAAAATTAATGAATTTAGTTGTGTTTTTCAACTTAGTCGTGCGATAAAATAGCTATGACTGATTAAGATCAAAATAGGAGCCACACAAATGCCCTTTTGTTTTTATCGTTACAAAGGTTCTAGAAAGACCTACAAACAAGTCCCTTGGTTTTATTTCTTCATTTTTCCAACACCAGGAGAAGAAGACTCTCATCTCAAGCTGACTTTTTCTGCTTCAGCCCATTGTGCACAAATTGCTTCAGCACTCGCCACATTAATTCCAACTTCCTCTGACAGTTTCCTTGTACTTATCCAATAACCCGAACAATTTTCGCAATATTCTCAAGATCAAGCGCAGCTGATCTTGTTTCTCCGGTGCTTTCAGCTTGATCTCCAAAATTTTCCTTTCTGATCCATGGATAAACTTGATAAAATATCTGAAAAAATTTGTAACCAAAACATAGTTCTAATCTTCTCTTCTGGAAGTAGCCTCAGATTTCAGATTTTAAAGCAGCTCTGTTTCGGCTTACATGTGTTTAAAGACGAACTATTTGAAGGTCTGTATACACAAAATATTTATTGGTGGACATTTTAACCGATACGCAACTTTTGGATTTGATGCTATGCAGATTTGAATAAAGAATAAATATGTCGACCACGTGTACTACAATGCAGTACGGGACAAGCTTTAACGACTTCGTCCCACCTATAGAGTATAGAGGTCTAAGCAATAATGCGCTGTCAAAAATATCTGCTAAGTCCCCAGCATCGTCTCTGTCATTTTTGTATTTGTAGTAAGGAATCAAAGAACGAGTAGAAACTGAGAATATTTCATTAGAAAATCTTCGGATGAATGATTACTAAATAATGAGTAGACATGGTATTCGTATGAATTAAAAGCATATAAAATATACATTCATTTATGATGTAAAAGTCTTCAAAATATGTTCAATGTTTTTGAAAATATGCACTAAGCATGTACTAAAATTGTAAACTTTAAGCTATAGTTTTTGTGCTTACAATAAAAATTCCTTCTAGGACATCATTTCATGATTTGATTTGCAATATAATGACTGTTTTCTCCAAATTTTCAGGTTTAATTAAGTTTGATGTATTCGATTAACATAGGTTTGTATGCTGAGAACGGTCTGGCCACATCTTTAGATGTTATTGGGAAAAATTTGAAAGCATTTACTAAACGCGGAAATTTCTTCAGGAAATACTATGTTTTCACCTAGAAGATATATTATCCATAGAACACAAGTCTTTAATGTCAATATTATCTGTTTATCTTAAAATAGCACTCTTAAATTTACTCTGAACCTTAAGGGTAATTTTACTTTTTTAGTAAAATCTCAGTGATAAAGAGTTATGTAAAGACAAACAAATTTTCTTTAATTCTTTTGTATTTTGTGGCTTGAGTTCAGCTAAACGTTTGAAACGCACCTGGATTACAACCAAGTCCTTTTTTGTAAATTCTGGCTCCATAGTAATGAATTTTTATTAATCTGTCACTAATGTATTTAAACGCTAATTTTAAAATGAAACGCTTACAAACACGTGTATTGTATGCTCAGTGCATGGAAAACTAACGAATTATGAAGCAACGTCGGAAGTATGCAATTATATACACTATAAAACTTTATATATAAGCACAGAATAACATGAAGCATATTGCAAAACTTAATTCCATATTACAAGTAAACACAAACTAAATATGCATTTGCATACAATTCCGATGCCTTATAATGAGTAATACTTTGGTATACTATCATACAAAAAATAAGAAAGCTTCGTTTCTCTTGGAAAGCTAGAATTAGATGACTGAAAAATTCAAAAATTCAATGCTATAGGCGGGATTTGAAGCACGGATCTCCTGGTCTCCGTCCGGTTGCTCTAACCATTGAGCTAACTGGCAACATGCAGGCAGGACATTAAATTCTCCAACTGATTCGCATTCTTCCTGGTAAACCACCAGGAGATCTCAAATTGTATTGAGATGACATACCCCAATGGCGACTTACAATGCTGTAAGTACTTTAAGTCTCGGGCTTCTGTGAACCGGACGGAAATCGGGAGATCCATGGTTCAAATCTCGGCTATAGCATTGAATTTTCCAGTCATCTGATTCTATTACCTTTCTAACCTTTTCCAACACACGGCTTATGTGGAAGAACAATTTATTCCTTGCTTCTCTTGCTGATTGTGAGTGCAAGGTGAAGTAGGTCTTTTTAGGAGGAGTTGTATTGTAGTTCGACTGTTGGGGAGCCGAACTTGAAGTAGTTGCAACCGCACGTATGGTAAAAAGTTTCCGGTAGCCTTCGCCCCAAGTTTAAAAAATATTAACTTTGTAATTTGACTGTTTCTTTAAATATACATATATATATTTATTTTTGCCTCGGCTGCGTCATTACTTATTTTTATTAACAAGGTGTGGTGCCGCTGAAGAATGTAGGCTTACACAGATTATAATTTTTTACTTCACTCCATTTATTAATCCTTCACACGATTAAATAACACTTCACTAATATAGAGAGAGCTGTGAAATTCTTTTATTAATTACTTGCACTTTTTAAACACGTAAACTATTTTCGTCTCACACTGAATACGTATTAAACTTCTCGAGGATTGTCTCGCGTCCGTTAGGAACAATGTTCCTACACTGACTTCTAAACTTGTACAATTTGCCCTATTTTAGTTTCTGATTGGCTAATCCTACTCCAATGTAATACTTTTATTTAACTTAAGCTTTTTTCTGGTTGTTGATTGGCTATTTTATAAACTCTAAAAAATTACATTATAGTTGCTCCAAGAATTACCAGTAGCATTATTAAAGTTTCTAATTCATTATTGCTTCAAGGCTACCTCATTGTTACCTCATTGTTAGCAACTTTTAACCTATTATTCTCACAGTTCCTACATTATTAAATTGCGTAATACATTCACATAACATTATTGACCATTTACATAATAATATAACCATTAATACAATGATTGTTACATGCATTTTATACACACATATTGCTTTAATGCGGGCTGTTATTATATTTTATATTATATAATTAGACTGAAATCATTTAAATGTTAAAAATACTGCCTCAAAAGACAGGACATGTTTATCAAAAGCGAGCGCTGCAACGCTTCACTTAAGAGGGATACTATTTGTATTTTGAGCCTAATAATTAAAACAAAGTAATTTCTGATAGAAAACTGCTTTATTGTTTTTCAAAATATTCTTCTTTATAATCAATACACTTTTGCATCCTTTTGAACCATTTGTCAAAGCATTTATTCCAGTCTTCTTGAGACACCTTCAAAACATGGTTTTGAAGGCATCAACGGCTTCTTCTGCCAACGAAAATCGTTGTCCACGGAATTTATTCTTGATGTTCGGGAACAAAAAGAAGTCATTGGGTGCCAAATCAGGACTGTATAGCGGATGACCCATCAATTCGATTTTTTGAGCCTTCAAATACTCTGTTGTTAGACGAGATGTGTGTGTGCTCGCATTGTCTTGATGAAGAACGATCCTACGGTTCTTGTTGGTTTTCCTTACTTCACCGAAGACTTCCGGGAAACAAATGGTTGTGTACCACTCGGCATTGACCGTTTTACGTTTCTCTAAAGGCACTGTTGCCACATGGCCAGTTTTGCTGAAAAAGCAGGCCACCATTTGCTTCGAAGTGCTTCGAGCGCGAACAACTTTTGTTGGATTTGCTTCATCTTGAAACACCCATATACTCGACTGCTGTTTACGTTCTGGCTCATACACATAGATCCATGATTCGTCAACTGTTACAATCTTATATACATCTTTTGAGGCACCGCCATTGTATTTCTTGAGCATTTTGTACGCCAATTGATACGAGCATCTTTTTGAGATTGCGTCAAATTATTTGGGATCCAACGAGAGCAAATCTTTTTCACAGCTAAATAATCATGTAATATTTTGTATATGCTAGTGGAACTAATGCCTAGGGTTGCCTCAATCTCACAATATGTTGCATGACGATCTTTCGTTATTAGCTTTTGCACAGCATCAATGTTTTCTGGCACAACATCTGATTTTGGACGGCCTCCACGAACTTATTATTGAGCGAACGGAGGCCACGATTATATTCGTTATACCAGCGTTTCACTGTGGCAAAGGATGGAGATTCGTTGCCAAATGTGGAAGTTAGTTGATTGATGCACTCTTGTCTTGATAATCCACGTCCAAAATTGTAATAAATCATTGCAAGTATATTTTCACGAGTTAATTCCATGTATTTGTTGACACACAATTTTCAATTAGAGTAAACAAAACAAATGACGCTCTATTAACAAAAATGTTTGAAGTATATTGTGGTCAAAAATGTTCAAACTTTCCATTGGAAACGTCAGATGGCACCTACAACATTCAGGGTTGCCAAGACTCAAAATATAAATAGTGTCCCTCGTACAATGCAATAGGTACACATGTACAAACAGTTGCTAGCATAATTATTGAAGTGCCAGAAGAAACAGTAATTATGTTTTGTTCCGTATTAAGTTCAAAGTTTCACAGCTACAGGAACACACAATCCTGAATGAGTGCTTGTTTCATTGCAGATATGTTGGGTGTAATGTTCATAATATTTTCTGAGACCACACCTGAGTGTTTACTGCGCCAGCGAGGGGCATTCCTTCCTAAGGAATTAAAACAAATCACTCTGTCAGTGGCATTATGTTACAAAGAATAACTATGGAAACCTGAACCTCCATTAAGATAATCCTGGATGTTCAAGAGGAACTATCATACTTTGGAGATAGACTTCAAAACAGGCAGTGCGCGTGTCACGCAAAGTATGAACCGCATATTGTACTGCTCTTGCAGCAATCTTGTATGTTTGCAATACAGTATAAAAAGTCTATCACAATTGTCATTATTTATATTTTTGTATTTTTTTCTGCCACTGTGGTGGAATGGTCAGTGTTCTGATTTCTAAGCCTAATGTTTACTAGGCTCCGGATTCCATTCTCGGCTGGGTCGACAGACTTTTTCCTTACCTAGAATAATTCCCCACCCTCAGCAACATCTGGAAGTTCTGATGTGAGAATGACGCGTGTGTGCTTCATAATAATAATAATAATAATAATATAATAATAAAAGCGAATAAAATATAAATTAAGAAAAACCTAGAATTCGAGTGATAACACCGGTGAAGCCCAACCTGTTCTCTTAAGGTTCAAATTCCATAGTTCACCTCACCTTCTATTTTTGAAGAGAATGACAAGTTAAACCAACCAAGTTTCAGTTCTTGGCAGCACGAGTGGAAATGATTGGGAAGAGAAACTCCCTTCCACGCTTCTGTGTGTAAGGTTGATCATCCCTGGATAACACAAACACTTGTTTTTCAAGTCAAAGCCCCCGATATGACCATGGAAGTTAAAGGGGCTATACATGCGTAAAACAATGAAACAATTTTAGAAACATGTGTTGCATTCACATTACTTTTTTCTACCCGCTCTTCTACAAACTATTCTTAAAACAGCTTATTCTTCTATCTACCTCATGTTACTCTTTTACAGAAATGGTTTTATTACACACTAGATGCCTTATCCGATATTACACGGTTAGCTATTTAAACTCCAGTAATGTACTACTTCTCCCCGCTATTTTTGAAATTATTGTAAAATGATCTAAGAGAATCTTTACAGTTAATCTTCCCCTTTACACCTTCTAATTGCAATTTCGTACACTTCTGGCCTTACCAAATGGTTAATTAAATAGCCCCCTGATATTCATGCAAAAGGTTGTGAAACATCCTTAACCTCCCCCACGACAGTCCTCTAAGTTCTAGAAAAGCAACATGGACTATAGGTACCCTTTAGTGGTGGAACAATTATCAGTTTGAATGGTGGAATAATTGTTTTAGATAATTACAGTAAATGAAGTTTTAAATATCTGTACCTTCTCATAGGTCCCTAGTTATATTTTAATGATTTTGAAGTTACACAGTTTATAATGCAGAAACCCTTAACATATGCAACGAAATAAAGTGAAGCTAGTGAATATGAAGCTTACTCGCAGGTAACCAAGTGAACCTCTTTGGGAAATACAAATACTCTGCGGACGTCGAGAAAAATCATCTTCTCAGCTGTTAATTGTAAAACATCGGTTCCCTCATCTCTAATGTAGCAATAATGTCTCTTTATACAATTACTGAGGCGTGGCCTGCTAACTTGATTACAACACAAGCACAAAGGAAATACGAGGGTTATTTTAAAAGCAAACTCCGATCTGTTTTGCAATAAAGTACGAACTAGTAAATATTTTTCGGTACGTTTTTTTCCACCTAAGCTTTCAAACCCTACACTAATTTTCTACCAGTTATCAATGTTTATCGAGCATTTGTCTTAGCGTAGCAAATGTTTTTGAACATCATCAGAGACTTCCACCGCTAGCCCATCTAAGAGTTAAGTTTTTTCTATTGAAAGCGAGCTGTGATAATCTCCAAAGGGGGCATTTGCGACATATAGACCAAAGCTTCTTGAAGGAGATTGAGCCGTATGCATAAAATATATGACCTACTTTTCCTCGGATTTTGGAAGGAAATACTACGATCAGCATGCATAAAAAGCTCAGTATATGCTTTTCCTCTTAGCACATTATCGAACTAGTAGGTTATACTTCTACCCTTAGAACGTACTATGATTTCATGCATAAAGCGTAGGAAAAGAGTTTGCTTCGTAGACAATACTAAGAAAAATCTTTTGTGTCGCACTCACATGACTTTTTCTATTCTTGTACAAACTATTTTTACAAACGCTTATTCTCCATATACTTTGTCGTTCTTCTCGGTGTAGGGGTTACCATGCTAGCCTTTAGTTCCCCAGGTCGCGGGTTAAAGCCCGGCGGAGGACGATGGATTTTTTGGGCGTAAAGATCCTTAGCATGACTTCCTTCGGAAGGCTTTACGGCACGTAAAAGAACCTGAAGCCTGATAAAGAGGCCTCTGAGCAAAATTATCCAACTTTCACGTCCAATATAGAATGGGACGCTAAGGACCGCAACAGTTTTAGAGCGTCCATAAATAAAACTAAACCTTTTTTCCATCTACTCGTGTTAATTGAGATAAACATTTGCAGAAGCAATCGTATTGCTAATTTTCTTGTAGGTGCAAAGAGAATATGGTAGGCTTTAAGCGATAGTCAAATCTGATTGCTATGAGGAGCATTTCATTCTCTTCGCATGCCCAGGACATAAAAAAAAACAATAACGAAATATCATATGAGAAAACGTATAAGTAATGGAAAGTTCAAAAAATAACAAGGAATATCTGGGATATGGTTCAGTGGACAAAAAAAAATTATACGACATAAATTGTGTATTTTAACGAGAGTTAAAACGAGATCTACATTTTAATGTAGTAAAACTCTGTCTATCTCTTACGTTTGTCAGTTATGCAAAAATCATTCAGAATGAAGAGGGCTTTTGGGGACATTGAAGATATATATTTAGTTTGTCATAAAATATCTTAAATTATTATATTTTAATCAAAATTGTTACAGCTATTTTTGAGAAAATCAAAATTTTAAAAAACTGTTCCATGTAAAGGGTAGCCCGAAGGGGGAATTTCCTTGAAAATCTTTGTGGCGGTTCTTTGAAAGATACTGGACCTAAATACGAAGTTTGGTGTTTATCCAACTTTTATAAAACAAGATGAAGTAAAAGGTATAAAAATTGATACATTTGCTATAAAGCGAATATCTTGTATATTTTTTACATTATGAATTACTATTCCTGCACATCTAAATAATAATGCTTTAAATAAAGCATGAGTTAATAAATGAAAAAAAGCTAAGTTTGCAAAACCTAAAGATAAAATTGTTGAGTTATGCTGTTCATAGACACACACGGACCTTTTTCTAAAACTGCCTTTTTGTTTTCAGGGGACCTCAAAACATGTATTATCGGTGAAATCGCGGTATCTAATTTTTGGATGGAGTGCAATAATTCCACTACTTACTATATATAGTGAAGGAAGTAAAAATCAAGCATGTATTTCCCCACACTTCGCTTGTTTAACCAATGTGCATAATAAAGTAAAGCGGCTGCATTTCTTCAAGTTTAAGCTAGAAAGATGTTTAAAGTGAGAGATTCTGACTTCAAACAATTATACTGATTCGATAAACAGAATGTGGAGAAATTATCTGGTTATTTTCTTGGCAACATCGTCGTCTTTAATTCCAGCACTGCTGAATCCTCCTTATTTCTCACTGCAGGACTTTGTGATCTATTCAGTAGCGCTGGATATTGCTTCAGCAAATTTACACTGTATTTGTTCTTGTTTTTCATATTCCTTAGATATTTTAGATGTTTTACATACACAGGTTATGTTGATACTAGATTTTCCAATTGTTACCTTCTATAATCCGTCGCATTAAGTTAAATAGAATGGCTGTGACGAGAATGACCGAATAGAAGCGGAAGCGCCCGATTAATAGGAAATTCGATTATTATCGAAAGGTAAAACTATGGCATCGAAGTATAACATTAGGTTACTGTTTATGCATACGAAATTAAGTTTATGCTATTCCTTCCAGCTTTTCCTATAGGTTAAACAAAAGGTACTACTACATTTTATGCATGCGCCTCATTGAGTCGTCTTTTTTGGCTAACATCACATTAACTTGCAGACACAGTTGTTTTCTTTCAGCTATTCGTGATAAATATCTGATTTCCGGACCAATATTTTAAATCCCCACACCCAAACCAACGACGCAATTTATTCTGCGATGGAATCTTAGATACAGAAAAATGCATTTTATGATCTGACGGTGAGCTTCTATTAGAAGCAGCCACTAATATGTATTGTACACCAGGATGAGAATTTAATTGATTGTGAAAACTATGTGGAAAGAAATCTTAAGACACATACTGTCGTAGCCTCTTCTTACATGCTCTAACTGATGGGGCAACTCGCTTGCAGAGGTATCGGGAAATTAATAAAACTTATTACACGGCGAGGCTACGACGAGGGACGCAGCTAAGTAAAACACAAAGATAATATGAAATGCTGGCAAGGGAAACACTACATCGCTCAATATAGGAAAGAGGGAGTTTACCTGACCATAAATAAGACTCTGAAGGGATAGATGGCAACTGGTTTATTGGATAAAAGATGTTATATTACCTCACGTTAAGTCCTTGTCTGTTGAGCGAGGCCATCATGCCCGCTGGCACGGAGAAGGCAGTGTCACATCCTTACAGCTCGAAGGTCACCCCCTGACTCCCTGTCCCAAGTGACGCTACTCTAAGCGTCAGGGAAGCCAAACAAACTCATCCCCTCCTAAAGTGCCTAGTTCCCCCCTACCCAAACTCTAACTGCCATCTCAAATCCCGGTGACCAGAGAGACGTATGTTCTATAATCTCTGCATACGTCACATCTCCCCCTGGCCACCGAGATCGACGCCCTCGTCGACATAAGGCAAATACAACACAAAAAACAATTATAAGGACACAAAAATGACATACAAGAAGAAAAAATGAAACATGTGTGATGAACACCCACAAAGAAAGAGCAATATATATTTATGCCTTTTGGCCTGTTTAAGAGTCTCGAGTCTTTACGGATCATGTGTTAATTGAGCACTTATGCTCGAGCACCCCGCACACGCACACACACCACGCTGCCTCTGTCACATGCACACTACACTGCACCTGAGAGTGATGGTCCGATGGAACTGTTTGTGGGTAAGTTTGTAGTGTACCCAC
Source organism: Deroplatys truncata (assembly GCA_030765065.1). NCBI lineage: Eukaryota > Metazoa > Arthropoda > Insecta > Mantodea > Mantidae > Deroplatys > Deroplatys truncata. The sequence continues at coordinate 107,803,649 of CM060979.1, forward strand.
AACGACGAATGATGCTGGCTGTTATGTTGTTCATTCTGCAGGTCGTTGGTGATGACAACGGGGTGGGCAGTCGCTGGTTTGGACTGCCCCCCAAAATAGTGGCTCCTTATGCCACGGCAGTGTAGTGGCTGCCCGGCAGCTCTCCTGTGGTGACTCTGGAACATGTGGTGTGACAATTGGGGTGCTCAGCTTATCCGCTCGAGCTCCGCCATCAGCAAAATAACTACAACAAAACCACAAAACAATAGAAAGGGTGCTCTAACAAACAATCACACATAAGAAACAGTGTGTCATGTACAATCAAATATTTCAAATGTTTAAAACGTTTGCACTGAAAATTCTTTTAACATGGGGCAAAGAGAGAAAAAAAAGAAATGACTACATATTGACATAAGAACTAAATTTTATAGGGGGTTGCCATCCAAAATGTAACACACAATGCTTCACAATCCAAATAGAACATTAGAACAGAATCAGAATACATTAACATTATATCAGTATCAGTGACTTTTTCATACAGTAACATGGCAGGAAAAAAACATAACCTTATTTGGGATCCCAATATTAATTCTTAATGACCAACTGGTACCACTAACAAACGAAAATAGGTGCACTTACAAGACATTCACACATGACAATGAAATGGAAGCATTCATGCTGACCTGGCCCAAATTATGCACAACACTCACTTAACTAGCTACTGAAAACTACTGTATGCATTACTACAAACTACAAAATAGATCCACAGTACATCCTCAAACTACACCACGTGACATGCTTTCAACTACGATAGTCATACTCTACTGTCACTAATACAATTTCTCCTCTACATTACTATCTTCCTCATCTCATTATTATCATCATCTCAATCATAATCGTCATCATCATCATTATTTCAATCATAATCATTACTTCAGGCATCATCATCTTTATCTCAGCTTTCAATTTTCTCATGGACAGTAATTACTGCGAAAACAAAACATCTTCACTGACGTGTCTCATTTAACATGCTGCAAAGTCAAAAATATCTAACATAGGCATAACCTTAAAGTAAGCACATTAACATTTCATAATAACACAAATAACATGATATTATACTGTTGCATCCACATCCTGCGAATCAAAATTAGGCTGGAAAACAGGTGGTATTAAAACTTGCTATCTAAGATGGTAATAAACTTGTTGCATAAACAGAAAAAAAATTATTCTCATTACAGTCACTTCCATACATTTAATCTCTCGTGTGAATACATCACACACGCTATACTGGGCACGTTACAGCAACACCAATAAGCAAAATCTCTAAAATCATCACATCAACTTTCCAGGTACATGTAGCCCTTCTGAAAAATCAACACATTTATACTACAACTATCGGGGTTACACTTTGGCACTTCCACCGAAGCTGACATCATCTCATCTCTTCTCCTCTCTTTATCACCTTAAAGTTACTCTTAAGCACATCCACCGAGGCAAATATCAACTCATATATCTCACATAACCTCACACTACGCCATCGGGGTTACACTTTGGCACATCCACCGAGGCAAATCTCACATATATCACATAACCTCAAATATACACACACATACACACTCTATTCATGCAACAATTTTCTGCAAATAAAGGATCACAGCATCATAATGAAACCCAAAATCAAATCAAATCACATCAAATCACATCGAATGCAACAAAAAAAATCACATCATTACTCAAAACAATATGTCATTTTCAGGAATGTTCAGAACATTCCTGAAAATGAAAGCTCAATTAAGCACACGGTACCCAAACACATTCCTGCAGCATAACACAACAAAACAAATGATTTGCAATTCCCAAAACATAATTCAAAATTTTAGTTACACCAAAATAATAATACACTTTTAATTTAGCAGAGACATTCATAGCACATTATTCCTGAAAAGCAAAGCTTAATTAAGCATCAGTCAGTAAAACAATAAAACTTTAGCATACCTGTGTAAGTCGTGAAACTGTTTCATTCGTCCAAACTTTAGCACTTACATACTTACAGGTTATGTTTTTTTTTTCTCTTATTCTTTTTACCACAAACTTCCAGTGCAATTTTCCAAAATCTGGTAACACACATATAGCTGATTCATCAACATCCACGTCGTACTGGTCCATATTGGAGTCACATTAAACCTAATTAGGTGAAGATACTGGCAAGGCTGGTAGTAGCTCCTGAAACTTTTACTTAAATGAGTAATTGTGAAGCATTTTCCCCCAAAAATATGCATTGCGTAACTAAATAAGCCAAACTTGGCAACGATGAGGCAAAATTATCATCATCATTTCCTCAAACCAGCCATTAGCAGTAGTAGCGACCATTTCAAAATTCTGAAGAAATTCGTATGCCGACAACTTACTGGAATTCTCAAGGTTAGAGGGTTCAATGACCGGGCGACACACAGCTGACTGCATCGTGCTCACCGGCACGGGCGGATTAGGCATCACTGGTAACATCTGAGTAACAACAGGTGTGCTAGTACTGGAAATAGATTCTACTTCACTATGCTCGCTAACTGGAGCAATAACCACATCAGATTTCTGCGTAGTACGTCGCTTAGGCATTGTGGTAGCACAAAGATAAACACAACCAGTAAATGAACAGAATATGGAAAATCACAAATACAAATTACACCAAACTAAGCACTTATACCATCGCATGAATGTAAGTAGCAATATCAGAACACAGCCAGATAAAAAGCAATACCAGGAGTATTACAATTAAGCGCCCACGGCGAAATATCAGAAAATTATACCAGCAGATTGTTTACACAGGCATGACACGCAAGCCACTTGGACACCAAACCAAGATTTTAAAGCAGGATGTACACATGGAAGAAAAAAAATAAGAAAGTGATATCTTCAGTGAGAAAACTCGAACTGGAAGTTAAAAAAAACCACGTCAACGCTGACATTATCTCAAAAAGAGCAGAATACACACTTGCAATTTGTACGTAGCAATGTACGATGCACAAAAAAAATTCCTTCTCTTTTTTTTCTTTAAAACAGATGCATCTGACCTGATATACGCACGCAAATAAATGCACAGAACACGTGCTGATAAAAACTGGCTTCACAAGCTAGAATTAGTGATGAAATGCATGACCACGCAGAAATTACATAACACACGTGCGTACATAAACGTTACGCGAAAAATGCACCACAAAAGTATAGTAAAAAGCTGAAAATCACAGTAAATGCCATATAATGTTACAAGCTTCCAGAACCACTGCTAATAAGCACAGAAAACAGTATCTGCACCCACATCACCAACACGTGACGAGCACATTTTCAAAATTGCAAATATCTCCCAATCTTTTCAGAATTCACAAAAATATATACTTCAAAATAACCAGCACGAACCACTTAGCACAGTAATATAAGTTAGTAGAAATGAAGCCAAAGTAAGGGGAAAATGGAGTCAGGAGTTCTAGCGTCACGCCGACAGACAATGGAAAAAATACAAAAATGAACTCAAAATTAAAATTTAGACACGGGACTTTCAGAAATCAAAGCAACAAAATTTAGAATATAGAAAGCACAAATTATGCCATCAAAATCCTTACCCTTTAAGCCAGAAACAGATTTACATTTTTGCCACCACGTGGAGGACCAAAACCGTTACATTCACAGGGGAAAAAAAATTGTTTTTGTACTTAAAATCTCAAAAACAAATTCAATTATGCCCGACCCCTCCAACAATTGTCGTAGCCTCTTCTTATATGCTCTAACTGATGGGGCAACTCGCCTGCAGAGGTATCGGGAAATTAATAAAACTTATTACACGGCGAGGCTACGACGAGGGACGCAGCTAAGTAAAACACAAAGATAATATGAAATGCTGGCAAGGGAAACACTACATCGCTCAATATAGAAAAGAGGGAGTTTACTTGACCATAAATAAGACTCTGAAGGGATAGATGGCAACTGGTTTATTGGATAAAAGATGTTATATTACCTCACGTTAAGTCCTTGTCTGTTGAACGCGGCCATCATGCCCGCCGGCACGGAGAAGGCAGTGTCACATCCTTACAGCTCGAAGGTCACCCCTTGACTCCCTGTCCCAAGTGACGCTACTCTAAGCGTCAGGGAAGCCAAACAAACTCATCCCCTCCTAAAGTGCCTAGTTCCCCCCTACCCAAACTCCAATTGCCATCTCAAATCCCGGTGACCAGAGAGACGTATGTTCTATAATCTCTGCATACGTCACAATACAATGGAATAAAAATTAGTTAACCAGCATATTCAGAGGTTTTATTTGATTGCATAACGGCCCCTACTTTAAAAACATCCCTCGTAAATGAAAAGCTTCTTTCATGAGGATTATTATAATATTTTGGCACTGGTGTCGTATACGTATCCTAGCGTTATAAAGTAGATTTGAATCTCCTTTGTTTTCCTGCGTCTTCTTTTTCCTTAGTTGCTAAATCGTGACTATATTCATATATTATTTGGAATGGAATATCGGTTGCAGCAGTCTTCTACATGACAACGTCAAAGAAAGCAAAGCTTTCTTCGTAAGTATGCTCTTTTATAACTCTAATGTGTTCGCATTCTAGTTCACAGATTTCGCAAATACTTTTTAGTCTTTTAGTAATTTATAAATTGAATTATACGGTATGTTATGGTCTTGTCCATCAGAAAGAATAGGGGTTATCAAAATCGGTTGAGTGATTTTTGATCTCTCTCACTCTCTCTCCCTCTCTCTCTCTCTCTCTCTCTCTCTCACACACACACACACACGCACACGCATTTTCAATCATTATACTAGATTATAGATGAATTTCCTTGCATGACTACGTGAAAAAAATCAGATGTGTTATATCACATGACTTTCTCTACTCTTGTACAAAATATTTTTACAAACGCTTATTCTCCATATGCTTCATGTTAATCGAGATATCGAGATGTCAATCTTATTGCTAATTTTCTTGTAGATGCAAGGGGAATATGGTAGGTTATAAGCGATAGTCAAATCTTTTAAGCACTGGTTGCTATGTGGCGCATTCCATTCTCTTTGCATGTCCAGGACATAAAAAAATGAATAACGAATTTGAGAAAAAGTATTAAGTATTGGAAAATTTAAGGGAATAAGAAGCAAAATCTCGAAAATGGTTCATTCAACAACAAAAATGTATATAACATAAATTGTGTATTTTAACGCGATCTACATTTTTGTGTAGTAACATTTTGTCAATCTCTTATGGTTTACCAGTTATGCAAAAGTCGTTCACAATGAAGAATACTTTTGGAGACATTCCCAGAAAATTCGAGATATACATTTCATTTGTCATAAAAATATCTTAAACATATAATATTTTAATCAAAATCGTTAGATCCATTTTTGAGAGAAGTAAAATTTTCGAAAAATGTTCCATGTAAAGGGTAATCTGGGGTGAGGGGATTTTCTTGAAAGTTTTTTTTTGTCGCATTTCTGGAAGATACTGAGCCAAAATACCAAGTTTGGTGTTTATCCGACTGTTCGTTTCTGAGTTATGCTGTTCACAGACAGACAATAGACACACATACCGACATGTTTCTAAAAATGCTTTTTTTGGATTCAGGGGGTCTCAAAACATATATTTCCGGTGAAATCTCGGTATTTTGGGCGGAATACAACACTTCTCCTACTTACTATACGTAGTAGAGAAGGTAAAAATTAATGAGGTGAAGAAAACAGTATGACATTTGAATACTCAAACCAAAAACAAAAGATAGCTTGAAAATAGCTGATATCACAGACAGGTTTATTTGATATAAATTTTGTGTTTTAACATACTAGGTTTTTGTCTGTCTTTTATGTTTTACCATTACACAAAATTAAAAAGAATTTCTCAGATTAGAGAAGTCTACACAAGTTATTCACAGAAAATTCAACATATGTGATGTTGTGAAAATATCTGAAACAACCGTATTTTAATAATAACTAACGTTTTAGAGAAAATAAAAAATAAGAAAACATTTTACATGTTTTGGAATGGGTTTTTTTTTATCTTGAAAACCTTCGTGGAGGATCCTGAACTTAAATACTAAGTTTGTATTTCACCAATTCGCTTTTTAGTTACCCTGTTCACACACACACACTCACACACACACACACACACACACACACACACACAGAGGCATTTGTCTATAAAATAACCTTTGGATTCAATTGTCTTCAAAACTTCTATTTCCAGGGAAATTCTCATGGCGATGTTTTGATTGGAATATGGGGCTGTACTTTAGTTAAGTAATAGAGAAAGTAAAAATGTCTTTTATTCTTAAAGTGTTTCAATATGCCCTAAAACTAAGGATTGTCACATATAAAACATAGCAGCGTAACACAGTTTTCATATTTATTATTTCTTGATACTCATGGTTATTAAAATTTCAGCCTCGTCAATTGACTATTTTAGAACGTTTACTGGTATAATTTAAGCTGTATGTTACACTTCAAATGCTGCACGCTAATTATTGAATTTGCATTTTCAATAAATATTTTAATGAAGTCTCGCAGCGCGTATCTGGGTAGTAGCATTCGTAGTTGGTTAATGAGTAACTTCCTAGACCATTCAGCGGATGAGATTAAGTGGGATTTCACCCGATGGTTACATCATATCACTGGAGATATAGCAAATACCTAGAACTAAAAGTAGTACAGACCTTCCTCTCTAAGTGAAGCGGATACACCAAAATTAATTTTAAAAAACAAAGAACAAAACAATTCTAAGAAAATTCAATTTTTCATTTTTTTTTCATAAAATTAGAGTTTAAGGTATATACAATCAAATGTTGCACGTTATGCCCCTTGATCATAATTTGGCCTCTAAATTCCGTGATTTTAAACACCTGTGCAGTCCGTGTATTTGAAATTAGTGTTGCTTCTCATTTCCTACTTAGAGAATCTTAGTGCTTCAAACAGCCTCAGATTACACTTTTGAGAAATGTTTTTGTTTTGAAGTGATTGTCGCAGAATTACAACCAAAGGTAAAAACACATTTTTCTAAGAACTAGGTTTTTCAAATCATGCACTCAGTAGTGCTCATATCTATCTCTAAAACTACTTTATTGCTTGAAACCTTTAGAGTTTATTCTTTATTACGTTTTCAAACTTCTCCAAGAAGGAGGTTGTTATTTAAACGCTCCCAAAATATTTAATGCATATGTATACTAGGAAATTTTGATTTCAATTTGAAATGTTTTTTCACATATCACTATTTGAAAAGTTAAATTGCCTTTTTGGAGAAGAAAGATAATTTTGATTCGATCATTTTATTGAAAATACTAAGCAAATTATTTTTAAAATGACTGAGATATTGAGATATGTAAACATGTTTAAAATGCCACTTTTCGGTGTCATGCACCTCTAAGAATTATTCAAATTAAAGTTCAGAAAATAGCCTTCCTAATGGTCTTTTACAAATCCATATATTTTAAAAACAATTTTTAAAAATGCAAAAAAAAAAAAATAAATAAATAAATAAATAAAAAGTTGCAGCATATACTATTCTCTTAAGATAAACTAAAGTTTGTAATCGGCGGTATAAGGCTGAGCTTTGGGAATGGAATCTACACAAGAACTGTATTCTAGTGATGATTCATGTTTGCTTTACAATTTAGACATTTGTGGTTCGTCAGGTATAGTTTACATACAGACTGAAATTATTATAACTAAACAAAATATTGACATATTGAAAATGACACTCCAGGCCCAATAAGCGGATTTCACGGTCTACCAATGATTATCAGTTTCAGCTGATATAATCGTATGCATTAAAACCACATAACTATTCGGCGTGCAATGCGATAACGCAGTGTTGTAACAGTTTCAGTAGAGAGGAACTTCCACACCGATAATCTGCGAAGGCAATGGGATTGTAGTCTGTTTTATCGGCTCCACTATGTAAATTTGCAAATATGTTCATGTAGGAGCCTGCGGTGCACGATACAAGCACAGCGTAATAATGTTGTAACTCGAGCGTTGTTAAGCGGTCTACATGAGCTGCTTGTTAGAAAAAGTTATTGGAAACAGATTCATCATCTTGCGGAAAACTATGCAAATCCGTAGCGCACATGGAATTAGATGTTGTAGTTCATGTAAAGTGCAGTTCAGGGGTTACGGTATGTTCATTTTCAGATATAGGAAAGGATGGATGATGCCAGACACAGCGCTATTTTTAGTAACACTAGCACCATTTATGTCAAAATAGAATAAACAAAACTTACACTGCTAAGTTTCTGATCGTACGTATTCACATATCGAGTTTGTAGGACAAACCGAGGTAGGTGTTTAGTTACTTTCTTTACTACGTATAGTAAGGGAAGTAAGGTGTTCCACCCAAAAAGTGTTGTCGAGATTTCACCGGTAATATGTTTTGAGCCTCCCTAAAATCAAAAAAAGAATTTTTAGTGAAGGGGACAAGGTAGTCTGAACACATGGAAATTACACCTTAAGTGTGTTAAATTACCACTGCTCTGAAAGTTCCCAATGGTGTTTCCTGCAATTTTCATTAATTATTCTATAAGCCACGACAATTCTTTCAAGTGGTAGTTTGTATTGGTAGCTTTGGTAGCTGAGTCCTACAAATTATTTCATTCAGCAGAAAAATAATAAAATTTACCCCTAAAACATGTACCTTTTTCTCTGATACTACCTGCAAAACAGAATCACACTTTTGCATGCTTGTTCTTAGTATAATCAGCTATCTTTTAAACGTCAACTGTTTAGTTATGTACGCATATCAGTTCACTGGAAATTGAAAGAGAAAGTAAACATTTGGAAAATTTGCAACGTTGTGCTTTATTAATATGACTATATACATTATAAAATTATGATTGTGGTTCAGAAAGTTTAACTATGGTTATATAAATGTACTGAAAATTTCAGCTCTCTACCTCTTATACTTTCTGAGAAAAAGTTACATAAGTATTCAAAAATGTGTTTTTGAGAAAACTGAATTTAAAACTTGAACATTAAAATTCTGACACACTTCAGTGCATTCCAGAGTCATAATCATCTGAACCTTCATTCTGGATTGCTTCAGCTTTTCTGATTGCCTTCTCTTGGTCCTGGCCTCTTTTCTGCTCGCTGGGCATGATATAGTCGTTTGTTGTTGAGAGATACCAAAATGCTCTAAATGTTGCATGAAATGTTTAAAGGAATGCAGACTAGTATTTAAATGGCATTTAAATGTCTTTAAAACCTCTTAAACTCCAAAAAGTATATATTTTCCCAAACTGGAAATACTAGAGTTTTTATTAGTGCCTAAAACAAAAAACTGTTATTTTTTTTTACCACTTCAGAATACCTTGCCTCTGAAAGGTCCGCGTGTGTCTGTGAACAGTGAAACACAAAAACGAAAAGTTAGATAAATACCAAACTTGGTATTTAACTTCAGTATCTTCCAAAGATGTGATACAAGATTTTTAAGAAAATCAGCCCAATCTCAACTCCCTTTACATGCAACACTTTTTTAATTTTATAAAAAATTGCTCTATTTTAATTAATATACCATATATCAGAGATATTTACACCACAAATAAAATGTTTATCTTCAATTTTCTGGGAATAGCTGCTGTTACGTCCTCTTCATTCGGAAGGAATTCTGTATAATGTATAAGTACCTACTATAAACGTTAAGCAATAGACGAAGACGTACTACACAAAAATTGCAGATCTCTTTTAAACATGCAATTAATTTAAAATAACTTTTTGTGACATAAGCCATTTCTGAGATATCCGTTATTGATGGTTCAAATTGTTCAACACTTTAAGAATCACTTTAAGTCACTCTTTTAAAGTCCCGTCCCCACTTTTATCTCAAAGTGTATGAAAAGGTGCCTGAATACACTGGTGTCAAATTATTCAACTTACTACCTAAAAGTTTAAAAGACTGCAGTAAATTAAACAAAAATACTTTGGCCTCTTATTTAACTTAAGAAATGATAGTTAGGAGTTAAGAGTTAAGGAAATTCAATTGTAATTAATTGAATCTTATAAGGATGTGAGATTTGAGACATAAAATTTGATACAGTAGAACTTCCATTTACGCTCGGTCAATTTAAAACTGTCCGACATCTGATAGACGGAGTTCTCCTGAGAGCGCTCGGGACTGCCAGGCTTTGTTCACAAGACTGCGCATATCTGCGTTCCCCATTATAACTGTAGTAGTTATAATGGGGAACACAACTGTAATCACAAAAATCTTCCAAGAAAATAATTCATATACGAGATTTCAAACAGAAAGGTATTTCAGAGTGTTTCAATATTGAATATCTGTAACCAAAACGCACTTTATTCATTTATGGTTCTCAAGTGGAATATGACTAAAACTGGTTACAATGCCACGCTTACTACAACACTCTTAGCTCAGTGGTGCAGAATCAGCTCACTATTCCTGAGGTTGCAAGTTCCAATCTCCCTGGAGCTACTCAAAATTTTTTTCGCTTTCATTTTAAATAAGTGAGTAAAAATATAACAGGTTTTCTTAATTTTGCATGCATTTGTCATTTATTTAGTAGTCTGTCATAGCGGTAGGTGGCAACCATGATATTCATGTGTCGTTCTAAAGGAATTTTCATGCTCTACTTAATTTTATAGCCACAAATTTCTGCATTGTTGCAATTATATTTGTAAATAAATGAAGTGACACAAGCAATATTATTTAACTATATTACAGAAAACGAGTTGTCAACAACAAAATATAAGAATAAACTACATAGAATCGAAACCAGCTCCTTGCGTAGAAGTTATGTAGCTTAACCATGCTGCACGGCAAGCACGCTGCGGAGGTAGCACAAATCAATGTCTTGATCGTTGTACTATACCTATAGTTAGCCAAAGCAGTACACAGAAGTTGACGATTGTAAACCGCGCGCTTATTCCAAGGAACTTTTAAAAAGTTTAACTGCTTAAGAGTCCGGTCACTCTTTGACCTAGTGTACACCCCAAGACAATATACTGTATTAATAAGTATTAGCATACTCTCGAAGCGTATATTTGTCTTAAGTCCAAATCGTTTCCGTGGCCCGTACATAATGGTGTCTCGGGACGCGTGCTTTTAGTTTCGTTCTATTGTCATCTTTCATATTGAATGCCAGCCATTCAGTATGCGTTGACAGCCGAATGGTTATGAGCCACTACATATAGGTAGTAATGAGGCCTACCGAGCTTCGTATCCTGAGCATAATTTTAATTTTTTCCCAGAAAAACACAATGTGTTTTACGCATATTATAATATAATTGCTGAAGCTTATTTGATTTTATGCTCACTCACAAAATGTGAACCACTCTCCTTTTAGTTTTCATATTAAATAAGAAATACATACGTAAATATTACAGTTCTAAATGAAAAATCTGATGCGATACATTCACATGACTTTCTCTACCCTCTATCTTTATTAGTGGGTATAGAAATTATTCTTACTAAACATCATTCTTATCCACTACATTTGAATCCAAATAAACCTTTGCCGAAATAGCTATAGTACATATTTCGTTATATATACAAAGAGAACAGCAATAGTCAAATGTTTAGGAACTGCACGCTATACGCTGACCTTAAAATTCCATACTGTTCCATGCAATCGAATGGAAACAGTATGGAATGCACTTTAGAATTAACAGTATGACACTTACTTTGAAAACCAAAAGAGTAATTTGTTTGTTTTTATGCATGAATTTCCTAAAATTAGTAGATATCTTACGCATGGTAAACATACGGTATAGCCATATATTTAACAAATTAAACCGTAAATAACATAAAAAGCATTCATACCCAGGTTGCTCCAATTACGAGATACATACGTTTCACCACTAAGTTAGCACACATACAACCAAACTGAAAGGCATCTTAATACTTATCGCATAGCTTTGAAATGAACGCAGGGTGGAATAAAATCGTGTATTGTGAACGCAGCGTCAGCGAATATTTCCGACGTTTTTCGAAACGAACTCCCTCTTTGGCTGCTGCCCATTTATTTTGTCTTAGGCTGTATATGCTGGCTTTATTCCAGCCATGGTAAAAGGTAGTTGGTGCACAGAAGAAAGTTGCATAATCTAATTCATTATTACTCGTATGTTTTACATAAATTAACAATGGAAATGTGTTTGTTTTGAATTCACTACGGAAAGTTTCCATCTAAAACCCTAGTTATTATGCACTCTCAAGCTTTGCCTGGGTATGCGAATAACATTGCGTACGAGAGCGACACTAGAGTTTTTTAGGAAATCAGACAAGGATTAGCTTTAAAAAAAATTAAGTGATTTTATTGTTTTTAAAATATTCTCCTATAACATCAATACATTTTTTCATTAAATGAAACAAGTCTTAAAGCAACGATGCCACTCTTCCTGAGGCACTCCAGAAACCAGATTTTTTATAATGCTCCACTGCTTCATCCGATGACGAAAAAGTGGTTCCACGCATTGTATCTTTAATTTTTGGAAACAAAAAGAAATCACAAGGTGCTAGGCCAGGGCTGTATGGTGGAGGATCCATACTGGTGACTTTTAGGGTATCCGGATACTCAGTTGCTATAAGACGATGCGTTAACATGATGTAACATTGTTTTTCCTTTTGGGCAGACATTTGTGTACCGATCGGCAGTAACAGTAGGTACGTCTATTTTCTAATCCAATAGTAGCAATATGGCCCGTTTTAAAAAATCTAGCAACCATCTTCTTACCAACATTGCAAATTCGTCGGAATTTTGTAGGCTTTGGTTCTGTCCGAAAGACTCCTTGAGCCGATTGACTACTCTTTTCAGGATCATGATAATAAATTCAAGATTCATCAACAGTAAGGATATTCCAAACCAAATTTGAAGTGCCACCTTGGAATGTTTCCAGAGTTTTTCTGCACCAATCAGTACGTTGTTTTTGATCGGGAGTCAGTTTATGTGAAATCCACCGACAACAAACTTTTCTCACGTCTAACTGTTTATGTAAAATGTTTTGGATTTGCCTCATACCAATACCCATTGTCTCTCGAATAAATTCATAAGATGTCCGCCAATCTTCTTCGCATTATTAGAACAACGGAAATATTTTCATCAGTGACAACAGTTCTTCATGAAGTTCATACTAAGAAACAACCGATCTCTCTGGAATTCGCTATACTAATTATAAATTGTTTCCTTGCCAAATTCATTTCTAAGCCGATCTTCATATTATTTAGGCGTTAATGACAATTTAAAATCGTAAAAAACCATACACCGGATATGCTTTCTACTGAAATTCGTTTTTAGGTGAACACAAAAATCTTTAAATGATGATAACTAGAGCCCGGATTTTTATGTAATATCAAGGTGCGAAATATGTACATATTTATGTAACAAAAACACCAAAATAGTGATGAAATATGTGATATCAACAAAATATGTAAAATTATGTAATATTCTATATGCTAAGATTACTACCTCAAATCTAAATGCAGACTGCAGATTACCCAGAATTTTGTAATTTGATGGGTCTGTAAGTATGTAAATTAATTACAATGAGTTAAAGACTAAATATAGAATTAATTATAGGGAAAATGTTTTGTTTTATACAGAAATTAACTAAAATTTATTTTCAAATAGCTAATTAAAAATAAGAAATATGTGTTTTGGATTATATTTATTAAAATTACTCATTTCACATAATTATGTTACTTAAAGTTTAGACGATAAAGCAATGTTGAAATTGAGGCAGTAATACCTGAATAATTTCAATTGTATGTTTATAATAAATAAATCTAATAACACCCCGCCTTGAAACAATGGGTATGTAATAATTATTTAAAATGTATGTAACAGTCATTGCATATGCTTATTTTTATTGTAAAACATGTTTAATAATGTTATGTGAATATATTACATACTTTAGTTATGTAAGAGCTGTGAGAATAATAAGTTTTAAGTTGCTAACAATGAGGTAATGATGAGGTAACATTGTAGCAATAATTAGTTAGTGTTTGAAAATTACTAGTCATGATTAAAGCAAACGATAACGTAAATTCAGCAACAGTTTAAAATTAGCCAATCAATAGCAAGGAAAAAGTTTAAGTAAAATGCAGATATTCTATTGGATTAGAATTAGCCAATCAGAGACTTGAAATATCGAAGCTTACGAGTTTTAACAGTTGAAAGTTGCTTAGTTGCAGGCAAGCCTTAGTAGTGAACAGATGGAAGATGTGTTCTCTACGTGTGAATCGTAAAATATGTATACGCGATAAGTGAAAGTATTAAAGATTCTCACAGTTCTTTAAAGGTTTAGTGCTTTATAAAAATGTGCAAGAATTAATAAAAGAAGTGAATTTAAAAACTTAAATTCTGTGATGTCTACATTCTTGTTGCACCACGCCCTGCCTAAGACACATGACTCTAAAATCATTACTGACGCAGCCAAGGCAAATTAAACATAAATAATATATAGAAGCAGTGTTAATAACAAAGTTAAATATTATAGTGTTAAACTTGGAGTGTAACAAAAAACTTACATCTTAAAATCAGCTTCTCGTACGTAGCAGCATATTGCGTAATAACAGTAACTATTACGTAATCAACAAATTCAAATCGCCGCCCAATGCGTGTCGCAAACTCCTTAAAGCAACTATTAAATTATGTAAATAATTACGTGAAACATAACCTTCTTCAAGTTAAACAATACGCAACAACACATCATCTTCAAGTTGGCTCCCATACGTGGGGCAGTTATAATTACGTAACCAAACAAAACAAAAGCAGCACAACATAACCTATTTCAAGTTTAAAAAAAATTTACGTAATTTATTACGTAATCACAAAATCACTACTTCAAAATACTGAACCAATTTATCAATAAGTGAAACAATCAGTTCAAAATAATTAAAGTTTATAATGAGGATGCATATTCAGTTTTCTATCTCTTGACATACAATGAACAACCACGCATTTTCATTTTGAGTCTTTTGCTTCTTTCAACGTACAATGAATAACCATATGGTTTTCCATATTTTCAGGGGTAATTGTTTGTCTCTTATCGGATAAAATGTTCTTATAAGCAGAAAAGCTTCTCTCCACATCACACGAAGTAACAGGAGCATATTTTAGCATAGGAATATGATATGCAGAGAAATGTTTTGGTAAATCGACACTGTCACCATTTAGCACTTTAGACACGGACACAAGCGTAGAGTACCCTGAATTCCTGTTTAGCACAACTTTGAATTTTTCACCTACCTTCCTTTCTACATCTCCTGCAACTACACTAAGCTTCTGTGATACACGTTCCATTAAATCCATAGATTCGTGAAGAAGGGAACCTGATGTTTCCAACTGCTTGATGGTGCTAGGCAACCAGCCGAAGTTACTTTTGATGTAAGCACAGGAGCTTGCCACTTTCGGATCTTTAAATATGTCCTGAGATTCACGTATGGAAACAGCTACTTCTGAAGAGAACATGTTCACCACTGACTGGTCTCCTTCAAAATGTTCACAATAGAAGTTCATAGCTTCTAACCACGTACCCCATCTTTTAAGTACTGGTTCAGGAGGCAAAGGGACATGTTGGACATGATTTTTATAGCACTGAATTCTATGCGTTCTTTCACGAAGACCTTTTTTGTTGCTGATATCAACTTATTCTCACAGGGAAAATTACTTCTTACTTCTTCAGCAACACGTTTCAATGCATGGGCCAAGCAGGTGAAGTGAAGTACATTTGGGTAGAAAACCTTAAGAGCAGTAGCAACTTTAATCATGTACGCTGCGGCATCTGAATACATAATTAAAACCTTTTCCTCACACACCCCCTCTGGTCATGGAATCTTCATCCCTTACAAATTTTTATTTTACATTTTGTTACATATTTTAACGATGTTACATAAAACGTACATATTTTCTGGGTTTCGTTACCATTTTATTATTTTTTAAAGAAATATTGCAGTCACATTAGAAACTACTGTTTTCACAAGTTTTGCTGAAAGCAAAAAAAATCAGTCTGCGAAATAGGGTGCAAGTTAAATTAAGAATGCGATAATAACCGCCTCGCCACGTTGTGATTGTTGTCCGTTCATATTAAAGGAGGTGCCGCTCGACAATGTTGACCTCCAGAGTCACGTTTCTCGAAGCGCTTTGGGGGTTTACAAGGACTGGAGAAATTGATTGTTACCATTGTTACCATTGTCGCGGTAGTCGGCATCTTGTAATATAAAAGCTGCGAGGAAACAAAGTGAGCCGCTGGACAACCATCAATCAAGCGAGGCGATAATACTGCAGTTAGTTTCTTGCAAGTTTTAGTAAATTGCACCAATTACGTCCTCGCTAGCCTGCAAGTTGAATTCATGGGTGAAATTAGACCGACGGAAGAATAATAGTCTGTCAACCATGCGGTAAAAGAATTGGCTGTTCTATAAAATCTCAATTGGAACAACATATCAAGGGTCCTCTTCACATACGCAACAAACACCTACAGTCTTCTAGAAAGCAAATTCTGTTGATAAAAACTGTCCGGAAATGAGCTTTTTAAAGACCTGTGCAGTGCAATGGTTGCAGCTAATATTCCGTGGCATAAACTTCAAATTCCTCAATTTCGCTGTTTTCTAGACAAATGTTTCAAGAAGGTTATTCCTGATGAATCTACTCAGGGGAAAAAGTATCTTCATGTATCTTATGAAGAAGCAGTTTCTCATATACGGAATGAGATTGGAGACTCCTGTATTTGGTTTGCCGTCGTTGAAACTACAGATGACATGGGTCGGTACATAACAAATTTAGTAGTAGGAAAACGAGATTCTGAAGGTCCAGCAAAACAATTTCTAATCTGTTGCAAGGTGTTAGAACAAACAAATCATTCCACATTCCACACAAGTTCAATTCGTAAATGATGGGATGAAGATTCTGTGGCCAGAGGGTGTGAGTGAGGAAAAGGTTTTAATTAGGTATTCAGATGCCGCAGCTCACATGATTAAAGTTGCTACTGCTCTAAAGGTTTTCTACCCAAATGTACTTCACTTCGCCTGCTTGGCCTATGCATTGCAACGTGTTGCTGAAGAAGTAAGAAGTAATTTTCCCTGTGTGAATAAGTTGATATCAGCAACAAAAAAAGGTCTTCGTGAAAGAACGCACAGAATTCAGTGCTATAAAAATCATCTCCAACATGTCCCTTGGCCTCCTGAGCAGTACTTACAAGATGGAGTACGTGGTTAGAAGCTGTGAACTTCTATTGTGAACATTTTGAAGGAGTCCATTCAGTGGTGAACATGTTCTCTTCAGAAATAGCTGTTTCCATACGTGAATCTCAGGACATATTTAAAGATCCGAAAGTGGCAAGCTCCTGTGCTTACATCAAAAGTAACTTCGGCTGGTTGCCTACAACCATCAAGCAGTTGGAAACATCAGGTTCCCTTTTTCACGAATCTATGGATTTAATGGAACGTGCATCACAGAAGCTTAGTGTAGTTGCAGGAGATGTAGGAAGGAAGGTAGGTGAAAATTTCAAAGTTGTGCTAAACAGCTTGTGTCCGTGTCTAAAGTGCTAAATGGTGACAGTGTCGAGTTACCAAAACATTTCTCTGCAAATCATATTCCTATGCTAAAATATGCTTCTGTTACTTCGCGTGACGTGGAGAGAAGCTTCTTTGAACATTTAATCACATAGGAGACAAACAATGACCCCTAAAATATGGAAAACTGTATGGTTATTCACTGTACGTTGAAAGAAGCAAAAGACTCAAAATCAAAATGCCTGGTTGTTCATTGTATGTCAAGAGATAAAAAATTGAAATGCATCCTCATTATAAAATTTAATTTATTTTGAATTGATTGTTTCACTCGTTGATAAATTGGTTCAGTATTTCAACATTGCTTTACCGTCTAAACTTTAAGTAAAATAATTATGTTAAATGAGTAATTTTAATAAATATAATCCAAAACACATATTTCTTATTTCCTAATTACCTACTTGAAAATAAATTTTAGGTAAATTCTGCATAAAACAAAACATTTTCTCTATAATTAATTCTATATTTAGTCTTTAACTCATTGTAATTAATTTACATACTTACAGACCCATCAAATTACAAAATTTTGGGTAATTTGCAGTCTGCATTTAGAATTGAGGTGGTAATCTTAGCATTTAGGATATTACATAATTTTACATATTTTGCTATTACATATTTCATTACAAATTTTGACGTTTTTATGACGTTAATATGTGCATATTTTCGCATCTTGATATCACATAAAAATCCCAGCTCTAGTTATGAACTAGCAGAGAGGTTTTAGTAAGTAAACAGGACAGCCATGTAACCGCACGGAGTATAGGTGACGTCAAATACTACTGTGACGGACAGTCTCCACCCAACCCAGCAGACGGTTTGCTGCAACTGCTCCATTTATTCGATCCATATATAGATCAGTGGAGAACTACGGTAATATGTCTAAAGTAAATAAGAGTTCATACATCAAAAACGTCATTGTAATAAGCAACGTTTGTAGCAGAATTTGGCATGGAACAGTTCAACACAAATGACGAAACCATCAGATGTAACATTAGAGCTCAAAGGAATTTAAAACATCATGTTAAACAATCTATAATTCCGCGAAACATAAGGAACATATAATATTTTTAAAAAGGAACAACGAGGAAAATGGACTTTTAACCTCCTCAGCTCCGAATTGGATTAGAATATTTCGAGGATCCGTGCCATATGCTAACAATAGCGGACATTGCTTTAAAGAATGCACAACTTTCGATATAAAACAAAAGTTTAATTTAGTTAACTGTATATTAATGGCTTAATTAAACGATTATGTAACTTTATTGCACACTATCAACACATTGCCTTTTTCCCGTCTAATACTCCTTAAGTATTGTGGTCCACCTGCCAACGAAGTAGGGCATCCTGCATTCAAACTGTGCATCATATTTTGTTTACAGAGAACACTACAATGTCATAAGCGCTTCCACCTTCCACCACCAACACTCGGTGCGTTCCTACACTATATTCACTCTTAGGTTGATCCGCGGCAAAACAAACCCACGTGGTCAGTGCAACACGGTAGCAATGCGCCCAGGAAAGTAGTCCCATGCTAATATCTGAATTTAAAAATGAATTTATCCTTAAACAGTATAATATTCTATATAAATACCTAAGGTTTTATTTAACGCTGATTTATACCGTAAAACAGAGCTACAAGTCCCATGACGCAATTCGTATGAGTCACCTGAGATCCGGTAGGCGCAGAATATTGTTTACAGCCAGAAACCAGCAGTTGTGTTTAGTATCATGGCGGACGGTGAATTTGCTCTTGTGTTTTCGTGGAATTACATAAAGCATTAGCCGCGCAAACCATTGACTACTGGTAGAAAAACAATAGTGTTGAATTTTATTATAAGTTAGTGAGAAATATCAAACACTTTCCGCGAAAGAAATGGTGAAATTAACTTCTGAGTTCACCGGTGTTTCGAGTACAAGTATAAACAGTGCTTGTTCAGAAAAACCTGAAACGAGGAAAGTGGTTACACTCGGAAAAAAAAGAAAGCATATGAAATACGCGATGCAAGAATGTAGTGATTTTAAGAAGAATGCAATTCGCGTAACAGTGCACAATTTCTTTTTAAAAATGAGCCGCCAACAGTTAATAAAGTGCCGCTTCCAGAGAGCGAATAAATTAGGTTATCACATACCCGTTACTTTATTTTTCGGTCATTTATTTTAGAATTAACTATTATATGTGCAAACGTTTATTTTTGTTGCAACTATCAATCTTATCACCTTTAACCCTTAACAGAATATGCTAATCACCGTTTCAGTGTCGAAATAAGGACTCTGTTCGTTTTTGCACTACGTGCCGCTTGTACTGGCCACATGATCTGAAAGTGTGACAGTATTTATAGTGCGAATGGTGGAAGAATACATTATAGCGGTGCACTGGTCACCTGGGGTTTGTTTTGACGCGGATCAATCTAAGAGTGAATACAGAGTAGCTTTTTGGTTCGCTTACTAAACTCTGCCCGGTTATGAATTATGAGACGTTAGCTACTCTCCCTGCACGTGATTTTTATTACCTGGTAGGTTAAACCGACAAGCCAAAAGGACCACTTCTATGATTCCCTTCCAAGCAAGTGCTATGGACTGTGATGTAGCCTGTAATCAGCACATCATGGTAAGTAATTATACGTTGAGATCTTTGTATTCTATATTTAATAATGTAAAGAGATTATTTACACCTTTTTTTCTCAGAGAGAATAATATGACAAAATTGTTTCATCTTCTGTCTATAAGCCAGGCCAAGGCACTTGGAACAGGTATTACGTCATTGCTATAGGAAATAGGCCATTACCATTAATGACACGCGTGCCATAATCAGCCAATTAAGTATGATGTTGATTACAGCACTGTTTACAATGAAGATTTGCATAAACTTAATTTTGGGGCAAATAGGTTGTACTTAAGGATTAAATAAACAAGTAGGGATAGTTTTTGAGGAGTGTAACTTACTCCAGGGTAGAGACAATTTTTAAGGTTTTAAGGCAACCTGCAATCGAACGCGTGTTTTGTCCAGATGGATTATATACTGCCTTTTTCTGTACAACGGTTGCAAATGCGTTAGGGATAGTTTTGAAAATTATTTTCCTTGTGTTATATGGTTTACATGTACAAAGTTCTGCTCATATATGTGATCAAGTAGTGGGAATAGCAAATGTACACTTTATCGATCGATATGTTATAGATGATCAATACTTCGTTTAAAGCATTCCACCAGCCGTAGTTTTACTTTTTTTTTCTTCCTCTGCCTTTGATATATTGAAAACAAAATAGTAAAAGTTCCGATGTGCTTTCACCCCAAACAAATTTCTTATATGATCTGGAACGTCCAATTACGTCACCCTGTTAGCAGAGAATGTATTAAATGTAAAGTAAAGAAGATTAGAATTTAAAGTTTTTAAATACCACAATTTGTTTCTCGCTGTTTTTTGTAAACTGTGCTTCTTCAAGCTTAAAACATCTGTGTTATTCTAGAAATTTTATTATGAATGCCTGTTAAATTTTGTGTATTACGGATCCTATTACGTCCCAGCAAATGTCTTTTGATATTAGTACAAAGTTAGGTTGTGCACATTTCAAAAGGGTTTGTTGAGAGCGGTAACTTTTCATGATTCCTCGTTCATTCGTTTCCTATTTTTCCAGCTAATGGTGCGTTCCTATAAATTATTTGTTGTCGTTTTATGAGAGGATCAGTTTCGTGTTTGTAATTATGTGGTTTATTAGAAATAATGCTGCACTCTCTATTTATGAGAAATATAATGCAATTCCTATCATCCGTGAAATAAAGGCATTAATTTTAAAGCACCACTATGCTCGTGCGATGTTTTCTGCAAACGTAATTCCTGAAAATCAAACGGTTAATAAGTGACCAAATTTTCAGCTCATTTGTTTTTCTTGTTTATTTTTTTAAATCACATAAAAAGCGACTGAGACAAAAGAAAAGACCACGAAGTAACAATCGTGCGCGCTCGGAAAATCTTTTTAAACTGCAGTCAATATAATGGCAACGTTAAGCAATAATTCTACTGTTCATGTATAGCTAATGGTTTTATCCTTTAGAAAATCTATATCTTAAATTAAATACATTAACAACGAGCACGATAATCCGATACGAGCCAGGGCCGAAAGCAAGATCGCTGCATTTTCGCCTCCGCCTGTACATGGCATGAGTTGGTGTTGGGAGCGCATTCATCCAGTGTGGCCAACTCTTGCAGTGTCATCTATACCATTTTTCTGATAATCAGCTCCTCAGTTGGTTAAGATGTTGCTCACGAGGCTGAGTGCACCCGGTTTTTGATCACATTGCATGAGAAAAATTCGATAGAGTATGTAACCCGTTCTTCCTTTTCCGGCGTCAGCGCTATCACGTCATAGTTTATTGATGGTTGAGTGATGATTTTTGTCGTAGTTACTGAATGTTAGCCTATAAAAATTGTTTAGAATATTGTGAAGATAATGTATAATTCTACGAGTATAATTATTTGTATGTATATATATACATACAAATAATGTGTGTGTGTGTGTGTGTGTTTTCTATTGATATTCTAATGATTGTATTTCGTTCAACATTTGTTTCACTGATTTTTTTCCGTTTCTTTTCTTATTCATTCCTTTCTTTGTTTTGTTTGGTAAATTGCAGGTTTAGAACAGCATCCCGATGATATAAGCGTGGATATCCAATTTTGTTTTTCTTGATAATGTAGCCGTTTGGTTAGTATTATTCTTTGTAAATTGTGTTTTTATTCGAAATTGAATGGTCGTGAATATTTTGTTAGAATCGAGCAATTTAATTTGCATATCGATTTCCTCAGGACAAGTAACTCCCAGCAAATGATGAACTGTACTGATGGAAGGAAACAAATACCACACTTCTAACTTTGAAAGCTGAGTAAAACATGTCAAAGGAGATACAAATTAGTGATGCAGTGAAACAAAAATATATACCTCAGCCTGTAGTTATTTTGCCGAGACACCTTTACAAAAATGAATTGCATTAGAAATATAGATAATATAGATGTAATTTCTATAAAATCTGATCCACAGAATAAAGTTAAGCAGAATGATTGGTTTTATTATTTGACACTTTTTTGGAAGTATCTGAAGGAAATAGGTCACTCTCAGAACACTGTAGACTTTGTTTGTAAGGCATGCGACTATAAAGCATATAATATTCAAATGTGAGATACGACTCAGCTTTAGGGTGTAAACAGAATCCTAGCAAGTAATCGAAGTTCTGGAGGTTTCACAGGTTATACAGGAGGAAGGTTGTAAAACACCTTACGACTGAGATGCGACCTTTAACAATCCTGTTGTTGCCACAACCCCACAAACAGAAAAATTGTTTTAAAA
Source organism: Deroplatys truncata (assembly GCA_030765065.1). NCBI lineage: Eukaryota > Metazoa > Arthropoda > Insecta > Mantodea > Mantidae > Deroplatys > Deroplatys truncata. Next base: position 107,826,520 of record CM060979.1, read on the forward strand.
TTAAATTTAAGGCAAGGTATCTGTGAAACTTTGTAAAAAATTGCACATTTTATACGTTTTTTGCATTTTTATTGTACTTGCACCTTACACATTTATACTGCACAATTCTTAATTTAATAGAACTATTTTAAAGCAAGAAATGACTGTTTAATTGGTCCTGTATCATATACATGCGTAAAGCACCGGGTTGACCTTTAAACTTAGTTTTTCTCAATTCCTCTTCATCAGCTTTTCTCACTTTTCAAAATGCTACTTGGAACACAGTTTATAACATATTAGTTTGAAATCTTTAGGGAAGACTCAGAAAATAACCATTTTAAATTATTCTGGACTACTGCAATACTTAAGAAACATTAAATGGTTCAATTGAAATTCATATTACAGTAAACTCGGTTAATAAAGTTGAACAATTCTATAACTTGTATATAAAATTGTTTTTGTCTTAAATTGATTGAACTTGAGGAATTGCTATACAACAGTTTCTTTTAAGTTTTTATACTAAACTCCAATTAAAAACTTTGGAGCGATATGATAAACCATAGTGTCCAAGGCATTTATATTACTATTTAAAAATTTATGAATTATTAATAAAACCATATCTTAAAAAACGGTTTGACTTAGCTCGTTAGAATGTTGTGTGCATTATATGTTTTATATTATTAATATGGTAATAAGATCAAATCAATCAGACGAAGAATGTGGATTTTTGGATTTTCACATATACCTTTCCTAAAGAGGACAAAAAATGTATAACAGCTCTGAATGCATATGAAAGAGAGCAATTCTGGAATGTGACAAAGTACACAGGCAGCAAATGAAATCTTTCGAGTATCAGTTTGGCGGAAATACAAAACGTCGCTAATGCACGTGCCTGCTTAGTGAAAAACAGAAGTGTACTTTGTTCACAGTTGATTGAGAGAGTAGATAGCGGAATATAGAATACCGGTTGCTCGCGCCCAGGTGGACTTCGTGTGGCAGATTTTTGTGATAGCTACCGCACCGGCCTCGCTAATTCCTTATCTCCAGCTTCCACTGCCTCAAAATACTCTGAACAAACAGTAGCAGAAAAAGACAATAACAGTATATCAAATTTAGTACAGGATGAAATCTGTATCAGTATTACAGCATTATTGTGTTAATTTTTATGATCAACATGGCTTGAACGTTATATTTATTAATTGTAATTTATAGGTAGACAATATTGAATTAAATCGCACTTCATTTTTCATGTAGTTATCATTATTCTTATTTTAATTAATGCCTCTGAAGAGATGAGAGCATGATAATATTAATTGTTATTGTGTATATTAGAATTTTGGCATAACGGCTGAAGCATTCGAAGGAATCCTATACAACAGCTCTAAGGACAGTGAATGTCTGACAAAAATAAGCATATTTTATACACGTATTTAGTTCGAATAGCATACTGGTTTAAAATAGTATAGCGGATTGTTGGAATGAAGATACCATCCTCTTATGCGGATTCCATGTGCACAAATGAATGAAAAATTATGACACTTCAGTCTTTAAGTGCTTATTTTAGCAGCATAAAGAATGTACTAATTTTTTATGACATCTAATTCAAATAAAGTTCGATTAAGGTGTGTGACAAAAGCAACTGCCCTACATGTTTTGTTGTTTTGAGTTTCTTTCAAGTGGCTAGTTTTACCACAGTTCATAATTTTTGTTTTGATAAGTGGTAATTTTCGCGGAAAGTATGAAGAGTTCTTGTACTATCGTCACTTACCACTTGTGGTACGACTCTATGAAAGAAATGGCTAATACTTCATGGTTCTTTTAATTGTGCTCCAATAGAAGTAAGATAGAACGGTTTTTATTCTTTTCTATTAAAAGTTTAAACAAAATTATTATAATATTTATGTATTGTTATACTATAAATTGCGAAATTTATGGTATATAACTTTATAATGCTGTGCAACATAATTAATTTTGTTATTTATTTTATTATTGTTATTATTTAACACTTCAGAGTTAATAACTCCTGTACCTATTTCGTTTCTACTTCAAATGCATGTAAGTAAATGTTTGAGTTAAAGAGTTTATTTTACTTCGTTTCTTCGTTCAAACCAAAGCATGAGCTTTGGTTTTTGTTCCTTTCATTATTACGTTATCGCGTGCAGTAAAATAACCACCTTGAGAACTAAATACCATTAACAAAACTTAACCAGCTATTTTTTGAATCCCCTGTAGTTTCTGTTGTGAGGCAAACGTGACCTAAACCTCCAACGTTGAATTCTCACTTAGCTGTGCAAAGTTTAGCACGCGATGGCCAAACACCTGCTCTTTTCGAAGAGCTTCTTTTTTAAAAAATATATAGTTATGAAATAGATAAGTAAAGTGCTCATAAGCTCTCCTTTGATGATCACAAACTAAGGTGGATTCAGATTTCTCCCTTGATTAAACAATGACATCCCTTCCAACTAATATAAGTTATTTTTGTAAGGCAATAAACCATTTGTATATAGTGTAGCCTTTACAAAAGGAACCAGGCTTGAAAAATGCAATTCCACGGTCAGTAGTTCGAGTTCAACACACGGCTAGTGTGAAAGAACAATTATTGAATGTGATATTTGTTTATCAATGAAAGACAGGCTACGAAAGACAGGCAAAGATGCGTACCAATTCAATTGAAGCAGTTCTAAACGCAATACAGATATATTACTTCGCCGCGGACAGGAAAGTTCGCTGTGTTGAAAATTTTAAAAACATTCGTAGAATTAAGCCCGTGTAAATATCTTATCTTAAAGTTTATATTACGTAATCATTAATATACCACTAAAGGTGACTCAAAATTAAAATACGACATTAGGTAGCTATTAGGAGATTAAAGATGCGGGCTTCAGCACGTTGCAAAGAAATGTAATTATTTTACCAAGTCTGTAAAGTGCGTGTATCAAGGAGAATTGACAACTTATCATTTGTAACCATAGCAGTTTCAACAGGTCGCAACGATGTGAAGCACCTGTGATACTTTGTTATTATTCCAGTGAAATTGTTTACCATATTTGAAATTTTGTACAACACCAAATCTTTGTACAAAAGACTGGAAAGAAACTGACCTAGCAGGTTGGAGAAAAGCCGCTTGAAATTACCATTTACGCTTCCTCTGTCGCTACTTCTCCCGCCGGCAATGCGTCTGGTTTACTCTTGGAATTTAAGTGTAGTGCACGTTGCACATTCCTCTAGCTCGGGGAAGGCACACTGATCACGCCCGCTCCAAGGAACCATCTTACCTTAAAAACTATGTAGTATCAAGCTTAACTTGCAACAGCGAAGCTATCGTTCTTCTTTCTCTTTAATTCTACGAGTTGAGCATATGAATTTTGGAGTGATATTGCTGAACCATTCATCAAATATGCGATAGTGGTACACGAATGACATTAACATTCTCACTTCTCTATACCAAAAATGTATTTTGTTTGATAAAGAGAATAATATTCAACCGCTGTGCATTGTCATTAAGAATCTGATATATTTGTAGATTTGCTGCCAGGCTAACACACCACAAAAATTCTATATTGCTTTTAAATACAATCTTACTTCATGTAAGGAATTTCACCATTAGTTTCACTTAGACTGTTTCTGAAATAACATTTTAATAGAGTTAATGCTTTCATACGTATACTTCTTTAAAGGGAAAGGCCTTGTTTCAAATGAATGATCATAGGTTGAAAAATTCAGAGAAACACATTATCTTCGTCCTTTTTTGTTTTGCAGTTTCGCCAATACATTAAAATTACCTAAACTACACTGCATATGAAAGAGCGCGATTTTGGAATGTAACAAAGTACACAGGCAGCAAATGAAATCTTTCGAGTATCAGTTTGGCGGAAATACAAAATGTCACTAATGCACGTGCCTGCTTAGTGAAAAACAGAAATGTACTTTGTTCACAGTTTATTGAGAGAGTAGATAGGGGAATATAGAACACCGGTTGCTCGTGCCCAGGTGGACTTCGTGTGGCGGCCTTTTGTGATAGCTACCGCACCGGCCTCGCTAATTCCTTATCTCCGGCTTCCACTGCCTCAAAATACTCTGAACAAACAGTAGTAGAAAAAGACAGTAGCAGCCAATCAAATTTAGTACAGGATGAAATCTGTATTAGTATTGCAGCATTATTGTGTTAACTTTTATGATCAAGTTGAGACATGGCTTGAACGTTTTATTTATTAATTGTAATTTATAGGTAAACAATATTGAATTACACTGACAACGTTGTGTTTATGATCCTCAAATTATTGCCTCTACTCCGGTTGAATTCTAGTCTCTTCCGATATTTCAACACTTGCAACCCATTTCATTTCTCTCGAGTCCGTTTACAGGGCTAGACTTGAATGTCATGTCTCGCTGCCCAAGTTTTGTAAAAAATTGTTAGTTTGCCATAGTCACACTTTTTCAGCACCCAGCTTACACTAGAGCCTCGGCCTATCACATTCAAAACGCAGCAGAATAGCAGTCATTCATTAATAACTCCTGATTTCTCACACGCTTCTTGCCTCCTATATATAGATGTGCAGTTATAACGCGCGAAACCTCACATGGAAAACATTCGCATCAATCTGCTACACTGTAGCCACTAGTATAATTATTTATGCTAAGCTGTCATTCGCCTCACCCCAACCAAGTTGCGGCGGCCTCGAGTTTCCTATACTCCAGAACTTCGTTTTTGCGGACTAGGTGGGACAGTAGGTAATTCGGATCAAATAAGGCCGGATAATCCGGAAGAAACTATTAAATGAATACAAACCTTGATGTACTTAGATTACTGCAAAAGCAGAAGAGAAAAGAATTGAAAGTCGTCCAGTGAGACGTTTACATTCGCTATCGGCAGTGTCATGAAAACTAATAAAACAATATCACACAATTATTTTGTAACATTGACCATGATAACGGTAGGTACAAATTGTTAGCTTGAAGCGTGCGGTTGACAGTGTTCTCTACGCCACCTTCGGTGCTAATATTACAACCGTATACATAAGTATGTATACGTCAAAGGACACACATATTTTCGTGGCGGAAAAGCATATATAAATCCGGATAAACCGTAAATCTGGATTAATGAGAGCCAGATTAAGCGAACTTCTTATGTATAACCTTACGTTGTCCGTGTAAATTATATACCAGGTGGCCCAACAGTGCCGCATTTCACGTGTGCAGATATCCTTTTGTGCGTTAAAGGAATTGCAGAACTCAACGGGGCAATTCGACGTAAACATAGATCAGTGGGGAACTGGCACATTAGTGTGAGGGACTTCGTTCTACTCCTCTTGCTTATCGGCGAAGCCGAGCGAATCGCGCCTCATTGAGAGGCGGTTCCCAGGAGTACAATCCGTGATGATAGACAAGAACTTTGTAAACAGAGCAAACATTCCAAGATAAACAGGTCTTGGAATGTTTTCCACTTCAGTTACAGATATTATTTTCAAGGAAATAAGCTAATTTTTTTAGAATTGACAAATAATTAAAATGCCTTTATTTGACCTAAAGGTATTCGTCCATAGCTACTTTCAATTGTGTTTACTCTATTCTTGTCTGGCATTGACTAGCACTGTAGAGCTAAATGAAAGCATTAAAGCGTCGTAACGAAAACCACGCAAACATGAGCACGTGGTGTTACACAGCCATTTTTTCCCTTGCTATTATTATTATTATTATTATTATTAAATTATTGAAGGTTATTTTGTAGTCGGAATGGATTACTAATGGTCTAATCCCTGTTTGTATGATTCTGATGATCATTATATTTAATTAACAATTAAATTTATTACTATCATTATTAGGTATTATTATAATTATTTATAATTATTATTTTATTTTTTTAGATGTATATGCGTATAATCCGTAATGTTAGGGAAGAACAGCGTAAACACAATTTAAAAAATAGCAATCGGTGCATAATAATAGGTCCAATAAAGGCGTTTTAATTATTTGTCAGTCTAAAAAGTGAGTTTAGTTCCTCCAAAATTAGTCTCTAACTGAAGCGGAAAATATTCTAAGGACTTTCCGTCTGTTTACAATATTCTTGTCTATCACTGACTGTACACATTAATGCAAGCCTGGGAACTGACTCATTGAAAGCGATCTGCTATATCGTCTTTGCTAAGCCAGAGAAGTAGAACGAAGTCGCTCACGCTAGTGCGCCAGTTCCCCACTGATCTGTGACTACTTTGAATTACTCTCGAGTTTTATAACTCTTTTAACGCAAGAAGGGATATCTCACACGTGAAATACGGCGCCGTTGGACCACCTGGTATACAGGAATACCGAAACACAGGAGGTTAACGAACTATGCCAAATGAAAGCATGTGTATTTACAACCACCATTATTTAGAGTGCCTTGTGTAACCTGACATTACAAACATTAAGATCCTGATACAAAGCGCTACAAGGTATTTACGTTTCTACTTATCTTGTGCAATAAATGGGCAATATTGAGGGTACTTTTACTGTAATAAAATTGGTTTTCTAAAGCGAAGGATATTATGGTAGTTGTATAATAAAAACTCTGATGTGACACATTTACATGATTTTCTCCACTCTGTATTATTTATTAGTGGGTAATCCAAATAAACCTTTGCAGAAATAGCTACAATACACATTTCGTTATAGATACACAGCGATCAGCGATAGTCAAATGTTTAAGAACTAGAAGCTATATGCTGGCCTTTGTCGCAGTAATCTGTTCGTGTTATTTTATTTGCTGAGCGCTTGTTATTGTTTTATTATTTTTTTAAATTTGGGTTCTTTGTCCTCCGGCTAGCTATTATTACTCAGTCGAACAAATATCTCTGAGCAGGGCGTGTAAACAGAAAGAAGTTGTTACTAAAAGATAACGATGATAAAAGAATTTGTTTTTACACTTTTATTGCCGTCACACTTAATTACTTTCATATCTTTAATCTTGATACACGTCTGACTGAAAGTGTTATATTTCCGAATGTAATTACTGTCGTATTAGTTGCTGCGTATTACACATTTTGTAACTAACTTTACGACGCGAGAGATTCTTCCAAACTGTATGACGTGTACCTCGTGAATGATTCTTTAGAACTGCGTGATGTGTACCTCGCGAGAGATTGCTTAGAACTGCGCGTCGTGTATCTCGTGAATGATTCTGTAAAACTGCGTGAAAATGCTTATGGCTCGAGAATATATACTCCTTCACCTTGAAATGCCTAAACATTATAATAGAGCTGCTATTGGTTACTAAATCGCGCCAAAATTAGCGTCTGTTTTGTCAGCCAATGATAATTACTAACACATATGTTCTAGGGAAGATATTTCCTCCATTTCTAAAGAAAAGCACGCTACCCTGACGTCATTTGTTTGTCTCTTTTTAGAGATAAACAACTCACCCCCATGATTCATTGTTACCCACTCTATTGTCAGTTTCAGTGAGGCCGTGTAAACTTATTTCCTAACAATGCTTATGGCTAACAAACATCTAAAATCATTGTCATACAATAATGCTAGTTTACACTACATTCACAGTGCTGTGATATAAAATACTGCCTTACCTTAAAATTCCATAGTGTTTCCACGACATCGAGAGAAACAACTAATGTTGACTGTACTTAAAGAGAATGACCAAGAAATGAACAATTCGAACTTTTAATAACGAATACCTAGAAATGGTTTATGCCTCCAAAGAACTTATTTGAAATAAATTGTGTGTTTAGAAGTGTTCTACATTTTTTGTGTATTAAGTGTCTATCGCTTAACATTTACCAGTTATACGAAATTCCTTCCGAATGAAGAGGACTTCATAGGCTGTTCCCAAAACATTCAATATATACATTTTATTCTCCTGTAAATATCTTTATAAGTGATATTTTAATAATAATCGTTAGTCATTTTTTTTTGAAAATTAGAAATTTCGAAAAATATTTAAAGTAAAGAGTAGTTTAGAGTAAGATGATTTTTTTGAAAATTTTCTTGTCCCATCTTTGGAAGACATTCAACCTAAATATCAAGTTTGGTATATGACTTTTCATTTTTGAGTTATACAGTTCTCAGACACACACGCGCGTGCGCGCATGCACATTTTTTCTAAAAATGCTTCATTTCGATTCAGGGGGCCCTAAAGCACGTGTTTCCAATAAAATCTCGATATCGAATTTTTTGATGGAATGCAATACCTTCTCTACCTACTAGGTACGTGGTAGTGAAAGTAAAAACATGTGTAAAACGCATGAGTAAAACGCACGGTTTCAAGTGTGCCGAGGGTTCACGTTTCGAATCCCAAGCAGGTAGTCGTACACTATGTGATCAAAAGTATCCGGACACCCCCACAAACATGCGTTTTTCATCTTAGGTGCATTCTGCTGCCACTTACTGCCTGGTACTCATTATCCGCGACCTCAGTTGTCATTAGACATCGTGAAACAGCAGAATGGGACGCTCCGTGGAACTCACGGACTTCGAACGGGTCAGGTGGTTGGGTGTCACTTGTGTCAGAAGTCTGTACGCGAGATTTCCACACTCCTAAACATCCCTAGGTCCACTGTTTCTGATGTGATAGTGAAGAGGAAACGTGAAGGGACATGTACAGCACAAAAGCGTACAGGCCGACGTCGTCTGTTGACTGACAGAGACCGCCGATATTTGAAGAGGGTCGTAAAGAGTAATAGGTAGACATCTATCCAGACCATCACACAGGAATTCCAATCTGCATCAGGATCCACTCCAAGTACTATGAGTTAGGCGTGAGGTGAGAAACCTTGGATTCCATGGTCGAGCGGCTGCTCATAAGCCACACATCATGTAGGAAAATGCCAAACGACGCCTCCCTTGGTGTAATGAGTGTCAACATTACACGATTGAACAATGGCAAAACGTTGTGTGGAGTGACGAATCACGGTACACAATGTGGCGATCCGATGTAAGGGTGTGGGTATGGCGAATGCCCGGTGAACGTCATCTGGCAGTGTGTGTAGTGCCAACAGTGAAATTCGGAGGTGGTGGTGTTATGGTGTGCTCGTGTTTTTCCTGGAGGGGGCTTGAAACCCTTGTTTTGCGTGGCACGATCACAGCGCAGACCTACATTGATATTTTAAGCACCTTCTTACTTCCCACTGTTGAAGAGCAATTCGGGGCGATTGCATCTTTCAACACGATCGAGCACCAGTTCATACTGCACGGGCTGTTTTCTGTTTTCTGGATAAATACCGTCAGGGTGAAAATGTAGTGCTTCCCGAAGAAATATCTCCAGAGTTAGTGAAGTGCTTCTAAATTTTGCCCAATAACATCAGTAGACGTGCAATTATCAATTCATTCTACAATAACCTGAATTTAGTTAATTTATATATTAATAAATACTTAAAAACAATTTTATTAATATCGCATTACGTAGAATAATTCTTCGAACTCAAACATACAAAAAAGCAACGAAAATTAACTTCAAATAAAATATAAATCAATTTGATCCTTTTAGGACAAAAATTTGTACTAACTGATAAACCTCATAAACTTACATTTGGAGAAAATGATCATTATATACTGAAAATAAAGTTACAATGACCGGAATGATATCTAAGAAAGAATGTACGTTGTTAATACCAAAGGTATAAGCTTAAAGTTAGCAACTGCAGTGCATGCTTAGTGCACATTTTCGAAACTATTGAGCATATTTTAATGATTCTGACAGCATAAATGCATGCATATTTTAGATACTTTTAGTTCACACAAATCGATGTTAATAAAACAAAATTAAATATGTTTTATAAAATCGTTAAGGTTTGAACGAAATTCTGAAGAAGTGTGGAGCTTTAAACTCACGTGCCACCAATATTTTTCTTCTAAACACACTAAAATTAGAACCACCTGTTCCGACTATATTTGGCATCCCATTGTAGAAAATGTTTTGTTGTTTTCTATTCCCTTAATATTCTTATTGGTTAATTTTTAATTTTCAATGTTTGTTTCATTTTATTTCGATCACAGAAACAAGCATGGAGTTTGGATGAGATCAAACGTTAGTTATACAACTGTAACAGCGATGACAGTAAAAATTTCTGTTGCAATGCAAGGGAAGTTTATACGTAAAAGTTGGCCTATGACTTTTGGCGTCAGTTCTTCCGATTTATACTTTACGGGAAAAGCAAAAGTTAAATCAATAACTGTCTGGCGTAGGAGGGCAAAAGTTTATTTGTGCTGTTACATTTAGAGTTGATTGCGAATCTTTTCTTGTTGCAGGTAAGTTGGTGCTATGAGTAGTCTCATGGGAAAAGAGGCCTCGTGCAGCACTTCCACAGCGCTGAACCAGGTGGGAATTGAGCGCAATTTTTCAGCTCGAGTTTTCTTAAACCATTTGGTATGTCATTTGGTTCATAAAGCATTGTATGTATCTTATTTTAAAAAACTTTTCGTACATCATGTTCGTTGTTAGCATAGGATTATTTATTAGTACTGTTGGAATCAAATATTGAAAAATGTTGACTTAAATGTGTAGTATGGCTTTTATTTGAAAATTTCCGAGCTAAATATTTATTTAATTTTAGTTTAAGTGAAATAAAAAAGTGCTAGTATTGATATTGGGGGAGAAGTTTAAAATCAAGGTTAACCATATTTTAAATTTCATTCCCTCTCATTTCAAGTCAGTTTGAAATTTTAAATGAAATTCTATATTTAGGTACTCTTTTTTAAAGATAATTCATTTTAAGTTTGTATCTTTCAGCAGTCTTGTTCTCACATATTTTGTTTTCTGTTGTCTTGGCAACCTCCATTATTGTGTTGTTGATGAGAGCTAAATGCAATAAAATCACAAACTGCTGTCTATAAAGATTAGCGAATAGTCTCAAAATAGATTGTATTGCACTATAGGAAAAATGGAGTATGTTCTGAACACTTAATTTGATAAACTAAATTGATAAATATATAAACTTCACCGAGATAAACCATTTTTCATTGTTGGCATTTGCATTCTTCGTTCAGTTCTAATTATTCCTTCAACACAAGGAATGCACAGCAAGAGCACACCTCTTATATTGTAAACATATCAGTACGTAACCAATGAGAATAGAAAGGGCGATAATCTTTTGGTTTTCTCTGCAATGGACCTGAATACATGTATTTACGTCAATTATATACTGTGATACACCAATATAAAAGTATTTAAATGCATTAAGAACTCGCATCAAGATTTCAGTGGTGAACGTTGTCTTGGAAAATCTGAAACTTTTGAATATGTAATTTCAGCACAAGCTCAATATCATGTTTACTTCAAAGAGATATACAGGGGAAATGTACAAATGTGCTGACCTATAACCATGTAGGCTAAGTTTTTATGCTTAGGAAATTAATAAAAAGGCACCATTAAGTTGTCAGTAGTAATCAAGAAAATAATTGTGATTTTTTTTTTTGGTTACTTTGGGATCTCTAATTGCCAAATTAGACAATATGGGCTGATACATTCTCTGGTCGACGTTTCTTGGGAAGATAACTGTTTTCCTGGGTCGTTGAAAGATGGAAACTCGACAACCAATTACTATCCTTTATCTTTGTTATGCTTCCTTATAGTTGGAATGCATATCCATATATCGGAAATGTAAAGTCTTGTATTGTCAGGAACTTAAATAAGAGTTGCATCTTTAATGTCCATTTGACTATGCATCCAAGAGAAAATTGATTACGTTAATAAATTTACAATTATACAGTATTTATACTATTTAACAAATAACACACTCATGACTGATGTTTGAGCATTCCTATACAGGCACTTTAGCATACTTTTCTATATCTTCTAGCCACAAGTAAATATCAGAGAAAAGAAGTTTTGCAGCCCACCACTCTCTTTTGGTTAGAAAAGTTCGATGGAACGTTGCTTTCATTAGAATACTTAGTAGACCTTTCTTCATTATTTGAAATGTCTTAGTGATTTCGCTTAAAATTTTAATATCACTTTTTCTGGTGTTTCAAAACAAGTTTGAAATAAAAACACAGCATTAAAACATTATTGCTGAAAGCGTACCCGTCCGGATTATTGAGAATGAGAAGTAGAGTACATTATTTATTTTAGAAAGCTATGAATATAAAGCAGAAGGTCTCATTAACAAGCTTCTTTTTTCATTTCACAAAGGTACAGAAGTACATATACATTTCTTTCCTGCACTGCACTCTAAGTGGAAAGGAGTGTTATTCTTACATCAAAGAAACACTTGAATCTCGTTTCACGGAACAAATGCATCTACATAGTATAAGCCATGATGTAGCGTTATTTTTGTTCACGCGTCCTTTCGCAGGAGTACCTTCATTTCTGATTATATAAAAGGTAAAATCGCAAACAAGATCGTAAGAAACGTTATGTGTGGTTTACGCTCAGAATCAATATCAATTTAGTTTTGTAATTAAATGGTCAAGGGCTTTCGCACTTTCATGGTGATTGACGTAATTAATGGAATGAATTAATTGCAATTGAATGTAAAGTGTAGTGCATTGCCGTTTAAAAATGCATAGCATCTGCTTTCGAAAAACTCGGAAAGTGTTCCTTGTCGACGTGTTTCAACACAAATCTACCATGGTTAATTTATGTCTTGGCCAGAGAAATATACAGCACTCGGGAGGTACCTCTTTTAATAACGGATGTGGCATAGTATCAGAATTTGCTTTTCTTTTGAAAATCAACGTGCGGCTGAATGTAAATTATCTACTGGAGTGTATTCCCCGAATAGGTTCGGTGTTTTCTATAATAACGAAACTTTAATTTGAAAACAATGAACATACAGTGGACAAAGTGATAGGCGATTTCGTTCATTAAAAAGATCCGATGTGTTACTTTTACATGACTTTCTCTACCCACTATCCTTTATTTTTATAAATTTGTACAAACTATTATTACTAAAACATACTTCTCTATCTATTTCATGTTAACTGAGATAAAGTTTGTTGAAGGTACAAGGGCATAGAGGAAATTAACAGTCAGTTGTTTTAATGTCGCGTCGTTATAATGTGGCCTAGAAATTCTTTACTCTTTTCATGACATCGCGAGAAACAACTCAAAAGCAACAGAAGTTTAGAAAAGTGAAAGTAACAAAATGACGGATATTTCGAAAATAGCTGAAGCTACAAAACAATTACTGGAAATATTTTGTGTGTTTTAAAGGGATCCACAGGTTTTGTTACATAAAGATATATAAAAGTCCTCCAAAATGATAAGGCTATTCCCAGAAAATTTAGATACAAAATATACATCTTATTTGTCATGTAAATATCTTTAAAAATAATATTTTAATAAACATCGTTATATTAATGTTTGAGAAAAATGAAAATTTAGAAAACTCGTCCATTTTAAGAATACTTTGGTGTAGGGGGCTTTCTTATAAATGTGCATGCTGAACCAAGTTGGGTATTCATCGGACATCAGTTTTAAGTTTGCTGTTCACAGATACACACACACGCACCTTTTTTCTAAAAATACTTTTTTTAGTTTCAGGGTTCTCAATATCTATGTTTGCAGTAAAAGCTTGACATCGAAATTTTGGATGAAATAAGATACTTCCTATTACCTACTATAGATAAGTGGCAGAGAAAGTAAAAAGTAAAATGGTCCAACATTGATACTGTAACAATAATACATTTAATTATAGCTCTTTACATGCTACTTTTAACCCAAGGGTGGCAAAATGCCTTTCTCCCTCGAGTCATCAAATATGCAACACGCACTACGCTATATGGAAAACAAATGAATAGGTAGCTAGAAAAGGAGTGGCGCCTGCGCGTAACACTTCCTCGCGAGTTCCGTTTCACCACCAATGTTTTAACCAATGTCTTTATGGCATAAATATACAGCCTTTTTAGACAGTGCTAGACTGTCCAATTGGAACCGTACAAAGAAAAGATTGTAATTTCTTCCACTCGTGTGCCATAACTGCATTAATGGCAAAATCTATATTAAACAAACAGTCTTGCCGTGCGGTTTAGGCGAAGAAGGATCTGATTTGCCTGGGTAGCACTTAAAAATGTTGTTCAAATTTCCGTCACTGTGTTATTAATAACTATTTATATAATACAGTCGTATAGGTTTCTCGCGTAAAATGTTATACAACTATACATTTTCTATTCTGAGAATAAAATTACTTATGTCTTAAGCTGTTTATTTCCTTATGCCCAAAAAGCATTTACTCTCTTCTACACTATAGCCGAACCTTTTAAGTAGGTTTTCATTATGAGGGTTAATAATCTTATTTAATTCATTCATTCATTATCTGTTTACCCTCCTCTTATGTAGGACTTACACCCCCCAGGACTTACAAGCGGGTGCCTGGGGTCAGAGGCCCGTCTAGGAGCAGACATTCATGGATCAGACAGAGCATCCAGGATGGGTGATCAGCCCGATGCCTGGTATGGGATGAAGGAAGTAGATGAAACGAAATGTTGGTGAAATGGATGAAAGGAAAGGTGATGATGGAGCAGTTGGTGGAATGAATGGCGGGGGAAACCGGAGAACCCGGAGAAAACCCGCCCAGACGCCGCTTCGTCCACCACAAATCCCACATGCAGGTCCCTGGGATTGAACCCGGGCCGCCTCGGTGGGAGGCGACCGGTCTAACCACTCGGCCACGGCGCCGCCAATAATCTTATTTAAACCATATTAAAATGCTTTTATGAAATGTAGGCCTTCAGACTACTTGTGTATAGGACTGAGTGTTGAGGCGAAACCCTGAACGCCTACCAGATATATAAAGCGGCGCGTCCTTCTGAAGGCGGGTTCTTCACGATTCCATGTTGTGGCTATGATGTGGGTGCTAGCCCACCATGAAGGCATAACCATACTCTGGACAGCATCCAATAGCCGATACCGGAAAGAGTTCACCATGAGGAGAGCATTCGACAGGGGTCCAACTAAACGTATGCCAGGGAGAAATCCTTTCCATAAAGCAAATTCTCCGCCCTGTTGCAGCACCCATCTTCAACCTGAAACAGAGTGAAACAGAACCGATATTAAATTAAAGGAAATGAGGCACAGGAACATTTGTGGTAGCGTATTGTTACTGTTCTGGCAAACCACGAGAAAAATCCGCGGCCAGGGTGGCCGTCCAAACAGGATTGAAGTGGCATCTTCCGAATGTGAGCCACAAGCTAGTCCACCAGAGGACTATAAACGAGTGATCTAAAATAGCTTCGGCGTTCGGCTTTAACGATATCTCTCGAATCACGTTCACTCTGCATCGCCCGGGGATCGCTCACCGGTCACACAATAAATATTATAACGTCCTACCTTAGAATGGGTAAAGACATTATAATTTGGGAGCGTAGCCGGATTAAGAGTTGGTGAGCAACTCTGAATAGCAAGACATAACTAACAAAATCGATAACATAAATTTAATATAATAAACGAGTAGAGACAATGAAAGTGAGCAAGCAACCCATTTTTAGGATTAAGTATTTGACAAAGATCAGTTTCTGGTTACCTAGTACATTTGAGCAGATGTTACGCTGAATGCCATGCCCAAAGGTGGGCGTTGATCTGGGCAGCGCCTCCGGCCGCACCTGGGGTTGTTCCAATCAAGGCTGCCATGCCCGTAGATTTATAGAAGGCTTTTTATATTGTAGATAGACACCTCCACGCAGGACATGGCCATATATGGAGAGATAACCTCTACTCTATGGGTTGGCATCAACAACAACCCACATAATACCACAGGAAATGACTAGTGCTAACCGACGACTCACTGTACATCCTGGGTTGCACCATGTGAAGTAAGAATGCAAGAAATAAGCATCACATGAACCAAATTCTAAAGAAAAATGAGATTTAGGAAAATAATTTAACTTGACTTGACCCATACGTTACATCTGCCCCGACATCAAAATAAGACACTATCACTGTGTGTTGATAAAAAGGAATCAAAGGAATGGTACAAGAACACACAGTGCCAAAATATCATATACATAATGCTCTATTGGTTCTGAGAGTTCTTGAACTCGCTGTCTTAGGCGAAATTCAAGGATCTCGTCTTGCGCCATCTATCTAAAGGCGTATTCCAAGGCATCCTTTAATTGTTGCCAAGGGTGATCAGGTTGCCTATGTGCATACGTTTTATACCACGTTGAAGCGGCATATTTTAAATAACAAGGGAGGCACTGCTCTTTATATGAATCTTCCTATGCATTAGCTTTGGAGATAATTTGAAGATTATGCAAATACATTTGCACATTCTGATCAGGTTTCCCATTAAACTGACCAGGATCTATGAATGGTCGCGCAAAAGGTAGGCTAACGGGAACCAGGTTGGTTGTGGGTGGGTCCTTAACGTCAGGCATTTTAACCTTTTCTGGATTATCTTCAAAAGTTAATTTAAGCGCTATTATAGGTGGCGAAGAAGATAGAAGTTCAAGGTGGGGTTGGTGATTCAGTGGAATAAGGTGTCGTCTAGAACGTAATTGAATTTCAGACATGGAGATGCGTATAACACATCTAACAATTATTATGCATAGTTCTAGTGAACTTTATAAAATAAGAACATATAAAATATCAGACATTCAAGGATGTTAAGCATTAACAGATAAATAGGAAACTGTAACTTTAGATTGAAATGTATAAGTAACTTGAAAACTTTTTTCATAAAATGAGAGTTCGGAAAACAATCTAAAGCTCACTTGTATCAACTTATTGAGAACTTAACAATAATATGAACTAGTGTAGGGGTGAAATACTGGAGAAAAGGTACAAGATCCATATTTCTAGCATAAATAATTAAAATGCACCACTATGTAACGTCTTGCCTTAGAATGGGTAAAGACATTAGAATTTGGGAGCAAAGTAGGATTAAGGGTTGGTGAGAAACTCTGAATAGCAAGACAAAATTAACAAAATCGATAACATAAATGTAATATAATAAACGAGTAGAGACAATGAAAGTGAGCAAGCAAGCAATTTTTAGGATTAAGTGTTTGACAACGATCATTTTCTGTACTTTTGAGCAGATGTTACGCTGGATGCCATGACCAAAGGTGGACGTTGATCTGAGGAGCGCCTCCGGCCGCACCTCTACTCCATAGTTGGCATCAACAAGCCACATAATACCGCAGGAAATGACTAGTGCTAAACGACGATTCACTGTACATCCTGGGTTGTACCATGTGAAGTAAGAATGCAAGAAATACGCATCACATGAACCAAACACAAGGTTAAGATAACTTACAGACCGTTGGTCCTAGTTAGCTCTCTATAAAGATTTTCGAAAATTACGCTTTAACCACGTAATTTTCTGAAAGCATAAATGAGAGAGATAGTGCAGGGTATTTATGAACCAATGCAAGCACCTGATCAATGTCTACTGACTCGAATAAGGTTTTGACAGCGAACTAGGTTACGAAGCTGAGTACGATCATAGATAGAGTGTCGCAAATAGCTTCCCAGCCGCCAGTGTGCAGTGTTTTATATTATTTTATACAAATGCACGTTTACAGATGTTTATCTCTGCAAATATTATGATTATTATTAATTACTATAATTTTCTTTCGCTTCATTTCGGATAAAAGACGTAGTGCATTTTTTTGTGGTAATGGCTTCATAAGCAATAAAATTGGCAGATATCATCCCAAATAAAACTGATTTTGTAAATCTATCGTATCACGTATATTTTAACATCCGCATGTGAAGCTCTCATGTTGTATGATAATCTAGCTAAGTTTATCTGCGGAATTAAAAATATTCAGGTATTTTATCCTAGTAAAATGTTGCAAAGATGAAGCAACGTTGTGATAACTCTAAATTAGCTTACGTGATTATAAAGCTCTCATACATGTTTCCAACAATGAGGTTGCCGATATAAATCTTCGTGGCGTATGGGGAGGAGATTAGAATTGTTTATTAAAATCCTGCGATTGTTTTTATCCACAAATCAGTAGAAGCAGAAACGAATTCTTGTTATATAAATTCTAATATTCCTGGCATTATTCTTTCCCACACTACTGCAGTTCAGATCTCAGTGCACATAGGATTACTTAGCAGTATTCAAGATGCCCAAATTCAGCTACAAAACCAACAGCTATTTGAATTAAGGAAGCGAAATATGGACTGCTAAACATATTAAATGGTCATATGTCCGCAGCGTATATTTCAACACATGCTTTACTTCATGAGCTACGTGAGCTTTACCGTTGTGAGAATTAGCTTGGGAGTATTCGTATGTTGCAGGAACTGAGCGCATGGCGGTCTTCGTTTAAAATATTCACAGTTTCATATCAGAAGCACTGAATAAATTTTGCACATGTAAGGACGTTCTTGTCTCTTACTTCTCCAAACATAGTCCAGACAGGGTAAAAAAGTGACTTTCTTCTCTTGTCGACAGCAATAATTTCTGAACTTTTAATATTATTTTCTGCATCGACTTTAATAATGCATACTGCAACCCTTTAACACATGCAAAATGTGCTTCTGGGCTACTGCCGGGCTCTGCTTCTGCTTGAGGTAAACACAACTAATTATTCTTATTGAGTATTCATGTGCACATAAGAAAAGACAGCGTTCTTTCAGCTACTTCAGGTCTAAACCGCAAGCAACAGAGCACTCGCCGAGCATCACAATAATATAATCACAATATTGTGGCGAATTGATAATTTGGGGGGTTACATTGTCATTACCAGACATACCTACTGTTGTTTTCGTGACGACACTCCTGGCTGGGAGTTTTTGCTAGCCACGAGTGATGGGGATATAGCGTCTGTCTTACTGAGGATTCCCTGAGAAGCGGATCTAGCGTGCTAGCCGGCTTTTGGATCGGTGGACATCTCCCCTCTCCTTTCATATTTAATAATGTAGGAACCCCAAACGGTTGGGAAATAAATATAGGAATGTTTAAGTGGATTTGTGTTGTGGAGTTTGTACAGTGAAAAACCCACGCCTTCCTCTTAACCTCCATACCACGTTTCGGTCCTCCGCGGCCAAGTGAATATACGTCCCCTCAATGTTCGTGCTGGGTACTAAAAATTAATTTAATTTTTCATGTGAACCTTTAGTTTTCTATCAGCATGTAGCAATATAGCACGAAGGGTGTAAAGCGCCGGGGCTCGTTCTGCTTGCTTCGTCATGCACTGGAACATTCGTAAATTCATACGAGTGATTTTCACTGCTGCTGACTAGATAAGCTACGATCTATTGCTCTCGCGCACTTGTAAGCCTGTAATTACCACCTAAGCTATTGATAGACATAGACATCAACTATTTATTTCGTTAACTTAGCCGCTTTAAGCTCCACTCAAAGGAAATGTTTTATGTAATACCAGAAGTACCTTAAAGAGCTAATTATGAGTTATCCGTTCATGTGTCAAGCATTTGATATTTAACGTTCCAGTCTGGTTTCGCTTGCAGTCGATTATCTGTCACTATACAAATGCCAAAATAATATTATCACAACTGCTGCTCAGATATCTCCGTCTTTCGCTTCTGGTTTTCAATTGTTTATAGTTTAAAAACAATACAAAACGATGGAGTGGTCGTTTTCAATTGTGATATTGTGTGTTTAGGTTGAATGAATAATAATAATAATAATACATATTAAATACTAATGCTGTTATTTAGGAACATTATCATAAGATAGTCTCACGAAGTATCAATTGTGCAAATAATATACCTATGCTGTGATTGCAGTGCTGATACTGAATAAAATATGTCGAGATTTGTGCTAAACTATTTCTCGATGTCTAAAGAAGGCTAAACCTTTATGTGCATCACACAAAATTACAAATCAGAGGAAAAGTGAAAGAATAACTGAATGATCCAAAAAATTAGATATACCAACAAAAGTGACTCCTCCTATAGCAGGAAAAAATCATAATCTATAATCACATTACAGGGGCCTTCGAAATCAAAGCATTCAAAAACAATTAAAATATATGACGAAGACAGAATTGCTAGATATTTAATTAAATATTAACATTAGTACAAGGATAATAAAACAAACGTTTTAATGCATAATGTTCAAATGAATATAAGTTGAAAATTTCAGGAAGTAATAAGAGAAAACACTAAATAAAATGCGCACTGGAGCATGTATCTCTTAGTATATTAACCTATTTATTTTTTTTCTGTAGTCCTCAGTCAATGCATCTTATAAAAGGTCAAAATCCAGAATTTTTTCTTTTTTGTTAAATTTAAAAGGTTTAACATATATGCGTAATGTATCACAAATGAACATTTTAATAAAATATTTCCAACTTTTTCCCTAATTTTCAGATTTTGATTTATAATCAGTAATTTTTTATATATTTTTTATTTATGGACGCTCTTTAACTGCTGTGGGCCTTAGCGTCCCCATTCTATAATGCGCGTGAAGGTAATTTTGCTCAGAGGCTTCTTTATCAGGGTTGAGGTTCTTTTACGTGTCGTAAATCTACAACACAGGACCACCGGCTTTACTTCTCTTCCGAAGGAAGCCATGTTAAGGATTTTTAAGCTCGAAAAAATTCATCACCCTCCGCCGGGTTTGAGCCCGCGACCTCAGGAGCTAGGGTAACTAGCATGGTAACCACTGCACCACGGAGGATGACAAACGTTTGATAAGCTTATACAATTTAACCATCTGCAAAACGATTTATTATATCTCTTCTAAAACCTTTTTGGCTCAAAAATAAAGTTAAATTTGCTGTACGAGCATCGATTAATTGTAATACTATTCTAGAGTAACAGTTGTTTGTATATTTATTATTGAATTCTTCAATTCTTCTAAATTAAGCTTCGGAATTGAAAATTAACTTCCTTAATACCTCTTAATAATTGTGCGTCTGCTTTCAAGTCTTAGTATCTTAGAGTTTTATGAAGTTTTTAAGCATATAAATTAAAGGTTAAGGGTACAAAAGGCTTGCGAAAAGAAACATTCTTCTTAAGTTGAAAAAAGAGGATGAAATGAAATTTAACACTATGCTTCAACTAAAGTGCATGAATTATTATAAATAGCCACGTGAACTGCAGGAATATTAAGAAACCCGTAAAGTTTCGTCACTTTTACCAAAATTCGCAAATGTATTGTCTTCAGCGGCATTGTAAAAACTGGGGAAAAATTGGTTTTTCTTAACGAAATAAAATGAATTGGGTTTTATTTATGGATGCTCTTTAACTGCTGTGGTCCTTAGCGTCCCATTCTATATTGGGCGTGAAAGACCGGCCATTTTGCTCAGAGGCCTGTTTATCAGGCTTTTGAGGCTGTTTTACGTGCCGTAAATTTACCACAGGGACCACCGGCTTTACTTCCCTTCCGAAGGAAGTCATTCTAAGGATTTTTATGCCCAATAAAACCCCTCGGGTTTGAACCCGCGATCTCGGGAACTAGATTCTAATATGGTAACCACTGCACCACGGAGGACGACTTTCTTAAAGAAGTGTTGCATAATGGCACAATATGTAACCATGTGGTTGTTTGCTATTTCAGTTCTATACAGTGAAATCTTTACCAAAGAATACACAGGTTGTGCCAGTAAGGACTAACTAACAAAATGCGATATATATATATATATATATATATATATTTATTAATCATAAACTAAATGGTTGAAAGTATGGCAAGGGTCAAATTTCCTTTCGAACACAAAGTTGAGTGCACAAGTTTCTTCGAACTGTTGAATAACCCTGTATATTATTAAAATTGAAGATTAATTAGCGGAAACATGACTAATCATCGTCTAAGTATTGAGGAAACAATTTCTGTTGTATCTAGGGACATAAAGTGAGATCCCTCCTGTTGGCAGAGCTGAATTGAGGTTCCGCTCACCTCCCCTTCCTCCTACACGGTGACATTCTTGTATTGCCGTAATGAGAACCACTTGCGGTTCCTGAGCAGAATTTTAATATTTAACTACCATTGTTCTCTGTTAACTTACTTTCCGTGCCTTCAAATAGATTTTGCGCCCAGTACCACAGAAGGTTTTATTTCTCGCTCTCTCTTCGTACTAGATTAAGCTTGAAGACGTGAAGAGCTAAAGATTTAATTCTGCTGTTTCAAGCTGTAGTTCACAGGATCTTGGCTGCATTAAGTATTATCCTTAATTTTCCCCTAAAAGCCTGGAAATGAGTTGCAGTTTAAAACGACGTACGGTGCTTGTTAAAGCTGAACAGATAACATTTTGCTGCAACCTATCCTGACAAGGGATACTTATACTCTTTAGGTGGATACTATTCCAGCAGGTTGGTTATTTCCCGTTTCCAGTTACGAACACACGTCAGCGCTGTCGTGTTTTCTGCTACATCTGCACACGACTCTACTATCTTGAATAATTTCTCCTCTGCTTCACATTGGTTTATTCACTTATCTCAGTGAGCGCACAAGGGTCTCGTCCTTTCATTCCTTCTAACACAGATTTCATTTTACTATCCGCTGTACTATCTGCTGCCTTGGTGGACTGTATCGGTGATGAACCCCCACATGGTTGTTTTGGACACTAAACAATTGTGTTAATACTTACCATGATGACAATGATGAACCTTTGCAGAAAATTTTCAAACACATTTTGTGTTACTTATATTAAACATAAAAATGAACACAAGTAATTCTGTTGTTTTTAAGGAAATTACATAAGCACGTAATAACAGAACCGTGCTTCTTGCTGCATCAAGATAAGTTCACGTTTGCCTGAGGCGTAATTGGTATGCTTAAGAATGGGATATTCATTGTTCTGTTTCACTTAGAGTATTCATACACATGTATACGTAATGTATACGTAATTGTTTCAGGTTCTGAGAATATTCTTTGCAGACAGGTTTCTGACTTAATTTAAGACAGATTTCAAGCTTTAAAATTCTGGATTAAAATACAAAATATATATTGGTAAATACATTTCGGGAAAC
This sequence comes from Deroplatys truncata, assembly GCA_030765065.1. Classification (NCBI taxonomy): domain Eukaryota; kingdom Metazoa; phylum Arthropoda; class Insecta; order Mantodea; family Mantidae; genus Deroplatys; species Deroplatys truncata. Next base: position 107,849,321 of record CM060979.1, read on the forward strand.
GGGAAGTGTTCAAGCTGGATGATGAGAAAGTAATGTAATGTCCTACAGAAAGAATTAAAGATAGTATTTGACATTATTTGTTAGAATGTCACCACATGCCCTTAAGTGTCTTTTATAGCAAATGAGAGTTTCCTATGCTAAAAATATACTGGGGATAAAATATATGCGGTAACATCAAATCGAGTGATCCTGCAACCAGGAGCTTATTTTATGACTAGGATATAAATAGTATGTATGGGGAAGAACTTGATCCTAATCTTGATTTTGTTTTTGGATGATAATATATAAAACAATCGAAGCTGTAGTGCTGAAAAAACTAACCTGTATAATGAAAATTCCTGAATGCTCAAGCACCATCATTTCTACTTATCAGCAATTCACAGGTATCCCTTACATTCACATAAAATAGGTAATTCTATGCACGCAAACCATAAACATCTCTCTAAAGGTGTAAGGTGTCGCGTGTAATTTACGGAAACGACATTCGCCCACATCTGGTGAATCAGCTGACTCGATTATTGCGTATTATGCAACTCGCAGATTCGGATCCTATTTGAAGATATCAACCTTTTAGTCAAGCAGTACTTAATTTTATAGCGGCGTTTTTCTAACCTATTTAATCGTTTGTGTGTGATTCTGTACGAAGTGAAGGAGCTTCAACTTGTTAGAACCAAATTCTTATCCGTTTCATCAACGGCACATTTTCCGGTGAAAGCGACAGATCGTCTCGGAGAAGCTGAAGGTAATGAGGTCCCGTGAGGATACGGTCCTATTAGTTGATACCTAGGATCCCACTCCTCACATTGAGACTCCATTTCATCCGAAATATAACTTCTCTCAACCATTTAACGTATTTATACTGTACTGTAGAATATGTTGATTCACAGCTCCATTATTGTAGAAGGTGATTGCGTCACCAAAGAGCATATTGCTTATATCCCGTATCAGGTTTCACGTGCTGCAATAACAATTGCAAAAATACCACTCTGACTTGATAGTCACGTTTCTTAAAGGTCCTGGGTACCTGCAGGGGTAGGAATAAAATGTATATCGTGCATTATTTGCAGCACTAATACTTGGCTAATGTTCATATGGGTATGCGGGTTGTTTTTAGTTGCATTACGCACTATCATATCTCCAGAATTTACTGGAGCATCTCGAAGAGGAAGTGTCTGCCAACTCTCCGAACGTATCTGTAATTTAGTAGTATTCTTCTTGGAAATCGCATTTCGGGCAAGCGTCTTCCTTCCACTCCGTTATGCCTTGCTTGACCATAAGAGTCTGTCCAACACATTCGTCATTTGAATACGTTACTGTGTATTTCTGAAAAATAACTAAGACTCGTATTTAAGTTTTAAAGTATTTGAAGTGTTACATTCACATGACCTTCTCTAACCATTCTTATATTCTTACGAAAGTTTATTCCCATATCTAATTCTTTTTAATCCAGATAAATGATTATAAAAATCCTTTTATTACAAATTTCCTTGTAGGTATAAAAGGAATAAGGAAGCTTAGCGATTGTCAAATTTTTAATGTGCTGGCTTTGAAATGCCACTCTTTGCATGACCGCAAAACAAAATTAATAGTGATATAGCACTTAAATATAAAGTTTTTGAAAATTCAAACCGACAACAAAGAATTATTGGAAATGATAAATGTTACAAAAACATTTGACATAATATGTTGTGTGCTTGACGAAATATTTATTTTTTTGTACATTAACGTTACTTTTTTGTGTTTATTACAAGTCTACAAATTGTCTACAAGATTATGCCTACAAGTTGAGAAAAATTATACAAACTCCATTCAGAAAAGAGAGTACTTTGCAGGATATTCGGAAAGCTCCAGACATAAACGTTACTGCTATTTGTTACATAAATATTTATACACATGGCGTTTTAATAAAAAAAAACGTTAGGCCATCTTTGATAGTCGTACTTTGTTTCGCAATACCAATTTTTTTGAACGAAAGAGGTAAATAGCGTAAAAGAAAGAGAAAATCAAGCATTACTCTATTCCAGTTACCTGGGGAAATGACCTTCTGTCAACCTTAACTGACATTTATAGTAAATAGTAATTGTAGTATATTCAGTGTAAGTTATACTTGGTGTTGAAATCGTTCATACTTACAGTTAGTGGTAATATACACGGGGCAATCTATGTTTGTGATTGAAATACTTTATACTTGTAGTAAATGGTAATTAAATTTAGAGTAATTTATATTTAGAGTTGAAAGAAGCTACTAGTAACTGCACTTATAATAATTAATGTTTCGGGTTAAGATGATTCATACTGGCAGCTATTAGTAATTATATGGGGTTGAAGTCATTCATGCTTACAGTTAGTGGGAATTATACTCGGGTGGTCTCCAGTGTTTTGGTTGCAGGAATCCTTCCTATGGCGATAAAGTCTTTACAGAATGTAGGACTTGTCTAGAAGCATAAAGATGTACTTTGGAGTATCCCTTAAGCTTACTTCTTTTATTGATACTTCCATTTCTCAGGGGAGGAACGCCATACCAGTCCTCAGCACGTGTACATTAAGCTAAGAATACAACGGACTGTCATCTCATATGATAGTGTTTGAAATACGTGAACATCATACGTGCAAATCCGGATTGCACGACTGCTAAGGCCTCATTTGCTTTAAAACATATATTTCCCTTCAAAGCTCGTTCTTTTATGATGATTTTAACGTCAGAATCCTTTCATTTTGCTTTCACTACCACGTAGTTAGCAAGTAGAAAAGGTATTGCATTCAACCCCAAAGATCGATACAAAGATTTCACCGGAAATACCTGTTTTGATGCCCCCAAAATACAAAACAAAGCATTTTTTTAAAAACGTGTGTGTGTGTCTGTAAGCAGATAACTCAAAAAAAGTTACATCAACATCAAACTTAGTATTTAAGTTCAGTATCTTCCAAAGATAAGACACGATTTCAAGAAATCCCACTAACCCAAACCAGCCCTTACAGGGAACTTTATTCGAAATTTGTTTTCCAAAAAATGGCTCTAACGATTTTGATTAAAATACCATGTATTACAGATATTTACATAGCAAATAAAATTTATATTTTGAATTTTCTGGGAACAACCTTTGAATCTCTCTTCATTTGGAAGGTATTTTATATAATCGTGTTTAACTGGTTAATGTTAAGCTGTGGACGAAAACATAATACACAAGAAATGTAGAGCTCTTTAAAACACAAAATGTATCTGAAACAAATTTTTTATGGCATCAACCATTTTAGAGATGTCCATTATTAAGTTTCGATTTGTTCAATACTTAGTATTCCTTTAAAGTCCTTTAACATTCAGTTGTTTCTGGCGATTCAATTGGAACAGCATGGAACTTCAAGGCCAACGCATAGTGTTCGGTTCTAAACATTTGACTATCGCTATTCTCTTTATATGTATAACGAAATGTGTAATGTGGCTATTTCTGCAAGGGTTTATTTGGATTAAATAAAGTAGGTATAAAACAAGGTTTAATAGGAATCGTTTGTGTACCCAATAATAAATGATAGAGTAGAGAAAGTCAATGTGCATTATCATGCGGTTCATGTCTCAAAGATCATAATGTGTGTTTTTCAAATGAGTCAAAGCCATCTCCGCTAAGCGTGCATAATTTTTCTGACAGATCCTTGAGATACATCAGTAATAAACGGTCATTGCAACCTTAACCTTGATGCCTGCGGAAAAGCAAATTATCTTTAAAGCGACACATAGTAGGCAATCCTATTCAATATGATATAGCCAAGCCAAAATCAGATATGACAGGCGGAGTAATAATGTAGATTATGCAATTAATTGTTCTTCCACACAAGCCGTGTGTTGGACGAGGTTGGAAATGTAGAATCAGACGACTGAAAAATCAAATGCCATAGCCAGAATTTGAACCACGGAAAAATACGAATCAGTTGGGGAATTTAATGAATTTTTCAGTCGTCTGATTCTACCTTTCTAACCTCGTCCAACACACAGCTTGAGTGGAAGAACAATTAATTCCATTAATTGACTTAATAGTGGTTGAAACTATGAAGCCCGGGACTTAAAGTACTTACAAAATTGTAGTTCGCCATTGGGGTATGTCATCTCATTACAATTTGAAATCTTCTTGTGGTTTAACGGGAAAAATGCGAATCGGTTGGGAAATGTAATGTCGTATCGGATTTTGCCATGGTAGCTCAGTGGTTAGAGCAACCGTAGGGAGACCGAGAGATCCGTTGTTCAAATCCCGGCTATGGCTTTGAATTTTTCAGTCGTCTGATTCTAACTTTCCAATGCAGATTACGTTTAAAACTTGTTAATGCAACTAAATATAACAGCACAATTTTTTACGGTATGAGGTTTGTAATTATACTGTATAACTTTCTACTGTAAGGATCCATTAAGTTTATAGCGCCGTGCAAGTACCCCATCTCCTTGTTTAATAACTGAACTTTACTTCGAGGGATACCAGTATATGCACATTGGCTGTTCCCGAAACCTTTTGGGCTGAAAGCTTTTCCATTTTGTTTCGTTTGATGTGCTCTGCTCTTCGCCTTTTGTTCCTTGATGAGGCAAACCAAAAGGATGTAATTATGATCAAGCGATTTGATCAACCGCGGAAGATAAAAGGGAAGCTAGTTTTTTAATGGAATGAGTTTGCATAGTAACTAACCAGTACGCACGTGCAAGATTAATTTAAAATACAGAGTATATTGTTAATTTGTCTAGACCCTACTATCAGAAGAAAACTGCAATTACGTTATATGTTAGAATTTTGACGCTTGAATAAACTTTTTCCATTATTTTCATTCGTGGGTCTGGTCACCAAATATAGTTTGACTTCAGCTTTCTAGTTATTCCATTATCTTTTCACCGTGGGTATGTATTGCAGAATTAGTTTTTATCTTGGATGAACTTGATGTAATGGCGTAGCCTAGATAAAGAAAATCATGTAAAAAGTAATTTTGCTATGTGCATCCTAGAAAGAAGTACGGCTGCATTCCTGTATGTATGTGTGTGTGTGTGTGTGTGTGTGTGTGTGTGTGTGTGTGTGTGAGGAGAGAGAATTAATGGAATTTCTCAAAGGCATAACGATGGATTCATGTACCAAATACATACTTCCATAAATTCCTCTGTAATCAATGAATTACACATATATGACACATTGGGTTATCTTAGCATGATCCATAATGCGCAGGATGTGGTGCAGTCGAGGGTATGGATTCGTGCCGGTATAATGCGCAGTGGTTTATGTTGTTAAGTAGATTTAAACCGGCTCTGCCCAGCCCCACAACACCCCTTACCTGGTTCTAGAACTCCACTTAATGTTTGTCTTACTCTCCTCTTTTCCTTCATTCCTGAGCCTGAAACCGATCTGAGTTCATAGGTTATTGTTTGAGTGGCAGACTCTGACATTAAACCAACATGAGACAAACTCATGGTATGGACTGTTATTGTGAAGCATCTTTTCTGGCCACTGAGATGAAATGCTTCCATACTCCTGCGCTTTCGCTGTTCACCTAGGCCTAATCTTTGTTCATAGGCTAATGCGTCAGAAGAGATTGGCTCACCTAGGGCTGGTGTTGAACACCAATGAAAAGGAGTTTTTGCCAATAATAAATAAGGAAAAACACCATAGGAAATCAAAAGCACCGGTACGTCTGCATGCACACAACTGTACATCACACTGACATTCTATGAGAAATAAATGTGTGCCAAACTGGTTAGTTTGGCCGCAATCAGAATTTAAATTATGTTTAAGTTACTTCTGGTGTTCTATGAGTTTGCATCTCGATAGACACCAATACAAATTGTATGGAGTAACTATGGCTGTTAGTCTTCCTGAGGATGGTTCGTGTACTGTTGGATCATTTAGGGTGCTTCAATAACAATGAGGTGCGTACCACTACAGAGGGAAATCGATGGGTTGGCAGAGTATCTTATGACTACCACGGTTACCATATCTTGTACCACTCTACAATTTTGTTTGGTGTTGTGAAGGGATGGTACGCGGCTTCTACATTATCAAAGAGGACCTTATCGCACGGATCCACACACAGGCTGAAATAATTAGTACACAAACAACCACACGTCGTTGTCCGCATGTGTCAAACTTTGCTCCATAATGAAGCAGGAACACGACACTTCGGCCCCTTTTGTAAACAATACAGAACGTTAACCTTGCTGGGCTGCCAGAGATTCCTTACAAAAGTGTAATACATACCTTATGATCACAATTTAGCCCTCATTGCGCCCAGCCATGCGTTCTTACAGTAGGTTTCCTCTAGATCAGAGGTGGCGAAAACGTGACTGCCACTGTCCCTTTGTTTTTCACATACTGCTGAGTGATGCAGTGTGTGTTGCATATTTGGTGACTCGCGGAAGGAAGTCGTTTTCGCCACCCTTGCTCTAGATGATCCTTTTGGTTTCCCGCGTAACAATCTGTGTACTTACGGTATTTCTTTATGAATCCAGCGTGTGTAGATATATGTTCACCTCCATGCTGGTGTGATGATAATATTTCGTTTCTAATCTGAAGATTTTGGTTTTTGCTCTTATGCAATCGTCCAGTAAATTAATGAATCGCTGTTTAAATATATTTTGCGTTAACCTGGTAGGCACTGGGAAGAAACACAGTGGAATATTAATTACATTAGTGTGCTTCTAACTTAGGGTTTACCTACTGTAGTGTTTACTCGCTGGCAAGATAAATTCATCAAAATATGCAGTTGAGAAGTGATAGAATGTGAAGGAATTATTATTATTATTATTATTATTATTATTATTATTAATATGACTGAATGATTGACAGAATATAAAACAGTATAATTTGTGCATTAAATATGCTTCAAACTTGCATGAATTTTCTACGCGTGTACAAAGCTCATTTAGCATACATATTTTACCCTCATACTTACTGAACTTTGGCAAGTTAATGTATGTGAAATTATACAGCTTTCACCAATTTCAGATTATAATAAAGCATAAAAACATTGGTAGTTGGCCAAACCGCTTGCAGATCGTAAAAATCAGTTATGATTTCGTAATAATGCTCGAGCTACTACAGGAAAATTAAGAGGGCAAAGTCTCCTCTCAGCAGACATGACGTAATCTTGCAGGGCAACTGGACGTTGTGTTAGGAACCGGTGAAACTTGAAAATGCGTACTGCTTCATGTGTCTTAAGGAAAGCAAAGGAAGGAAAAGTATTCTGCATCTTTCATCACGAGGGCTCGCTTGGCAGACTGAGAACTCCCTGGAACTTACCTAAACTTTGCCTATACAAAAAGAAGAGTGAAAAGGTAGATAGCTTAAAATACTCAAATAAGGAAGAATGGAAAGAACGATAGTTCAACTCAAAACACACACACACACACACACACACACAAGTGAAATTTATTAAGAAGAATCACCTTTAAATTACATGTTGAGATACAAAAAGTTCCCACTTGGTTCTGACTCAGCCAGGGTCGTCGCCTCGTGTCGGAGCAGCGGAGCTACGTCCTATCTCGTCTAGTCCCTCCACAGACTGCATCGTGTCGTCATAATAAACTCGCGTTAGTTGCCATCACGCATGCGCACAATACGAAAAGTTCAAAGGAGTTCCTTGACACTAATGATGTCTCGCTAATACATTACTGCGCAATTCACCATTCCACAACAATGACTGCAAACAATAGCTTTAACAATAAGAAATATTTAATATAACATTAACCATAAATGTAACAATATTGTTATTTCATTCTGGCCTCTGTATGTAGTAATTTGGTAAATAGTTAACCCTAATAGAGTTTAACTACAATGTTTGGAAATTAAAACTAGTTGCAAAATTATTTCAAGTCGCATTTGAGTATAATATCTCCAATATTTGAGATAGCTTTTAAGGTTTAGCAGCATACTTGAATCAGATTAGATCCATAGTTAGTGTACTGGCGGTAGGCATGGTATGAATCAAGTATGAATCAACTTACTCCGTTATTCTGTTTCCTGCCTTTCGCTCATTCTCTATTCTACTCATTTCTACATGGTTATGTTTCTAAAATGTTACCTTTACTCAAAAACAAGCTTACAAACCTTCTATAAATATGCAATTGTTTCGTTACCCTTAGTATATTCTCTGTAGTGTTTTTCTCTAGCAACTTTCAAATTAAGAAATATATCGCCAGTGGTTTTTTTTTTTTTTGATACCATATTAATTGCAGAGTCTGTCATTCTTGGTGCTTACAAATTCACCTGAAACAGTAGTGAGAGAGGCATAACTGTCTATTTTATACGTATCTGTTCTGACTGTAATTTCTCGGATTCATACAGTATGACTTCAGAAGTGTTAAGAAACTCTGAACTTTGAATCTTCTTAAAATCCATTAAATCTTTTGCTTCACACGGGAAGTTTGCATGATTCTTGTAAAATACCTATAGGGCGTAAAAAATATACTTCACAAGGGTCGTGGTATATATGTATGTACCATGTGATAATTTGTATATAAACTCATGTCCAGAGTCTTTTTGTTTACACGCTAGGGCCTCTGAAATGAGACCGTAGACAACATTAGACGTCGCATTCATTAGTTAAGAGTCGTTTATCACTGGTACTGAATCAGCTATTACGTGATGCACAGCAGCTTCATGCCTCAGCTAACCGTGTTTACGTATTATCCTGTTTAGTAGGTTCATACTTTCCAGTAGATTCGTTTGTGTGGCAATTGTCAGGTGAGAATGAAGAACGGCGAATGAATAACATACTGAGATACTTTTTTATTTACGGGAAAGTCCGAAGTAATGTAAGAGAGGTTATCACTTCTTTCAACAACATTACCCAACAGGCATCACCCATCTCGTCCATGTTTCGAAGATTGGAGAGGCGTTAACGTGAAAGAGGTAACCTACGTTCACCAGAGTTTCAGTTTTTACCAAGAGTTCGAGATCACACAACCAGGCGACGCACAAAAGACACATCTAAGTTTGGCTACAACCTCTGTTAGCATACCTACTCAGTAGTTGTGAATGCTGTCCATTTGTGTAAAGAATCTCAGTTTTATTTTTTATTTGTTTCGTAACTGTTATTTCCCATATTGCCTATTGTAGCGGGGTTTGGGAATGGAAAATGTTGTAATGGTGCGGTTCTTGGTGGTTGGGGATTCAGGAGGATCATTGATGCTGCCGGCTACTCAGGTAGAGGAATTTGGGTTCAGGAGTCTCTTACTTCAGGGAGTGTGGATGGAAGATAAATGACCGTTTATTGATGATCCACACTGATGTCCTCGTATGAATTTCCTTTCCACACAAGACGCGATTTTTCCTGTCACCCCTGCTACTGTTTCCGTGCTCTTACCCTTTCTTAATTACTTTGCGAAGTTGAAGTATGTTACAATATTACGCTAATGACTTTTCCTTTTGTCATCCCCTAGCTACCCTGTTACTCACGTTTACCTTAAACTGGTTTTCAATACATGAATATTTATTCGAATATTGCTGCTCTGTTTCCCTCTTTAATATAAGATATTTTGAATTTCTAGATCTATATTACTTTCCCTCACGTTTCCTACACAAATAGATTTCTTTCCCCCGGCTCATCTCCTCCCCCGCGTTTCTACACAGAGACTTCTTCTCTCCTCGACGTTTCGACACACAGTGAAGTATCTTACGCACGTTTGAACGTCGCTTCTGCTTCATAGATAATTTTATATTTCACGCCTACTTTTCTAGTTTCTCTCTCACTTTTTGCTATTCACGTGACTTTTATGTGTTCTGATTGGTTACATCTCTGAATTTTTCCTCCATCTACCATTGGCTCTCAATTTCATCGTCCGAGCGTGGCTCGCGTCTAACATTAACAAATTATGTTCGCTTTACTGAATTTTCTGTGCGCTTGACTAAGTTCGGTTTCCTGCCCGTTGTCTTGACATCCTGTGTGCAAAACTCGGTTCCTATTGTCACTAAAGCGATTCCTAATGTTATTTTTCCTGTCCTTTCCTACGTCTGCTATCTTTATGTGATTTTCGCCAAGTTTGTTCGTTCTCAACTCCACGTTTTTATTTCATGTTCTTATTATTAATTAATATCTACCCTCTACGTTTCTTTCCTCTCTTCATGATTTCATTCCCCTGTTTCTCTAATTCTTAATGTTCTCTTTTATTCTTCCCTCATACTAGTATTCCTTCTTATTATTTTGATGATATGCTTATTAATTATTCTTCTTATTCGTTATTATTTATTATTTATTATTCGGGCGGATCTTATCACTTCTCTATGCTCTATTCTGTGTTTCAGAGCATGTAAACAAAGCGTTTTTAAATATACATTTATGAACAAAATATTATGACGCAGTGGATATGGACCAAGGTTATGGGAGGTCGGCTGCGGCAATTCGGATGTAAACAGAGTTAAGCAACACGCTCGCCCGACGTAAACATCGGAAGCGCTATTGGCAGATGACCAGAATCCTCTGGAAGTTTCTTCTCCCTCCTCCAGAACATTTATTGAGATAGTTTCAGAATGTTCTGTGGAAGATTCCACTGGCTGTATAAGCGGGAGTTAGCGAGTGCGTTTTTGGTGCAACATCAAGACGTGTGGTTCTGCAAGCAGCAGGAGACAACACGGCTTCTGGGACGTGCAGCGAGTCCTACTGTGAAGCGAGGGGTTGTGAAAGTCTTGTGTTCGACTCTCCAGCGGGTGAACCGTCCGGAAGAAGTGGCTACATAGTGCGTATTCCATTACACCGTTATGTCAAGAAGGCAAGTAAAGTGACGGGGAAATAGAACTAGTTCGCATTAGTGCAGTGACAGTGCGAATTAAGTGAAGTGCCAGTGAAATTGAACTAGATAAAAACAGTGAAATGACATTGAGAACTTACAGAAGTGACAGTTGAAAACTGGACAGTCACAACACTACGAGGCGTGTTTTTAGAATTAATACCGTTTTAATATTTTGCCACTACAGCGCTGCAGTCGCGATTTTCAGCATAAGCGAACACTTCCTCCATACATTAGGAAGCGATGTGAGTGATCGTCACTTGTGCTTTCCTGTTAGAGCATTTTGAAATGTTCAAAAGAATCAAAACAACCCACCGTCTGTGAAGTCAGATCAGTGATTCGTTTTTGAATGCGAGAAATATTAAGCCAGCAAACATTCACTGCAAGTTGTGAGAGATTTATGGGGAGGCAATAATGAATGACTATGTCCTTACACACAGCCAAACAAACTCAAGATCTGATCGCATCATTTGGGATTGGGAACAATTCGACCACCCTCCCTACACTTCAGATTTGTCACCAAGGGATTTTCATCTGAAGAAATGCCTGGTGGAAAACATTTCAACGACGATGATGTTGGTGTAAGGTAACGAAGGTAAGGTAATAAAGTATTTGGAAAATAATTTTCTGTTATTTTTTAAAGAATTATCCGCACTTACTTTAAAAACACGCCTCGTATCATATTGTACCCATCCACCTACCCGAGCCTTGTTGCAGTTATTTACGTATATGTTCACGCTCCCTGTTGACTTCACTAAGACACCAGACTGCCGATACAGCCATTACTTCCGTGATACCAACGTATTTCGATTTGTTTTAGCTGCTTTAGCAATCTGGGCAGTGCGGTTTACTTTTTCAGAACTGAAAAAGCACTTGAAATGTAAAATAAGCATATAACTTTATTATTATTGTTATTATTATTATTATTAATTTATGTTTAGAAATTTCTACAAGCTACCCACTGCTTTATCAGAGCTCTTTACGGCTTCTCCTCCTGGTTGCATGTATTGTAATTGTGAGACATTTTAGATTTAGAACATAGTACTTATGCTTTTTCATACTGCCTTCAGGAATGTTTTCTGTACCTGAAAATTGGAGATATTCATATTTTATTGTATATTTAAAACAGGTTCCATATGCTTCTATTGCTGAATTAAGAGAACCTCCATTGCAAACTCTAAATTTCACAATTCTCAATGACTTAAACCTAGTTTGTCATAGCTTAATCGAATTCGCATATAAGAGGTGTTTAAATTTGAATACAACGTATTTTAAAATGTTCGAGATATAGTTATACAGCATTGGTATGCTTTGAAGGGAAACCCCACGAAGGGATTTAGAGAGTCTTAAATTTTATACTTACGTAAAGATGGAATTTTAAAGAACCTAAGCATTAATTTTTATATGCAAACTATAATTTTTAAGACAAAAATTAAAGTATATCATTCCATATTTAATCAAAAGCACTAATATAGTGTTTTAAAATTGAAACCATAGCTTATTTTAAGTATGAAAACAGCACTGTTAGATTTCTTGTTGGCCCTTCAAGCACATGATGATTTCAAAAAGGATGATTTCTATGTGGAGGTTTTTGCTTCTTGGAATGATGGATCTCCATACAACAAATACACACAACTAAATCAGGTTAAAGGACGTTGTGTTAAAAAACAAAAACAGCAAACAAATAAAACCTAGAAGGCTAACTGTTCGCCTTTCTATATGAAAGCGTAGTTAGGCTGAACGGCACCCTAATGCCATCTGCAGGGCACGAAGCAGAAGAAGATCCGGTTGCTACGCGCTAGGGTCTGTGGACACGACGAAACGAGTGGTTACGGGGATGAGATCTAGAAGGCTGTCTGCCACACCTATCCACTAACAGTTCCGTTGCGATATGACCCAGTAGTTAAAGCGACGTAAAATGAATAGAGTAATAATACAACAAAAACAAAACGAAACTGATTGCTTCTCGAGTTCCTTACTGCACCAGGGTTTACTGTTGCAAAGCTGTCAACAGTACCGTCACTTTCATATTATCAAATTATACAAACGAATGTATTCAGAACTGAGATCTGTTGCTTTAACTGCAGCAGTTTAAGTAGAAGCATTTGGACAACTAAGATGTAGGTTCTGTGCATTGTTCGGAAAAGAAGAATAAACTGTTTAAAATCAGATGTGAATAAAGGGATATAGATACGCCAGTTTAATTCTTCTATTCTGTGTCCTTTTGGTAGAAGTAACGCAAAACCTACATTTGCAGTTGCGTTCTTGAATCTGAGCGAGATTTCTTGTTGAATTTTGTGTAACTAAAAATTCGTACGAGAAGGACAAATTCCTACTGTAATACATGTGGCTCTTGACTATATTATTTTATGAATTATTGTTTAATGAACATATTATTTAGCAATTAGTATTCATGAAATATTGACCTTTGTTTTACATTTTCTAACGTTTAAGTTGCATACTTAGAAGCTTTAAACTAGCAGGATGGCTCAGGCAGAAACGTCTGTAGCCCGCATTCGGGAGGTCGTGGGTTCGATTCCCGCGGCCTTACTAAATCGAATTAATGACTATACCCTAGCCATAACTAAAGTTGAAGAATGCACTAAAAACTAAACTCGACCTTCCTAACTCATGGGTTTATTCGGGTATTTCCGAGGGTCGCTAGGCGAATGCTGGGAAGGTTCCTTACATCTCCCCAATTTCTCGTCCCTCCATTTCACCTCTATTCTCATTTCACTTCATCTTTCATCTGCTTGCTCTCTTTTAGGGTTGCAAGTATCGGCGGGAGTCTCGACGTTGCTATCAAGGGAGAAGGATGCCATACGTAACACGTCTTCCTCGGTATGAATTCCAGGTTTCCCAGTGATATGTGCAAGCCTGCAGAAAGGGAAGCCGGTTGTACCAGCTGCCATCCGAGGAGTTTCAATTTGGAAAAATATAGGGACCCTGCCCTCTACCTTGTCGTACCTTCTGGTCCGGACGCCCTCTGTCTCCTCTCACCTCACCCCTGCCACCGAGGGCGTCCCCCCCCCCCGGGGCATAGTCACGAAAGATCTTCGTTGGTCGAGGTGCTAAGTGCCCCTTCGCTAGTTGGGAGTTTCAAATATTCGTTCTGCTGTTTCTCATGAGCTCTTGCAAAGAGTGCCCGTGTAATATTTAGGCAGCGTATTAACATACATATTAAACAAGCGAGAGCCGCATCAGCCTCCTCTATTCCCATATAGTATTTATATTAGTTGTAATGAAACCATTTTCTGCAAATATTAGTCAACATTATTTTTAAAAAAATTTGATATGTTACATTCACAAGTATTTCTCTACCCTCAATAATTTATTAGAGGATATACGAATTATTCTTACGAAAGTTTATTCCTCTGCTTCATTTTAATCGAGATAAACCTTTACATAAGTAGCTACATAACACGTTTTGAAATCGCGAGAAACAACTGAATATCGACGGACTTTAAAAGAATGACAAAGTATTGAACAATTCGAACCATTAATAACGAATGTCTCGGAAATGGCTTATGCCAAAAAAGTTTATTTCAAATAAGTTGTGCTGCAAAGAAAATAAATTTTTTGTCTCTCACTTAAGATTTACCAGTTATACAAAATTATATAAAATTCCTCCCGAATAAGGAAGACATAGGCTGTTCCTGGAAATTCATTATATATATTATTTTCCATGTAAGTACCTTTAATATGTGGTAGTTTAATCCAACTCGTTAGTCATTTTTGAGAAAATCAAGCATTTGAAAAACATTTTTATGCAGGGGTTATTTCTGGTTTGGGGGATTTTCTCGAATATCTTCGTGCCGCATCTTTGGAAGATAGCGAGCTTGAATACCAAGAACACCCATCTGTCTACATACACTCACATGGGCCTTTATTTCTTCAAGAATGTTTTTTTTTAATTTAGGGGATTTTAAACCATGTATTTCTGATTCTATATACGTGGTAGGTTTTGTGTGAATATGAAAATAAATGTTAAAGCGTAGGGAAAATAGAATGTTACACGTCGGATTTTTAAATACCTGTAGGGAATATTTCAGTTATAATTCCGTATAGCCAGTCTTTCCCCGTAGCTCTATAGAAAAGAGCCACCTGAAAAACAATCTGTATATTCATGAGGTGCATTTCCAAGCACTAAAAATGAACACTAAGTTTGTTTTGCAAATAAAAGCCATTATTTACTGCCACTTTCTTTTATACGCAACAGACGATAGCAGTATTTGAGCATTCAGTACGTTTTAATATTCGACCAGCTACATTATATTTTCTGGAGCGAAGATAATAGCGAATAACTAATTACAAGTTTGGGCTGGGACCTGTTGTGGGTGAGGGAGAGACATGCATTATGCAACAGGCGTCACAGCGCCACAAAGGCTTGGAGCAGGAATGGAGTAGTGGGGGAGTTCCGACAATTAGTTCTGTACAGCCCTCAACAACAACAACTTCCGTACTTCTCTCGTATCCTGGAGTACCGAGCTTGCTATCCTTCCATGTTGTACACGCTTGAAAGACTGTGACAAAGCAACGTTCCCAGTTGGCGGCCACAAGAAATGGAGGGTACCAGCAGAAGCGCCACTTCATGCTTGTAGGTTTAGGAGCATATTGAGTGTTAATGGAACACAACAGCTTGATCGTCTTCAACGTCGTCGAAATTCTCATGGTTCTCTTAGTGCCCGTTGAACCTGGTCACACAGTCTTGCTTTTGGAGGTTAAATACTACCTATAACTTACTCTGTTCATTTCTGATAAATGATCTTTCAAAAGTTGGTCATAAGGTAATTCTCTCTCTCTCATTCTTTTCCTTCTTCATATGTAAAATCTACTGCATTCACATGACTTCTTCTACCCACTATCGCGTATTTTATGTACCTCTACAAACTATTTTTACGAAAGCTTATATTTCTACATACCTACTTCATTTCAACTCAGGTAAACTTTTGCAGAAATAATATTATGATGCATATCATTGCAGGTACAAGGGGGATAGAGGAAACAATGATAATTAGATGTTTAAAATTCTGTGGCTATATGCTGGCTTTGAAATGTTATACTCTTTCCATAATATGAATATCGATAGCCCTTAAAAAAGATTACGAAATATTGTAAAATTCAAACCAACAATAACGAAAGTTATAGAAATAAATTGTGTTTTTAGAAACATTTACATTATTTGTCTATCTCTAATATTTACCAATTTACAGAATTATATATAATGCCTTTTCGAACGTAGAATACTTCAGAGAAAATTTAAGTTAAGTATTTTATGTGTAAACAGCCTAAATATATACCATCTTGAGTAAGATCTTTAGAGCCATTTTTAAGAAAATGAAAACATATTTTGAAAAATTGTCTATTAAAGAATAGTTTGGGATGGGGTATTTTCTTGAAAATCTATGTGTCGCATCTTTGGAAGATAGTGAACTTAATTGCCCAGTTTTTTATTTATTCCACTTTTCATTTTTGAGCCATGCAGTCCACACAAACCCACCACCCACCCACACGCACGCACACACACATACATACACACCTATGGACCTATTTCTAAAAATTATGTTTCCAAAAATACTTTTTCCATGCTCAGGGGTCTCAAAACAGTATTTCCAATGAAATCCCTATATCGAATTTTTGGGTGAAGTGCCATACTTTCTCTACTTACTATAAATAAATAAATAAATAAATAAATAAATAGAAGAAAAAGTAAAAATATTCATACATGTTGTAAGCACTATATGCAGTTATAACAATTTTGTAATTGAATGCAATATACAAAGCTAGAAAAATGAGAACATTGCTTTGATCCATCAGAAACTAACCTCTTCAGAGAGCTTGATTCACGTGGCCACATGTATCATTCTAAATTACAAGGAATACAAATTGCACATTTCAGCTAATAGTAAACCAGTACGAGGGGCACTATTTATATTTTGAGCCTAGTAATTAAAAAAAGGTAATTTCCGATTGAAAACTGCTTTATTGTTTTTCACAGTATTCTTCTTTATGATCAATACGCTTTTGCATCCGTTTGAACCATTTGTCAAAGCATTTATTCCAGTCTTCTGGAGACACCTCCAAACCATGGTTTTTGAAGGTATCAAAGGCTTCTTCTGCCAACGAAAATCGTTGTCCACGCAATTCATTCTTGATGTTTGGGAACAAAAACAAGTCATTGGGTACCAGATCAGGACTGTAAGGCGGATGACCCATCAATTCGATTTTTCGAGCCTTCAAATACTCTGTTGTTAGACGAGATGTATGCGCGCTCGCATTGTCTTGATGAAAAACGACCCTACGATTCTTGTTGGTTTTCCTTACTTCACCGAAGACTTCCAGTAAAAAATGGTTGTGTACCATTCGGCATTGACCGTTTTACGTTTCTCTAAAGGCACTTTTGCCACATGGCCAGTTTTGGTGAAAAAACAGGCGACCATTTGCTTCGAAGCGCTTTGAGTGCGAACAACTTTTGTTGGATTTGCTTCATCTTGAAACACCCATACAGTCGACTACTGTTTACGTTCCGGGTCATACGTTTAGATCCATGATTCGTCACCTGTTACAATCTTATATACGTCTTTGGAGGCACCGCCATTGCATTTCTTGAGCATTCTTGTACATCAATCGACACGAGCATCTTTTTGAGATTGCGTCAAATTATGCGGGATCCAACGAGATTTCACGGCAATATTTCATGCAATATTTAATATACGCTGGTGGAACTAATGACTTGGGTTGTCTCAATCTCACAATATGTCACATGACGATCTTTCATTAGTAGTTTTTGTACAGCATCAATGTTTTCTGGCACAACGGCTGATTTTGGACGACCTTCACGAATTTCATCATTGAGTGAACGGCGGCCACGATTAAATTCGCTATACCAGCGTTTCACAGTGGCAAAGGATGGACCTTCATCGCCAAATGTGGAAGTTAGTTAATCGATGCACTCTTGTCTTGATAATCCACGTCGAAAGTCGTAATAAATCATTGCACGAACACTTTCACGAGTTAATTCCATGTTTTTCCTGACCCACAATTTTCATGTTAGTGTAAACAAAACAAATGAACGCTCTATTGACAAAATGTTTTAATTAGATTATGGTCTAAAATGTCAAACTTTGCATAGGAAACGCCAGATGGCACCTACAACATTCAGGGTTGCCAAGGCTCAAAATATAAATAGTGCCCCTCGTATGACAAATGGAGAAGTCAAAATGAAGTTTTAGCTACCGTGGCCAAGGGAGCATTCACATATTGCCACACCCTGAGCGGAAGGAAGGGTTCGGTTTTAAAATAACTCCACAGGAGGAGTAGAAATCTCATCACCTACGCGATACAATGCATTAACTGACTATACTGTTTAGTTTTTACACTGTTAAAAGTTTTTTATATATACATTGTTTTACGTTTAAACTTATTAAGCGTTTTATCTAATTTAGATTGCCTTGACATAGTTAAGCAGGTTATGCCAGCTCTGTGACAAAAGAGTTAATTCAGTATATTTGTCCGAATTTCACAAGGCATCTTTTTCACTATACATTTTATTAAACATATGAACTAATATTATAATGAGTGATCTTCAAATCATTCGTAAATGGTCCGGTCATAAAGTGATGAGAGTACTTATCTAGGGGTTTTAAAATTATGAATTGTGTTTACTAAGCTTATTTCACGAATAAAATGGACTAAAGGAAGCATAGAATAAGATAGTAGTTGAAACGATTACAAAATGATAAAGCAACTCGAAAATCTGGTCACTATAGGTATGATTTAATTAAATTTTAATAAATGTACTTATTGAACATAAAGCTGAGGAAACATATTGTAATAATCAGTACAATCTTCTCCGTTTATCTTTCTCCTGTTATCTTTCCAGACTATTAAAATATTCGCGATCTCTGTATTAATGCTATTGCTCCAGTTCATAATCTTTCATTTATCTATTTTGTTTCTAGCTTTGCCAAATTTTTAAGAATCCATTTTTTTGGGTTTGAACTTGGCTCGCTCTCTTTTCCACTACACACATCTTCGTTACATTGATTCTAAAGGAACTTGTGATTATCTAGTGATAAGAGATATGGTTCTCAGTTATCGATATAGAGAGTCACGATTAGTTGCTATCTGATATTTTCTATACATAATTAATCTATATCAGTTGACTGAGGTATGAGTGGAATAGTATGTATAATCACAGTAATGTTTATCCAGACATTGAAAGAAACTCTCTTTTTTCTTTCTTTCTTTCTTTCTTATTGGATAGATTTGTTCGGGATTAGAAATGTTATTCAGAATCAGGATAAAATACATAATAAACAACATAAACTAATCTGAGGTGAGTTACTTGAGGCCCTTTTGGCACCAAAGTTATAAATAATAATATCGCACATATGGTTCACTGTCAGTCTTTTAATTCGAAACCACTTCCGAAAGAAAGCAGCAAGTCCTGCAGAAGGCGACTCTTAAACCGCATCAGATCTTCGTTCCAAGGAGAAATATACTGCACCAGGTACTGAGTGAAGATGCTGAAAAGATGTGTGAGCCTCAGAGCGAATGTGTGCAGAGATGATACTAAGTCCCAATCTATATATAGATGTTTCAGTGGTATCAAGGTACGTTTACTATAAGCCTTAAAACTTGATTTTGAAAGACCTGTAGACAATTAATTTTGCTTCCGGCTGCATCTCCAAAAATTGGACAAGCATGCATGAGTAAAGGACGAAGTAAGGACTTGTACAAAAAAGAACCATGTGGTATTTGCAAAGAAGACTTACGGTTGAGAATAGGATACAATTTGCGTAATCTGGAATAAGTGAGATTTAACTTTGAATTAATGTGAGAGTTCTAGATTAGTCGACGATCAAACCGTAGGACAATATATTAACAGTGTCATCAGCATGTTTCCAGGATATGGGAACAGTTTGTAAAGTAATAGGAGGGGAAGAATGGGACGACGCAATGTAAAAATCGTGGTTTCACATTTCATGTGCCTCAAATAAATTCTCCAGTATTCAATCCATGTCATTAGAATATTAAGAGACGTCTGTAAACTATGAGCAGCAATGAGTGGTGGATGGTAAAAATGGCGATATTGTCAGCCTACACGACGATGTTAAAATGCAGTAAAACAGGTATGTCATAGGTGAATAATTAACGAGGACAGGTGATAAATTGGAACCTTGAGGCACTCCAGACATGGCTGGCCGCACAGAGGATAGAATAGGACCATTCCGTGCTTGAAAAATACAACGTGGGCGTAAGCTATCAATTACACGATGAAGTTAATTTGGCAACCCAATGTTCCGAAGTTTATAGAGCAGACCGGGGATGTTACACTCGATCAAAAGCTTGTTTCAAATCCATAAATGCTGCGACCTGTGTTGTTTAAGCTCAAAAACGCCTCGTTAATAGCTGAAGTTGATGGGTTGTAGAGTGGTGTCTGCAAAAATCAGATTGTTGTGGTAATGCTACTGAGTTGTTCCTTATAAGTTTGCTTAATATTTTATGGATGACTTTTCAAAAAGTTTTGAAACTGTAGAAATAGGCTAATAGGGCGATAACTAGAGGGTAAGGAAGGCGGTAGTCCAGATAGATATCAATCGCATTTTCAATATCCTGACTGAACACAGCATACCTATTGGGATTTGGCGTGAGTGTAATTTGAAAAATATCCGCCAATGGCTCACAGTTTGCAGGTTTATGTTTATGCACATAGTCCTGGAATTTTAAGGGTGGCACAACAGTAGGTTCCCGAATCAACCATTTCGTCTACTTCCATTTTCTGCCGAAAGGTTAGACAAGTAGTATTGATATAACGATATTTATCTAGAGCTCGCGGGTTTGTCCGATTAATTGATTTAATCTTATTGAAATGGCCATTCCCGTCGTATCTTATGTTTGGCTTTCAACAGTCTACAACTGTTGAGGGAAGCGCTTGATAATGCGAAGTATTCCCGTGAAAACTCGGCATACCACTAGCAGTTTTCAACGAGTACATAAAAGAGTTTGTGAACTGCTGTAATGCTGCATCATTATCAGAAGAGGACTGTAGGCGATATGCAGCCAGCAACTCAAGGTACAGCTGCTTCTGAAAGCATTCCCAGATCATTATTCCTTGGAGGCGAACAGGAAGGGAAGCGCATTGCACTTCACAAGGAAACAGAGATGATAGGGCAGTGATCGGAATCCATCTCGGCAACAGTGTGCAAGCGTAAGGGCTGACTAATGTTCTTCAAAAGTGGCACATCTAAGATGTCCGTAAAACAGTAGGATTTAAGAGTAGTAGGTAGGATCTGTTGGAGCTGTAATGAGTATACCATTGTGGTCGGCTGCCGAGAGAAGACATCTTCTGGAGGAGAGGTTACAGCACATCCCCATTGCGAATGCTTGCTGTTTAAGTTACCAAACAAGGAACAGAAAACAGAAGCGGCAGGTCCTGTTCCTCCAACTGAGCTGAGTGTGGGCGATAAGCTGCAATTATAAAAACTCTCTCGTATAAAACACGCCTACCACAAACTTACCCATTATTATACATTAAGTTACCATATGGGAATATTATAAGTGTTAAATGGGATTCATTGCTTTATAATGGTGTAGCTAACGCCTAAAGCAATGAGAGAGCATTTGAATATTCGTTCTGTCATATTAAAGAAAAGAAAATTCGTTTTTAATTTAAAGAGAAACTAAACGTTCAAGCTGAGTAAAATTTGCCTTCGGATAATAATTTGATTTATTTATAACCGTAGTATAGTAAGGCATTGTGAAAAATCCGATGTCTCCAACTACTCGAATCAGGGATAACACTATTTGGCTTCAATCGTAAATGTAAGAATATTGCTAGCTTCTGCGAATGTAAGGATTGTTCAACAAAATATTGTATTTTTTTCGTTATTTGGTAAGTAAGGTAGTCAAACACTACAAAAGCAATCAAACAACTGCCAGATACCAGATTGGTTTACTTTCTTTTATTATAACTTGTTATTCTAACCGAACCAGATGGCTAAGCTGATAACCTGTTGGGCTCACTTTCGGGAGTTCCCGGGTTCGACTTCCGTTGAACCGATCACTCTGCCCGAATGCTGGGGTGGTTCTCCTTTTACTACAAATTTCCTGACCCCTTTATTTCCTTCCGTCTGTTTTACTTCATCTGTTTCAGGGTTGAAGGACCAAGCGACGGCGCAATTGACGCGTTGCAACATGACGGTGGAATTCGCGCTCTGGAAAGATTTATCACTGGTATTTATGGGACTGCTGGAGTCCCCTTCCTTGCTGGGAGCTGTCTCGTCTATTCCTGGAACACCCAGGCTGCGGGCGGATGAGGCAGGGCCAGTCGGCGTCAGGAATAGTTAGGGATTCGTTTTCCGTTTTTGCTAGTGCATATCACCATCGCCCTTCGAGTCTCCCTTTCATCCCTTCCTTCCGGGAGCCACGTTGGAAATACAAAGGGATGGCCTATGTGCGGTGCTAAGCTCCAGTTAGTGGAGATCGTTCTTACGTACTAACTCCTCCCTTCCCTATCTTAAAACGTGTATTGCAATTTTCGTTTGAACTTTAAATTGTTAAATCCAGATGTAAAGTGTGAAATTTTCTTAGGTCAGTTGTAACTATGAATAACGTTTTATTAGAACGCTATGCTAATAACTGTGTTGCGCTAAAACGTTATATAGCTATTACACGGTTTAATGAGAAACAAAACGAAAAACAAGAGTGCTGCAAGCCCGAAATGAGATATGGGAGCTATTGTGGAACATTACCGTGTCATGATGGAGGGTGGGGGAAGACGAGAAAGTATGATGTAATAAACAAATGATATATGTGAACATTTTTTAAATCAGTTGTAGTATGGCAACAGAATAAACCAAAAATATTATTTGCCAAGTAGGACAAACGCTGTCACGCATGGTTTTACAATTAAAATTTACACTTAGCACTAAAAGGTGAATGATAAAGAACGCTGGAAATACGGCTACACATTTAAGAAATGTTCACTCTCAAAGAGATTCAGGGTTAATTACACACTAATTGCAGAACTCAATTATTCAGATGTTAGGTTGGGGGGTATTTCATGGAAATGGTGTCGTATTCTTGGAAGATACTAAACTGAAATACCAAATGTGGTATCTACCCACCTTTTTTTACACAGTTAAATGCCTTTTTCTAAAACTGGTTTTTACCTGTCTTGAAGGATCCCAAAACGAGTGTTTACGGTGAAATTTCATTACTGAACTTTTGGATGGAATATTCTATCTATAATACGTAAGTGGTAGATAAAATAAAAATCTGATGTAATACATACACATGACTTTCTCTACCCTCTATCTTTATTAGTGGGTATACAAACTATTCTTACTAAAATTTATCTTTCTATCCATTACATTTTAACCAAAAAAACTTTGCAGAAATAGCTACATTACAGATTTTGTTATAGGCACAAAGAGAACAGCAATAGTCAAATGTTTAAGAACTGGATACGCTATACGCTTAACGTTTTCCAGTTGTACAAGATTATACAGAATTCCTTCTGAATGAAAAGGACTTCACAGGCTATTTCCAGAAAAGTTAAGATATACCGTTTATTTGTCATGTGATATTTTACTCCAAATCGTTAAAACCATTTTTAAGAAAAACAAAATTTTCGAAAAATGTTCCATGTAAAGTGTAGTTGGGGTGAGGGAATTTTCTTGAAAATCTTCCTGTTGCAGCTTTATAAGGCACTGAGCCTAAATACCAAGTATTTATCCGACTTTTAGTTTTTTTAGTTATACTGTTCACACACACACTCACAGATACACACAAACTTCTTTCTGAAAATGCTTTCTTTGGATTCACGGTGCCTCAAAACATGTATTTTCGGTAAAATATCGGTAACGAACTTTTGGGTGGAATACAAAAGTTCAAAATATCTGAGTTAACCTCTACTCTACAACCATCATTAGGCACCAAGTGCTTTCGAAGTGTTTCTTCATTTGAAGAAGTACCTTGGTGAACTTTCGCCTTGGTTGGTGAAAAATGAGCTCTATAGACATGACTTTCATCATGCGACATCATTCCATGGCTAAACACCGACTAATATGTGCTTCATGTGCCAATAACTACAAAACATCCATACACAGTGTAATGCCGTGAAGCCGAATGGCAATAACACATTTTGAAAACAATATCATATTAAACTGTTTCAGCGCACTGTTTAGTATATAGCATACGCATATCTTCTTTTGTTATTAGAATTTGAGGAAATGTAAATTTATTCATAGCAACAAGCACTTCTCCTTTGATCGGACTGTCCCAAAATCAATATCCTTTGTACTGACAGTTGTTGCCCGGGGCACCAAATGCGCCGATTTCAACGCCGTAAACATACAAACACACAAGCAATTGCGAAAGTGCCACTGACAAGTGTTACTATTTGGAGAAAGTCAAAAGGGAATAAAATACATGATTTATACAGCTATGCTTGGAAGCAAAAGTTTTAGTAAATATAAGTAACACATCATTTTTACGGCAAAGTTTTGAATCCAAATTTAGGCTAACTTACACCAAAGTACGCTTTGTTTAAAAATAATTAAAAATGCATTCGATAATAACAGAAACTGTAGTTAGAAAAAACCTGAAAAACATATTTGTGCTTTTTAAGTACAGTCATAACTTTATTAACATGCATTTAAATGCCTACAAAAAACCCTGTCGTTCAGCTGTGAGGGGTTAGTGGGTTATTAATGTTTAAAACTTGTATGTGTACTTTCTTTATGAAATCAACAGACAGTAATTATTCTGCTGATCAAGTAATGTGTGGGGAAACGTTTTTAGTTCAGCAGCATTAATCGTACTGAAATTTCTTATAACTTTGCTGGACTGCAGATCCTTTTCTGCCGATAAGTATGTCTATTCAGGATAAAAAAGTTGGTCTTAATTCAGTATAATAAAATATGGGTTTAAGTCAGTCATTTCTACAACCATCTAAATATAATAGGTAAATATAGAGAACTCGAGCCTGCAGGATAGCTTAAATATTTATGTCCAAACTTTCTCTGATAATTAAAAACACCAGAAAGTAAGTTCTCAGTTGATTTATTTAATGTGTATAAATAATCAACCCACAAAATAGACTGAAAGTTTGAAAATAGTGTTGCTGCGTTCAGCATTCATAATTTAGTATGGTCGGATTTCAATGATTTTCACATATTTCATACCATTGTCAGCCTTTGTTTCAAAGCACATAATGTGCGTATTCTCAAACTATTTAGTTTAATCCATTGATATAAAGAAAGTCAAAGCCTTAAGGTGTAATTATTGCTGTTAAAGCTCTACCATCAATAAAATCAGCATTACCTGCTTATTCGGTCTGTGATACACTGCAATGCAACTCCAGAGTTCTCGTTTATCATGTTTAGAATGTTTTTATTTCCCAGGTATGCCTTACCCGTTTTTATTCATAC
The DNA here is from genome assembly GCA_030765065.1 of Deroplatys truncata. NCBI lineage: Eukaryota > Metazoa > Arthropoda > Insecta > Mantodea > Mantidae > Deroplatys > Deroplatys truncata. The sequence goes on from CM060979.1 coordinate 107,874,503, forward strand.
TTATTAAAACAGAATTGAATCTGATATTCACTTCAAAGCTATCGTATTCCGAAAGTTGCCGACAATTAAGCCACCGTCAGTAATTGTGGCTTTATGTAAACAAACGCAAGGTAACTGGCATGCTGCAGGAAGCGGAAATGCTTGGATCAGTGTATTGGCACCATCCAGTGGTGAGAAAGTTGCATTCGGTTACTGAGTGCCCGAATGATATGGATAAAATGGGGCCTGAGGCAGTTGCATTCTAAATACCTGTATGGTTTTTCCTCAAGTACCTGAAGATGTAAATTTTTGTCTTAATAATTTTATAAAATGTTATAAACAATCACGTATACTAAAGTTACCTTTACAGTAAGATCGATCACCGGTGACCGCCCACTCTGCTTCATGGGTTTTTCGAGGTTTCCCCGGGTCGCCAGGCGAATGCTAAGGTGGTTCATCTCCTTCCTCTCATTTCTTACATATACCCATTATTTTCCTTGCCATCTGTTTCAGGGTTGTAAGACCAGGCGACGGTGTTCTGAAGGTTGCGGCTGGGCGGTGGCTTACGTTCTGTAAAGGTTTCTTCCCTGACGTCGCTGCGATACTGCTTAGTTAGGTCTCTCCTCAGCATAGGGCTCCACTCCGGGGGACTCTGGAGATTGGTGAGTTGTGCGTTGGGACCGTGCGGCGTCGGATGCGTTCTATCTGGAAAAGTTAGGGACCCTGTCCATGCTTGCTCCCGTCGATATCCGGATCTGGTCGCCCTTCAGGTCTCTCCCCTCATCCTTCCCTTAGAGGGGTCACGTTGGAAGCATAAAGGGACCTAATGGCACTGGTGTAGCCGGCTCCCCCTCGCCTGTGGCTTACACATTCCCTTGGTGGGGGGCCCGGAACTGAAGTCCGCCCCATTCTGGGGGAAGAAAGTTTCCACAGAGCATCCTTTCCTTCTGCCATGCACATGCCGAGACCTTCCGCCGACACTACAACCCTGAAACGTGAAGTGAAATGAGAATGGAGGTGAATGGAAGGACAGGAAATTCCGGGGACTTGATAATTCCTTCCTAGTATTCGTTTAGCGACCCGGGGAAACCCCCGAAAAAAACCATGGGTCAGGAAATTCGGCCATGGGGATGGAACCAACGACCTCGCCAATGCGATACCGCCTGAACCTTCCCGCTTGGTGAGAAAAGAAGTAAGAATGGAAAAGAGGGTTTTGAAATGAGGTATTTGGTCTTTTGCACAAAACTGTGATGGACTAGTTTAAATTACACCAGCTGAACTGCAATTGCAACTTAATTAAATTCATTTACCTCCTCCCGCTCTTTATGCAGTTATAGAGCAGTGTTCTAGAAGACTAATCCTCTCCTTTACCCCTTTTAATTATAGTTTCGCACAGTTCTGGTTATTCCTAATAGCGGATGAACAATCCTCTGATATTCACAAAAAAGGATGTAAAATATCAGTGGAACATCTTACTTCCTAAATCTTCCCTACCTCCGACACTCTTCCAAGATCTGAAAATACTACAGAGCCTGTATGTATCCTTTGGCGGTGGTACAATCATCGGTCAAAATGGTCGAATAATTTCTTGGATGGTTACAGTAGTTGATATTTTAAACCTTTATACCTCGCTTTGGTCCAATAGTTAATTAATAACATAAAGCTATATATTTTTCACATAATGAATGGACCCTTACATATACAAGGAAATGGAAGTGAAGCAGGTGAACACCAGCATTTCTCACTCCCAGGCCGCCAAGTTAACCGCTTTGGAACAGACACATAGACTACGACCAACGAAAAAGAGTATTGTGGGTTGTTAATTATAAAACATCGGTTGGATGATTTCTAATTCAGCTGGACATATTTCTTTCTCGTTATAGAATTATTTTGAAGAATGTTTGTTTGTTACGTAATTTATTAGCACCACGCTTTGGGCGTCAATATGAAGTAGGTTGTATTGAAGGAGTTGTATTATATTTCAACTATTGGGGAGTCGAACTTGTAGTACTTGCAACCGCACGTATAGTAAATAGTTACCGGTAGCCTTCGTCCCAAATGTACTTTCAGGTGGCCTTTGCCTCAAGTTTAAAAATATTAGCTTTGAAATTTGACTGTTTCTTTAGTATTATATTTATGTTTGCCTCAGCTGCGTCAGTATTATTGTTAGAGACATGTTTCTCCTGGTAGGGTTGTGGTGCGACTGAAGAATGTAAGCTTACACAGATTTTTAGTTTTAATTCACTCCTTTTTATTAATCCTTGAAACAAATTAAATAGCAGTTCACTGATATAGAAAGCCGTGAGATTCTTTTATTTAATGCTTGCACTTTATAACACGTAAACTATTTTCGTCTCACACGAATACGTATTTAATTTCTCGAGGACATATCTCGCGTCTGGTTATGAGCACTGTTTGGAGGCAACTGAACTGTATTCCACCTCTTAAATTTGTACATTTCTGTATTTAAAATCTCTGATTGGCTAATCCTAGTCCAATAGAATACCTTCATTTAACTAAAGGCTTTTTCTGGTTGTTCATTGGCTATTTTTAAACCGTCTCAAAATTTACATTATTGCTGCTCTAATAATGACCAGTAGCATTTAAACTTCCTTACTCATTATTGCCTCAAGGTTACCTCATTGTTAGCAACTTTAAACCTATTTCTCACAGCTCCTACATTATTAAATTACGTAACATATTCACATAACATTATTACACATGGATACAATAATATAAACATATACGATGACTTTAATATACACTTTTTAGATATTGTTACACACATATATTGTTTTAAGGCGGGCTGTTATTGAATTTACATATTGTATAATTTGACTGAAATCATTTAAGTGTTAAAAATACTGCCTTAATTTACCCTGCTAACGATCTTGATTATAACATGTAAAGCAAATAGAACGAAACCTTAAATATGTTATATTTATATGGTTATAAACAGATTTGATTCTCTTTTGTTTTGCTGTGCCTTAATTACTACATCATGACCATCTATATGTATGTACATATATTGCTTGGAGCGAAATATCCGCGACATTTGTTTTATTTTTCATGCGTTTCCTGTGAAGTAACAACTCAAGCATGTTCTTTTATAACCTCAATGTGTGCATATTCAAGTATAAGAGCTTTTAAAATCCTTTTTAATCTATTGTAATTTATGAACTGAAATTAGCAGGTGTTTTTGGCTCCATGTCCTTCGGAATGACTTGGTCTTTTTAATGGAGAAAAAAGCATTAAGATTGGTTGAGTGGTTTTTGAGGTTACCATACATACACACACATTTTCTATTTTTATAATATTAGTTACTGTCTTTTAGGGAAAAAATACACAAAAGCGAATTGCTGTTAGGATTTTTAACGCTGATCACATTCTTCCCTCTGTGTCCAGTACACGCTGGTCAGTAACAGTATTGGAGCAGCTAATGTGTTCCCGGCTGTGTATGATATCGATCTGACTCTAAAAGGACAGCACAGGGAATCCCCATGTGGCACAGATTTGCCAGTGGAATCTCTGGACTGCGGGTCTCCAGAACGTGCCACAGGCTGGGATTTTGATCCACATGAGACCATTGCTTTATCACTGCCAAGAGAGATTCTCTTCTGGATATTAGTTTGTTTTTTGCGTCAGTGGTGAAGGCTTGTGCTGATGGACTTGATGGCAAATCACCTTCAATAATGCATGATCAATATCGCTAACACTGTAGATCACTTTGCGCCTTGAGTGGTCATAGTTCAAGGATGATTTGTTGGAATTCTCTGCTGTGTCGATATCTGTGAATATAGATGCCATACCTCTGTTAAATACTATTGAACTTCACCATCCATCTGCAGCATATTCAGAATCTCTCTATTGCCTTGCACTGATTAGGAACAAGGTGCATCACAAGCATGATGACTTGTGTACGTGTACAGAATCTTGCCTTCAAATACTGGTATTAAAATAAATATAGAAACTCGGGAATTTTAATTCATTCAGGATGATTTTGAAAAGGTGCAGAAGTGCATAAAATGTTGTACCTATACGCTGATGTAGGAATTCGAATGCGCTAGACACCCTTCGCTGAATCTGCAGGAATAACTGGCATGTTATACAAAAGTTAATGTAGTTCAGACCTTATAAACTGTAAAGCAAATTGAATTTTAAAGACAATTAAAAATATTGTAAGTGCATATTTTATGCCGCATTAAGAAATACACATATTTGGAAAAAATATTATATCTTTTCTAATCTTTGACGTCTTTTGATATTTTTATTGATCTTTTGGGGAACCCAACGCGTTGCTAAAATCATTCTGCATATAAAATATTGCCGTAAAAATATATTATTTTGAATTTTTGTGAATAGCCTCTGAAGTCATTTTCAGTCGTATGAAATATTATACATCCGGAAAAACATAAGAGATGGAATAAAAGTTATTGCAAGAAAACTATAAAACATTGAAATATATATGCGCTTAACAATCATGAATTATATGCTGTTTTTGCTTACGTTCTCTCATGTTAAAACCTAATGCGATGGATATCTGTGCCCATTTGGATATGAAGAATATTATTGTTTCACGTTGTTTGCCCCACGTATGGTTTGTTACGTTATTTATTAGCACCACGCTTTGGGCGTCAATTTTAAGTAGTGTGTATTGAAGAAGTTGTATTATATTTCGAACGTTGGAGAGCCGAACTTGTAGTAGTTGCAACCGCACGTATAGTAAACAGTTTCCGGTAGCCTTCGCCCCAAATATACTTTCAGGTGGCCTTTGCCCCAAGTTTAAAAAAAATATTAACTTTGTAATTTAACTTTTCTTTAAATATTATATATTTATGTTTACCTCGGCTGCGTCAGTATTATTGTTAGAGATACGTTTCTCTTAGCAGGGCGTGATGCGACAAGAATGTAGGCTTACACAGATTATAATTTTATTCACCCCTTTTATTAATACTTGATACGATTTAAATAACACTTCACTGATATAGAGAGCTGTGAGATTCTTTTATTAAATACTTGCACTTTTTAACACGTAAAACTATTTTCGTCTCACACGAATACGTAATAAATCTCTCGAGGATGTGACTCGCGTCCGGTTAGGAACACTGTTTGCAGGCAACTGAATTGATTTCAACGCCTAAACTTATAAATTTCTGTATTTAAAGTCTCTGATTGGCTAATCTTACTCCAATAGAATATCTTTATTTAACTAAAGATTTTTCTGGTTGTTGATTGGCTATTTTATAAACTGTCACAAAAATGACATTATTGTTGCTCCAAGAATGACTAGTAGCATTTAAACTTTCAAATTCATTATTGTCTCAAGGTTACCTCATTGTTAGCAACTTTTAACCTCACAGCTCCTACATTATTAAATTACGTAATACATTCACATAACATTATTACACATGGATACAATAATATAAACATATACAATGATTGTAATATACACTTTTTATATATTGTTACATACATATATTGCTTTAAAGCGGGCTGTTATTGAATTTATATATTATATAATTAGACTGAAATTATGTAAGTGTTAAAAATACTGCCTCAGATATTAGCAATTTATTTTCTTTCGCAACTGTTCATTATCGACAAATTCAGCTTTTAATTGAAACAGTTGAATGTTGTTTCCACTAAGTCCGTGTTGCCTAAGTAGAAATAATTTCTAGAAAATGGTTTTATTGTTATTATAAAATAGTAGAACAATTGCTTATTGCATAGATAGTATAATATATAACATAAGGAATACGGGTGAAACAGTAATAAGTAGAAAAACACACTTAGGTAAGATGTTTTTATCTTAAAATTCTGAACACGTATAGGTGATCTATAAGCCTCTCCTTCCGTTTTTTGAAGTTTTAATTTTTTAAGGGTATATTCATATCACTAGAAAGATAAAGTCTCCAAGTTTCGTGAGCTCTTTCCAGCTGTCACACATTAATACGGTATTCAATTTACTTCCGTCAATGCTTCAGAGTCTCGCGGTCGACATGGTTGATGTAAAATCCCCATTAATAGCTAACAACAAAGGCACACCCACTTTCAGGATATAGATGCTGGCTTAAACAATGCTCATCCTTAAGTTTGCTGTGGGCCCAATGACGTTGCTCTTGTAATCAATGTTTGTTTTTATTTGACATTTTGGTTTAACTCCACACGGTGTAGGTATTCTGTTTTTCTAGAAAATCCTCTTGGTTTATTTCAGGAGGCACGTTTTCTATTGCAATATCAGCCTGCATACAAATGAAGCCGCATGTTAACGTGGAGTCGGCATCAACTACACCAGCTACTACATGTGTGATCTTTAATTTGAGGTGGAAAAGGGGCGCGGAGGAATGGCCTTGGATATCTAATGGAAAAATAAAATTAATATAATACATACAATCGATTTAACTTTCTCTAAATAATGTAATTTATTGTTATACCTATTAAATACGTTTTGATATGTAAAAGCCTGGCTCTATTGGTTTTCTGATAAATGTTGGAAGAATCATCTCAATACTTATTTTGTTGAAGGTGCACAGGAGGAAATAAGAGTCCCACACGGCAGTCAGTTACGTATGTTTTCTTATTTTTGCATTTCCTTATGCTGTATTTGTTGAATTGAAGGCGGCGCCGTGGCCGAGTGGTTAGACCGCTCGCCTCCCACCGAGGCGGCCCGGGTTCAATCCCAGGGACCTGCATGTGGGATTTGTGGTGGACGAAACGGCGTCTGGGCGGGTTTTCTCCGGGTTCTCCGGTTTCCCCCACCATTCATTCCACCAACTGCTCCATCATCACCTTTCCTTTCATCCATTTCACCAACATTTCGTTTCATCTACTTCCTTCTTCCCATACCAGGCATCGGGCTGATCCCCCATCCTGGATGCTCTATCTGATCCATGAGTGTCTGCTCCTCGACGGGCCTCTGACCCCAGGCACCCGCTTGTAAGTCCTGGGGGGGTGTAAGTCATACATAAGAAGAGGGTAAACAGATAATGGATGAATGTATTTGTTGAATTGAGTTGAGCAACTGACGAAAAGAAGATCCGATAGTTTATTCTATAACTCCTTAAAACCATGTTGGGATGTAAATATTTTTACTACCCATGAAAAACGGTACAAAATAAGAATAAAATACATGATTCCCTTATATTATTTATATCATCTGTATTTATTATTTTAGAATTGACAAGCTTCTTTCTGCTAAAGCAGATAACGATTTCGATTAAAAAATCATATATTAAAAATATTTACTTGATAAATAAAATGTATATCTTGAATTTTCTGGGAATAGCTTTTGAAGTGTTCATTTGGAAGAAATTTTGTATAACTGGTAAACGTTAAGCGATAGGGAAAAATTACTATATAAAAATGCAGAGCTCTTTAAAACACACATTTTATTTAAATAAGTCTTTTATGGTATAAGACGTTTCTGAAATATTCGTTAATTAAGGTTAGAATTGTGGATTTCTTAGTCATCCTCTTAAAGTCCTTTCGATATTCAGTTGTTTCTCTTGTTGCATGTAAACAGTATGGAATTTTAAGGCTAGCATATAGCGTCCAGTCTTAAACGTTTGACTATCTATGTCTTCTTTGTAACTATAACGAAATGTGTAAGGCAGCTATTTCTGCAAAGGTTTATTTGGATTAAAATGCAGTAGGTAGAAAAGTAAGCTTGAGTAAGATTAAGTTGTTTAGTCACTAATAAAAGTTAGAGGATAGAAAGGTATGTGAATGTCTCATATCAGATTTTTTTAAGTACGATTTCCAAATTGTTGGAAGGTAAAGGCTTTCCATGCTTTTTGCAGAGTAGATGAGAAAGACATTTCCCCCATTTTCAAACACTTTTACGCGCATATACGTTGTGAAGTATACGAAATCTAAGGTTGTATTAACCTTGAGGTAAGCAAGGTTAACAGATGATATGCAGTTTTATAGCACATCGCTTATCCCATAAACTATATGTGCACTATAAGTCCTAGTACAGGATGACCCTATTCAGGGTTTTTTACCGGAGGGAACACGAGGTTAATCCATCTCTCATTTTGTTCTTCGGTTTGCCTACCCTCCAAGGAGTTTCTGTCCTATTAGCACTGTTGTCGTAAAGTCCAAAGTCCAGCCTGCCCAACATGTGAATTTGGAGGAATAAATGAGGAGAGTTGCAGTGGTATCATAAATACGCTGCTCTAACTCAATACTTCGGATCATTTCCATTGACAGCAGCTCGTACATGGACGTGTCGCCACTTGTCTACCTTTTATATGTGTGGGATTTTCAGTCAATTAATACATGTTCCTTATTCATTTCACACATACAATTCTAATATGATAAACTATCTTATAATAGCTTACCAGAGGAATTCAATTTACTATCAACTTTAGCTCCACTCAACTAAAGTGTTTTCGTAAGCTTATACACCTTGTCTAACGTTTTATGCTCTTAAGAAGAGGGGGAAAAACGCTCTGGTGTCTCGTGCATGATATGCATAATAAGCGCACCTAGGAAAGTCTCTGTTGTCTCAAACAATTTATGCAAGACAAGGAAGCCCCTCTTTCTTTTGCGTCAGGCCTTTGTGACTGGTAGCTAGAACAACGTTTAAACTGCAGCCATGTGCAGACTTCCAGGTTGCTGCACTTTCACGATCTAGACCAGAAAAGAGGATATTTTTATCGTGATTTTTACGTCAAGTTCAAAGCAAGAATAAAAAAAGCAGAAGTCGTGACCTTTACATCCGACATTTACCAGATGAAGGGGTCGTTCCCGAAAAGGATTATCTCGGAATGAGAGCACCTTTAGAGGAAGAGGAAACTTTGGGATTTAGTTGCTGTAACTTAATTTTTTAAGCACTTAGAGAGAAAGTCATCTAACGCACGTAATAAATGCTTTATGCTTTCCATTTAGTTTTCATATCCGAAAAGGGGTTTCCTTCTTTTATGTTATATTTATACATCATCTTATTTTAACGAAAGAAGGATGATGCACATCTACTTGCATGTGGAAAATAACTCTGACCTGTGAAGCATAAACAGCTCAATAAGCTATGCTCTTTAAAACCTCCAACTGCACAAATGAATATACATTTGAACTTAAAGCCTGAGGCAAAGGTATCTTGGTAAAATCTAATGCGAATTGCATTTCAAGCCTTTCCTAATTACTAGTTGAGCATTTTGCAAAATTAGAACAAAGAAATCTCGTAACAAACGTAGTGTTAATAAGCGACCCACAAATAAGCGCAAACCAAGTGTAAAAGAAAACGTATTTATATGATTAAATGCTATGTTATTGAAAAGCTGAATTTGCGAATGTTGGTGTCATTGCCGAGATTCGTACTTTCTTACCGGATTCTTTAGATACGGATCTTCAGCTTACCAGGTCGATGCTCCATCACTGATCGACCATGACGGATCTATCCCAACGTGCAAAGGATACACTACGATGTATCGTTTAATTTTTAGGCTACTAGGTAATAACACTGTAGCCCAATAAATTAATTTATAGGCGCTGAAATACTTACCTTCCTCTTCAGCTGGCTCCCAAACTTCTGAAGATACAAGGAACTCTCACATTACCCATCCCTATTCCGATAAAATATCGTTACTAGGCCCTCGAACAAGGCCAGCCTATACTTATCATTCGATGCCCAAGAACTTGATACTTCCCTTCTTACTTGCGGGATATGATTACGATGGCGAACTGCTTATCTCTGGAGTTTCAAATTAGGTGAGTATGCAAGGCAGGGGCGGAGAAAACGGGGCTCGCGTGTTATTTGCCTCTCCTAGAGTCGGCCATCGAACGAGTTTGACCATTAATTTGTACCATTTATGCCTTAGAACACAACTGAACTCTTGCACACGGGCTAGTTGGGTATATTAGAGTTCGATCGGCGTCCTGCTCTCAGTCCATTCCAAACGAGTTGTGTATCATTTCCTTACGAAGGTCCTGTGTGGCCAGATACAAGTGAAGGCTGTCTGTTTGCTTCACTGACATGTTTGTAGCACCGTGCCTTATGCGCAGCCTAAGTTCGCGTGGTATTTCGGGATGGAGGCGAGTAACACCAACTAAAAATATTTTTCTGTAATTAAATTGAGGAGTTTATCAGCTCGAACATAAAACCTGAAGAAGTGATCTATGGAAGCGCTTCAGAATTATTGTCGATAACATTATAATAATAATAATAATAATAATAATAATAATATGTTTAGAAGTATTCATAGATTTACTTTTAAGAAAACTTCCTTTGATCTTATTTTTATAGCATTTCAGGTTTCATATTGAAAAACATTAAGGTGCTTCCAAGTATCCTTAGTTTTCCGGTAGAAATTTTTCTAATTAGTGACTTTATTCTCAGATTTGTTAATCGCATCTGGTTAAAACAAAATGCAATTTTAGGTACAACAAACATTATTTCAGTAGTGGGCTTAATTGCACATAGCATTAATTTAAGGCAACTTAATGAGAATTGCTTTGTGTTGAAGGTTCATATATAATAGTTTGCTTTAATGACAGTTATGTAAAGTATTTCTTGAGTTTAAGGAATAATCATTATTTAACTTATTGTATTGTATACAGTTTGTAATGTTTAACTAAATGCTTATACACATGACTCTGATTTTTTCCCCTTTTTTTCCCCTTTACAGAAATTCTGAATAAAATTATATATAAAACCTGTATAATATTTTTATTTAGATTTTTGTTTGTGTCACACGGTAACGAAAGAAAAGAACCTGACAAAATGGAATTTGGTATCATAATGTCGTAAAAGAAGTTTTCACCTAAAGTAGGTAGAAACAAAGTTGAAAACGTAGAAACATGGCATATGATGTTATTTTAATTCATTTGCCTTAACACACTGAAGTGTTTATGCCTGAAGACACAGCTATGATGCGAACTGTTGAACGAGCGAATACTCGAGCGCTTAAATATCTTATTTCCCAGAGAGCGCATAAATGAAGCAGAGTTCGGTATACTCGCTTTTCGGAGTTGGGCTCGAAGGAACGAGCGAGTCTCATGTACCATATGAAACGAAGGATTAAAACGCACGTACTTGACAGCTCTTGCCTCGTCCTCTTTTGCTGGGGGACCGATTGTTTTATAGGTATACTAGGTGTTGCATATATGGCGATTTGGCGAACGTAGGCACCACTGAGCTAAGGGAACATAAAGGTTATGGTGGGTCAAATGTACGCAATTATGACAATTTAGGGAAGTCTATTTCACTTTGAGGAATCGAAAGAATGCTTATATCAGAAGTCAGTTTGTATTGTAATGGTATTATGCGTTAAAAAGAAAGATTTTAACATGCTGAAGTATTTTCCATTAGATGATGCACCAAAGGAAGCATTATAAAAGGAAAGCGTGAACATAGAACGAAGGTTTTGACAACCGCTAATGATAAATATAAACATTTTTGACCCACATTGAATATTTTAATGAACTCTACCTTATCTTTGCAGTAGGGCTTCCCAGGTATTTAAAATTGTACATGAATGAAAAATACTTCAGACAGTGCACAGGAGCTTCATGACTTAATTTGTTTTGTTACTACCTCAAATTTATAATATTTTAATGAAAATGATTAAGAACCGTTTTTGGAAAACGTAAGAAAACGAAATATTTTAGTAAATAAAAGGTTATTTGGGAGTATTTTCGTGAATACCTCGTCACGCATACAATTCCCTATATTTGTTTTTTCATTCTTCAGATGTATTCAAAGCATTTATTTAGTAAAATATCGATTTTGAATTTTTGAGTGCATTGCAATACTTCCTTTCCTTTGATCTCGAAACGTAAGTTTACGCCTCTAGTGCACCTGATATGCAGAATTTGTTGTTAAAACTGCTGGGATATACATAAAGTGTTTAAGTAGTTTTCCACTATATTGAATAGTGTCAATACCATCCGCAAAAACATATTTGTGGAAAACAATTGCAATAGTTTCTTCATGTATTTTCAGGATGTATAGGTCCTTTCTGTTCTACTACCTACCTCTACTATGTGTGTTTTAAACGTGATCATAACATGAATGAAATAGAACAAAAAGGAAAAGAAATAAAGATTATGAAATGAACAGTGTACAGCACACTCGCACCGAATGCACCGGCCTGCGGCAAGTCGAGGAGCGAAAGTCAAGTCTCCCCGGTGACGATCAGGAAATCGGAACGTGCAATGTCATGACTAAATCTGAAGGCCTGGACAGCGAGCGTAAGAAGTTAACTGTATCGCGAACCACATTTAGCGACTTGTTTACAACAACTGATAAGGAAAAGATAATGCACTCTAGAGCTGTCCATCGAACGAGTTTTGGACACTATTTTGTACCATTTATGCTTCGAACACAACTTAGCTCCTGCATACGGACGAGTTAGGTGTACTGCTTCCCGAGCAGTGTCTCTCAAACATTCTCAAACTCTCTCAGACCATTCCGTTTGGTATACCGAAGGAGTATATGTCTCATTTCCTGTTCGAACGTCCAGAGTGACCAGACCCAAGGGGAAGGCCCAGTCTGTTTACTTCACTAGTGTTGTTGCCCTCCTTATACGTAGTTGAATTTCGCGGGATAATGTAGTTGAATGATACAAGTGAAATGCAGGCGCAATGTATGCAGTAACAGTGAATTGGTAACAGTAATACGCTTCGTCGGCTGTTTTACAATTAGTTTATTATTCGGCTATTGTGTATGTAGATTATGAGGTATAGTCTTGCTTTGAAGGCATGATAAAATTTCAACTTTGCTAGAATTTGTGTTGGGAATTGTTTCCTAAACCACAGACTGTTAGTTCGCATTGGGCCTTCTATACACTCTTCCAGTCTCTGAAAGAGATCGTTAAACTATTCCTTAAACACTAAATTACTCATCTCTTTGTGATAATCACCACTACTTTTATACTGGAACACTAAATCTTCCCCTTCTATGAACCCATATTTGGCCTACTTGTCATGGCAGATCATTAGATAATGTTCCTTTACCTAATGGAATCTTTAGACCACCATTTCATTTAGAATCATGTCAGATAAAACTTCTAGCGCGGTTTTGATTTACCCTAGTCTCATCATTGTAAATTAAGGACGAGGGTGTTCTTCTGGACTTTAAAGAATAACCATTATTTCATTTTTGTATTATAATATATAATCTGTAATATTTAACTAAATGCTTATACAGACGACTTGAGTTGTGTTTTCTTCCCACAGAAATTCCGAATGAAATTCTATATTAAACTCTTTTACATATCTATTTTATAAGTATTTTCATATATATATATATATATATATATATATATATATATATATTTTGCTTAGACGTAATGATAAAACAAAGCTTGAAAATGGAATTTGTATATCATAATGTGGTAAAATAAATCTTGACGGTAACAATAGGTAGAAACAAAGTCGAAAACGCAGTACCATGGGTTAGGCGACTGTCATCCTTTGCTTAACGCATGAAGCAATACGCGGACAACACTACTATTATGCAAACTCACGAACGAGCGAAACCTCGAACGAGTAGATACCCATTTCTCACAAGAGCGCATGTGAACCAGAAGCTCGACCATAATTGGATATGGATATATTCGTTGATGCTATCCGAACGAGTTGGGCTGGAAGAAACGAGCGAGTCTGATTGCGTACCATACGAAACGAACGAGTAAAGCGCATGTCCTTGACAGTTCTGGTACACTCCTGTCAATTCCGTAATGCGTACAGCATTAGCGTATCGCAGGACAACGAACCATAGCTTAGTACCTCTCAACCTGAAACCGCCTCCACCTAATGTTTCCCTGTCTAAACCTCCAGGCTTAGTGATGACGTTACCAGACAAAGGAGACGTGCGTGCATATTTGTTAATTCCCTACTACCCAAAAATAAACCCATTCCTACCTACATATATACAACTTTCCACACTCATACACATGGTGATATAACATCATGTCACATTAGTGAGATAATTTATTTTAATGCATTATGCCTGGAAATAGATAAATAATAAATAATTTAAACATGCTAATACAGTAATGCTGTGTGTATTTTTGAAAAATAAATTTATGAACCTTCCATTTCTTTGGCAAACCCCCTTTCTTTCGAGTTTAACATATTCCAAACTCAAACATGTCAAATCTATGTTTTCAAATTAGGCAACACGATGGTAATACACTATAGACCTATGTATTAATTTCCCAAGTTTACTTGCCTATCGCGACAGCTCTTCAGTATTTTCGGCAAATTTTAGCAATAGCTCTCGAAGCGTAACGTGCTCCACGTTACTATCAACAAGGACTGGTTACTACATTAAATTTTATAAAGGCTTTAATATTTAAAGTTTCGTCCCTTCATCAATATCTCGTCATCTTCTTCTTTTTACGGCTAAGGCCTTATGGACCTATTCCATCTCCAAATTGAATTGAATTTTTCCCGCTATTCTTTTCTTGCGTCTTCTTATTCGCATTGTTGCTTGTAGGATACAATTGTATACAGTTTTTGTAATTTTTGAAACTGGCATACGTCCTAAATGTTCTTTTCATCTAATTTGGAATTATTTTATTATTTCTAAAATGCTCTGTATTTTTAATTCTACTTTCTTTTTCTTTTCCTGCCTAGCAGTGTATATCCCACTACAAATCTTAAAATCTCATTTCGCTGCCATAAGTCCTCTTTCATCTTCCTTCCTTAGTACCCAGTTTTCGCTGCGTGTAGTAGACACGGCTATTAAGGCCATGACTTTGTAAAATTTTAATAAAGTCTCCTTTCGTACTTGTCTTCCTAATGCTCGGAGTACGGTTCCACATAAGTAATTAAAAGATTTCAGCATGTCATCTATTTTAGAGTTTTTCTCCCCCATAAGCTACTTTAAATCCTGGTATTTGAATGTGTTTATCTGTTGTATTATTTTATCATTTATTACATCTTTTTTTCCAATAGGCTGTGATTCCAAAAATGCCACTACTTTCCTCTTTTCAGTTGATATAATCATATAATACCTTTTAGCTATCTCATCTAATTTATTGATCCCTAACTGCACGTCATTTCCACTCCGACCTAAGATCACTTGGTCATATATGCGAATAAAGGAGTTGTAAAATTTCCATTATAAATTATAAACGTTTAATATTACATAACCAAGTTCTGTTTATCTTACCCATATAAAAGTGTGGGCGAAAGAGGGTATCCTTGTCGCACTCCATAGTTAATTTGTCATTTTCTCATTTCTATTCGGTATTTTTATTTGTACATATTCTAGTATTTTGATATAGTCTTTACTCTATCAAACGCTATTTTGTAGTCTATAAAACGAGATAGGTTGGCAAATTAAATTGGGGACGTTTTTGAATAATGTAAGTAATCCAAACAATTTTAGTACTTCCCTGGTGATTTTGAACATGCAAAGATCATTTTTACACAGTTGGGCTTTTACATGGCTCTGCAGCGTACTGTTGCGTACGCTGGAAGTGAATGGTAGAAAATCCAGGGAAAAAATAAATAAAACAAAATAAACTAACTTTATATATAGTATGACGTATTATTATTTAATGTGCGTTTTAAATAAAACTTTGTCCCCCCTGTTTACTGATTAGGCTTGTTTTCATGAGCTTCAGTATGAATCTACGAGAAAATCCAGTAATGTGGGCATGCAACTCTTGGTTACTCCGCTTTTCCCAGAAATTCACCTTAGTCTGAATATGTTATTTTTTGAGAGCATAAATTAAAGAAAATGCCGTGATTTTGCTCTCATTTCTTCGATTTTGTAGATCTCTTTACCCAGCTTCAAATTGCAGCAGACTGCTTTAATTTAAATGCAACTTTCACAAATACAAGTAACTTTGCTGCGTTGCAGGCATTCCTAGTATGCGTAAAAATATTATAGGAACTGTTGCTTGTGACAGGAATTAAGTAGCGACCGAGAAACGGAAAAAGGCCCAAAAATTACTAGTGAAACTAAGAAGTGTAGTGATAACATCAGTGTAATGTGTACGCCTAGTCAATTAAATTTGTCCTTAAGCCAGGAGCAATTGTATACATAGAATGTGGATCACATATGTGTGAATTAAGAAGCTGTAAATTAATACAGTAAAGTATTTGCAAATCACAACGTTTTACCAAACGGTTTTGTCTTAATTACTAAATATTATGCATTGTAAACTGTTTAAAGGCGGTTTTATTCAGCTGATGTAAGTATTCAATGCCGAATTTTCTTTAAAAACTTACGGATAATCCATAACTGATGGAATGTCTGTGTTGAAGATGACAGCATTGCAGTGAGTAGCATTTCTTTTCCCCGAGGCAGACGTTCCTCTATAACATGACTACATACCAGAACGAAGTTCCTTTGCTCTGTTGGTTAGGAATGTGTGCGTGCCTTGGCTTTTGACAGACTTCATTAAATGCTCAATGCGATATTTCCTGGGGAACATCAGGTGATAAGTTCAAGGAATACCAGAAGATCAGATGGAAAATATGGCCCTTCAATGTGTGCAAAACCGAATTCAACAAGTTTCAAATATTTTATAACAAAAAGTTTTTGTTTTGCTGGAATATCATAGTATGTTATTATAAAACTTGGTCCTTCCCTCCTAGATGGATCTTTATTGCTGGGTATATTAAACTGTTATGATCTACTGGAAATACCAATCGAAGTACGTTCAAATTAACCACCCTGAGGAGCGCTACCTAATGGCTTCAGTAGTAATGACTGTGAAAGGACCCTATGGTAAGAGCGCAAGCCATTTCTATGAGAGCCTGCGAGTTTCATGACGGTATCAAGGCGAAGTGAAAACATGAATTCTATAGCTTCTAGACGAACATATTATTTCACAAGCTAACATTTCTTGTTGTATAACGCTGCGAAGTATAAAAAGAACTGTGCAGGAATTAAGGGCTTGAAATGCAGCTGGAAATCAATAATTAGTTTATATTTAAAGAATGCGATAAATATTATTTTATAAAGTTTAAGTACATCTGTGAAATGGCTTTAGAATTCTTGTGAGTCATTGCCCGGATGTTTATCTAAGCAGGGGTTTGATGGTATGATTTTTGGGGAAATGATCACCTCATGCTTGATATATGGGTGGATTATGCAATTCATGTTGAATTGTGTATACGTCAGTACTAGCTACGCACTAGTCAGTATTCTCGTTGGGTATTTACATTTAGAGAATTTGTTTTGACGGTTCGACACTCGGTCGATCACTTGCCCTAGCAGGAGTCTGTACCGGACAGTTTTTTTAAATTTATTTTGTGCTAATAATTTCTGTTAGGCCCTGCGTACGACGAAGAAAGAACGCCGGCGCTGGTTTGGGCTAAATCATTACGTCACTATATATTATGCTCCTCGATATCGTTACTGGACTACTCACTGGTGATAATATTTTAGCAGCTATAATGAAAAACAATTATCAGAAACTGCTTTGAATTACAAGCAAACAAACACCTAAGAAGTAGAATTTAATGTTAATTCTTCGAAAAGTAATGTGGAAGAATGCTCATTAAATATACTAATTTACAGAACTTAGAAGTTCATCTTTAACATAAGTAGAAAATAGAAGTAAGCTATTTTAGTAGGGTTGATTTTCAAACTGCGATTATTTGAATATCAAGGAAATTGTGGTCATACCCCCTTCAATATGTAGCTTTCTGAGAATGCAAATATTTTCAGATAGAGATATTGTTGAACTGGTAGCGCTGGTATGAGTGCTTTACCCTATGAATGCGATCGTTTCAACGTTTCACATTAAAAGGAATCTCTGGTTAGTCCTTTCTGTACATCTTGAAGCAGAAAGATTTTGAAACTACTCGTGTTAGAAGAAAAATGAATAAATGTCTGTTTGTTGGTTATTTTTAAGTAATCCAGTATTTTTAAATACTTATATCTTTCCAGCTTTTCTACCACATACCTAGTAGATAGAGGAAATATTGTATTCCACCCAAAAACGTATTGTGGGGATTTCAAAGAAAAACATTTATTGAGCCTCCGAATAAAAATATAAGTTTTACAAAACGTATGTGCTTGGGTGTGGCTGTGGTTGTTAATAGCATAACTCAGAAACAAAAATGATTGAAAAACACCAAATTTGCGGTTTGAGTTCAGTATTATTGAAAGATGCGACACAAAAGTATTTAAGAAAATCCTCTCGCCATAAACTGTAAAATCTAATTAGCTGAGTTTCATCAACAATAGAAAGAAGTGCGTCCAAGGCTGCTTCGTCACGGAGGTCATGTTGGCATTTACGTTGAGGTCGTCTAATGTCTCGAATGTTATTCTTCTTGGTTTCATTTTCAAAATCTTTACGCCATGATATCTAGTTTATAGCTACCCTTTGGTTTAAGTTAAAAGTGTTTAATTATTGACTGATGATTTCATTTATGATCTGGTCTTTACGGGTACATCCAGCAACTTTTCTCATAAATTTCATTTCTACCGTTTCTATTTTTCTTCTATCTGACCCCTTCCCTGCCAAATTTTCTGATCGGTACACCAGTTTGGGTGCCGCCATAACTTTGTAAAACTTCAGGCTAAGTTTAAAATATATTAGGTTGCCATGCGGACGCTAGTCAAACTAAGTAAATCATACAATAAGTATGTTATGAATAGGAGACTTAAAATTTATGCATAATGTTCAAACTTTAAACTCGCTATATCATCCGCAGATTAGTAATTGCTTATAGCCTTTGCTCAGTGACTAGCGCCTATTAAAATTTATATGACAATAATTCTTGTGGGTCAGTAGTGCTGTTGGAACTGCGACGTTGATCCCTGGTATATGTGAATTAGTTAGTTTTAAAATTTAGCAGAACAATGGAGCACCCTGTCAGGAATTGACTGAGAATGTCTGTTTAAGGCACTACTAGGCACCGCTCGAGTCCCTATGAACTCTATTGTCACGTTTCAAAAGCAAATATTGCCCTTTCACGCTTTCCCCTTAATACGACAATTCATAACTGCAGTCATCACCATTGAGGCGGGCAATAAAACATAATGAAATAAAACATATGAAAACAAAATGCAGAATACCGAACAAGTTGGCTGAGATGATTGTGTTTGAGGTCTCTGCAAACTGGGTTATTTGTGGTTCCCTCTTTCGTCAGGTAAGCCTAATATTTCTGGGCCCCAACACAAGGCTCCACCACGAGTTAAAATGAAATCTAGAAATAAAATAACACACGTAGGACTCCAAGGCTATAAAGGAGCAAATTGCAAAAGACAATGGCACGGGAAAGAGACTACGCAAGGCCAAGTGTGTAGGATTACACCCACTAAGAACCATAACTATAGAGCAGTTCAATTTCACGACCCTAAAAATATGAATGGAAATAAAACAAAGTGCAGGAAGACTTTATGTAAAAGAGGCCATCCATTAGCAAGTTGCTCGTGCAGATAGTACAGGGAGTCACTAGAGGTTCGTATCAGAAATAATCTCCCAATTAAAGTGACGTTCAGCAAATAGAAAGGCTAACACATCAGGAGTTTATGTCTTACGGTTACCCTCTATCACTGGTTAGTACATTCGGTTCGTATTCCGCTTACACTATATGGAATCTGAATTTGAAAGTAATCTGTTTTGATTTTATTTCGAAACTTTAATTTTCAAAAGATTCAAACGAAAACCTTTCGGACTAGCGTTTTAGCGTTTTCCTAATAAATTTCCTCCTCAATTATTATTTTTTATTAACGTAAAAATTACTTTGCATAATAAATTAAACACACTCAGAATACGCTAATGACATCGTTAGTTTATTTCAGTTTTTACTCTCTGCCATGGAGACTTTTGGAAAACACGCAAACGATGCACAGGTTATAATAGGGCAAAGAAATATAATCTGGTTTAGCAAAACATCCCCACTTAAAACCCACGATCTCATAAATCGTAGCTGTAACAAAGTGGGAGGGAGTGATATACATCAGAACGCCTTATCGAAAGTTTTCCCTGCTTACAAAGCATTATATAATGCATGTGTGCAGGGAGCTTCAAGGCAGAATTTCATGTACACAATGAGTGGAAAAGAAAGAGAGAAGGAGAGGTGACCTTATCTTTGATCATAGAAAGCTTTCCCCTGCATCACATCCATCATGCCATTACATCGATAGCACACAACATAACAAACCCATCACGCTTTCCGCAGAGCAACATTGCTGTTTAAAATTCTCTTTCAAACCTTTTCTTCTTTTTCGTGTTTTAATTTCCGCTGTGCTTTAAATACTTTCCCTTCTATAAATATAGCCAAACTGTATACAATAATGGCAAGGAACTCTCTTGGCTTCCACCAGTGGGTCTCGTTTTGCTTCCCGATAAAGGTTGTTTCTGAAAGTTTAATTCGAATTTTCCACTTTAAGAGTTCTTGCATTAATCATTCGGTTCGTTTACTAGGTGTCCTAGACCCTTTGTCACCAAAGATAAGGGTTATCACAGAGTAAAAATGGATAAATATTAAATATATCTTAAAACAATGCGAAATATACTCTTCAAATATACAGATAATAAAGCAGCTGCGCAGTTAACCTTAGCGATCACTGTGTGAAGATATATAATACATTGAATAAAGCCATTATAGCGGTACAGGGACATCATTCCGTCCCATAATCTATGCGTCTGAATTCAAATTCCAGTTAGTTAAAGTTTCCTGGCTCAGGATTTATTCTTCGGTTTCCTCACTGCTGAGGATGAATATGTGGAAGGTTAGCAACCTTAGGTTTCCTAAGTTTTCATTTCATACTTTCATTCATTAACCATTATGCCCGTGCGATAAATAACATAAAAAAAGAAAGAAAGAAATGAAACAAGAAGGAAATATATCTTCTGAATAGACAGACAGAATTGGAAAGGTGCACTGGAAGCTATATTTCCCCTGAATTTTAATTATACGTATTTCCTTTCCGCATATGAGTAATTTTGCATTTATTTTCGGTATTACGAGTTTAATAATCAAACGCTGTATCACATGATATTTTAATTGTTTATTTTCTATTGTAAAATCTTGACTCTGTGAGACAGAAATGTTAAATTCTGAACGCAACACCTAAAAATCTATTTAAAGATTATTTTTACTTTCTCCACTACGTATAGTAAGTAGGAGAAGTAATGCATTTGACTCAAAAATTTGAAGTTGAAATTTCACCGGCTGTACATGTTTCGAGGGTCCCTGAATCCAGGAAAAGCATTTTTAGAAAAAGGTCCTCCGTGTGCGTGTCTGTGAGCAGCATAACTCAAAAACGAAAAGTCGGATAAATACCAAACTTCGTATTTAGGTTCAGTATGTTTCAAAGATGCGACACGAAGATTTTCAATAAAATCCCCCTTCCTAGATTACCCTTTACATGGAACACTTTTCGAAAATTTTGATTTTCTCAAAAATGGCTCTAAAGACTTTGATTAAAATATTATATATTTAGATATGACATTTTCATGACAAATGAAATGCATATCTTGAATTTTCTGGAAATGTCTGTCAAAAACCCACTTCATTCTGAATAACTTTGCACAACTGGTAAACCATAAGAGATAAACAAAATGTTACTACACAAAAAATCTAATGTGTTACACTCACATGACTTTCTCTACTATCGAGATGTTAATCTTACAGCTAATTTTCTTGTAGATGCAAAGGGAATTGCTAGGCTTTAAGCGATAGTCAAATATTTTAAGAGGTGGTTGCTATGTGGAGTATATAGAATGGGATGCTAAGGACCACAGCAGTTAAAAAGCGTCCATAAATAAATGGTATAAAAAAACTCCATTCTTTTTGCATTACCAGACAAAAAATCTGATGTGTTACACTCACATAACTTTCTCTACTCTTGTACAATCTAATTTTACAAACGCCTATTCTCCATATGCTTCATGTTAATCGAGATATCGAGATGTCAATCTTATTCGTAATTTTCTTGTAGATGCAAGGGAAATATGGTAGCTTTTAAGCGATAGTCAAATATTTTAACGCTGGTTGCTATGTGGCGCATTCCATTCTCTTTGCATGTCCAGGACATAAAAAAAATGAATAACGCATTTAAGAAAAAGTATAAGTATTGGAAAATTTAAGGAAATAACAAGCAATATCTCGAAAACGGTTCACTCAACAAAAGAAATGTATATGACATAAGTTGTGTATTTTAACGGGATCTACATTCTTTGTGTAGTAAAATTTTGTCTATCTCTTATGGTTTACCAGTTATGCAAAAGTCGTTCACAATGAAGAATACTTTTGGAGACATTCCCAGAAAATTCGAGATATACATTTCGTTTCTCATGACATTATCTTAAACATATGATATTTTCATCAAAATCGTTAGAGCCATTTTTGAGAAAATTAAAATTTTCGAAAAATCTTCCATGTAAAGGGTAGTCTGGGGTGGGGGGATTTTCTTGAAAACCTTCGTGTCGCATCTCTGGAAGATACTGAACCTAAATACCAAGTTTGGTGCTTATCCGACTGTTCGTTTTTCAGTTATGCTGTTCACAGACACACACACACACACACACAGACACACACACACACACACACACAGACACACACACGGACATGTTTCCAAAAATGCTTTTTTTGGATTCAGGAGGTCTCAAAACATGTATTTCCAGCGAAATCTCGGTATCGAATTTTTGGGTGGAATGCAATACTTCCCCTACTTACTATACGTAGTAGAGAAAGTAAAAAAATCTGATGTGTTACACTCACATGACTTTCTCCACCCTTGTACAAACTATTTTTACAAACGCTTATTCTCCATATGCTTCATGTTAATCGAGATATCGAGATACTAATCTTATTGCTAATTTTCTTATAGATACAAGGAGATTGGTAGGCTTTAAGTTATAGTCAAATATTTTAAGAGCTGGTTGCTAGGTGGAGTATTCCATTCTCTTTGCACTACCAGGACAGAAAAAAAAAATGAATAACGAATTTGAGAAAAAGTATAAGTATTGGAAAATTTAAGGGAATAACAAGGAATATCTCGAAAATGGTTCACTCAACAACAAAAATGTATGTGACATAAATTGTGTATTTTAACGCGAACTACATTTTTTGTGTAGTAAAGTTCTGTCTATCTCATATGGTTTACCAGTTATGCAAAAGGCGTTGACAATGAAGAATACTTTTGGAGACATTCCCAGAAAATTCGAGATATACATTTCATTTGTCATAAACACATCTTAAACATATGATATTTTAATCAAAATCGTTAGAGCCATTTTTGAGAAAATTAAACTTTTCGAAAAATGTTCCATGTAAAGGGTAATCTGGGGTGGGAGGATTTTCTTGAAAACCTTCGTGTTGCATCTCTTGAAGATACGGAACCTAAATATCAAGTTTGGTGTTTATCCGACTGTTCGTTTCTGAGTTATGAGAATACATTTTTTTTGTTCAGTGAACCATTTTCGAGATATTGCTTGTTATTCCCTTAAACCTTCAATGCCTATTTTCTCAAATGGGAATCGTTATTTATTTTTTTTGTATTGGAAATGCAAAGAGTATTAATCTGCGGCAAAGAGAATGCTGATGCACATAGCAACTAGCTATTAAGAGATGTCTATGCTTAAAGGCTACTGTATTTCTATATTGCCCTTGCAAATACGAAACAAGGGGAACATAGTTAGCCTTAAGCAATAGTAAATTATTTTTAGAACTGATCGCTATGTGTAGAATGTCTTTGCATGTCAAAAGATCGTTTCTACAAATGTTTATCTGGATTAACATGAAGCATATGGTGAATAAGCGTTTGTAAAAATAGTTTGTACAAGAGTAGAGAAAGTCATGTGAGTGTAACACATCAGATTTTTTTACTTTTTCTACTACATATAGTAAGCAGGGGAAGTATTGTATTCCCCCAAATTCGATACCAAGATTTCACCATAAAATATGTTTTGAGACTCCCTGAATGCAAAAAAAGAAAAAACATTTTTGGAAACTTGTCCGTGTGTGTGGTTGTGTGTCTGCATGTCTGTCTGTGAATAGAATAACTCAGAAGCAAACAGTCGGATAAACATTACACCTGGTATTTAGGTTCAATATCTTCCAGAGATGCGACACGAAGGTATTCAACAAAATCCTTACACCCCAGATTATCCTTTACATAGAACATTTTTCGAAAATTTTAATTTTCTCAAAAATGGCTCTTAACGATTTTGATTAAAATATCATATGTTTAAGATATTTTCATGAAAAATAAAATGTATATCCTGAATTTTCTGGGAATGTCTCCAAAAGTATTCTTCATTGTGAACGACTTTTGCATAACTGGTAAACCATAAGAGATAGACAAAATTTTACTATACAAAAACTGTAGATCGCATTAAAATAACAATTTATGTCATATACATTTTTGTTGTTGAGTGAACCATTTTCAAGATATTGTTTGTTATTCCCTTAAATTTTTCAATACTTATTTTCTCAAATGAGAATTCGTTATTCATTTTTTTGTCTTGGATATGCAAAGAGCATTAATCTGTGGCAAAGAGAATGGTGCTGCACATAACAACCAGCTATTAAGAGAGATGTCTGTGCTTATATTGCCCTTCCAAATACCAAACAAGGGGAACATAGTAAGCCTTAAGCGATAGTCAAATATTTTTAGAACCGGTGGCTATTGTAAAATGTAATTCTCTTTGCATGTCAAACGATCGTTTCTGCAAATGTTTATCTCCATTAATATGAAATAGATGGAGAATAGGAGTTTGTTAAAATGTTTGTACAAGAGTAGAGAAAGTCATGCGAGTGTAACACATCAGATTGTTTTGTCCTGGTAATGCAAAGAAAATAGAATACTCAACATAGCAACCGGCTGTTAAAATATTTGACTATCGCTTAAGCCTGCCAATTCCCCTTGCATCTACAAGAAAATTAGCAATAAGATTGATATCTCGATTAATATGAAGCATATGGAGAATAAGCGTTTGTAAAAATAGTTTGGACAAGAGTAGAGAAAGTCATGTGAGTGTAACGCATCAGATTTTTGTGTCTTGGATATGCAAAGCGTATTAATCTGTGGCAAAGAGAATAGTGCTGCACATAGCAACCAGCTATTAAGAGATATGTCTATGCTTAAAGGCTACTGTATTTCTATTCTTCCCTTGCAAATACAAAACAAGGGGAACATAGTACGCCTTAAGCGTTAGTCAAATATTTTTTGAACCTGTCGCTATGTGTAAAATGTAATTCTCCTTGCGTCAAGAACATAAAAAAGAACAACGAATTCTCAGTTGAGAAAAACTGTAAGTATTGAGAAATTCAAAGAAATAACAAGGAATATCTCGAAAATTGTTCACTTTACAAACAAAAGAAGTGTTTATGACATATATTGTGTGTTTTAACTAGATCTGCATTTTTATGTAGTAAAATTTTGTCTCGCTTGCGGTTTACCAGTTATGCAAAAGTCGCTCAGAATGAAGAGAACTTTTGGGGACATCCCCAGAAAATTCAAGATATACATTTTATTTGCCATAAAAATTTCTTAAACATATGATATTTTAATCATAATCGTTAGAGCAGTTATTGAGAAAATAAAATTTTTCGAAAAATGTACCATGTAAGGGGTGTTTTGGGGTGGGAGATTTTCTTGAAAACTTTCCTGTCGCATCCCTGGAACATATTGAACCTAAATACCAAATTGGTGTTTATCCGACTTTTCGTTTTTGAGTTATACTGTTCACAGACAGGCAGACACACGCACACACACATACACACACAAGATGTACACATGGGCATGTTTCCAAAAATGCTTTACGTTTTTTATGTCCTGGACATGCAAAGAGGATGAAATGCTCCACATAACAACCAGCTCTTAAAAGATTTGACTATCGCTTAAAGCCTACCATATTCCCCTTACACCTACAAGAAAATTAGCAATAAGATATAGCCTGCAAACGTTTATCTCGATTAATATGAAGTAGATGGAGAATGGTTTGTACAAGAGTAATGAAAGTCATGTGAGTGTAACGCATCAGATTTTTCCCATAGTTTTGTTTCTCCTGAGCATGCAAAGAGAATGAAATGCTCCTCATAGCAACCAGCTCTTAAAACATTTTACTGTCGCTTAAAACCTAGCATATTCCCCTTGCACCTACAAGAAAATTAGAATAGCATTAAGTATCTGCAAATATTTATCTCGATTAAC
Organism: Deroplatys truncata; assembly: GCA_030765065.1. Taxonomy (NCBI): domain Eukaryota; kingdom Metazoa; phylum Arthropoda; class Insecta; order Mantodea; family Mantidae; genus Deroplatys; species Deroplatys truncata. Next base: position 107,900,565 of record CM060979.1, read on the forward strand.
ATGAAGTATATGGAGAATAAGCGTTTGTAAAAATAGTTTTGTATAAGAGTAGAGAAAGTCATGTGAGTGTAACACATCAAATGTTTACTTTCTGTACTACGTATAACAAGTATGGAAAGCATTGTATTCCATTCAAAAATTCGATGTTGAGATTTCACCGGAAATATGTGTCTAAAAAGGGTCTGTGAGTTTGTGAACAGTATACTCAAAAATGAAAACTCGGTTAAATACCAAACTTGGTATTTAAGTTCAGTATCTTCCAAGGATGTAACACGAAGATTTTCAAGAAACTCCCCTCAGCTACCCCTTAGTTGGAACATTTTTCGAAAATTTTGTTTTTCTAAAAAATGACTCACGATTTTTATTAAACATATTTACATGACAAATAACATGTATATCTTGAATTTTATGAAATAGCCTTTGAATTTCTCTTCATTCGGAAGGAATTTTGTATAAGCTTCAATAACTGGTAAACGTTAAGCGATGGACGAAAATGTACAAAATAAAAAATATGTAGATCTCTTTAAAACACATAAATTATTTCAAGTAATTTTTATTGTGGTATAAGTCATTTCTGAGATATGCGTTATTAATGGTTCGAATTCTTCATTACTTGGTCATTATTTAATGTCCTTTCAACATTCACTTGTTTCTCATGAGTGCATGGAAACAGTATGGAATTTTAAGGCCAGCATATAGTGTCCAGTTCTTAAATATTTTACTATCGCTGTTCTCTTTGTATCTATAACGAAATGTGTAATGGGCTATTTTTGCAAAGGTTTATTGGTATTAAAACGCTGTAGACATAAAAAGAAACGTTAGTAAGAGTAGTTTGTATACTCACTAATAAACGTTAGAGGGTAGAGAAAGTCATGTGAATGTTTTTACGTTTTGTACTGCAGAATAGTAAACCGTGTTGGAAATCTTTACTAGTTGCAGAGTCATTTGTAAGGGCTGCCTAACACCCTGATTTATCTACACTCATTTTATATCTCACTTGTGAATGAGGCACTCTACAAATTCACCAGATGTGTATGGAATTATGCATAGTCTGTCAGTGTTTAACAGTGTCGCACATCCTAGAGGAACGTTTCAGTTGATCTAGAGTCACTTCCGATACAATGGTCACTCTTGTTTGACGATGCACCGAGGCCCTGAGCATATTATTTGTATGTTAATGCTACTCTGCTACAACGACGACCCCTATGTCCTGAATGTCAGGTACGCCTTGGCCTTGTAGCGGGAAATCGTCGATGGGTGCCGTTTGTAGCGGGAAATCGTCGATCCTTGGGTTGATGTGGTCTTCGGCAGTGTTCTTCCTCGGCTATTGATGCTTGTCAGTTGTTGCGTATTCCATTCCTAACTATATCTAATTATTAATTCTCAGGTTATAGTGGGTGAGGCAAGTTTAAGAAATACGCTGCAATTTTCCCTTAATAAATGAAGTTTATTCACAATTGAAATAAGTATGGGCGGCTAGCTCCCATTATTATAATCCCACCACTTTAAATTAGTCAGGAGCCTAGCTATCTGCACACGCACTCCCACCCTTGTGCACCCACGTGTATCTGTAGCACCTCGTGTCGACGTTAATTCTTGAAGATCAGTTAGAGAGAGCCTGGGCTCTGAGGCCTTGCCTGCCCTTATATACGGGAGCCTAGTGACGCTCACCTCTGCGTTTAAAAATGCAACGACGTTCCCTATTGGTTCTCAGACAGCGTTACCTTAACATGTATGTGTGGCTTCAGATCCGTGCGCTTAAGCGCCATCTTGTAGCGTTGTGGAACCAGTTCCATATCTCCGTCTCTTTCTTTTCTCTATCTGTGTCTTTCTATTTCTCGTATCGTTACCGGTTCCCTGCCTGTTGGCTTGGTGAAAGGTACGCTCTACTTAGGATTATGCTTTCTTGGAATTCTGCTAGCTCACCCGTTTCTTACAATCAGCTCTCTACAAATCTTAGATGTTGAATATTTTAATATGTTAGTGAATTAAAGTATTACTGTATACAATTCTTATATGTATGGTTCCCCTTCCATATGTACAATTCCTATATGTATAATGTATCCGCTTTCAGCCTGTTGCCATGTTGTATAGCGAAACCGATATTACACCATGCGGTTGCGTACATGGGGCACTGCAAGTGAACAATCTTAACCGGTTTCGGTGCTCGACATTTCCAATATCTATGCATGGTGGCTCGCACTCGTGTTTTCTTTCCACTCGCCCTGCACCGGCCGACGGTTCACTCATCTGTCACACCGAGTCCTCGCATTCTATGTTAACCACTTGAGCAACAAAGAGTGACTGGTTATGTACACAGCTTGGCATTCGTGGCGTAAGAAATGAAGAATAGCACATATAGATAATACTTTGTAGTACTGTACTGTAGTGATTCACATCTCTGCTTTTCATACTGGAAACGGAGTTCGATCTCCCGTGGTGAATAGTTGCTTCCTTTTGTAATTTAATGCAATCAGTTACGTTTCCATATATAAATATAGAAACTTTATAAATAAATATACTTTTACGCTCATGTAACGAATTCACACAATTCAGAACTAATTTTAGGATAACCTATATTCTCTTGGCTCTTAAGTTAGCTGTACGTAAACGGTTTTCCGAAAATTTAGCTTTATTTACGTCATTCGAAAGCATAAATGAGAGAAATTGCAGAGGCTTGATGAACCAATAGAAACACCTGATATCTACTGATGCGGATAGGGTTTCATCAGTGACTTAGGTTACGAGGCTGAGCATCATCACAGCCATCATGGACTAACATGTATTTTATCGCCTCATAGTTTTCCCACCCGCCAATGCTTTTGAGATTCTTTGTATTACTTTTGTGTACATACACTCTTATGGATTTTTGTTTCAATTATTATTATTATTATTATTATTATTATTATCTTACGTTCTTTCACATACAAGGGTAATACATTTTTGTAATACTGCACTTTACAAGCAATAAAATTGGCAGATATCACCACTAATAAAACTGATTTGGTAAATCTAACATAGCGCGTATATTATAATATCCATGTTATAATACACCTACATGTTCCCACGTATAATACTTGCAATGAAGGAAAGTTTACCTACGTGCAGTGCGCGATTAGAAACATCCAGGCAGTTTGTCTTAGAAAAATGCTGCGAAGATGAAGCAAAGTCATAGTTTCTGAAGCGTTGTATTAACTCTAAATTAGCTTACGTGATTAAACTTTGCATTCATATTTCCTACCATGAGAATACCGATGTAATTCTTCCTGGGGCTATGAGGAGAAGACTCCTTAAGTTTCTGTCCAACTTTTTATCAAAATCCTGTGATCGTTTTCTGTCCACAAATCAGGTAGAATTTCTTTTATATCAGTTCTAAAATTCATGCATAGTTTCCTCCCACACTACTGCAGCTCGGATCTCAATAGACGTCAGATCACTTAGCAGTATCGATACGTCCATATTCAGCTCCAAAATCAACAGGAATTTGAATTAAGGAGGTGAAATATGGCCTGCTGAACACTTAAATTTCGTATATGCGCATCATGTATTTCAATGCACTCGCCTCGAAAGGTCTGCTTTATTTAGTGAGCTATGTGATCTTTAGCGGTGCCAGAATTAGCCTGGAGGTTTTGGTGTGTTGCAGGAACTCAGCGGCCAGCGGTCGTTTTAAAACCTCCAAGTTTTACACCAGAGCAGTTAATAAATCATATACAAGGGCCTGCTTGTCTCTTATTTCTCTAAATGTAGTTCTGATATGGTTAAAAGCTGACATTCTTTTCTTGTCGACAGGAATGTGTCTCAAGCTTTAATTTTATTTTCTGCATCTACTTTAAAACTGCGTACTCTCAACGCATGCAGATTCGATGTCTATGCTTCTGCCTGAGGTATACGCAGCTGAATCTCTTTTAAGATTCACTTTTAAATAATATTAAAAAAAAAGCACAGCCATATTTCAGATAATTCAGGTATACATCATCAGCAACAGTGTACTCGCCGAACACAGCATATACCACGATGTAAATCGCCGAGTGCTCGTCTGCTTGCTTCGTGATTCATCGGAACACTCATAAATTCACAAGACGGATCTTCAGCGTCGTCGACTAGACAGGCTACGATCTATTGCGCTCGTCCTCTTGCAGGCCTATAGAATACTCATGTTCGCCACACAGTTACAGCATGATAGTTGTATACACTGTACTGGGTTCATCAATTAATGCTATACTAAATATTTACTGTCATAAGCCTCCGAATCCAAGCCTTGTTTTAAAGCTTAATTCCTACTCCTTAGTTAATTCCATGTGTAACAATCATGAAAAAATTTGAACATCTCATTGAACACATTTCGTGAAAATGTTGAGGATATACTCAAACACGAATTTCATTTTCCTCTAAAGAAACAGATAACAGCTTTCAGGAACTTTCAGCAGCTAGGAATGTGGTAGCAAAAGAGTGATTTTCCTCAAACCATTATTAATTTTTGAAACGGTATAGGCTAAACGTATTCACGAAGGATGAATTTAGCACTGCGGCAGAATATAGGTCCATCTTGCCTACTTAACCTTCAGGAGGGAATACGTAGGACGGCCATATGGCAGGCAGGCACCGCGCAGTGGAGTCTCTGACGTTTCCAGATTATCCTCCTTGACATCACACCTATCCATAAGGACAGGTCGGAGGAACCTATTTTCAGGAAAAAAAAACAAGTGTCTCTTAAAAACACATCCTCCGCATACATCACTGTACTCCGTGTATGGCCCATCAACCCTGAAGGAAATAAAATTAGAGGAAATAAGGGGAAGAAAATTTCGTGGTGCGTAAGAATTCATTCTAGCATTAATCTAAAGAAAACGCGAAATAACATCCTTATAGGTTAGCATTCGTATCATCTTAAAAGTTATATTAATGTGTCAAGTTAAGCTACGCTTCTCCATTCGCTATGTTGGTAACTGATAACATTTGAGAGACATAACACTAAAGTTCCCTGCGATACATGTAGAAATTTATATAATGGTGTCTCCGTCAACTGATCACTCAGTGTGTCTTAGGCTCATCTATTAAATAACTGATTCAACTTATTGACACATATTTGTGCGGTATATTAAAACAAATAATATGTTTTCCAAAAGCTTAACAGTATGTCAGAGACATTTTAACGAAAGCTTTGGTCAGTATTTATTCCATAATAAATACGTAAGTATCCCTACTGTGCAATATATTTTTTGCTCTTTCAGTAACTTAACGGCTCACTGATTTTTATTAAAAAATGGAACGATTTTATATATGCAAAACCCTGTGTAGGGCATCCAAAGGCTTTCCCTTCTTCCGTCCACAGCCCGCAGCAGCAATTCTTTTCCTTTTCGCTTCCCTTTTTTATCTAACATTCTGTTAGAGAACAGCCGTGCTCCTAACAAATCATCACATCTGCCACGCTGTTTGCTTAGCCTTTCTAGTTCTCCAAGATGAATAACGCGTTCGCTTATCTTGTCTCAAGGAGCGTTGCTCTTGGGCTGTATATTTACATGGAATAGTAAGTGAGTGTGCACCGTTATTTTGTTTGTCTTTAAAACACACAGCGCAAGTGGATGGAAAGAAACTTTACGTCATTATTTATAATTAAAATACGTGAAACAAGGATTCGCCTTAACAAAGTTATGTCTGCTCGCCTTCCCAAGAAGAGGGAACTTAAGGCACGTTCTAAGCCAGTCTTGATATTCTGCCACCCATGAGAGAAACCAGTGTCACGTATTCTTTCCATTTTCTTTGGACATTCTTTTGGATGCAAAAAAATAGTAGTTTTTCTTGTCCTCTTTCAGTTTATACAGGGTAGACTATTTGATTTGAGACTGTACAAATATCTCAAAAACTAAGCGTTGTAGAAAGAAATGTCTTTAATAAAAGTTGCTTATGTTATGGGGGAAAGTAAACCTTAAAATGACCATCACAACGTCCTCCAAATAAAACATGACTAATTGCATTTGCCTTCTTCCATAATATCAAGCAGATTTTATTAAAGACATTTCTTCCAAAACGCTTAGTTTTGGAGATATTGTACTGTTCAACTTAAATGGTCCTCCCGGTATTAGAGGAGATATGTGATGCAGTGACTTTTTACACATTTTATTTTTAGTTTTCTTAAGTATTACAGGCTGTCAATGTAGTGTACCAATACAATTTTATAGAATTTACAAGCGGTAAAAAACAGAAATACTTGTATAACATAAGGGATTTACAAAATGCATTTTTGGCAATGTTCAATTCGACATATACTCGTGCATGTTAACAACTAGTTTCGAAGTTGAACCAGTATAGGTATATCTCAAATACGCTCCTGATTAAACAGTGACACCGCCTTCTTATGTTATGGCTCTATGCAAGGACTATTCAGCCTGACATAGATACACGAGTGTCACGAAAAGTGGCCAGTGCTCCATCAATCGCCTAATCAACAGTTTGCACAATTATAGTAATTTACTCACAAGTGGAAGGAATAATTATTAAGTATTTTTTAAGTTGAATGTATTTCCCACCAGTGATGATACATGTTATGTCGAGATGACAGTAAAAACAGCCTTGATACGAGACAAGTGGAATGAACAGCTCCCCATCTCTGCTCTACAACAATGATGTTTTGTATACAAGGAAACTGTTTTTCACTCCAGGAGGGCTGCCCCATTCAGAGTCATATACACACCCCTCGCCTGGCTGAAACAGCATACATAGACAATCACGGTCATATCTAAACTAACATTCTCCTAGCCCTCTTAGCATTTTTGTGGAAATATAAAGCCTAGACTGCAATGCAAAATTACTTTAAAACATCACGAAGAAAAGGTCAATAGGGGACAATCCATATTTAGCCTAAGTTATTAATAATAGAATTTCAGTTGTAGCTGAAATTGCGTATGTGTAAGCAAAAATTGATAGATTAATCAGATCCTTAAATATATCGCTCTTAGTCACATAGTAAGAATAAAGAAATATATGGCGTATATTCGTATTAAGGAAACTTTATGCATGAGGATTGTTTTATAGCTTAAAAACTATATGCAACAAAGTATTATAGGAATATCAAAATCAGTTGTAGAAGCTACTTTTCGTCATCTAATCATGAAACATTATCTGGAAGCTAAATTATTATGTCATTTAATGCGCTATAGAGACAATAATTTACTACAGATAGAGGGTGCACTAAAATAGTATTTAAATATCGCCCATTATTTTGTAACTAAGTTGTTTTTTATTTCCAGGTCTCTAATATAATTAATAACCAATAACTTAGCGACGTTAGCCGTAAGCATACGAACTGACAGAGCACTAACATGCAAATACTAGTCATTTTAATGATGTTTTTAATCATAACTTCTATGTAAATACTTTTCAAAGAAGGTGAGGTGAAATTTATCAGTTACTATTTGAAATAATATTTCATGTTAAGAAAATTTTCCTCGCTGCTACTAATTCATTTGCTGCTTATAATGAGGGCAAATATTGTTATTACTTATTTATTTATTTATATATTTATTTAGAAGCAGCAGAAATTAAATTCTTACATGTGGCAGGATATACCCTTTTAGTCTGAAGAAAGGCTGCCTCATATGATCCTAAATTATAATCCACAAGGACATAGAAGTCGAAGACACCAATTAAAAGATGGAGAGAGCAACTACTACAAGCAGCCGGATCAAATCATAAATGGTCTGAACCTTGATATCAGATGATGATAATGATCATGCTGATTTATTTTGTTTATGTACTTACGTTATTCGCTCTGCTTACGCCTTTAGACCAATAATGTAGAATTCAATATACATTTAATTTTACTGGTAATCCGAAGTAACAAAAAAGGGGGGAACCATTCTATTATCAGGTCTGCACCATCTGTATAATCGCTTATCGCTTTCTCTTGAGTGTGTCGGGGCTCTACAGCAGCAAACTAAGACCTGTGTTGCCCATTGAATGTCCTATATAGCATTTAAGCAAACACAGAACACAAATTGTCATTTTTGCCGACGAAGACGAATCACTTTGGTTATATTCCAAATCTACAACAAAAGCTGCCTCTTACAAACGATTTTGAGGGATATAATAGTATATTTTTAAACGTAGTATTTTTCAAAATTTCTGAGCTGATGGCTGCTGCGCCTTCGTCATTATTATATTTACTGATAAATAAATAGTATCAGTAATCCATAAACTACCGTTACGAAAAACCGATGAAGATTGGCAGGTAGCATTTTAAGCTCAAATTTTGTATATTATGAGTTCAATCCAGAGATTATTTATATTGAAACTATTAGCTATGACAACTGAGAATACTACTTTCTTTGATATTACATAACAATTCATTTTGGGTTCCATACCGGGCAATATACAATATTATGTCAAATCACAAATCGGTATTGATTTGTGAGCTAGAATAATTATAACAATGAATAATAAATAAAAACGTAACGTAGGAGCTCTCCTATTTTGTGTTTCGCAAAAGTATTACGATGTATTTTCTATTTGTTCGCTTGATTGAGATGTTCTGTAATTCTCTGCTAGTCCTCAGGCTAATGTGTTTTTACCAATCAGGTCTCTACCTCATGAATTTATCTGACAAACGGTGAACATCTTCCTGAAAATCTTCATACTTTTTGGTGTACTTAAAGAGATTGACAGTCTGAAATTTTATTCTATTGTACGTGCCGTTTCTTGGAGTTCTTATCGACGTAATCTCTGTCTTTGAATGTTCAAAAACTGTTTTATTATTTTACAAGCTTTTTACTTACGACGGGGTCTGAGAGTATGCAGAAGGATGTTGATAGTTTGTAACGATGACAACGACAAGCATACACCTTTGTGCGTCGAATTTTGGACCACTTCTGGTGTATATTATGACCTGCTGGTTCTCAAGAGCGGCTTTACACTGTATTCCTATAGTTACAGCTTTTTCAGATACACATAATTGCGACTGCTGGTTTTCCTTCAAAAATCAGGGTAATCAACTTTTTCTCCTTCTACACTTAAAGGATTAGGCAAGAATGCCTGTTCGGCTTTAAAGGCGAGTCAGATCATGGTTTCCTTGGTCTTCCTAGGGTGATTTCTTCTTTGGGTATTTTGTTGAATATTCCTCGTTAAGTCTTACCCGCCAGTATTCTGTGAATAAGCTGTATTGTCCAACGTTTGTAACCAAATAAAAGTACGCATTATCAGCCATAGAAAAGAATTGTGCAATGCAGGGCTCACTGTAAGTAGATTTAAATGTAGAATATCGGTTTGTGAAGAATTCCAATCAGTAAGTGTCAAAGTGCGATGTTTCCCTTAAACCCAAGTCCATATCGCCGCTTTACCGGAACATTTTAGTATACTCGATGCTGAAGTTATCTGCTCCGTTTCAAAATGGACAATTTAGGGAGGTAACCATCCGGTGGCGACATAGTCTGCCGTTGGAAGAATTTAATTTACAATGCCATGTCTTGCTCCCTATCCATTAGAGGTTAATCTGTGAAAGGTCCAAGCATCTCCAAATGCGCTTTCAGGGCAGCTATGGATATTTCGTTTGTACATGAGGGCTAAAGGTAACAGCTTGAGGAAGAACAGCATAAACATCTGTAACAATGCCAAAGTCACAATTTTCTAAGTGCTCCGGTGGCAACAGGTCCAAAGCATGATACATTTCAGTGGAAAATCTTGTCATGCTTGCCCTACCTCCAAAACGACGTGTATGTTCGTTGTAGCATGATGTCCATTGGGTCACCCTGATTATTCGGGGAAAGCAGGACCATTATAATTATCAAGGCTTGAGATTAGAGAGCCACGTCTAGTAATATCCAGTCGCCTTGGACGTTTGGGAAACCTAATACAGTGCACATAATAGATAGAGCTTTCCCGTCCAGATAAAATAAATCAATATGTGTTCTGTTCTCCTATTATGCCATTTTGTCGGTTGGAGAGGATGTACAAGGAATTATGCTTGGCGCAAAGCTATTACAGAACCATATACGTTTTACCAAATTCATCATCCTGGCTTTCTGATGATACATCACACCATGTAAGATATTAATACGAGACGTCTAGTTGTATTCTCTCATACCCGCCTCGTTCTTACTGAATTAGATCCTCAGAATCTGCTACGCTACGCAGTAGCTATGCCTAAATCTAATGTGTGCGGAAGCTGTAATCCAATTGGCTTTGTTGGACTTCCTCATATAAAGTGTCATACATGTAGTTTCCTCGTGTTACTTTAAACAAACCCTTAGGGAATAACATCTGGGGGCGTGGTAACCATTCCAGTAATATCATCTGCTTAGGCTGTTACCGCAGTGAATCAACATACAGGGCGAACAATATCACTTACATGGGGAAACGTTGTCGTACCGAGCGTTTAACCAGTATAGCAGCTGTTAGATACCCATTGCAGAGGACTTTAGAAGAAGCAGCATCATACAGGGCTCGGATAAGGTTACAGAGCTGGTCAAAGGCAGTCAAACGTTTCCGCTGTACCTAATGAACACCACTTTGTCGAAGGCTTTCTCAAGGTCTAAGTTAATTATTGCAGTGGACTTGTATACGCAGCGCAATGTACAACCTCTTCAAGCAGCTAACATATGGCAAATAGTCGCTCCTTTATATACTGCAGCCTGAGATTCACTAATAGTATGTGGTATTATTTTCTGCAAGCCAGCATAATTATTTTAATCAAACATCTTGTAATAATATTTCAATAGTGTGGTTTCTTTGTCTGAGGAATCTGCGGAAGTTCAACTACTATCACATTGGCAAAGTAAGTTGCAATCGCTCCATAATTTCTGGAAGACTTCAAGTACTTCTTTCTGGATATAGCGTAAATAATGCTTGTAAAATTCATATGGTAGGCCATTAGGTCCTGCGGAGGTCTGCAATTTAGATTCTTGGACCACTCCATTAATTCTGAATCTGAAATTGTTGCGTATCCTGCCACAACTATTCCGGGACAGCATGAACCAATTCAGACATATATACGCCTCTACGTAGTCAGGTAATCTGCGGATACGGAGAGCCGCAGAAAGCTTACAGTTTACGAATAATCCCGGCCGTAGTGGAAAATTTTGTCCAATGTTTCCTCGTAGTGCAATCTGGCCAAACTCCCCTGCAGTTAGTGTGCTTTTCAAGCCTCTGAGTACTTTTATCTCCCTACGAGTTGCTGGGTATCTTCACCTTGCTGCTGGCGTATGTGTAGCTCCCGAAGGACTTAAAGATAATAGGCCATGGTTTATCTCCTAGCCAGAACTAATGGCAGGCTGCATCTCGAAAGAATTACTTAGTGCAGATCTGGCTCAACATACTTACCAGGAGTGGTCCTCTTTGGTCTAGGGGTATCATGCTAGCCTCCATTTCCCGCGGTCGTGGGTTCAAACCCGGCGGAGGACGATGGATATTTTTGGCATAAAAATCCTTAGCATGGCTTCCTTCGGATGGGAAGTAAAGTCAGTGGTCCCGTCTTGTAGATGGACAGCACGTAAAATAACCTCAAACCTGTTAAAGAGGCCTCTGAGCACAATTTCCAATCTTTCACGCCAAATATAGAATGGAAATCAAAGGATCATAGTAGTTAAAGAAGGTACATAAATAAAACTCAATTTAATTTTTTACACTCACCAGGAGGCTTTATTCTGTACTAGGAGAAAGATTCCCGCAATCGTGACCAACAAATCCTTAAAATCTATCAAAACTTCCTCATTCATAAGCACCGAGCAGTTGGTTTCCAGTAACCTCTACCTCTACTGTAAATCGCTGTCCTACGTTTAGTGACATGTATGAATGCGTTATGATCACTAATTAATGTCACAGGTACTATTTCCGTACGATAAAAGTGTGGTAACAGTTGAGCTGGAACGTACACGTGGTTCAGCCTTGGTCTGTAATCGAAGCCATACACAAATCCATATTACAAATATTTACCTCCTGTAAAAACTAATGTCTACGTAATTACTTATCAAGAATCCCCTAAACATTGTTGTTTGACAACCTGTCGCAGGGGTTAAAGTTAGGTGTTATCCTATCCTGAATTGTAGCGGAATGAGACTAACCAGGTAGCACTCCAGAAACAAAACAACCCCAGTTGTCACTGTCCAAGTTCGGATAAACTTTAATAAGCTTTGGTGAACGTAAGTGATCCTCATACTCATCGCTGTAACCTAGAGCCGGCCGCTTGCCTGAGTCTGCCACTTTCACTTCGGTACGAGCCGGAGGGTTACATAACAATTGTTGCACATCCTGAGATTGCTGTCGTATCGGGATACTTTCCATCCCCATCCACCTGTGTTGGCTTTGTAGAACCAGGATATCAACTATAAAAGAAAGTATAAGCATTCTGCCTATCTCTAACAGGTGTACCTCACCCGCCGACAGCTCTACCTTTTGATGACTAAATATCTACATGTCTCCAGCCTGAGAATGAGCAGCTTGAGGGGCTACGGCAGGCATTTCGAACCATCCTGTTTCTCAACAAAATGAGTGGGATGTCTGTCTAATGCTGCATATTCTGATTCTGCAGCAACGATCGTTGTCTCCACCTCTGCAGAACACCTTCCTCGTTTGAAGAGTTCCCTAAAGTGTTCAAAGACCACGGATCCGCCTCAAACGTCATTGTCAAAATTGACAACCTCTTGTGGACGACAGCATCGAATACCTTTTGGCACAATTTATTTTCAGTTTTTGACCCTTCATCAAATTTCATAAATTTATCAATCAATTACCGCCGCCTCGCTGAAAGTTGCGGGTCGTTTGTTTGGGTTTATAGGTAGTCTCTGCACGAAGGGACAAGCTGCTTTAAAGTGGGTAGTGTCATGGCCGAAATCACAAGCTTGTGGTTGTCCGATGTAACTGATAGCCACCAACTACATATCGATAATCAAACTAGCCAGCATATTACATTTTAGCTCCATTTCCACTCTGTTCTCGCCGTTGTTAGGCGGGAAAAGTTACCGAGAGCTCCATTTTCCCTGCAGATATCATACACTGTACCTAATTGACTCAACTCCTGTGATAACACTGCTAAAGGCACCTCAGAAGGCAGGTTCAACACCCGACCATTAGCTGTTTGCTATTCATCCGCTGTAAAATTCACTTTCGTGATTTTGCCGAAGGTTACGTAAACTTTTGCTCTTCTTTATAATGAGCTATAAGATTATCGCACATTAGCGCCAGTATCAATTTCACTAGATAGTTCTTTCTCTAGTGTTAATCTGGAGAGTGTCTTCTTGATCTGCTTGTAGTCTCAAAATTTAATAAAGATGTATTAAGATATACTCAGTTAAGCAAGAGTGTCTGGAGACACTGATAACCATATATACAGCAGCACACAAACAACTCTCACCATTGCCGGCCAGTTAAAACTCGCACATTGCGGACAGACAACCTCTAGGTTCGCCAGCCACTGCACGACTCTTAAAATGTCTGATCTCACCTAGCTAATGGCCGTGAAACATGGCAAACTTAAGTTGTTCGTTGTATGCGCGAGGCTCGAAGTACGAACCAAGTGTAAGGGGTGAGTGATTCATGTTCTGTGACAGGAGCATAACACTGATAGCCACACAGTTCATAAAGTTACTTTCAGTTAAACAGTTATTTTTGGAACACCACAATTTTGGAATAGACCCTCTGAGTTTGCTTCAGTGTTCATTTTCCTCGCTAGCCGGCAGTACAAAAGAGATAAGTGTGGCTAAAAAAACGGTGAAGTGACAAAACGGACTTGAGGAGAAGCAACTCGAGGCAAGATGCAGCAACAATGGTCATAAAATCTAAATGTCTGTCCTCATTCACCTTCCTCAATATTTCCCTTACGTCATGGAGCGAGTCTCAGTTACTAAAATATTAAAGCGGATTTACAAAGTCCTAGGTGCTTGAATACAAATATATTGGATCTACAAAAGTACATGCTTGACTTTTAGTTGAAAATGCCATGGAGTCGGAAACAGTTGCTGCTCCACAGAATATGCACATAAAATATTAAAATGCCGCGGATATTAAATGAAATTTTCATTCCAAGCAATATATGTTTACGGATGGTCATGATTTGGCAATTGAGAAGCTGCAAAACAAAAGAGAATGGAACGTGTTTATGACGCTACGATACGCATGCGCTACCAATGCCTAAATATTTTAATAACCTTATGTAAAAATGTTTTACTTTATTTCCCTTTTACTCTGTTAAGAGAGGATACTAAACGATTATATGAGAGAAGATTGCTAATATTATGGTCGCAGGCTGCATGTCTTTTCCAAAGTGGAAGTGTAGAGTCTACATGTTACCAGCGTTACATCTATTTCATTGTATATGTTAAGGATTTCTGTAAAATGTGAAAACGGTGCAGGTTTTGTGCTATTAAATAACTGTGAGACTAAAGAGGGTGCAATGGTTTAAAGTTTCACCTACTACAATTATTTAACAAGTTATTCGATCATTCCGATCGTTGATTCTTTCACAGCCGAAGTGTGCTTATAGACCATGTAGAATTTGCAGAACTTGGAAGACTGTCGGAGGAAAGTTAGGGAAGTCAAACGTTCGCCGAATTTGAACACACTTTTGCGCGAACTTCAGGGTGTTTTTCATCTGTTATTAGTAATAGCCGGTGCTGTACAACATTACAATTACAAAGAAAAAATGGGAGGTATTTCCATAAAAAATTCCTAGTTCATTCTATGATTATGTTGTATAGCGCTAGGGAAAGTAAAGAGAATAATGAAATCGTCATTCGGGCTCAAAAAGCCACCCGCACAACGTCGGGCAACCAGCTAATTGCTAACTTACATGCTTGCTTTATATTATAAGTTTATAACAACAATAAATATTGTATTTGCATATAATGCAGTTAAATGTGAAATGAAAGACTGACTCGACAAATCTGATACAGTAATGATTATATTGTTTTTTTGTAAATTATATGAGAAAAAGGACGAAATGTACAAAAGCTGCCCGGTGTATATCTATCAGTACTAAAATATTTATGAGATGCAACATATCTGTAATCAGCGGGCGTCCTGTATTAAGTGAAACGCTGTGCAGTCGTTGCTAGGGAACCCCCACCTGATGAGCGTCATTAGCATCTAGCCTCTCTCCCTTACCGGAAGTACAATAGCGCCAGAAGGTGAGAGGCGTATTTGGTCATTTCGAGGATGTTCTCTCCTCGTTTTCTTGCTGATAAGAGACATGCTGCAGGAAGTGTTGCGATAACATGGGTTTTATACGTGCACAAAGTCGGCACATAACCTGGAGACAGACTTGATGATGTCCAAAGCTGTAAATTGCAGCAAACACATGTTACCTGAGGCATTTTACAAATTCTGTGTAGCAATATTTTGGGGCACAGCAGAGTTTTGTATTCTGAGGGCTATTTTTATAACAAGAGATCCAATCTATGCTTCGAAAGGATCACCGCTTTGAAGACAAGGTCTGCAGCTTCTGCCTTTTAAGTTCGTCCACCAAGTGGTTGGGTAAAATACAGGTTCTCTTTTATTTCATGTGCTCTACTTCGTTAATACCCTGCTATATGAAACTACTGTCCTAGTCACTTCCCGAAAGATCAATTTCTCATCTTATCTAATATTTCCTTTTTATTTTCTCTTACCTCTAACTTCAGGTACGGAAAGCATTATTTACCACATCAAACATCGATACCGAAGTTTTATACATCTATACATATTTGGATACCCTTAAGGGTGTACAGCTTGAAAGTTGCAAACATTGATTTTTAAAAATGTATGCAATTGTGTGCTTGCAAATATTTAAGTGTATTTTGCAGAAATAATTATTTTAATATCGCATTCGTTTCAGCGCAATGCCTTAAAAGACAAGGTGCTGTACCATGTTTAGATAGCGTCAGTGAGAGCCATGCCTACCTTTTAGGGAATTTTTCCATTTATAATTTGTTTTAATTTGGACTTGTTTGGAAGCTAAAAATTTCACACATGCCGTGCCCAATGCTTTGAATATTAAGTTCGCTGCTGTTTTGTTTGTTTTGTTGGTTTGGTTATGCTTACTCCCACCAACATATTTAGTTCCATGATTATATGCTAAATTTATGTTTATTTACTATGAAATCAGCAGAAACATTTTAATTCCATTTTAATACCTATTGCCACTCTGGGATTGATTTTGCTCTTTTCCCCCAAATATATACACTTGTTGAATACTGCAACTCATTTGGTAGGACTGGAACTGCTCTCTGCCGTTAAGACAGCCTTTATTTCACGTCCAGAAATATGCTGTTGGTGGAGTGTGGCTAGACCCACTGAGTGCTCTATCTCGCCTATAGTTTAAAAGGGGGTGGGCCCAGGTTAAATAATCGGTGGTACTGCATCCTGGATGATAACGGGGCACGTAAAAGCACCCAGTGTGAGATCTGTTTTGCAAGTTTTCTAAACATGTTGTTACACTCACATTTTTAAGAAGTATTGAATTAAAACAATAAACCTTTATGGCTCTTAAGAATTTTAACAGGTCTGAGATGCAAATTTTCAGTGTAGAAGTAGTTTAAGCAATAGAGAATCATAACTTCTGTGCTATTGAATTGTCCGGTTTTGATTGTCAATGGTACTTTTACGCTACTTTTTCACATGTAAATGACCGCCTTTGAACAAAATCAGTTTTTAGTCATTTTTACATTGTAAAATGTACCCAGAATTTTTCAGTCTTAAAATTCATTTCCCACAAAGCACATTTTTAGAAACCTTATCCTTTGCAATTTAGAACTACTGAGGGATTTAAATGGAACGTTTTGTGCATGTCACTGTATACATAATCCAGAAAACTGACCATAACTATGCTCCTGTGTCTGATAGTTTTTCTGAAAACGATATGATTAAATAAGTTTATAATATGTTTATCCAGATAGAAGAGTAGTTCTGGCCATTTACGTAAAAGAGAGCTTAAAAATAATATGATCTTTGACTTCAATAGATACTTTATATGGTTGAACCATAATTAATAAAATTACTTGAATATCACCAATTCTTATTCCTCTCAAGCTGTATCTACCCCCTTAATAAAACAGTATTTTTGTATAAAACTAATTCCGGCGCCTATGTGTCAGTCTGTTAGTCAACTTTCTGTAAACGGTATACCGCAAAAATGAATCACCTGAGAGATACTAAACTTTTTACTTAGGTCTGGTATATTAGGGATGCAAGACGTACATTTTCAACGAGCCCGCACTCGAAACAACAATTTGCTTGGGGTATTTTCGTTGCTGTTTTGTTTTTCATGCATAGCTTTAACTATTCGTGAATAAAATTTAGGTATAATATGAATTTTACATAAATTAAGTGAAGTAGTTAACTTTTATGTAACAACAAAGCCCTAAACGGTAAAATTTAAAATGAAAAATGTTCATTATTCTGTTTCACTAACACCGTGAAAAGAACGCTATTATAATTGCTAACACACAATTAACAGCTAAAAAAAAATAAAAGGAAGAAAACAAAACCTTTTATTGGTGTCTTAGATTTTACAGTGTCTATTAACGCAGCATTACCTAATTTATAATTTTTTTCGACATATATATTAATACTGACAAACATAAACTGCATATAAAGCAAACCTTCATTTAAAAAATTTACAGAATAAAAATATAAATATAAGATGAAGTATGGAGAAAACAGTGTGAATATTGCATGTAATGTTATTTAAGGTCGCACATTATAGAAATGTCTATCCTTTAACCATTAGTTCTGTGTGCTACCGTTCTCAAAAAGCAGCTTATAGCTTATCAAGAACCTCATAATTACAAGGTAATATTGTGGCACTTATTTTTACCATCCGGCATTTTTAAATAAGTTACAAGGACATCGCCCTCCTGATGCTGAATATACACCACTCATTTGTTTTCTCCTTCCGTTTACTTATACTAGTATTTTTATTCGTATGAAATCACTTCATCTTCTGATATTGGCCAGATTTTTGTAAAATTTAGGATGCTGGTTCTTATGACTCTGTCA
Source organism: Deroplatys truncata (assembly GCA_030765065.1). Classification (NCBI taxonomy): domain Eukaryota; kingdom Metazoa; phylum Arthropoda; class Insecta; order Mantodea; family Mantidae; genus Deroplatys; species Deroplatys truncata. The sequence goes on from CM060979.1 coordinate 107,918,523, forward strand.
AAGCAGACGATTTCTGTTTCTATAAGGAATCAAAATTTGTAATGAAATTTTTTTCTTGCTTTTTTCTTCTTACACTAAGCGTTATGTGTAAATGTATTAACAATAATTATTATTGTTATGCATGAAATTAAGTTCCGCATTGGAAATTTTATAATAACAATAAAACGTTGAGTTAAATAAATAAAATAGCTAATGTGTAACAATTACGCGCCTTTCTGTACTCATTATCATATAAAAATTACTCACAGAGACGCTTGCTTTTTCACCCATTTTTGCGTTTATCCTGATAAATATTATCCAGCAATGCTTTCAATTAGATAATTTATGGGGCATTACCCAAATACATAGATGCAAGATGATAAGGAGACAGTGAACTGTTTTAAAATCTATGTGGTTTTTATCTGGTAGCTATTCTTTGTATTATTCATGAGAAGTCTCCCAAAAAGACCACAATTTACAGTACATATTTGTGTATCTGTTGTTCATTCTTAGCTACTTTAAGGTCAATGAGAATGAAGACTAATTCAGAAGCTATTTACCAAAAATTCAGGAAAATGATTGTTTTGGTACGGTTTTCGCGTAGCATATATAAAAAGCGTCTGTGTTTGTTATGAAACTTTTATTTATCCAAGCTTTCCTTTATGAGCAGTGCTGACCACAGTGCGAAAAATAAAGATACTGGCAAGAGATATACGATCAAGGAGCTTTTTCTAAAACCGTACGTCTGTATATTCAGGAAGTCTGAAGGCATGCATTTTCGACGACATTTTGATATGGATTTTTTGGGTGGAATTCACTGTTTCACATAAATTATGTAAGGGGATAGAGGAGACAAAAACTGAGGTTAACTGATATACAAGGCCAAAACCTTACATTGTCACAAGAAGACAAATGATTCACAAGAAACATGAACCTTACAACTTCCGTCGACTGTCCTCTAGAGCTGGTGTTCTCAACCTATGCTACGTGAGCTACTGCCGAGTGGTACGTAAACTTTTGCACTGAAACAAAACCATTGGTCAGAAATTACTTAAACTTGTAAAGTTTTGCTGATTGCACGTCTGAGTAGTGGAGTAATAGTCCAAGTTTGTGTACGTTGAGGCAGTACTTTAACACAATGATTTCAGTCTAATTATATAATATATATATATATAAATTCAATAACAGCCCGCCTTAAAGCAATATGTGTATTTAACGATATATAAAACGTGTATATTACAGTCATTGTATATGTGTATATTATTGTATCCATGTGTAATAATGTGGGAGCTGTGAGAATAATAAGTTAAAAGTTGCTAACAATGAGGTAACAATGAGGTAACATTGAGGCAATAAAGAGTTTGAGAGTTTAATAATGTTACTTGTGATTCTTGGAAGCAATAATGTAATTTTAGTGACAGTTTATAAAATAGCCAATCAACAACCAGAAAAAGCTTTAGTTAAAAGAAGGTATTCTATTGGATTAGGAATAGCCAATCAGAGACTTGAAATACAGAAATTTACAAATTTTAGGCGGTAGAAATCTATTCCGTTGGTTGCAAACAGTGTTCCTAACCGGACGCGAGACACGTCCTCGAGAAGTTTAATACGTATTCGTGTGAGACGAAAATAGTTTACGTGTTAAAAAGTGCAAGTGATTAATTAATGAATCTCACAGCTCTCTATATCAGTGAGGTGTTATTTAAATCGTGTCAAGGATTAATAAAGTAGTGAAGTAAAAATTAAAATCTGTGCAAGCCTACATTCTAAGTCGCACCACAACCCTGCTAAGATATCCATGTGTCTAACAATATTACTGACGCAGCCGAGGCAAACATAAATATAATATTTAAAGAAACAATCAAATTACAAAGTTAATATTTTTTAAAAATTAGGGCAAAGGCTACCGGAAAGCGGGTACTATAGGTGTGGTTGCAACGAATTTCAAGTTCTGTAACCCAACAGTTGAAATATAATACAACTCCTTCAAGGCAACAACTACTTCAAATTGATGCCCAAAGCGTGGTGCAAACAACGTAAAGATACTATCTACTTCAACGTACTCACGCACTATACTTTAACCTCATTAACCTTTAACACGTTTCACAGAACAATTCATTGAATAGTGAAGGTAGAGATTTATTTTAGGAGGAATTGTATTGTAGTTCGATTGTTGAGGAGCCAAACTTGATGAAGTAACAGCCCCACATATTTGTACAAAATTTCCGGTGGCTTTCGCCCCAACGTTTAGAAATCAACTTTGTATTTATGTTTCTTTAAATATTATATATATATATATATATATATATATATATATATATTTATGTTTGCCTCGGCTGCGTCAGTATTAACTTGTGGAAACATGTATCTCTTATCAGGGGGTGATGCGGCTAAAGAATGTAGGTTTACACAAATTATAAGTTTTACTTCACTCGTTTTATTAATCCTTCACACGATTAAATAACACTTCACTGATATACAGCGCTGTGAGATTATTTATTAATTACTTGCACTTTTTAACGCGTAAACTTTATAATATTCTCGCCGTAATGAATTGTCGTCTCACACTGAATACGTATTAACTGCTCGGGAACGCGTATAGCGTCCAGTTTGGAACGCTGTCTACTAGCAACTGGCGTTTACTGCTTAAATTTGTAAATGTTTCTATTTCAAATCTCTGATTGGCTAATCCTACTCCAATAGAATACTTTTATTTAACGTTCAGATTTTCTGGTTGTTGATTGGCTATTTATAAACTGTTTTAAAATATTACATTATTTTTCCAAGAATTACTAGTAGCATTATTAAACTTTCGAATTCATTATTGCCTCAAGGTTACCCAATTGTTACCTCATTTTTAGCAACTTTCAGCTTCTGTTCTCACAGCTCCAACAGTGTTAAATTACTTAATACATTCACAAAGCATTATTAAACATATAAACATTAATACAATGATTTTTAAATACATGTTATATATTTCATTATACACATATTGCTTTAAGGCGGGCTGTTATTATATTTTATATAATTAGACTGAAATAATTTAAGTGTTAAAAACACTGCCTCAATAACAACAGATCAAACAGATTTAATTCTAAATATTACACACAAGAAATACATCAGTAGTATTGTTATAAACGTAGATAAATGCAGTTTACTACAAAATCGTCGTAACATTTGCTTATTGGTAATCTAAGTAATATCCTGTATTGAATATAAAGGTATGTCAGTTGAAAAGGTTGAGAACTCCTGCTCTACAAGAGAACAAAGTAGTAGAGTTGTGTGAAATAAGATTGCAGCAATGGTTTGCTTCCGAAGAACGAACACGAAAGAAAGGGAAGGGAAGGGCAGCGCAGACTGGTTGTACAATCATGTACAAAGGAATCAGGCATTCCGCTCCTCCCTCATCAGCACCTCTGCCTTCCCTTTCCGCAACCCTGAGTTTCCTTGCGTATTCTCTCTGCGCTGGGAGCAAAGGATGTATTTCTCTGACGTCACGGAACATTCAGATTGGTCGCACAGCACTAAAGTTTAAGCTAATACTGGCCGAATAAGACGGTTGTTTGAGAATAGTCTTTGTAGTTGTAAAATTTAACATACACACATTCTTTATCTTAAAAACCACAGTCGCCGCGATAGTGGTCTTCTTTGTCAAAAGTGCCCCTTTTCTCTGATTCATCAACTTCATCAAGTCCTACATTACCTACAAAAAGTATGCACTACTTTAATTAAGCATGGAAATTCTTAGTGAAAGGTCTGCTGATAAACAAACGACACGTCACTATAATGATAAATTAAATTTCTCCTATGATGATCTACAGGCAGTATTCTGCCTCCCGGTTAAGATCTTTATTCGGAGATTTCTTTTACCCATGGATGAATACTCGATAGATACAGCGCTTTAGGAGGTTCTACTCAAGTTGATCTGTAGGAAGCTACCTACATCATGTTAAAATGCTATGCATATATTGATTACCCATTTTCGAGGAACCTATACAACGGTACGGCTGTAAACATTAAAAAAATGCTAAGCATGCAGTTTAGAAAATGTTGAACAGCTGCACTTTTTTCATATTGCAGCAACTTTGTAAAATGTATATACAACAACCTTATAAAATACATTTTGATCACATATTACCACTATATCACGATGAATTTGCATGTTATTATTGGTTTTGTTTTTGTTGCTTTGTCTCGCGAATAATTTAGTATTTCCCGTCGCGAGGTTTTGAGGTATTCTTCACGTTCCTTTGTCGTCCTCCGTGGTTTAGTGATACCATGCTAGCCTCTATTCCCAAGGTCGCGGAGGGCGATGGATTTTTTCGGGCGTAAAATTTCTTGGCATGACTTCCTTCGGAAGGGAAGTAAAGCCGGTGGTCCCGAGTCGTAGATTTACGGCACGTAAAAGAACCTAAAGACTGATAAAGAGACCTCTGAGCAAAATTACCGGTCTTTCACGCCCAATATAGAATGGGATTCTAAGGACCATAGTAATTAAAGAGCGTCCATAAATAAAATTCAATTTTTTTGCCACGTTCCTTTCGCGGCCACCTGCCGCGCTAGGTTCGCGGGATCGCGTAATTGCTGGGTTGCCCTTCCTTTCTTCCTTCTTCATGGGAGTTGGTTTCTGGCAGTACTTTTGATCAGACCTCTGAGTGAATGTTTCAGGTTTATGACCTAGCAAACTTTTATTACAGCAGAAACTTGGGATTCCTTCATCGGTATGTCATTGCTTGGGTTTGCCTGTTATTATTAAGTTTTTCAGACCGGATGTACAGTATTTCACAGTCCTTTCATTTGTTCGCGTAGCCACAGGCATGGTTTATTTTTGCAAGTTTTAACGAGGTTTAACGATATACAAATTTATTGCAAACTGTTATTGTTATTCTTTAATTCTTAAATTGATAAAGTCGTTATGAAGTGAAACGGGGCGTTGTCGATTGTTACGGGGTGATTAATTGTTGTTTTAAACTATGTATGAGTGTTCTGATTCACGTTAAAGGTACTCACGCCTCCTTTATCTATATTTAAGTTATAAACAGTCCTTGTTTTACGCTAAGGATACTAGTGTTTCCTTCACCTTGAGCAATTTGTGAAGAATCAAATCTTGAATTTTATATGAAGCCCAGCTTTGTATATGTTACACTTATAAAAATGTTTTCTACTTGATTCTGTTGTTTTAAAGCCGTCTGGGGCAGGGGGGGGTATTCTCTTACTCTGTAGTGAGTTTGGCCGTGACCTCGTTTTCGATCCGCCCGCTTCCTTGTAAGCCTTACCTCCATCTTAGATGTGAAAATTAATAACAGCAAAAGGGCACGAACATTGCAGATATGCTGAATTTTAGATTCCAAAGTTTCAAAATACATCAGTTTACATGCACGAGGAAGTTGGTACTAATTTTTATTGTTATTTAAATAGTGTAAATAAGCCATACCAGTAAGATAACTTTAAAGTAATGGTAAAAGTGTATTTAATTTATAATTTATGGTAAACTTTCAGGTTGATGTTAATAACTTATGTAGTTTTAGTGTAAATACAAATACAGGAGAAAACGAAACTAAAAAAGCTTCAAAAACAAAGTTACAAAATTCTAAAAATTGCCTATATATTTCCTTACCATCAAATTAAGAAAGCTTCAAAGGCTCTACGCCAAACCCTTATTCAAATTTCTGTGAGAGAATTTTTATCCAGAAAAATAGGTGTCATTTTCAATTGCAAAATATCTAACCCTTTCTGTGGTGAAGCAAGCTACAGGGGTGACTGAATTGGAATGCAGTACTCTCACTACCAACACAACTTTGAAGCAGCCCAAAAATAGTTCACGTTTTCCTAGAGTTTAAATAGCAGGAGGACTCAATTTCAGAACCTTTAAGGTAAAACGCACATCTAATCGTTTAGCCCTAATTTTTAATTTCAAATCGCTTTAGTAACCAGAATTTCCAAACCAGTTTTGGTACTTTCCTTATAAGATACTACGGAGCCTAAAAATTGTTTGAGGTAGTATGGATTCAACAAAGAGATGTTAGCAATTTTATTTCTGAAAGTTTCGTGTTTTATATCACTGAAGCAAAGGCAAAGGCAATTACAAATTCCTTCTACATAACTTTCTTACTACAGAACATTTAGTATACTTAAATAAGCTTCCTATATTGTACATAAGAGGTTAAGTTCACAAGTTTGAGACAAAATTCAATACAAGACCCAAATTATAGATGTAGTATAACGTCACAAACAAACAACCAACCGTAAACCCAAAATAGAATTTGTATAAAGTCGATCTTATTGAAGTCGTAGACCTAACCAATATCCTTGGGTAGAAAAGAACAAACTATCTCTTAGGTTGAGGTATAAAGTGATAAAACTAAACGTTAGAGGGCTGAAATTGGATGTATACCAAGCCAGAGCAAAACGCGAGAGCAGAATTTGCTACATAAAAATTCTGTCATGACGCGGGCAGATGGAGACCTCTAGAGATTTTACTGTTATTTCCAGGGCGATATCTCAGTTTTATGTTCCTCAGGTTGATTTTTGTCTCGCGGTTTGAATCCCTTATTTGAAGTAAGGAGTTAAGCTAGAAGCATGTGTTAAGTTAAATTAATATTCTTGAACAGATGTACGAGTAGTGTCAATGCAAAGGTCAGGGAATTGCATGACATTGGAGAGACACATTAACAATTATGCAGGGTGAATCGATGCACTTAATTTTGATCTGCCCACTAACATAGGGATAAAGGTGTCAAATATTACACTTATGTTATGGAACCTAAATAGTTATGGAAAGAAGTACTTTTAAGAACAATAGTTTATGTTTCTTCCACATAATTTTGATCTAAATGATACAAGAAGTTATTGTTAATTATTTTATAAAGTTGAAGAGTTTAAAATTTGGCTTCTCATATTGGATACTCTTTATCCTCTATTTATGCACTGTTGTCACATCAGTGCACAAATATCCTTAAAGATAATATACAGCTAATAATTTACATCAACTGACTTTATGTCATAAAACAAACACTGCGTCATTGTCTCGGTCATCAGAAGATTATGAATACCTTGAGTGAAGTTATTCTTGTTCTGTACCTTCTTCTCTCATATAGCGCATGTTTTCCGATGCTCTTGCCGCTGTTATGTCGTGTCGGTGCGGTTCAAGAAATCCGGTAAAACGTTCGAGATTTCCTCTTCAAAGGGAGTTTGAGATCTTGGAAATGCTCTTAATTTCCGGGTATTATGCGTAACTTTGTTTATTAACATTTGGTCCGTTAGCCCCTTCCTTGACGGCTGCCATCCTGCTTCTTATTTGTAAAAAGAACAGTGTTTGTTGTCAGTGGCAACAGAAAAGACGTCCTTGGCTGCGTCGAAAACTTAATGGATTAACACGTCTCGTGAAAGTTGAACTCGAGCGCCTTCAGGGTGACCGTATCAACGTCAGCTGCCAAGCATTTCACCCAATGATAAAACACTATGGGATGCTACAAGAAGATGTCTTCGCGAGCCAGCCCTCATAATAGCTCTTTCTATTGGTGATGGTCCTGTTACAGAAGTTAAAGATGAATGTAACATATTCCCTTCCCATTACGAACAGACTTTCATTCCAAATCCGCCTTTATTTGACGCTACTATTCGAAACATCATCTCCATGCTCTTCGACATCAACCCACTAAACACAGAATCTCTTTTATGACCTTTAATGAACTTCATTATTTGTTTCGATGTCTTCCTCCTAATAAACATCCTGGACACGATTTGCTGCCTAATGTAGTCCTAAAAAGCCTGACTAGTAATGCAATTGCTTACTTGCCATCCATCTTGAATGGTTACTTTCTACACAACTGGAATTTTTCTCAGATCATAATATTTTATAAACCAAACAAGTATAAAACTCTTCCTGGTTATCATCCAATTAGTTCATTACTGACGTTATGCAAACTCCAAGAATAGGTAACACTTCGATGTCTTCTTAAATATGTCTCTCGGAACAACATAATTATAGACTTTCAGTTCGGATTTCGTTCTAAGCTTATACTTTTGTTCTAAGTTTATACTTCGCATCAGCTGTGAGACAGAATGTGCCGGAATTAATTTTATTATGTACTAATTTATTCAGTGTTCAATTTAATCTATAAATTATATAAGTGTACAATGTGAAAACAATGTAAATAGTAATTTTTGTATAACGTAATATTTGTCGTGTACATAATGTTCCTGTTTCACTAGATTTAGAATGTCTTGAAAGCTGCAGTTAGGATAGAAACATGCTGTTTCCAGGTGCAGCTAAAACGGTATCCTTTGTGTAAGAAAATAAAGGTAAAGGTTTTATGACTCTGTTTGTTTCCGCTCCGGATGTATGGAGCGAGGCAAATATTATAACGGCAGTTTTACCGTTGACTTTTAGTAGAGGACCGTCCACAGTGTAAGACGGACAGCTGAGTTGAGAAGGCAGTACACAGGGGAAGACAGTGGTGATATGTGAACAGGAACAGTATGTAATGTTAGAGTGAAGAAGTAATAATAAATAGTCCTAAAGCAAACGTTCCAGTGTGTAATCAATTCCTCTATAAGCTCCCATTGCCACAACTGAGATCGACGAGCTTATCAAATGTCATGATAGGCAGAGTCCATGCAAACATCACCGCTGAGATCCATCTAGCCAGGGTAACAGCGAGAAGGACTACAAGACGAAGCCACGTCGAAACAATAGGCAGGGATACCGACGCAGCTGTTACGTTTAAATCATTCGATTGTTCATGGTTTTGAAAATCGTCAGCACACAACAGCCCTGTGTCTAGACCTAGCACATGCCTTCGATAAAGTATGGCACAATAGCTTAATCCTCAAACTCTATCGTTTGGCCTTCCTCAATATTTACTCGCTACCATCTGCAGCTTTCTATCATAACACACTCTTTTTGTTCGTATTGGTGGTACTCACTCGTCTCGGTGCTCTATTAAACCAGGAGTTCCACAGGACCCGATAGCGACTCCGATCTCGTTCAGCATCTACAACTACGATCTTCCTGATTTGGCCTCCCTTCCATATCTTTATACACCGACGACACTATTGTATTCTAATCACACGCAGATCTCCCCGAGGCTATTTGCATAATTGAAGCTTCTCTTGATCGTCTTGTAGATTGGTTTCACGATTGGCGAATACTTACTAACACCGAAAAAAACTGAAGCTTAGGTTTTTTCCTTACGATATATCAGTAACGCCTCTGCCCTGCACATTCATAATAAACAAATCCTCTGGCTACCTTCTACAACTCTTATAAGTATCTTAGAGTAATGCTGGACAACAAACTCATTTGACGAGCCCATATTAATCGCTCCATTTCATTGGCATCCGGAAGACTTTCTAAACTCTATCCATTTTTCATTAAACACACATTTCTTGGTCTTGAATACTCTCTTCTACTTTACAAATCTCTTGTTCAATCCATTCTCACATGTGCTTTCTAGGTTTGGGGCACTGCTAGAAACACTCACCTCCACCATTTACAAGTGCTCCAAAACAGATTCCTGAGGATCTCTATCAATGCTGCTTGGTTTGTCAGGAACCAACAGCCACATCGAGAACTCGAGCTTCCTGTTCATCAGTTTATAGGCAAGATCGCCTCTCGCTTTTTCTCACACTTGCCAGACGTTCCAGGAGCTGCGACATATAAAATCGGAGTACGCACCCAACAGCCAACCCTGAAGAGATGGCTTCCACAGGATCTCCTACTCAGCAACTCCGATGATCCCGATCACTAACTACACTAAGTTTCTCTCTGAGTATCACTTTTTATGACTATGTAATTTTTTATCCTAATTCCATAGTTAAGAAGAGCCACGTTGATCTTCCATAGGTGTTAATAAGTCTGTATTTATACTCTATTATTCACAGAGATCTGTAAAGCATGTAATGCTGGACGATCATAATCAATTTAAAAAATTATATTTGATAATCACTCTTTCATATTAGAAACTTTCATTTCATTGCATTAACTTAAATGTGGTTTTAACGGTAAGTTAAGCTTTGGGTCAGAATCAGCAAGTACTTAATGGCTGAAGAGAATATTATGGTAGACATTTTGGGGTAAGTCGGATTGAATTTTAAAATTTCAGTGCCATAACGGGAGTCACATCATGGATATTTGACTGTCCGTGTCAATGCTGTTGCCCCTTAAGCTACATGGCGGGATGCCCGCACATGCATTAAAATTTCTCATCGAATTGAAGTATAGGATGCGACAGTGGGATGTATCAGTTTTTACAGATCCATTATGATATATTCACAACTAATTAAAAGAAAGCACTTGCACTGGAAGTAAGCCAGTGCTATGTAGTTTATTGATTCTTACTAGTTTTTAAAAACTACATTTTGCAAGTTGCCTCCATGGAAACGAACACATTCCTGCAAACTACTGTAAAAATTCTGCATGACTGGCACCAACAAAACAGAATCGAAGTCACATTTTCCTTCCTTATGTTTTCTTTCAGCAGGATGATGGTGCGAGGCTTATTGCAATACACCCTACTTTTCAAATAACCCCATAGGAAGTAATGAGCTGCAGTCAGATCAGGAGATCTTGGCGGCCAGGCTATGTCTCCTAATCGTGAAATTATACGTCCTGAAAATATGTTTCACAGATAATTCAATGAATCACGAGTAGTCTGTGCTGTGGCGCTATTTTGCTGAAACCATAATTCATCATCAAAATTAATTTCGTCCGGGAATTTCCAACTAGTGAGCATTTCTTGGTAGCGTTCTGAGTTGGCGGTCACAGTACGACACCTTCTTCGAAAAAGTACGGGCCGATAATTCCAAAGGACACAGACGCCACATCAGACCATTAATTTTGGACTGTACAGTGGTCTTTCCCATATTTATAAGGGTTGTTCATTACTCCAATAGTGAAAATCCTGTTTATTTGCATAACCAGAAAGGTGGAAATGTGCCTCATCCGACATAATCAATACGTTCAGAATACCCGGATTAGAATTGAAAATGTCTGTAATGTGTCTATAAAATTGCATCGAAGTTTATTAGTTGGTTTAACTCGATGCAGAAATGAGAATTTTTACAGATGAAATTTGAGATCACGGTGTAGGATGCGGCGAAAACTTCTGATCGATGGATTCAAAGCCATTGACTGACGCCTTGCAGCACGATTTGGAGTTTGCTGCACAGCTTCCATAACTCTCGCAATGTCCTCAGGCGTGCGGACTATTTTCGCACTACCAACAAATTTATCACAAACATTGCCAGAATTGTTAAATTTACTCACCCGAGTAGGATATATAGGAGAGAGCTGGCGCAGTTTTTTGCGTTTATATGGGAAAGGATAGGGAAAACGAGGCTAGATGCGACGGTTCAAGGAGGAAAATGCGTTTATATGGGGGAGATAGGGAATACGAGGACTGACGCTAGGCTAGACAGTGGTAGGAGGGAGAGTGCGCTTTATATGAGAGAGGTAGAGGAATATGAGGAGAAGTGCTAGGCTAGACAGAGGCTGAGTAATGTATGGTTTATATGAGCGGTATAGGAAAACGCGGAGATGTGTTAGGCTAGACAGGGCTTGAAACGTAGTGCATGGTTTATATGAGAGATATAGGAAAACGAGGAAAGGTGTTAGGCTAGACAGAAGTCGAGGAGTAGAGTATGGTTTATATGAGAAGTATAGGAAAACGAGGAGAGGTATTAGGTTAGGAGAATTGAGTTTGTGTTTATAAGGAGAGACGAGAAAACGGAGAGAGATCCTATGCTAGGATAGACAGGTGTTAAAGTTAGGTTAGATAGGAAACCAAGGAGTGATACTCAGCTAGAGGGGGGTAGGAGGGAATGAGCTTTTGAGAGGTAGGGGATACGGGGAGTGGTGTTAGACTAGACAGAGGTTTAGAGTATGCGTTTATATGTATGAGAAGTATAGGAACAGGAAGAGGGGTGCTAGGCTAGTCAGAGGTTGAGGAGTAGAGTATAGTTTATATGAGAGGTATAGGAAAACGAGGAGAGGAGTTAGACTAGACAGAGGTCGAGGAGCAGAGTATGGTTTATGCGAGAGTCATAGGTAAACGAGAGAGGCGTTAGGCTAGACAGAGCTAGAGGAGTAGAGTATGGTTTATATGAGAGGTATAGGAACAGGAGGAGAGGTGTTAGGCTAGACAGGTAGTGTAGCAGTAGGAATATGGACTTATATACAGGAGAGCTAGGGAATATGAGGTGCTAGACTTGAAAGCGACTTTAGACGTGAACTTAGTGGAAAACTGTTTCATGTCAATGTTCTAGACATACCCATCACGTAACCTATTCAGGGAAAAGGTGACTCGTTCAGGGGAAAAAGGTGACTGCTCAGGGAAAAAGGAGGTCCACAAAGGGAAAAAGTTGACTAGCAAAGGGAAAAACGTGACCAGCAAAGGGAAAAAGGCGACCAGCAAAGGGAAAAATGTGACCAGCAAAGGGAAAAAGGTGAGCCATAAAGGTAAAAAGGTGACCTGCAACGGGAAAAGCTAACCCACTAACACTAACAGGTAAGTAATTCAGCTAGTATTGCAAGAGGTTGACTGCATCATAGCAGTGTATGATTTCACATGTAATTCAGCTAGTATCGTATGTATTTAGGCTAATTCATCTAGTAACACAGAATAGATTCCAGAGGCTAACTGCATCATGGCTCTGCATAATTTCACAGATAATTCAGCTAGTATCGTAGGTATTTAGGCTAATTCAGCTAGTATCACAAGAGGATAGATTCTAGGGTTGGGTATAGCTTAGTGTCGTATTTCACAGGTAATTCAGCTAGTATCGTAGGTATTTAGGCTAATTCAGCTAGTATCACAGGAGGCTAGATTCCAGGGTTGGGTATAGCATAGTTTCATATTTCACAGGTAATTCAGAGGGTATCGTAGGTATTTAGGATAATTCAAGTAACATAGGTGTTTAGAGTAATTAAGCAAGTATCACAGGAGGCTAGATTCCAGGGTTGGGTATAGCATAGTTTCGTATTTCAGAGGGTATCGTAGGTATTTAGGATAATTCAAGTAACATAGATGTTTAGAGTAATTAAGCAAGCATTACAGGAGGGTAGGTTCCAGGGGTTGGTTATAACCTAGCTTCGTATTTCACAGATAGTTCAGGTAATATCGTAAGTATTTGAGGTAATCGACAGAGCTTCACAGATATTATTGATAATTTCGATCAGAGATTTGTATCACAGCTATTTAAGGTAAATGCAGATGATTCAGGTTGTATCAATGGTATTTGAGTCATCTTAACAGCTAATTCAGATAGTATCACAGGTGCTCGTGCTAATTTAGAGCAGGAATTCGTATCAGAGCTAGTTAAAGTAATTTCACATGATTCGGGTAGTATCACAGGTATTTAAATCATTTTCATAGCCAATTCAGCTAGTATCGTGAGCATTTAAGCTAATTCAGCTAGTATCACAGGAGGCTAGATTCCAGAGGCTAACTGCATCATAGCTATGCATGATTTCACAGCTAATTCAGCTAGTATCGTAGGTATTTAAATCATTTTCATTGCCAATTCAGCTAGTATCGTGAGCATTTAAGCTAATTCAGCTAGTATCACAGGAGGCTAGATTCCAGAGGCTAACTGCATCATAGCTATGCATGATTTCACAGCTAATTCAGCTAGTATCGTAGGTATTTAGGCTAATTCAGGTAGTATCACAGGAGGCTAGATTCCAGGGTTGGGTATAGCATAGTTTCATATTTCAAGGTAATTCAGAGGGTATCGTAGGTATTTAGGCTAATTCAGCTAGTATCACAGGAGGCTAGATTCCAGGGTTGGGTATAGCATAGTTTCATATTTCAAGGTAATTCAGAGGGTATCGTAGGTATTTAGGATAATTCAAGTAACATAGGTGCTTAGAGTAATTAAGCAAGCATTACAGGAGGGTAGGTTCCAGGGGTTGGTTATAGCCTAGTTTCGTATTTTACAGATAGTTCAGGTAATATCATAAGTATTTGGATAATCAGCATAGTTTCACAGATGCTCGTAATAATTTCTATTAGAGATTTGTATCACGGCTATTTAAGGTAAATGCAGCTGATTCAGGTTGTATCAATGGTATTTGAGTCATTTTAACAGATAATTCTGATAGTATCACAGGTGCTCGTACTAATTTAGAGTAGGAATTCGTATCTGAGCTAGTTAATGTAATTTCACTTGATTCGAGTAGTATCACAGGTATTTAAGTCATTTTAACAGGCAATTCAACTGGTATCACAGGTACTCATGGTAATATAGAGAGTAATTCGATTATAAAACTTTTCTCATCCAGCGTTACAACAATTTATATACTTTTTTCTAAATCTTACAAATTTTTATATGTTAAACAGTTATTGTACGATGCAGAGAGGGATAAACTGTATATGGTTTACAAACTGAAAAGCTTTGCGTCAACATACCTTTATTTCAGTTCGTTATAGATGTCTCTCCCCTTTTATCTAGGCTTGAGACTAGCACTAGGATTGCTCCTAATGGCAGGGTTACCACCTTCCCTTCCATCTTCTTCTTTCTTCATCAGGCGTCAGCTATCTGCATATACAGCACACAGATAACCTTCTTTTTAAGATTGTAGACTCACGAGAAAATCTTTATCTTTAACTTACATTCTTTTAAGCACTGTTTGTAATGGCGTAATGTCCATACGCATATGTCGTTATCCCATCCTCAGCAATAATTCTTTTATCATCAAACGGAGTCAATGCAATTTTATTCACTTGCACTGTAGCAAGAGCATGCTTTCGTGATAGGATCAGACTCATAGGTGTTCTGATGATTTCACAGGTTTTAAGACAGTCTGTATAGCTGTCAAACGAAATGTACTGCTTAATAGCGCTACGTTTTATACCTTTAATCTTTTTTATCATTGACCCTTGAATATCTAAGGCATACATCTTAGGACGTAGTCCAACAAAGCGTAGGATGATTTTGCTATTAGCCTCATCTTTAAATTTTCCCAATACCTTCTTGTTCTGAGAAGAGTAACATATATGGTTGGCAGGGTAATCAGATGTATCGAGATGCTCAAGAAAACGTAGCTTGTCCTGGTACACATCTTCAGTTGTTACACGATGAATGAACGAATCAGTGTCCATATACATAAGCTTCAGGTTTTCAGCTCCATAATAAGGCAACAAAACGTCGTAATGATAGGTATACATTAATGTCTTGGAGATGTCCAACACACTCATACCAATGTATATAGGCTTGTTGAATACAATCTGACGAGAGGCCATATGTACAGCAGCTAGATTATCAGCATATATCGTCCTGTCGATAAACGTAGGCTTGGCGATCAGCTTCTCCAGAGTCTTCTCATTTGTCACCAGTCGTATATCCATACGGTTACGCAGGTTCTCCATAGTTTTTCCGAACATGGCATTGTTGAACAATTTGTAGAGATCCTTCTCAAAATCATTTGCAGCTTGTTGTCGTAGCCTGTTGTTAAATTCCACATAAGGCTTCAACCACTGAGACTGTCGGAATTGTAGCACACGATGGATTTTTGTTAGTCGTAGTCCATGACTAAGAGCTTGCTTCAAAGCCATGTAATGCACTACATACTTCTTTCGAGGTCCAAGATGAGGTATCAGTTTCTTTGTAGATGATTCCAATGGTTTCATACACTCTGGCAGGAAAGGTAGATCGTTGTGTAGATCGTGAAGTTCAGCAGGATACTCGATGTCGACTTCTAATATGTACCCATGAGGATCATCTTCTTGTAGTGTTTCTAAGTTGATTTCTTCAGGCAACACCCACTGAAATCCACCAAAAGGAAGGGCGTGACACATTGCCCACCCATATTGGTTATTAGCGTCCTCGTATGTGATAAATTGGGTTGGTCTCGACGGATCAAACTTATCCATATAAGTGTTATTAGCCTCAGCATACCGATGGGAAACTTGGCATAAACCTCCTCTTATACCTGATTCCACCATGAGTAGTTGATCATAATCTTGTAACAGCTCCAGTTTAATTTCAGTATACAGTAACATGGCGTCCCATGTAAGACCTGGAGAGGTAAAATAATTGGCAGGATCAACTTTGTGTGTTTTAAGGGTTTGCTCTCTGAACGTCTCAAAGACATCAGCTAGGAGAAGTACATCCGAAGTTAAGTAGAGATCGCTGTACTCTCCCAGGTTTCTCACATTAAACAGCTCCCATACATTTCTAGCATGATCGTAGTCAGTATCAGTAATTTCTTCTTCGTTTAATCTATTGTAGAAGCAGTCCTTAGGAGGCAAGCAGGTCTCGTTCAGGACATCCCATGACGTAACAAAATCATAGGGAAATACACCCTTACGGGTCATCAACTTCAATTTGTCTTCTCCAAAGTACTTTAGAGTTTCAGGATACGAGGTTAGATTTTTACCAACTTATCCAAGCTTGTACTGAGGAATCGGAAGCTATCCACAAATCGAAGCTTTATATCTCCTACATACTTGATGAATGAGATATAGCTTTCTTCAGAGTTAGGAATTACCTCCACACGTTCACTTGTACAACCCAGCTCCTTAACAATGAAATGAGAGTCATATCCGCTAAGGTTATGCATGAAGACTGGTATATATTTAGGTGTTTTACAGGCTAAATTACATTCATTATGAAGACTTCCACGATATTCACCGCTGATGTGATCATGGTCGCGTACTTTGTAGTTTTCTCCTGTAAAGCCTTTTCCACACAAGTAGCATGCCGTAGAAGACTCAAAATCCTTTTGCTGTTGTTCCGTAAGTTTCAGAGGCTTAGTAGATTTGTATATGCCATCAATCATTTTTGCAAGATATGTCAGGTACAGCATAAACTTCTGAGCAGCATCTGCACCACGATACACATAGGGCTGCTTAGGAAGACCAGTTTCGAGATGTTCAACACTGGATGTAGGCTTCACGTAAACACAGAAGCTCATTGGTGTGTGCTCTTGATAAGGGGTTGTATAGGAAGTTTCAGGATTGGGTATACACGTATGGCATGGAGTGAGAATACTCTCAAAATCAGCATAGACGACATAAGGTACTTTCAGCATCCTCTCAACATTTTTAAACTGAACAATTGATTTCTCCTTGGTAGGCATAACTACCCTCGCAACACCATGTTGAATACAGACGGCTACATGTTCTTGCAGTTTTTCCTGTCCACTTAGTCCATATCGATCATCAAAATGTGTAAAGCAGCGCTTACAAGTATAAACCCGTCCATTATGGCTAGTTTTCTGGCGTCGAACGAGTTTCTCAAAATTCTTTATATATACGTAGTGATGTTTTCCACTACTATCATTCAATAGTAGCAGGTCGCGATGTTCAGGTAGTTCAATATCAGCAACCTTTATCGGATACACTTCGTGCTTCTCATCCAGCCCAAACACGTTAATAGACATATTGTTAAACTTCTCAAATTTAGGTATTTGAGAAAGTGGAGTAGGGTAGGAAACACAGCTGAAGTCGTACTTATCTTGAAGTTGTTTGTATTTGTTCACACGCTGTGCATCCTTCCCTATGAATTTGGCCAGTATAGAGTACATGAAACATTTCTCGTCGCTAAAGTTCTGGATGTTTATACATGCTTTCCTTGCTTCAACAGCTGACGGTAGTGGTATGTAGCTACTTCCTCGTAACGGGTTGTACTTGTTGATACGAAGTCGAACTCCTTCCACAGCAAGCAAAGCCCAGCTGCTACCCTTAAGCTGAGACTCCTCCATTTCAGTCACCAATTTCTTGAATTTCACTTCCATCGTTGAGTCCAGATCAGTTTCCAGGAAAACAGCTTGATTCCGTGTTTTAAATGTTTTGTCACAGGTTTCTCCAATACTGTTAACAAATCGACACTCAGCCAGCAGATTAATTTTAACACTCTTATGAATGCTAAGCTCTTTATGCACAGCATGGATTATACGTTGTTTTGCCTCTTGCAGATACATATTTAGGTCCTTAGCTGATTCGCATCGTATAAAATACGATTTCAATCGTCCTTCGAATGAAGTTTCGTATTCTTTCATATCGCAGTCCTCCACTGTTGACAGCAACTGATGTTTAGTTGGCTCCAATCTTCTTTTCTTCTGAGGGCTGCTTATTTCACATATATCTTCGTGTCGCTGTCCCTTATAACAATCTTTGAAGGTTACATTACAATGTTTACATTTGAAGAGCTTCTTGCAGCTCATCTCGTGTCTTCTCTTGTCATAACCTCGGAGGAACTTCTTCCCACATTTTCCGCATGCATATCCAGTAGCGCTTGGAATAATATCCTTATACGCTGAGTTATTCATCTTTATTCTTGATGTAATAACGTATTAATCACTGATCAATGAAATGTAGACCTCTTCACCTTGACACCACTTTAGAAAGCTGATTATTCTTGGAGAGAACACGATGTTAACACCTCAAGACTAATTAGCACAATGAAGTCCAATGCCCTAGATCACCATATTTATAGAGGGAGCACGAACCTTTTAGATCAATCATAAACTCGCTCCATAACCACCTGTATATGATCGCTCAACGTGTACTAACCCCCCAGCCATATAACCTCAAGTCTAGAGACAGGATGTTTATGACGTCACACCCAGAGACAGGATGTCTGGCAGCATCAAACACGTTTAAACTCGTCTCATAACTACCTGCTTATGCTGTCACACCAGCAAGAGAAGTATTCCCACACGCTCATTCAGACATATATTTCAAATTCAAGCCCACCACCACCATCACCACCTATTGTACCAAGGTTAATTCAAGCTGTATTATCACAATACTTAAAAGTAAAAGCTTAAAAGGAAACCTAGAAGATTTCCCCCCCTTATTTACTTAATTATTTCATGTTTTTATTCCCTTTTCAATTCTTCCTTTCCATCTTCTCACAGAAAGACCATTACATTTCACTACAATCATGAGAAAAGCAATTTTTCCAGAGTTACACAGATTCTAAGCTTCTAAATCGAACCCGGTAATACTTTTAATAAATGTATTTTAGCTCCCCAATATCAGCATCTACCATTTAATCTTTACTCGAACCTGATATGATCCATAAGCTTGAAGATATATGAAATCACCCTTCGGGATTCGATCTGAGTACTTTAAAGTAATATTTGTCACGATAACGACATTTAAGGACTAGATACTCTGTTTGCGTTTACCTTGACATGTTTATCTAAATTAAATTACGAGTTATTAAATTTTTGCAAGTAAATTTCATTGAATCGGTATTCGAACCCAGAACACCAGGAACAGGATAATTTATAATATTAGTCTGACATGTTAAACAAAGTTGTATGCAGTTACATCATCGATCTAAGTGATATATTCTAGTGTACAGAGGAAAATTAAGAAAGTCATTAAAAGATGGGGAATCGAACCAAGCACAACTGATTGACAATTATATACAGCATTAATCACCCATCATAGAAGCTATCAATCATGCTTTGCTACACTCCTCTACCTCACTTAGTTCCCGAGATAATGAAAATTTAAAAATTAAGGATCGAACCCAGGACGTCAGGTATCTAATTACACATTTACAAGATACTACCTAATATCATAAACGCAATAAAGTTTATTTGGCGTCTTTATCTTAATTGGTTTAGGAGTTATTAAATTTATAAGTAAATTCCATCGAATCAGTATTCGAACCCAGAACACCAAGAACAAAATAATTTATAATATGAGTTTGGTATGCTTAAAGGTGCTGTATGTAGTTACAGCATCAATGTAACTGATATTTTCTAGAGTATAGAGTAAAATTAAGGAAGTCATTAAAAAATCGGGATTCGAACTAGAGACAACTGATTAAACATTATATACAGTATTAATTACACATTATAACAGCTATCAAACATGCTTTGGTCCATTCATCTAGCTTTCTTAGTTTCCGAGATAATGAAGTTTTTAAAATTAAGGATCGAACCCAGGACACCAGGTACCAAAATATACATCCACAAGAAACTAGCTAATGACATTAATGTAATAAAGTTTATTTGGCGTCTTTATCTTAATTAGTCTCTGAGTTATTAGAAGATGAATTTGCATTCACTCCTAGGATTCGAACCCAGGCATCCCGGTCAACTTGGAACAAGGTCCTAATGACGCGGCGCATTCCAGAGAATTGATTAGTTTTTATCCCATTGTTCTATCTCTTTTCATTCAGGAGATATAAGCGATTAAACAGTAGAAATATAATGGCGACTCCAGCGCAAAAAGATGCCGACATCTGATAAAGTTCTTTGATCTATGCCGGCAAGCTCCGCCCATTCTATTTCTACTGTTTAATCGCTTATATCTCCTGAATGAAAAGAGATAGAACAATGGGATAAAAACTAATCAATTCTTTGGAATGCGCCGCGTCATTAGGACCTTGTTCCAAGTTGACCGGGATGCCTGGGTTCGAATCCTAGGAGTGAATGCAAATTCATCTTCTAATAACTCAGAGACTAATTAAGATAAAGACGCCAAATAAACTTTATTACATTAATGTCATTAGCTAGTTTCTTGTGGATGTATATTGTGGTACCTGGTGTCCTGGGTTCGATCCTTAATTTTAAAAACTTCATTATCTCGGAAACTAAGAAAGCTAGATGAATGGACCAAAGCATGTTTGATAGCTGTTATAATGTGTAATTAATACTGTATATAATGTTTAATCAGTTGTCTCTAGTTCGAATCCCGATTTTTTAATGACTTCCTTAATTTTACTCTATACTCTAGAAAATATCAGTTACATTGATGCTGTAACTACATACAGCACCTTTAAGCATACCAAACTCATATTATAAATTATTTTGTTCTTGGTGTTCTGGGTTCGAATACTGATTCGATGGAATTTAATTATAAATTTAATAACTCCTAAACCAATTAAGATAAAGACGCCAAATAAACTTTATTGCGTTTATGATATTAGGTAGTATCTTGTAAATGTGTAATTAGATACCTGACGTCCTGGGTTCGATCCTTAATTTTTAAATTTTCATTATCTCGGGAACTAAGTGAGGTAGAGGAGTGTAGCAAAGCATGATTGATAGCTTCTATGATGGGTGATTAATGCTGTATATAATTGTCAATCAGTTGTGCTTGGTTCGATTCCCCATCTTTTAATGACTTTCTTAATTTTCCTCTGTACACTAGAATATATCACTTAGATCGATGATGTAACTGCATACAACTTTGTTTAACATGTCAGACTAATATTATAAATTATCCTGTTCCTGGTGTTCTGGGTTCGAATACCGATTCAATGAAATTTACTTGCAAAAATTTAATAACTCGTAATTTAATTTAGATAAACATGTCAAGGTAAACGCAAACAGAGTATCTAGTCCTTAAATGTCGTTATCGTGACAAATATTACTTTAAAGTACTCAGATCGAATCCCGAAGGGTGATTTCATATATCTTCAAGCTTATGGATCATATCAGGTTCGAGTAAAGATTAAATGGTAGATGCTGATATTGGGGAGCTAAAATACATTTATTAAAAGTATTACCGGGTTCGATTTAGAAGCTTAGAATCTGTGTAACTCTGGAAAAATTGCTTTTCTCATGATTGTAGTGAAATGTAATGGTCTTTCTGTGAGAAGATGGAAAGGAAGAATTGAAAAGGGAATAAAAACATGAAATAATTAAGTAAATAAGGGGGGGAAATCTTCTAGGTTTCCTTTTAAGCTTTTACTTTTAAGTATTGTGATAATACAGCTTGAATTAACCTTGGTACAATAGGTGGTGATGGTGGTGGTGGGCTTGAATTTGAAATATATGTCTGAATGAGCGTGTGGGAATACTTCTCTTGCTGGTGTGACAGCATAAGCAGGTAGTTATGAGACGAGTTTAAACGTGTTTGATGCTGCCAGACATCCTGTCTCTGGGTGTGACGTCATAAACATCCTGTCTCTAGACTTGAGGTTATATGGCTGGGGGGTTAGTACACGTTGAGCGATCATATACAGGTGGTTATGGAGCGAGTTTATGATTGATCTAAAAGGTTCGTGCTCCCTCTATAAATATGGTGATCTAGGGCATTGGACTTCATTGTGCTAATTAGTCTTGAGGTGTTAACATCGTGTTCTCTCCAAGAATAATCAGCTTTCTAAAGTGGTGTCAAGGTGAAGAGGTCTACATTTCATTGATCAGTGATTAATACGTTATTACATCAAGAATAAAGATGAATAACTCAGCGTATAAGGATATTATTCCAAGCGCTACTGGATATGCATGCGGAAAATGTGGGAAGAAGTTCCTCCGAGGTTATGACAAGAGAAGACACGAGATGAGCTGCAAGAAGCTCTTCAAATGTAAACATTGTAATGTAACCTTCAAAGATTGTTATAAGGGACAGCGACACGAAGATATATGTGAAATAAGCAGCCCTCAGAAGAAAAGAAGATTGGAGCCAACTAAACATCAGTTGCTGTCAACAGTGGAGGACTGCGATATGAAAGAATACGAAACTTCATTCGAAGGACGATTGAAATCGTATTTTATACGATGCGAATCAGCTAAGGACCTAAATATGTATCTGCAAGAGGCAAAACAACGTATAATCCATGCTGTGCATAAAGAGCTTAGCATTCATAAGAGTGTTAAAATTAATCTGCTGGCTGAGTGTCGATTTGTTAACAGTATTGGAGAAACCTGTGACAAAACATTTAAAACACGGAATCAAGCTGTTTTCCTGGAAACTGATCTGGACTCAACGATGGAAGTGAAATTCAAGAAATTGGTGACTGAAATGGAGGAGTCTCAGCTTAAGGGTAGCAGCTGGGCTTTGCTTGCTGTGGAAGGAGTTCGACTTCGTATCAACAAGTACAACCCGTTACGAGGAAGTAGCTACATACCACTACCGTCAGCTGTTGAAGCAAGGAAAGCATGTATAAACATCCAGAACTTTAGCGACGAGAAATGTTTCATGTACTCTATACTGGCCAAATTCATAGGGAAGGATGCACAGCGTGTGAACAAATACAAACAACTTCAAGATAAGTACGACTTCAGCTGTGTTTCCTACCCTACTCCACTTTCTCAAATACCTAAATTTGAGAAGTTTAACAATATGTCTATTAACGTGTTTGGGCTGGATGAGAAGCACGAAGTGTATCCGATAAAGGTTGCTGATATTGAACTACCTGAACATCGCGACCTGCTACTATTGAATGATAGTAGTGGAAAACATCACTACGTATATATAAAGAATTTTGAGAAACTCGTTCGACGCCAGAAAACTAGCCATAATGGACGGGTTTATACTTGTAAGCGCTGCTTTACACATTTTGATGATCGATATGGACTAAGTGGACAGGAAAAACTGCAAGAACATGTAGCCGTCTGTATTCAACATGGTGTTGCGAGGGTAGTTATGCCTACCAAGGAGAAATCAATTGTTCAGTTTAAAAATGTTGAGAGGATGCTGAAAGTACCTTATGTCGTCTATGCTGATTTTGAGAGTATTCTCACTCCATGCCATACGTGTATACCCAATCCTGAAACTTCCTATACAACCCCTTATCAAGAGCACACACCAATGAGCTTCTGTGTTTACGTGAAGCCTACATCCAGTGTTGAACATCTCGAAACTGGTCTTCCTAAGCAGCCCTATGTGTATCGTGGTGCAGATGCTGCTCAGAAGTTTATGCTGTACCTGACATATCTTGCAAAAATGATTGATGGCATATACAAATCTACTAAGCCTCTGAAACTTACGGAACAACAGCAAAAGGATTTTGAGTCTTCTACGGCATGCTACTTGTGTGGAAAAGGCTTTACAGGAGAAAACTACAAAGTACGCGACCATGATCACATCAGCGGTGAATATCGTGGAAGTCTTCATAATGAATGTAATTTAGCCTGTAAAACACCTAAATATATACCAGTCTTCATGCATAACCTTAGCGGATATGACTCTCATTTCATTGTTAAGGAGCTGGGTTGTACAAGTGAACGTGTGGAGGTAATTCCTAACTCTGAAGAAAGCTATATCTCATTCATCAAGTATGTAGGAGATATAAAGCTTCGATTTGTGGATAGCTTCCGATTCCTCAGTACAAGCTTGGATAAGTTGGTAAAAATCTAACCTCGTATCCTGAAACTCTAAAGTACTTTGGAGAAGACAAATTGAAGTTGATGACCCGTAAGGGTGTATTTCCCTATGATTTTGTTACGTCATGGGATGTCCTGAACGAGACCTGCTTGCCTCCTAAGGACTGCTTCTACAATAGATTAAACGAAGAAGAAATTACTGATACTGACTACGATCATGCTAGAAATGTATGGGAGCTGTTTAATGTGAGAAACCTGGGAGAGTACAGCGATCTCTACTTAACTTCGGATGTACTTCTCCTAGCTGATGTCTTTGAGACGTTCAGAGAGCAAACCCTTAAAACACACAAAGTTGATCCTGCCAATTATTTTACCTCTCCAGGTCTTACATGGGACGCCATGTTACTGTATACTGAAATTAAACTGGAGCTGTTACAAGATTATGATCAACTACTCATGGTGGAATCAGGTATAAGAGGAGGTTTATGCCAAGTTTCCCATCGGTATGCTGAGGCTAATAACACTTATATGGATAAGTTTGATCCGTCGAGACCAACCCAATTTATCACATACGAGGACGCTAATAACCAATATGGGTGGGCAATGTGTCACGCCCTTCCTTTTGGTGGATTTCAGTGGGTGTTGCCTGAAGAAATCAACTTAGAAACACTACAAGAAGATGATCCTCATGGGTACATATTAGAAGTCGACATCGAGTATCCTGCTGAACTTCACGATCTACACAACGATCTACCTTTCCTGCCAGAGTGTATGAAACCATTGGAATCATCTACAAAGAAACTGATACCTCATCTTGGACCTCGAAAGAAGTATGTAGTGCATTACATGGCTTTGAAGCAAGCTCTTAGTCATGGACTACGACTAACAAAAATCCATCGTGTGCTACAATTCCGACAGTCTCAGTGGTTGAAGCCTTATGTGGAATTTAACAACAGGCTACGACAACAAGCTGCAAATGATTTTGAGAAGGATCTCTACAAATTGTTCAACAATGCCATGTTCGGAAAAACTATGGAGAACCTGCGTAACCGTATGGATATACGACTGGTGACAAATGAGAAGACTCTGGAGAAGCTGATCGCCAAGCCTACGTTTATCGACAGGACGATATATGCTGATAATCTAGCTGCTGTACATATGGCCTCTCGTCAGATTGTATTCAACAAGCCTATATACATTGGTATGAGTGTGTTGGACATCTCCAAGACATTAATGTATACCTATCATTACGACGTTTTGTTGCCTTATTATGGAGCTGAAAACCTGAAGCTTATGTATATGGACACTGATTCGTTCATTCATCGTGTAACAACTGAAGATGTGTACCAGGACAAGCTACGTTTTCTTGAGCATCTCGATACATCTGATTACCCTGCCAACCATATATGTTACTCTTCTCAGAACAAGAAGGTATTGGGAAAATTTAAAGATGAGGCTAATAGCAAAATCATCCTACGCTTTGTTGGACTACGTCCTAAGATGTATGCCTTAGATATTCAAGGGTCAATGATAAAAAAGATTAAAGGTATAAAACGTAGCGCTATTAAGCAGTACATTTCGTTTGACAGCTATACAGACTGTCTTAAAACCTGTGAAATCATCAGAACACCTATGAGTCTGATCCTATCACGAAAGCATGCTCTTGCTACAGTGCAAGTGAATAAAATTGCATTGACTCCGTTTGATGATAAAAGAATTATTGCTGAGGATGGGATAACGACATATGCGTATGGACATTACGCCATTACAAACAGTGCTTAAAAGAATGTAAGTTAAAGATAAAGATTTTCTCGTGAGTCTACAATCTTAAAAAGAAGGTTATCTGTGTGCTGTATATGCAGATAGCTGACGCCTGATGAAGAAAGAAGAAGATGGAAGGGAAGGTGGTAACCCTGCCATTAGGAGCAATCCTAGTGCTAGTCTCAAGCCTAGATAAAAGGGGAGAGACATCTATAACGAACTGAAATAAAGGTATGTTGACGCAAAGCTTTTCAGTTTGTAAACCATATACAGTTTATCCCTCTCTGCATCGTACAATAACTGTTTAACATATAAAAATTTGTAAGATTTAGAAAAAAGTATATAAATTGTTGTAACGCTGGATGAGAAAAGTTTTATAATCGAATTACTCTCTATATTACCATGAGTACCTGTGATACCAGTTGAATTGCCTGTTAAAATGACTTAAATACCTGTGATACTACTCGAATCAAGTGAAATTACATTAACTAGCTCAGATACGAATTCCTACTCTAAATTAGTACGAGCACCTGTGATACTATCAGAATTATCTGTTAAAATGACTCAAATACCATTGATACAACCTGAATCAGCTGCATTTACCTTAAATAGCCGTGATACAAATCTCTAATAGAAATTATTACGAGCATCTGTGAAACTATGCTGATTATCCAAATACTTATGATATTACCTGAACTATCTGTAAAATACGAAACTAGGCTATAACCAACCCCTGGAACCTACCCTCCTGTAATGCTTGCTTAATTACTCTAAGCACCTATGTTACTTGAATTATCCTAAATACCTACGATACCCTCTGAATTACCTTGAAATATGAAACTATGCTATACCCAACCCTGGAATCTAGCCTCCTGTGATACTAGCTGAATTAGCCTAAATACCTACGATACCCTCTGAATTACCTTGAAATATGAAACTATGCTATACCCAACCCTGGAATCTAGCCTCCTGTGATACTACCTGAATTAGCCTAAATACCTACGATACTAGCTGAATTAGCTGTGAAATCATGCATAGCTATGATGCAGTTAGCCTCTGGAATCTAGCCTCCTGTGATACTAGCTGAATTAGCTTAAATGCTCACGATACTAGCTGAATTGGCAATGAAAATGATTTAAATACCTACGATACTAGCTGAATTAGCTGTGAAATCATGCATAGCTATGATGCAGTTAGCCTCTGGAATCTAGCCTCCTGTGATACTAGCTGAATTAGCTTAAATGCTCACGATACTAGCTGAATTGGCTATGAAAATGATTTAAATACCTGTGATACTACCCGAATCATGTGAAATTACTTTAACTAGCTCTGATACGAATTCCTGCTCTAAATTAGCACGAGCACCTGTGATACTATCTGAATTAGCTGTTAAGATGACTCAAATACCATTGATACAACCTGAATCATCTGCATTTACCTTAAATAGCTGTGATACAAATCTCTGATCGAAATTATCAATAATATCTGTGAAGCTCTGTCGATTACCTCAAATACTTACGATATTACCTGAACTATCTGTGAAATACGAAGCTAGGTTATAACCAACCCCTGGAACCTACCCTCCTGTAATGCTTGCTTAATTACTCTAAACATCTATGTTACTTGAATTATCCTAAATACCTACGATACCCTCTGAAATACGAAACTATGCTATACCCAACCCTGGAATCTAGCCTCCTGTGATACTTGCTTAATTACTCTAAACACCTATGTTACTTGAATTATCCTAAATACCTACGATACCCTCTGAATTACCTGTGAAATATGAAACTATGCTATACCCAACCCTGGAATCTAGCCTCCTGTGATACTAGCTGAATTAGCCTAAATACCTACGATACTAGCTGAATTACCTGTGAAATACGACACTAAGCTATACCCAACCCTAGAATCTATCCTCTTGTGATACTAGCTGAATTAGCCTAAATACCTACGATACTAGCTGAATTATCTGTGAAATTATGCAGAGCCATGATGCAGTTAGCCTCTGGAATCTATTCTGTGTTACTAGATGAATTAGCCTAAATACATACGATACTAGCTGAATTACATGTGAAATCATACACTGCTATGATGCAGTCAACCTCTTGCAATACTAGCTGAATTACTTACCTGTTAGTGTTAGTGGGTTAGCTTTTCCCGTTGCAGGTCACCTTTTTACCTTTATGGCTCACCTTTTTCCCTTTGCTGGTCACATTTTTCCCTTTGCTGGTCGCCTTTTTCCCTTTGCTGGTCACGTTTTTCCCTTTGCTAGTCAACTTTTTCCCTTTGTGGACCTCCTTTTTCCCTGAGCAGTCACCTTTTTCCCCTGAACGAGTCACCTTTTCCCTGAATAGGTTACGTGATGGGTATGTCTAGAACATTGACATGAAACAGTTTTCCACTAAGTTCACGTCTAAAGTCGCTTTCAAGTCTAGCACCTCATATTCCCTAGCTCTCCTGTATATAAGTCCATATTCCTACTGCTACACTACCTGTCTAGCCTAACACCTCTCCTCCTGTTCCTATACCTCTCATATAAACCATACTCTACTCCTCTAGCTCTGTCTAGCCTAACGCCTCTCTCGTTTACCTATGACTCTCGCATAAACCATACTCTGCTCCTCGACCTCTGTCTAGTCTAACTCCTCTCCTCGTTTTCCTATACCTCTCATATAAACTATACTCTACTCCTCAACCTCTGACTAGCCTAGCACCCCTCTTCCTGTTCCTATACTTCTCATACATATAAACGCATACTCTAAACCTCTGTCTAGTCTAACACCACTCCCCGTATCCCCTACCTCTCAAAAGCTCATTCCCTCCTACCCCCCTCTAGCTGAGTATCACTCCTTGGTTTCCTATCTAACCTAACTTTAACACCTGTCTATCCTAGCATAGGATCTCTCTCCGTTTTCTCGTCTCTCCTTATAAACACAAACTCAATTCTCCTAACCTAATACCTCTCCTCGTTTTCCTATACTTCTCATATAAACCATACTCTACTCCTCGACTTCTGTCTAGCCTAACACCTTTCCTCGTTTTCCTATATCTCTCATATAAACCATGCACTACGTTTCAAGCCCTGTCTAGCCTAACACATCTCCGCGTTTTCCTATACCGCTCATATAAACCATACATTACTCAGCCTCTGTCTAGCCTAGCACTTCTCCTCATATTCCTCTACCTCTCTCATATAAAGCGCACTCTCCCTCCTACCACTGTCTAGCCTAGCGTCAGTCCTCGTATTCCCTATCTCCCCCATATAAACGCATTTTCCTCCTTGAACCGTCGCATCTAGCCTCGTTTTCCCTATCCTTTCCCATATAAACGCAAAAAACTGCGCCAGCTCTCTCCTATATATCCTACTCACCCGCTTTAGGATAGTGTTTCGAGACGGAATTCCTTCATGCCGTGCGACATTAAATTTATTTCTAAATCTTCTCTACACTTCAATTTCAACACAAAAAGGGTTTTTACCGCGAACACACGTTCTTCCACAGACCAGTTATCCATTAACAACACTTAGAAAAACAATTGCATGGTTTAGGGATCTCATTAGCAACACTGCTAATGTCTGCTAATCGTGAAATTATGCGTCCTGGAAACATGTTTTACAGATAATTCATTGTATCAGAGTAGTCTCTGCTGTGGCGCTATTTTGCTGAAACCATAATTCATTATCAAAAGTAATTGCGCCAGGAATTTCGTCAGAGCGCGTTCTAAAAACCGCCATAACCCACTGACGCACCCTATATGTATATCTTGAGTGTTTAAAATGAAAAGGCTTTGAAAGTTTACTGGAATACACAATTTATGACAAACATTTTTGTGAAATTAACCAGTTCCGAGATATTGCTTGCTCGTCAGTTGAATTCTCCAATACTTTAATCATATATTTTTTGAAATGCTAGTTCACAATTTTTCATTTTGTTTTGTTTGTCAGGAGTCGACTCAGAGTGGAATTTCAAAGGTAGCATATAGCGACCCGCTTTCTAAGCATTTGACTATCGCTTGAGTATCCTGTAATGCTCTTGTGCCTGTAACGAAATCTATAATGGAACAATTTCTACCAAAATATATTTATCTCAATTAATATGAAGTAGGTACAAAAATAAGTACTGTAAGTACAGTGCTTATGGTAGAAATTCAATAGCAATAGTGAACTTGGCCACAGGTAAGCGTATTTCTGTTGCAAATTCCTATAATGACCTAATTTTCATATTTATGTTATATTATTTATTCGGTTAACAACCTAACTTAATCTGAGTGGTTTAAAATAAACTGTATACATTGCTGTCCACATTAAAGGTTACAAACCAAACATCACAGAAACGTTCACAACCCTAAATGTATTCTGTATGCCTGTTCAAATATTGTCACGCAAGCAGCGAAGAGATGCTTGTCTTAAAATATTTCCCCAGATGATTTCATTTTTCATTGCGTCGTTTTCGTTGGTGTTGTAATTTCAAGCCATCAACTTTAATGCTGTGGACCGTTCTCTTCCATTTTTTGTTAGCCATTTTGTTAAAGCGTCGTCGCTGTGTGTGGTAATCTTTCTGTACGTGCCATATTTAGGGTTGGGGAGATGCCATCCAGAGCATCTGTGGCCCTCAGCCCTGTCTCACGTCGAGATGTTTTGTAACCGGATTTCATTTTCACCCCTTCAACCCTTCTACCTGCGAGACTGGGTTGTGCCCTGTCTTGACTTAAATAATAAATCATATGTACGCTGCAACAGTTATAAAATTGGTATGTCAACTAGTCGTCTCCCAGGGGATTCTTCTCGTCACAAAACGTGATACTAAAAAGATGATAGGCGGATGATTACTGATGATTCTCTCTGCTTTTACACCTTTCATATAGTAAGTTAGACATGAAACCAGAGGAATTTAAACTAGTGTACTAAAAACAACTTAAACAATTAAGAAGTATACTCTTTAGACTAAGAGAAAATAGATTTAAATTCAATCTTAACCTCATTAAAAAGTAAAGTTCTTCATATACATTTCAGAAAAGAAACGGATAGACATAAATTATTTCGCGTTTTTAACTAAATAATTCCTTGGAAATTTAAACCAGATTTGAAAAAAAACAGTTTACAGATTGAAGATCCCTGGTCACTTATTCCCTGTCCCCCCCCATCTTAACGGGCAGATAATTCCATGTGAGTGAAAAAAATAATCTCTCTTCAAAGCAATTTACCGCATACACTGCTGCTTACCAATCTTATACTCGTATAGCGTCTAGCCTGAAAGATTAAGGAATAAGACATTAGATCTGTATGGTAGGTTTAACGGAAATCGAATCCAGAGCGTGAGTCTAAGACGCCACCACCTGAGTCCTTCATCTCGATGATAGCATAGTAAAGGCAAGGAACCAATGTCTTACCGATGTTTTCATAAGCGATGCAACAGTCACAACATATTGCATTGTTTTCAACCACAACTACAGCTGAATTTCATTCATTTCCTGCTGCAAGCATGCAGGCACCTTATAAATTTGTCACAAACAAAGGTACGCCATGAAAGTGAGTACATTCATTCTATAACATGTAATGACATGATTGCAAATGTTTTTTTTTTAATTTTTTCGAAATTCTTTACCTTCCCCGATTTTTATAATGATTTGGAGGTATATTCATAGATATGGTAGCGAAAGTTCTCTTCATATAGAAAGATTGCAGAATTGTAATAAATAGCAAATGGATTTGTTATGAAACTTTGAAGAACATTTATTTTGCAGATCCGACGAGTATCCAGATTATAACAACAGGATTTATAATATAGAGCTATATTAATTTATATACACTCTTTATACGAGTGTATGGGTTTAATGCATCACAAACTTGCAGAACCTAGACGCTTACTATGATGCTACCGTCTGCTTCAGTCTAAAACAAGTAATGAATGGTGAAGCTTGGCTTTTCTAGCGATTAAACCAATACTTTTTATCTGGACTCCAGTAGTATCTAACGATCATCTTTTAATTCTCCTTCCCTGATATTCCACTCAATATTCGTGATTTTATGGAAGGTTCTATCAAATCAATTCAAATAATTTCCAAAGCATGCTTCGTGTTGTGTACGGTAGCTTGGGCCGACCACATACACGAAACTATGCTATCCCTGTCACAAAAGATTGTCGAGGGTTTATTGTTGACAGCACCTTACAAGCATCGTTTAAAATTAGCATTGGAATGTTACATAACGTGGATATGCTAATAACATAACATGATCCAGAGTTTGCTTGCTTTTCATCAGGCTACTGACGAAAGCCTTGGCTTGTAAGTCCTTGGGCTGTAAGGTAACTCGTTGAATGACAATATATGGATAGAAATATACATTAAAATAAATAATATTGAACGCAAATAAGGGACTTAAACGAATACTCTTACTCGGAAATTAATTATTCTTTAATTAGTACTTAATTGATTAGCTTAGAAACATAAAGATAATTGTAAAAAGAAACATTTAGAAATAAGTTAATAAGTGAGAATAGTTCAAAGCATTTACACCGGAACTCTCCTTATGTTATCTCTTAACTCAGGTTAAATCTAATACTGTTTTATTCGACTCTTTGGTCATGGTTTCCCAGCTAATATTCCTCTGGAGAAAGCATAATGCCATAGTGAGTGATGCGAGTGAGCTTGTAAGATATAATAAAACCCACGGCTATTATATCTCGGCTTCAAAGAAACGGCAGTGACAGCGCTTTCAGAGCTGGAAAGGAGGACGACATAAACTCCTTTCTATAATTAACGTGGAGTTCCTTATTATTCTCTCTTTCCTTAGAGATAATCCTACACGAGGTTGAAAGAATAGTGGTTGTCATAATATGCAACTTCTAGGAACTAAGTTAACACTTCGCTACTTTTGAGGGAAACAGATACCGAGGTTTTAATGAAAATTGCTCAAAAGCTCATTTTTTGCTATTGCGGATAATTATATTACTTAACTGCTAGAAAGTTGTTAATATAAATTTGTATTTATGGTTTCTGGTATTAGGCCCAGGGAGAAAATTTAAATTGCTTTTCCCTCCACTGAAATCTATGTCTTATTATCACAAAGAATACCGTGTTCTAACAAATACATTTTCAGATGTTCAAAACGTTTTAAGGGCATGACATTTTGATCAATTGAAAATCTGATGTGTTACATTCACATGGCTTTCTCTACTCTTGTACAAACTATTTTTACAAACGCTTATTCTCTATATGCTTCATGTTAATCGAGATGTTAATCTTATTGCTAATTTTCTTGTAGATGTAATGGGAATTGCTAGGCTTTAAGCGATAGTCAAATATTTTAAGAGCTGGTTGCTATGTGAAGTATTCCATTCTCTTTGCATTACCACGACAAAATAAATGAATAACGAATTCCTATTTTTGAAAAAAAATTCAAGTATTGGAAAATGTAAGGGAATAACAAACAATGTATCGAAAACGGTTCACTTAACAAACAAAAATACATATGACATAAATTGTGTACCTTAATGCGATCTACATTTTGTGTATAGTAAAGTCTTGTCTACCTCTTATGGTTTACCAGTTATGCAAAAGTCGTTTACAATGAAGAATATTTTTGGAGACATTTCCAGAAAATTCAAGATATACATTTTATTTGTCATAAAAGTATGTTAAGTATATCTTATTTTAATCAAAATCGTTACACCCATTTTGAGAAAATTAAAATTTTCGAAAAATGTTCCATGTAAAGGGTAATTCGGGGTGGGGAGATTTTCTTGAAAATCTTCGTGTCGAATCTATGGAAGATACTGAACCTAAATACCAAGTTTGGTGTTTATCCAACTGTTCGTTTCTGAGTTATGCTGTTCACAGACAGACAGACACACACACGAACATGTTTCCAAAAATGCTTTTTTGGATTCAGGGGGCCTCAAAACGTATATTTCGGTGAAATATCGATATCGAATTTTAGGGTGGAATACAATACTTCCCCTACTTACTGTACGTAGTAGAGAAAGTAAAACAAGTGTGCCTCTTCAAAAATCTGATGTGTTACACTCACATGAATTTCTCTACTCTTGTACAAACACTTATTATGCATATGTGTCATGTTAATTGAGATGTTAATCTTATTGCTAATTTTCTTGTCGATGCAAGGGGAATTGGTAGGCTTTAAGCGATAGTCAAATATTTTAAGAGCTGGTTGCTAGGTGGAGTATTCTATTTTCTTTTCGTTACTAGGATAAAAAAATCTGATGTGTTACACTCACATGAATTTCTCTACTCTTGTAGAAATTATTTTTAGAAACGCTTATTCTCCATATGCTTCATGTTAATCGAGATATCGAGATGTTAATCTTATTGCTAATTTTCTTGTAGATGCAAGGGGAATTGGTAGGCTTTAAGCTATAGTCAAATATTTTAAGAGCTGGTTGCTATGTGGAGTATTCAATTCTCTTTGAATTACCAGGACCAAAACAAATGAATAACGAATTTGAGAAAAGTATAAGTATTGCTAAATTTAAGGGAATAACAAGCAATATCTCGAAAATGGTTCACTCAACAAAAAAATGTATATGACATAAATTGTGTATTTTAACGCGATATACATTTTTTTGTGAAGTAAAATTTTGTCTGTATCTTATGGTTTACCAGTTATGCAAAAGTCGTTCACAATGAAGAATACTTTTGGAGACAATCCCAGAAGATTCGAGATATACATTTCATTTGTCATGAAAATATCTTAAACATGTGAGATTTTAATCAAAATCATTACAGCCATTTTTGAGAAAATTAAAATTTTCGAAAAAATGTTCCATGTAAAGGGTAATCTGGGGTGGGAGGATTCTCTTGAAAACCGCCGTGTCACATCTCTGGAAGATACTGAACCAAATACCAAGTTTGGTGTTTATCCGACTGTTCGTTTCTGAGTTATGCTGTTCACAGACACACAGACACAAAAACAAACGCACGGACATGATTCCAAAATGCTTTTTTTGGATTCAGGGGGTCTCAAAACATGTATTTCCGGTGAAATCTCGGTATCGAATTTTCGGGTAGAATGCAATACTTACTATACGTAGTAGAGAAAGTAAAAATGAATAACGAATTTGAGAAAAGTATAAGTATTGGAAAATTTAAGGGAATAGCAAGCAATATTACGAAAATGGTTTACTCAACAAAAAATGTATATGAAATAAATTGTGTATTTTAACGCGATCTACATTTTTGTATAGTAAAATTTTGTCTATCTCTTATGGTTTACCAGTTATGCATAAGTCGTTCACAATGAAGAATACTTTTGGAGACATTCCCAGAAAATTCGAGATATACATTTCGTTTGTCACGAAAATATCTTAATCGTATGATATTTTAATTAAAAACGTTAGAGCCATTTTTGAGAAAATTAAAATTTTCGAAAAATGTTCCATAAATTTAAAATTTGAGTTTTTTTTATGGATGCTCTTTAACTACTATGGTTCTTAGCGACCCATTCTATATTGGGTGTGAAATACCATTAATTTTGCTCAAGGGGCCTCTTTATCAGGCTTGAGGTTCTTTTACGTGCCGTAAACCTACGACACGGGACTACCGGCTTTACTTCCCTTCCGAAGGAAGCCATGCTAAGGATTTTTACGCCCGAAAAAATCTATCGCCCTCCGCCGGGTTTGAACCCGCGACCTTGGGAACTAGAAGCTAGCACGGTACCATTATTCCACGGAGGACGACAAAAAAAAAAAGTTCCATGTAAAGGGTAATCTGGGGTACGGGGATTTTCTTGAAAACCTTCGTGTCGCGTCTCTGGAAGATACTGAAGCTAAATACCAAGTTTGGTGTTTATGCAACTGTTCGTTTCTGAGTTGTGCTGTTCACAGACACACACACACACACATACACACACATGGACATGCTTCCAAAAAGTGTTTTCGTTTTCAAGGGGGTCTCAAAACATGTATTTCCGGTGAAGTCTCGGTATCGAAATTTTGGGCGGAATTTAATACTTCCCCTACTTACTATACGTAGTAGAGAAAGTAAAAATATGTTTAAAGACATTAAGTTGTAAAACATTAACTATCTTTAAGTCTCAGCTGATATGCATTCACAATTAAATATTAGGAACAACTTCTGCTTTGACAAATTGTATTTCACATACTAATTGTGTTTAGGCTGAAGTTTGAGGTTTAAACAGATTTGAAAAATTCAATGGTTTAGATTAAGCCTGGAAATTAAAATGGTACTTACAACATTGCAAATTACCTTTAAGGTATGATCTCTCATTGTAATTCAGATCAGCTTGGAAGTTTACCGAAATATATGAATCAAGTAAGAAAGTTTACTACGTGTTTGGGCATCTCATCACGGTAGCATGAGTACAGATAGTCGAGGATATATGATTCGATTCCACTTCATGGAAAATCTGATTTAACTTTCCTAATTCAATCATTTTGAAACATAAGCTTCTATTCTCGGCAGTTATAAAAGCCTACCTGTATGATGTCGAATTGAGTATAACAGCTGCGTTCCGAATTTCTAAGGATAATATTTAACTTGTATCTTGTTACTTGGTAAACGTGTTCTCCTATTCCTGAAGGATATAAAGCAAAAAAGTCCAAGAACCTGACAGAACCGCATATACTAGTACACAACGCCATCTCAAAGTGTTTGTACTCGGATGTTATTGCATTTGAAGATTTAAAGACTTGTTTCACTGGTTGAATAAAGGAACCATATTTTATTTATAAAGAAGCTTGGGATTAAACAACCTTCCTTTCAACGGTCATTCCCTGACATATGGTAAAGGAAAAAGTTTAGTGCAAATTTACAGTGCGCAGCTCCATAAGGGAATAACGTAAACTTTAATCATTTCTTATTTATGCTAATACTGTCAAAGCTATTACTCCTATTTTACACCCAGGAAGGTTGAAACAAATGTGCTTTAAGAAAACGTTCTTTTCCAATTTTTTCGCATAAATCTATATTAATATTATAAAGAAGAAAATTTGTGTGTGGTTAGGTGTATGTATGGTAATATAATTTTGATAATTCTTTCTCTATTGAAAAGCCCAAGTCTTTCTGACGGACATGGGGCTACAAAGTATAATTTAATTTAATTAAAAAGAAATTACAAGGCACTTGTACTTGAATACGAATATTGGTGCCATAAAAGAACGTTTGCGAAGAAGGCCTTGTAGTTGAAAATGCCGTGGATTATAACATAGTTGTTACTCCACCTGAATATGCATGTAAAATAAAACTAGCTGCGGATACTTCATAATATATGTGTGTGTGTGGGGGGGGTGTCACGATTTAGTAATTAAGACAACAAAACAAACAACAATCTAATCCGTTTATAACGCTATGATCGCATGCGATACCAATACCAGAATGTGACGCGGGAATCGGCTCGTGTTATCTTGTTTGTTGAGCGCCTCTTAGTGTTTTATTATTTTAAAATTTGGGTTTATTGTCCTCCGGCTAGTTATTATAACTCATTCGAGCAAATATCTCTAAGCAGGGCGTGTAAACGGAAAGAAGTTGTTACTAAAAGGTAACAGTGATAAAAGAATTCGTTTTTACACTTTTATTGCCGTCACACTTGATTAATAATTCACATCTTTAATCTTTATACACGCCTGACTGAAACTGTTGTATTTCCGAATGAAATTACTGTCGTATTAGTTGCCGCGTACTTCACATTTTGTAACTAACTTTACGACGTGTACCTCGCGAGAGATTCGTCCAAACTGTATGACGTGCACCTCACGAGAGATTCCTTAGAACTGCGTGAAACATGCTTATGGCTCGAGAATATATACTTCTTCGCCTCGAAATGCCTAAACATTATAATAGAGCTGCTATTGGTTACCAAATTGCGCCCACTTTAGCGTCTGTTTTGTCAGCCAATCACTACTACTAACATATAAGCTCTAGGAAAGATATTCCCTCCATTTCTAAAGAAAGGCACGCTACCATGACGTCATTTGTTTGTCTCTTCTTAGTGATAAACAACTTACCCCATCGGTTTATTGTTACCCACTTCTATTGTCAGTTTCAGTGAGGCCGTGTAAACTTATTTCCTAACAATGCTTATGACTAACAAACATCTAAAATCCTGTACATACAATAATATTAATTTACACTACAATCATTCTGGCATTCACAGCATTATGATATAAAATACTGTCTCAAATGTTGTAACAACCTCGTCTAAGAAAGTTTTGCCTTATTTCCTTTTTAAATTGGAGTAATCAATTTTGTCAGCAGGGCAAGCTAAGCAATTGCATACAGAAAAAATTGCTAATATTAGAAATCAGTGAACCGATATTTTTAAATTAACAAATTGTAGATTCTTTTCTCGATGTTTACAAACTATATTTTAAAAGGTGTTAAGGTGGTCGTTTGGGAATCTTCATATTCACCAGCTTCGCCTACATTTCGTTGTATATGTTAAGGGTTCCTGATGAGAAAACTATGTACCTCATAAGTATGTTATCAAA
Organism: Deroplatys truncata; assembly: GCA_030765065.1. Taxonomy (NCBI): domain Eukaryota; kingdom Metazoa; phylum Arthropoda; class Insecta; order Mantodea; family Mantidae; genus Deroplatys; species Deroplatys truncata. Next base: position 107,956,749 of record CM060979.1, read on the forward strand.
AATAACTATGCCATCAAAGAGTAGGTAAAAAGATTTAAAATTTCACCTACTGTAATTTATCTAACGAGTTACTCAACTATTCCGATTGATGGTTGTAGTCAAAGTGTACTTATAGGCTATGTAGAATGTCCACAACTTCGCAAACTGTCAGGGGGAAGGCTAAGGAAGTCAGTCATTCCGCCGATGTTTCATACCCAGGGAATTTTTCATCCGTTTTTAGGAACAGCCGTATCTCGAAATTACAATTATAAGGGTAAAGAAAAATATTCACCATTAAAATCTTATAGATCATTGTAGAATAATTTCATAAAGATTGGGCGAATATAAACGAAATTAATTCTCATTCGGCTTTAAAAAGCTGTGCGTGCAGTATCGTCAGCCCTCTAGTTGTAATAAAGCAGAGAAATTTCAGCTACTTGTCAGAAGCTCTTGATAACATTGCGTGAGTGAATGAATAGAAGTGTATCCTCTTTTACTTAAAAACAGCTCGCTGAAATGATCTGCATCTAAGAAATTTAAACATTTTTGTCCCAGAGCTATACATGGGGTTCAGCCACTCGCACAAAGCGGTCTCTCTAATTAGTCGGCTATTCTTAGATGTCATGCAGTTTATTGTATCATCAGCTAAACCTGCCTTCCAAGTACCAAAATAAGGCCGACAACTCAAATTTTAAAGATAAAAAACGGTGCTAAATGCCACTTTATGCCAAATCGTTTCAGCTTCTCAGAAGTGCGTTATCTCAGCCCATAGTAACCAACACGAAATTGCAGTTTCGAATGGAAGACCCTTCTTAAAGCTGTGCAGTATCATCAAAGTTGCAATAAAATTGATCATAAAATATTGTTCGTCTGACAGCTAAACGTGTGGCGGTGTATGTTAAGCGAATTATCCCATGAAACTATTGCAAAAATAGTGTCTCTCGCAAGGCATACTTTTGGAATTAGCTATGCGTAACTGCTACATCATGGCACATCCTTCTTCACGTAATCCTTTTGCATAAAGCTAGCAGAGGGGAGAGATTTTCCTTATGTCCTGCTAAAATAAATTTCCAACAACTCCCAAGGTCGCGGGTTCAAACCCGGCGAAGGGCGATGGATTTTTTCGGGCGTAAAAATCCTTAGCATGGCTTCCTTCGGAAGGGAAGTAAAGCCGGTGGTCCCGTGTCGTAGATTTACGGCACGTAAAAGAACCTCAAGCCTGATAGAGGCCTCTGAGCAAAATCACCGGCCTTTCACGCCCAATATAGAATGGGACGCTTAGAACCACAGCAGTTAAAGAGCGTCCATAAATAAAACTCAATTTCAATTTCCAACAACTCAGTTCTATGGACCACAGGTTCACTTAGTGCTTAATTTCAGTCGTTTCACACACCGTGCTGTGTGGAACGTTAAACTCGACAAATTCCAAAAAGTTTTAATATTAAAAGTTGTTATTCCTGTTCTAGAAGATCAGCAATTACCGCTTTGTTCGTTTATTTCAATTAGAGCTTGTATTAAACACTGTAAGTGTTCAGCATAATCCGAGCATCATTCCATTCGCTTATAATAGATGCAGCCCTAACTAAATAACGATAAGTTAATTCGCGGTTGGAGTAGTAGTATTTTGGACTTTGCATCATAACTATTTCTCTTTTCCGACTATATAAATTGATTAGGGAAGTTCAATGACTTGCTCTATCGTATTTCAATAGATCATGAAGTCGGCCAGTCTCTTGAGAAGCTCCCTCTTCCCTAAGTGAAAATAATACAGGACTTCAATCGGTGTATGGACTGTGTAGCCACTTTGCAGTTCGAAGAGCTTCGCTCTCGCCGAGTTCTGCTGACGGAGTTAATTTCTCAATGAGAATCTTTGTGGCAGTGCCTTCCCTAACATTATGCTGAAGTGGTGCGCCACTGACTGTCACGGCCTCTTGAAGCTGACCTGCCTCTCCAGGTAACCGCTGTCAAGTGGAAAATTCTACGTAGGGAAGCTGTTTCTCCCTCGGGGCCAAGAAGCACAGTAACTCTGTCTGACCCTGCTTTCGGATCGATTAATGCGAGCAGAACCTTTGCGTTTCTCTCTTTTATTTCACCCACCTCTCCAGAGAAACTCGAAACTTTGAGAGTTCTTCCCTCCTTCAGGAAATTTCCTGATCAAGATCCTCTTCACGCAGCTCTGAGCTTACTCGACAAAAGGCGTAGTTTGACATCCGGCAGACAAATCTATTAGATGTTTGTTCTCGAGTCTTAAGTTAATTTAACTTCGCCAAACAACCGTAAAATAATGTTCAAATGTTAACAGTTTTCAAAACACATAAGCTGGTTACTGTTATGAAGTAGTTACCTCACTCAAAATATTTAATAAGTTTTGTCAAATATTCAAATACTGTTTCAGGTTATTTAATAATCGGGAAAAAATTATTTGACTTTACGATTTCCTCGCCAGCTATAGTTTTTTATTATGTAGGGAGAAATCTTCGAATAATAGCTGGAAAATCCTTTCGTAAAATTAGTACTCTCAGAATGATTTTATTTTAAAAAGTCACAAAAACGTTGGTTATATTGGTATTAAAGTATAATATATCAGATAGCTAAATCATAACCTTTCCACTAGAAGAAAAGAAAGAAAAGTAGTTTAGACATTTATTTTGAATCTCCTTACGTATGAACAATTAACATTTTGAAAATTCTAATAAATAAACCATATAACTATAATTAAAGACAGGTGGCGATTGTTAATACATTTTCTTTGTGAAAATAAATATCTATATTTTTATTTTCCTCCTCTAAAATTAGTTAATTGTAGGTATACATTTGTTGAGGATAAATAATGGTGTAACCAACTGAAATTTTAACTAAATGAGAATGCAGGTAGTCTTTTAGTAAAAATTGCATATTTATGGTAATAGTTGTAAAGTATAACATATTAAAGTCTGGGTGTTCTATCAAGGTAGAACGTATATCTGTCTGAAATTCATTATGGACAGGATTAATCATCAAACATTGGAATAGATCTTTATGTTACAGACAATAATTGATTACATCACTTCAATTCGGTGTAGAAAAGTTTTAAATACGTTTATGTAAATGGAGTGAATTTTTATACAATTTTTTAAGCATTTCCATAAATTCTTTAAAAATAATACTCATATGCGCTTTTACTTCTCTACAAGGATTTTAATGAAATATGGTGCAGGTTAAACTGGATTTCTACATCTAAATTATTGGGAAGGGGAAGAGAACGTTCCAGAGATAAAAGCAGATTGATTTGAAAAACCAAGAGAATTACTAAGAAATTACGTGGTGCTACTTCTTATCAACGCATGTTTCCCCTTATGGACAAAACCATACTGCTTGGCCAATTAAAGGAAAAATTGTGGACTTGAGCTATAAGACTGGGGAAAAATTAGCCCAATTTTGAAAAGTTAGCCCAACCATGCTTACAATCATTTGACCAATATGGTGAACTCTTTGGACACCACGCTTTAGCTATGGGCGAAAACTCCATGCAGGCTTCTCATGATTTTCAAAAACCATCCTGATTATTATTTTCAACTCCTTACTTTCCTTGCACAAGCGTGCAAAATAATTAGTAATAATATAACAGAAAATTCTGTTCAGCGTAACAGAAAAAATAATTGCTCTCAAACAATATTAATGAATAAACAGCTGAGAAGATTTTTGGAAGGTTATAGATCTGTGTCAATTTCAAAATCTTTAAATGTATGGCCTGAAGGTGGAGAATCTTGGTATTCAACAGTTTCACTCCTATTGTGTTGAATAGTAATGTCAGTAGTTTCTGTAATAAAGGAAAATAATGGAGAATAATTTAAGTTTCTATGTAATTACGGGACTAGACAGTTTAGCATTTCATCTACTATGATTATCTAAGTATTACTGGACAATTGCGATAATTCTTTGACTGCCAAAAGATGATTATTACAGTATACATTCCCCGTATTTGGTATACTGTCCTGGGGAGGTTAAGGATGTCAGAAATACAACATTCACTAATATTCCATTCGTATTTTCGTGAATATTAGTTTTCTTCTATTATTTGGAATATTATAGGCACTTTAGAAAATTATGGTTATAAGGGATAATAGTAGAATTTACCAAATGTTATAAAATTGTTTCACAAGAAATAGGAGTGAATGTAAATAACATAAAACAAATTATCGTTCGAAGTATATAAAGCTGGTAAAACAGCTAGTCTGTAATAAAATGTATCTGAACAAAATTGCGAGCACAATAAGAGTAGCTACATATTTGTCTAACCGAGTGCCCGGAGGGTCTTATCTTCTCAATGCAAAATTAATTATTTGTTTCCTTCTTGGCAAAACATTTGGGGATATAAAACGGAGACCTAGATGGCTTATCTTACCACGGTTTATCTGCATGCTGAAGCAGAATTAAAATAGTTTAGGCACTGAAACAAGAGCATGAGTTTGTATGCCTTTTTTTGCTAAAATTGTAAACAAAAACTCCCAAAACTTTAGGGTTTGAAACTTCAATTTATAATTCGCTCGTGTTAGAGCATAACGGTATAAGGACTGTTTCCATAATTTTACAGAAAGCAAAAAGTAAATTTGCAATCTACCCCGATAAAATGTATATAAATTAATAAGATGCTTTTCATTTTCATTATGTTTTTCCAATATTTCATTTTCCTTAATTAGCTATCTGTGTTCTCTTGCAGAAATGGTCTATTAATTTCATAACATATATCAATTGATGTTGATCAATTTCGTTTACTTATGCGCTTATGATCTCTTCGATTATAACATATCCTTTGTATTATTTTATTTGTGTTTTAAATAAATTCAGGACTTAACACCATAACATAGAATGACGGTTAATATTTTCATGTAAGTAATATTTTGAAAATAATAAAATTAATCGTTATTTAAAGCAACATGATACCTAACATTAATGTTATAGGTTTATAATGCAATGAAGACTCACTTTATTAATCTTTTTCCTTGTTTTATCAAGCCAATCATTTTAATAAATAGAGCAACAAATTTGCTGCGTGTTCTGGAACATTCTCTGAGAGATTATAATGTACTTTATAAAGTCTTAAACAGGATAAAAGTATAACTACTTACAAGCATTCTACCTTCAGCAATTTAGAAATATTATAAAAAATTACAATTAAAAACGACTAAAATATTTACCATACGACATTGCAAAAACAGTTATTTTCAACCCTGTCACCACTCACCATTCACATTTTCTTCTTCAGAACCATCTTCCAAAATGCCTGGAATAATACTTCGGATGGCATCAGCTGTCAAAATATTTTGGTAATAGGGATAGAATACCTCAGGAATTAGCGACAACAAATCAACAAGACATTCTTTTTTTCTGTCGGCTTATGGGATCATTTTAACTTAATGGAAGTTTAAGTGAGTCACGTCCAAATCCTCTTCTTATCACTGACAGGACTTCTGCGTGTCTTCTAGCATTTCCTTATATACAAGCATTTCATTGATGGCTCTGACCCATTGTACATTCTTTCAGAAATACTCTTCCCTATCATCAGTTTTCTTTATTTGGAAGGAGTGCTTCAGAAAGTTTAAAAATTGGAAGAAATTCTCCTGGCTGATTTAAAAGATTTCTATTTTTTTTTCTTTTTTGTTTATCGTACTATCTGCAACCATCATAAGGGTGGTAAATGTGATTTTGTTCTTTTCTTGGTATTTTCTATTTCCAACACTTATAATTTTGGAGAGCATAAGTCGAAACCACAAGGTTCATTATTTGTGTAGAAGGTACAAATCGACTTACAGCTGCGTTCAAACTCTCAGATAAAGAACTAAAGGAATGTGTCATACATATGACCTTCTCCCCAAATTAATTTTATCTTTTCTCTTTCTAACTCCTATTGCACATTGAGATAGAGATAGAAGTATTGAAAATTAACTTGTAGCCTTTTTCCCAAACATTATGTTGGAGCATTCATTACACTATCAATGTTTTCTCTACCGAATGCTACACAGCCTTCCAGCTCATTTGATAAAAACCTTGTGGGGTTTTAAGGTAATATTAGGCAGCGAAGCACAATAAAATGTACATTGCATTATTCAGAACAGCCGAAGGAGTATTCTCAATCAGCATTGAAAACTAGAAAAATTCACAGTTTTGTTTTCCAGTTCCTCTAAGCAGAAGTTTACTGCAGAAAACGATTATTAATTATGATCTAATATTCACTATTATCACCAAAGCATTAGTGATACTGGAGTACTGGGATACTCACGAAACTTTTCAATTTCTTTGTTGATACCCAGGCTTAATAAGTTGTTGCAGAATTTACACCTCGCTTTGACGACAGCAATGAAACCAATAAGTAAAACAAAGCTAAAGACAGAGACATTGAGTTTATTTACACAGCCTATCATCGAAATAATCCAAATGTATTCTTATAAAAGGATATGAATTGCACCTTTATTTTAATTTGTTTGCTTTTTTTCGTTTTTTTTTTTTTGTTTTGTTTTGTTTAGTACCGTTAGTTATAAACACTACATCTAGAAACAGCCGACATTCGTTAAGAAATGTGTACGTCGCCGCAAAAGCCGTTTTATATAACAGCATAACAATGATCTACGAGGAAGAGGTACCTGGAAGATGCGCTTCACGTTTCTGGGCTGGTGATTGATTACAAAGCGAACTACATCTGACTGAGGATCGAGCAGGAGGCGGCGGCTTCCGAGATTAGAGGGCGGCGCAGAACCAGTGATGGGATAAAGGTATTTACATCACGTCCTACTTGCCACAGTGGTGGATGAACTGTGTACAGTACACCGCCTTTGGACCACAGGATCTGATTCTCTGATACTACACGAATCAACGTCTTTGTCCCCAACCTACTCTGCGGTATGCAACATAGCATCCACTCCCTTCACTACACAACTGATTACGACATCGATCTTGGCTAACTTGCATGCTACACCTCCTGAAACTTGTGGTCCCGCCAAGACTTGTTTGTGCTAAGTGCCCCGAGCGTGATTAAATGCACAGTATTTTAGTTTTATTTCTGTTTCATCCATAAGAAGAGACGGGAAGTTCCTGTATCTAAATGAATAATAGTGGATCACTGTCTTTTCCAAATAGATTTCCCTTCACTGTGGAGAATAGAAACGTATTTGCCTCGAAACTGAATTTATGTAGTATAGCAATAATAATAATAGTTTATGGGCACATAATTCACCCTTCTCGTTACGATTTTCTCAAAATGCGAGAAGTGAAGCGGCAATCATTCAAATTCCTGGAGCGAAAGGCAAGCTGCAAGATTGAAAATTGACAGCCCTTCAACTGTTCATATATTGACAAATTGCATACAGATAAAACAAAGGATAGATAAATTGCTACGTATATACTAAGAGCGTACTGGACAAACACAAATTCATGTTTTAATCACGTTCATTGTTTTGTAAAATAAAAATATTTCGAGCTAAACTTTTTAAAAACACAAAAGAATGAGTTCGTATCCACATAAGACTGCATTTGGAGGATATAAAACTGCATATTAGAACGAGAAATTAACACAGTTATCTAGAAAGAATGGAAGCTGGTAAAAATATTTTGAATATCATTAATGGAAAAGTAAAGTTTTTTGAATGCCCTTACAAAGTTGGATATCTACCACACAACAACTAAAAGTCTGCCTTGGATTGTCTGTAGTCTGTTTATGACAGTTCAGCAACTTTGACCTCTACTCCAATATTATTGACGTTCCTTGCAAAACAAAGGTTTTTAAACCATCTCGTTGAAACCTGCTAAATAATATTCCCTCCACAAAATACTTTTCAGCAGCGTCAGGAATCAACAAAATGGTGACGCTAGATTTTGGGTGTACAGAAAAGTTGATAAATAATACAGTGCCTTTTATTATCACCTTTAGAGGTATATGACACCTTCACATCATGCATTCCACAATACTCCTGATAGACTGACAACAAAAAAAGATTAAAAATGGAAGAACACTCTCTTGTTTTCAGAGAGGCAACTTTAATCAGCGTGAAAACTTATCTTAGTATTCGGCCGTGACGTATAGTAGACAGACTGTTGTGTTCCATAATCTTTTATTTTAAAAATTTAGGAAGTTTGGTTTTGTATGTATTAATTACTAAGTGCTTTGAGTTTACACTGGAAAAACCCAAAAGCATGGGATTTGAATTTTTAATAATTCTTTCTCTGTTGGAACAAAAACAAGGAATGTTAACAAGGTTGCGTTTCCAATAACTTCTAGGCAAACTATATTACATCAGGGCCAGTAAAACATCCCTAATATTTTATCGTTACATTACGTAGGTTTCCTGTTTCCGTTGTTTTATTTTAAAGCATTCTGAAATTGCTAACAACGTCACCCCGCATGAGGAAGGTACTTGCTGTAATGCATTCAGCTTTTATTCTTCCATCGATCTGACATACAGTTTGTGCAATTAGGAGACTTGTGTCCTTATATTTAGCTCTCTCGCTGGCAAGCTGGTTTCTTATATGAGTACCAAACTATTGTTTTTCCGTGTGGGATTATAATGTGAATAAGATTTATACTAATGTAATATTCCGTGATAAATTTAATTGTAAAAACAACAATATCCGTCATGAATCAGACATTTGAAGAGTACCTGTTAGGTAGCTGCTTTATATATGCGTGGTTACGATGTCAGGGTTCAAACGAAAAGGTTCTGAGTTGGGTATCCCGCTGCCGTCCATAGAGTTTTATATCGTAATGCATGTTGTAATAATTGAGGTCAAGGTTGCTGCTAAACACATTTTATTTGTCGCTCAGCGTAGCACAAACTTTACACTTGAAACGCTTTTAACACACACTCCGAAAAGGACACAACTAATTGTAAGGGGACATACCCGAAAACAAATAAGCATAAGAAATAACAGAAAATAAATTATTATAAATAGGATTAAAAATTAATTTGAATATTGCGAATAATATAAAATGTGAATCCAACTTGTAACATAGCTGTAATTAGAACAGGCGAGCTAGCAAACGAAAGTGAAAGTCCATTAAAACGCGTGCTAATATGCACAGGGTTCAGGCTGAAACGTCAGAAAATAGGAGAGGGCAGAGAACAGAAAGAGACAAAAAACAGTGGTCCATTTCCCGGAACTCGAGGGAGTTGGTAAAATCGAAAAGGAAACACGCACTTAAGAGAAGGACAGAGACTTTGCCGGATACGTCAGCAGGACGCGTGACTTCAGAAATTTGGCACATTTTATTGTCATAATATGCCATGTAACACTACTCAAGAACCAATGGCAATTGTAAAAAATAAAGGCGCGAATTCTGGCGTCATAGGAAAGCAGATAAATAGGAAGGAAAGCCCCGAGTTTAGAGGATTCCCTCAGATATTCTCTTGGCATTAGTTTGCGTGCTACTACTCTAGCAATCTATATTAAAATGATTGATGTAATAGATTGTGCAACCAGGTGGAATATGCTGCGTATGTAGGTGGGTATATCGTGTGACAAATTAGTTAGGTCCACAGAACAACATGAAATTATAGTGGGAAGGTTTAAGGTACAAGATTTAAAAAGCACTTCATAAGGGAAAACTGTTAGCCGCCTGAATAGACGTAATTCTTCCATAAATCAAGCTTATTATTTTGCCTTCACCCACAAAATCCCAGAGTCATTCTTCAATTATATAGGGTAGGAATTCTTCCCTCAGCTCTCCGACTGGCAGCCGGCAAGAGCGTCTAGAAACAACGGATATCCAGGAGGAACGGGAGCCAACATGTACTCCCGCCACATAATCCATCGAATCACAACTGAACTACTGAATCACAACTAACATCTGAACTGCAGAGTTGCAACTCAAACTGAACAGCACTCGCACGGTTACTATCTAAACCCTTGGACTTCTTAACTACACTCAACTCCCTCGCTGGGCTGTGCATCCTCTTATATAGGCCTCGGATACAAAACTGAATGTTCTCTAAAGACAGGTGTGACGCGGTTTATAAGTGAAATGAAAGTAATGGATGTGTTTTAATAAACTAATAAGCCATGTTTGAATTACAAGTCCAAGGGATGGACAATAAGACATGCATATATCATTGTTATGAATACATTGTGTAATAATGAACCATTAATATTGTTAGACAATACCATATCATGTGGCGTGTTAGTAATTTGGGGGTTTCATTGTCATTACCAGACATATTGTTATTCTGTATTGTCATTATCGGACATATTGTTGTTTTCGTGACGTCGCTCCTGGCTGGGAGTTTTTGCTAGTGGAGGGGATATAACGTCTGTCTTACTTAGGACTCCGAGAGAAGCGAATCGCGCATGCAAGCCGCCTTTGGATTGGTGGACTTCTCCCCTCACCTTTCATGTTTAATAATGTAGGAACCCCAAATGGTTGGGAAATAAGTCTAGGAATATGTAAGTAGATTTGTGTTGTGGACTTTCTGCAGTGAAAAACCCACGAATTCTTCTTAACCTCCACACCACGTTTCGGTCCTCCTCGATCAAGTGAGTATACGTCCCATCAATGTACGTACTGGGTACTGAAAATTAATTTAATTTTTCATGTGAAGTTTTAAGCCTCTATCCAACATGTAACATTTGAAAATAATATTTGCAAAAAGTACTCATATATTGCGAAAATCATTTCAAATTGCATTAATTATAATAGAGATAGAAATAGAACAATACATAACATCAAAAGGGAAATACGTTATAATGAAAGAACAAAAAACATTGCATTCACAATATTATAAACATTGCATGGTATAAAATTATAATTTGAGGCAGAATTTTTATCACTTAAATGATATCAGTCTAATTATATAATATAATAACAGCCCGCCTTAAAGCAATATGTATATAATATAATATATAAAATGTATGTAACAGTCATTGCAATATGTTTATATTATGTATATGTATAATAATGTTATGTGAATGTATTACGTAATTTAACAATGTAGGAGCTGTGAGAATAAAAGTAAGCTGCCTTCCGTAGCAAACAGAATTATAAAGTAGAAGCCGAAAGTAACAATGAGGTAACCTAGAGGCAATAATGAATTGGAAAGTTTAATAGGCTACTAATCATTCTTAGAACAATAATGTAATATATAAAACAGTTAATAAATAGCCAATCAACAATTAGAAAGGCTAAAAGTTAAATAAAAGTATTCTATTGGAGTAGGATTAGCCAATCAGAAATTGAAATAGTGGAAATGTATGAATTTAGGCGGTAGACGCTAGACGCTACAAGATTGCCTACCCGATCGGTACGATACAAGTTCATTGTGAGACATAAAACTTCATTGCGGTGAGAAGAATATAAAGTTTACGTATTAAAAAGTGCAATTAAACAATCTCATAGCTCTATCAGTGAAGTGTTATTTAATTGTGTGAAGGATTAATAAAAGGAGTGAAGTAAAAAATTATAATTCGTGTAAGCCTTCCTTCTTTAGCCGTACTACCCCTGCTAAGAGATACGTGTTTCTACAAATTACTACTGACGCAGCCGAGGCATACGTATAAAATATTTAAATAAACATTAAAATACAAAGTTAATTTTTAAAGGTGGGCGCAAAGGCCACCGGAAAGGTGAATGGGGCGAAGGCCACCGGAAAGTTTGTATCGTACGTGGGACGAACCTCCAAGAAACATATCTCCTACAATACGTGATGCAAACAGCAGTAATAAACAACCTTCTCAAGTTTGGCTTTCCATCATTGGGGCAACAATAAACACTATCAAATTGAAATATGCTAAAAATGAATTTGAATTGCTAACGTTATTTATATAAGTGTGTGATTTTTTTTAAATTTTGGAATTTGTACATAAATTGTCAATTATTTCGTTATGCTTAGCAACTAAGATAGGATAAGTAAACAACGTTAAATTGTTAGTACTTAAAGAAAAGAAGAGAGAGGAGATCGCAATTAAAAGATTTACTTGCAAGGCAAATTATATTACATTGTATACAAGAGAGGATCAATAATTCATTGTTGGACCAATATAAAGAGCCAACCAGCAGTATTATAAATATTGTAAGTAAGTAAAACTAAATTTAAGAGGTAACTGTTGTTCTACTTCTATCATTCACATTGCCTGTGAGAAAATAAATAACGTTTCTGTGAAAATTATTATAGCTATCCTTATTTAAATGTCTTGCCGTAAAAATATGTAAGGAAACCCTGAATAAGAGTAGATTGCTATTAACTGAGCTACGCGTGTTCTAAATAACTTAAAATACACTAGAAAAACCAAGTAAATTGAAACAAAGTTTTAACAAGATTCTGAAATGCAACAGACACTGTAGAATAACAACAATATCTGAGTGGAATAAAATTTCCGCTAAGAATAATTTCTGCCAAATCAGGCAGACATGATGCTATCAACTGATTTTATCAGCGTGGTTAAATTCAAATCGGGCAGTTAGAAGTTGCAGCATCCGAGACTACAGGTTATCAGAGAACTACAAGATCAACTCACTCCCAAAGCAGAATTCCGCTATATTAGAAGCCCATACTATTATTAGTACGTATAACATGAGCTTGGGGAACAATGGGTAGAGAAAATCACGTGTGTAATTTTTACTCAATTCTTAAAAGTGCGTTTTAAAACATTTGAGAATCAGTCGAATCATGTATCTAACATCAAATATATTTTACAATAGCTAAAGTTTAAGAAGTGTGTGCTGAATTGCTTGAAGAAACGTCTTGTAATTCTACGGTAGACCTTAGCACCATTTCCTGTAGGTGTAGATGTAGGTAGATTTTTCGTGAAGGTAGTAATGATCCTGTAGAGAGCCAGCCAGGAATATTATTAAGGAGTTGTTCCTGATAGTACATTGATGCACAGAAACTTTTTATGATAAATTGCACTTAAAGTTTCGAAGGATTGAGCTCAATATACTGAGAACTGATATTCGGCTATATCAAAAAATGTGAAACTGCATGTTGGCAACAAGTTGGGAAAGTACTAAGCGATTACAATCGGAAACATTTCCTCACACAACATACAGTTCGAAGAGGAGTCCACGTATTTACTGAACTGGAAATTCTGCTTCGAAGTGAGCATTTGCTACATAAAAATTAAACTGCATCCAAATCTAGGTATCTCAGCTTTGGTAAGCTGTTGTTAAAGTCCAAAGGAATTATTCTGAACTCTCTTTGCGTAAGTAATATCTATGGAAAGTAAGATAGGATGGACTTGAAGCGAAGGGGGAATTACCACCTCGAGGAGACAGAGGGCGGCCGGAACAGGAGGCACGACAGGCAGAGGGCAGGGTCCCTATCATTTACAGATTTAAACTCCCCGAGTGCCGGCTGGTACAGCCGGCGCCCCTTCCCCTGTGGGTTACACATCCCCTGGGGAGCACGGGATCCGAGACCGCTCGAAATCCGGAGGACAAAGGTTTCCTTACGACATTCTTTTCCCCTGCCATGCACACGCCGAGACCTCCCGCGACACTTGCAACGCTGTAAGAGAGCAAGTGAAGTGAAATGAGAATGGAGATGAAATGGGGGCATAAGAAATTCGAGGGATGTAATTATCCTTCCAAGCATTCGCCTGGCGACCGGGGGAAACCCCAAATAAACCCATGGGTTAGGAAGGTTGGCCACGGGAATCGAACCCACGTCCTCCCAAATTCGTGTCACAGACGTATCTGCCTGAACCATCCCACTCGGTTTCTATGGAAAGTAAATAAATTTTGGAATTATTTCTAGGATCACGTCTATAGATTAATTTCCGCAAACTTAGACTTCTAGAGAAACTTCTATGAAATTTGATTCATAGGCATAGATAGTTAGAATTCCGCTATTGCAGTATGTGAGATATCCCTAAAGAACTACATCAAGGGCTAAGGAATAGTTCCTGGGCATTCCAGTTAGTTCCACCTTGGAATTCCATTACGTCTGAAATCTAGATCCCTCCCATTTCTCCGGACGAAGCTATTCAAATTCCTCACAAACACTAATCCCTTTTAAATTCCTCCAGACAAGAGGCCAGTTGCAATATTCACGTCTAGCGCTGGGTGATTCGGATATACTCCAGCTTTCTCTCGATCGAACATTCCTATATGCTCTTTGTTCGTTTTTCTACAAATCTGACCTGTTCGTGATTTACTGGCACTTCTCATGCCACAGCAAGAGTACCTCATTTACCACACAAGCCTTGACCCGTCCATGCACTGGCTAGCATGTGCGTTCTAAACATGGACATATACTTAGCTAAAAACTAGAAACAAAATATTTTCAGTGTGTCTATTGCAGAAATTGCGATTATTGTAGTTATTTCTAATTTATTTATCTACTTATCTGTGTAAGAAATCCAACCTTCTTGTGCGTTACAAAACAAACCAGAAGAATAGTTTATGTCATGTCATTGATCAGGGATAGTTGTCTTGCACCCCAAGCTACACTGGGTTAGAAGTCGATTTATTTTTCATAAAAATGCTTAACAAAGAATAGACCCGAGGATTCAAGGACACATCTGCAATATCTGTCAGTTATTTATGTAGATAGATTAGTAATTTCAAATTATTAAAGTTATTACACACGTATTTAGTGCATGGGTCATTGACCATACATGCATATTTAAGATACAATAGGTTGACAAAATAAGCAACATAAAATGAAAGAAAACAAAAAGGAACAAGAAAAAGGAAAATAGGGATAAATTACCTTTGTCTAGCTGAACAAATTTGACCTAGCTTCGCACACTTCAGCCAAAAAATTGCCCATGTTTTGCCAGTTGCTCTGGTGAGCCAGTAGATCCCAACATGCCAATCTCCTTCTTGAAGCTGTACAAAGGAAAAATACAAAATCTACTCAATTATTTACTTCAGTTATAATCGGTTCTATTCTTTGGTTTGGCATTTTTGTATAAAAAACACGCACCACATTCCACTATTTACTACATTCCGAATTTCTCTGTCAATCATTTTAACAGCCATCTGACATTTCTTGGTTTTCGTTTATACCTGTTGTGCAGAGAAGTTTGCGTTCTATTATAGCAGCAAAATAAAGACAAGCTTCAATAAAAAGGAATGCCGAAGTTTTGGATGCACTAAGCCTAGATAAAGTTTAGATATTTACAATAGAACATAAGCATAAAAAGTTGAGTATAAATAGTTTATCAAAAACTTATAAACTGAGAATATATCCCATAATCACTGCGTCCATTGCAGCTGTCTTTATACGAAAAGAATACAGCCATAGTCATAGACAATTGTAGAACTGGCGTTGTAATTTCTAGATTTCAGAAATGTATTAAACTGCAGTAAGTGCTGGGGAACACCCATAAGACATGTGGAAAAGAAATTATAAGTTAACACTAAACCTGTTGTGGCAGTATTTTACATCACAACAATGCAAATGCCAGAGTGATTGTAGTGTAAATAAGCATTATTGTATGACATTGATTTGAGATGTTTGTTAATTATAAGCGTTGTTAGGAAATAAGTTTACACGGCCTCACTGAAATTGACAATAAGAGCGGGCAACAATGAGCGAGGGGGTGAGTTGTTTATCAATTATAAGAGACAAGCAAATGACGTCAGAGTAGCGCGAGTTTCTTTAGAAATGGAGGGAATTTCTTCCCTAGAGTATATGTGTTTGTAATTTTGATTGGTTATGAAAATAGACGCTAATGTTTGCGCGTTTTATTAACCAATAGTAGCTCGATTATAATCTTTAGGCATATCAGGTGAGGGAGTATAAATTATGAAGCCGAGAGACGGGTAACGTTCAGTCCAACAGAAGCATTCGCGGGTAATACGTCGTGCAGTCCAACAGAATCATATAAAGGTTATACGTCGCTCAGTTCATCAGAATCTCTCGCGTCGTAAAGTTAGTTATACATGTGAAATACGCGAATTAATAATGTGCAGCAAATAAGTGAATATAGTAACATAAAAAATATAACAGTTTCAGTCTGGCGTGTATCAAGAATAATTATGTTAAATGAATAAAGTGTGACGGCAATAAAAGTGTAAAAACAAATTCTTTTATCAGTGTTATCTTTCAGTAATAAATCCTTTCCGTTTACACACCCTGTTTAAGAGATATGCTCGACTGAGAAATCATAGCTAGGCGGAGGACAAAGAACCCAAATTTAAAAACAGTAATACAATAACAGGCGCTCAGCAAAAATAGATAACACGAGTTACCGCATCACTGTTTCTGAATATCTTCTGTTGTCTACCACCAACTAGAGAAAGAATTTCATTATAAGGCATTGGATGCTTCAACCGCATTATGTTAAACACACAATATGGTATAATACAAGTGTTCAAAGATGCGTTTCGTAAATATGCAAAGTGTCCATAGTAGCTCGCATTCACTGCGTGGTGTTAGGGGCAAATACATTTCTTCCTAGTTTATATGATTATGTATATTTAAAACGTATACTAAGGAAACGGTATTAAAGGATTAAAACATCAAACGAAAAAGTATATTTACAAGAGTATTTTATTTCCAACTATTGTTTGAATATAATATATGGAAAGTTAAGAAATCATTCATTCCTGCTAAATAAATAATTCAATACAACAAATTTCAATCGTATTATATGTAAAGCAGTAGTGCGATGTTATAAGAGCTGCATTGTGTCTAAAGTAGGCTGTTAAGTTTTAAAACATGTATTTCTCGTTTATTTTTCAGGTTACCGTTAGAAGCATCAATATATGCGCATAATAATATGGCTGCACTAACGATAACCCTTGAAAAAAAAACACTTTAGGTATGAGAGGAATGAAATAGGTGCTAACGTGGCTACCTTGTTGTTTAGTAGAATGAGGCCAGGCATTTGCATGTAACCCAATACTGAGCGGCCCTGTCCTTAGCATACAAATTCGTACCAAAAAGGAAGAAAAGTAGATTCGTGCACTGAGTTCCCGACGAGGAAAAAATAGTGCTACGTTAGCTCTTTTGCTTGCTGCATACATAGAATGTGCATAAAAGACAAAATGTGAAATATAAACACATTTCAACATCCTAATATTTTATTAGATGGATGGATGGATGGATGGATGGATGGATGGACGGACGGATGGACGGACGGACGGACGCATTATGTATCTTTATCGATAACAAATTATTAAAGTTATTACAAGATGCTTAGTGCGTGGGTCATTACCGTACATGCATATCTAAGATACAAGTTGAAGTTGAGAAAAGAAAAAAAAACATGAAAGGAAAAATAGGGATAAATTACCCCTGACTAGCTGAATAAACTTGATCTGACTTCGCGCACTTTAGTCAGCAAATTGCCCATGTTTTTACTTTCTCTACCACCCAAAAATTCGATACCGAGATTTCACCGGAAATACATGTTTTGAGACTCCCTGAATCCAAAAAAAGCATTTTTGGAAACATGTCCGTGTGTGTGTCTGTGTGTGTGTGTGTGTCTATGTGTGTGTGTGTGTGTGTGTGTGTGTGTACAGCATAACTCAGAAACGAACAGTCGGATAAACACCAAACTTGGTATTTAGGTTCAGTGTCTTCCAGAGATGCGACACGAAGGTTTTCAAGAAAATCCCCCCACCCCAGACTACCCTTTACATGGAACATTTTTCGAAAATTTTAATTTTCTCAAAAATGGCTCTAACGATTTTGATTAAAATATCATATGTTTAAGGTATTTTCATGACAAATGAAATGTTTATCTCGAATTTTCTGGGAATGTCTCCAAAAGTGTTCTTCAATTCTGAACGACTTTTGCATAACTGGTAAACCATAAGAGATAGACAAAATTTTACTGCACAAAAAATGTAGATCGCGTTACAATACACAATTTATGTCGTATACATTTTTTTTGTTGAGTGAACCGCTTTCGAGATATTGCTTGTTATTCCCTTAAATTTTCCAATAATTATACTTTTTCTCAAATTCGTTACTCATTTTTTTTGTCCTGGACATGCAAAGAGAATGGAATGCGCCACATAGCAACCAGCGCTTAAATATTTGACTGTCGCTTAAAACCTACCATATTCCCCTTGCATCTACAAGAAAATTAGCAATAATATTGACATCTCGATATCTCGATTAACATGAAGCATATGGAGAATAAGCCTTTGTAAAAATAGTTTGTACAAGTGTAGAGAAAGTCATGTGAGTGTAACACATCAGATTTTTTTCTGTTCCTCTGGTCAGCCAGTAGATCCCATCATGCCAATCTCCTTTCAGTAAGGCTTAAAAAATTTTCTGTGAATTTAACTGTTCGCTGATTCTCACAGTGTGAGCATTCCGCAAGAATATATACCCATTCTTCATACAAATCACACAATGGGTAGAATCTCCATCCAGAGTCGTTAATGATTTTCTGTGACTCCAGCCTCCCGGTTTAAACCATGCCATTCCTGATCTTTCCCTTCTTCCTAACTTAAGTATATATGCGTCTTTACCTAATTCAATTTTATTTCATTTGTTAGACATTTGTTAGAGAAGGTTTGCTTTTTAAAGCCCATTCAATTTCCTGTCGGTTGATGTTTATTTGTCTTCTATTGTCACCTATCCATAGGTATGTTTTTGTAATTTATATCACCTCTTTGTCATCCTGCCTATCCTCCTCAAACATCTTTCTAAATCAGCTGACCAAAACATAGGAGATTTCTCGCTGGCTTTAAAAACATTTGGAGCGCAGGTTGGCATTATCTCCTTGCATCTGTTTCAGTCAGTACTTCACTGCTAATTTTACAGTGTACTCTGCCTTCATAATACTCATCTGCCTCAATATCCCAGAATTGAACGAGTCTTGTGAAACTCCAAGAACTCTTTTCCAAAATGCTACCTGCGTTTTGTTTACATGGTCTACTCTTTCTCGTCCCCAAAATTTCACTTCTGTATAACAAAATCGGCCTCATCATAGACGTCCGTGACCAAATAAAATGAGTCATAGCATGAACGCCAAATGTTTCTAAATCCTACATAGCACAGCGCCTTGTTTACACCATACGCAATACAGTTGTGCATCCGCTGCAGCAAGTTGTCGTACGGCACTATTAAACATGCTACCTTCCAAGTGTCTTCTCTGTAGCGCTGTCGCAAAGCGTAGGGTACTTTTGTAGTTAAGTCCACAGGTTCGCATGTAGCACCTTTTCTTTCTGTTAATAATGTTTACTCAACACACAGCGACTATTTATTTCACACACGGCATTTGGCAAAGTTCATTATAGAATAGTTACTACGATGCAAAATACGTGGCATCACAATTTCATCATGATCACTTATCTGTATCTTGTTGGATAACAAGGCGCGGTTTGGATGTGTTTTGGCAGCTTGACGATACACTGAACAGTGCGCAATACACTAATATTTTGAGAATATTTTGATTTAAATAATATTTTTATTCCCTTTGTGAAGATGAAATAACCTGGTGGAATTTTTGAATTTGTACAGGATATCCATCCTGTCTGCATATGTCGAAAAGTTACAAATTGGTTCTCAGTGAGGCAGGATATCGACAGACTGGCCTCGCTGTTCACCAGATTTAAACTCCATTAAAATGTATGGGCTAAGGTGAAAAGGGAGCACAGCTTTCCCTCGAATTTCCCTGCAAATGCGTGAAGGACAAAAGATGACTTCTGAGCGCAAATTCAAGAAGCCTGGGATGTTGTAGCTTCTGTCTATGTTACTTCAGGGATTTAATAACCCGAAAATTAAGGGCATTTATACGTGATCAGGGTTCGTATTAATTTTGTTTATTTTTATGTGTCTTTGATTGAGAAGATAATAGTTTATTTACATTTATTTCTTTACTTATTTAAAACGAGTATTTTAGCAGAACTATGTTTTTGTGCCTAGATATGCCTAAACCTTAAATTTCTAACATTATATTAATGCAATATTAAGTTCTACACATTCAGTCATAAAATTAACAATATAAAACATAACAATAAGTAATGCGAGATTTGAGTCGAGGAACTTATAAGGGCAAACAGTGTCTTTTTAACCTCACGGCTGTGTGTCCTTCGTGGTGTAGTGGTTACCGCGCTAGCCTCTGGTTCCCGAGGTCGCGGGTTCAACCGGATGGATTTTTTTCGGGCGTAAAATCCTTAGCATGGCTTCCTTCGGAAGCGAAGTAAAGCCGGTGGTCCCGTGTCGTAGATTTACGGCACGTAATAAAGCCTCATGCCTGATAAAGAGACCTCTGCGCAAAATGACCGGTCTTTCACGCCCAATGTAGAATGTGACGCTAAGGACCACAGCAGTTAAAGAGCGTCCATAAATAAAACTCAATTTAATCAAAACGTAGTTCGTGCTCTAAGTCCAGTAACTTATAAGTCGGGTCTCCAAAACTTCCAGCCTTAGGATCATAATGATTACTCCAGTAAGTTCAAGGGCCAAAACGATTTAATTTTCCTCGCATTATCCATAATTTCTAGAGTAGTCGCCGAGTACGCGTGACTTGTGTGAGAAAACTTTCTCCAAAATGAAGTACACAAAGCATGTTTACAGATCTAAGTTAATCCATGAACATCTTAAATCTCTTTTAATAATCGGTACAAGTAAAATTGATTCACATCTACAAAATATTGTCTGTGGAAAATCACAATTACATAAATCTCATTAGTATTTTTACTTTCTCTACTACGTGTAGTAAGTAGGGAAGTATTGTATTCCACCCAAAAATTCGATACCCAGATTTCACCGGAAATACATGTTTTGAGACCCCCCTGAATCAAAAAAAGCATTTTTCGAAACATGTCCGTGTGTGTGTGTGTGTGTCTGTCTGTGAACAGCATAACTCAGAAACGAACAGTCGGATAAACAACAAACTTGGTATTTAGGTTCAGTATCTTCCAGAAATGCGAGACAAAGGTTTTCAGGAAAATCTCCCCACCCCATATTACCCTTTACATTGAAGATTTTTGGAAAATTTTAATTTTCTCAAAAATGGCTCTAACGATTTTGATTAAAATATCATATGTTTAAGATGTTTTCATGACAAATAAAACGTATAACTTGAATTTTCTGGGAATGTCTCCAAAAGTATTCTTCATTGTGAACGACTTTTGCATAACTGGTAAACCATAAGAGATAGACAAAATGTTACTACACAAAAAATGTAGGTCGCGTTAAAATACACAATTTATGTCATATACATTTTTTTGTTGAGTGAACCATTTTCGAGATATTGCTTGTTATTCCCTTAAATTTCCCAATACTTATACTTTTTCTCAAATGGGAATTCGTTATTCATTTTTTTTGTCCTGGTAATGCAAAAGGAATGTAATACTCCACATAGCAACCAGCTCTTAAAATATTTCACTATCGCTTAAAAGCTACCAATTCTTCTTGCATCTACAAGAAAATTAGCAATAAGATTAAAATATCGATATGTCGATTAACATGACGAATATGCACAATAAGCGTTTGTAAACATAGTTTGTACAAGAGTAAAGAAAGTCATGTGAGTATAACACATCAGATTTTTTACAGTGGACACCCCGCGGTTTCATCACGTTAATTTAGGTTTCTGTTCCTGAGGGACTTTCAGGATAAAAATCTTGTGAGTGGCTTAGGATATATACATTCGAAACATCGGTATACATGCATATACTGTGTTTGTTTATCCAACTTATCACAGTAACAATAACAACAATAAGCCATTAGCTATCGCGGGCCGGATTGATCATACTGGTCATTAGTTATCGCGGGCCGAATTTGGCCCGCAGGCCGTAGTTCGAAGACCTATGTTATAAGCGTTACCACCGAGAAACACCGTTATAAGCTGACCATTGCGCTCACAGGTACAGACCATTCTACTGTTCCTGCAACGTGCGTTGTGAACACCTCTCTTAGGAAGGTACACGAAGCCCTCCGATTGTCACACCGAATCTGAGGACTCCTTTTTTTTGTCCAAGGGTGTACATCTCTGCTAATGTATCTATCGGTACATCAGTTATATGCGTGAAAGCACGTAATAGTTCATTTAACCGCCCTTGTGCTTTATAGAGAGGTTTATTCCATTTTCCTCTAATATTAATTTGAGAAGACAAATGAAATGTATTCCTTGGAATGTCTGGAAATTGCCGCTGCTTTTCGTTCTGAATAAGTTTTGTATAATTGGTAAACTGTAAGAGACAGCCTAAATCTTCTTCTTTAACGAATTATTCTCCTCTTTGTAAGACTAACAAGCCAATACCTTGGGCCAGTAGCCTGTGCAGGAGTAAGAAACTCGATCATAGCATATACAGAATGGGTGACTAGCCCACTGCCTGCTATGGCGGTGAAGAACAAGGAAATGAAATGTACTGATGAGAGGAATGATAGAAAAATTCACGGATCATGTTATAGTACTCGCTTAGCGACCGAGGAAAAGCGTGAAGAAACCTTCAGTCAGGTTGGTTGGCTCCTTTGGTTTGAACCCGGTAACTCCCGAATGCGAGTCGAACACGTTACTGCGCCGCCACCTTGCTCGGTTAGACAAAACCTTACTACACATAAACTGCAGATCTCGCAAAAGCACCCAAATTCGTTGTTACTGGTTTGAATTTTCAACTATTTACCTTTTCTCAACTGGGAAGTCACTGATTGTTCATTTTTTCTTGTAGCCATGCAAACAACATGAAATTTGAAAGCCATCGCATCGCAAGACGATCTAATAAAGAATTTGATGAGTGACACTCGCATGACTTTCTCTACTCTTGTACAAACTATTTTTTACTAACGCTTATTCTTCACCTACTTCATGTTAATCGATATAAAATTTGCAGAAACTATCGTATTGCTGATTTTTTTTGTAGGTGTAAGGGGAATATGGTAGGATTTAAGCGATAGTCAAATATTTTAAGAGCTGGTTGCTATGTGGAGCATTCCATTCTCTTTGGAGGTCGGGAGAATTAAAAAAAAGAGTAACGAGTATTGGAAAATTCAAACAAATAACAAGGAATATCCAGAAATGGTTCATTCCACAAAAAGAAATGCATAGGACATAAATTGTGTGTTATAACGGGATCTACATTTTTTGTGTAGTAAAATATTTCTTACGGTTTACCAGTTATGCAAAATTCATTCAGAACGAAGAGGATTTTGGGGACATTATCAGAAAATTCAAATTTGTATTTCATTTGCTATGAAAGTATCTTAAACATCTGATGTTATAATCAAAATCGTTACAGCCATTTTTGAGAAAATAAAACTTTTCTGGGGTAAGGGAATTTTCTTGAAACTCTTCGTGTTGAATCCTTGAAAGATACTAAACTCAAATACCAAGTTTGGTATTTATCCGACTTTTCGTTATGCTGTTCACCAACACAGAGACACATGGGCAATGGTGTTAACTTATATTCTCTTGTCTTTGGGTTTCGTGCACTTTCTGGGTTTTAATGATTACATCACACACTTTCACACTGTCATTCATACTTTCAGACTCTGGGGAGTATAGGAAATAATTAGGCTGAAAACATTTCCTACCTCCAGCTGAAAAACGAACCCGGGACTCCTCGCACAGCAAGCAGGTGCTCTACCGACAGAGTTACGGGGCCAGCCTACAAAGAAAGTTATTTGAAATAAAGCATGTGTTTTAAAGATGTGTACCTTTTTGTGTAGTACGTTATGTCTATTTCTCATGGTTTATCATTACACAAAAGTATATAAAGCTTCTTACAAAATAAGAGGACTTCACAAGATATTCCCAGAAAATTCAAGATAAGGGTTTCATTTTTACTTCCTCTACCACGTACCTAGTAGGTAGAGAAGGTATTGCATTTCATCTACAAATTGGATGCCAAGATTTCACCGGAAATGCATTTTTTGAGACGCTCTGAATCCGGATAAAGCATTTTTAGACAAATGTCCACTTGTGTGTGTGTGTGTGTGTGTGTGTGTGTGTGTGTTGTGCCATTATGTCTGCTTGCCACCGAACAGCATAATTTAAAAAGGAAAAGTCGGATAATCACCAAACTTGATACTTAAGTTAAGTATCTTCCAAGGAAGCAACACGAAGATTTTCAATAAAATCCTCTAGCCTAAACTACCCTTTACATGTAACATTTTTAGGAATTCCTTATTTTATAAAAAATGGCTAACGATTTGGATTAAAATACATATATGAAAGATATTTATACGACAAATAAAAAGTATATTTTTAATTTTCAGGGAATAGACTATGAAGTGGCATTTATTCGGAACAAATCTCATATGATTGTAAACGTTAGGTGATATACGAAAACGCACTACACAAAAAACGTAAATCTCTTTAAAAAACATAATTTACTTCAAATACGTTTTTTTACTTTCTCTACTACGTATAGTAAGTAGGGGAAGTATTGCATTCCACTCAAAAATTCGATCCCGAGATTTCACCGGAAATACATGTTTTGAGACCTCCTGAATCCAAAAAAAGCATTTTTGGAAACATGTCCGTGTGTGTGTCTGTGTGTGTGTGAACAGCATAACTCAAAAACGAACAGTCGGATAAACACCAAACTTGGTATTTAGGTTCAGTATCTTCCAGAGATGCGACACGAAGGTTTTCAAGAAAATGCCCCACCCCAGACTACCCTTTACATGGAACATTTTTCGAAAATTTTAATTTTCTCAAAAATGGCTCTAACGATTTTGATTAAAATATCACATGTTTAAGATAATGTCATGAGAAATGAAATGTATATCTCGAATTTTCTGGGAATGTCTCCAAAAGTATTCTTCATTGTGAACGACTTTTGCATAACTGGTAAACCATAGGAGATAGACAAAATTTTACTACACAAAAAATGTAGATCTCGTTAAAATACACAACTTATGTCATATACATTTCTTTTGTTGAGTGAACCGTTTTCGAGATATTGCTTGTTATTCCCTTAAATTTTCCAATACTTATACTTTTTCTCAAATTCGTTATTCATTTTTTTATGTCCTGGACTTGCAAAGAGAATGGAATGCGCCACATAGCAACCAGCGTTAAAATATTTGACCATCGCTTAAAAGCTACCATATTCCCCTTGCATCTACAAGAAAATTAGCAATAATATTGACATCTCGATATCTCGATTAACATGAAGCATATGGAGAATAAGCGTTTGTAAAAATAGTTTGTACAAGTGTAGAGAAAGTCATGTGAGTGTAACACATCAGATTTTTTTCTGTTCCTCTGGTCAGCCAGTAGATCCCATCATGCCAATCTCCTTTCAGTAAGGCTTAAAAAATTTTCTGTGAATTTAACTGTTCGCTGATTCTCACAGTGTGAGCATTCCGCAAGAATATATACCCATTTTTCATACAAATCACACAATGGGTAGAATCTCCATCCAGAGTCGTTAATGATTTTCTGTGACTCCAGCCTCCCGGTTTAAACCATGCCATTCCTGATCTTTCCCTTCTTCCTAACTTAAGTATATATGCGTCTTTACCTAATTCAATTTTATTTCATTTGTTAGACATTTGTTAGAGAAGGTTTGCTTTTTAAAGCCCATTCAATTTCCTGTCGGTTGATGTTTATTTGTCTTCTATTGTCACCTATCCATAGGTATGTTTTTGTAATTTATATCACCTCTTTGTCATCCTGCCTATCCTCCTCAAACATCTTTCTAAATCAGCTGACCAAAACATAGGAGATTTCTCGCTGGCTTTAAAAACATTTGGAGCGCAGGTTGGCATTATCTCCTTGCATCTGTTTCAGTCAGTACTTCACTGCTAATTTTACAGTGTACTCTGCCTTCATAATACTCATCTGCCTCAATATCCCAGAATTGAACGAGTCTTGTGAAACTCCAAGAACTCTTTTCCAAAATGCTACCTGCGTTTTGTTTACATGGTCTACTCTTTCTCGTCCCCAAAATTTCACTTCTGTATAACAAAATCGGCCTCATCATAGACGTCCGTGACCAAATAAAATGAGTCATAGCATGAACGCCAAATGTTTCTAAATCCTACATAGCACAGCGCCTTGTTTACACCATACGCAATACAGTTGTGCATCCGCTGCAGCAAGTTGTCGTACGGCACTATTAAACATGCTACCTTCCAAGTGTCTTCTCTGTAGCGCTGTCGCAAAGCGTAGGGTACTTTTGTAGTTAAGTCCACAGGTTCGCATGTAGCACCTTTTCTTTCTGTTAATAATGTTTACTCAACACACAGCGACTATTTATTTCACACACGGCATTTGGCAAAGTTCATTATAGAATAGTTACTACGATGCAAAATACGTGGCATCACAATTTCATCATGATCACTTATCTGTATCTTGTTGGATAACAAGGCGCGGTTTGGATGTGTTTTGGCAGCTTGACGATACACTGAACAGTGCGCAATACACTAATATTTTGAGAATATTTTGATTTAAATAATATTTTTATTCCCTTTGTGAAGATGAAATAACCTGGTGGAATTTTTGAATTTGTACAGGATATCCATCCTGTCTGCATATGTCGAAAAGTTACAAATTGGTTCTCAGTGAGGCAGGATATCGACAGACAGGCCTCGCTGTTCACCAGATTTAAACTCCATTAAAATGTATGGGCTAAGGTGAAAAGGGAGCACAGCTTTCCCTCGAATTTCCCTGCAAATGCGTGAAGGACAAAAGATGACTTCTGAGCGCAAATTCAAGAAGCCTGGGATGTTGTAGCTTCTGTCTATGTTACTTCAGGGATTTAATAACCCGAAAATTAAGGGCATTTATACGTGATCAGGGTTCGTATTAATTTTGTTTATTTTTATGTGTCTTTGATTGAGAAGATAATAGTTTATTTACATTTATTTCTTTACTTATTTAAAACGAGTATTTTAGCAGAACTATGTTTTTGTGCCTAGATATGCCTAAACCTTAAATTTCTAACATTATATTAATGCAATATTAAGTTCTACACATTCAGTCATAAAATTAACAATATAAAACATAACAATAAGTAATGCGGGATTTGAGTCGAGGAACTTATAAGGGCAAACAGTGTCTTTTTAACCTCACGGCTGTGTGTCCTTCGTGGTGTAGTGGTTACCGCGCTAGCCTCTGGTTCCCGAGGTCGCGGGTTCAACCGGATGGATTTTTTTCGGGCGTAAAATCCTTAGCATGGCTTCCTTCGGAAGCGAAGTAAAGCCGGTGGTCCCGTGTCGTAGATTTACGGCACGTAATAAAGCCTCATGCCTGATAAAGAGACCTCTGCGCAAAATGACCGGTCTTTCACGCCCAATGTAGAATGTGACGCTAAGGACCACAGCAGTTAAAGAGCGTCCATAAATAAAACTCAATTTAATCAAAACGTAGTTCGTGCTCTAAGTCCAGTAACTTATAAGTCGGGTCTCCAAAACTTCCAGCCTTAGGATCATAATGATTACTCCAGTAAGTTCAAGGGCCAAAACGATTTAATTTTCCTCGCATTATCCATAATTTCTAGAGTAGTCGCCGAGTACGCGTGACTTGTGTGAGAAAACTTTCTCCAAAATGAAGTACACAAAGCATGTTTACAGATCTAAGTTAATCCATGAACATCTTAAATCTCTTTTAATAATCGGTACAAGTAAAATTGATTCACATCTACAAAATATTGTCTGTGGAAAATCACAATTACATAAATCTCATTAGTATTTTTACTTTCTCTACTACGTATAGTAAGTAGGGAAGTATTGTATTCCACCCAAAAATTCGATACCCAGATTTCACCGGAAATACATGTTTTGAGACCCCCCTGAATCAAAAAAAGCATTTTTCGAAACATGTCCGTGTGTGTGTGTGTGTCTGTCTGTGAACAGCATAACTCAGAAACGAACAGTCGGATAAACAACAAACTTGGTATTTAGGTTCAGTATCTTCCAGAAATGCGAGACAAAGGTTTTCAGGAAAATCTCCCCACCCCATATTACCCTTTACATTGAAGATTTTTGGAAAATTTTAATTTTCTCAAAAATGGCTCTAACGATTTTGATTAAAATATCATATGTTTAAGATGTTTTCATGACAAATAAAACGTATAACTTGAATTTTCTGGGAATGTCTCCAAAAGTATTCTTCATTGTGAACGACTTTTGCATAACTGGTAAACCATAAGAGATAGACAAAATGTTACTACACAAAAAATGTAGGTCGCGTTAAAATACACAATTTATGTCATATACATTTTTTTGTTGAGTG
This sequence comes from Deroplatys truncata, assembly GCA_030765065.1. Lineage (NCBI taxonomy): Eukaryota > Metazoa > Arthropoda > Insecta > Mantodea > Mantidae > Deroplatys > Deroplatys truncata. The sequence goes on from CM060979.1 coordinate 107,984,787, forward strand.
AACCATTTTCGAGATATTGCTTGTTATTCCCTTAAATTTCCCAATACTTATACTTTTTCTCAAATGGGAATTCGTTATTCATTTTTTTTGTCCTGGTAATGCAAAAGGAATGTAATACTCCACATAGCAACCAGCTCTTAAAATATTTCACTATCGCTTAAAAGCTACCAATTCTTCTTGCATCTACAAGAAAATTAGCAATAAGATTAAAATATCGATATGTCGATTAACATGACGAATATGCACAATAAGCGTTTGTAAACATAGTTTGTACAAGAGTAAAGAAAGTCATGTGAGTATAACACATCAGATTTTTTACAGTGGACACCCCGCGGTTTCATCACGTTAATTTAGGTTTCTGTTCCTGAGGGACTTTCAGGATAAAAATCTTGTGAGTGGCTTAGGATATATACATTCGAAACATCGGTATACATGCATATACTGTGTTTGTTTATCCAACTTATCACAGTAACAATAACAACAATAAGCCATTAGCTATCGCGGGCCGGATTGATCATACTGGTCATTAGTTATCGCGGGCCGAATTTGGCCCGCAGGCCGTAGTTCGAAGACCTATGTTATAAGCGTTACCACCGAGAAACACCGTTATAAGCTGACCATTGCGCTCACAGGTACAGACCATTCTACTGTTCCTGCAACGTGCGTTGTGAACACCTCTCTTAGGAAGGTACACGAAGCCCTCCGATTGTCACACCGAATCTGAGGACTCCTTTTTTTTGTCCAAGGGTGTACATCTCTGCTAATGTATCTATCGGTACATCAGTTATATGCGTGAAAGCACGTAATAGTTCATTTAACCGCCCTTGTGCTTTATAGAGAGGTTTATTCCATTTTCCTCTAATATTAATTTGAGAAGACAAATGAAATGTATTCCTTGGAATGTCTGGAAATTGCCGCTGCTTTTCGTTCTGAATAAGTTTTGTATAATTGGTAAACTGTAAGAGACAGCCTAAATCTTCTTCTTTAACGAATTATTCTCCTCTTTGTAAGACTAACAAGCCAATACCTTGGGCCAGTAGCCTGTGCAGGAGTAAGAAACTCGATCATAGCATATACAGAATGGGTGACTAGCCCACTGCCTGCTATGGCGGTGAAGAACAAGGAAATGAAATGTACTGATGAGAGGAATGATAGAAAAATTCACGGATCATGTTATAGTACTCGCTTAGCGACCGAGGAAAAGCGTGAAGAAACCTTCAGTCAGGTTGGTTGGCTCCTTTGGTTTGAACCCGGTAACTCCCGAATGCGAGTCGAACACGTTACTGCGCCGCCACCTTGCTCGGTTAGACAAAACCTTACTACACATAAACTGCAGATCTCGCAAAAGCACCCAAATTCGTTGTTACTGGTTTGAATTTTCAACTATTTACCTTTTCTCAACTGGGAAGTCACTGATTGTTCATTTTTTCTTGTAGCCATGCAAACAACATGAAATTTGAAAGCCATCGCATCGCAAGACGATCTAATAAAGAATTTGATGAGTGACACTCGCATGACTTTCTCTACTCTTGTACAAACTATTTTTTACTAACGCTTATTCTTCACCTACTTCATGTTAATCGATATAAAATTTGCAGAAACTATCGTATTGCTGATTTTTTTTGTAGGTGTAAGGGGAATATGGTAGGATTTAAGCGATAGTCAAATATTTTAAGAGCTGGTTGCTATGTGGAGCATTCCATTCTCTTTGGAGGTCGGGAGAATTAAAAAAAAGAGTAACGAGTATTGGAAAATTCAAACAAATAACAAGGAATATCCAGAAATGGTTCATTCCACAAAAAGAAATGCATAGGACATAAATTGTGTGTTATAACGGGATCTACATTTTTTGTGTAGTAAAATATTTCTTACGGTTTACCAGTTATGCAAAATTCATTCAGAACGAAGAGGATTTTGGGGACATTATCAGAAAATTCAAATTTGTATTTCATTTGCTATGAAAGTATCTTAAACATCTGATGTTATAATCAAAATCGTTACAGCCATTTTTGAGAAAATAAAAATTTTCTGGGGTAAGGGAATTTTCTTGAAACTCTTCGTGTTGAATCCTTGAAAGATACTAAACTCAAATACCAAGTTTGGTATTTATCCGACTTTTCGTTATGCTGTTCACCGACACAGAGACACATGGGCAATGGTGTTAACTTATATTCTCTTGTCTTTGGGTTTCGTGCACTTTCTGGGTTTTAATGATTACATCACACACTTTCACACTGTCATTCATACTTTCAGACTCTGGGGAGTATAGGAAATAATTAGGCTGAAAACATTTCCTACCTCCAGCTGAAAAACGAACCCGGGACTCCTCGCACAGCAAGCAGGTGCTCTACCGACAGAGTTACGGGGCCAGCCTACAAAGAAAGTTATTTGAAATAAAGCATGTGTTTTAAAGATGTGTACCTTTTTGTGTAGTACGTTATGTCTATTTCTCATGGTTTATCATTACACAAAAGTATATAAAGCTTCTTACAAAATAAGAGGACTTCACAAGATATTCCCAGAAAATTCAAGATAAGGGTTTCATTTTTACTTCCTCTACCACGTACCTAGTAGGTAGAGAAGGTATTGCATTTCATCTACAAATTGGATGCCAAGATTTCACCGGAAATGCATTTTTTGAGACGCTCTGAATCCGGATAAAGCATTTTTAGACAAATGTCCACTTGTGTGTGTGTGTGTGTGTGTGTGTGTGTGTGTGTGTGTGTGTGTGTTGTGCCATTATGTCTGCTTGCCACCGAACAGCATAATTTAAAAAGGAAAAGTCGGATAATCACCAAACTTGATACTTAAGTTAAGTATCTTCCAAGGAAGCAACACGAAGATTTTCAATAAAATCCTCTAGCCTAAACTACCCTTTACATGTAACATTTTTAGGAATTCCTTATTTTATAAAAAATGGCTAACGATTTGGATTAAAATACATATATGAAAGATATTTATACGACAAATAAAAAGTATATTTTGAATTTTCAGGGAATAGACTATGAAGTGGCATTTATTCGGAACAAATCTCATATGATTGTAAACGTTAGGTGATATACGAAAACGCACTACACAAAAAACGTAAATCTCTTTAAAACACATAATTTACTTCAAATACGTTTTTTTACTTTCTCTACTACGTATAGTAAGTAGGGGAAGTATTGCATTCCACCCAAAAATTCGATCCCGAGATTTCACCGGAAATACATGTTTTGAGACCTCCTGAATCCAAAAAAAGCATTTTTGGAAACATGTCCGTGTGTGTGTCTGTGTGTGTGTGAACAGCATAACTCAAAAACGAACAGTCGGATAAACACCAAACTTGGTATTTAGGTTCAGTATCTTCCAGAGATGCGACACGAAGGTTTTCAAGAAAATGCCCCACCCCAGACTACCCTTTACATGGAACATTTTTCGAAAATTTTAATTTTCTCAAAAATGGCTCTAACGATTTTGATTAAAATATCACATGTTTAAGATAATGTCATGAGAAATGAAATGTATATCTCGAATTTTCTGGGAATGTCTCCAAAAGTATTCTTCATTGTGAACGACTTTTGCATAACTGGTAAACCATAGGAGATAGACAAAATTTTACTACACAAAAAATGTAGATCTCGTTAAAATACACAACTTATGTCATATACATTTCTTTTGTTGAGTGAACCGTTTTCGAGATATTGCTAGTTATTCCCTTAAATTTTCCAATACTTATACTTTTTCTCAAATTCGTTATTCATTTTTTTATGTCCTGGACTTGCAAAGAGAATGGAATGCGCCACATAGCAACCAGCGTTAAAATATTTGACCATCGCTTAAAAGCTACCATATTCCCCTTGCATCTACAAGAAAATTAGCAATAATATTGACATCTCGATATCTCGATTAACATGAAGCATATGGAGAATAAGCGTTTGTAAAAATAGTTTGTACAAGTGTAGAGAAAGTCATGTGAGTGTAACACATCAGATTTTTTTCTGTTCCTCTGGTCAGCCAGTAGATCCCATCATGCCAATCTCCTTTCAGTAAGGCTTAAAAAATTTTCTGTGAATTTAACTGTTCGCTGATTCTCACAGTGTGAGCATTCCGCAAGAATATATACCCATTCTTCATACAAATCACACAATGGGTAGAATCTCCATCCAGAGTCGTTAATGATTTTCTGTGACTCCAGCCTCCCGGTTTAAACCATGCCATTCCTGATCTTTCCCTTCTTCCTAACTTAAGTATATATGCGTCTTTACCTAATTCAATTTTATTTCATTTGTTAGACATTTGTTAGAGAAGGTTTGCTTTTTAAAGCCCATTCAATTTCCTGTCGGTTGATGTTTATTTGTCTTCTATTGTCACCTATCCATAGGTATGTTTTTGTAATTTATATCACCTCTTTGTCATCCTGCCTATCCTCCTCAAACATCTTTCTAAATCAGCTGACCAAAACATAGGAGATTTCTCGCTGGCTTTAAAAACATTTGGAGCGCAGGTTGGCATTATCTCCTTGCATCTGTTTCAGTCAGTACTTCACTGCTAATTTTACAGTGTACTCTGCCTTCATAATACTCATCTGCCTCAATATCCCAGAATTGAACGAGTCTTGTGAAACTCCAAGAACTCTTTTCCAAAATGCTACCTGCGTTTTGTTTACATGGTCTACTCTTTCTCGTCCCCAAAATTTCACTTCTGTATAACAAAATCGGCCTCATCATAGACGTCCGTGACCAAATAAAATGAGTCATAGCATGAACGCCAAATGTTTCTAAATCCTACATAGCACAGCGCCTTGTTTACACCATACGCAATACAGTTGTGCATCCGCTGCAGCAAGTTGTCGTACGGCACTATTAAACATGCTACCTTCCAAGTGTCTTCTCTGTAGCGCTGTCGCAAAGCGTAGGGTACTTTTGTAGTTAAGTCCACAGGTTCGCATGTAGCACCTTTTCTTTCTGTTAATAATGTTTACTCAACACACAGCGACTATTTATTTCACACACGGCATTTGGCAAAGTTCATTATAGAATAGTTACTACGATGCAAAATACGTGGCATCACAATTTCATCATGATCACTTATCTGTATCTTGTTGGATAACAAGGCGCGGTTTGGATGTGTTTTGGCAGCTTGACGATACACTGAACAGTGCGCAATACACTAATATTTTGAGAATATTTTGATTTAAATAATATTTTTATTCCCTTTGTGAAGATGAAATAACCTGGTGGAATTTTTGAATTTGTACAGGATATCCATCCTGTCTGCATATGTCGAAAAGTTACAAATTGGTTCTCAGTGAGGCAGGATATCGACAGACTGGCCTCGCTGTTCACCAGATTTAAACTCCATTAAAATGTATGGGCTAAGGTGAAAAGGGAGCACAGCTTTCCCTCGAATTTCCCTGCAAATGCGTGAAGGACAAAAGATGACTTCTGAGCGCAAATTCAAGAAGCCTGGGATGTTGTAGCTTCTGTCTATGTTACTTCAGGGATTTAATAACCCGAAAATTAAGGGCATTTATACGTGATCAGGGTTCGTATTAATTTTGTTTATTTTTATGTGTCTTTGATTGAGAAGATAATAGTTTATTTACATTTATTTCTTTACTTATTTAAAACGAGTATTTTAGCAGAACTATGTTTTTGTGCCTAGATATGCCTAAACCTTAAATTTCTAACATTATATTAATGCAATATTAAGTTCTACACATTCAGTCATAAAATTAACAATATAAAACATAACAATAAGTAATGCGAGATTTGAGTCGAGGAACTTATAAGGGCAAACAGTGTCTTTTTAACCTCACGGCTGTGTGTCCTTCGTGGTGTAGTGGTTACTGCGCTAGCCTCTGGTTCCCGAGGTCGCGGGTTCAACCGGATGGATTTTTTTCGGGCGTAAAATCCTTAGCATGGCTTCCTTCGGAAGCGAAGTAAAGCCGGTGGTCCCGTGTCGTAGATTTACGGCACGTAATAAAGCCTCATGCCTGATAAAGAGACCTCTGCGCAAAATGACCGGTCTTTCACGCCCAATGTAGAATGTGACGCTAAGGACCACAGCAGTTAAAGAGCGTCCATAAATAAAACTCAATTTAATCAAAACGTAGTTCGTGCTCTAAGTCCAGTAACTTATAAGTCGGGTCTCCAAAACTTCCAGCCTTAGGATCATAATGATTACTCCAGTAAGTTCAAGGGCCAAAACGATTTAATTTTCCTCGCATTATCCATAATTTCTAGAGTAGTCGCCGAGTACGCGTGACTTGTGTGAGAAAACTTTCTCCAAAATGAAGTACACAAAGCATGTTTACAGATCTAAGTTAATCCATGAACATCTTAAATCTCTTTTAATAATCGGTACAAGTAAAATTGATTCACATCTACAAAATATTGTCTGTGGAAAATCACAATTACATAAATCTCATTAGTATTTTTACTTTCTCTACTACGTATAGTAAGTAGGGAAGTATTGTATTCCACCCAAAAATTCGATACCCAGATTTCACCGGAAATACATGTTTTGAGACCCCCCTGAATCAAAAAAAGCATTTTTCGAAACATGTCCGTGTGTGTGTGTGTGTGTCTGTCTGTGAACAGCATAACTCAGAAACGAACAGTCGGATAAACAACAAACTTGGTATTTAGGTTCAGTATCTTCCAGAAATGCGAGACAAAGGTTTTCAGGAAAATCTCCCCACCCCATATTACCCTTTACATTGAAGATTTTTGGAAAATTTTAATTTTCTCAAAAATGGCTCTAACGATTTTGATTAAAATATCATATGTTTAAGATGTTTTCATGACAAATAAAACGTATAACTTGAATTTTCTGGGAATGTCTCCAAAAGTATTCTTCATTGTGAACGACTTTTGCATAACTGGTAAACCATAAGAGATAGACAAAATGTTACTACACAAAAAATGTAGGTCGCGTTAAAATACACAATTTATGTCATATACATTTTTTTGTTGAGTGAACCATTTTCGAGATATTGCTTGTTATTCCCTTAAATTTCCCAATACTTATACTTTTTCTCAAATGGGAATTCGTTATTCATTTTTTTTGTCCTGGTAATGCAAAAGGAATGTAATACTCCACATAGCAACCAGCTCTTAAAATATTTCACTATCGCTTAAAAGCTACCAATTCTTCTTGCATCTACAAGAAAATTAGCAATAAGATTAAAATATCGATATGTCGATTAACATGACGAATATGCACAATAAGCGTTTGTAAACATAGTTTGTACAAGAGTAAAGAAAGTCATGTGAGTATAACACATCAGATTTTTTACAGTGGACACCCCGCGGTTTCATCACGTTAATTTAGGTTTCTGTTCCTGAGGGACTTTCAGGATAAAAATCTTGTGAGTGGCTTAGGATATATACATTCGAAACATCGGTATACATGCATATACTGTGTTTGTTTATCCAACTTATCACAGTAACAATAACAACAATAAGCCATTAGCTATCGCGGGCCGGATTGATCATACTGGTCATTAGTTATCGCGGGCCGAATTTGGCCCGCAGGCCGTAGTTCGAAGACCTATGTTATAAGCGTTACCACCGAGAAACACCGTTATAAGCTGACCATTGCGCTCACAGGTACAGACCATTCTACTGTTCCTGCAACGTGCGTTGTGAACACCTCTCTTAGGAAGGTACACGAAGCCCTCCGATTGTCACACCGAATCTGAGGACTCCTTTTTTTTGTCCAAGGGTGTACATCTCTGCTAATGTATCTATCGGTACATCAGTTATATGCGTGAAAGCACGTAATAGTTCATTTAACCGCCCTTGTGCTTTATAGAGAGGTTTATTCCATTTTCCTCTAATATTAATTTGAGAAGACAAATGAAATGTATTCCTTGGAATGTCTGGAAATTGCCGCTGCTTTTCGTTCTGAATAAGTTTTGTATAATTGGTAAACTGTAAGAGACAGCCTAAATCTTCTTCTTTAACGAATTATTCTCCTCTTTGTAAGACTAACAAGCCAATACCTTGGGCCAGTAGCCTGTGCAGGAGTAAGAAACTCGATCATAGCATATACAGAATGGGTGACTAGCCCACTGCCTGCTATGGCGGTGAAGAACAAGGAAATGAAATGTACTGATGAGAGGAATGATAGAAAAATTCACGGATCATGTTATAGTACTCGCTTAGCGACCGAGGAAAAGCGTGAAGAAACCTTCAGTCAGGTTGGTTGGCTCCTTTGGTTTGAACCCGGTAACTCCCGAATGCGAGTCGAACACGTTACTGCGCCGCCACCTTGCTCGGTTAGACAAAACCTTACTACACATAAACTGCAGATCTCGCAAAAGCACCCAAATTCGTTGTTACTGGTTTGAATTTTCAACTATTTACCTTTTCTCAACTGGGAAGTCACTGATTGTTCATTTTTTCTTGTAGCCATGCAAACAACATGAAATTTGAAAGCCATCGCATCGCAAGACGATCTAATAAAGAATTTGATGAGTGACACTCGCATGACTTTCTCTACTCTTGTACAAACTATTTTTTACTAACGCTTATTCTTCACCTACTTCATGTTAATCGATATAAAATTTGCAGAAACTATCGTATTGCTGATTTTTTTTGTAGGTGTAAGGGGAATATGGTAGGATTTAAGCGATAGTCAAATATTTTAAGAGCTGGTTGCTATGTGGAGCATTCCATTCTCTTTGGAGGTCGGGAGAATTAAAAAAAAGAGTAACGAGTATTGGAAAATTCAAACAAATAACAAGGAATATCCAGAAATGGTTCATTCCACAAAAAGAAATGCATAGGACATAAATTGTGTGTTATAACGGGATCTACATTTTTTGTGTAGTAAAATATTTCTTACGGTTTACCAGTTATGCAAAATTCATTCAGAACGAAGAGGATTTTGGGGACATTATCAGAAAATTCAAATTTGTATTTCATTTGCTATGAAAGTATCTTAAACATCTGATGTTATAATCAAAATCGTTACAGCCATTTTTGAGAAAATAAAAATTTTCTGGGGTAAGGGAATTTTCTTGAAACTCTTCGTGTTGAATCCTTGAAAGATACTAAACTCAAATACCAAGTTTGGTATTTATCCGACTTTTCGTTATGCTGTTCACCGACACAGAGACACATGGGCAATGGTGTTAACTTATATTCTCTTGTCTTTGGGTTTCGTGCACTTTCTGGGTTTTAATGATTACATCACACACTTTCACACTGTCATTCATACTTTCAGACTCTGGGGAGTATAGGAAATAATTAGGCTGAAAACATTTCCTACCTCCAGCTGAAAAACGAACCCGGGACTCCTCGCACAGCAAGCAGGTGCTCTACCGACAGAGTTACGGGGCCAGCCTACAAAGAAAGTTATTTGAAATAAAGCATGTGTTTTAAAGATGTGTACCTTTTTGTGTAGTACGTTATGTCTATTTCTCATGGTTTATCATTACACAAAAGTATATAAAGCTTCTTACAAAATAAGAGGACTTCACAAGATATTCCCAGAAAATTCAAGATAAGGGTTTCATTTTTACTTCCTCTACCACGTACCTAGTAGGTAGAGAAGGTATTGCATTTCATCTACAAATTGGATGCCAAGATTTCACCGGAAATGCATTTTTTGAGACGCTCTGAATCCGGATAAAGCATTTTTAGACAAATGTCCACTTGTGTGTGTGTGTGTGTGTGTTGTGCCATTATGTCTGCTTGCCACCGAACAGCATAATTTAAAAAGGAAAAGTCGGATAATCACCAAACTTGATACTTAAGTTAAGTATCTTCCAAGGAAGCAACACGAAGATTTTCAATAAAATCCTCTAGCCTAAACTACCCTTTACATGTAAAATTTTTAGGAATTCCTTATTTTATAAAAAATGGCTAACGATTTGGATTAAAATACATATATGAAAGATATTTATACGACAAATAAAAAGTATATTTTGAATTTTCAGGGAATAGACTATGAAGTGGCATTTATTCGGAACAAATCTCATATGATTGTAAACGTTAGGTGATATACGAAAACGCACTACACAAAAAACGTAAATCTCTTTAAAACACATAATTTACTTCAAATACGTTTTTTTACTTTCTCTACTACGTATAGTAAGTAGGGGAAGTATTGCATTCCACCCAAAAATTCGATCCCGAGATTTCACCGGAAATACATGTTTTGAGACCTCCTGAATCCGAAAAAAGCATTTTTGGAAACATGTCCGTGTGTGGTCTGTGTGTGTGTGAACAGCATAACTCAAAAACGAACAGTCGGATAAACACCAAACTTGGTATTTAGGTTCAGTATCTTCCAGAGATGCGACACGAAGGTTTTCAAGAAAATGCCCCACCCCAGACTACCCTTTACATGGAACATTTTTCGAAAATTTTAATTTTCTCAAAAATGGCTCTAACGATTTTGATTAAAATATCACATGTTTAAGATAATGTCATGAGAAATGAAATGTATATCTCGAATTTTCTGGGAATGTCTCCAAAAGTATTCTTCATTGTGAACGACTTTTGCATAACTGGTAAACCATAGGAGATAGACAAAATTTTACTACACAAAAAATGTAGATCTCGTTAAAATACACAACTTATGTCATATACATTTCTTTTGTTGAGTGAACCGTTTTCGAGATATTGCTAGTTATTCCCTTAAATTTTCCAATACTTATACTTTTTCTCAAATTCGTTATTCATTTTTTTATGTCCTGGACTTGCAAAGAGAATGGAATGCGCCACATAGCAACCAGCGTTAAAATATTTGACCATCGCTTAAAAGCTACCATATTCCCCTTGCATCTACAAGAAAATTAGCAATAAGATTGACATCTCGATATCTCGATTAACATAAAGCATATGGAGAATAGGCATTTGTAAAAATAGATTGTACAAGAGTAGAGAAAGTCTTGTGAGTGTAACACATCAGATTTTTTGTGTCGTAACCATTTCTGAGATATCTGTAATTAAAGATTCGAATTGTTCATTTCTTGGTCATTCTCTTAAAGTCTTGTCAACATTCAGTTGTTTCTTGTATGGAATTTCAAGACCAGCATAAAGCGTCCGGTTCTTAAACATTTGACTGTGTAATGTAGCTACTTCCGCTAAGGTTTATTTGGATTAATAGAACAGAAGATAGAAGAAATCTGAAGTGATATATCACATGACTTTCTCTACCCTCTAACTTTTATTAATGGGTATGCAAACTATTCGTATTAAAGCTTAATACCAAATATCAAATTTACTGTTTAAGTTCAGCATAATGCAAGGAAGACATACAAAGTTTTTTTCAAGACACTCTCCCACTCCAAACGAACCTTTACGTGACAAAATTTTTTTTATTTTTATTCTTTCAAAATTGGCTGTAACGATTTTGAATATGTTTAAGATATTGGCATGACAAATAAAATGTGTGTCTTGAATTTTCTGGGAATAGTCTGTGAAGACCTCTTCATTCTGAATTACTCTCGTTATAGCACACAATTTTTGTAAAATGCTTTTTTTTTGACGTTATTCTTTTTGAATTTTCGAATACCTAATTATACTTTACTTTCTCTACCACTGCCTGTATAAGGTAAGAGGAGGTATTGTATTCGACTCAAGTTTTGATCCTCCTGAATTTAAAGAAAAACATTTTTAAAATAAGGTCCGTGTCCATGTGTGTATGTGTGTCTGAAGAGCATAATCAGAAAGAAAATGTCGGATAAGTACGAAACTTCATATCTAATTTCAGCATCTTCCAAATATGCGTCACAAACATTTTAAATAAAATTCCTCCACTAGCTATCCTTTACATGAAAGTGTTTTCGAGATTTTTAGTATTATTAAAATGGCTCTAACAGCTATTAATATACCATATATACCATAAACTTACAAGACAAATAAAACGTAGATATGTATGAAATTTGTTGACAATAGCCTGTGAAGTTTTGTGTAATTTTGTGTAACTGGTAAACTTTAAGAGATGACAAAAACGTACTATTTATATAAAACTATTATTATTACAAGGCCTGTTACAAGGCACTATTACAAGGCCATGATATCAGATATCACGAGACAGAAGTGCTCGACAAAACACCTTATTGTCAGGCCATAGAAATATTTAAACATCGCAACAACTTCAGTAAAAAAGAAGAATAACCCGATTGCATAAAGTCTGGTTACCAGCATTGAAGAAATTGCATAGTAAACCACAAAAACACATTCGCTCTAATTGCAAATTCTAGGCCCGGTAACGCAATGACTAGCCCTCATCCAATTAGATTAGTGCTCGTTGTACTGTCCCTGGTATAATACATGTTGGTCACTGATTAACGAACAGTTGGTACCAGAAGCCGCTCAGTGTGTCCTCTGAAGATGCCCGCCAGAATGTTGGGCGAAGCGTCAGGCGATGTTTTATCATTTAGACCACGGCCAGAAAACACGGTGTGTTTTTAGAGCTTTAACAATAATTCTTATAATGTTGACGCCGGCCGTGAAAGCTTAAGTATGTATATAATGTACAAGACTTCAAGACATGCAATTTATTTCCAGTAACATTTTTATCATATCAGCCACTTCGGAGATCTCCGTTTATTGGTTTGAATTTCTCAATACTTTTGTCGCTTTGTCGGTATTCTGATGTTTCTCGTGATGTCATGGAATGAGTATGGAATTTTAAAACAAGCACAGAGCGGCCCACTTTTAAACATCTGACTATCGACTCTATCCCCTTTGTACCTATAACGAAATGTATAATAGTTTCTGCAAACGTTTATTTCGATTAACATGAAGTAGTTAGTAAAATAAGCGTTCTTACGAAACGTGTTTAGAAGTCATGTAAAAACAAATGATAATGGGTAGAGAAAGTCATGTTGATGTAACGTATCAGTATCTCAAAAATCTGACAATTGTCCTTCTTGTATGTACCTAAAACGAAACGTGTAAATGTATAATGACAGTTTATCTCGATTAACAAGTAGTATACAGAAGAATAAGCCTTCGTAAGTGTAGTTTGTAGAAGAGTAGTTAGAGAAAGTCATGTGAATACAATACAGCATGGTTTTATTACTGCAACAACGTTTGCTTAGCCATTTTGTAGCTTTTACGCAGTTAAGTTTGTTTGCCCCTTTAAGGCCACAGTTCACTTCTCACCTGCTCATATTATTTGACAGTCTGTTTAGCTTCCTCGCAATGCACAATGTCACTCCGCTGCTACGGAATACCCTTTGATAATATTTTAATGAATATCGAACCACGGACTTGCTAACAGTCCTCTGTCGTCACCGCTGTGTAGTTTGCATCTCGGGGTGTCACTCATCGTTTATCTACAGTGCGTAAACAGTGGTCCGTAAAACAGGTTTCAAAAGTGCTTTGCTTCTTTACCGCTTAGGTAAAGGTTGAGCATTCGACTTGCAAATTCGAAATCACTAGATGTGTATTGAGACACGGAAAATTGGCCACCCCTGGGGAAAGCATTGTTTGTTTGTCAAAATAGCTGACTCATTCATAATGCAATGGTAGCAGGCAGGCCATTGTTGCGCCATTCATTCTTGCTCAGTTTATGTTTGAAGTCTGGAAAGTGTGGACGTTTTTTCAAGTGAAATGGAGATTCAGAGAGAGCATTTTAGCGCAATGACTTTCTACATCAAATGTGGCTTAAATGAAACTCAGTCAGTTGAGCGTTTGAAGGGATTAAGTCTCCGTTACGTGCCACTGTGTTCCGTTGGTTTTCAGAATTTAAGAGGGCGCGACAATCTCTTAAAGATGAAGAGAAGAGTGGCAGTATACGGACATTGAGTTGGCATTAGGGATTAGTATGCCGAGTGTTTGAAGCATCCTTCATGAACACCTTCGTGTAAAGAGAAAATGTCTTCATGGTGCCTCATAATTTATCTGAAGCGCAGAAGGGTGGAATGGTGCAAAGAAATGCTGAAAAGATTTAACTGTGGAGAGTCTCGCCGTGCTTCAGAGATTGTTACGGGTGACGAAACGTGGATCTATCATTTAACCCTAAACAAAATCCCAGTCCTCCATTTGGGTGATCCCAGACGACCAACCAGTCAAGGTCAAGAGAGCAAGGAGTGTCGGAAAGAAAATTGTTGCTTCTTTCTTCTCCATAAGTGGTCACTTGGCAACAGTTGTGCTCGAAAATCATAAAACTGTTACTGCAAAATGTCACATGAAGTTTGCCTTCCGAAAGTGTTTCAAAGAATCCAAGAAAAGCGTCCAAATACAGGACTAAGGAGCACATTGCTGCATAACGACAATGCCTCAACTAACGTCGCTAATGTCACAATGGAGTTCCTGCAAGGAACTGAGGCAAAACTTGATTGATACACTCAATAGTCCCGATCTGGCACAATGTGATTTCTTCCTGTTCCCTACGGTGAAGCACCGACTTCGAGGTCACCAGTTTTCTGGCCCTAAAGAAGCAGTTTCTGCATACGAAGAGGAATTATCTGCAGTGCCAGAAACTGGGCGGCGTGGATGCTTCCAGAAGCGGTCCCGGAGGATGGAACGCTGCATACAGTGCCAGGGGGAATAGCTTGAGAAACTGGGATAAACAAAACGTTTCTGTGACTATTCATATTTTGCTGTCTCAATACATATCTAATGACCCTCGTCTACAGTGCGCACACAGCGGTCCCGAATAAAAGGTTTCAGAAGTGCTTTGCTTTCTTTGCCGCTTAGGTACCTAAGGTTGAGGATTTGACTTGCAATTTCGAAATCGAGGTATCTCCGATAATACACGTTTTGTTAACCTTTGAATGTATGAACATTTCACTGTATGAAAGTTGTGCACGTGGGTGTACCCAACCCCTATAAATATTATGCAAGAAGCCATTATACTTCACTCTACACTCTGGTATGTAAGGTAGAGGTACATGTGGTTCCAAAAACGCAGAACACTGTAATTAGGCTGCAACGGCCCTTTTCGCTTCTAACACCTGGGAGTGAGGAATGAGAGAGAGAGAGAGAGAGAGAGAGATCGAAGGGCGACCACATTCGGATGACTACGGGCGCAATCATAGACGGGGTCCTAACGTTTCCAGATATAACATATTCGACGTTTCCGAGACCACCCATGAGCCCCTAACTCCCGGCAGTACCCACTGGTAGGATCCCCTGGACAGTCCCGACCGACACGAGGGAAGAAGCCTGTAGAAAGCGCATCCATCGCCCAGCCGCAACTCCGTGAACACCTTCGCCCGGCCTACAACCCTAAAACAAACGACGAGAAGGAGATCAGGGGCACAGGAAATGAGGGAAAGGAAAGTCGTGGTAGAAGAGGAACCACCTCAGCATTCGTCGATCCAGGGAAACCACGAAAATCCCATGGGTCAGACACTCTGGTGTGTATTATGAATGGAGTTATTATCCTAGAGAAATTAACTTAAATCATTTATTATATTCTGTATTGTTTTATTACCTGAACATACGATAACTTTTGTATTTTGGAAGACATCTGCGGCCGCTTTAAGAGTGAACATAAAACTATTTGTTTATCAACTAAAATGTCATGCAAAAATTCTATCAATATACGAACAATTAACATTTCTGTTATGATAAAATTGTGTTCAGACATTTATTTTAGATACTGTAATTCACAAAATATAATTTTAATAGAAATTATTTGCATATAGTAACCAATGTATTCAGATTCTTCTATTTAATAGGCTCTACAGCTTTATAGACTGAAAGTTTCGGCCTTCTCTGCAAGGTCATCCAATCTACGAGTTCCCTGATAGTTCACTCCAGTGTTTTATTTGCATACCTTTGAGATATCTTATATTTTCCCATATATTTTACCACTTATTGTTCCGGATTTGAGAGTTTTCCATTTATACATTCGTTTAGTTGTACGGAGCTCAGGTGGTTGCGTCTGTGGTCCACATACGGTAGGTCATGGGCTCGATTCCCACGGCCGATCTTCCTTACCCATGGTATCCCCGGGTCAGTAGGTGTATGCTGGAAAGGATCGTTGTCTCCCCCGAATTTCTCTCTCCCTCATTCCCTCTCAGTTCATCTTCCTCTTTACGTTACAGATTGACTCGGGGCTGTGTGTCGGACGACTGCGCATAGATGGCTTTCCTGTTGAAAGATTATCTCGGCCCCGTCGGATGAAGGCCGCTCGAGGCTCCGCTGGTGGTCGAGCTTTCATCCGTCTCCAGTGAGCCACCATCCGATTGCTTGGGAGAGCTGCATTGAGCGCTCTTGGACTGGATGGTCAAGTCTGTAGCTCTTAGGGGCCTCTGCGGGTCTCTGTCGCCTGCATCGGATGGTCCTGCAGCCGATACGTCACATGTGATTCCTTCATCTCATCCGTTCCTCCTGGGGTGTATACACAATAAATCCCTGTATGGTTCAAGGTGCTAGGCCTTCCGTAGCGTAATCCTAATCCTACTTTTAGTGTCCTCTCATCTGATATATATAACTGATTTTTCTAATTGTGCTATATACTCTTAATTTTGCACTTATTGATGTTCATTTGCTCTTAAATGTATAAATGTATTATAATTGTGCTTTATTTCCCTTAGTAACTCTCTCTCTCTCTCTCTGTTTTACTTCTGCCAGCATTGAGTCGTTATGTATCATGAAAAGAGAATGTTCAGTTTTAATAACTATTATTTATAATTAGATCCTCGAACTGGTTTGATCCTTTAATATACTTTAAAAATGCCCTTCCCATAATTATTTAAATTATCTTGTAAAAAGTAACTCTTTGGTATTCCTTTTGTACCGCGATGACACAGTATATTCTTGGAATAACATTGGGTGATAAGTATACAACATTAAAGCCATGTTATATCCGTTTTATTTAAGGCAGAATAAATCAGTGAAATATGTTTTTTTACCTCTCGCAAGGGGCAGAAGAGAATTTGAGCCCTGCGGCCAGAAACCTATTTTTTGGAATGCAACCTCCAGGAGGAAGCGATGAGATGAAAGATAAGAAGGGTGGTTGCCCGGACCAAATAGCGGCATGTGCGGATATTGCGGAGTCACTAAAGTTCACAGATGGAAGCACTTCTCCTGACAAGCAGAAGCGAGCTAACCTGCTTCCGTACGGAGGAGCAAGAAGCATTCACAGAGCGCATATCCGCCGCGCACCACATACCACCAAACTACTCAGCTAAGGTGAGAGCAAATGAGATGATGGGGAATGAGAGACCGGAGAATATTCATAATATTACCACACCCCAATATTCCCCTGGCGACAAGGGAAAACCACGAAAAAACCCAAGACAGAGTGAACGATCGCACGTGAATCGAACCCTGGATCTTCCGAATGCGGGGCACAGATCTTGCTACTGAGCCATCCCACTATGTGAATATCCCTTGTATTCCTGACA
Source organism: Deroplatys truncata (assembly GCA_030765065.1). Lineage (NCBI taxonomy): Eukaryota > Metazoa > Arthropoda > Insecta > Mantodea > Mantidae > Deroplatys > Deroplatys truncata. The sequence goes on from CM060979.1 coordinate 108,002,098, forward strand.
TCAATTTAGTTTCCAAGTGGATAGTCTAATGATAAGAATGATGTGCTGTCTGCATTTCAGGAGTTAGAGGAAAGAACTAAATTTAGGATTTGAGTGTTAGGGACGAGATCTTTGTCAACCATAAACCGTATTAGGAAATAACCAAATAAATGTACTAAGAAAGGAAGATAGACCAGAATAAAAAATTACTGAAATATTGTTGAGATTTGAACACGTAAAACCAACCAAATACTCCACATCTTCAAAATGAGGTGTGAACGTCTTCCTAAACCATCGTCTTATTATACAGTGTCTTGGATATGAAAGGTTAGAAGAACCAAGAAACTGTTCAAGCGTTGGTTCTAGGAACCTTGATGGTAATACTTCTGATGATGTTCATCATGATTTTCCATGGGTCATCTAATCTGTTGTCTGCACTTTTTGCAAAACGTCTTACAAAGTGGTGGCACTCGGCTCAAGAATTAACAGATCCGGTACTGTGAATGGATTTTATGATTTCATGATTTTGCAGCCAGGAACTTGAAAAGCATTTCATTCTTAATTTATTATATTGCTTTATATATACATCTGTGTATGTTACAGGCAAAGCATAAAATTCAGGCATTATATAGAATAACTGGAAATTGTATAAAATGCCGGACGATTTTTGGCACAGTATATCATTCTTACTTTATTTTATACTTTTCCTAGGCATTGTATATATTGCCTAAGCATTATATACAATATTGGACTCTCATGGTAATGTATATAAATGAAAAAAAGATTATTTCAAAGAGCAATTTAATATTCCATACAGTTGCTTAGAAAATCGTTTTACAAAAAAATTGTTAAAGACACATACAATAAATACATATGTGTATGAATAATAACTCAGAAAATTGTAAACAACTATTCTGAGAATATGAATATTTGAATATGCAAAGTATATTTTAAATGAATGAAGAGAATAAGAACATTAAATTCCCAAAATTAAGGAGTCCTATTTATTGCAACAAGGAAGAGATGAGTGACATTTAGAATTGCACTTTATTTTATTTTTCACACCAAAGCACTTCATATTTCGGCACTTTGTTTTGTACGTGCATCTGATGAATCCTTGGCCGCCTCCTATAGACTGAGAGGCCTCGACATCTTCAAGTCTGAGGCAGTATTTTTAACACTTAAATGATTTCAGTCAAATTATATAATATATAAATTCATTAACAGCCCACCTTAAAGCAATATGTGTATGTAACAATTTGTAAAATGTATGCAACAGTCATTGCATATGCTAATATTATTGTATCCATGTGTAATAATGTTATGTGAATATATTACGTAATTTAATAATGTAGGAGCTGTGAGAAATAGGTCAAAGGTTGCTAACAAAGAGGTAACAATGAGGTAACCTTGAGGCAATAATGAGTTTGAGAGTTTAAATGCTACTAGTCATTATTGGAGCAACAATAATGTAAATTTTGAGACAGTTTAAAAATAGCCAATCAACAACCAGAAAAGCTTTGGTTAAATTAAGGTATTATTTGGATTAGGAATAGTAAATCAGAAACTTGAAATACAGAAATTTGCAGGTTTAGACGGTTGAAATCAATTCAGTTGCCTGCAGACAGTGATTGTAACCGGGTGCGTGATGCGTTCTCGAGAGAGTTTATACCTATTTTGTGTGAGACAAAAAATAGTTTACATGTTGAAAGTGAAAGTATTTAATAAAAACATCTCACATATCACAGCTCACAGCTCTCCCTCTCCCTCTCTCTCTCTCTCTCTCTCTCTCTCTATATATATATATATATATACATATATATGCATATATCAGTGAAGCGTTATTTAAATCGTATCAAGCATTAATAAAGGGAGTGAAGTAAAATAATAATCTGTTTAAGGCTACATGCTTAGTCACACCACAATCCTGCTAAGAGAAACGTGTCTCTAAAATAAATACTGACGCAGCCGAGGCAAACATAAATATATAATATTTAAAGAAAGAGTCAAATTACAAAGTTAATATTTGTTCAAGTCAGTAGAAGCCATCTTTACACACCTTCATCACAACTGCCAACACATTGCGAGAATCACCCTTTCCCTTGTCGAAATCAGGAATGGGAACTCGAACATTATCTCCTAAATGGGTGGAAGGAAATTTGTTCTCAGAGTTTAACTTCATGTTCTTTGCCTGCTCTTCGAGATTCTATTTACAATATTTTCTTCTTTCAGCACCTTTGTCCATATTGAAACAAAGATTGCATTGAACCCTCCAACCGTAACCTTCTATATCCTCACCCTCGCCAACTCTTAAGAGCATGTCCACAAATCGAATGAAGTTTTCGGCCACAGTCTCGACGTGTGTGCGCACCAGTGGTTTCTTTCGAGCAGACACAGCAGACACTTATTTCTGAGGTTGAAGACTGTGGACTCTCCAGAGTTTGAACATCATAATAATTGTTTTCTTCGCCTTAGGTTGTAACACGAACGGTGCTTAGGAGAAAGGGAACTTCATCTTCTTTACGGTCATCTGCGCCAAGTTATTCAGGTGTTTAAATGCTCTCTAGGAATTTCTGCAGATCTTCTTCGCTCGTTTTGGTTTGTAAAACATCCTGAGGCAGAGAAGAAGTTGTCAGACCCACCTTTACTTTACAACCGAAACGAACTTCTTATGGCGTTCTCTTAATTCCAGAATGGAAGGCTCGGTTCTTCATCAGCTGAACAAAGCGCAGCCCATCACTCCAGCGGTTAGTTTGTTGATCTTACATCCAAGCAGAAACCATATTTTCAATGCCTTGATTAACTCTGTGAGTGTCGTGGCCTCATGAACGACCTTCAAAGAGGGCTAGTACTCCATTAGGTTACTAGCCACCTTATTGGTGAATTCTCTCCCATTATCGGATTATAAAATCGAGGGAGCTCCAAACAATGTGAATATAGCCAAGAGGTGGTAGGCTACCTCTTCTGCTGTCTTAGATTTAAGAGGACGGAGGACAACAAATATTTAGAGGTGATCCTGATACACCATTATAAATTTGTATTCTCTGTCATGGGCTTCACTACAGCACCTTTATTAACTCCTTTATGTTTTCTCTGGCACAGCTCACATATATTTCAACATCGTGATGTGTAACATGTTTGTACTTAGATAAAAGTTCCTTCAACATCCTATCTTTTCCTTCATGAATAATTGCCAATTGAGAGTCTTGAAGCACGTGAAATAGTTCAGAATCTTTAACATAATACTGAAAATTACTGGTGCCTTCTTTAACTGGATAAATTAATTTACTTTTGTTCTCAATAATTACAACATCATACCTCTTCGACAACCAAAAGTCCCGAGGTTCCTTCTTCATGATAGTTTTAACCTTCAACACATGTTCCACCACCCTATTATAATTTTCATACATGAATAAACATACAGTTTTTAGCACTATTACTTTTAATTTGAGAGAGTTAATCATAGAACCGATCTTTCATCAAACCAAACCGATCTTGTGAAAAGTCTGATTCACGTGTAGCAATCTGTTTGTGACATCTTGAACACTGAGAAAAATACTGATCTATTCGGGGCGAGAAAGCCAGTGGGAGAATTTGAATTTAAATGCGAAATATTGTAAAAATAATACTTTGCCTGTTTCGGTTTTGTCATTCTGTAAAATGCCTAGGAACTGTGTAAAATAATTTGTATTTCATACTCTACCCGCTCATTTTAGTCATTCTATACATGCCTAGTCATTATACACAATGTCGGTTTTCAGACTTTTCGGTTTTATATATATATATATATATATATATATATATATATATATCTGTGTGTTTAGATATTATACATACATTGCTATTTCTCTACTATGAATGAATTTACTATTAGGACAATTTATGTAAGTTCCACTCAATCAATAGCACTTTTTTGTGAACTCGTTTTAAAAGCTTAGTTTCAAATTACGTTGTGGTAGTTCGTTTCTTCACTTTATTGTACTTCTGTCGTAAAATGGCAGTCCTTTTGAAAGCAAACAGGCTCTCTATCACAAATTATAGATTATTTGTATAACATTTCTAGCAAAACACTTAAATTCAATAAGTAAATGGAAAGAAATTGACAATTTTGCAGCAACAGTGGAAGCAGTTCTTCCTCCTTTATTCATGACTGTTTATATGTGCCACCCTACACTCGTGAATGCTGTCATAATTATAACCCCGTCCTAACAAGTATGAAGAGGCAACAACTTTACTCCCTCACTCCCTCTGCCTCTCTAAAAGGGGCGTTGTCGTCGTCTATACCGAAAAGGCGGACTGTTTCACACTTCATTAGAAGCTTCACTGGTTTAAACCGGCTCACCTTAAAAATCCGAACCAGTGTCAAGATCAATAATTTATTTCTTACTGGATCCTTTTTGTATTTAAGGAATCGCAACATATTCTTACACAGTATTGCGACTGTTAGACAAAAACGGTGTCCGTTCATCTACAATTTAGAGGAATTACAACAGTGTGTTGCAACGATTTGAATAAGGTAATTTCTTTTCCACTTCCATGAACACGCCTTTTTAACCTCATCCGCTTCAGAACTATTCAAAAGGAACGTAGAGCAAAGGTATGTAAATGAATCAAGCGTTAACATTTTTGGACTATATCAAATACTTCGCTGTTCCGCAGTACGTTTTTCAAAGCATATGTAACACAGACAGCGAAGAACATATAAGGTCATGTGTGATTTTGTTAATAAACGTCACATTTGTACATATAGTAGGGCTAGCCCCCTTCCTTCGTGTACCTTTACCGCTTTAATATTATCGGAAACACACACGAAGCCGGGAGAGTGCAGGTTCCGCAGTAGCATTGCTGTAAGTCACGTGACCTCCCAGCGCATAGTCATAGTCGGTGAGAACCAAAGAAAGAGACAGTGCACTATCTCTGTCTCCGTTTCTTTCTCTCTCTCTCTCTATACAGTGGCTTCTTCCACCCGCTTTCATTTGTGCCCCCGCCTATAGACAAGCAGTTGAAATTCACAACAGCCAACTGTGATATATTTCCCCCATTATGATACTCTGTGTTTACTTTTTGTGACATGATGTTTGTTCAGTTGACATAAATACTAGCAACTGCTCCTAAAATATATGCATGGTAAAGATAATGATCGAGTTGGTATTAATTGTAACTGTTGCGTTTAAAGCAAATAATTGTTGGGGTATAGAGGACGTTATGTTCCAAGTTTGCGTTTATTTGGAATACTTTTAGGGCTTAAATAGATGTTCCACACCTTTTAATTGTTGTTTTTACAACGCAATTATCAAATTTACCAATATTTACCAATAAATACAATACAATATGATATTTAGCGCTGGGAGGTGATTTAATCAATTTGTGCTGTTTCAAAAGAAGATTTGATTTACCGGTCGGAAAAAATAGTAATTCCCAGTGTAAGGTTGGCTGTACTTTGGCTGAGTGTAAAGTGGGCCAATTTTAATTCTTGGAAACTGCCATTAAATGTTTTTCTCTATAATAACTCACCTGTATTTCTCCAAATGCGCATCCACACTGGCTCTGTACAATGATTATAACACCGCGTCATTCAAAACCAACCTGTGGATCATATTTTCAGATGTGTTTGTTGACTCTCTTCTTCCAGCCCTAATGCACAAGACGCTAAGTACTAATTTTAACATCATTCTTCAAGTATCACTAATCTGTAACTGTCTTGAGAGGAGGTCATGTGCATCTTATCGATATGAAGCAGATTTTGAAGCGGGCTTGGTTGTATCGCTTCCACGTATTCACGTGCTATCTCACCTGGATGATATCTCGAGGTGAACTGAAGTTCTTTACCTGGGCTACCAGTCAGTAGATGCCTATCCTATCTACCTCAGGATATTGCGGGTGAAGGCAATTAGGCTGAATTCCTTTAACGATTTGATTTATTGTAACACAACAAATTACCAAAGCGTCCAGCAATTGTTCTCCTTTGGATTATAATGAAGTAATCAATAAGCCGTACTTTACATCTTCCCACTGTAGTAGACCTAGCTACCTACGTCACACGCTATCTCCTACCCACACATACACACACGAGTTAGCTCACATGATGTATATATATATATATCTATATATATATATATATATATATATCTATATATATATATATATATATATATAAACGAGTAAGATTGAGAGTGACTGAATAAGTGAGTGCTGAAATTTGGGGTGAACCTTCCTTTTATACGCCGCTGCTATGACGCTAACTTTCGCGCCCTTTTCCCTAGTCTATACTATTATTGGTGATTTATTTGGCGTGCTATGAGAACGAAATCGTCCAATTTTAGAAATCAAGCCTATCTGACTCCTCGGGTAAAACCCACTATCTCCACCTCACACTCACAATTTTTGTTTCTCTTTCTAATTACTGACCACTGATCCAACTTCCTTGACTTTCCTGGAATTAACCCCTATCTCCATCCTTGTATATCCTCGAACTTCTCTCTCAAATCGACGCAATTCTGCCTAATCTTGTGTTCATTAGCGTGTGTTTGTTGTGGGGTTTTAACGCTGCTGTTACCTCGCTTTCTGGGTAATTGCAATAATTTCTAACACATGCCTACATTTTATGATACAAGTTAATTACCGTATACATTACATTATCGATTATATTCCTACCTTAATTATCAATTCCTGTTATTTACATTGCTTGCCCTGTCGGGTGTATGCTCCCATAGAATTTCTCCCTCTACTTCACAGTGTCCCTCCTTTTCGGTATTTTATTCGTTGAAAATGGATTTATGCGCCTTTCTCTTTTTATTCTATTGCAGAAAATGCTTTGCGTTTGTTGTATTTTGTATTTTTTTCCCTTGGCATTCTCTGACAGTGATATGATTTGATATTCCCTCTCAAATACTACCATATGAAAGAATAGCGCGTTACAGTGAGAACAAAATGATCTAAATGAAAACCCTGTCCTCGGGCATAGTATGAATAGTTTCTTAGAGTAAAAACTGTCAACTGTCAAAGGTAATACGTATAGGTGCTAATCGTTAACACCGGAATTACCCACACGGATATTGCTATTAAAAGTGTATTTATCCTGAAACCAGTTATAGTGAGCGCTCTTAGTCAGAACTAATTAAAGCAGAAATCGTTCTGTAATTACTGAAACCGTTTTCAGACTGCTCTCCTTGGAATCAATACATATTTCCTTAGTGTTTTTTTAATAATGTGAAAGATATGACAATGTTGTTTTGTTTTAAAAGTTCCCTTGTTTTACCCAGTTTGTGCCTACTGTGTTTTTAGTATTTTTTCTTTACCGCAATTACAACACACAGACTCACAAAACACCCATGCCCACGGCAGGACTCGAACCCGCGACTCTCAGCTTTGGCGGAGCGTCGGAGCTATACACTCCAGCGACCACGGTTACGAGGACCGGCCAAAATGTTAAACGGGGTAATAAATTATTACTTTTTTATATTTTAGTTACAAATAAAATCTGGAAGTCAAGTTTAATTTTTCGTCCAGAATTTGTGAATTAACTATAATATTGCGTGAAAGTTCATGCAAGAAAATCCAAAATCACACAGACATATAAGTTTTCAATTACCTGAAGAAAACAAGCCAGAACCTCGTCAATGGACAAGAAATATCAAATGCTAATTATTTTAATGTGCCCAGAAAGGGGCGACGGATAGAAAAATATTGTGTAAATTAAATTGAGTTTTATTTATGGACGCTCTTTAATTACTATAATCCTTAGCGTCCCATTCTATATTGGGCGTGAAAGACCGGAAACTTTGCTCAGAGGCCTCTTTATCAGGCTTGAGGTTCTTTTACGTGCCGTAAATCTACGACACGGGACCATCGGCTTTACTTGCCTTCCAAAGAAAGCCATGCTAAGGATTTTTACGCCCGAGAAAATCCATCGCCCTCCGCCAGGTTTGAACCCGCGACCTCGGGAACTAGCACGATAACCACTACACCACGGGGGGCCACGTAAAATATAGTGGATCCGTTTATGGAACTCCGTGTGACCAACTTCAAAATCTTAACTGGATTTATGATATAGAAGTTCTATATAAAATGCTTATAGTCCAGTAAGTTAAACTTTTGTACAATTAAATATTTGGAAGTCATACCGAGTTAAACTTTTGCCAGACCAGTAACAATCTGATATGTATTTCATTAAGTGTTCCAAATAAACTTAATCAACAACTTGTCATTAAGCAACTATTTGTTTTAATACATTTCTTTTTAATTGTTATACATTCATGGATACATAATAAAGTCGCACGGCGGTGATGGTAGGTACCCTAAGCCGCAAAGGAACAAAAAGAGAAATTTCCTAGTGAATGAGCGTATAAGAGTACCAGCGAAAACCTTAAGAGCCCCTATTGAAATGTGTAGAAAAATTAAGATTGAAAAAGAACAGAACAATGCCTACTACCGTTAAAGGAAGTAAACACTCTGTAAAATGCAAAGCTCATAAGAATATGCCCTGTAACATTCCTCAACCGCGGGCGCCGTGGTCGAGTGGTTAGACCGCTCGAATTTCACTAAGGCAGCCTGGGTTCAATCCCAAGTACGCACATGTGGGATTTGCTGTAGAAAAAACGGCGTCTGCGCGGGTTTTCTCAGAGTTCTCCGGCTTCCTCACCATTTTATTCCACCGGTGCTCCATCTTCACCTTTCCTGTCACTCATCTTGCCCACTTTCATATATCATCTAATTCCTCACCTTCATCCCGGGCGTCGGCCTGATTACCTTCCCTTATTGTTCACTCTCTCAGATCCAAAGAGTCCTTCTGCTCCTCGATAGGCATCTGATCTTTGGCTTGTAAGTCCTAGGGGTGTAAATCCTGCGAAGGAGGGTAAACAGATGGAGAAGAGAAGAGAGAGAAATTCCTCAATATCGACTTGTTGTCATACCTTGTTTAAATTTGATGTATTTTGGACCCTATGCCAAATCTTTCAATGTGAAAGAACTAAAATAAAATTACAAACAAGTCTACAGCTATGCAAAATCATTATACCACATCCAAGATCATATTCAAGTAATAATAGGCAATAATGTAGGCTAAAAGTATTTTAAATTTATAACACTATTCTGGTTAAAACCAGCTCAAACGTTAAAACGAGTTCTAGGAGACGCTATACGCTTAAACTAGGTTTGAAAGCTTGGAAATTGTTTCATGAATTTCGGATTTTAACTTTCACGTATACACACACAGACGGTTACATGCGAACGTACTTGTATACGAATATATCCTTATTTACAACAGGAAAGTTATATATTGGTGTGATATATAGTACAGGCTATAATTAGTATTAACACACAAGGGCATGTCTTACTAAAATGCTATTATTTCTACTATATTAATTTTACAGAAGAAATAGAAACATATGTATATGCGTGCGCGCGAGTGAGGGGTATTGTTTGTCTGTTAACAGAAAACTTCAAGGTCGGATAAATACCAAGTTTCATATTTGAATTAGATAGCACTTAGGCAAAGACTTTTAAGAAAGCTCAAACTAGGTTTTACATAAAACAAATTTTGCTAGATGGCGCTAACAATAATGGCTGAAATAAAGTGTATAAGAAATAGTTGTATGATAAAGAAGATGCATATTAAAATGTTCTATGAATAGCATGTGAGTTCCTCTTGACTCTGATTTTATACAACTTAGAATACTTAAGAAATAGCCAAAAAATTAGGAAGCAAGGCTCTTAATGGAAACAAGTTTTGCCACATATATTTTTTGTTTCTAAAATTTTGTTTCTATTTGTATTCTTCCCAGCTTAACGATGTTCCATCTAATTATTTTATATATAATCTTACAGTACGCATTTTCTCTACTTAATGCAAGTATGTAGTAGAGAAAGTAAAATCATTAAATAATTCATCTGAAATTATTTTCCATAACTCTTACTGAAAAACTTGAACATTTCAATAGCATATACATAAAGATAAGGAAATTAAGTGGCACCACTTTAGACAACATCCAGCCAGCTCTGATCTTCAAACATTGAAAATAACAGGTTTGTTTGAAGTACAAAAGAGAAATTTCGTTTGGATATACGGTCTACACTGGCATTCAAATGTTATCTATATATATATTTGAAAGTTTCCTTTTTTCGGGCATGAGTGCACTGGTAACAAACCACTTCGAAGTAAATAAAGAGTATACAACATTTCCAGTGCTCACACCATTACCGGTTGTAATGCTGTGTGCTTGTATGAAATCATCGTAAGTAAACAATTTACGTACTACAATACGTATTTTGTGGTATTTAATGCAAGATATGTCTGATTTGATGCCTTTTGCGCGAGTTAGCTCGTTCTAGGTATATACGCAGAGAAGCAAATGTATTTTAAAACACTCGAGCTCCTTTTTTACTTTCTCTACTTACTGACAGTAACTAGAGGAAGTATTGTGTTCCACCCAAAAATTTAATATAGAGATTTCATTGGAAATACATGTTTTGAGGCCCACTGAATCAAAATAAAAGCAGTTTTAGAAAGGGGTATGTGTGTGTACTGTCTGTGAAGAGCATAACTCAGTTGGCATTTATGTTTAGGACACTGTAAGGATGCCACATGAAGATTTTGAAGAAAATTGCTTCTACCCCAAAGTTCCCTTTACATGAAAAACTTTCGTTATTTTTTTATTTTCTCATAAACTACTCTAACCATTTTTATTTAAATAGCAGCGGCTATGACCAAGGTTATTAGGAGATTGGCGCCAGGCAGTCGGAATAAACAACGATAAAAACCGCTCGCCAGCTTAAGCATCAGGCGCGCTATCGGCAGATAACTAGAACCTTCTGGAATCTTCTTCTTCCCCTCCTCCAGAAGGTGTGTTGAAATGGTTCTAGAACGCTCGAGAACGTTATGTAAAGATTCCACTGACTATATAAGCGAGCATTTTCGCGAGAGCAGTCAGTCAGTTGAGTCAGTGCGTGTATAGCGTGAGTTAAGTTGCGTCGGCCAGTCATGAGCGAGGGAGTTGGCGGGCGAGTTTCCCATGCGATATCAAGAGCGATTCTCCGAGCGAGTTGGTGACACGCTGTTGTGAGGTGCAGCGAGCTACTGCAGGAGAGATAGAAGAAGTCTTGTGTTCGATTCCCCAATGAGTGAACCGTCCGGAAGAAGAGGCTAGGTCACAAGGAAGTGAAGTGGCGGGGAATTGATCTAGTTCACCTTAGTGAAGTTACAGTGAGAAATAAGTGCACTCTGAGTGAAAGAACTAGATAAAAACAAAACAGTGACAGTGAGAACTGAGAAAAGTGACAGTTTAAAGACAGCACAAAGTCACATTGGTATCAGGAGTGAGATTAAAATGGACAAAAGATATATTTAAAATATTATTGGCAGGAATGGAGGAGAAAATTGTAAGCGAAATGAAGAAGATGGAGACAAAAATTAAATTCGTAATGGTGGAGTTGGGAGCGGAAATGAAGATCGAAATGGAAAACATGGAGACCAAAATGCAATCCGGAATGGACAAGATGGAAAAATAAATGAAGTCCGAAATGGAGAAATTGAAATCAGATCTTGGTGGTGACATCGACTCTGTAATCTGAGATAAAGGCAACGACGAATTCCTTGAAAAATGACTTTGCAAAGGAGTTAACACATACTAAATTTGACATGGAGGATGACATTAATATGCTGGCGGAGCTCTTAGAGGAAAAGGAAAAACGGCTAGATGGGCAGACGAAAGAAAATAAGAGGATGAATAGAGGTTACAAAGGATGGTGGTCAGGACTAGCAGTTGAAGGAGTGCTACACCCAGTCACGATGTAACCTGAAGTTGGGTTGGTTTATCCTAAAGGATAAAGAATCCGGCATATGAGCCGCGTGGGCGGATGTTTCTCCCAGAGGTCCGAGCTATGAGAGCTTCTGGACGCGGTAGGACTCCCTCGCGGCACACAGCTCCGAGATGGCGAAGAAGAAGGTCCGCTCTGCCGCCGTTTCTGCTAAGGCAGGAACCTCTTCGTCTCCTCCAGCACCCGCCGAGGAGATCTCGCCGCAGCCGCCGCTGCCTAGGGCAACCTATGCCGCAACCACCGCTTCGCCGCCAGCCAGCGCCGCTTCGCCGCGACTGCCTCGGCAGTCGCCGCGTCACTCACCGGCATCCACGCTGCCGATTCTGGACACTTCCCAGCCACCGCAGAGCCAGCCTGTGCCTCCAGGGAGGTACAGTGCCGTAGTCCGTGGGGTCCCGAGGGACCTGCCAGCCAGGTTCCTCGTCACCGCAGCCCACCAGCAGTGGCTTTCAGCCTTGAAGGCCACCAGGATCCATGGAGCACAGGGACCCACATCGCTCGTCAGATTGGAGTTCGCAGATCCTGGCGACTACGAAGCTGCCTTGAGGGCGGGCCTGCCCTTGTTAGGGCGGTGCTTACGCATCGAGGCCAGCCGAGTGGAACGCCAGGCTCCCTGTAGACGCTGCTGTGCCTACGGGCACAGTGAGACGACCTGCGCAGCTCAACCCAGGTGCCACTACTGTGGAGCAGCCTGCACCACCGCATCGTGCACCCAGCACGACCTTCGCCACCGACGCCGCTACTGTGCGACCTGTGGAGGGTCTTCGCACTTCACCGGCCAGGCGCTCTGCCCCCTGCATCCCCGCAGGAAGGCATCGCCGACGCCGCCTGCACCTACGCCGCAGATCGTGACATCTCCACAGCCACCGCCTCCAGCACCATCACCAGCGCCGACACCAGTACCAACGCCGACACCAGTACCAACGCCGACACCAGCACCTTCACTCTCGCCGTTCATCGAGGAAGTCCAGGGCCTACGCGACGCCGTTGAGGATCTCCACGCGGAGTTCCTGAACATGACGACGAAGCTGACAGCCCTGGAGGAACTCATCCGGGAACTTCAAGCATCATCAGCTGCCCAACAGGTTTACCTGGCCGGGCAGTTCGACAGCACATCTTCAAGACTCGCAGCCATCACAGAAGCCATCCGGGTTTCATCGCTCGGTCACCGGCCGAAGACAGACCCAGCCAGAGTCGCGAACTTCTTGCAGCAATGCAAGGAGTTCAACCAGCAACAGGAACATTATCGTCAGCACCATCCTAAATCCTAACTTCCATTCACCTCCTAAACCCTCGCCATTCCCACTAGTGTTGCAGTCAGGTTTCATGGCTGCAACCTAGTAACTACCTTTACCCGCTTCCCGCCCACAGGGCGGCAGCCAAGCAGCATTCAAGTACTAACGCGGGTGCTATGCGGGACCGCAAGAAGCCACGCCATTCCACTTTTACCTTCTTCCTTTTTCCAACCGGTAGAGGAGTTTTTAGTGGGTATGCCGACTATTGCTGAGTCCCACACTCTCAGTCCCGACTCCCATCGGGGCTGGGGTTAGTGATTAAATCATTTTCTCCTCCACTCGAAAAAAAAACCCTCGCGGCCAGGAACAATGTGCTGAAGAGAGTGTGACAGTCTGTAACCAGAAAGACTACGGTGGAACAGCTGAGGCTCTCAAAGAAAACTGAAGAAGGACGTCCTCGAGAAAACCCATGCCAGTACTACCGGAGATTACCTGGATGCAAACAACACGTTAACGAAGCTACATCGCCGATTCTGTTGGTTGCATCTTCAAAGCGACGTGGAGAGGTGGTACCCGCTATATGACATCCGTGCCACATACCTAGGCCCCCGTCACGCATTCGGTGTCGGCCCGGAGGTGGACTGGTAGTTTTTCGTTGTGATCGCCTTGCTGTAGTCGGAATAAACAACGATGACTGCCGCTCGCCAGCATAAACACCGACGCGATATCAGCAGAAAATTAGAACCTTCTGGAGGCTTCTTCTTTACCCTTCTCTAGAAAGTGTGTCGAAGTAGTTCCAGAACGTTCGAGAACCTTGTGGAAAGATTACACCGACTATATAAGTGAGAGTTCTCGCGAGAGTCAGTTGAGTCAGTGCGTGTCGAGTTTGGTTTGAGTTAGCGAGCGAGTTTTCCGTGCGACATCAAAAACGAGCGAGTTGGTGACGAATGCTGTGACGTACAGCGAGTGCTACTGCAGAGAGGCGGATCGTGGAGGTCTTGTGTTTGACTTCCGAGTGAAGACGCAATTAAGTGAAGTGATGGAGAATTGAACAAGTTCACCTCAGTGAAGTGACAGTGGTGAACTCCCAGTGAAGGCAAACTATATAGAGCTTAAAACAGTGACAATAAAAACAATGGTGATTGATAATTAAAGAACTGGATAAAGTCACAATACTATATGTTGAAGATACTTTCATGTCAAATAAAATGCATATCCTGAATTTTATGGGAAGAGTCCGTAAAGCCCTGTTTATTTTGAATGTCTCCGTATAATGAGAATAAGGTGTTTTGTTGTATCACGTATGGAAAAGCTGATTTGAAGTAGGAGTTGTTTGTATTTGAACTTTTGGGGAACCGAATTTAGAAATTCGTTGCAACCACACGTATAGCACCCGCTTTCCGGTAACCTTCACCCCAAATGTACTTATGGCTGTTTCTTTAAATATTATATTTATGTTTGCCTCGGTTGCGTCAGTATTTGTTTTAGAGACATGGATATCTTGGCAGGGTTTTGATGCGACAAGGATGTAGGCTTACACTGATTATAATTTTACTTCACTCCTTTTATTAATACTTGATACGATTTAAATAACACTTCACTGATATAGAGCTGTGAGATTCTTTTTATTATTAAATACTTGCACTTTTTAATACGTAAACTATTTTTCGTCTCACACGAATACGTATTATATTTCTCGAGGACACATCACGCATCCAGTAACAAACACTGTCCGCAGGCAACTGATTAGATTTCTACCGTCTAAACTTCTAAATTTTTGTATTTCAAGTCTCTGATTGGCTAATCCTACTCCAATAGAATACCTTCATTTAACTAAAGCTTTTTCTGGTGGTTGATTGGCTATTTTATAAACTGTCACTAAAATTACATTATTGCTACTCCAATAATCAGAAGTAGTATTATTAAACTCTCAAACTCATTATTGCCTCAAGGTTACCTCATTGTTACCTCATTGTTAGCAACTTTTAACTTATTATTCTCACAGCTCCTACATTATTAAACATGTTTACAATAATATAAACATATGCAATGACTGTTACATACATTCTTACAAAGTATTACATACACATATTGTTTCACGGCGGGCTGTTATTGAATTTACATATTATATAATTAGATTGAAATCATTTAAGTGTTAAACATACTGCCTCAATAACTGGTAAACCGTAAGAGATGAACAAAAGTTTACTACACACAAAATGTGGATCTCGTTAAAGCACACAGTTTATGTTAAATAAAACTGTATGCCGGTAAACTATTTCTGAGAAATTCTCTGTTATTAGTTTGAATTTTCAAATACCTTACACTTTTCCAAACTCCTAATCACTATTCTTTCTTTTTTTATTCCTTTTTTCGTTTTCATGCAAAGGGAAGAGAATTTCAAAGCCATCACATAACGCATGGCTTTGAATACATTTTACTATAGCTTTAGCCTACTGTATTCTACTTATATCTACAAAGAAAATGTGTAAGTAACAAATGTTTATCCGTATTAAAATGAAGTAAATAGAAGAATAAGCTTTAGAATAGTTTCTACAGGAGAGTTTAGAGAAAGCCATGCGAGTGCTAAACATATCTAACATTTGTTTTTCTTTTTTGTTTAGTGTTTAACGTCCGCTCTAGCTACATATGGCGGTGATGCCATACGTGACATGAAATTGTAATTAGGAAAGGACAGTTGGGAGGAAAACGTTCCAAGCCTAAGTCTAGGGTAACTCCCCGACATTTCCAATTATGAGGAGTGAGGAAAACCTTGATAGAAACCTCAGCCACAGAAGAAGGACTTGCCTTAACGACCTCGGCTATCCGTGTTGGTATTCATACTTTTCATGATTCAAGATGCAAATATACATTAGAAATACGCAATGTTATACATCTTAATTATCCTTAGCTAGCATAAAGCGGTAAGTAGTAGCTTATTCCTTAGAGACAAATTCTGACTTAATCGACCTAGTGATTAAATCAATGATTGACAGCGATGGAGTGAGACATATTCAGCATTTCTAGCTCGTGAGCCAATGTTTGTGCTAGAGTGAATTATGCTTTCGTACTAACTGCATCTCTCCAGTGATTGCTGGATCAATAGCTGACTCTGCACTGAGGAGGAAATTAACTTGCAGAGCTGTGCAAAGCACCCATATTGTTGTTTCATACCCTTTTGTATGTTTGGAATCTTAGAGTGGGTCTACAAATAGGGTTTGAATGGGTTCATGATTAATAATTGTTAAGCGACGAAAATTACAATGAAATTTTTAAATGTTAATGCTATGTAACATTTCAAAGATTGAGTTTCATTCAGAAAATACATAACTATATGAGAATGCAAAACATTCCATGTATGTTTCAGTTCAGTTTTTTAAAAAACGTAAACGTTTGAAAGGCTAACGACAGCTTTAGGAATAAGTACTAGCTTATATATGCATTCACTGGAACTAGTGTATATGCTTTGATAGACATTAGACATCCAAAAGTGTGTTAAGTACATGTTGTATATGAGAAGCAAACTGCAATGTATGGGAACAATTGGGGTAAAATTTGGGAATGATATAACTGGAGCATATTATTTTAAAATATTTAATAGATTACGACGTGAAACTATGGAAAATGCACGCATATAGGTACGAGGCGTGTTTTTAAAATAAGTACCGATAATTCTTTAAAAAATAACAAAATATTATTTTCCAAACACTTTACTATCATTCATTACCTTACATCTTACACTACTTCTCCACATAGTCATGGTCGTTATTCAGGTACTTGTCGTAACGGGAAATCAGTTTTTGTATGCCTTCGTCAAAGAAAGATGCCGCCTGTGGTGAAAGCCAAATCGCACTTCTTGTTTTACAACATTGTCGTCGTTGAAATGTTTTCCACCAAAGAATTTCTTCAGATAAAGAAACACATGAAAATCGCTTGGTCTGAAATCCAGACTGTAAGGAGGGTGGTCTAATTGTTCCAACTAAATGATGTGATCAGATCTTGAGTTCTTTTGGCTGTGTGTGGCCAGACATTGTCGCTCATTATTTTTTCCCCATAAACTTCACACAATTGGTGATGAATGTTTGCTGGCGTAACATTCCTCGCATTCAAAAAACGAATCACTTATCTGATTTCACAGCAGGCAGATTGTTCTATAGTTTGAAAATTTCAAAACGCTCAAACGACAGGAAAACACAAAGTGACAATCACTTACAACTGCGCGTGGCTTCCTAATGGTTAGAGGAAGAATCGCACATGTTCAAAATCACGACTGCAGCACTGCAGCGGCAAAATATTAAAAATGTACTTACTTTTAAAACACGCCTCGTATAGGAGACAACAGAATAGTCGATAAAGCATTTCAAAAAAACTTCCAATTAAAGTAAATGAGGTTTTCCAAACAGACAAAGTAAATGTGAAAGAGTATTAATCCCATGGAAAAGACAAACTTAAAACAAAGAAAATAAAAAAGTAGGTCCAGAAGGTCAACATTTGGAAATTTCCTAACACAAACGTTATGTAACTTCCTGTTTATAAATAAAATCAGTCAAAAAGAAATTAAAATAGTTTTCTTGTGGGATAGTCGAAATAAAACACCGTCATGTCTATTAAATAATCCTCTGTTTATAATAGACTCAGGCTGGTGTGTAGCAGTTGTACACCTTAGGCTGACTATTGATCATGACTCTATGGCTGCAAATCTCCACGAAATTTCCATCATGAACTTACCAAATGCATGTTATGTAATGAAGATATCTCAATAATGAACATGGACCACCTTAGTAAATATTCAGATATAACATATTTTAATTCCGATGCATACCAAAATTATACTGGGAAGCAAGATGGAAATCCAGAGCTTTCAAGGGCCTGCCTGAGCAAAAGATACCACCGCCGCAACCACCACCACCACCACCACCACCACCACCACCACCACCACCCCACTACTATTACTACTATTACTGCTACTACTACTACTACACTTTATTCAACTTTACGAAATGCAGGAGTCCCATAAACTAAACTAAATTTTTATGGCTGTAAAATCGTATTTGTAATATTGGTAAACATTCAGAGGAGGGTGAATTAAAAATTAAGGTATATACCTACTTATGAAAGAAAATAAACATAAATATGATTTATCCTAGATAATTTAACCTAAACCTTACTCATTAATACTGAGATCTAACTGCAACTCATAGCAGAAAGCATATACAACAAATGTGTATAAGCAGATCATGTGCAGAAAAAACATTATTTTAAAACATTTAATAGAGAAACCTAATAAGAAACATGTAATAAGACGCATTCTTTCAACAGAAACCATACACTCGTTAAAGTTCAACAAGAATTTGGTCTACTACAAACTCTCTTTCACCTACATGTCAATAAAATGATGTTGGATAAAAGCACAATGGAGATTAATAAAAACAACTGTTTTTTATTAATTCCAATCTTGTTGTATTTGGGGTAATTTGCTGTACCTCAAGATGCTACACAGAAGTAGAATATCAAAATGTCTACTAGCAAACTAAAGTTTCGGCAATGAAAGTAAAATAAAACATACGACCAAAAATAGATATAAATGTATAATTATAAATAGTGAATATCTTCAAATATGTAGGAAGTGGCCAGATCAATGTTATAACCACATAGTAAGGACAGCACTGATCTTCTACTATGGCAAACATAATACAGAACATTATATCGACCGAAAACCGACTAAAAATCTTTGATTTCGTAAGGAACCATTTCTTGAAGAGGAAGATAAGTGACACTGGAATTAAGTAATTGTTTAAATAAATTCGTTTCAGCATTGCCTTTAAAATTCTAATTCACAAAGTCGAAATTCATATTTTAAAACAGATTTTACAAAGTTATAAAAACATATAAATATTGCTGAGGTTGATAATGAAACATTCAACAGGAGCTGCAATGTATAAGAAAAGTTTTCCATACTGAACTAATTGTATTGGATAGTTCATGAGAAAATTTGAAATGAAAATCTGATTTTGCAACAGTATCCAGAAAATGCGATGAATGTCAAGGAGCCTCTAGATGTAGGACAGAAGTGCTCTGGTGGGTCACTGTGTATGTTTTGCATTATGTATTAAACATCAGAGCAACACTTCTGCAATTACAAAATTGCAGTTTTTAATAAATAAAATGATTTTAATGAAAGCGAAACGTACAATAGGTTTGATTGCTTCACCACATGGCAGTGGTTTGTAATGCATGTCCATCGCCATTATTCGGTGCGCTGTTAAAAAGGAATATATTATGTTTGTGATTAGCTGAAGTTATTAAGTATATATTAACCTATTTTAAGGTTTCAAACTCAGTGAAAAATGACCCTTAATAAACGGCAAATCACTGCAGGATGAGAAATATCGATGAAAATAAGTGCTAAAATTTTAAATTTTTATGGAACTTATTTTTAGGATTTAGTAAATTTTATGTAATTACTTCAATTATTGAGGTTCACGTTTTATGTAAAATTACAATTTGAACCTCTGTAAGTGTTCGGGATTTAAATTTAAAACAAAAACTATTTTAAAGAAATGCTAATTTATTCATCGAAAACTATCAAAAACTAAACATTTCATCATACTCAGTTTAAAATCATTCTGTTAGACCGTAATAAGTGGGCCCACTAAAACTTAAATAAACAAATAGTACAAGTTCAAGAGATATTGACCTATAAAACATTATGTGAACGAACTTGATTATCCCAGGAGAATTGAAATCTTAAAAGCTATGAGATGAAGTTCAGACTCTTGTGTCGGAAGGTGAAGTGGAATATTTTTAAGTAGTTGGAAAATGCTTCATGTTTATATGCACCACGTATGGAAGCCAATTTGTCACGGTCACTTCGTGTTATCTTATTTCTGAGCGCCTGTTATTGTTTTACTACTTTGAATGTTGGGTTCATTGTCCTCCGGCTAGCTATTATTATTATTATTATTATTATTATTATTATTATTATTATTATTATTATTATTCAGTCGAGCATATCTCTTGATCAAGGTGTGTAAACGGAAAGGATTTGTTACTCAAAGATAACACATAAAAGAATTTGTTTTTACACTTTTATTACCGTCACAATTAATTAAGTTCACATATTGACTCGTGATACACGCCAGACTGAAACTGTTATATTTTATAATATCACTATAATCACTTATTTACTGCACATTATTAATTCACGTGTTTCACATTTATAACAAACTTTAAGACGCGAGAGATTCTGTAGAATTGCGACGTGTAACTCGCGAACGATTCTGATGAACTAAGCGACGTTTAACTTCTGAATGATTCTGTTGGACTCAGCGACGTGTAACGCGTGGATGATTTTGTTGAACTGGGCGATACTTGCCTCTGGCTTTAGCTTTTTATACTCCCTCACCCCGATATGCCTAAAGATTATAACCGAGCTGTTATTGGTTAATAAAACGCGCCAATATTAGCGTCTATTTTTATATCCAATCAAAATTACGAAAACACATGCTCTAAGAAAAATACTCCCTCCATTTCTACAGAAAAGCGCGCCAATCTGACGTCATTTGTTTGTCTCTTCTAATTAATATTCAACTCACCCCCTCGCTCATTGTTATCCGCTCCTATTGTCAGTTTCAGTGAGGCCGTGTAAACTTATTTCCTAACAATGCTTATAATTAACAAACATCTCAAATCAATGTCATACAATAATGATTATTTACACTACAATCACTCTGGCATTTACGTTATTGTGATACAAATTACTGCCACAAAGGGGCACAAACTAATTGTAGGACAAAGTAAACATATGCGAAAAAATAAATAAATAAAGCCGTACTTGAGCCTACGAATGGGCAGGAAGTGCTATTTTACCAACTCTTTAATGCTACAAAGGAAATAGGTTTAGTTATAAACGTATAACAGTTCTAACGATATATTACAGAATGTTTTCAATTAAAATTAGTTCTAAATAAGAATTTTATTACAAATCCCACCCACATAAAATTAGCTTTAACTGACAGTGTGTGCGTGTTCACTAATTTTGATTAGTTAAGATTACTTTTGATGGACTTCAGATTTTAATGTAACATGTGCATAAAACCACCTTACACCTTAAGAAATTTCACTTAAAATCTGTGTATAGTAGAATGTGGAGCCATCTATTTCCTGGAATTTCTTCTCCAGGGAAACCTTAGCTACATTTTAATACAAAGAAATTTGTGTCCCAAAACATACATCACCTACTTTCCCTAGAGAGTCATTCCTTGAATTGCTATCATCCGTCTGAAGGAACTGAGAACGTGCATAGATTCACTCCATCTCTGTTTTAAATCTTGCACCATTCCAAACTACATAGTGTGCTTTCATTTTCTCACTGAAACGCACAATCAACTATCCCTTTCTATCTCTCATTACAATTACAAATCATCATCTATATTCATCCTCATACATGGCTTCATTACTTATCTCTAAAACTACTGCATCTATGATGTGATGAACTTGGAGTACAATTTGTATGTAATTTCAGTTGACAGTTTGTATACTTATGCTTATTTGTTTTGGTTTATAATCGCAATTTTATATGCTACGAACTTGAAACGTAGATGTGTTTAACTCTATTGTACACAATAACAATGTTTTCTTTTAACTTCCATGTATAAGCCGCCTTTAACATCATGTCGGCGGCTTTCAATTGTTCTACTCCAATGATGTTCACTCGCTTACAGTGATGTTGCCTTTGGGTTGGTATTACTTTTTGTGATTACATTAAATTCACACACACATTGAGGTAGGAATGTTCTTTACCTTGTTTGCTGCTACGTATGAAAAGTCAGTTTGAAGATGATGTATTATAGTTCAACCTTTGGGGAGCCGAACTTGTAGTAGTTGCAACCGCACGTATAGTAAACAGTTTCCGGTAGTCTTCGTCCCAAATGTATTGGTGGCCTTTGCCCCAAGTTTAAAAATATTAACTTTGTAATTAAACTGTTTCCTTAAATATTTAATATTTATGTTTGCCTCGGCTGCGTCAGTATTTGTTAGAGATAGGTTTCTCTTAGCAGGGCGTGATGCGACAAGAATGTAGGCTTACACAGACTATTATTTTCTTTACTCCTTTTATTAATACTTGATACGGTTTAAATAACATTTCACTGATATAAAGAGAGAGCTGTGAGATTCTTTAATTAATTAATTAATTTTTAACAAGTAAACTTATTTTTCGTCTCACACGAATACATTAAATCTCTCGAGGACGCACAAGCAACGCATCCAGTTATGAGCACTGTCTGCAGGCAACTAAATTGATTTCAACCGTCTAAACTTGTAAATTTCTGTATTTCTAGTCTCTGATTGGCTGATCCCACTCCAATAGAATACCTTCATTTAACTAAAGCTTTTTCTGGTTGTTGATTGGCTATTTTTATAATCTGTCACTAAAATTACATTATTGTTACTCCAAGAATCACAAATAGCACTGTTAAACTTTCTTACTCATTATTGACTCATGATTATCTCATTGTTACCTCATGGTTAGAAACCTTTAACTTATTATTCTCACAGCTCCTACATTATTAAATTACGTAATATATTCACATAACATTATTACACATGGATACAATAATATAAGCATATGCAATGACTGTTACATACATTTTACAAATTATTGCATACACATATTGCTTCAAGGCGGGCTGTTATTGAATTTGCATATTATATAATTTGACTAAAATCAATTAAGTGTTAAAAATACTGCCTCAACATTTACCCTCTCATTCATACTCTCAGACTCTAGGAAAATGCGGAATAATCCTGGATAAAGAAAAACTCCCACCTTCAAACAGGGAATCAAACCTGAAATTTCTGGATTATAAGCTTAGCATGCTAACCACCAGACCACAGAGTCAGTCAATAATATTATTGACTTCGGCACAAAAAATATAATATGCGTATAGTGCAGAGATGCAGATTGGGGAAAATGAAGCGAAATAGGGGGAAAAGTGTAAGTTTTCTTTCCATAGACCAAATGTAAATTATGATGCAAGTACAATAGGAAAAGAAGCGACCGGTAGATTGCCTACTAAGTGCGGTCCATGCGTAAACCATCGGATTTGTTTCCGTCACGTAGAGGTCCGTGGGTTCAAGTTTCGCCTTGGGCATGGATGTTTGTGTGCGTATAAATATGTATGCGCGAAATATAAAAACAGAGCACCCAAAGCGAACAGCAAAACAAGGAATAAAATATAAACAAAAAAGTGACTGTTCTTGGCCGTGGCTTTAGGGAGGGAATACATGCATTAATCTGGATTCTACTGAACAAGTTTACTGTGTTATGGTACTTCCTGTCTGATCTAGGTACCTGCTAGCACCGCACTCATACAATAGATGAGAAGTAGGGCCCTTGGATTTTTGTATTGATTCAATGACATTTTTGACACTTTCTTATGGTTACTGCGGGCTTGCAATGGTTAAAAATCTGTGTTTTGTCTTTACGAATAATTATCAAACCTAAAAATATGTCATAAGTTGCCATTTATTTATACCTTTATAGCATTTCAAAGAGAATCATGATGGCAGTATCTCCAAAAAGGACAGCAGTTATAGCAATATTAGTTTTACTGTGATGAAGTCATCTGAAAACATATAAACTAATTGAAGCTTTATTAAGGATATTTATGTCATTTGAGCAGGTATTTATATAATCTGGGTGCTGGAGATGCCAAAGATTATCTCAAATGGGACCAACCATAAACGTAACTTTTACGGTTTTGAATACAGGATGGAAATGAAATACTTCTATGGACTGGGGGAGGTGGGAGAGTAAGTATATGAACAAAAACTTCCCGCACTTCTTTGTAATTAAATGCACCGCTTTCGAGAAAAAAATGCTTTTATCCAAAAAAATTATTATCACTTTGCTGGATTACTGTTGATTAAAGGTTCTTAATTTACGACTATATTCATAGAAAATTGAATAAGCGACAACTTTTTCCTTTGGAGTATTTCAATAGAATAGACGGTTTAAGAAGCCCGTAATTTGTTGCCTCCATAGTTCAGTTAAAACTGGCAACATTGTATCAGCTACGTTTACTTTCTTCCAATATCGGTGTAGGTCGCGGGGAATTGCGTTTATATCAAAGCCACAAGTTAAAATCAGAGGAGTTAAAGGAAGCATGGATAAAAAAAACAAACAAAGGACAGAAAGTCTTGTTACAGAACAACATACACTATGCCGCAATGTCCGAATATCTGGACATGATTTTAATTTTCGGAGAAACGCAGTACAATTCTCGATCTGCTCAATGGCTCTATGCAGAAAGATTTCCTAACAAGGTCGTGCCAAGTGCACACACGTTTGTTGCCGTTTGCCAGCGGGTCTGTGATACAGGTAGTGTAATTCCGAACTGTCGTAATCGAGGGCATATGGAACACTTCCTCTCAACTCTTATTTCAAATTTACATCCTGGAGGTAAGTTCAGATATTTTAAATTAATCCCAATGTTTTCGCATACTTGTGAATGCTAGTGATTAAGGCTATGGCCATTTTTTGTTTCTAAAGCTACCAAGTAAATAAAGGTAGCCCATGACTGTGGAATTCATTAGGCACGAAGAGCAATATTAATTTTATTTACCTACGTTTTTGAAATATAAAAATACATACACACACAAATCTAATCAGTAACGTTAGCGTTGCAAATTTACCCAACTCAAGTTTTTATGCGCTCTAAGCTTATTGTTAAATCATATTGGAGTAACCGTTGGAAAAATTGTTTCAAAAAAATTCTGCATCATGTAATTCAGATTCCTTATTTTTAGATCGGTAATTAGAGGTGTACTACATGCTTGCATGAAGTGCATTAGTCCCATTTTAAAACGTGTATATTAAAAATTAAATAGAAGCGTACACTTCCCGGTTCACCAAAACCATAAACAATTGCACATAAATTTTTTAAGCATATTGTAGTGGAGTGTAAATTCACATTATAAATTATGCTTTCCTAAACGTCTAGCAATTATTAATATCACATTATTAAATTCAACACAGAATAATGGTGTTAATAACGTAAGAGATGTTTCACATAAGAGTACCATAACCTTCGGAATGCTTATTTTCGTTTCAAGTAAAGCATTGCATTGTCACAAAAATATCACTGCAGTGTTACATTGCGTAATAATTAAAATGTACATTTCATACTACATATATAGGTATTATGTGTACAACAAACCTTAAAACTGTTAAATATCAGTAACAATTCCACGTGAGTTTGTTATCTTACCACTGCATAAGCCTCTAAAACAGAATAGACCAGATATTCAGGCGTTTAAACATATCAAACAAATATTTGTAATTACGTGGGAATGCAGGATTCCAATTAATGTTTACATACGGTGCAGTAAACAATAATGTGATTTTTTCCCGGAATTTTTGTGATGCCTCGCGCGCCAGCGACAAAACATCTGAATTCGATACATGGCGAACGTAACTTAAATGGTTTTATAGAGTGTTGGAATAGTTGAGGGCGCCAACAATAGAAGCAGACTACTCAATCAACAAGTTGCGCCACGTTGCCAAATACGCCTACTTTTAAACGCGATTATCTAACGGTGCATTTAATTAAAAAAGTGTTGCAGGTTTTTGTTCATCTACATCCACTCTCCCACCTCCACCAATCCGCAGGACTATTTCACTTCCATCCTGTATTACACAGCTCTCAATTTTACTGCCTTCTTTACAGTTTTCTCGAAAGCTTCTTAAATTAAAGGGTCGATTTTGTTTGTGATACTGCAAGTTGTGTTTTTTTTTAAAGTATGTTGCTTATTAATTTAATATTGAAGCGATAAATACTTATTTACTCAATAGATATCAGCGATTTTAAATGGAAAATAATTTCAAATTAGCGTATTGTATGATTCACTGTTCTCTTCCCATGTATAAGTAAAATGTTCTGCCGGACAAGACAGAAAAAAAATTATGTTTGCACTCTGACATGCCTTTCTCTACCGATTACAAACTCATACAAAGTTGGACCATTTAAGTTTAGACTGTACAATATCTCCAAAATTAAGCGTTGTAGAAACAAGGGTCCTGAATAAAGTTGCTTGATATTATGGGGGAAAGTAAATGTCATTAGTCGTGTTTAATTTGCCGGAAGTTATGATGGTCATTTTAGGGTCCAGGGACCATTTTCTAAAAATGCTTTTTTTTAATTCAGGAGGCCTGAAAACAGTAGTTTTGGTGAAATCTTGGTGTCGAATTCTTGGGTGGATTGCAATACCTTATCTACCTATTATGTACGTGGTAGAGAAAGTAAAAATAATTTGGTCATTACTGAGCTTTACAAATTATATTTACCTGAAGAGTATTCTTCCTATCTCTTTACGACTCGCGTCTCACAGAGTCAGAAATGTAAACCCCCGTTCTTTGTTCTTATGCCTTTAATGGCATATACTATATTTGAACAGAAGTTGAAAACCATGTGTACCTGATTACAAGGATGTTTTGAAAAGTTTCTCCACCTAAACGATAACTGTCATGTGTGAGATACTGTTGTGAATTTTATGTTCACCTAAAGCCTGGAATATATTCTGCTATAAAGTAGTTAATTTTTCCACACAAGCGCTATCTCTGTACACACACGCGCGCCAAACCACTTATTCATCCTGTTGTCGAAGAAAGCAGGAGCCTGCTGCAGGTAGCAATGATGCATTGCTGCTCGGACCTCTTCATCACAGACTTAATGATGACCCTTCAGACATTCTTTAAGCTTTGCAGAGAGGAGTGAAAGGGGATATATCATACAAATTATACATTGTACATATGAAAGGGGAACCATACACATAAGAATTGTATAGCAATAATTTAATTCACTGAATGTTAAAACATTCAACATGTAACGTTGTACAGAGCTATTTGTAAGCAACGGGCGCGCTAGCTACTTGAATTGGATTCCTGGAACTCATAACGACCGTGCCTGGCGCAGAGTGGTACAACGCTACATGATGGCGCTGAAGCGCAAGGTTCTGAAACCTCATATTTTCATACATGCTTGGGTAACGCGGCCTGAGGGCCAATGGGAAGCATCGTTACATTTTCAAACGTAGAGGACAGCGTGGGTAAGCTGCCCTATATAAGACCAGATTTTGCCGAAGGGGCACTCTTACTTGTTACCAGTTCAGCGCAACAAGAAGTCACGCCAACGCAAGGTGCTACAGATGCACGTGGGTGCATATAAGGGTGGGGATGCGTGTGAAGATAGATAGGCAGGCTCCTGATAAATATTCAAGTGTTGGGATAAGGTAAATGGGAAAAGCTAGCCGCCCATTTTTATTTGAACAAGGAAATAAACATCAGTTATAAAGGGAAAACTTGCAGTGTATTTTTTAACTTGCTTCACCCACTAGAACCTGAGATTAAAGAAACTTAGCAATTAGGTAGGAATGGAGTACTCAACTACCGACGAGCATCACTAGCCGAGGAAGAACACTACAAAAGCACGCTGCAAGAGTCGACCAACCATTTCCCGCTACAGGAGGAGGTATTAAAGTGCGAGTCTGGGCTAGTGGTGGAATCTCATGAAATTTGAGAATCCATAGTGCAGCATTTATGGTCGAACATGGTCTTTTTCCAGCATCAGTAGAAAACGGAGTTTTTTAAAAGTTCGTATGTATACGACAACAATTACGGTGTTGTCACGCTCCAGAAATGCTGTGTGCACTGTGCCATTCCAATCTCACAAGATAGCCATTAACACTTTGCCAGCAGAAATGCGTCTTAGAACTTCCCGAGGTTTACTAGGCCCTTGTGTCTATACGGCATTGATTTTTACTTACTTGGCCACAATGGAGAGCCCATGTCTCGTCACTAGCGTTATTGCAGCCAAGGAAGTCCTTACGAAGTCTTCCCAGTCGTATCGAATTCAAGTTCTTGACACAATATTTCCGCTTTTGTTTTAACTTCTGGAATCAGCATTCTTGGGAGCCATCGTGCACAGTTTCCTGTAGTCAAGCAAATCGTGGTAAATGTGATGAACGTTTCAATTGAAACTTCAATTACTATGAAGATGTCTTTCTACTTCACGCACAGATTGACGTGAATCTATGAATCGTCCAGGCGTGCTTGATTTTGTGGATCTATGGTTGTTAATTGGTCGTCCGTTATGGGGCTAATCACGCCTGAAAGGCTTCTTGCTCATCTTCTGACTATGCTCGGATTCAAATTTACTTTTCGATAAACAATCCCTCGATGAATATCCATTAGTGCACCACCCTCTGCTGTGAGGAATTCCATAACAGCACGCTGTTTCAACCATATTCGTACGTCATAATTTTGTCGTCGATTTGGTCCTCGCGCGGAATGTTGTATTCCAGCACAACTTTAGTTTACGTTAATTCTTCTTCTCTAACACGGTTTACGCCGTTTAGCCTTTTCTGGCTCCAAAGTCTTGCCCTTTTCATCTTTTACTGGTCGGCCTGATTTCTTTGTCCTTCTGGTTAATGGGAATATACTGCCTTTGGCATTCTATGTTCTACCATTCCATTTAAATGCATTTTTCCGTTTTTTTCCGTTTTATTATTGTCTTATTTAATTATTCGAAATTTAATTGTCTTATTTCATTGTTTCTTTTTCTAGTCTCGTATGAGTGTCGTGGTCTAAGAAGTTTAGCAAATATTAATTCAACATTCCTATCCATATGAGACAATTTTACTTTAAACCATGATTACTGTGCTTTCGTGAATACATCTTGCACTATCCAGATATTCATAAAAAAAACAAAGCACAATAAGGTAAATCCAAGCTTCTTTGAACTGTTTTAGCGCTTCTTACACCTTTTCCTTCTCCTCTTATGGCATATTAAGAAATAAAAGAGGAATACACTTATCGGTTTCTTTTAATCTTTCTAAACATCTTTTACTTGAACAATGATGAGAATCCTTAGTGATTCAACTAAGAAAAAATTCGTTGGATGAGTATAATAAACATTCTGATACTATCTAATCCATGAACAAAATGCAATTTGTTGCAATCAGTGGTTTTCAGAGAAGTGTTTCTGTGTTACGTTATATATTTGACGTAATTTGAATATGGAAACACACAGAATCTATAAGGAATTACACGATGCCACATGAAAATTAATTTTTTCCACCGATAAACAACGTACATTTTAACTGTTTACTCCTCATATTGCATTATAAGTGAGAACAATAAAATTCAAACAATAAACTCATTTCCTTTAATTGAATCATTACCTCCAATTCAGTTCAGATACAATATGTAAAATATTATACAAAAATACGCATGGGCCGTAAGGTTTTTCACGCGAAAAACGCAAAATATTACTGGGGTCTCTAATAGCTCACACCTTAAACCTAGAAAAAACTGCAAATACCTAGTCCAGAAGAGAAAGATAATTTTAGAAAGATTTTTAATACATAAAATGCATAACGCTATAAAAGTTATGGTTGTGTGAGGGACGCAAAGCCAACGAAACTAAATTCCAAAAAATATGGAAAACATAACTTGTAAGGCACACCATTGTATATTTACTTTCTGTTTGAGCTCTGGTTTATTTGGTGTTTTTCTGTTATTCCATTAAAAAAGCAAAATTCATTATTGGAACTGATGTTTAGCAGTCGGTGGCCGGAGTAGCAGCTGGAGCAGGCTATGCAGAGGATTAATCGCGAAGGGGTTGGTTGCTGCAGAGACGACATAACCAAAATCGTGCTGTTTTCAAACAGAGTGACTGCAATCGTTACGAATGGCTACGGAGCCCAAAAATCTGTAAAATAAATTGAACTTAAGTAACGAAAACAGTTAAGCATGAAAGAACAAGTAGTAATCATAAGGAACTAAACTGCGAGGAATATATTGGAAATAAAGAGAAATGCAATCAAGGTTGTAATGAGAGAACCGAATCGTAGCATTTCCGGAGTGGAAGCGATGTTCGTAAGAGTACGAGTAACTGTAAGAGCTTGCAGAAAATCTGGTCTCTAACTAGCGACGGGCTTTAAAATAACCCAATAATTTAAAAAAAAAAAAATATGGTAATTGTCGCAGTAATCTGTTCGTGTTATCTTTTTTACTTGGCGCCTGTTATTGTTTTACTATTTTGAATTTTGGGTTCTTTGTCCTCCGGCTAGCTATTATTACTCAGTCGAGCAAATATCTCTGAGCAGGGCGTGTAAACGGAAAGGAGTTGTTACTTAAAGATAACACTAATAAAAGAATTTGTTTTTACACTTTTATTGCCGTCACACTTAAGTAATAGTTCACATCTGTAATCTTTATACACGCCTGACTGAAACTGTTATATTTCCGAATGTAATTACTGTCGTAATAGTTGTCGCGTACCTACTTCACATTTTGTAACTAACTTTACGATGCGAGAGATTCTGTAGAACTGCGCGATGTTTACCTCGTGAATGATTCTGTAGAACTGCGCGATACTTGCTTTTGGCTCAAGAATTTATACTCCCTCACCCTGATATGCCTAAATATTATAATAGAGCTGCTATTGGTTACTAAATCGCGCCAACATTAGCGTCTATTTTGTCAGCCAATCATAATTACTAACACATATTCTCAAGGAAAGATATTCCCTCCATTTCTAAAGAAAGGCACGCTACCCTGACGTCAATTGTTTGTCTCTTCTTAGTGATAAACAACTCACACCATCGCTTCATTGTTACCCACTCCTATTGTCAGTTTCAGTGAGGCCGTGTAAACTTATTTCCCAACAATGCTTATAGCTAACGAACATCTAAAATCATTGTCATACAATAATATTAATTTACA
Organism: Deroplatys truncata; assembly: GCA_030765065.1. Taxonomy (NCBI): domain Eukaryota; kingdom Metazoa; phylum Arthropoda; class Insecta; order Mantodea; family Mantidae; genus Deroplatys; species Deroplatys truncata. Next base: position 108,032,914 of record CM060979.1, read on the forward strand.
CTACAATCACTCTGGCATTCACAGTGTTGTGATATAAAATACTGCCTCAGAATGGAGTCTTAATAGGTGAAGGTCCCCGATAACAGGTTATATAGTGTTATAGGTGTAAGCATTAATAAGTTTCGGGACCCGCGGAGGCATAAGACTAATCAATATATACAGCATCTAGATTATACAACATAAAAAGAATTACATATAATGCACCATATATAAGGCACATAAGGTGGTACAGAAAAAAATACAAACCGCTTTATGAGTCAGAACGCAGAAGGGAGCATAGACATAGTTTAAGCCATAAAGTTATTAGCGGCGCTACAAAAACAAGGAGGAAGAAACATAGAAATGACAGCATTGGGGCGATATTAGAAAGTATTGGATAGGTTGCCAAGAACTATAGCCAACGTCCAACGAGAAGAATCCGCTAATGGCAGAATAATCTACGTACCCTACCTCAAATGGCCGTCCGAGAAATCGGAAACTTTTGTTTTACTTACAGCAGCAATTGCATATAGCGAAGTGTTAGTTCCATGCGTGGAACAAACGGTAATTATCTCTGTGCAAGAAAACAATAAAGTGACTTAAGAATGGCGTTCTGTGTTGATGTTGCAAAAATGATTATGGTGTATTTTGGATGAACTTCAGTGAGGAGTGTCCGGTATCTGCCACACAAAAAAAGTGAGTGCATGCTTTATATACAGGGTTATTCAAAAAGGAGCAGACTTTACATATGTATTTATAATGAACGACAATAGATAGCGACATGTACGGCACATCATTGAATAGAGAAACGTTCAAAGTTTTAAGCCCCAACTATTAGTTCCATTCAGCCCTACAGCATCGCTATGTTTGTTTACGAGAAAATGGCGACGCTGCTGGATAAGTCGTTTTGCGTACTGCATTATGCAAAGAGTGAACGCATTGTTTCATTGCAGCGTCGTTTTCGTTGTAGTTTGACAACGAGCCGTGTCGTCACAAAATATTCACAATTGATACAATAAATTCTTAGAAGATGGTTGCGTATGCAAACGGAAAAGAACTGGTCGTCTTCGTATAACAAATGGTGCTCATTTTGAACACATAAAATAAAACTATTGTAGTTCATTAGAAATAAATATGTAAGCTCTGTTTCCTCTTTTTTAATAATCCTATATTTATAGACAATTCCAGAACGTTTCAGAGATAACTCGGCAGAATTCCATAGACTCAAAATTTTGACAAACCCATGTGCAGAATTTTCTCTCGGGAGAGGGGAAGAGGTTGAAAATAATAAATATCTTGTGTAAAACTCGAAGAGGAGAAGGTTTGAAAAACATGATGAAGACATTATATATTGCTGCACTGATTAGTAAACCATGCTAGCCTCTAGTTCCCGAGGTCGCGGTTTCAAATCCGGCGAAGAGCCGTAAAAATCCTTAGCATACCTTCCTTCGGAAGGGAAGTAAAGCGGTGGCCCCGGGTCGTAGATTTACAGAACCTCAAGCCGATAAAGAGGCCTCTGAGCAAAATCACCGGTCTTTCACGCCTAATATAGAATGGGATGCTAAGGACCACAGCAGTTAAGGAACATCCATAAATAAATTGATTTTAATTTTAACGGATTAGTAAAATACAAAAGTTAACATTAAGCACATTCACGTACGAAGAAAGCTAGGTTCCTATCCACTACTGAAACCAATGTTGTGTTTGACGGGAATATGTTCCGTACCATACATGAAAGCAAAGCAATTCAACAGCGTACCTGTCAATTTCATCTGTTTATTCGTAAATTACAGTAACCTGGAGTTTCTATCTGTACTGAGTACAATAAATCGGTATAGTGAAAAAAGTGACCAACCTTGTCATTAAAGGAGGAAAAAATTGCAAATATTCCGTAAATGCACCAACAACTGGTGCACACCGTGTAAAGTTGGTGACTCATCAAGTTGTGATCATTAGGTTAAACATTACTTAAATAATTCACCACATAACAAGCGCGGAATATGAATTCTCTGAGAACCAGATTTATGTGATGACAATGCGGATATACTACAAGAAACTTAAAGAACTGGAATTCCTGTAATGAATTAGCATCAGAAACTGGCGCTGGTGTTATTTTTTGTGTGTGTTTGTTTGTTTGTTGTTGCTTTTTTCTGCATACTGTACGCAGTGCGTTAGCAAAGTCTAGTTTATTCTGCTTCCAAATTATAGCATAAATAATACAGTGGTTGCAAAATTGTACAGTGTACAATTCAGCGGCAAAATTCTGTATAGCTCAATACTAGTCATAAATTGGATGATTCACGGGTTGAAAAAATTCACAACATTACGATTATTGTGAATGGTATGACATTAACAGTAAATACTCAAAGAAGTGTATTCTACAAACAACTGAATGTGTCATTGCGTTAATGCACAGAGAAATCAAAAAGCGAAATAGATTGATTGTGAATAACCAAGGAAATGTGAAACTAAGCTGAAAATTAATTAGTAGTTTGTAGGTGCAGAATTATGTAATATAATTAGCAAGCAAAAAAAAAAATAAACAAATAGAACAAAAATCACACAAAAAATATGACTACAATGCTATATGAAAAATTAGATTTCTGAAAACACAAGCAAAAGTCGTCTTTCTCTCTCAAAATACTTAACAGGTTAACAAACTTACATTACAAATTACATTGCAATAGCAAGTCACAATAAGTAAAGTTTATCGCAATTCTATGAAACCATTGAAAATTTATGAAAAAGGAATGAAACACTGAACATATGGGTACTCAAAAGGTTACTTAGGTATATAAATTCCTTGTAAACAAGTCGTTGCTTTAGAGAAATCTAATATTTATAAGCCGATATACATCACAATATTCAAAGAAATACTACTACTAAACTCAAAGTACCTACGGGCCACATACGTCAATGTGTAATGAATTTACACAAACTGATCTGAGAATGCTACTCTTGGTAATAAACCAAATTTAATGGCACGAGAATTATGAGAAGAGGCCCTGCAAAGAAAGAAAATTTAAACCTATGTTCAAGCATATTTGGAACCAGAACCACATATCCATGATGATCATTTTCAGCGGAGTCATTATTCAGTTAAAAGAACAGCCACAGGATCGCACAATATTCCAAAGAAAAAAATTAGACACAAACATTTAGTAGTGGCGCGCCCTTACCACCGGGGAAAAGATAATGCGGGAAAAAATAAGAGCCAGCGTGGAAGGCTAGGAATCGAGCCACATCCCTAATGAAAGGAACTAGGGAACGGCGCCTCAACCAATTGTGACGTAAGCCCGGCGATGACGACATCAGCGGCTTCACCAGGCGCCATGTTAGGAATGGGAGAACGTAGCACAGGATGGCCTCGAGAGGGTTACAAGTTGCGATATCTTGAAGGGGTAAAGAGTGCATTATAAGACATGTAACTCTTGTTCCCAAACTTTCAAACCTTTAACTTTCGTAATATAACCTAAACTACATTTCAGAAAAGAAGGAATTAAACAGCTGGTGGATTTACCTGCGTGGCAGAAGAGGTCCGGCAGTCGGGCCTAGCACTTACGTCAAGATTACTAATTAACACTAAATACATTAATAGAACTGACCAGCAGGTAGTCCGGCTAGGCACGCTGATCGAGAGAGCGCCCTCAAAAAACAATCCTTAAGTTTGAATGTCCTACAAAGTGTGATTAGTGCCTAGCCGGTAACTGACATAAGTGTATCTCAGCAGAAATTACGTAACTCACTCACGTGTGGGATCTTTTAACCTAAATCGTGTGTCACACAGCCTCTGCTTACTTCAACAACGGGAAATAATTCGCAATAAATATAATGCCAATTTCCTAGAGCTACTTAAGCATGGTTTATTCCAAATATCTGAAACTTTATAAAATCATCTTTATTAAAATGTTTTAAAATAAAATTATAATCGTCACAATATTTCACCTAAAACATTTTTCCCAAGAATGCGTTGCTTTAGTTTTAAAATTTAAATAGGAAATTGCTTTATTAAACATTTTTGAGAACTGCATGCTGCAGTCTGAAACTGACCTTTCGATTTGGCTGCTAGTGTCTGCTCGTTCGTAAATAATAAAGTATTTTAAAGCACACTGTTTATGCTTAGTCCATATCTGCAATCTTGGCATTCTTCAATGGCTGAGAACCGGTGATAGCAAGCAGACTAGTTACACGTCTTAGGCTTTTATTAGTCCCGCATGTGCTGTAAATTAATATTTCCGTTTTGTTATACATGCTTGATATTATTTTAATAATAATGCAGGAGTATCCTTACTAAACATTATGTGCCAAAGTTTGTTACCGTGAAGTTGTCGAATGCTTTTTTGTAGACCACAAATATTCCATAGAAAGGTTAATTTCTCGTATCTTTTGATTGATCTGTATTTGAGTCTTGTACTGCATCCGCATATGTGCTTCCTTAAGATAATTCACGAGTTGGGAACCTGCGTATAAATTAAGCCTTATTCATGATTTTTGGTTTGGGAGCGTACAATATCCTTTCATCCCACTATTAGAATATGCGGTAATGAAGCGAAAAACTAAAACATAGGACAAAAATTATCTCCCACGCATCTGTTTTTCGTGCTTTACACTGACGTAATCATGTGATGGCTATACGCCATTTGCAGATTGGTTCCGGGCTATGAGCGGTCGATATATTGATGCAAAACTGCGTCAGAGCCAGGAGGTGGCGTAACTTGAATAACGATTTGTAGCTTCATTTTTTACACCAGCGCTTCAAGAGGCAGTGCTTTTAAAATTCAGAATTTTAGAGATACGGAATCTCGCTCGTTGGAATGATAAAACTTGTAAACCGTGGAAAATACTCCTCAGGGTATTATCGCTAAGGAGTGATTGAAAAGACGGGGAATATTTACAGGAAATGCTGATTCTGACGTTACACTCCGTGTGATGGACGAAAAAACCTCAATACCTCAATACATATGTCAATTTTAGTACTCATTTAGTATGCATGTTTACGTGTTTACATTTAAACCGTTTGCCGAATAATAAAGTAATCTACCATTGTTAGGTAGAGGAAACTTTCCATTCAACTCGAAAATTCGATATTGAGGTTCCTTGAATGCAAAAATGCAACTCTAGGAACTTACACGTGTGTTTATCCTACATTTTTTTGTAAACAACAGTTTAAAACGAAAGTCAGATAAATATAAAATTACAAGCTTTACAATCAATATCTATGGATGCCAGGGGAAGATTTTTATAAAAATATCCCAACTCCAAAAATTCTTACATTGAAAAAATATAGTTGCTTTTATTTTCTTAAACATATCTCTAAGGATTCTGGTTAAAACTTCATATGTTTGGGTTACTAATATAACAATTTGAATTTTGTGTGAATAGCCTGTGAAATGTTCTTCATTTTCATCAAGTTATACATATTTTACGTAGCTGGGAAACCATAAAAATTAGCAAAATACCTTTTTGAAATAAAATGTAGTTATTAAAGTTTACAGTTTGTGCCTAATAAGTTTTTTCACAGCATTTACCATATCCGGAATATTAGTATTGTTGGTAATTCCGGTATTTCAAGCAGTATAGTTTCGTTAGTTTCTTTCTCTCGAGCTCGTGCAGAAGTATGTAATGTAAAGGCAGGTAAATAAAAAATCTGATGTGTTGCACCCGCATGAATTTCTCTACTCTTTTACAAACTATTTTTACGAACGTTTATTCTCCATATGCTTCATGTTAATCGAGATGTTAATCTTATTGCTAATTTGCTTGTAGATGCAAGAGGAATACGGTAGACTTTAAGCGACAGTCAAATATTTTAAGAGCTGGTTGCTACGTGGAGTATTCCATTCTCTTTGCATTACCAGGACAAAAAAATCAATAACGAATTCCCATTTGAGAAAAAGTATAAGTATTGGAAAATTTAAGGGAATAACAAGCAATATCTCGAAAATGGTTCACTCAACAACAAAAATGTATGTGATATAAATTGTGTATTTTAACGCGATCTACATTTTTTGTGTGGTAAAAGTTTGTCTATCTCTTATGGTTTACCAGTTATGCAAAAGTCGTTCACAATGAAGAATACTTTTGGAAACATTTCCAGAAAATCAAGTTGTACATTTTATTTGTCATGAAAGTATCTTAAATATATGATATTTTAATCAAAATCGTTAGAGCCATTTTTGAGAAAACTAAAAGGTTCGAAAAATGTTCCATCTAAAGGGTAATATGGTGTGGGAGGATTTTCTTGAAAATCTTCGTGTCGCATCTCTGGAAGATACTGAACCTAAGTACCAAGTTTGGTGTTTATCCGACTGTTCGTTTCTGAGTTATACTGTTCACAGACAGACACACACAGATGGACACACACACGGACATGTTTCCAAAAATAAAAATCTCGGTATCGAATTTTTGGGTGGAATCCAATACTTCCCCTGCTTACTATACGTAGTAGATAAAGAAAAAATAGGCGACTGTCGTTTGAACCTCTGGTACAGTCTGGTGTAACTGCTACAAAATGTGTTGAAAGCACTTCTGCAAGCTTCATCATGATTAACAGAAAGTTGATAGCTTGTGTACAGACAGTGCTCGGAATATTCAATATGAAAATAAATTATGTTGAGTAGAGAAGGTTGTATAATTGAAATCTACAGACAAATTCCTACTAAAGGTGCAAAGATTAACTTACGCCCGGTAGCGTAAGGAGTCGAATAGGAACATTACATAAACTGTCTTTAGATAATAATTTACGTATTTGTGTGTGTAAAATCTGGCTAATTAACATCTGAGTATAGTGGAGATTACCTTGAGGGTACGTCGGATTACATGAATCCAAAGAGAGAAGTTCACTAAGCGTTTGGAGTCAACAGTCGCCTCAGTTCGGTATAAGCGGTAGCCGCACTGTAAGCTGATCATTTGTGGTCCGATTCCTATTCATAATATTGGATCTTTGTCAACAAGTTCGATTTTCCAGGACTAATAGTTGTTTTTTTTTTTTAGAAGAAAAATACTTGCTGACGTTCGTTTAATCATCTGCTGTAAATATTGGTAACTTCTTTTACTATTAAAACATCTTCAGGTTTGTATCTTTTGCTTTAATTCAAAAAAGTTAATTTAGAAATTAAGAAATAATAATGCAAATAATGCAAAGAAAACTAAAATTAGCTTCTTTTTTTTTTTAGAAAATATTCGGGCACGTGAAATGTAATATTTTGAAAAGTAAATTTTACGAAAAAAGTACATTATTGTACAGTTGTGACGTCATCGACAAACATATTAGTGGCGGCATATTATTTGTTGACACTTTTTTTTTGGAAAGGTAGTTTTCTTATTTCCATATTCGCATGTTAGGTTCTAGTCGTGGTCTTACATCGTAAACAACAATCTATTTGAGAATGCTCAATACTGAACTGCAGTAAAATTTGTAAGAAAACAGTAAAGAAATGGATCAGATAAAATCAGGCATAATATATAATTCCACCGTGTTCCTGAACTTTCTACAAAACAGTTGCTATATGGTGGGACCACAAATCGGTGTATGCATGCTCCGCCTGCACTGCAGTGACCAGCAGCCTTTTTTCCCTAAATGACTCGCTCAAGGTTAGGTTTATCAAGACGATATTATGCTTTACTGCGTCAATTGCCATCTCTGTTCGTGCTACAAGCACTAGAGTTTGTGCATTGTGCATACCAAAGGTGAACGTTTATTTAAGACATCTGTGTTGTGTGTGACTTGCTTAAGAGTTTTTTGTTATTGTTGCTGTTCTTGTCTTGAGAGAAATATTTATTAATAAATAAATCACCTGTCTCTAGTGAGGTTCACCACATGGATCGAGAAAACATTGGAATTTGATAAATTTTTAAAAATGTTTTTAAATGATTTGAAAATATAATATTCTGAATATTAACAAGTTTTATGTTTATAGACTTTATTTGGAAATAATTATTATCCTTATTTATACTTTTCTTCAGGTATAAATGGAAATACAATACTTGTAGTGAGTCTCGTGGAATTTAAATTTAAAAGTTGGATTTTCTAAAACAAATTTTGTGTATTTAGGAAGGGTACCCCTTGCTCCAAATAGAAGACCTCTGGTAGTCCATTTCTCTTTTGGGATGTTGAACTTCGCAGACAGGAATGAAATGCATGGCTCATAGATTGGTTGTTTGTCTAAATTTGCCTCCTCTGCTTGTGTTAATTCTCTTTCAAAGAGAACAGTAGAATCTAATGTTGTTGCAGTATTATTGTTCCCATTAATGGCTATGATGTATATTCTCCTGCTAGTCATCTATGGAAACACAATGAACTTGTTCATGTTCGTTGTTGCAGGGTTTGAGTAAAGATGTCCCAGCTTTGTTTTGAGAATTGTTACCTATGCAGTACCTCAGTGCTCCGGAAGAACCCCAACTAGCCCATTGAAATGCCTACCGACAAATTCACGCTTACTGTGAGCTACTTTATTTGTGGAGAAACTTTAAAAATAAAGTTTACAGGAACAATCCCCACACCATAGACGAACTTAAGGACAATACATGAATATAAATTATGAGAATCGCGCAAGAACTTATGGGTGTGAATGAAAATTTCATCCGAAAATGCCAGGATACCTCAATGCAGATGGATATCACTTTCAAACTACTTATAACAAGATTAGTAGGCATTATAGTGCATGTTACTATCACTCGTAAGTAACGAGCGCAATAGACAGTGCGCGGAGCACGCATACACGCGGCCCACCAATATAGGGAACCCTTGTATTTGGTGGTATCCTCTAGGTGTATAACTTAATAACATTTTTGACAAGCGTTTTTTCTGTTTCATCGTTAAACATATGGCTGTGACAGTTATTTTTATTTTCGGTTGGAAAGGTAGAATCAGACGACTGAAAAATTCAATGCCATCGCCGTGATTTGAACCACGGATCTCCTGGTATCCGTCCGGTTGCTCTAACCACTGAACTACCATGAACCGTATCCAACACACGGCTTGTGTGCAAGAACAATTCATTCCATTTTTATTTTCTTCTTTTGTTTTATTTAAGTTATTTATGTTTAACTGTTTGCTAATTTCTTCATTTCCTTGTTTGTCTAAAACGGTAAATCATGCTACTGCTCTTAGAAATCTCATCTCTGCTGTTTCTGTTCCTTTTCTGTCTATCCTATTCAATGGCCAATTTTCACTTCCATACGTTGCCATTGGTAATGTCAGTACCTTATATAATTTTATTTGTTATGCTTTTAGTGTCTTGTTCTTAAATTTTCTCCTTATTGTTCCACTCATTTTTCTTAATGTGTGTCGTTTTATATTCAGGTCCTCATTTTTACTGTATTATATCTTAAAATCTAGACAATGCAAAATAAAGACTTGTTCTCTAATTTCTTCAGTTGTAACTAGGGAATGGTTTTAATGACCTAAAAAGCAGCGAAATATGCAAACATTTATGACCTAAAACTAAAAATATACCTTAAAAGATAAAATATGACTTTATATAAGTTCATTTCAAAAACATTCTTGTTGATTTTTATATACAATGTAATACAAATTTCACTTCAGAACAAATTCTGGGTGTAGTACTTACTTTTTGCAGTGTTTGAAACTAACTAACACTTATTTTTGAAATGTCCGCATGTGTCTGAAAAAAAACACAAAGTAAAATAAAACCATGTTATTACTACTGCGCACTACTTGTTTAAAGCATTTCAAACTAGTTTTGAAGTTGATTTAATAAAAAAGTTAGTTAACACCTATCAATCTTCAGTTTATGTAGAGCTGCACTGGATCACCAGGTGCGTTTTCAGGTTTTCCATTTTCAGAGCTCTACGGTTGACGTTGACGATAGTTTTGTACTTGAAAAGCTCCTCTCTACATCACAGGAGCGCATTTGAAGGCGGCGAGGTCACTACAGGCCAGCTTTGTTTCATTGCCTTCAAATGTTGTGGCATTTCCAGAAAGACTGTCACTAAAATATCCAGGATTCCTCTGGAGAACACTTTGCAATTTGTTGTTCACCCCGCGCAATAAAGTCTTACCCAGCGAACCGACTAGTGCGTTATTCTGCTTGTTTACTACAAGCTTTATTTTGTAGCAATTGTTGCGTTTATTTGTGACAATATCACTTGAAACACTGTCATGTAAGAAAAGGTTTCATGTTTTTATTCTTGTATCTTTAAACATACGATAAAATATGCATTTTTGGCAAAAGTTAGTCGAAATATGACCTATTATGTCAAACTTGGCCGAAATATTACATATTATTAAAAATGTGGAAATATGACCTTATATGCACAATAAAATATATTTTTCTATATACAATACCTGGATACGTACATAAATTGTAAAATTCATCCTAAAGTTCAGGAAAAAAATATGACTTATCATTAAAATCCGGGTCCAAGTTATAATTATATTACTTCTTATACGATTCTCACCCGCCGAAGTAGCCATTTATTTTGCCTTGGTCGTTGAACTGTTTAAATTTTTATATATCTCCATATATCTTTCAGGTTAATAACACTTCTCTGTAAGTCATCCTCCGTTTCTTCGAAAATAATCGGATCTTAATAGAATAAAATTATTTTCAACATTATGTAGTATCTTACTGCATTATTTGTGATGTACTAGGTTCGATCAGTGTAAATAAATATGTAAACAGATATCAGCAGTAGATTATCATTTTAATTTATTATAATATGTATAGTCATACATGTACTGTATATGTTATATTTCGTTAAACTTTTAGTATTAACATTATTAATGTGTTTCTAATACGAGAGTATTTTAATTTGAATGAATCAACGTTTAATGTAAAATTATTCTCTTAATAAGATATAACGTAGGGTCGAGTTCTTTTTTTATTACGATGATGAATATGTGAAATTCTGATGAAGCACAAAGGAAGCTCTTCTTCTTGATGAATTTTCTTTTTAATATATCTCATCTCTAGAACACATAGTACAAAATGTCTATTTTTCACTATCATTCTCAGTATCTCATTGAATTTCAGTTACTGGGCGGGATGATTCAGCCGGCAGCATCTGAGAGTTCTATTCGGGATGCCCCGGGTTTATTTCCCGTTTCACCTGCCAAACCGATCCTGGACTTCGTGGTTTTTCTAGGCCAGTAGGCGAATAAACTGGGGTTGATTCTGTCCTACCACAAATTCTCCTGTCCTTGATCTCCTCTCATTTCATTTCCTTTCATCTTTCAGAACCTCAGGGACAAACACAATGGACCTGACGTGGGACGCACGCTCCTTTGGGGAGAAAATGGTTTCTTTCCTGGGGATGGGGTGGAGATACTCGATTTGGAAATGTTAGGTACCCCACTATGTTGAACCTGCTGCCATCGCCTAATGTCTTTTTCTCGAAGGTTTAGTAAGCGTACTAGTCTTGTCCGCAATGCTGAAACCCTCTCCCTTCTCCCTTACCCTAACCGTATCTGTTTCGTAAGATATTTTTCTTATTACGTAAACAGCCAAACAACAAAGAATGTTACAATTTACCTTCCATACAACTTGATGTCATATACAATCGCTCTCTGTTACCATAACTGCTTTCTGTGCTTGTCATTCTGCTTTTAAAAGTTGGAATAACCAGACAAAAGAAGGTAGTGCCAGGAACACAGTTAATCGGTATGAAGTACGCTGGTATCGATCACGCAGACACAGCAGGATGTGTGAGAGCCAGTCAGGCGGATGACATCTGTTGACGCTCATGTTTTACATACCCAGACTCCATTATGTTCATTCTGACAAGCTAACCAAACAGCTGTAATGTTACTCTCTCCTTGTAGTGACACCTCGTCCCAGGGCAGTTCTGTCACTTCAGCTACTCTTCAGATATCATTTCTTTTATTCTCTTTTTATCTTTGCTTTAATGTTTTAGATTCACAGTTTTGTATGCACAATTCTCTAATTACATGCAATAACGAACAGGCTTCTATTCCACAAGACTAAGGCGGGTTTCCTCGTCAGTATACTTTCTTCATGAAAGTTGCCTTATTTCATGTAACGCAATGTTTATCACTTGTGACATGGAGGATTGTGATTCATATAGCTGCTGTCTTTGAAATCCTGAAGAAGAATAGAGGAAACATTTGAAGATTGTTTATATAGTTATTGAGAATCCTATTGATCAGCAAAACGTCTTAACTTCGATCTCAAGCAACGTATAAGACAGAAGGTGTCAAGAATGGAAAACAGTATATTCGGTGGCTATGTTTGTGCTTTTTTCTTCAATAGCTGATAATCATGTTGATGATGAAACTTGAGTTGTCTCAACTGAAGCCTACACATAGGCTCTGCAACCTTTTGTGCCTCCTGTCCTGGGCATTAATCAAGTCTGACAGTCCGGAAAAAAACCCTTCTGATACCCTCAGATTCCAAAAATAGGAGTATAGACATACATATTATACATAGCGAATTCTTCGCAGTCACATAGTGTATGCTAGGAAGTTTCAAGTTCCCTCCTACATTTCCTGTATAAAGGGTCTCGAATAAATCCCATTAGGTGTAAATGTGTGCGCAAAGTGTTGTGGCCTGTAAGATAGCCTCCTTAGAGCTTAGATTTAGTAATGTTCAACAGAAACTCACCTAATTTGCCTCCAGGCCCAGAAACATAATTATGGGCCTGCCTAGCGGTAGTTTGTTTTCTCCAGATCTCAGGATGAGCCCTCCCAATTAGATGGGTTATCTCATACTTGACTCTCCTGGGAGACACTCCACAGAAGGGATCAGAACCAATTAAATCAAACCCCACGTCCTTCTTAGAATGTCTGACATCTCTTTTACTCTAATAACAGCATACACGGTTACCCAAAAAGGGGAACCTGACAGTTGAACGAAGGTCTACCCGGGCAAGTGCCGAAGCCCAAGCCCCCCCTCCTAACCCAGGGCTGGCACCATGCGAGTGGCCCTCCAACCGTGGGGGTGTCCCATGAGGCCAATGCCTAGAGTATAAAAAAATCCCCCCTGCTTAGGCGAGGATGGGAGTGGATACGCCACTTACAGGCGTCATCCTGAAAGGCGTTCTACCGAAAACCTCGGTAGGGCCGACAGCAATCTAGCATGCCGTCTAGCGCTATCCAAGTCGGTACCGGAGGACATTGAGGCGTCTCACAACCCCGCCTGTGCGTACCAAATCTCCCACGAGTCTCGGGAACCATTGCCCTGCCGAGTCCAGCCCAATCCGAACAACTCCCTATCGGGAGGGAATCTAATGTTCGGTCCGCGTACTTCTAGTAACGTCAGAAGTACTAGGAGTGCTCAGGGTACGCAGCGCCCACACCACCAGACAGCTGGCACAGAGTCTATACAACATCCTTTGGCATTACTGTATCAAAGCTCTAATGGCTTTTAAGGCTGCCAGGCTATCTGAGCAGATATTTATCTCCACCCGTCTGTCCTGGGAAAGTAAAACTGTGCATAACACAGGCTAAAATTGCATATATCTCAGCCCTGAAAGACAGTGGTAAAATTTTCAAGGGGAATGGCAAGCCTGGTCCTAGGACCACAGACCCCAACCCCCGAAGCGGAAGTTATTCATGAACCACGTATGGCTCCCAGCCTTCAGGATATGACTTAAGATTACCCCATTCTGAATTTTGAAAAATTTTAAAAAAGGAAACACTTTTTTAAAATCGTAGAAAAAAACCCTCAAAATTGTCGAATCTTCCCATCAGTTTTTGTCGTTGGTCATTTAAATGTTCAAATACGAGGTTTAAACGGCTATGTGCAAGTATATACAAATAGCACATGAGCTTTTAAAACTGGTTTGCTTCTTATCTTGTAGGTATTCCAACATTAATTACATTTAAAATATTCATGATGCAACGTTTGTTCGATTTCTTTAAAATTTTCAGTACGTGTTCCTAGAAGTGGATGAAGAGATATAGAGAACCTTTCAGTATCAAGATTCGTTTCAGCTTTAGGGTTTTAGTAATTTAATACATGTTTATATTTAAGTGCTTAAAATGGTTAGATTCTTTATATTTTGTCCAATAAAGAATTTACGTTGCATAGAACTTAACACTTGATTGTAACAATTTGATAAATATATGCGGAAGGTAATAAACTTCTCAAATTTTCATTGAGGAATTTTCATTTTGAGAACAATATTCTTAGAAAAATAGGTATATACAACTATGAAAATTATTTATTATAATTATGTTGGTAAATCTGTGATAAAAGTTAAACTAAATTGGTTAGCTTCTTTAGAAATTTGCGATTTCAATACTGAGAGTCCTAAATTTCGGTAAAGTTAATCTTCAAGGTTTTACTTTGTGCTTTTGATAACCAGCAAGTAAGTACTTTGACCACTTAGGGCACATTGCATTTCATCTGCAAAGGCTTTTTATAGCATAGATATTAAATATTTTTCATTATCAGTATTGCCACCAAATGTTAACCATGATACATATTTTTATTTTCCCAACTTTTGATATAGCACACAAACATTCATCAGAAACAGCACCAACGTAATAAAATTATAAGTAGTCGTGCTATGACGTACTTACACATTATGTTAAAGGTTCGATGAATTAAGGCTGCTATTCCTGATGATTACTGGTACTATAGTAAAGAACAGCCATTGTAGATTACTAAAGGACATATAGAAATTGAACTTCTGTGACAAACAGGAAAGGGATTGAAATTATTGGACTACACCAGGTGGCCCATTACCGCCAGCTGGAAATTATACGTATAACCATTCAAATAGGAGAGAGCACGCATGGTTTTCTAACAATTAGGCTGCTGCTAGTTCAGAGAAAATCAATAAAGGAAACTAATTACGCCTTTAAATTCGGCACCATAGTTACCATAGTATGCAAAGTAAAAAATCTAATTCGGCAATGCGAATAGTTCACCTGGATTGTAATTAAATATTTTAGAGTTTCTCCTACACAATAAATTTCGTTGCAGAGGTAGATATTTTAATAAAATTCAAACAATATAAGTGTAATATAAAACGAGTATAACGGATATTTAAACGTGGGGCTGTATTATTCTGAAGTATCAGGGTCTTAATGTTCAATATTAATAATAATGTTAAAGCAGTTTTTAGTCATCAATTGTGACTTGTTCCTTACTTGTGTGCTCTAAGAATTGTGAAATTAAAATTATGATAAAACTGAAGAAAATAAAGGAAAACGTTTTAGTGGGTTCTTTCTAACATTGGAACATTCAGAAGACAAACAAGCCGTTCTGTTTCCAAATAAAAATTGAAGTATTATTTTTTGTTTTATTTGTATTCTGCGTTTAAAATTAATGGCAGAAGGATTTGCCCTTGGAAGCCATCGCTGTTAGGAATGAAGTTAATTCATTTACACTGAATAACTGTTCTTTCACATTGGATTTTGTTCGTAACTTGAACCAGATAATAAGAATACAGTGTCAAGACAAGATTGAATCCAGACTTCAGTGCCTTTTCTAACGTACATAAACTTCTAAACCCAGTTTTTTTGGGGGGGGCAGGGCGTTTTAAACCATCCTATCCATGTTTGCACCTATATTCACCGTTCTAAAACGTAGAGTGTAGAAAATATCTAAGATATGGGGCGTGTTTTTAAAGTAACTATCGTTTTAATATTTTGCCACTGCAGTTGCGATTTTGAGCATGCGCAATCTCCTCCTTCATTCAATTCGGAAGCCAGACGCAGCTGTAAGCAATCGTTACTTTGTGTTTTCCTGTTGTTAGAGCGTTTCGAAATATTCAAAACAATCGAACGACCCGCGGTTAGATCAGTGATTCGTTTTTGAATGCGAGAAATTTTACTCCAGCAAACATACATCGCCAATTGTGTGAGGTTTATGGGGAAACAATAGGTAATGAGTGATGGAATGGTGAGGAAGTGGACACATCAGCTAAACAAAATCAAGTTCTGATTGAATCATTTGGTTGGGAACAATTCGACCACCCTACCTACAGTCCGGATTTGGCACCTGGCAATTTTCATCCGTTTCTTCATCTGAAGAAATTCCTTGATGGAAAATATTTCAAGACGATGATGATGTGAAACAAGAAGAGCAGGCTCAATCTTTGACAAAGGCATACAAAAACTGGTTTCCCGTTACATGTGCCTGAATAACAACAGAAAATTTGGAGAAGTAGTTTAAGGTGTAAGGTAATGAATGATAATGAAGTGCTTGGCAAATAATACTGTGGTATGTTTTTAAAAATATTATGGCACTTTAAAAATACGCCTCCTTCTATCTCCAGTCCAGAGTATCTGGATATAAGGTCGTACCCTGACACAACAGAGATAACCCACAACTATAGATACCTCGAAGAAAAGCCTGTATGCTTTCACTCAGCATGACTTCTTCAGATGTGAAAGAAATGAAATATTGAACGAATTAATTCGCGGAAACAAATTAATTAAGCCGCTCAGTAACAAAAATACATACAGCAGTTGTAACATTCCGGATAATAACACAAAATTTTGGCCAGTAGAACATCTTAATGGATTCAACATACTGATTCACCATACTGCGTGGTCTATAGAGAAGTGACTTAATGGTTAAGGTCATCATAGGATGTGCAAGAAACCAGAAGATAATCAAACTGTGTTGGATATAGAGAGCATAGACTAAAATAAATAAATAAATACATTTCCTGGAACAGAAATATGCTTGTATTTAGATAATTATTCGAATTAGTATCCCTCACTTATTTATGAATAGCGCGTAAATGATGAAAGAAATGAAACTGTTATCTAATCTATGAAAGTCAGTGTATGTGTGTGTGTATTTTCCGTATAGGCTTCTACACCGTTGCATCGATTTTGGCCAAGCTTGCATAGACAATCTTAGAAAATTGAAATTTCGCCCCTTTTAAAGATTAATTATTTAATCTTATGTAATGTCTACAAAATTCCGCAAGACCATTTATATCTCAGTTATCATCGTAACAGCTCTAACGTTACCAATTTAGGAATAATGGTTAGTTAAACCTTCACAAAATAACAAAGGAACAGCGAGTTCACATATAATTCGTTGATCTCTTCCCTAACATTGAGCTATTTATTCTGTATTGAAATATAAGAACACAGAAGGATTAAACATAATCGAATTAACTAGAAGAGTCTCTATGGTGCTCAAACAGTGCTACCATAAGAATAATAAATAAGCGAAGTTCATAACCATTTCCGTGATTATACACCGATGTTCGGATATTCAATTATTTCAACTTGTAGTTTCACATTTTTTAATGCAGCGGGGTTCTTTTAATATGGGATGTTTACGATGTTTTATAAGGATAAAAACAATAACTGAGTGATATATAAATTGATAGTGGGCATGGATTACAGTAGCAGTATCAAATCGGACGAAGTACCACTTCTAGTTCTTCTTTGCACGTTAATCTTCTTTGTTATCTTTAATTTTGTCTTTCGTGCGTTTTCTTAGGTGTTTTATGTATGATGTTCAGTAAGAATAAACAAGGATATACTGACGTTACCTTTTTCTATAAAGATTAACGAGGCAGAGCAAATGTGACGAACTAGAAGTCATTCAACTGCATCCACGAGAAATCATTACAAACTGTGGTATAAACAGTGCTTTTGCATGCTTGAGGCAGTATTTTTAACACTTAAATGATTTCAGTCTTATCACATAATATAAAAATTCAATAACAGCCCGCCTTAAAGCAATATGTGTATGTAGCAAGATATAAAAAGTGTATATTACAGTCATTGTATATTTTTATATTATTGTATACATGTGTAATAATGTTATGTGCATGTATTACGTAAGTTAATAATGTAGGAGCTGTGAGAATAATAGGTTAAAATTTGCTAACAATGAGGTAACAATGACGTAACCTTGAGGGAATAATGAATTAGAAAGTTTAAATGTTACTGGTAATTCTTGGTAACAGTAATGTAATTTTTGTGACAGTTTATAAAATAGCCAATCAACAACCAGAAAAAGTTTTAGCTAAATGAAAGTATTCTATTGGACTAGGATTAGCCAATCAGAAACTAAAATGGAGCAAAATTTACAAATTCAGAAGTCAGTTGCTTGTAGACAGTGTTCCTAACCGGACGCGAAATGCTTCCTCGAGAAATTTAATACGTATTTTGTGTGAGACGTGTTAAAAAGTGCAAGTACTTAATAAAAAAATCTCACAGCTCCCTCTCTATATATCAGTGAAGTGTTACTTAATCGTGTCAAGCATTAATAAAAGTAGTGAAGCAAAATTATAATGTGTGTAAGCCTACATTCTTCACTCCCTGCCACTCCCTGCTAAGACATTCATGTCTCTAAAAAAAAATAAATACTGACGCAGCCGAGGCAAATATAAATATATAATATTTAAAGAAACAGTAAAAATTACAAAATTAATATTTTTTTAAACATTTGGGTCAAAGGCCACCGGAAGGTACAATTTTGGGGGGGGGGCGAAGGCTACCGGAAACTTTTTACCTTGCGTAGCAGCAACAAACGTTCTTCAAATTGGCTCCCAAAGCGTGGGGCAAATAACGTAAAGACAATAACTTCTTCATGGTATTCTGTTCTTTTTCTTTACGCAGTCTTGAGAGTTTTAATTAACTCTTTAAATGTCTTGTTAATAACTTTCAAATGCCTCCAAAGAAGCGCGAGGCTATTGAGCAAGTGCAACCTCTGGGTAAATGTTGTCGGGATAAACCATCATACACGGGCAATGCCGTGAACTTTATTTAGTTTGATACAAGTGTTAAAAGTGTAATTTTATTTTGGAGTAGAAGGTTTGTGGAATGGTGCTGAATCCTAAAAGTATGTTTTGCAACATAGTATATATTATATATCCCTGATTATAGGTATCCAGCTGAAATCTATATAGAAATATTCGTGTACATTCGGACATGTGCAATTGTAAGTTCTAGTCGTTATTTGGCCTTCGTAGCACAAGTAATGACAACATGATCACTTACACCATAACATTCTGTTACATAAAGAAGACTGTGGCATAATAAATCAATAGAATGAATGTAAGAATGATTTTATTAATAATAGTATATTTTATTTAAGATTATTATTATTATTATTATTATTATTATTATTATTATTATTACTTTCATTTATTTGTGATGACGATTGTGCAGTTGTTAGGTTATTAATATTAATTGCTTGTGTAAAAGAAGCAGTATTAGTATTGATAACATAATTGATTACAACCCGCTCTGTGGCGTGGAGGTAGTATGACATTCAAGAGGTCCCGAGTTCGAATCTCGGTAAGGGTGAGTTACTCGGATAAGGATTT
Source organism: Deroplatys truncata (assembly GCA_030765065.1). Lineage (NCBI taxonomy): Eukaryota > Metazoa > Arthropoda > Insecta > Mantodea > Mantidae > Deroplatys > Deroplatys truncata. The sequence continues at coordinate 108,052,126 of CM060979.1, forward strand.
TGGGGCTTTTTGTTACCCTGTAAAGATGAATGTCGGTAGCTTTAAGCTCTATAGTTCCCGGGCTCCTTTGAGCGTCATTTGATTCATTCATTGTCCGATATAACAACCGGTTAAAGGACACTAAAAAAACCTTGATTACATTGTTTGAATTGGAAACGGTTGAATTCATTGGATGATTCCGTTTCTGAGGCACTCAAATAAGCCGGCGGTTCATTGATAATTGATGCAATGCCTCTGCTCTCTAATATAATATAATTTCATTTCAGCAAACAAGAGTGGTAGCAATTGAGTGTTATAAAAATATTTATTACTCTAAGAGTTATGTCTTGAATCTCCATAACAAATCAGTGTTAAAAACTCTATTTTAGTACCATTATACGACCATACAACCATCCCCTCCCATTATGATTAATTTTCATAGTTACTTTATACTTATTCATAAAAAAAACTTGTTTTTCGGTCTAATTAATACTGAAAATGATAAATGATGATTTTAAATGTGCACTTCGTTATACTACATGTAGCACGCAGGAGGTTAGGAAGAAAGTTGTATATTTACGGTCCCCATATGCTCGCCTTTATTGCTTGCTCTTTTCTCATCAAAACAAAAGAATGGTGACTAAGCCTAAAAAATATATGGCTTCAGGTATTGAAAAATTCAAACTAACAAAATCGAATCTAATAGAAATGGTTAAAACTTTTACATACATCCTATATTTTAAAGGGATCTGCATTTTACCTATAGTGAATTCTATCCAACATTTTTACGTTTTCCCGCTTATACAAAATTCAATTACAATGAAATTCACAGACCATTACAGAAGATTCAGGATGTTAATTCTCTTTTTCATGTAAATCTCTCTGTCGTACACCGTTTTAATATAAGCTGTTAGAGCAAGTTTGAGAAAGGGATAAATAATGAGATCTGTCCTTGCAAAGTGTAGTTTGGGGCGGGAGAGTTTTGTGAAAATCTTGTTGTTGCGCCTGTGAAAGGTGCTGGTCTAAATGTGAAGTGCGGTATTCTACCACTTTATGTTTGAGTTTACATAACACACGCACGCAGGCACAAGCGCAAGAACTCTGTTCAAAACAAGCGCGTAGTTCCTGTAAGACGATATTTTGTATAGAGCAGAATGCTGCCTCTACCTCCCTTAGGTAAGCTGCTAGCTCAAAACTGTGAAATGGTAATGGCACAGCGCAGAGCTCTGCGACTGAAAACAGCTCTCACGTTGTTTTTCGGACAGAGTGGATTACGCATTTGAGATTTGAAGTAGGCGCACAATTGTGTACTAGTTCTGCATACCTGTTAAAGACAGCAAAAGAAATGGGAAAACTGGGAAATACATTATTGCAAGGATGTGCAAATAAGTATAGGGTGGTTATAAAATCTCATAGCGGCCGCTATTTTCACTCATGAGCGTACCCCACCAGAGATTATTCCATCCTCACGCCTTTGAGTGTAGCAGTCGCAGCTTTGTAAGCTAAACCTAATGAAATCTGTTTTTTCATGCAAACATTGTTGATATTCACAGAGTGCTGGTTTATTATATATTTATGGCAAATAGGTCTGAAAAAAGTACTCGTCAAAGCAACACGCTTTCGATTTTCGGTTCCGCCCTGCTGTCAAATTTCGTGATCACCGACCATTTGCCATACGAACGGAATTATTTTTACCTTTGATTTGTGATGCTGAAGAGTAAAAAAAGAACGGTCTGGTGCATGCTAGGGCAAACTGGCGTGCATTATGAAACAAATGTTGGGAGCAGCTGTCCTATAATCTGGGATATTACTGCCGAATGCATGCCGATGCATTGATGCATTGTGTGTGTCTGTATGTCGATACTCACATCTGCGGTAAATCAATCTGCTTTCCGAAACTCATCTGTTTCAATACACAGGAGTCTGCGGTAAAAGCATGGCAACAAGTAGCTTTAGTCATCCGATCTAAGTGTTGTCTCCCAATACAAGTGCTATGCTTGGTTAATGACTTTTGGCAACTGTTACTTATTATGAACATCTTGACGTACTGGTGAACTACTTTCATTAACCTTATTGAATCCTCTTAATAGCATATCGCATAATTTCGTTCCATTTTACGTTACTTCTCTCCCACTGCATTACACTCTTATTTTTGAAGCCTCAGATAACCGATGATAAATGCCTCGATTTCCTTCCTTTATGAATACACAGGAGAAAATTTCAAGGCAATGTATCTGTTAAATTTTGTTAAAAATGTTAAGTGTATAAATTTGGTAAAAGTTTAATGCTTTGATTTTGTTTTTTAATACGTATTTTCATGGTATACAGTTGGTTTTATAATATCAACAATTTTAAAGTTACAAATGGCTATTTAGTCGGTTCTGTACCATTTATATAAACTCCCATTTTTTAGAATTTTTCACAATTCAAAGTGCTCCTTAAACCACAGTTTATAACTTACTAGCATGCCATTTTCAGGATAGCTACAGGAATTATGGATTTAAAAACATTGTGCATTGCTAAAAATATTAAATATTACAACTTAAATTAATTATTTTCCATTAAATCACATTGCAAAGATTGACAAATTAAATAACATGTGTACATTTTTCTCTTAAATTAATTAGAATTAACAAATGTCTGCATAACAATTTGTTTAAGTTTGCGTTCTAAGCTGGAATTAACAATTTGCGAGCGATACGATAAGTATAGGGCCCAAGGAGTATTTTATATCACCATATCAAAAAGTGATTAATAAATTAATATCTCAACAACGTTTGACATAGCTCTTTAAAATGCAATGCACAGTGTGTATTTTATGTTCTGAGTACCTGTAAAAACCTTAAAGCAATCAGAAGAAAGCTACATTTTGGATTTTTGCAAATATTTTGCCTTAAAGCTTTTAGAAAAGCTCCTTAAAATACACTGTTTCCTTCATTTTGATGTTTATATTTGAGTCTAATTTTTAATGTCTAATGCGAAAGAATATTTCCAAACTCGCCCAGGAAGCCATTATAAGCATCAGTCCTTGGGCCACTGGTTACTTAAACATTCTTTAAAGTATCCTAAGAGGTGTTGAAGCTTCGAGGTTTTTTCCAACGTGGTATTTTGATGTAGATAGAAGTAATATTGTAATTCTATTGTAATCCAGTACACGATGCAGGACTTTCGTGTCATCCTGCTAAATCCGGGAAGGGAGATGACATTGAATTCATGAAAACGTTGCATTTCCTAAAAAGCTATTGTCATTTCTAACTTATAAAATCATGTTCTTCTTTAATTGGTTACTGTCCTCTTTGTAGGACTTACAAGCCAGTAACCTATCGAGAAGCAGTCACACCCTATATCATAGCATTTCAGAATGAGTGATCAGTCCAATGTCTGGTAAGGCGGTGAAGAAGAAGGAAATGCAATGGTGATGAAGGGGATGATAGGAAATCTCGCGGATTAATTATCCAACCCAGCATTGAACTGGCGACCGAGGAAAACTGGGGAAAAAGTCTTCAGAAGACAGACCATCCCGGGGTTTTGAACCCGGGACCTCCCGTATGCGGGCCTCAGACGTTATAAGAGGAATCAAAAGGGCAAATTACTCGTACCTGTTTCGTGTTCCTCTGCTGTCATTTTCAGTAATTATACACACTATACTTTACCTGTAAATATGGAAATTGTAACAAGTGCTGGCACCGGTATTACAACCTCCACTTTGTGGCTCTTTAGAGTTTGTTATGCAGATACTCTGGGGGAATTAAATTGCATCTATTGTTCCACCTCTGAAGCTGCTCCCGACATAAATCCTCTTGTAGGTTTAAGTTAACCTAAATACAGAAGCAGTCGCGAGAACCCGTGAAAAAAGGAGACACGCACACTGTATTCCTGAAGGGTAGATTTTCCTTTTGTTTTGTTAGTGGAAGAATTGAGGAAGGTTTCTGATATACAACATTTACATAATGAGACGTGTGTGGAGTATAAAGAGGAGAGAAGGAAGCAGATAACGTAGTTTTCAACATAAAGCACTGGTAGCGACCCTAACGCATCTTTATTTTCTTCTCTTCCTGTGCATTTACCCTGCTGATTGCTTTCCGTTTTTTACATAGGTATCGAAGAGCACTGAGTTATTGATTCTAAACATTTCTTCAAAGGCCCGATACTTTGAAGGTGAAAATAAATTCACTGTTGAGATACATGCTCTTCGTTCTTCAGTATTGGAATTCTGGAAGGCACAATTGAGTATTATTAGAGGCAAATTAAAGGATGTGATGATTTGCAAATCATCGTTAAACAAATATCATTATTTACATTTTAAATGTTTAATTTGCTTCCTGTTTCTACCGGAAAAAATACGCAGTAGTGTTTATTATTCTGATCTGCACAATTCAGAGGATAGTAAGAAATGGATCTCAATTTTGTTGTATAGTGATATAAAATAACTTATATACATGACAGCGAAATGTATAAAAAATGCATAAGATATTCTTGATGCATAGAGCTAGCAACAAGAGTCAAAGAAGCCTGTATCTTGGGTTTGTTAATCACGCACACTTACGTGTAAACGTTTACTAGTTCCCCTATACCGTAATGATGTTTTTCCGTAAGATTTACTCATTTATCTGGCAAACACTGGGCTCCATCTGTAGCGGTTCCTCCTTGGTAGGACCCCACTACATTGATGATGAAGGACCATTGGGAGATGATGAATTCTGTGTTACGTACCTGTAGGTACCTCTTGATGCCCGTACTCTTGTGATGTATCACAACGTTCTCGTAGACTGGAATCTGATGAGCGTATATCTGTAATCTTGTGTGTGTATTAGTATGTTGCAATTATTATTTTATAATTGTGCCACGTCTGCTGTACTTGTGTCGGAGAGCAATTGTGTCTTGTCAGGGTTAGCTATGGAAAATGTTAAAATATTTTCCACACACGTAGTCTGTTAATTATTTCACTTGTATTTTAGATAAACCACATGTAAATATTCACAATTCACTATCACCTTTGTCATGTTAAAATATGTATAACTGGTAGACTTCAAAATACGTAGTTTGAGCGTCTATTTAGAGAGACGAGCTTCTGCACTACCTTTCTGCTCGAAGACTGATAAAGCTTCTGTTAGCGTTCCCTTCAACCGTTTTCTTAGCGTACGTTTTTGAATTATAGGCATGTATCAGTGTACCCGATTGTTGCTACTATCCAGTAACATCCAATAACAGTTTGTTATATATATATATATATATATATATATATATGTTAACAGATTTTCATAGTCTTAATTAATGAATCTAAGGTTCATTATATGTTTATGTAGATACTATGTACTTCTCGTAATTTTTATTACTGGTTATATATCTAACAATGGCCGTTCCCTCTCAAATTATATTTTATATGTTATAACGTTATATACTTATTCTCTACCATGTGTACATTTTGAATATATGTGTTTCAATATCCTCTTAATTATTATACATACAATATTAGTAAAGAAAGTACATAACACGTAAAACTTAGAACAAAATATTAAAGAAAGAAATTATGAATGTGTTGATGCTGAGAAGCTGTGAATAAGATATCTTATTACATTAATTAGTTATCGTATTAGTTTGTCCATGGGTAGTATTGTATCTTGCTTCACATCCAGTCCTAATTAATTCTTTCTACAGCTGGCGCGAAATAAATTCTAAGAGTGAGCGAGAGGGAGAGAGAGAACCAAGAACCGAATTACGTAGGGTGAGCAGAAACTAGGGTTACAATGCCGATATTCCTGGAGTTCTGTCCATTATAGAGAAATTAGCAATGTGCGGTAATTCTAATACTTGCGGTAGGCAACTGTGTAAAGTTTCAGCCACCCTCCAACTACAGTTCTAGTAATTTTAGGTAAACACAAGTGGCGACTCGGTTGGAAAGCTGGTTTTACGAAGAAATCCGCTCCTTTATTCAATTTCTGTGGGCTAAACATGTAAGCGCTGCTGAAATTCACCTGCAGCTGGAAGAGGTTTACGGAGACACTTCAATATCTCGCCAGCATGTCGCATAATGGTATCAAAAGTATGTGACCGGTAGAGAAAACGTCACCGACGACGATCGCAGTGACCGACACAGCACGGCATCAACAGATTTGAACACAGCTCGCGTGGAGGAACTAACTCAGGAGAACTGGAGGATCACGTTACAACATATGACGGTAGAATTGGGAATGTCTTTGGAAGCGTTCGTTATATTGCTCATGATATTATGCAGTGCCGGAAAGTTAGTCCTGATGGGTTCCACGAAATATGTCCAACCAATACAAGGAGAAGCGCATGGGGACAAGATTTAAAATTTTGCAACGGTGTCCGCAGAAGGGAACATGTTTCTTCACCACATTGTCCCGGGTGACGAAACATGGATCTAGGGGTAAGTGGTCGTCAATGGAGTGGAACAGCCTCTCCTCTCCAAAGAAAGGTGTTTAAGCTGACATTATCTGCCGGGAAGCTGATGGCCACAGTGTTTTGGGACAGCGCTGATGTCATACTCGTGGAGGTTTTGGAAAGTGGCCACGCAGTGACCGCTGGCCGATACTGCGAGATCTTGACACGATTGCGCGAAGCCATCAGCAGGAAACGGTCTGGACGTCTTACTGAGGGCGTCATTTTGCTTCGCGACAACGCGCGACATCATACAGCCCAGAAGACCACCACACTGTTGAAGCAGTTCGCTGGGACATTATCGAGCACCTTCCCCACAGTCTGGACCTTCACCTTCTCCTCACTTGAAGGAACACCTAGGAGGCTAACGATTTGTTTCAGACGAGGAAGTGAAACACTTTGTCACAACATGGCTGAACACAGGATGTTTACCAGAAGGGAATATTCAAACTCATCCCACTAAGCGACATTGAGACCAGTATGGAGACTTTGTCGAAAAATAACGTAATGTATGTACTATCAGTTGGCCGCATTGATTGTACGAAATAAAATGTACGCGTTTCACTGCAGGCTTTGTAAACCTAGTTTCTCATCACTCTCGTTTATATAGCGTAAAACGGCGAGGGGAGTCATAAATAGTCCGTTAAAATTCACAGCGCCACGGTATTCTTCTTGTGTGACATGCCTCAAAGCCTGCATTGCGTTGGCAAAAAAATAACAATAAAGGGACTATTACTTTGTTGTACATTGCTATTGCAATAACTGCTTTGGTGCATAAGCATTTAAACTCATAAATAACGAAAACATTGATATGCTTCTGGTAGTCAGAAAGTGTGTTAACTAAGATCTGTTCTATTTAACTTCCTCCGCATCTCTTAAACATCTCGTGCACCAGTCACATTTCATTGGCTGCCCTTGTGGAATACGTTATTATGCGATACAAAATATTTCCTTATTTAACACAAACCACCTACATTAATATATTCGAAAATAACTGTCAAAGTTATATTTTCATAACGTGTGAATTAAATATATTACAGAAAAGAGTTATTGCCTGTCCTATATATGCCTTGTTTGTCATCATTCGAAGGTGTACATTAGCCAAGCAGGGGAAAGTGGAAGGAAACGCATCGCGGAAGAATACATGTCTGCGGGGTAAGGTTATAAGTAGCAAGATTTAAATAAGTTGTGATGTGTCCTCATCATTATCATCTTGATTATTATTAACTTAGAAACTCCCAACTAGCAAGAATAGACAACTCACTGGCAGTATTGCTCGCTATCCACCTTTTGGGAGAGGTAAGCAACTGCGGTAAGGAACAAGCGGTTATAACATAATTTGTCTTTAATATATCATGAAAGAAGCAAACATAAGCACTGTTTATCTCATGTTTTAGTTATTGCTGGAAAACGAAGTGAATACTGCAGAAGGAAAAAAAATAAGACAAAATAAAAATAATATACCCTACTATATTTAAAAATATGATTTGATATATTCACGTGACTTTCTCTATTCCTATCGTCTATTAGTGAGTATACAAACGATTCTTACTAAAACTTATTTGTTGTCTATTACACTTTAATCCAAATAAGCCTTTACAAAAATAACTATCTTACACATTTCGTTATAGATACAAAGGGAGCAGGGATAGTTAAATATTTATGAACTGAGCACTATAACCTGGCCTTAAAATTCCATACGTTTCCATATAATCGCGAGAAACAACTGAATGTTGAACAGGACCTTAAAAGAATGACCAAGAAATGAACAATTCGAACGTTTAATAATGGATATCTCAGATATAGCTTATGCCACAAAAACTTATTTGAAATAAATTGTGTATTTTAGAGATCTACATTTTTTCTGCAGTACGTTTTCGTCTATCGCTTAACGTTTACCAGTTTTACAAGGTTATATACAACTTTTTGCAAATGAAGTGGGCTTCATATGTTATTTCCAGGAAATTTAAGATACACATTTTATTTTTAATGTAAATATATTTAATATAATGGTATTTTAATCAAAATTGTTACAGCCATTTTCGAGAGAATAAAAAATTTCGAACAATCTTCCATGATGGGTTGTCTGGGGTGGGAGATTTTCTTTAAAATTTGTTTGTCACACGTTAGGAAGGTACTGAACCTAAATACCAAGTTTTTGAGTTGTGCTGTTCACAGACACACAGGCACACACACGGACATGTTTCCAAAAATACTTTATTTGGATTCAGGGGCCTCAAAACATGTATTTTCGCTGACATTTATGTATCTAATTCTTGTCGGAATGTAATATCTTCTCCAGTTACTATGTACGTGATAGATAAATTAAAAATACAAAATATATATTGGAAAACTAGTACGAAACACAATGCCTTATTCATCCCTTTCCTACTCAATTCTTTCTTTTGCGATTTTGCTACCTGCTGTAGGTGACAAATCTTGTCTTGCAATAAAAAGGAATCGGTAATTCACACGAATTGGCGTTGCGTTTAAGTTTTACTCTGAGAAAGAGAAAGAGAGAGAGAGAGAGAGAGAGAGAGAGAGAGAGAGAGAGAGAAAGGAGAGAGAGGAGAAATAAAATTTCACTGTTTATAGTTTTACAATATGCAGACTTTTGAGACAGTGCTTATAACTTCCCTTCCAAATATGCTAAAGCGTTTTTTCATTTGAAGTCTGTTTTAAGAATAATAGCTATATAACAATTATAGCAAGACAAAAAATATATAATTTTAATCTTTCTTCCGGTTGACGGCATGGTTGGTAGAGGTGGCTAAGGTAAAGACGGTAAAGGGGTTCGGACGTTTTCTTTACAAATTTATTTTCCCATGTTTATTTCGTTTTATGCATTGAAAATACATAAAACGTAGAAAAGTGTGTTAAACACTTATAAAAAAAAACAAAAAAGAAATAAATACAGAAATAAGATAAAAGATATGCTACTAATATTTAAGAATAGGCTGGATATAAGTCCATTTAATTCTTTGGAAATCATTAATATGCTTCTCCCACATCCGATTGTCCATATCGAATTTGATTATAACAAATTATTTTGAATTATTTTTATTTCTGTTTATTGTTTTGAGATCCGTTTTGAATTTGTTCCTCTGCTCAGTTAATCAAAATAATTTAATTGTTATCCCAATAACTTTTAAACTTTAAAAATTAAATTTATTAATACTCCTTTCTTTTTTCTCAATCCTACTAATTTTATTTAACCTAATAAGTTATTGCTTCACTTAGGATTCATAAAACAGTAATTCAAGCCCATCGTATATTTTATCACCCTCTCATCCTTTTAGATGCCATATGTATTTCATCTTAGCAGGTTCCATTCTGCTTTCATCTTTTCTGGCTAAAACCTCTCTCAGTGTAATTGTACTTATTAGTGTTATGCACTTTTGTTATTAAAATTTTTCTTGCTTCAATCCGGTACTCTAAATCCTAAGTAATTAAAATATTACACCTGTTCTGAACCAAATTATTAGTTATAGTTTTGCTGCTAACACGAATGATTTACAGTTGGTTGTCTTGAATAATATCCTGTTGAAACTATACATAAGCAATAGGAAATTTGGTGTGGCTACATAGTAGCCTTTGGAAATATCACTTGGACTGGGGAGTGAAGGGTAAAGGAACGGAGGGTTCCCCGAAACCGGATCAGAGCACCATAAGTAGGCCACAACGGCATTTTTGCTTCTATCGATACCTCTGGGCATGAGGGAGGGAGTGAGAGGTCCAAAAGGGTGATCAGATCCGGTTCACGACGGGCGAAAGATTGGACACGGGGTCCTTAACGTTTCCAGATCAAACGCATCCGCCACCGCCCGGACCCATCCACAAGTCCCTAACTCCCGGGGGTCCCCAGAAGCGGCGCCCGCCCAAGAGCACGAGGAGGTGAGACCTAACTGAGCAGTTCCGCAACGACTTCAAGGAAGAAACCTCTACATCCACCACCCAGCCGCAAGCCGCCGAACACGTCGCCTGGTCCTAAAACACTGAAACAGATGTCAAGGAAGACGATAGGTACAGAAAATGAGGGTCAGGAAAGTTATGGTAGAAGATGAGCCACCCCAGCATTCGCCTGCCGACCAGGGGAAACCACGAAAAACCCTGGAGCAGAGTGGACGGACTTCGGGGATCGAACCTGCAGCTTCTAAATGCGAGTCGCACAAGTTACCACGTCGCCACCTCGTTCGGTTGGACTGGGGGGTACTTTATTTATATTTTAAATATTTATTTTCACTGTTTATTTAGGTTAAGCAGTGTCCCGACTCACTTGCATAGGCGTGTAGTGCAGCACAATCTACAATTGATCCCATTTGTTTACAGACAGGTTATGATGCTTGATATATAGTCCAATATTTTTTATTCTGATTATTTGAATCACTACTGATAAAGATATGGTTGATGGCTCCGAGTTTAAGAAAGCATGTACTTACGTTTTACTGGGGAAAAGTCGTGAATGGCAATAAGAATACTGATGTGAATACCAACTCGTGGTTTTAATGTAGTTTGAAATTTCTAGGAATAAATTAAAATGATTAATGCAAACATTTAGTAATTTTGTTCCGATACTAAAATTGCCGCTTGCTTTGTGGTTAAGACTATCAGCAGATGTAATCGCGGACACTAATAGCTTCTTGAGTCGAAGTTTAGAATCCTCTGCCTATTCTTGGATAGCAATAAATTATTATATCACTCCAAAAGGAATATTTTACCCGTTGCCAAGAAATTAGATTTAGGTGGGCTTTAGTAATAACAGATGAAAGATAACGTAATAGAAATTCGGGAATCTCTGTGAAAATATATTCCAAGAAACCTGAGGTTTTCAGTAATATTATTATTCAGAATTATCCCTTTATATTAGTGTGACTGGCAACAGAGGATTTAAATTTGTGTATCATAGTATTTTTTAAAAAATATAAATTTGGCAAGCTCTATGATATGGAATCTAAGCAGTATCGGTTGGGTAATGCCGTTGTTTCACTTCTCTTAAGTTGGCAGGTCCTACCTCTTTTTAGTGTTTTTAATGACGTTACTACACACAATATTGGTTTACATTATAAGCTTTAAACATATTATAGTCAGTAACAGTCTGTTTCTTCTGTCATATTTTTAGTAGTTTTGTTTATGGTTTATTTTTTTTTCATTTCAGGTGAGAATGCTGGCTAGAAATCTATTTGAAATTGGAAAAAATAAAGGATATTAAACCAAGTGATACCCGTTACATAATCAATGTAAAATCAACTATCCGAAAAGTAAGTATTGACATGTTTTTCATTGCGTTCTCGTACTAACAGGCCTACAAAGTTTCAGAGAGACACTAGAATACAAAATTATATTTTTAGACAGCATGGCCTAAAAGTAGAAGTTCTAACACAGAGCACACGAGCTAAAAGCTTTAGATTATCCCACTAGTCCGATAATCTTCTGTGTGACCAACGATAGTTTCAAGCCCAGTCTCATGACAATTACCCTTTGTATTTGCACTGTTTAATAAATAGACTTGTTTTGATTAGTTTTAGTTTTCATTTTGCCTTTTTAAATGATTAATTTCTCATGGCGCTGGCATTATCTGTTCACAATACAAATAGCTATACTTTAATTTATCGCAATTGGTTTTAGCGTTAGCCTATACGTTCTATTGACAGATTTCTTTGATCTAAAACATTACCCATTTATCTATCTACATAAAGATTAAATGGTGGAAATTATGCATTCAGAAAAAACTGAAAAGTAAGTGAAATTACAGCAGCAGCGAAAAAAATGACACTAGAAGTATTTCCTCAAAAAATCCAAAAAGCAGTACAATATAGCATTTAATGCTTCATTGCTTGGTGTAAGGCAAAACATGGTGAAAATTATTTCACTGGAAATGACTGCTAGCGAATCAACAAAACATCAAATCATTTGACATCTCGATTTTTAACATCATTTCTCTTGTTTCAAGAACGCGTTCTAAATGAGATTTCTGTTAGTTTCAGGAATCAGTAAAATATTATTGATGTTTTACAAATTGAGCATTGTATAAATAATAGCATATGCCACATTTGTTAAAAGTGGCCTTCGTTTCGTAAACATTCCTATTCCCAAAATAAAACCCTACTTTTACCCTAGCGTAATCTACTATTATTCAATCTAAGGATTAGTATTTTAGTGTTTCTGCTAATATTAGCAGAATTGACAGTGATTCGTTACGCAGAACTTAAAATAAGAAACATTCAATAGCTCGAAACATGACGGCACGAATGGCTATTTCGCTTACTCAAACCGTTTCTAGCTTGAAGCGATGAACCATATAGCTGTTGCTGTTAATACTAATTAGGGCAGCTCGTTAGCAGTCGAGGATGCAAACTAGTATCTCTGTGAGGGTGGAACCGACACTCTACCTCAAGTGTAATGAACCACACTCTAGCGCAGTCCTGTTGATTCGTCCATAATTGTTTGGGCTTTTAAAGGGAATGTGTACACCTTCAGAATTTCAAATGTTTTTCAAATGTTCTTTTCCTAAGTGCTCTCCTGAGTTATAATATTCGGCTCCTTCCAGTGGGTCAGTATATAAGTTTTTCATACAATTCGAGTATCCCAATGTTGTTTTGCTGAGGCTGTTTTATTGGGAAAAACTGGGAAATCTGAATCTGTCCACCCCACAAACCTATATTTTTGCCCGCTTCTGGTATACGGGTAGTTTATCTGCCTCACATCAAGAGGATCCGAGTTAATGTCGGTTAGGATGAGTTGCCTGGATAAAGTTAGTTTTCCTTTATCCTGAAAATATTAATGTCGGGTGACTTTAAGCTCTATGGACCCGGGCTTGTTTGAACTTCATTTTACCTATTTCATTATATATTTATATCGTCCAAAAGGAACCGGTTAAACGATGTTAAACTAAACAGAAAAAAAAACTGTGATATTACACTGAGATATCGTATTTCTATATAAATTGCAATTATTGCGAGGAATGCTTAGATATCAATGGCCCATATTTAGAAATACAATTATACAGCATCTGATTCAATGACTTTCGTTGAAGAAAGTGGGTATTCCTTGACGTTTCATTGGCTCGAGTGGCTGGTGTTCTCATAAGTTGTCCATACAGGTGTAGTCAGTGAGACCTCCAGTACCAGCCGATCAAACTAGCGAATCGTGAGGGAAAGCTTATTTTCTTCAATGACGGCCAGTAAGACCAGTGCAGAATAGGGACAGGGATTAGAAACGGAGGAGGATTCAGCAGTTGGCCCAGTAGGGCAGTCGGATCTGATGGCAGCAGGCGAAACGAGCAGGGCCCCCTAACGTTTCCACATTCAGCATTCCCGGTGGTTCCTTCGAAGCCCCCATCCTCACGAACAGTTTCGGGCAGGTTCCATGTCGGTGAAGAAACGTTCTCTCCTCAAAGCTTGCGTCGGTATCCCTGCCTATTGTTTCGACGTGGCTTCGTCTTGTAGTCCTTCTCGCTGTTACCCTGGCTAGATGGATCTCAGCGGTGATGTTTGCATGGACTCTGCCTATCATGACATTTGATAAGCTCGTCGATCTCAGTTGTGGCAATGGGAGCTTATAGAGGAATTGATTACACACTGGAACGTTTGCTTTAGGACTATTTATTATTACTTCCTCACTCTAACACTACATACTGTTCCTGTTCACATATCACCACTGTCTTCCCCTGTGTACTGCCTTCTCAACTGTGTACTGTGAACTCAACTGTCCGTCTTACACTGTGTACTGTCCTCTACTAAAAATCAACGGTAAAACTGCCGTTATAATATTTGCCTCGCTCCATACATCCGGAGCGGAAACAAACAGAGTCATAAAACCTTTACCTTTATTTTCTTACAAAAAAGATACCGTTTTAGCTGCACCTGGAAACAGCATGTTTCTATCCTAACTGCAGCTTTCAACACATTCTAAACCTAGTGAAACAGGAACATTATGTACACGACAAATATTACATTATACAAAAATTACTATTTACATTGTTTTCACATTGTACACTTATATAATAAACTGTTAAATTGAACACTGAATAAATTAGTACATAATAAAATTAATTCCGGCACATTCTATCTCATAATGCCCCAATCGTGAATGTTAAAGAAAAATTTAAATCGTTGTTTCTTTCTTTACATTCTAACGATTTCTTCCTAAGCTAGACATTTATATCTTAATTTTAATACAAAATATTTTACTTCATCATCCATACAGCATTCCTTTTGACATTTCTAATATTTCACACACACACATTCTTCTTTATTCACAACTTAATACCTCTGACATTTATTTCTCGCCCCAAATAACACTTATTGATTTCCTTTTCTGTGTTACGTTACACTAATACTAGATTTTAACATGTCTATATGAGTAACAAGTAATATAAACAATATATTTATTATAAATTTATATTATATTCAATATCCCTAATACTCTATTTTATATACAATACAATGTTAAGCAATTTTATTTTTATTTACAACCATTTCAACCCTAGTTAGCAACCTAGTTGAACAACCGTATTATACCTAACTGGTTTTTAGTTTTACTTCTCATTTACTGGTCTTTCTTCTTTCTTTTCTACCCGTTACTTTTCATTTTCCTCTATATTCTTTAGTTGTTGCTCTTCCGATGGTTGTTTATATTTCTTCAACAAGGTTTTATGAAATCTTCCTAAGCTTTTTCCATGTTTAACATCAGCAGTTTCAACAGTATCCGTACCAAATTTCTTGATGACTTCATAGGGTCCCTTGTAATAGATCATTAATCTTTGGTTTTCCTTCTTTATTTTATTGGACAATGATTTATTACGCAATAGTACGTTATCACCAATCTGAATAGTCCACCTAATTTCTTGCTGTTTATAGTTCAGGCCATTGACATCGTTGCATTTCTGAAGAATTTCTTCCTTTTGTCTCCTCTTTCTCCCGTTACTGGGTACCTGTGCTTACTACCTGGAAATCGGTCGGTATAGCTGTCCCTTCCTGAATAAACAGGTCTGTCTGTCCGTTTTCTTCTACAGTACGCATACTTACCATCTCGCTGTTGTCAATCATTATTTTCTGTACAAAGAGTTCCGAGTCAACAAGTTCCATTTCTTCAGGCGTGCGTTCAATTGGAATAATTTGTTTCTTAATGAAAGGAGCACTTAAAATGAGATCTTCCTTTTGAATAAAAGCACTATGCTTTTCAAAATCAATCCTAACTCTATATTCCTATAAGAAATCACAACCAAGTATAATATCACTATTTAAATTATTTACAACTAGGAACATTATTTCAAAGATTTCTTCCTCAATGTTTACTGTTAACAAACATTGCCACTTTATTATTTGGCCAGATTTTCCAACTGCGACCCTACATATTAGATTAGATGTAGGAAGGCTCATTATTTGTATTCCATTGTTAATTAATTGCATGTATAGTCTTGTTGAGCATACACATGTAGTAGCGCCTGAATCCAAAATTGCGGGTAACACATTTTCACCTATTTTAATAAATATTAATGGGACTTCTGATTTTGTGTGACGCCTCTGTGATCCCAAACCATTACGTCACAATCTAGTTTAACTGACTGGTATTACTATCCATGTGAGGGCGGCCATCTTGAACAGGTGCTACTGTGATTTCCTGTCTGCCATCACGTTGATTTTGAACTGGTTGCATTCTTCCACGGTTGTTTGTTGTTCGTACTGATCTATTTGATCTTTCACCATCGGAATGATATCCGTTGTATCCAGATCTCCAGTTATTTGTATGCCTCCTTGAGTTGTGTGAAAATTCGTTTCGGCCACGAAATCTTTGCCTTGGAGAAAATCTATTCTCGAATTGCATGAAGTTTATGCGTTCATGGCGATCTCTTCGGTTATCTACTCGATTTCCATGCTGGAACTGAGGGATCTGAGTTTCATATCTGTTACGAGGTCTGTTTTCTCTCCCTGGTTGTTCCCTACGTTCTTGGTGATTATTGTTTCGGCTGAGGTTCGAGTTATGTTGCGTATTTTCCCAAGAATTTGAAGATTCAGTTTCTTGACTTTCTAATGCAAAAATTAGGTCTGCCATTTCAATTAACGTTTTAGGCTTCGCGACCAACAAAGAACGTTGAATATGAATTGGAAAATGCTTTGCCATCATATCCATGAGATCTACTTCCGGTACAGGAGGTCTTAAGTATTTAATATACCTTGCATTATGCAAAAGGTAATCTGCCATGCTCATATTTTCTCTGGGAAAATAGTAACCATAGCACAGTTTTACTCTTAATTCTTGTTGTTTGCTCGCGCTCCAATATCTATTGAGGAACAGATGTTTAAAATATTCAAAATTATTTTCAGGACCCATCGCGATCATTATCCAATTCAAAGTATGTCGGTCCACGCATTTTCGAGTTATCATCATCTTTAATCCCTCTGGAACATTTTTAAGTCTAAAGTATTCTTGTAATTGCTCTAGGAAGTAAATTGGTGAGTCGTCACTGGCGTCCGAAAAAGTAGGTAGAGGTAGGTCACTCAACACGTTGCTATTATAAGATTGCATACCGGAATCTATTGTTTGACCTAAGGTCCCTGAAATTACATTGTTAGATTCAGAACTTTGAATGGCACCCCCTGTTGCTTCACTAACATTGTTGGAAAATACAGAAGAGGTTTCTCTACGTCCATTACCTTCACTATTAAATACATTGGAGACATTATTGTTCATAGAACTACTGTTATTATTTACATACATACTATTAATTTTATGTAGTAACACATCAACAGCTTTTTGTGTGTTCTGACAATTTGCATTCTGTTTCTTAATTTCCTCTGCCAACTTGTCACTTATATCTTTTACTTGACTTAAAATCTCATCATTAGTACTATGCATTTTCTCACATATTTCCTCACGAACTGAATGCAATTTATCATTCCACCCCTGCATATTTTCTACCTGTTGAGCACTTATCTTTTCTTCCACCTGTTTTACACTATTGGTAATATTTACATGCATTTTATTTACTTCTTCCCTGACTTTATTTATCTCTACTTCTTGTTTCGACATTAGTTTATCTACCCTTTCTGATTGTTTCCCTAACTCATTAGATATTTTGCTTTCCCCAGCTTTAGCTTCCTTTCTAACCTGATTAACTTCTCCTTGGATTTTAATATTAATTGTTTCCATTTGTCCTTTAAGCCTCTCTTTCATTTCACATATTTCTTGGTTCACCTTTTGGCTGATTTCCCCTCTTAAGTTCTGAAGCTCACTACTTTGCTTGTCAATTTTCTGATTTAGTTGCTTCATTTCCCCACTCAATTTCTGACTTATTTCCCCTTTAATATCTTTCATTTCACTACTAAATTTCTGATTTATTTCCCCTTTAATGTCTTTCATTTCACTACTTATTTGCTTCATCATGAACATAAGTATCTCGAAATTACTCTGTTCTAAGTTTTGTGTGGAGGGTTGAGCATTATTTTCTACCTGACTGACATCTACTCTATCTACCTGCTCTGGACTGGGGTTTCTCTGAATGTTTACGTTTGAAAGTGAGTCACTGAACCTATCATCTGGGCTTTCTTCTAAATTCACCTCTGTAGAAATGCTACTCAAGGGCATATTTACTACTTGCGTTTGATCGTATCCAACTTCCATATCAGGTTCTGAATAGCTCTCCCTATCCTCCTGACTTTTCTCAAAATTCTCACCCTTATCAGACATTTTCCTACGTATTACCTTATTATTACGTAATAACATAGATTATATAGCACTATTACTAGATTTACAATTTAACATGAATATTAATCTGACCTTTTTTTTGTTCTTTCTTACTTCTTGTAGTATATTGTAGCGGTTTTTATTCTCTTGATATGATTTTCTTTTCTTAATTTTATGCCCCTTCCTTCCTAAGGCACATTCACTACTCTGCACATATCACAACACTGCACTAAATATTTCCACAAGATTCTTCTTTTCGCTTCACGCTGTCTTCGCTGTGCTCCTCTCCTCTGCTCGCTGTCTTGGTGTAATCTTCTTTCTTTCCCGCGTCTCCTAATTCCTTTTTGATCATTCCTATTCTCTCCTCACTTGCTCCATTCAAGCCCCACCAGGTTGGGCGACATTTATGCGTCGGTATCCCTGCCTATTGTTTCGACGTGGCTTCGTCTTGTAGTCCTTCTCGCTGTTACCCTGGCTAGATGGATCTCAGCGGTGATGTTTGCATGGACTCTGCCTATCATGACCTTTGATAAGCTCGTCGATCTCAGTTGTGGCAATGGGAGCTTATATAGGAATTGATTACACACTGGAACGTTTGCTTTAGAACTATTTATTATTACTTCATCACTCTAACACTACTTACTGTTCCTGTTCACATATCACCACTGTCTTCCCCTGTGTACTGCCTTCTCAACTGTGTACTGTGAACTCAACTGTCCGTCTTACACTGTGTACTGTCCTCTACTAAAAATCAACGGTAAAACTGCCGTTATAATATTTGCCTCGCTCCATACATCCGGAGCGGAAACAGAGTCATAAAACCTTTACCTTTATTTTCTTACAAAAAAGATACCGTTTTAGCTGCACCTGGGAACAGCATGTTTCTATCCTAACTGCAGCTTTCAAGACATTCTAAACCTAGTGAAACAGGAACATTATGTACACGACAAATATTACATTATACAAAAATTACTATTTACATTGTTTTCACATTGTACACTTATATAATTTATGGATTAAATTGAACACTGAATAAATTAGTACATAATAAAATTAATTCCGGCACATTCTGTCTCAAGCTCGTCCATCGCATAAGCTACACCCTTGCCCATCCCTGGTCTGTAATCCCGAAAGATGGAGGGGGAAATAAAATAAGGAAAATTAGGGACAGTAAATTCGAGTTAGCATATAATTCGTCCCAGAATTTTCCTACTTACCTAGGAAAATCACAAAAAAGCTCAAGTATAGGATGGCCGGTCCAAAGAGAATCGAACTTGCGACCTTCAGAATCCGAGTCTCATACAAAACCGCCTGAGCCATCTTGCTCAGTCCAATGTTATACTTCTAATGGTTACAAGTTTTTGCGACTTATTCTATTTGTAATAAGGGTGGCATCCGGTTTTAAACGTTTGCTATCAACGATAAAAATATGCATCTGTAAACAGGGAGGTGAGCTTATTGCAAATTCTAAGTTTTATCTGCATTTTTATTTTAATTTATTTCTTATAAATGACATCACAAAACGTGTCAGAAATTGAGCTTCAAATTTCTTACTTCAAAAGCAAGGAATTCTTGGCAAACTATCGTGCAATTATCAACAGTAGTAGCACTAGTGCTGATAGTTTTACGACAATTTAATTTCGAGAAATAATTATCCAATGAAAAGATGCTCTAGTTTGAAACCAAAATTAAATTGGCATGTAAAACTAGTAGCACGAGATAATCACACCAAAAACTTATTATGAAATTAACTGGTTTAGTGCAAACCATGATTGTTAGTTATTGTAGTATAGGTTATGATGCATATTCGTCAAAAGGAAACAAGTGCGTAGGCTCTATAAAATGATTGATTTTGATTGAAATAAAATATTGAAACACACACCTTCTTTGAGTTTTCTGCCGTTAAATTATCTACAGCTGCTTTTATATTACCAATATTTTGACTTCCAAAGCGCGGCGTTTTCAGTTACTATTATTATAGACGCAGCCTACATGATCTCACCCACTGCATTCATACAAATTAAAAACAAGTGCACCACCATGAAATACTATCAGTGTAGTGTGGCTTTGATTGGCCAGCTGACTAGCATACTCTGTCATTGGTTAATGACATAATTAGTGCGACTATCGTTGTAGTTTGCTGCTTCGTTTCAACACCATCTTAAAATTAAGTCTTCAGAAAGCGGCATTCAAAGTTTCCATTGATAATGGAAAGTAAATCGTAGATGCGCTAGAACCTGTCATACTTTAAGTTCCTAAACTATGTGTTAGAAAGTAAATACTTCATTACCGTTTCATGAAAATTGCAATTTTAGGATGTCTAAGCACGGAGTAGGATAACAAATGAAAAATATTGATGCAGCCTCACAATTTTCATAACATAAATTACAAGCTCAAGGATGGTTGGCCTTGTGGAGTATGAGCTTTAATATACAGCTGGACCGATTCTGAATATATTAACTTTTATTTACAGAGACAAACCTTATTTCAAATTAAGGTACAAAAAAGGAAAAGTGTGATTTTTGCTCCTTAAAGAAGTACACACCTAAGGAAACACAGATACTTGTATTTTAAAGGAGGATAAGATTATGCATCTTTTCAGCTGACATTCATGAAACAGTGAAGAGATTGTTGCCAGTAACACAGACATATTGGTTTTCTGTATTAAAGGAGGTCCATGAGAAGCTTAAAGTCGAGGCTTTATCCCTATCCCCAACGGACCCTTGCAGCTTTCTGTATGAGCCAAACCTCAGAATAAATTCCTTACTCCCGGCTGCGGGCGACATTATCCAATTGCAGAGAGTGCTGCTGCAGTAGGGAAAGTATGTTACAACGTAGCGCGTGTGTTCGCTGTGGGGAATATGTTTAAATGCAAGACAAAAGAGAATATGAAGTGAATACTGAGGAGGATACCAGTGAGAAATTATAAACTAGAGGAATATAAACGCTGAGATAGCATAGGTAGACTATGGTAGTGATTAATATTTAATAATAAATAAATATGTACACGTAATTCGTAAGAAATAGCTACACGGAAATAATACTCGTAATAATAGGAAAGGGAACATTTATTGTTAACGATACATGATGCGATTGCAGCAATTTAAATAATTGTGTAATCTTGTTATTTAAAACTTCGTGTAATATTTCTGTAAGAATTGAAACTGATATAGAGGGAGAGATTAACATGTTAGTAGACGGTAAGTAATTAGTGGTTTAGGCAGTTAGTTGTTGTAGGGCCAGGGATAAATAACAGCCTTTTAGTATTATAAGTGTCTAACGAAAGTCCTAAACGTCCAGACGGAGATTAATAGAAAAAAGGCGTGTATTGACGCGCCTCGCTCGGACCACACTCTCATTTATTAATTCGCTCATTCTGCTCGTTTGCGCTTAGTCCGTTCATATGCATCAGCTCAGATAGTTCGATAATGTACTTGTTTCGGTTTAAGTGTTCTTGGATAATCTGAAAAGCCATATGAGTTATTTGAAAGTAATAGCTAAAGGTTTATTCGGGTACGCGGTAACAGTTTGGATTGCTGTAATGTAATTTAATACTTTGTTTCATGGGACACCTGCAAATAAATAAGAACTTTAGTTGTGAATGGCGAAGAAACCACACTCATGAGACGAGTTAGCTCTAGGCAAGCTGCAACACAAACAACAACGCAAGCAGCACCCACCACCATCGCGCTACAAACAGCGAACATATAAAGAGTCTTTCAACAAGAGTGTCCTATCTTTAACATGTGATAGCTGCCGTTGTTATTGAGTTACAGCCGTCACTGTTTCATGTGGTTACAGTTGTTATTGACAAATAGCCATGGAACGTTACAGCATTCAGCAACGCGTAGAAATTGTGAAAATTTATTACCAAAATGGATCATCTGTTCGCCAAACCTTCCGTGTATTGCGTGAAGTTTACGGTGTGCATAATCGTCCCTGCGAGAGAACGATTCGGCATTTGATCAATAAATTTGAAAGAAGTGATACTGTCAGCGATCAAAGAACGCCTGTACGTAATCGTTCCAACGAAAACATAGGCGCCGTTCGTGAAAGCGTACGCGAGAATGGAAACAAATCAATTGCTCGTCGGGCACAAGAATTGGTGCTTTCGCCGATCACAACTTGCTTAATTCTCCATCTGGACTTGAAGTTTCACGCTTACAAAATGGTGTTAACTCAAGAACTAAAGCTCAACGACCATAGGTTGCGCCGTGTATTCGCAGACTGGGCTATAGAGCAATTGGAAACTGACCCGGATTTTTGTCGAAAAATCATCTTCAGCGACGAAGCCCAGTTTTGGATGGATGGTTGTGTTTACAAACAAAATTGCCGCTATTGGAGCAATCACAATCCAATACAGATTCAAAAAACGAACACTTCATCCCCAAAAGGTTACTGTGTGGTGTGGATTTTGGTATGGTTGAATCATTGGTCCATATTTTTTCCAAGATGAAGATGGAGGAGTTCTAACTACCAATGGAGAAAGATACCGGGCTCTTATAAGGGGCTATTTTTGGCCTCAATTGGATGGTATGGATCTCAGAAACATCTGGTTCCAGCAAAATGGTGCCACATGTCACACTTCTCTCGAAACGATCGATCTTTTGAAGGAGAAGTTCAGAGGCTTCATCATTTCCCGTGGTGGTGATGATGTTAACTGGCCCCCGAGGTCATGTGATTTAACGCCGTTGGATTACTTCTTGTGGGGTTATGTTAAATCTCGAGTTTATGTCAACAAGCCAGAAAGAGTAAATGATCTTATGAATAACATCACGCATGTTATTCGTGAAGTTGGACCTAATTTACGTTCTTCTGTCATTGAAAATTGGGTCAACCGTATACGCGCAACCCAACGAAGTCGTGGCGGTCACTTAACTGATGTTCTCTTCCACACGTAATGACATTATGTTCCAAAATAAAAAATAAATAAACCTATATTATTTATAGAACGTGTTTTATTCAAGTTCAAAGATAGGGCACTCTTGTTATACAAAGGACAACCAGCGTACCAAAACTACACTTACAGTGCACAGGGTGAGTTTATTGAAACAATCGCAATACTCTAATAACATTTTATGTATTCTACAACCTATGTAATACAAAAGATTAATATAACATCCTTTTCCTGTTAATCACGATAGATAAATATACACAAGGAAGTTTCAATTTCGTGTAATACTACGTTAATAACAGATTTTATAGTACGCAGTAATTTGAAATAACTAAAATTTTGCCTCTCAGATATAGAGGAATAATGTAAATGATAAATATGGCAATATAATTTTTAAGAGAATTCCAAGAATAATTATGCTGTAGATAGTTGTAAAGACACTCTAGATTACAAGTAAAATATAACGTACATAGAACTTAGTCCATTTAAAATTTAGGATATGGTATTTAATGTGAAATCTAAAGGAAAATTTATGTTGTGTGTAAAACTTGCTATAACGAAGTGTTAAGGCTAAATAACTGATTTCCAGGAACTTTATTGAATGTGAGTTCATTCCACCTTCAGCTAAGATCGACAGCGAGGGCTCGTCTCACTGTCCCCAGTTATAAGAAGTGGAAAAGGTTTCTGCTACCCTCTGATGTAACCACTTACACTCGGATCTACTTATTCTGTTTTTCATTTATTGGAAACAGGAATGTTTATGTATTCAGCCCTGAGAGAAGGACATAGATAAGCTTCAAACCAACAGCGATATGTTAGTGACTGACTCGTATAAGGTATATTTGGTAACACAGGAAAGCATTTATATGTAAATTATGTGTTCTTGGATGAGACGAGAAAATATAAAAGTCGGTGTTGTGCCACCATATTTATAATGAGAAGGGATATATGGGCCTTAAATTGAAAATAAATTATGACAGCTATATCTATCAGCTGATTTGCTTTTATATGTTTTATGGTTTCCCCATAGTATAGGATATTTACAATAGCGCAGCTCAGGCACGATTTGGTCGCTCACACACGCAGCGCTCCTGGCGGAGATCAAGGTACATTACACTTTACAAGCTATTCATATAGTGATAAACATATCTATGAACATTTTGTTTTATGTTTATAATTGACTTTGAAAACATGTGCCTCGCTTTAACTGCAGGTACAATAGAGAGGAAACCTTCAAGGTAAGCTAATTCACCTCTCTCAAAGATCCGTTGTTATGAAACTGTCCTGTAGCACTATTTTGTAAGACTCCGAATTAAAATAGTTCGTTGATTGTGTAGTTAAAGGGTGTTAACCGTTACAAGCGTGAGAAACGCGTTATCATTGGTCAACGGCAGATTTGTTACGCAAACCAATGACACACCCCTGTAAGGATCCGCGTTAAGTAATCATCTCCTTTAATGATTTTTGTTGTTGTTGTTATATAAATTAATTATACTTTTAATAGACCTTAGCCTGGTCTTAGGCAAGTCCCCGCCACAGCCGGGATTTGAACATGGTTCTCCCGCTCTCCGTGCGGTTGCTCTAACCATTGAGCTACTGTGACCACTGTGGCGTTGAATTTTTCAGTTGACTATATATTAAAAAAAATCATCTCCTCGTTCACTATAACGCTTGTAGCCAACACCAACAATTTAATTAGTCATCTTCGTACTAAGTATTTTAACTAGAATCAGTGTATGAACTTTAATAAGAAAAGTAAAAAAAAATAATGTAATGTGTGTCATGTATTAATTTTGAAGAAACCTGATTATGCATCATTAAGGAAATGTTTATAGCGTAGAAATTAATGTTGAAGATGAATTACAGGTTAGGTTATCTGTGTACATCTATAAGTTCCTTCTGAAAGCTTGTAGTTTTATTTTTTGCGAAAAACAAACACTTGGAATAGGATGCACATTGGGACTTGACACGATGCCGCGTGTAGTAACAAACCCTCGTGTTCGATCATCTCATGCATGAAGCGTGAGAGCGACTGGCAAACACGGGGCGAGTTGGAACCAGCATAAAGTTCAACCCTTTTATCCAAACCCATGGACCGAAAAGACTAATAAGTGCGATAGTGTGTGCAAGGGCTCGGCCACCTGTTCTCAGTCCCTGATGACTCGCAAGACCTTCTTTACCCTCTCAGGAGTACGTTTGGTTCTGTCTCAAACTCGACAGACAGCGGGGTGGATCGTGAATTTATTATAAATCCCGCTATAGCTGTTTTAATTTCTCAAGGGTATCCCATCAGCTTCCTTTCGTGCTTGTCTATTACACCTTGTCGTGGTCTTACAGCGTTTTCAGCTCTAGAAGGTTTATAATTAAGTTGTATACTGCTTTAAACAACTGCTTTTTAAGAATAATTTTTTTACCAAACGTTATTTGCATTCAATTTTCAACAGGTATCTTATTTGAACTTGTACCTAGATAACATAATGACATAAAATAAAAATGGTTATTCCAACATGTATGGGGCAAACATCAAGAAATAAGGGAAATGCGAACCACGATCGCGTGTTTGCGTGATTCGCTTTCACTGCAGTGACCTTAATATTGTTCCGCTAGCTCACTAGAGAAACCTTTCAATGTAAGGGATAGTTTGGTTTGGGAGGATTTCCTTGAAAATCTTCGTGTCACAACCTTGGAAAAATGTGCTTTTTTGAATTCAGAGACTCTCAAAACGTGTACTTCCGTGAAATCTCGATATAGAATTTTTAGGTGAATTGCAATGCTTCCTCTACTTGCTATAAGTAACTAGTAGAGAAATTAAAGCAAGCTCCCCACAAAAAGGCGAGCACGCTTTGCGCATCCCAATTGATTTTGACAATTTGTTTAAAAAATCTGTTGTGTTACACTCACATGGCTTTCTCTACTCTTGTACAAACTCTTTTTACAAACGCTTATTCTGCATCTACTTCATGTTAATCGAGATAAACATTTGCAGACTCTATCTTATTGCTAATTTTGTTGTAGATGTAAGGGAAATATATATTTAAAGGGCAATATAGAAATACAGTAGCCTTTAAGCACATACATATCTCTTAATAGCTGGTTGCTAGGTGCAGCACCATTCCCTTTCCCACAGATTAATACTCTTTGCATATCTAAGACAAAAAAATGAATAACGAATTCCTATTTCAGAAAATAAGTATTGAAAAATTTAAGGGAATAACAAGCAATATCTCGAAAATGGTGCACTCAACAACAAAAATGTATATGACATAAATTGTGTATTTTAACGCGATCTACATTTTTTGTGCAATAAAATTTTGTAAATCTCTTATGGTTTACCAGTTATGCAAAAGTCGTTCACAATGAAGAGTACTTTTGGAGACATTCCCAGAAAATTCAAGATATACATTTTATTAGTCATGAAAATATCTTAAACATATGATATTTTAATCAAAATCGTTAGAGCCATTTTTGAGAAAATTAAAATTTTCGAAAAATGTTCTATCTAAAGGGTAATCTGGGGTGGGGGGATTTTATTGAAAACCTTCGTGTCGCATCTCTGGTAGATACTGAACCTAAATACCAAGTTTGGTGTTTATCTGACTGTTCGTTTCTGAGTTATGCTGTTCACAGGCAGACACACACACACGGACATGTTTCCAAAAATGCTTTTTTTGGATTCAGGGGGTCTAAAAACATGTATTTCCGGTGAAATCTCGGTATCGAATTTTTGGGTGGAATACAATACTTTCCCTACTTACTATACGTCGTAGAGAAAGTAAAAATACTATACATAAGTTAATTTTAAGAAATCAGATATGATACATATGACTTTCTCTAACCTCTATTTAATTGGAGGCTATAAAAACTATTCTTACTAAAGATTATTTTTCTATCTACTACATTTTATTTAAACAATAAACTTTGCAGAAAAAGCTGCATTATACATGTCGTCAGGATACAAAGAGAACAGCGATAGTCAAATGTTTAAGAACTGGACAATATATGTTGGCCTTAAATTTCTATACTGTTTTCATGCAATCGTGAGAAACAACTAAATGTTGAAAGCACTTTAAGAGAATGACTAAGAAATGAACAATTCTAACCATTAATAACGGATATCTCAGAAATGATTTGTGCCACAAAACATGTATTCGAAATAAGTTGTGTGTTTTAGAAAGATCTACAATTTTGTGTGTTGTACGTTTTCGTCTATCGCTTAACGTTTACTGCTATACGAAATTATATAAAAATTCCTTCCAAATCAAAGGATTTCAAAGGCTATTCCCAGAAAATTCAAGATATAAGTTTTATTTTGTCACGGTATCGTTCGTGTTATCTTATTTGCTGAGCGCCTGTTATTGTTTTACTATTTTTAATTTTGAGTTCTTTGTCCTCCGGCTAGCTATTATTACTCAGACGAGAAAATCTCTTAAACAAGGTGCGTAAACGGAAAGGAGTTGTTAGTAAAAGATAACACTGATAAAAGAATTTGTTTTTACACTTTTATTATCGTCACACTTTATTCATTTCACATAATTACTCTTGATACACGCCCGACTAAAACTGTTATATTTTCGAATGTAACTATAATCACTTATTTGCCGCACATTATTAATTCAAGTATTTCACATTTTGGTAACTAGTTTTACGACGTGAGAGAATCTGTAGAATTGCGCGACGTGTAACCCATGGATGATTCTGTTGAACTGTGCGACGTATAACGCGTGAATTATTCTCTTAAACTGGGCAATACTTGTCTCTGGCTTTAGAATTTATACTCCCTCAACCCGATATGCCTAAACGTTGTAACAGAGCTGCTATTGGTTAATCAAGCGCGCCAACATTAGCGTCTATTCTTTTATCCAATCAAAATTACGAACACACTTTAGAAATGGAGGGAAGATATTCCCTCCATTTCTAAAGAAAAGCGCGCTACTCTGACGTCATTTGTTTGTCTCTTCTAATTGATAAACAACTCACCCCCTCGCTACATTGTTACCCGCTCCTATTGTCAGTTTCAGTGAGGCCGTGTAAACTTATTTCCTAACAATGCTTATAATTAACAAACATCTCAAATCATTGTCATACAATAATGTTAATTTACACTACAATCACTCTAGCATTCACAGTGTTGTGACATAAAATACTGCCTCAATTTTTCATGTAAATATATTTCATATATAATATTGTAATCAAAACCGTTAGAGCCATTTTTAGAAAGCAACATTTTCCAAAAAAAAAATGTTCATGTAAAAGGTAATTACTGGCTTGTGCCTGAGATTCAAAGGAAGCAACAGACGGTTATAGTGAACACTGTCTTAGGTCAAGTTTGACGTTTTGGTGTGCAACCCCATAACAGTGTCAATGCAGCTTAGAAGAGTCGACAAATCAACATACACAGATATACACTGTGAGAAACATTTCTTCAAACACCAGCGCAGAAAAGTGCAGAAAAAGTAAAATATAAAAAGGGAATGGGAGCAAAAGTCATAAACATTACAAGCGAATCAGACGAAGGAAAGATCTCACATGACCACGCGTAAACTTGAAATAAACAAGAGAGGGGTAAATTAGCAATATGGCAGATATGGAAGTTTGGAATACACGTGACTTAAAATGTTCTCCGAAATATACACTTACACAAGCAGAACGCAATGCGTCTAGTAATGTACGAGGCGTATTTTTAAAGTACCGCTAACGTTTTTAAAAATAACTGAATATTATTTTCCAAATACTTTATTATTATTCATTACCTTATGCTACTTCTCCATAGTCACCGCCGTTATTCACATACTTGCCCTAACAGGAAAGCAGTTTTTGTATTTTTCGTCAAAGAATGATGTCGCCTGTGATGAAAGCTTATTCTGATTTCATAACATCATCGTCGTTGGAACGTTTTCCACCAAGGAATTTCTCCTGATGAAGAAACAGATGAAAATCGCTTGGTGCCAAATCCGGACTGTAGGGAGGGTGGTCGAATTGTTCCCAACCAAATGATGGATCACATCTTGAGTTTGTTTGGCTGTATGTGGCCGAGAATTGACACTCATTATTGCTTCTCCATAAATCTCACACAATTGGCGATGAATGTTCCTGGCGTAACTCTTCTCGTATTCAAAAAACGAATCACTGATCTGATTTCCCAGTTGGCGAGCAGTTCATTGTTTTGAACATTTCGAAACGTTCTAACAACAGGAAAATCAAAGTGACGATCGCTCACAGCTGCATCTGGCTTCCTGTTGAATGAAGGAAATGATCGCACGTGCTCAAAATATTAAAACGGTACTTGCTTTAAGCACACGCCTCTAAATACACAGTCAGCCACACTTCCGTGAACAAGGCTATTCAAATATGTTAGATCGTCAAAATGATCTCAATAACTGTTCAGATAAAATAACATGATGATAATTAGTAGTATTGCAAATCCAAACGAGCGGGTTTTCGCGACTTATATGCTCGGTGGCGAGGGTAAATAATCTCTGGAAATAAAACGCTGGTTAATCTGTCTTTATAGCTAGCAGCAGATCCACGATGCATCCACTAGCGTGCCAATGCATAACACCAAAAACGAGATATCAGACACATCCAGGACAAAACCCCGAGCTCCACTTCCCACCTCCCAAGATGTCCGTGTCGCCAAACCCAACATCCTACTCTGTCACTCTAAGTGTGAGATGCTGAGCACACATCGCTCTACAAGTATGGATCAGCCTCAATCAATAAGTGCTGCTGGTTATCTATGATCAGTAGACCAACCTTTACTACTAAGTAAAAGTACGCTTTCGAGAAAACAAATTTCTTTGCGATATTATTGTTTACACTGGACCTAAGCTTTACTTGCATAATATCGCTCACGAGTGCTGAGTGCTATCGGTCTAAACCAGTTAGTATTAGTGTATATCAGGACTTCATTACTAAAACTAATGAAGTTTTAGTAATGAAGTAATTTCCTAATAGTTATACTGCTAAGACTCACGCTGCAAACAGTGAAATCTTGTTATCCATTCATTTGTAGTACAACCTTAGCACCTGACCCTATTCTATATACCTTTGCCCCATACCTCTTAGCCGTCACGTGCATTAGTCACCTCTCACTGCTTGCTGTTGTCGAATAGGTAGTACGATACAAACTATTTCTTATTTAACATGGTCATTTGTCTAAATATATTCGAAGAGAGTTTCAAATTTACATTTCTTAACCGTGTGAATCAAATATGTTACGTAACTGAGATAATGCATCCGAAATACATACAAATTCTTATCAACAAATATGTAGGTAGGAGAATCATTCGGTTTAAGCCTGCCCCTCACGATGACAAAAGCACGTGCCTCTATAATGACAGTGCTTATATAACTTTTATCACCTGACCGTGCATTGCACAGGGCTTGTTTGTCACAAACGTTTACAGCTTGTTACTACCGTGGGCCGATTTGCCAACTCCACAAAAGCAACAAAATCCCCAAAACGTATTCTAAATTCTCAAAATCATCTAATAAAACTTTGCTATACCTATACTTGTAAAGGTCATGCCTTTCAAAATTAAGAACATAAAAAATTTTAATTAATGAAATATTACATAGATTGTATACTCTAAATTAAATTAGTTTATTAAAAAATTAAAGTACAGAACTACGTGTTCCTCTGGATTATAAAATTTCGGTTTAGAAGTATTGTAATATTAATAATTATGTTAATAATAGTATATATTTCCGGGTTTACAATGTACAAACATTTTTCCGTCACCCAAGACCAATGTTTTGACACGAAATTAAGAATTCTCCATTTTTGCCTATTGGACCATAATTTGTCCTCAATTTCCCAATCCATCATTGCCCCTCTAATTCCTTGAATCCACGTGCTTTACGGTCTTCCTTTTCTCCTCCTTCCTGGTGGCGCCCACTCTACTATACTTTTGAGTAATCTTTCATCTTACATTCTTTTAGTATGTCCATACCATTCTAATTGTTTCTGTTGGATAAAATCTAAAACAGAATTTTGAACATTTATATATTGTTTTATAACACCATTTCTATATTTATTTATTTTAGATGTTCTAGCAGATTTCCTGCAATGATCCATTTATTACCAATAATTTTATGATAGCAATAATAATAGTAATTATTAATAACTAAAAGGCCAAAAATGGAGCCGAATTCATTACTAGCTATACAACATATTACTATTATTACTATTATTATTATTATTATTATTATTATTTATTATTAACCTTATAATGGAATGAGAGATAAATGCCGTTGGTATGAGGGGATTGATAAGAGTTTTTCTGCTCTCGTTGACAGTTTCATGTGTATATGCAGTTCCCTCCCGCAAGTCTGGTTGGCAACCCAGATTGTGTGTGTGTGTATGTGTGTGATTATTTATTGTGTGTACTTGCATGAAAGAAGTAGGGAATGTTTACGTGGTTTAAATAGCACATTCCTGTGGCTAGCATTTTCGTTATCTGTGAACTGCAGTATGACGAATTCTTTCCTTCTTTGACTCTATGCTGGTTGTTTGTTACCGCACATTAAAGTCCAGAACGAATACTGAGTCACGGAATGAACATGTTAAATGCAGAGTAGGGAGAGAATGGAGGGAAAGAGTTGGCGGCTCTTGTGATGGACAGCAATGTATTGTTTCACAGCTTTGTAATACTGCTGAACATTCACTAAGAAACGAGAAAGCAGGCACAAAATAATATGTTGATAGTGTGCTTCAGAAGTATGCTCAGATAAGCCTTTCGTACCTCTCAGAATGGAAAACATGGGCGTTTCTCTAAACGTCACTCCGTATCTCCCTCAAAGTATCTATTCCGCTACTTACCTTTCTTCATATGTCGCTAGCCATCTCTCCAGCTCCCAACAGTATGAACTTTTTGCGCTGAACATATAAGTAGGGTGTTAATAATATATATTTTTAGTTCCAATAAGTGTGTTTTCTTTTTTTTTTAATGTTACCAATATTATAATTTTACCTATCTATCCCTATGCTCTGATGTGTGTTTTTTTCAACCTCTAGCTCATGGTGCACTCTTCAACAGTTTGCAAAAAAAAAACTCATCTTACGAAATTTTCTAGGTAGAAACAGAGTTATTAAGCTGGAGTTGCTAATAAAATAGCATAAATACGTTATACTCGTATTGCTATCACGAGATAATACCTACAGATGTTAATTTAATGGTATCTCCTCAAGTTGATGCGCCACATTTTACCACAGCTTAGCGAACTGAAGTGAATAAATCTGTTGTATGTGCTTTCTAAGCTTGGAATAGAATAACAAAAGCTATGCATACATTCTATTTCCATATGAAATTCAAGCACATCCTCATTGTTACCGAATAACAATTAGAACATCAGGAACTGAAAGTCATTATGATTCAAGCACTTGTGGTGCAGTGTTGTGTTTGGAGAGGAATGAGTGCTTTCAGATGGAAATGAAGCACTACTATGCAGGAGTGCCAAACGAAAAGTGCCTGTGCAATTTCCTTCAGAAAACATCAGCTCTTCTGTCATGTTAATTTCTGCTAATTTAAATCTCGAGGTTGTTAAAAGGCGAGCGCCAGTGTAAAATGTTGTGAAATTAATGTTGAGTTTAAGCTTGTTTCCTTTCAAGCTCCGACACAAAAGGGGTTACTAGGGAGGAGCCTGCACGACATGATGAATTTGAGAGGCAGCATTTGTTTACTTGTGTGCTCTATGACGTGTTCGGTAACTCTGTGCTCTTAGGAGACGCATCTCTTAGTAGTTCTTGACATAGTTTAATGACTTAATACCGCCCTCATTACTTTTTCCTATTAATCCATATATTTCCTACATTTGTTCGCGATGCTCTCTACAGTCATCGTCAACCTCTTTGCTAAGCTACTCTCAATTTGCTTGCCTGCCTCCTTGTCTCTTTGCACTAAGACTGGGAAGCGAACAGACAAGAAACCAAACTGCAGCAATTCACCGCGATTACTCAGTGACGAAAATGAAAGGTGTCACACGATAAATTTAAATGCTAAGGTACTTTTGGTTGTATTTCATTATGCCCTTGTTAGTTAAATATGTCATTAATACAATTTTAAGCTTCGGAAGTTGGGACCTTGTGTGCCTAACGACTAGTATTCAATATCAATGAACAG